>OY282558.1:141437624-142854641 GCA_958295665.1 Tipula vernalis | reverse complement strand
AATATTAATATATATATATATATATATATATATATATATATATATATATATATATATATATATATATATATATATATAGATAATAATGTTATTATTTGGAGAAACGACACAAATCTTCAGAAAATAATTTTTGAACATTGGAGTTACTTTTTGAGCGGGGTAATTTATATTCTTAAGGATTTTTTATTTTATAATAGATACAGAGTTGTATTCCTGCTCAAAATATTGTAAAATGTTAATGGTTGGTTTGGTGACGTATATAAAGTGTGTGTTTTTTTATTAGACAACGCTGTGGGAAAAAAGTGTTATTGGAGTAGGCGGATAGGCGAAATTCTTATTTTCGGCTTGGATATTAATAATGTAATCCACATTATCAACTTTTTCACCGACAATGGAATTGCCACATCTGGTTTGCTTCAGGTTTTATTAATGAACAACCAACGGTCGTTCTTCGACTGTTAGGTATATCCGAAAATATCAAAACATTCAATACTGTTAACAATACAATAACTCTTTTATACACATAGATACATATGTAGAACTTTATCATACGCTATTTAAAAAAAATCAATTCTGCACCAGTTGATACATCTATTGCCCAAAGCATTTCACCACAGTAATTTGAACATAAATTCGATTTCAATGCAATTTTTTTTTTTTTGGGTCAAATGTATTTCAGTTTAATGTTTTTCACTCGTCTGTGTTTGCATGAACGTACATTTAGGTATTATGTATCAAAGTTAAAAGAAACATAATGAAATTATTTGACATTTAGTACGCTTGTGCCGGTCTATTATTTTTTTTTATAATTATACTGTAATTTAATTATTATTTGTGTTGGTTTGATTCATCGTCAAGACATGCGTCTTTACACACGTTCTTGAGACAACACAAACTATATAACAAGTATGATTGAATGTCGAATATAAGAATAGTTTATAAGGTTGACAATCAACTGAACTTTTGGTATATTCGACTATACAAGTAAATCGAAAGAAATAAAAATTAATCCAGCTGAAAAATTGAAAATCAATAAATCAAATTTTTTTTGGTTTATTTGTCGAACTACGATATATGTATACATATATAAAGCACATAGGGTGGATCAGATTTTGAGTTTTTAAATATTTCTCGTTATGGTTTTAGTTTTAGAAATACACCCTGCGACTATATAGATCTGATCGAAGCGATAAACAACAAGTTGAAAGTCAAGTGGCATTTTGTTGAAACTTCATTAATCAACCAGAATCCAATTAAGCATAAATCGATTTCAATGAACTTTTCAACGCAATTATTATGCGGATGTAACAAATATTTTAATAAACGTTTAATATGTTTTAAATTAGATATAATGTATGGTATGTATGTACTGTACATGATGTTTACAAGAAGACGAACGACAACAAGTACGATGATTTTTTTTTTGTGTATTTCGTTTCGGTTTTGAACACAGCATCGCACAGTACATGCATCTATATGTACATAGCTTTACATTTTAATATGAGTTTTGCATATTTACATATTATGTTTATTTATTAGCTTTTTTGTTGGTTTTACTCATGTGTATATATTTAAATAAAAAATGTAATTTAGCGAAATAACACAACACAAACTTAACCAACAAATGCAATGGTTTATTAATTTAGCTACTTATACGTAGTAACGGATATTTTTTTAATAATTGAGTGGCGAAATACAAAGATTCTCAATTTATATTAAATGCAACATGTTTCAATAATTTTGCAACAATACCTTTAAAATGAAATGTTTTCCACAAACGTCAACCCAACTGGGCTAACATAAGGGTAAAAAATTGTTTTCACAGATTAATTCGCCCTAAAAATAATTTTACCACATCGCCCAGAACCATCAGACCACAGTCTGTGGACATTGGGTAGGTTGGCGTCTCTGATTTAAGAATGAAAAACAATTTCATTCATGTAACTTCCTCTGCTGGCCTTACAGTAAGCCATCACGTGAGTCCAATATTAGTCGCAATGTTATGTTTTAAAGCTGGAATTGTCGCTGGATTATCCGCATAGTATCTATGCTTAACGTAACCTCATAGAAGCGGCGTCAAATCGCAGCTCTGCGAAGGCTAATTGACATCTCCAAAACGGCTGATTATTCAGTTTCCGACGCAGAGAACTGATACCGAAGCGGATGGTCATTTGCTTTCAACTCCTGACTTATCCCCGGCAGTCGTAACGTTTGCCCATACAGCATCTCTGCTGGTGTAGAATTGATGTCTGGTTTGTACGTTGATCTCAGACCAATTAATATTATCGGCAAAACCGCTGACCAATCGGGCGTTTGATGACACATGATTGCTGACTTCAATGTCCTATGCCATCTTTCCACCAATCCGTTCGACTGTAGGTGGTAGCTCGTTGTCTTAATATGCTGGATACCCAGTAGTTTAGACAATTCGTGAAACAAACTCGATTCGAATTGTCGACCTTGGTCTGTCGTGATGATTTTCGGAATTCCGAACCGTGAGAACCATCCTGAAATTAAGTTGTTAGCCACAGTCTCTGCCGTCATGTTCGGGATTGGAATTACCTCGGGCCACCTTGAATAACGATCGATTATGGTAAGACAATTATTATACTCGCCTGATGTTGGCAATGGACCGATTAAGTCAACGTTGATATGATCAAATCGTTGGCTTGGTTGCACAGTTGTTAGAACTTCTGATCGATTGTGCTTGGTGACTTTCGATCGTTGGCACGCCACTCAATTTTTTACGAACGTCTGACAGTCTTTACGCATGTCTTTCCACACGAACCTTTCCTGCACTAGGCGCTGGGTACCCCTCACTTCCGGATGTGACAGATTGTGGACATCCTCGATAACCGTAGTCCTGAATCTTGGCGTAACATAAGGACGAACATTACCGTTAAAGACGTTACAATATAGTCGCTGATTGGAACCTGGCACGTTTATAGCTTCTAGGCTCAATGTGAGGTTATCGTCGTTCAACACGGGCCAGGTAGTCAACCGGTTGTGTGGTACGTAACTCGTTGATTCGTGATAAAAAATCGGCTGATACGTTCGATGATCCAGATATATGTCGAATATCTGTGGAAAACTGCGACACAAAATCCAAGTGGCGGATCTACCTTGGAGAAGCCATGTCCAACCGCTGCTTAAATGCAAAGTCCAATGGGTTGTGGTCGGTGTAAATACAACACTCTCGGCCCTCGATCATATACCGGAAATACTTTACACCCAGGTATATTGCCAACAGTTCACGATCGTAGGTGCTGTATTTGCTTTGCGTATCTTCTAGCCTTTTTAAGAAAAAACCTAAATAAAGTTTGCTGCTGTTGATTTACAAACTGATGTAAAACGGCACCTACTGCGTTGTCTGACGCATCAACTAGCAATGCTAGTAGCGCATTTGGTGATGGATGGCATAATAACGTGGATGTTGATAGGTCATGTTAACACTGACTAAACGCTGCAACCGTAGTGTCGTCCCAACCAAGAAGAGTGTCCTATCGTTTCTCTTATTGCCTTTAATCATCAATTGCAGTATCATCTGGTGCTTGACTGCGTTCGGGATAAACTTTCTATAAAAATTTATCATTGCCAAAAACTGTTTGAGGTCCTTGGCAATCGTCGGAAGCTTAAATTGTCGAATAACTTCCACTTTCTGTGACAACGGTTGAACACCAACGGACGAAATGTCAAAGAAAATCTATTGCTGACTTTCCGAACTCGCATTCGATGGGTTTATATACAGCTTGTGCTGTCGTAGACGTTGAAACACTTGGCGAAGATGATTACGATGTTCGGAAGAAGCAATCAATATATCATCGATATATGCGAATACAAAGTCCAATCCGCGCAGGACTTCCGATATGAGCCTCTGAAAGGTTTGTGCCGCGTTACAGAGGCCAAACGTCATATACATGAACTCAAATAGTCCGAATGGTGTAGCTGTGGCTGTCTTGTGCACATCGGCTGGATCTATCGGAACCTGATGAAATGCTGCCTAGCCGCATCAATTCCTCGAACTTGGCCTTTGCTGCTTTGTATTTTTCCGATGACAGCGGTCTCACTTTGGCGCTGACGTACCACGTTATTATTGGTTGCTTAACATTGGCTACCGTAAACGTCCACGTCAGCGATCTTCTAAGCCCGAAATTCAATTGAAGGCGCTTTTCACCAAAAGTTGCAATTGTAGAGCCATTGGCGGCGTACAATAATTGTGTAGTTGGCGTAGCTGAACGTGGTGCGAAAGATTTGGGGAGCACCGATATATCTGCTCCGGTGTCAATCAGGATACTAATCTTGCTCGAATTGTCGTGAATGCAAAGCTGATTAACACTGATTGCATCGTGCAGCGGTGTTGATGATGTTGACTGGATAACGACACTACTATTACTACCACGGGATCATGGTTTCGATGACTTTGAATTGTTAGTGTTACCGATAACTTTGCTGTTAGGCAACACTGTGCTTGCTGTACTATTACTTTTGACACTTAGCTATGCTTTATGAGGATTCGGTTTTGATGGCTGTGCAAAATCACACGGCTGTCTGCATTTATTTGCCGAAGTTCCATACGTTCTATGATATCAGCAAGTGGTCGTTTGATTTGAGCGATTTGAAGGCGCTCCATTTTTCCCATAAGACCAGCTGTGATCTGGTGATTTTGATCTAAGGCGGCCTGAAAACGGTGAGGAGCGATCCACAGAGAGCTGTTGCACCTGTAATGTTAACTCCTGCAATTGCCGCTGGATTTGACACTGGTCATACTGAGGCTGGACGCAAGATGCTTGCGGTAGTTGATTTATCGGCTGTTGACTTAGTTAGCATCTGCTACTATTTTCGCAACTTCGGATAACTCTCCCTTGCTAGCACTGACAATAACCTTCACTTGGATCGGCAATCGGCTTAACCAAACATTTTTCAATATATTTTCGTCCTTCGTGTCGCTAACTTGTCGAAGTTCGTTCCACAAATGGCTTGGTCGGCGATCGCCCAGCTGAATACCCGACACCAGCTTTTGAAAACGCAGTTGCGATGTCTCGACGTAAGCTGCTAGTACAGCCTGTTTGAGATTATTATATGGTTTGGCATCGGGTGGGTATTTCACTGCCTCGTACACTTGACTAACGATGTTCAGGTCCAATGATGCAACAACGGTACCGAATTTCATTTTCTTGGAAATTCTATTGGTGAGAAACCATTGTTCAAGCTGGAGAAACCACGTGTCCACTGATCCCTCTTTGGCGTAGGGATAGGCAGCCTCGATGCGACTGCGTTCACTAGTCTGTTTGTATTAGCGCCATCATCTAAACTTGGCGTGTCGACATCCTTTTCAAAAATATTGAAACACATGTACTAGAGTCGCGTGCGTAAATATTGTATCGCGTAATATCGAGTTGCCACAGCTTTATATTAGGTTACATAGTTAAATAATCAATTTGCCTAAATAATATAATAACAATACTAAATCATTTTAAAAACTTGAAATAAACTTACTTTCGTTGCAATTATCTCTTTAATTGATTACTGAGGGCGAGAGTAGATTTAAATCTGTTGCTCCTTTTACCTTTTCCTCCAATATCGGAATTATCTTTTCTAAAAAATCGGAATATCCCGTTTGAATGGATGTCATCAGATTCACCCGCTGATAATACATTTCAATCTGCAAACAATAAATTCAGATATTGCAAAAATAAATTCAGATAATTAAATAAAATGAAAAGGATGCATTGCACAAATCGTGCAATTTTCATTGCACAACGATTTCTCAATTACAACACGATTTTGATGAAATTCCAAATGTTTTAATGATATTGTGATCGTTACTTTTATAAATTTTGTTGATCCGTACAAGTTTATTATTTTTTATGCTGCTAATTATTTATAAATTATAAATATTACTGGATTATTGTTTCGTAAAAAAACTAGCGTGTATAACTCGTGTGAAAACGTGTAATTGCAATGCTCAAGTAATTGCAGCCCTCGCTATCGTTCAGGCTGCAAATTTCACTTTCGTATTGCAATGACTCGTTTTCTCCATTTGTTATACAATATACACTCCACGAAATAATAACTATAAGGGACAACTTAAAATTAACTAAAAATCAATAACAGAAAAAGAAATTTTTGAAAATAGTTTTTATTAAATATGAGCTTAGTGACATAAACAGAAAATATAAACCAAATTTCATTTTTTTAAATTAATTTCATTTTAAAATTATAATATAAAAAGAATTCATACGAAATTACTATAAGGGACAAACTTAACATTGACCGTTAGTTATATTTATTTAAATTATAATAAACTATTAATAATTAATATGATCACCCTTAAGTCGGATTACTTCACTTAACCTATAAGGCATGGAATTTGTTAAGTTGCATAAAGTTGCTGAATCAATGTTATTCCACTCTGTTTGAATAGCAACTTTGAGCTCTAAAATACTATCGAATTGTAGCCATACACTTTTTGAGAGAGTATGCTCCTTAGATTTTCTATAGGGTTTAAGACGGGGCTAATTGCAGGCCATTCGATAACTGGTATATTACTTGATGAAAAGAAGTTTTTAGTATGCTTAGCATTGTGTATAGGCGCATTGTCTTGTTGCAATTTCCATTCATTTCCATATAACTCGTCTCCAAAATTGACAAGAACATTGTCGAGCAGTTCGACATATTCATTAGATGTCATTTTATTAGAAATGAAACATATTGGAGACTTGCCACGATGACCAAATGCAGCCCATACCATCAGTGAACCACCTTGAAAATTTCTACGGTGCCTATATTCACGATCTTGACAAGTATCTCTCCAGTACTTTTGGCATCCATCCGGCCCATCTAAGTTAAATCTTTTTTCATCACTAAACAACACAAATTGCCATTCTGAATCCCAAAACTTGTATTTTTCAGTCTCCCAATTTTGTGCCTTTGTAATAGCTTAGGTTTCGCTAGCCGTTTATCATATTTAATGTTTACACTTTCCTTTAAAATTTGTTGCATCCTTCTTATAGATACAGGAAGATTTAATTTATGTGGAATTTGAGCTGGAGAAGTCTTTTTAATAACGGCTAAGCGTTTTATTTCCCTTTTATCTCTTTTGCTCAATAAGGGATTACGACCTAATCTTTTTATAGTAACATAATCTGACGGATTTGTTACAAATTTTTGAATTACATTTTTTCCACGGTTTAATCTAGCACCTATTTTCTGTATTGTCCATCAGGATTCTCGAAAACTTAATACTTGTATTTGTTCTTCTTCGCTTAATTTGGTTCCTCTTGGCATTTTACTTTTTTTACCTAATAACATGTTCCATTTTCGTAAAAAAAATATTTTAAAATTCTTAAATATATTTAATACTTACGTAAAAAAATAAAAAAAAATTAAATTTTGAACTATTAAATTTTATTTAACTAATTTTTTTTCACTTGTCCCTTATACCTATTTCGCTTTACGAATAGCACAAATTAGACACGATTCGACATGTTTAAAATACAAAAGTGAGTAGGAAATAATTTCATGGCTTAAATTTAACTACATAAATATGAATTATGAATACGCATTTGTACATCAAGAAAAAATGCGTTTCATTAAATAATTTTAAATTTCATTTTGTCCCTTATAGTTATTTCGTGGAGTGTACCATTATTATATTAATTTTATTGATTATTTATATAATATAAAATTATAATATCGTCGTTGGATTATTGGTTTGTCGTATACGCCATTTTTACATTTTTAGAAAACGTACGTCAAAGTTTAAAGGCCGATTAAAAAATGGAATGATATCAAAGAGCCGAATGTCGAAGGGCCGAATGTCGAAGGGCCGAATTTCAAAGGGCCGAATGTGTCGAAGGGCCGAATGTCGAAGGGCCGAATGTCGAAGGGCCGAATTTGTCGAAGGGCCGAATGTGTCGAAGGGCCGAATGGGTCGAAGGGCCGATTTTTTTTTTTGTTTTGTTTTTAGAAATATAATTTTTAAAATTTGTTGTTTTAAGAAATATTTGGTAATTTTTTTTTTTTGTCAAATATAAATTAATTTTTTATGAGTTTATGTATTTTATTATATTTAATCTTTGGATATTCTATCGACAAAAATATTGCATTAATTGAGGTTATTTATATTTTGCGTTCCTTTAACCCGCTCGTATATAATAACAAAAGGCGAAGGTTATTTTTTTCTAATATGCGTACCACATGTAAATAGATTTTAAATAAGAAAAAGGAATTTTGTCATAAAATGTCATAAAAATTCTTTCATTTACCAACGATGTTATTTTCGAGAACATTATATAGTTTATTACTATTGTTTTAGAAAAAAAAAAAAAGGAAATAATGAATCCTAATTATTGGTCGGCTTTCTTTCAATCTCACTATACGATGTATTTTTTTTCTCTGCACGACGAACACATAACAAACAAAGGGATGGAAAGATTTTTAAGGGGTGGATCTACAAAAAAGAGTTTTATTGATGTTTTCCATTCATCCAATCATAAATTACAACATTATGTATTTGGGTAATCCTTTTATTCTATATAATCCGCTCCTACGTGCGGCACGCAGTGCGACATGTTTGCTGATCCCGGCTCCTACGTCCCCCGAAGCTTAAATCTAAAGCCCCTCGGAGGGCTAAGCGGGGGGGAGCGCAGCGACCTCCCGCGTGCCCGTGAGAGTTACCGAAGCCGTTAGCCTCTACAATTCCAAGTTAAATTAGTCGATGTCATTTTTCTTCAATTTATTTTCCTCAGAATAAAGAAAACATAGTACGGGAAATTGTTATGCAAGATTTTATATTGCAATATTTTATAATTGCAACGTTTTGTAATTGCAATATGTTGTAATGCAAAATTTACATACCAAAGTCAGTTTTCCTATGTCCCTTATTTTAAGTTGATTTTTTATATGAGTAGGCATTTATCTACTTACATCAAGATAGTTCAGATTCAATTAATAAAAAACAAATTGTAATAATTACATAAATTTTATTTAAAATTATAATTCCGGAAGTTAGTTTCTCTTCTTGAGCTTTTCTTCTTTTTCTAGATATTTTTGTTATCTATCTCTTGTCTTTTCTTTTTCTAGATATTTTTGTCCATGATGCAAATAGGTATATAGAATAACCAAAACACATAATACAACATTATTTATTTATGATTATGTTCATGGACACATCAATAAAACTCTTTTTTGTAGATCCACACTTGAAAAATCTTTACATCCCTTTTTTTATGTATTTATCGTGTAGAGCAAAATAATGCATTTTCGTATAGTGAGGTTGAAAGAAAGCCGACCGATAATTGGGATTCTTTGTTCCAAAAGACAAATTCCACCACTTACTTTTTTTTTCTAAAACAATAGCAATAAACTATATAATGGTCTAGAAAATAATATTGTTCGAAAAGAATGAATATTATCATCAGTTTAAAGAACAGAAGTAAATTGAATTTTTATGACATTTTATGACAAAATTCCGTTTTCTTATTTAAAATCTATTTACATTTGGTACGCATATTAGAAAAAAATAACCTTCGCCTTTTGTTATTATATACGAGCGGGTTATACTACAAAAGTAATACATATGTGTATACCTACATATATATTCCATTTATATTGATATAATAAGACTTGGTTTTGGTAAAATACCTTTTATGTATAAATATTTTTTCACTTGATAATTCCAAAACGAACGCAAAATATAAACAACCTCAATTAAAGCAATATTTTTGTCGATATAATATCCAAAGGTCAAATATAATAAAATACATAAATTCATAAAAAATTAATTTATATTTGACAAAAAAAAATTACCAAATATTCCTTAAAACAACAAATTTGAAAAATTATATTTCTAAAAACAAAACAAAAAAAAAAAAAATTCGGCCCTTCGACCCATTCGGCCCTTCGACCCATTCGGCCCTTCGACCCATTCGGCCCTTCGACCCATTCGGCAATTCGACCCATTCGGCCCTTCGACCTATTCGGCCCTTCGATATTCGGCCCTTTGACACTTTCGGCCCTTCGACACATTCGGCCCTTCGACATTCGGCCCTTCGACATTCGGCCCTTCGACACATTCGGCCCTTCGACACATTCGGCCCTTCGACATTCGGCCCTTCGACATTCGGCCCTTTGAAATTCGGCCCTTCGTACCCATTCCTAAAAAATAATTAGCCGATAGATTTTCTTTTTTTTACAAACAGTTATTCTTTGATTTGTATTCTCTAATAATACAGTTGAAACAGACTTCCGACTGAATCAGGACATAAATTGTGTCTTAAAAATCTCAGAATGTAGTATACGCCATATAAAAAAAAAAATTCCTTTCATACACGTACGACAACAGAAATACACGTACGACAGTCCAATTATAACACATTTTGTTATCATTATTATTTTATTTTATTAAATAATAAACAAAAACAAGGTTCAAAATTATAAAATACAAAAATTAATTCATTAATTAATCTTGTTATAATAAATATTAGAAACAAGAAGTCTTTCTAGACGAAGTTTAACTAAGCCTTTTACATGGCTAAAATATAAAACGTAATTTATTAATTCACAGCTCGAAATAATTATTTAAATAAAATATAATTCTTTAATGTATTATTCATAAATTCTTTATCACAAAAGATAATCACGAGAGTCCTGTTAGTTTGTCTTAGTTCGATACTAGACATTTTGGCATAATCTCAATTTATTTTGAGTAGTACTTTGTAATATTCCTGATCAACTTGCGGCATAAATGCAAATAAACTTTTAATGTCAGCCACCTTTTCCTTTGATATTGATTTATTTCTGTTCTGAATTGAGTTGATCTTTTGGCAAAATAAATCTTCCGCTGTTGGTAATGTTTTTTTGGTGGCTAGTTTTTTTAATGTAATACTTTGGAATTCTTGTCGAGCGTTTGTTTTGAACTGCAGTTTGAAAATATCATCTTTTTCGAATTTAAGAACTTTTATTTTCATAAACGGCACTTGTGCAAAATTTAAACTGCCGCATTTAATAGAATATGCGGAGAAATCAAATTTTTGCATTTGCATTATTTTTAGTGTTACATTTTTGTATGACATATTCTTAAGTTGCTTTAAAAGCGATAACGGACTAAACATTTCTAAATGTTTTAAATGCCTGTCGATTACGCTATGTACGCAATCAACTTCCTGAATTAATGAATGTCCTGGAGTTGAGAATTTTTGAATTATAGTGCGCATATTTGAACTTGTTTGCAAAAAATATAATAAGGCCGTTGTTAAAATTTTATTTTTGTTTTGTGCAATGCAGGAGTCACTCCAAAGGGTTATATATTCTAATTCTGCATTATCAATAACTACTTGCTTCAAAATTTTTATGAATGAGCTAGCAATATCATCGCCTGAGCGTCCACTGTGTGCTTCGTTCCACATAGCGCAGTATGTTATTTTTGGCTTATCAACAACAATGCATGTTGCTGTCATATTATAAACGTTTAGCTTCCGCTTATAATAAAATGCTGATGCGTTCCCTTTCGGTAGGGCAAATACACTTTGTAAATCAATACAAATTACCGCGTGTTTCGGTTCAATATTTTGCCTATCCAATTGCCTTTCAGCTTTCATAGCCATTTTATCTGCTTGATGTACGTTGTGGTCAGTTACCTGAGCCTCACTCGGATTCTGGCAGTTTTTGAAAATAATACATTTATCGCATTGGTCCTTCTTCGGTTTATAAAATGAAATATTAAATGATTTGAACTGTTTCCGATAAATCGCTTCTTTCACCGGATCGTTTGTGATTTCTCTATACAAAGAATACATTTTAGCGACTGTTAAATTTGAGTCAAAATATTTCCTTTCTGAGCTTGATCTGCAATAGTGCGAATGATTGTAGGGAAACTACTAATGTGATTCACAACACCTTCGATTTTTGCAGGTGGGATTACTTTTTTAATATTCCTGCCTTTATTGGATGTAATAGGGCAGCCGGTAGTGTTATCGTTCAAATGATTATGAAAATAATAAATTCTTCTCTCACTGACATCAATAGTGTTCAAAAAAAATGTTTTACACACTTGATGTATTCTTTCTTCCAATTGCACATAAAAGTTGTAAGTATTTTTCTTTTTAGTTGATTCATGTACTCTTCTTCGTTTAACTAATTTTTTTTTGACAAATTTGCAATAAAATGACGTCTTGTCTTTATCAGATAGTCTCCAAAACGTTGCGTTCAGTTTTAGTCTATCACTGAAAGTAAAATTTTGTCTACATTCGTAAAAGCAAGTATTGTACAAGGCGGTTTAACATTTCGCGGTCGCATAGTTTTGCCATCAATATTAACGTACTTTTGACCAGTTTCACGTAATTTTTGGCGAACGTGCTGCTTCCACAATTCTGGATTCCGTTTTTTCTTTTTTGGCAGTGGTGAAGAATTTGAATCACTTTCTAAAAACAATTAATAAAAATTACGCATGACGATTTACAAAAAATAGTATGTAGTATAATTTACATTTTAAATCAATTTAAATTTTTATTTGTTAAAGATTAATGATAAATACCAAAATAACGTTCTGAAGAACGTGATGAAGCGTCACTACTCATTCTGTTCAGTTTTTATATGCCAGCTTTCAAGATAAACTTAAAAATTAAAATAAATAAATGAAATAAAAGTAATAGCTAGTTGTAATAAAGAATTTCCTTACCACACGAGACGAGTTAACGACACGTTTATGACTGATGTTTCTATTGTTTTTATTGTACCTCTTCTACTAATCAATCGCCTTCTTTGTTTTGTTTTAAACTTTATTATACACATACACAGAAAAAAATGTAACAAAACCATATAAAAGCCAACCCAATACATTAATTTGCAAAAAATATCTCTATCGTTTTAATTTAACACTTAGGAACATACGACAAACCAATATTAAGAAAATAGTAACTGCATTGTTCATATAAATTTTTGTCGTACGTGCAAAAATTGGGGTTTACGACAAACCAATACTAAAAACTTCGAAATTTTTGGGATATACGACAAAATCATATTCTATACCTTAGAAACGGTTAAATGTAAAGCAAAACCGATTACAAAATTGGAAAGAGCGCAACCGTAAACCTATAGATAACTTATTAGCTCAAAAAAGTCAAATTGGCGTTTACGACAAACCAATAATCCAACGACGATATATATAATATAAAATTCAATTAACTCTATTCTGACAAAGGTCTTGATTATAGTAAGCAAAACGAGATGTTATCCACGAGGGATGAGTTTGTCCCACGAGGCGATAGCCGATTGGGACATTATCCCGAGTAGATAATATCTCTTTGCACACGAGTGGCATACAACGTTTTATCCACTTTTGTTGAAATAAATTTCGGAAATTAAGCGGAAATAGTTCCATTTTGTGTTTTCACACTGCAGCATTGAATTTTGAAATACATTGTATTAGTGTGACCGTTCTTTAAATTGTCATGGTGTACTTTAATTTAACTACTTTTTGGAATATAGTTTTTCATTCAATTTGGCTACGAATAATTTTCCAATGGCTACTCAACATTTTGTTACACAAAATATAGAAGGAGGAAGAATTATAGGAATAGAAGAACATTTATGTTTTTAGTATTGCTTCATTCAACATAATGCCTCATTTAATTTAATAATATAATTCAACATTCAACATTCCCACTTATTATTAGAATTAAATAACGTTACTCTACATTCATTAAAAAATTGACACACTAATAGTATACTACGTTAAATTAAAATTACATTAATCAAAATTTATATTTAAATTCATTAATTTACACAAATAGTTGTGGCGACTTTTGATTAATGCATTTGTGAATATATCAGCCATTTGTTCATCCGTTTCAGGACTGAACGTTTCATCATAATCGACACCATACTGTTGCGTAAAGCCACGTGCGTTTTGATTGAATAGCCTCTTCATATGTCTTTGGTTTAATCACATTTGCCACATTAGCTTGTTCAATGAGACGTTCTGGAGGTTTAATACTTTCTCGTAAATTATAATGATCTTTTGGCGTCCATTTTGATTATCGTTATCAATCAATGTTACATCATCTTCAGCATCGTCTTCTAAATTATTTCCTCCATTTTCACACGTTGATGATGCATTACCATCATTTTCTTTGGTTTCTTGCTTAACCGCTTCTTTAACTATATTATCGCATGAATCATAAACAACATAAGCTTTGGATTCGATTTCATTAAATTTTACATCACAGCTTATAAATACTTTACGACTATTTGAATCATACAAACGAACCCTTTTAGCTTTTGGATCCCATTTTTTTCGACCTTGTTGTTTTGGTATTTGCACATAGCATTCAGTACCAAATATTTTAATATTACCCAAATATGGTTTACGATCAAACCATTTTTCATATGGTGTTCCCATGCATTTACTATTTGTTGAACGATTTAACAAATATGTTGCTGTACGTACCATAATAGTACCATAATAGTTTCGGTAAACCACTTGCAATTAAAATAGTTCTCGCACATTCTTGTATGGTTCTATTATCACGTTCAATACGGCCATTTTGTTCTGGTGTGTATGGTCCAATATTTTCAACTTGTATACCTTCTTTTGATAATAAACTTTTGACTTTTCCATTAACAAATTCGGTACCATTATCGAAACGAAAATATTTAATACATGAATTATTCATATTTTGTACCATTGGAATGAACGAACTTAAACAATTAAAGACTTCATCCTTCGATTTTAACAAATATACAAAACGAAAGCTTGTTGCTTCATCTTTATTTAACATGAAATAACGGATGTCACCAACACTTTTTTCTTCCATTGGACCACATAAATCAACATGCATGTATTCACTTTTTCTTGATGAACGTTTGTCTAATTGTTGGTGCGATGCACGTGTCATTTTACCCAATTGACAATCTTCGCAGAAGAATTTATCGCTATTTGATAAATCAACACCACTCACTAATCCATCTTTGCACATTTTTATAATTGTGTTGACGTTAATATGTCCTAACCGACGATGCCAATGCTGGAGTGAAACAGCAGCTACATTTGCATATTCTTTTATACACAAACGAAAATCCATTTTAAGTTGATTCATTTCTACACGTTTATCAACTGCAACAACATTATTTGATTCATCAATCATTTTACAACCGTTTTCCTGAATTATCACTTTAACACCTTTGTCTGTTAAAACTGCTGTTGATAATAAATTTTTACGAATGTTCGGAACGTATAATACATTTTATAATCGACGTGGTTCCCACTGATTGCTTATTCGGGCTTCAATTAAAATTGTACCGATACAAAAGAAAGAGATATAAATTGCAATATTACTTTACGTTTATTAATGTGATTAGATTCAATTAACGAAAGACTTTTTCATTTATTCTACATGGATTGATTTTTTAGGGAACCATTAATAGACCGTTTACTTGGAATAAAATTAGAAAATAATCATAATTCTAATGAAATAATATAGATAATGTACATTTTAATAAAATTAATGTCTTTTACGTTATCTATCTTGGGATTAGAAATATTGAATCTACTAATGGACCCGATTGTGAAACATATGACATGTATAAGTTATTTTTTTTTTACCGTTTCCTATTTGAATCTGTAATGAATAAATTCAAAGACATGACTGGGTGGTTCTGCTTGTTTGACTGGTAATGATCAAAAGCAAATCTGCAATTGAATTTATCAGTAATAAGTAAATCCAAAGAGACTGATAAACGATCGAAAGTGGATCTACAATTGAAAATATGTAATGAATAAATTCAAAAAAATGACTGACTTGCTGATTGTGACTGAATGACTCGTAAACTATTGGAAGTGAACCTACTGTTGAATTTATCAGTAATGAATAAATTCAAAGAGATGAGTGACATGCTCATTATGACTGGCTGGTTGTTAAACGATCGGATTTACATCTACAGTGGTCGATTGAGTGGTAAATGATCGAAAGCGGATCACATTTAAATTTATTTCTTTAGAGAAGTGTGGTGTTATTATTTTAATCGGGAGGGCGAGTTTAGTCCAATATAGTTCTCCATTGTCTTTTATTTGTTCGTGTTTTCATGTTATTTAATTTAGCTTGTTCGACTTGCCTCTTACAATTCTTTCTAATTAGTATAATTATCATTAGATTTAGTAAAGCCACACGATGATTATAACAGGAATGATTATTATCGTAAAACTCTTTATTGCTCTCTTCATTTAGTAAAATATTTAATATTTTACATTTCAATCCGACTACATGAGACTGCGCTTTAAAAAAGTTGTCAAACATTGATATTTGCCTTCGACATAGCTCAAAAAATGATTGAGACGGTGCTTGAAGCTTGCCAAAGCAGTCCGTCATGTAATTTTTGTGTTTTATTAACAACTCAGAAGTACATTCTAGGTAATCATTTTCTTTTAAAAGTGTTAAGACACAGACAGCACAATTAAATTTTTTAAATATTTTATTTACTAGATATCCTGTAAAATACCTAGTTGATGGATCTGAGTTGGTATTAGTTTGACAAAACGAAGAGCCTAAATCAGTTAATTCCTCTTCGATCTCGATTACAATTAAATGATCGTCGCTATCATTTTCATTGGTTTGGTCATTAAATAAGCAAAGTTCGGTGGTACTTGATTGAGGTTCTCCAGTATCTATTAAAGATAGCTCATTTTGTTTTTCCTCGCGAATAACGTCCAATAAGGTTGCATCTGTATCTTCTTCACAATTTGAAAGTGTCGTGAACGGTGTAATATATTTAATTGATAACAATTTAGCGACTGTGTAACTAAACTCTTGGACGGATGGATTGAAATTATTTCCATTGGCGGATCTAATCAAAGAGAATGTATTTTCCAAAGCATCTTGATTTAGCCTTGAAGTAAGCAAATATTTAAAATGGACATTATCTTGTGAAAATGACTTAAGGAGGAAAAGAATTCCGCGAATCGTTTGCACCATTCCATCAAATGAATAAACTTTCTTTTCGTTGACTAGTTTTATGTTTTGCATGTAAATCAACATTTCATTCAGGAATTTGAATATGCAACAGCTTTCCTCAACTGTTAGAGCACATTTAAATTTATTTGCAGCATATAAACATTTTAAATTTAAACAATCAAACAATTTGTCAAAATTATCAAAAAGAATCAAGGTGGCAGGTACTTTATTTTTGACAGAATCAGAGAATTTATTTAACTCAAATGCTGTTTTTATTCCAGCTACCACGGTCCGGCTAAATACTTGGGTGGATAGTTTAACTTTCATCTTATCGAAATGGCCTAGATTCACGTGTTTATCACTTAACTTAGGACACATTCGAGTGGAGGACGATTGTTCTAATGTATACAGCTCACGAACAACTTACCAGCACGCAATACCATCAGGTGTTTCGAGGTCAGATTTCAGCATACAATTTCGGAAAGATTTAAATAAATGCGGGGGATCAAATAAACCTACAATTGGAGAAGAGCTAACATCGCTTAAAATTGGATTATTAGTATTAGCTCCCAAATTATTCAGAGCTTTTCGATTGTTCGATCCTTGGTCACATATAACAGCTTTAACCGTTAGACATAAGGAATTACACAATTTCAAGTTGATCTCTACTAAATTGGTTAATGTATTTGATGAAATGGCATTCTCAGAGACGTAGTAGCATAAAATGTTTTTCCAGTTTCCAATAATACCGCGAACCATGAAAACACAAATATAGCTACCAATCTTAGCTTCTCTGCAATCGTCGCCCAAGTCAACATATCGGTCTACACAATCTCGGATTGAATTATATTTCAAATCCTTGCGAATCTTAATTTCATCAAAAACTAAACTGCATTGTTTATCGAAAATATCTAAAGTGCCGATTATTTCTTTTAATTTGTTTAAAATTTATACATTATTTGAACCTGGGAAAAAATGTTTTATTGGTTGCCACCGTATAAGCGAAGATTTCGATGGTAAATCGAAATTCAACCTGTTCCTCAAAAAATTATTAGATTTCGGGGACCGGTAATAAATATTTTGCGCAAGTATTTTAAACGTTTCGGGCCACTTCTGCGTTTTCTCTCTTTCTAAAAGTAGCAACCGACAAAAGTTTTTGGAGTGATCACTTTTATTTGCTTTGGTAATTAAATCACTTAAACATGATTTGGGTTGATTTTTCAAATCGATCAGTTTTTTATTTGCAATTCGATTTCTGTGTTCTAAATTTTTAATTTTTCTTCGTAATTCCTTATTATCATTTTGCAATTTGGTAATTTGAAAAAAATACTTTCGATTTAAAGATCGGTAAACCTCAATATTTTTTTCATTTTTTTCGCAATAGCTACAAGTTGGAGCATTTACTTGCAACGTATTGTCAAAATACGGATCAGGTAATTGTGCGATTTCTGCTAAACACATATCTTCCTTTGGCTTATTTGAGTAGGTTTTTAACTTTGAAGTGGCATTATAAGGTGCTGGCAATTGTAAAGGGTTTGATATGTTTTGAAGTTGATTAGTTGACTCAGTATTTAAATTAAGTACCCCTTTGCTAACCATGCATTCGTTTTGTAATAAGGGGCTTTTATTTAAGTTAGTCAACGTTTCCGATAAAGGTTTCTGTTTTGAATTTGTAGGTTGGGGTAAACATAATGTTGGTACAGCGTCCATTTAAGCTTGCGTTTAAGAATACAGCTTGCCTCAAAATGGTTTGTCAAATAAATATTCTCTTTTTACTGAATGGTAAAATGCCACAATTTTTTAACCATAGTTCGTGGTTCGAATAATGCGTTGAATATTTAAAAAGGCGAGCACCATCTTTTAATTTAGAATTACAGTGCAAAACTGCACATTTAACACCCGACGGTCTACTCATAATAACAACAATGATATTTCGATAATACGAGTTCAAATGATTACCTATAAATAGATTAAAATGCAAAATAAATATCGCCAACGAGAAATTATCTAAAAACAATAAGTAATAATAAACAAGATTTGATTATTAGAATAAATTCGGTAAATTCTAATAACGAAAATCAGAATGACGACAGCGAAATAAAAACACAATATTCCTCTATTGTACATATGTACATACTATATATACTCAATAATCCAAAATTCAATAAATAGTAAAAATTTGGTATGCAACTAAGAACTACGAACTTAAAATGCATACAGATGTATTATGTATTTATGAATATGTAATATTATGTAATCGGATGCAAAATATTTTGTTTTGCACCTATACTGCTAAATGTATCCTATTTGGTTATATAATTGTAACTTGTTTAAATTTATATGGATATTTCGTCAAACTGGCTAGGTAAAAAACCAAAACAACATAAACACAATTAAAATTTCCTTAAATATTTTTTTTTGTTATATACCCATACACAGTTAAAAAAATAACTTTAATTTTTAATGCAAGCCTTGCATTACGACTTATGTAATGCAAGTTATTACTAAATTGTAAAGTATGATTGCATTCAAATGAATTTTAAGGCAATTATGAGGATTTCTAAAGCAGTATTTGCATTAAAAAATATTTTTAATACAACTATTAAACATGTTAAAGCAACCTGCTCAAATTTAAAAATTATACCAACATAAAATTCGCTAAAACAAGCGGATTAAAATGTATATATGAATAATAAGATCATGGACGAGTTTTGCATTACTGGTATAAAATTCGCTAAATCAAAACGACTACATGTCATATAAGCAGTTTAATAAATCTTAAATAGTTTAGTTTTCCGGATTCGAAAATATCTATTATGTTTTAACGTAAGCTTTTCAGTTTTAAATTTATAAGTTATTATCTCTCTGAGATTTTGACCCTCAACCTCAAGGCAAGACAACAAAAACAAAGAACAACCCCGGAAAAACAATAAAAATCGCTAAAATTACGGAGCTTTTAATGTAACTTGCTTTAAAACTTAATACTTCTAAGATTTTTTTATTAATGCCGTCTTTAATAAATTTAAATGCAGTTGTTTAACGGTTCTCCTACAGTTTGCTTTATATTCTAATGGAATGTTGCACTAAAATTTAATCTAATTGCTGTATTACAAATCAATGCAAATTGTATCAAACTAATTTTTAATGCAAGCTTTGTATCATTCTGTAATACAGCCTTGCACTGGACCTATATGTAATGCAATTTGCATTACATAAGCAATATTTTTTCAACTGTGTAACACTAAACTTAGTTTCGACTTTTACTATGTTTAACCTTCTACTTATGCTAAGAAACCGTATGAAGTTTGTCGCGAAAAGTCGAAACTGAACGAAGCTTAATAAAAAAATGAATTGCTTGTGTGTGCGTGTATAAATGTAAAAATAAAAATGGCGGCAATCATATTGAGTACATGTATGTGTAAACAAACGTCAACGAAATTTGGCGGGTAATTTAAATGTTTTATTAATGAAACATAACTTTAATTTTTATGTTCGGAATTCATCAATTTTATTTAAAAATAAAAATACATGTATATGTAACATAAAAATTGTGGCACAATTTGTAATCACGGTCAATTTTAAGATTATTATTTTGTACTTATATCACAGTTTGTTTATTAATTAAATTCATGATTTAAATGGTATCCGTTGTTTAAGTGACTGTATTACCTTTATACATTGATACTAAGAAGTACTAAGATTAAATTTTAACTTATAATTATTGAAAATAAATATTATTTAATTAAATATTGTAAAATCGACTTCAATCTCGCCAATCACAGAAAATTCTTTAATCTGGATTGCCAGGTTCAAATTTCATAAACATTATTACCAATTTTAAATATAAGTTTTAGAATTAATGAAAATTAATTTACATATAAATAAATATTATTAAAACCTCAGAAATGTTGATAAATATCGATAGTTAAGTCGAAATAATTTCATAGAAAATCGTATCAAATTTAAATTTAAGCTAACAATTAGTAAAACTAGTAATTTCAAAATTTACTTAAACTAAAATATTATGTACCCATATAAAATATATACTAATCTAGCAAATCACAAAAAATTCAATAAATTATGCACATTTGATCTCGTAATCACAAATAATTTCAGTAAATTTGATACTCAAACAAATTTCATAGAAATTAGTATCAATGAAATCTAAGAACTAATAATTCAATAATCTTATCAAACTAAACACAAGATTTCGTATTTCGTATCTCGCAACTAACAGTAATTTAATTATTGATATCAAATTTTAAAATTTATTTGTTAAAAATAATTCAAAAATTTCATTGTGTAAAATATTATAAAAATCTTAAATTTTTTTTCTTATTGATTAAAAATGTATAAACATATTAATTTGTAGGGAAGCTGGTAGATTCGTTAGATTTTTTTTAAGCTTTCCTCTTCTGTCTTTTATATAATAAAAATAATTTGTTGCTATAGTATTAAATTCTGACTGCGATGAATTTTCAAAATTAATTGTCTGATTTTATATTATATGAATAATTTTATATTTATTTATAACTTACCTTTCAAAATTTTAATCACATTGAACTTTTTAGCAGCAAAATTTCCTTGTCGGCCGTTGTATGAGAATTTAAAAATATTTTTTAAGTTCGTTCTTATAAATTTTTTTAACTCATGCCCCTCTTCTTTCATAAATATGGATTTCTGGGAATAAAAAACACGTTGTAATTTTAAAATATTTAGTTCGTTTACTATTAAGTACTAGATGTTTTTTTGATTCATCATCTTCTTTAAGGGTGGTGTCAAAATTAATGAAACTTGTATCATCATTAAACGGTAGGGTGAATTTGGCGTTCTTGCAATCAACTAAATATCGGATATTTAATCGGTTGTCCCTTAATTTAATGAATTCTCGCATTAATGCTTGTTGTCCTTTTTCCAAATTTTGGATTGATTTCAACAAATATTGGAAATGATTATTTTCAATTGGCACATCCGATTCGGTTTGCACTGCAATAGACTTCGACTTCAATGGTTCTTCTTTCTGAATATGTTTTGTTATCTCAAGTTCGTCTAATACTACAATGAAAAATAAAATATTGTGCTTATATAGAGTAAAATCTACACTATACTTAAATTTAAAACATACTATCTATGTCGGTGAAATTTTTATTTTCAGCTTCACTCTCACTGGGTTTATTATACTCTGGGCGTCGTTGTTGTTTAGCAGCGTTCTGTGTCGAGGTATACGGTACACGATCTCCTAAAGAAAAATTGAATAATTTTTTTTAATAAATATATATAATACTTTGATATCTAACTAGCTAATCCTACCAAAACGAAGTTCGCAGAAATCTGCATATTCAAATTGGGAATCATATTGAGCTGTATAAAAGGAAAACAATATTTATGAACCGCGGGTATTTATTTTACATAAACAAAAAATTATAGAATTTGTAGCCATATGTTTTTGGTACGTACTTTCAATAAATTCTTCGGAATTTACTGTATACTTAATTGTTTGCTCCATTTTCGAGAATTCTATATTAGGTTATCTGGAACGGCTGTAGTATGTATTAAAGGAAAATAAACTGCATAGTTTTCGGTGTGAATTTTAATAATTTTAGATATTATTTCTGAACTGGTGAATACCAGAATTAATCTTTTCAAGTGGAATCTGTTCAATTTCTTTGTGATGTTCTAAATCATCTCTGTTTTTAAAAGTGGTATCTTTTCTGGGCACAGATTCCACTATTTGCGAGTAAGGAAAAACTACATGCCCTTTATTAATTTTTGCACCTTTTAATGTACATTTTGTGCATGAGAAGTATCCTGAGTGAGATTTTACACACAAGACCTTACACGTAGCATCAGAATCACATATAAGCGCTCTCAATTTAATTTTTACATTTATACTGCCATGGTTAAACCCAAGTGCCTTTAGTATTTCAATTTCCTCAATAAAATCTTTAAGAAACTTTCTGAAATCTATATGTTTACTTCTACCATGGCAAGAAGACATGACTGACTGTTAGAACTTTTTGAAATAGGCAATCCGTCAATGCCTAAATCGATTACTATACTATCAAAATTAAAACAATTATATTTTCTAAGAAAATAATCAATTGCACTTGATAAACCTAAATAAAAGTATGATATGCCTAAACCGAAATCTACTACTTCAGCAGTACGTGGAGTATTTCTCAACAACCTAACATTAGTTGGAAGCCACGGAAAATATTCATGTAAAACCAACAAAATTTTGTTCATCGTTGCCCCACATATGGTAGTATCAATTGCAATTCGTTGTAAATCATCCTTCAATCTATAAATATCTTTATCACAGTGAAACGAACAATCAGAAATTGTTAGTGACGGGGAACGAAAACGATGTTCAGTTTCTATAGGAGTATTATTCTAGTGGGAAAACAGTAAATTCGTTTCGTTAGCTTCTATTTGGCAAATGTCGTTGATTGTAGAATAAGATTGAACTGGTTCAGTTGTAGATTTAGACTGAAAATTTGAGCTCGATTTGGAACATTGAGGTAATTTCCGTTCTAACTCTAATTTTATTTTTCGTTGTCTGCTCCTTTTGGACATTTTCGAATTTATTAAATATGTATATAAAAATATATTTAATAATAAATTAAGTAATTAAATGTAAATGATTTAAAAAAAAAATTGCTTTGAACTAAATAAATTTCAATTATTCACAACTGCCAACAAAGATTTGTTTTTGTTAACAATAAAACAAAAATGGCGTCGAGCGTCCACAAAAAATCACTTATGTATATATAGAAAATAAAACGCCGATGGGCACGGGCGTCCAAAAATTAAATATGTAATATAATCATTATAACATAAAACACAATTATAAAACATCGTCCAATTATTAATTTAAAACGTATTGACGAAAAATAACTTAACAAAAACAAATATGGCACATCTAAAAAATTTATATCAACAAAAAATTACATATAAAAACGGAAACCACAAAAAAAGCGTCGATCGTCAAACAATTAATTACTTTTTTAAATTTATACACGAAATCACAGAAATTAAAAATATTGTCCAATTATTAATTAAATTAAAAATATTTTTGAAAAATTATAGTTTTAATCGGATTTTTTTTAATAAAATATAATGAACACAACTCACAACCATCCAAGATAAAACACAATAACACATTGGCTATATACCATATTATACGTATATGAAAATGTTTGATTTTCTTATACATATTCACACCACTACTGTTGTAGTACGAATCTTCGACTATTTCCTAGCAAAACTAATGGCTGTATGATACTCACTTTTTTCAAGTACAATAAAGTGCTGCAAAACTAGTAAAGCGAAACAGAGAAGGGTAGTGTAGACAATACTTTAGGCAAATATTTTTAAGTTTCGGATAAACAAAATTTGTAAATAGAATCAACATTTTTTTGTGTTGGACCATATTATTGAATTAATTTGCATTAGCTGCCGCAATTAATTGAAACGAAATAATTTATATGTTAAGTTAATTTTTATATTTACAAAAAAATGCACGTTTCAAATATTTTGGCAAACAATTAACAATGCAAACCCAAAATTGTATTTCAGTATCAAAAGAAAAATCTAAAAAAGGGGGAAAAAATCATAACAATAATGGCGAACAAAAATGGAAAAATTGTTTACTAAATTTATTTTATAAATAAACAAATAAATTCTTGGTATACAAAATACAAATATTTTCTCTAATATTTCGGAAATGTCAGAAAAAAGTATGTAATGTCAAAAAAAAGAATTAAATCCAATTCTTTTTTTGCTATAATTGCTCGATTAACTGCTAGAAAAGTTGAGCTACCACTTTTTTTTTGACGTTTCTATATTTTTTCCAAATCTATGGTGTATACACTCACTCTCACAAATATTTTGTATATTTATTTTTTATCTCACTCCGTTTGTCTTACCTAGTCCCTGAAAAAGTGGAAAAAAAAGTGAGTATCATACAGCCATAAGGAAACAACTGTAGCTCAATTTTGAGTTTAGTTTTGTTATACTTGGGTATCCATACATATGTATCTACAACCAGAACCGACTGTAAAAATTTAGAAACGAAGTAAATAAATAGGGATATCTTCAATTTTATTATTTACATGGTTTGGATTTGAAAACATTTGAATCCAATTCATTTTATAAAACAAAAACGGTTTTGTTTGGTACATTAAAAACTAAAATAAAACATAATTTTCTTTTACTCCTTTCTAGCTGCTTTTATTTAGTGTCTCGTTTTCGTGTGTAAGTTGAAACAAAAATAATTTCTTTAAGTATATGTGTTCAATATCAACACAATTTTACAATTGTTTATGAATTGTATTTTTTATGTTGTTAACTTGGTCGTCACTCGTCCGTATATAATAGCGACGATCATCGTAGTTCCAAAAATTGGAATAGCTATGTTGTGTGTCGCTACAAAAAAATTACCAACCAAGAAATACACCACTTGAATTATCTTATATATTCCCATAATTTTTGACTGTACTAAATGGAATTTTCCATGATAAAACAATTCTAAATGTTTCTACACTATTCTAACTAGAAAATTCGTGAACTTTCGAGAAGTTTGGTTTGTGTATATAAAAAGGCGAACGATATTCGAATTTAGAACGCGATAATGTAAACTTGTAAGCAGTAGTAGTATTATTTGGTAAGCGATAGTGTGAAGATTAAAAAGGAATTAAAAAGTGATTTAAAAAGTGTTTTAGTGAAAATAAAAATTATAAGTGTACAGTAAAATTTGAGAATAATTTATATAAAGTGATTTTGTGAATTTTTTTTGATAAACTGTATTGTAATAAATTTTGTGAAATAAATAAATTCGTTGGAGATAAATTAAATTGATTTTGTATTATTCACAATCCAGTGATACGAACCTTAACTGACAAGACAAAAACGTAACAATATTTTGTCTTAAACACAAAATTTATTGTAAATAAAATAATTCGTCACACACATTTTATATTATTTACAAAATTTCTTAGATTTTCAATATTAAACTATACAAAAAATTTTATAGAGTGTTTTTTTTCCGTTCATTTTCATAAGTAATAACAATAAAATGTTTGTTTAGATTATTTCTAATTTTCTGAATATAATTAAATATTTAATTAAATTAAATATAATCCATAATATTATGATCATCACAAGCAGCAACATCGAGTTGCAAAGATGGTTCATCATTAGGAATAGATTTGATCACCCATTCTTTCGAAGTATTTATGTTTTCTAAATTTTTCGTACCGTTTTCAGATTGCACATTGTTATTAAAATTTAGAATTTCGACGCACTGCCACTCAAGAAATAGTTTACCTTCAACAACTTCAATAATAGGAATGTGATTATCCATTTCACAGATTATTTTTTTCTTGCATATGTATGTATAAGACTATTACGTCGTGTAAAACTCAGCGCAAAAAAAACTAAACTCGCCATACTAAGAAATGGTCGAGTTTACGCTACACTATAATTTTGAATCGTAAAATGCAACACAATTTATTGAGCAGTAAATATTAAAAGTCTTTACAATTGCCCTTCACTTGAATTACACTAAAAACCATAACCAAATTTAATTTAATATTACAATATATTTTAAGCAAACACTAGAACTTGTTTCTAAGGTGTAATTATTTTTAAACAGGAACGAGATTGTTCTTAGCAAATATTCCTAATACAGGAAACTTGTTTTATTTAATAAAATTGGTTTAATTTTATACCAAAATTTATAAACGTTGATTGATTCGATTCACTTCAATAAAATTTGCTTCCATTAATTATTAAGACAGGACTGATCGATTTATCGTTAATTTTCACCTTTATTTTTTAAATTCTCTAGGTTCACCGACAAATTGTACGTCTCATTTTTATAAAATTAAATTTTTAAAGATTAAAATTGAGTGCTGAATAGTTGTTGAAAGACGCTAATTTACGCGCCATCTATAAACAAAATATGGAACTAACATAATGTAAACAAATTTTGTTTTTGCTTTTTAATACTGAATAAATTACTCCTCTGAATTAAGCCTGAAATCGATGTCCTATAAGTATTCTCCCCCTCTCCCATCCCCATCCCCCCACCCATCCCCTCCCCTCCCCCCTCACCCCTCCCCTCCCCTCCCCCTCCCCCACCCCCCTTAAATAAATTAATTTGTAGATAATTTTGAATACAAAGTATTGAGAAATTCCAAAAGACACAAATTAACATGAAACTTGACCTGGTCGCAAGCCAAAACGAGAAATACATACTCGTATTTACACAAAATAAGTATTTCCGGAAAATAGTAATACCATTCGGTTGAGTTTCCAAAAGTCGCTATTTAGAATAATTAAAAGTCAAGCACAGCTTGTCTTATTGACCCTTATGGCATCTAAGAATGACTGCCAACAATTTTGAAATGTCAATGATTTAGTGGAAAAAATCGCTATGAGGCACACAGCATAAAAATATTTATAAGCTCTCACCGAGTTTCCTACAATCAAAGTAACACGATTGATGTAAAATGTTGGCTCTCATCTGTTGATTTTACCGAAATTTTCATCTAGCCATTACATATTAAAATAAGAATTTAATAATTTTACAAGTCATAATTTTCCGATTAAGCCAAATCTGGATTTGAAAGAACCCGTTATCACTTCACCAATCAATTATCATCCCGTATATATATTTTAAGTAAAAATTCCCGCAAAACAAAAAAAAAATACCGAAATCATTTAAAAGAAACCTGAAAATAGATTAAATTTTTGTTTGTTGCTTTCTTTAGCTATCTCAGAAAAGCACATACCAAAAAAAAAAAAAACGGTTCTAAAACAATAAAAATAATGACAAGCAATTTTCATTGTTTTTCCGTTTCTGTTTCGTTCGCATGTTGTTTTTTTTTAGTATCCCAAAGATTATTAGAACGTTTCATTTTTTATTTTACTGCTGTTAAGTACATTTTGGCCATTTCTCATCACGATGATGTTGCTGTCCTTCAACGGATCAAAAAAAAAAAAAAAAAAGAAACACCGTACACTTTTCATTTTAAATTAGACGACGGTGGGCATTTTTTTTTTTTTTTTTTTTGTTAACTGGGACGAATTTATTTTCGCACCGTTAATCTGTTTTTATGATTACGTTGAAGATTATAAACCTGTCATATAGAATTTTAGATTTTTGTTATTGTTTAACCTCATTAGGCTCTAAATAGGGTTATATTGCGTAAACGATTTTTTATGTTGTTTATTTGTTTTATTGTAATACCTTTATTATACTTTATTGGGTTTCATCGAACGACGAAGTAAAATATGTATACAGACTATGTATTGTACGCTTAACAAACTACATTAAAGTTTTATATTTATGGTATAGAGTAAAAAAAAAAAAAGTTCCAAGTGTATTGCTTCGAGCTTTTTTTTTTTTACTTGCCATTGTTTTAAGAGTAAATATAAGAAAAAGTTCCTCTTAATTTTATTACGAAACAATATTCTTCTTATGGGCGAACGAACGAATCAATAAACTCTCGATATAGTAGAATAAAAGTTAGTTGTTGATTTTGTTTAAGAGATCAAATTTAACTTTTCTTTTTTTTTTCTTATCTTTGTGTTGCTTTAGGTATTGCAAGTAAAGTTAATGTCATTAAAGGCAGGGAGTTATTGTACTTGAGGAATGTTTACTATTATACCATATACGAACGGAGATGAGTAGAAAATTGATTTTGGTGACATTGATGTATTTATTTATTATACAGCCAGTCACAAAAATTTGTGTGCGTACCGAAAGCTAAATAATTTGACAATTAAAATTTGATGGACAACTTAAACGCATAATATTTCCTTGGACCAGCTTTGGCTTCCAGAATATCGAGCATCCTCGAAAGAAGAGATTTCGTAAAATTTGTGGCCTTGGAAAATTCTAATTTTCTCTATTTTCTTTTAAAATAACTTTGCATTGTTCTTTTGTGAGGATGTAATATAGGAATCTTTGGGATAATTTTTCTCCTGCATCGAAGCGGATTGATCTAAAGAAGGTCGATTTTTGCCAAAACTGGTTGGAAAATTTTATTTTATTTTTTATTTATTTTTTTTTTTTTAAATTTTTTACGCCTGAGTCTTGTACCCATTTAGTAATTTACATTGCATAATAAAGTTTTTGATTAGTAGGCACAATCAAGTCTCCCTAGGAGCCAATGCATTTTTCTAAATTTTATGTTTAGTTATTCTCTCTTCTTTTTTATGTGTTCCTTCCATCTAAGTTTAGCATCTAAAGTCATGCACAGATATTTAGCTGTGTTCGCATGTGGTACTACTATCGAGTTTATCATTATTGGTATATGATTAACTTTTAGATTTGGAAAGTTTACTTGGATTGGTTTTGCTTCATTTAATTTAATTCGCCATTTCTTTGTCCAATTACATATCAGGTTAGTAGCCTTCTGTAATTTACTAGTGGAGTCATTGATGTTTTTTGCTGTTGCAAGTATGGCGGTGTCATCGGCAAAAGTCGCCATTGTTGCTTCTGTAATTGGTATATCTCTAGTATACAGGAGATAAAGGATTGGCCCAAGAACACTTCCTTGAGGAACTTCTGCTATTATCCTTTTTAGTTGGGAGTATTCTTCTCATACTTTACTCGGAAATGCCTCTCTGATATGTATGATTTTAGAATTTGAAAAAATTGCTCCGGAAGATCTCGGAAAAGTTTGAATTCTAACCCCTGGTGCCATACTTTGTCAAATGCTTGCGCTACATCAAGGAATATAGTTGAGCATATTTGTTTGCTTTCTAATGATTTCTCGATTACATCAGTAATTCGATGTACTTGTTCTATCGTAGAATGTTCTTCCCTAAATCCAAACTGATGTGAGGGGATAAGATTCCTTTCTTCGATAATTGGTTTTAATCTTTTAAGAAGAATCTTGTCAAATAGTTACGATAATGTTGGTAGCAGAGAAATTGGCCTATATGAAGCTTTATCGTTCGGAGGTTTGTTCGGCTTAAGTATCATAATTACTTCTGCAACTTTCCATTGTCTTGGCACATATCTTAGTCGAAATGCTGCATTGATTATATGCACTAGTTTCCTCAACGCTTTCTCCGGTAACACTTTTAATATCTGACCCGTTATGAGATCATATCCTGGAGTCTTATACGCATTCAGATTATTCTTGATTTCCCATTTTAGTTCTTTCAATGTTATAGGTGTAATTTTTATTTCATCCTGTTTCTTTATCGGGGTAATATTTTCCTCTTTCGTTTGTTTTGGGGAAGGTTGGAATGTTTCTTCAAGGTGATTTGCAAACAAATCTGCTTTTTGTTTAGCATTTCGATCCCAATTTTCTTTATTTTTAATTGGAGGAACCTGAAGTTTGGGTCTTTTAAGATTCTTTGTTGCTTTCCATAATGAATAATCAGTATCTTTTTTTCCAGTTAGAGTGCTGAGGTATTTATTAACTGACTGATTTTTAATGTCTTTTATTAGATATTTTAATTTGTTACACAAATGATTAAATACCCTCTTATTTTCCGGGTTTCGATGTTTTTGCCAATTCTTCCGTGCTATTCTTTTCTTTTTAAGAAGTTCTTTCACTTCCTCTGGATAGCTAATATTGCGCTTCATTTCCTGATTGTTATTAGGAGTGCTTTCCCACGCAGCACTTTGGATATTATGGATGAGCTTATCTAGTTCGTCTCCTATTTGAACTGGTCCCTGTATTGGGTTCTGCAGATTAATTCTTTCTATTAACCGTATTTGGAAGAGATCCCATTTGGTTTTGAAGCTCGTTAATTTCGGGTTGCTCTCTTTCATAATAATTGTTTGGCTAAGTATCATAAAATAAATCTGTAATAAAAAAATCTATAAGATCTGGAGTCTTAGTGATATCCGAGGGCCAATAGGTTGGTGTACCGCCCGGTAATAAAAAAGTCTATAAGATCTGGAGTCTTAGTGATATCCGAGGGCCAATAGATTGGTGTACCGCCCGAGTGAAAATCGCATTTTAGTTGTTTGCCTGCTGCGAACAGTTCTTTTCCTTTAGCGGTCGTTAACCGTGATCCCCAATAGGTATTTTTTGCATTATAGTCACCCCCAATTAAAAAGACACTTCCTAGTGTTTTGAGAAGATTAGCATAACCTACTTGTTTGAGATTGTATCTTGGGGGGCAATAGATTGCTGAGATACTGCAGGTTTTAGTATTATTTAATTGTATTTTGATTTTGTGACTTGCATGGAAATCTTCTCAACTTTAAGTTCTTCGTTATGCTTTATATAATCTTTTATGAGGATACCACCTCTAGCTTTGTTCTCTGGATGATCATGGTAGCAATTATATCCTTTTATTTTACAGAATGAAGTTTTGGTGAAATGAGTTTCTGTTTCTGAAGACATATATCTATATAATGCATGTTTAAAAATATATCTAGTTCTTGAATGTGATGCAATAGTCCATTTGCATTCCAGGTTACAATTCGTAATGTTTTATTCATTTCTTTGGTTTATAACTCGATTTTATATAATTTTTATTTTGATACACTCGATCAAGGTTTTCTCCTACTCTTTTATTGAAACTAGTTTGTGATTTCATTCCTTCTAGTGCATTCTGCAGGCTCATTTCCTGCGAAGTAACTCTTTTGTTGAGGTTCTCTAGATTTCTCAGTATGTCCTGAAAAACGAGATCCACTTTAGTCTGTTTCTGCTCTGTTTGCTGAACTATTCGAGTATAAGTAACGTTTTCATTTATTCGCCCTCTTTGTAAGTTAACATTAGGAGTCAACGATTTTGGCTCCGTGTTTTTTTTGATAGTTTGTACATTTCTTGATGTAACTGGTTTACGTATTTTATCTCTCATTTTTTGCAGTTCTACTGCAACTTCGCATCCTCTGTAATTGGCTGGATGCTGGCCATTATAGTTGATACACTTCGGCGTTGTATTTTGGGAAATTGTGCAGACATTTCCTGCATGTTTTCCTACACATTTAACACATCTTGCTTCACGATGGCAGTATTTTTGTTTATGTTTATAATCTTGGCAGTTTTTACATTGCGGAATTTGTCGAGTGACCTTTCTCGGTGTTTATATTTTAACTCTGAGGTTAAGGATAGCCTTAATATTATAAATATTTTCGATTTTTTCTTGGTTGTCGAAGGTTAGCCTGAAAAGTGGGAGACCTCTTCTTGTGATTTCAACCTTTCCCTCCCGGTTTTCTCGTCTCTCTTTTCTGATGATGTTAACTGCATCAACTATTTTCAGGCCTCTGTTTTTCAGGTCATCAATGATTTCCTCTTTTGAAAAAGTTGGGTGTAGACCTCTTGCCAATACTTTAATTGAACGATCATTTTTATCCTCGTAAGTGTACCACTGGTGACCATCAGCATTTAATTTGTTGGCTAGAGCTTTATAGTCTTCAGGCTCTGTTGTATTTATTTTCCAGATATTATTACTGAGCGATATTACTTTGTAGTCATTTTGTACTAATTCTTTCATCCATTTCTGAATAATACCGTAATTTGTTATTCCCAGTATATTGATCGGGGGTGGGACCTGTTTCTTCTTTTCTAGCTCAAGCACTTTTGGTGGAGTAATTGCATTGGCATTTTTAAAGTGGGTTTGAATTGGCTCAACTTCTGGTGATGATTCAGCTTTCCTCTTACTTGGGTTGGTGACTTTTCTTATTTTCTTATTTGCTCTCTTGGCTTTCTGTAGTCTCCAATTGGTTTCGCTTTCAAGCTCATCTTCATCAGTGTGATATTCGTCTTGTCCTCTGAGTACTTGAAATTGGTTGTTCATTAATGCTGTTTTCTTTTTTTAACATGACAACTTCATTGTTCAGCTGAGCGATTAACTTCTCCATTTGCTCAAATTTATTTATTAACTCCGCGTTATTTATTTTAACTGTTTGTGCACTTTGCGTTACTTCAGAAGTTTGCTTGAGAGTTGTATGCTTCATAGAAGAGATATTTTCCTTCTCATTGTTAAGTTCACTCAGCATTGTGGTGCTCGCTGACGGTAGAGTTGAAGGTGGTGTTCTTCTAAACACGTTCGAAACGCGGAATTTTTTTATTTTTTTTACTTATATTCTTATTGCAAAAATAAATTGAACGTACGTATTTCGTTCTATTCGCATTACAATAGTCAAAACGTCAAAACAAATCGAATATGACTGAAAACTGAAAAGTGTCGTGCTGAAACTGTGTGAAAAGTGTCCAAAAAGTCGTAAGTTTTCGAAATTTTAAAATGATTTTGCCCTTTAACAGTTTAATTAACCGTTAAATGTATGTAATTTTTAGAAAATGATGTAATCAAAATGAAAGAAAACAAAAAACGGAGGTATGGCCAACACACGACTATCTTTTACGAACAGAAAATTTTGAGAATTTTTTTTTTTTAAATACATTTTCTGGACCAAGGGAGTGGCCACTTCCGGTTAGCCAATTTGGAGTAAAATTCACTGGGACCTCCCAATTTATCAAAAAAGCTTAAATCTGAAGTTTCAGTTCGATTGGTTATAACTTATAAACCATCAGGATATAGAGAGGGCACAGACTGACAGACTAACAGACAGGCACCATTTCGAAACCCACTTTTTCAGACTCAGGGGACCTCAAAACAGATAAATCTCTAAAAATCTCAAGGTCCAAAATTTTCTTGATTACTATACTTTATTTTATAGAGTAAAAGAAAGTAAAAATCTTTAGCGGAAATTTGCCAACGTGTTAAATGCGATAAAATGCAAGTATACAACATTTTGATTAAAAAGGACGAATTTAAGAAACAGTTTAGCGAGGGAAGCGTAAATTATTTGATTTGCAAAAAACGAAGAGAAACAAGTTATGCACAAATTAACGAAGTTTTATTTGAATGGTTTTGTGCAGTAAGAGCCAAAAATTTGTCGATATCAAGGCCAATTTTGCAGGAAATGGCATTAAAAATTGGTAAAAAACTGAATTTAATTGAGTTCAAAGCTTCAAATGGATTGTTACAGTGTTTTCGTAACCGATACTTTATTTCTTTCAATACTTGCTCGAGTGAGGCAAATGAAGTATGTGAAGCCACGGTAGCGGAATGGAAAGAAACATTGAACATTTTGATCGAGGGATACGAGATTAAAGATATCACAAATTGTGATGAGTCGGCGCTGTTCTATAAAATGCTCCCAAATAAATCTTTACAATTGAGAAGAGAAAGATGCTTGAAAGGCAAGTTGCCTAAAGAACGCTTAACTGTATTATTAACAGTATTATTGCAGACGGGACGATTTATCAAACTTTGGTGATTGGAAAGAGCCAGAATCCTCGTTGTTTAAAAAAAATGGATAAATCGAAGTTGCCTGTGAAATATTTTGCAAATTCTGAAGCATGGATGAATGGCAAAATATTTGAACAGTATCTTTTTCAACTTAATTTAGAAATGGAGAAGAGCAATAGACATATTCTACTGTTTTTGAATAACGCTACATCGCACCCTAAAATTTTGCTTTCTAATGTCAAGTTGGTATTTTTTCTGCCAAAAACAACAGCTGTAATTCAGCCTTTTGACAATGGAGTTATATAGAACATGAAAGTAAATTACCGAAAGCTAATTTTAAAAAACATCTTGGTAAATATTGACCTAGCGGAGAAAGTATCCGAACTAACGAGCTCCATAAATGTTTTAGATGCAATTATGTACGTGAGTGAGGCTATTAAATGCATCAAAAAGGAAACTGTTCGAGAATATTTTAAAAATTGTGGTTTTCTTATTCAACTTTCAACATTAGATGATGTAGAGATATAGACTCAAACCAGTTGAATGAAATGGAGGACCTTATTCAAGAGTTATACGAAAATGGTGACTTCTAGGAAGGAACTAATTAATGATTCCTCCTCCGGATGTTATGAAGCATATTGAAGCTGAACGAGACTATGCACTTGGAACCGGTGAATCGGCAATTTTTAGCGATATCGAAAATTTAAAAATACAATTTTTGAATTTGGTGGATATACGATAAAATCGTTCAACAAAGCAACTTACATTGGATAACTTTTTTAAAAACGGTTAACTTTGCATACTTTCGGATTTAATTAGCAATTGTTCCTAATTTTTTAACTTTTATGATAACCATAATTTTACTGAAATTTATAGAAAATATGTATGAACATACATAAACATATTTTGTTATTTTATATGTTTGTTATTTATAATTTCGTACTAGTGGTATGTACATAAATATTTTTGAATTTATAAATGTACGTTTGTTCCTTATATTTGTAAGGTTTATGAAGCAATAAAAGTAAATGCAAGTTATATAATAAATTCTATTAGGGAAGTTCCCTTCATATTTTTTTTTAACCTGTGCAACGGGGAACACGAAAAATTTTGCTGGTCCCATGAAATTCCGCCTATGAGAGGTTTTACTGGCATTAGTCGTGATGCAATAACTAAATTTAAAATAATTTTAAATCCTCTATCATGTAGTCATTTAATAAACGCAGAAAAATTTGGGCAACCTTTAGAAGAAACAATGATACTTTTACAAACAGAATATAAAAATAGGGAACTGACTCCTACCGTACTACATAGGGTACTTTGCTTTGGAAGCAAATAATTATGCATGATATTTTGTCAATTGGAGAATTATCTGAAGAAGGCCAAGGATCTAAAAATAAAAGATATCAAGTCAAAATACCTGTAAAGTCTCGCGTGAACGACAATATAGGAAATCAGCTTTTTAAACCCTGGCACGAAGATAAATATGGTGCTAAGGTTAATCCAAAAATGGAACGCTATCAAGCCGACATCGACCGAAAATGAGACTGAGTAAAATCAACGCTGATAGTTAAAATTTTATTTCTTCCGCCGGTAAATTTCCTATCATGGGAGAAAAATCAGCCGATTAAGTTATATATTACATACATAATGAGGAATTGGATAAAAAACTTGTCTTGTCCCGAATTCCGAAAATTCCCGATAATCAGAAAATCATATCCCGTTTCCCGGGAATATAAACGGTCCGGAAAATTCCTACCGTAAAATTAGGCAAGTCCTACTGTAAAAGGTATAACGGAGATAAAGACGCTTCTTACAGCCAAAAATCCTACATTTAACACAGTAATATATCTGTGGATTGTACCACAAACCATACATATGTGGATTGTACCACCAAATTTAAAAAAAGAGATGAAATTCGACAAAATTTTGTTGGAAAGCGGCAGTCTACGGATGACGTTGCAGCTACTTTATTCGTGGAAACATTTTCAAAATTAATATATTTTATGGGTATTTTCTGGAAATGCCTTCCGCTCAAAACCTTGGTAACAGCCGATGAGGTATGAACATCAGGAATAAAGTAGGTAAGGAGAGGCTAACAGTCCTAGTTGGATCAAATGACGCCGGTACCCATAAATGCAAACTGTTTGTCATTGCCTTGAAAGGGATCCATCAGCTTCCAGTTGTTTATAAAGCAAACAAAAGAGCTTGAAGATAGGACCATCGATTGATTTGGAAACCACTTCGTACCAGAAACTCGTGGCCATTGTGAAAATATAGGTTTTCCGAGAAATTCTAAAATAATTTTACTACTAGACTGCCAGACCCATTTTGATGAAAATATTCTAATAAAGACAATGTATATGTAATGTATGAATCGTCAAATTGTACTTCATTGATGGTTCGGATATTAAAATGTCATTATCGTGAAGAAATGACAAGCAAAATTTCCAGTATGGATGCTACCAAAATCTTCTTCAAAATCTTTTAATATTAAAGATTTTATATGGTATGTTTTTCGACCTTGAAATGCAGTGACTCCGACAATATTATAAAAAGCTGGTACAATATATAGACAGATCTGGAAAAACCCGGAGAGGCGGGCGTCGCAGGCGATTCCGAATCATTGGAGTTTATCAACCGCCCACCACCACCATGGATCAATACTTTGAGTGTTTATGGAATTTTGTTTATTTCTTATTCTTATTTCTAATTTTTTGTTCCGGTCCCAACCAATCGTTCCAGATAAAACAAATTTTACTGTACATTAAAATTGTTCGCTTTAATTATGGAATTGCCCAATCATGGAATTATCCGAAGGAAAAACAGCTGGGATTGTAACCTAAATGTTTCTTTAAAATTTCAATTTAGGTTTTTATAAAGTAGAATTTTCAAATATCGTACGAAATTAATTTGGAAATATTAGACATTTGAGGACTGAGGGGAGAAGCTAGAATTTTTCTTGGAATTCAATAAAAAGTTAAAAATTGAAATACGGTATTTCAAAATACTTTCCGAAAAAAAAAAATTTCCCTTCTTACATTTCCCAGTGCATTTTAACTTTGCTTTGAATAAATTATGGTTATGTCACGTATTCAAAAATTTCCTAGAATTTTGAAAAACAAAACATCAAGTTAGGAATATTTATGTAATTATGTACATAATAATTGAGACCCTAATATACATTGTCCCAGATGAAAATTCTAAAGCAACGAACAAACTTAATTATAATTTTATCACCGTAATAATGGCAGCGAAATTAAAATAAATCATAATTTTCCTGTCAGACATTAACTGCGCTACATACATATGTACATATATGTACACAAAATTGAGTGCAAAGTTTGTCATTTTCATAAAAAGCAGATTAAAAAATGGAAAATAAAAATAAAATTCCAAGTTCTAATTAAAAAACTTGTTGATGGGAAAACTATTTGAAAAATTAAATGAAAATAAAAAAATCATTTTCTTGTTGTACTGTAGGTAGTAGAATCGTCTATACTGGCAATTTGGGAAAGAAGGAAAACTCACACATACTTTTCTTTCAGGTAAGTTCAATTCCTTTTTTTTTCGTTTTCTTTTTGGTACGAATGATAACATCACATGAATAATTTGTGTACGATAAAAGCTTTTTTCATACATCATTAGTTCGTGTTGAGAATCTGTTTGAAGTGCCACCGAAACGCTTTAATCTCGTGCGGTTACAATATATACTTTATAATATGTACCAAAGGTTATTGTTAAACATTGGCACGATACCCAGTATATACCTTATTTTGATCCTAATACAACATACCTGTATACATACATAACTTAGAATCCTTATCATTTTATTTATTGGTTACTGTGGTCGGGGGGGGGGGGGTTATTTTGTATTTTGTATTAGTTTAGTGCCACTGTAGAGTTGAAAATATATGCTAGCAATGGCCTTCACTACATTTATACAATAATCAATTTCCTTTGTAACTCCATTATCATCAGGTTGAAATTAAATTTAATCTTTGTATTTTCCAATTTTTCTTTTTCTATCGTTCGTTGCCACTTTATTGTACATACACTATGTACATACATAATAAAATTGTGTTATATTTACTGGTACAGTAAAAAATCGTTTAATGCAAATTCTAGTTTTTAATTTTTCGTTTTAGCTCATATGAATACAAAGTTATGACGCGTTGTCACTAAATTTCAAACAAATTTTATTTTTCTCGTTACAGAAAGTTTTGAACAATTTAAATAAAACAAAAAAAAACAAAAAAAAGATTGTGCACATATGGGAACAGTAGTTTGTCATCCCTTATCACCAGAATTAGCATCACAATGCCATCATTGTATATCCTGTTTGCCGAAACCATTTGGAAAGCGAAGTAAATACATTTTTTTATTATGATTTGGAAATTAACGTGAATAATAAAATTTTGTGAAACTTTTTCTATTTCATTATAGATGGAACCGCAAAGATTATGTTGCCATCTAGCGAAAGTGTTTATCGATTATCTGTAAGTCGAGCCAATTTTAATTTTTTTATTTTTTACTTTATTGATTTCGTGTATTGAATCAAAAATATATCACGACAGTGTCGTGATAGTTAAATTTACTTTTGAAAATAAAAATAAGATGATGGATAAGGTATAAGGGGGTGGTTGGGTATTTTGTGATATGTGTAGTTGGCAAATTAGACAATTAATTGCTTAAAGTTTAAAACTATATAGGATTAAGGAAAGGAAAATAGAGAAATGTAGTTTTTTGACAGAATTTAATTTTGTTTTTTATTCGGTGATTAATTTAAATTTTCTTAAAGAGATTTGTTTTCCTTTTCGTTTCTTATATATAGGGAAATACGGTATACGCTGTGCCGTCAACTGTTGAAATTGAGCTGACAAGAAGAGGTAAGTGATTATTGTATTATTTAATCGTTTAAGAGGGGATATATTTCAACGTGAACTACATGGCTGAACATACTTGTCAACTTCGATTTAATTTCTGTTTTTGGGCATAAACCAAAAATATTGTGAATTAAGCAACAAAACGAAATGTTATTTATCGAAAATTTGCGAATGGAGAAATCTTTCAAACGTGCTATGTGTAAATAGCTAGAAAGAGTCTTCTCATCTATCTTTGTTGTTTCAGTAATGATTGCTGTATCGATATTAGTATTCGAAAAGTCTTTTCATTAGAGTGTTATTTAGTGGTGACTGAACCAACATACTTATAAACATTTGGAGTTTTATGTAACTTCAAAGTCAAAAATAACTAAACTTTCAGACATATTGGCGCAGTGTCAACAACCACTGAAGAAGCTGGTCAAATCGTTACTTGCTGGTTGAAGTGGTCGTTTTCACAAATTCTTGCTACTGAAATAGTTTAGGAAAGCTGAACTGGTATTAGTCTTACAAACTTTACGGTGTGGAATCTGTCTTCTAAAAGTCGGAAACAAATGGACACTGTTTTCGAGAAAATTTAAATCCTAAAAATGTCAAAACTTGGCCAAAAATTAGAAGAGTATCAAGGGGGAAAAGAATAATGTTTTTGGTAAGCTGGGCCCTATTACACCAGCCACTTATCACTTTTTACTTATCAACTTATCAAAATTGCTTGGAGGTGATGTAAAGGGTTTTCCAATAAGGATTTGACAACTTTGAACTTTCACTGTGAACGCACCCTTAACACAATAACCTAACTGTCAGTGTCAAAACATTCAGTAAAGACAACATTTTCATCATGGTGAAGTACACGAACGAACAACGTTTACAAATAATTAAAATTTACTACAAAAATTCCGAGTCGGTGACTACAGCTTCAAGAGCGTTAATTCCAATTTTTGGTCGTAATTATCGTCCCAGTAGACAAGCAATTCAAAATCTAGTGAAAAAATTTGAGTCTAAATATTCGCTGTCGGATGTTCCCGTGCCAGCGAGACAACGGGTTTCAAGCGTCAAGCGTCCGCCGCAAACGAACCAAAACAGTCGATTCTACGGCGTTCTCAAGAATTGGGCATCGCTCAGACCACACTTTAGCGAATTTTGCGAAATGATCTTGGCTTGCACCCTTATAAGATAAAGTTAACACAAGAACTAAAGCCACTTGATCGTATAAAGCGACGTACGTTGTGGGATTGGGCTCTCGAAATGTTGGAAGAAGATGACCAATTTCATCGCAAAATCATGTTCAGTGATGAAGCGCATTTTTGGCTAAATGGCTTCGTCAACAAACAGAATATGCGTTATTGGTCAGGTGAAAACCCTCATTTGCTTCAAGAAACACCACTTCATCCACAAAAAATCTCTGTATGGTGTGGTTTTTGCGGTTGATGGAGTTGCATGATGGTGGTGCAGGAACTTCGCCAGACGATCATGAATATCGTCAGAACTCTCCTTCTTATGAAAATCCTTCCCTCTTTGAACGTGGATGGTATGGACCCACATACACCGAGCGAATACTATTCTTACCTCAGAATTGTCGGAATTCTGAGTCGAAAGTTCTACCGTTGTCACTCACAATGATCTCTGGAATAACATGAGTGGCAAATATCTTGCGAAAGCCTGAATGCCACAGGCAGCTGATGTTGTGGCTACTTGAACTACCTCTAACCACGTGGAGTAAGAATGGATCAGTATAAAATAAGTCTTACCATGATGAGGTCCGGCATAATCAATATGGATTCTCGACCAAGGTTTTGTCGTCTCCTCCCATGGGTGTACGGGAACCTGTGCCACCTCAGGACGGTTTGATTGACACTTTTTACAAAGATGCACAGCCTCTCTATGTCCGCATCTAGTTTGGGCCATCACACATAATTCCTCGCTAATGCCTTCATTCTAACAATACCTGGACGAGCATTGTATAGCGCGGACAAAATTTGTGCACGGTGATATGGTGGAATTATTACTCTATATCCCCAGAGGAGGCATCCTTTGAGTGTACTCACTTCGGCACGACGAACCCAAAATTGCTGGAATTATTCCACGGGTTTACTCTCTGGCCAGCCCTGCAGTGTCCACTGATAGATCTGCGAGAGAACTGGATCTTTGTTTGTTGAAGCGGCAATGTCATTGGCATGGACGGTCGGCTTATAAGCAGCACCGTATCTATAAGCAGCACCTCTTCTTCCTCTGTGACGATCGTATAGTGCCCGGAACGGGAAGTCTACTAAGACCATCAGCATTTTCCACATCCTTCCCGGCACGGTATACGAGTTTGAACGTGTATGCATTCAGGAAAGTACTACAAGCGGCTTATGGTCCGTCACGATAACGAACTCTCGACCATAGAGAAAATCATGGAACTTTCTCATTCCTGCAATAATCGCCAAAGCCTCGCGATCACCTTGGCTGTATCGTCGTTCTGTTTCGGTTATCGTTCTCGAATGGTAAGCTATGAGACGTTCTTTCGTGCCCACTCTATGTGACAGTATGACGCCAATTCCGCCAATTCATAGGGGGAAGCGTCACATACCAGCAACAACGGATATTTGTCACTTAATGGCATTAGGGCGTTGTTGGACATCAAGGCATCTTTAAGCGCATCGAAAATGCGCTGCTCGGCAGGTCCCCATCTCGCCAGGATATTTTTGTGAAGCAGCTAGAAAAAGAATGGTAAAAATTAATTAAGCCTAGGAAAGCTTGTAGCTGCCCTTTATCCGTTAGTGGTGGGGTGCTTCTAATGGTGTCGATCTTTTGTTGCATTGGGTGCAGGTCTTCGGCATCGATTCTGTAACCGAGAAAATCGGTGGATGAACAACCAATTTAACATTTGTCTTGTTTTAGACGGATACCAGCTTGATCAAATCGTTGGAAGATGTCGATCAACTTCTGACGTAAATCTGCATCGGACGACGCAATGACGATGATATCGTTGAAATACGGTATGACTCCCGAAATCCCTCGAAGTAGATTCTCCATGAAATTTTGGAAAATTCCTGGCGCCGTTCTAATACCGAATTGGAGTCGGTTCACCTTGAATGCTCCCTTGAGTGTTGTAATTGTTTGTAATAGCGCGGCTTGGTCGAGTTTTGCAAATACGGAACCATGTGGTATCGTCGATAACAGGTGATTTGCTGATGGAACCGGAAAACAGTGCGGTGTGAGAGCTTTATTCACCGTTGATTTGTAATCGCCGTAAATTCTCACACTGCCATCGGCCTTCGGAACAGGTACTATAGGCATCGCCCACTCGCTGTTTTTGACCGGCTCCAGAATTCCCTGTCGAACCAATTTATCTAATTGAACTTCAATTGCTGCTCGCATGGCAGTAGGAATTCTTCGTGCTGACAAACGTATCGGAATTACTTTTGGATTCACCTGAAGAATAATCGGAGGCCCACTGTACGAACCCCACTCAGGTGAAAATAGGTGGCTTTATTTTACCAGTACATCGGTAAAACTGGTGTCTGTGATTGCATGGACCCCTTGGATGGAAAACCTGGTTTTGTTCCCGGTGGTGATGTATAACGGTAGACTGGAAACTGATTTACCATTGTAATAAACATCAAAGTCCAAACATCCCAAAATATCGATTGGATTCCGTTGAAAATCGACCAATTTCAAATTTGCCTCACGAAGTGGTCGTGATTTTCGAAAAATTTGTTTAAAAGTTATCTAAGATGTAAATACTTTTCACTTCTCTATAACAACGATTCGAACGCTTCTGGTTGCTTTTAGGTTTGTTTCTGCTGCTGACACACAATTTCCGGCGGAATTGATTCTGCTGCTGACAGAGAATACTGAAAATCTCAGGTACAAATATTTGATATTTATAAATAAATTGTACAATGTACACGAAGTTTTGGTTTGTCAATAAGCTGCGTTTCTAGGGGTTCCAGTTCTCAGTTCCAGTTCGCTTTTACAGCTCTGACCACAAACCTCACCCTCTACCCCCCCCCCTTCCCCACCAAAAAAGGGGTAAACATTTTTTTGACCAATTTTTACTTTAAAAAACTCGATTTTTCTCCAATTTGACTGAACTTTAGCATTTTTAAAATGTTTGGAACCAACTATATGTACAACATATCGGTAGGAAAATCGCCCTAGAACAACATTGCATTGCCTTTTCATGTTTTTTCCTAAAAAGAGAAATAACCGAGTTAGAAGAATGAGAGAGTGAGTCATCGAATTCTTAATCTATGTGAAAAACTAAATCTTTTGTCATTTTCCTATTTTTGTCTAATTAGGCTGGGACTATTCCTTATTGCATTAAAACTAGAGGAAATCTTTTGATTTTTAAAATGGTTAAAGATAAATTTTATTCATTGTTGTCTGGTCATCTCACCATTTCATCTATAAAAACGTTAGTTACTCAATCAATCGCCCTGTTCACTTCTGATTTGTTCACATTATATTTGGATGAAACTTCGAGGTATCAAGCACCGTTCCTTCACCGTTTCACACACAAAAATTGTAAAAAGTTGTTAAGTGATAAGTGATAATTCGACTAAATGTTTAACATAATCATCTAGCACAAAGGAACGGAATGTAAATTATTTAAAAAAAAAAAAATCGTAGTGAAACAAATTTAAAGTGTTTTCGATCCCTCAAATCTTTAAAAGTTCTTTTAAAAATCAGATGCTTTCTATTTTTAACATTGAACAATTGAAAATGTTGTGATATTTTTTTAAAAAGACTGGAAAGCACAAGAAGCCAACAATTAGAAATAGGCTTCTGCTTGAGGCTAAATAGATTATTATTTCACAAACAAACGATAATTTTAGAATAAAAAACTAGCTTTTGGAAAAGTTCATTGCAAAATGTGGACAATACAAGCTTTCGTTGCTCTACCAAAGGTTTATACTTTTATACAGGTTGAGACAGAAGTTGCGGTTGAAGTCCCAGTTGCGTTTTTTTCAGTGTCACCAGATTATAATCATGTTACCAGTCAAATTTACCGCCTGTTTGGTTAATTGCAAATCCGTATTGATTTGAAAGTGATACTGTTGTAAACAGCCTGATCTATAGGAGCAAAAAAATTCTGAACTTTTTCACCACTCTTATAAAGTAAGGAGACAGAAAATCGATTTTTCCCAGTTGAATATAATGTGAGGTGTATATGATGTAGGTGTTGTTAGTAAGCTCTTGATTTAGAAAGGATAGGAGAATTGAATTATTGAGTGAGGTGAGCATCGGTTTCTTTTACTCGAATATTTTGTGGTGTTTATCGTTGACAAGGCCTTAAAGAATGCAACAACTTTAGTTCTACCATGTTAATTATCAAGATTACCGCTATGACGCTCCTACTTAAAAATATCACTACTGTTAACGTGTTAACTCCTGCAAATATTTACACTTGCGGGGATAAGAAATTTTTTCCTATCGAATATAACCGGGCTGTATAAGTTCTTAAATAGGGCAATAATTTATGCAGATACACCAGTGGTGAGATATACATGTCTTCTTATATGTTAAGGGATGTATTTAAGATTTTGATAAAGTTCACCACGACCAGGTGAAGAACGATTTTCTCAAGATGAATATTAACGTGCTGATACCATATCCGCCAATAAAGCGCTGGCGGCAGATACGGTAACTTGATCACTGTTGGAAGTCCTCAGACTATTAAATTATATTGTTGGAAAGGTCTTGATCTAGAGGCGCAAGAAAACCTTAAATCTTTCCCCTTTTTTATTAAATTACACCACGATGAAGTGAAAATCAATTTTATTAGTCGAATATAACCAAATATTTTAATTTTGGCACTTTAGTTATTAAATTCACCCACAAACAGGGCCAGTTTAATGTTTGCTGATTTGCAGATTTTTTATATAATTACATTGCCATAACTACAGAAAACCTTCATGACGGGGTCAAAATAAAATGTTTAACTTTCAGATATGATGTTGAAAATTGGTTGCTGTGATTGATTTGCAATTTAATATTCTCTGAGGAATAGGTTGGCGAAATTTATTATTTATTACCTTCATATATAATAATTATTTATTATCAGGCCTCTGATAATTGGATAGTACTTCAAACACATAATCCGTCGGGTATGCTTCAAAATTTCGATCGACATGCGATTGAGAAGTGTAGGTATTAAAGTTTCCTATGAAACAGGCTACAGAGATCAAACTTGGAATTTCCAGATTTATTTGGTTGACGCTGACATTTTTTGGTGCAAGTATGGTTCTTTCGCAGAGCCAATCATTGTTTTTGTAATTAATTACAATATTTGGAAATACATTTAACTTTAAAACATCAACTGAATTTACCACTAGACAGACATTTGTTGGAAACTTGCACGATCGTTTCGGTAATCAGTCGATCATATTCTATCAGCAAGCAAAGTTGATTTGAAAAATTGTTCGCAGATGCATGTCTAAGCAATCATATTAGCCGTTAGTCCCATTTTTTTATATGTTACTACAAATATCATTGCTTTATTTCGTCAGCTAGGGTTCCCCTCAAAAGTACAGGAAATGTCTGATGAAAATCTCCTGAAAGAATGACAGTTTTCCCCTTTGAATCATAGTGCATTCGTCCAAGAGGAATTTGATTTGATTTTCGAATTTCAGCCAAAAGCAAATTGATAATAAACATTTTTCCTGTTCCGCCGGGAGCGTATAGATAAAAAGTGCGCTGAGGCGATTTAAGTCCCAATTGCTGAAGATTACGCCCGTATATCGATAAGGATTGTACCTTTGCACTTCTCTCAGAATATCTTCGCCCAATTTCTCATTGTACGTCTCCCAAAACTCGAGGATTTTACGTAAAGCAGGTGGTAACAATAATTATGAAGGGATTTCGAAATTGAGACGGCGTAGAAAAACCAGATGCTACTGATGAAGTTTTGTCACAGTGAAGACCATCTTCAAGCAATACAATTCGTTGGCAGGCTTCATTGCGTGTTTCAGAAACTGCCCCATTCACTGTCTTTAAATTATCAAATGAAGTTGGACATTGATTGGATGCACTGTACATATATACGCGGTCCAAAGTGTAGGATGCATGAACATATTCTTCTATGAATCTTTCTTCTGTGAATCGTTTGTGTCGATTTATTCCAAGTGAAATATCCCGCAATTTTTTTCTTTTCGCACATAACTGGATAAAGGCGGTCAATGCTTGGAGGACTCGCAGCCCTTGCTTGTGCATTTTCTATTACACGTTCTCTATTTCTTAAATATGAAGGTTGGATGTAGCTCATGGATTTGAAAACTCAGAATATGCCAAACTACTTCCTTACTGCTAATGTACCGCACCAGTTGATATTGAATTACTTCATCATTTGCGTTTCGATTCTCCACTCTGAAAATCGTTTCATCACTCCCTTTAGCGACATGTTTGCATTTATACTTGATGGATTTTACAGAATTGTAATATTCAACGTTTATTTGGGCTCCAAATATTTTAGATAGAAGAAGACAGTATAAGACAATCCATTTGTTATGAATTTCAATTTCTTGGCGTCTCTGATTAGTTGTCATTGTAATTGTTGTTATGTGACCACCATCTTGAGGCTTACGTCTTCAATATTAAAGATATCCGTCATCAACAGCTTAAGTCTCGCGGGTCATTTCGCTTTTTCCTACATTGCTTCGTACATACATAGCGATGACGGTTATTGAGTACCCCACACGTTCCTGGTTCCGTAACTCGGCCATATTAAAATGTGCCTTTGAGGCAATCCACGCTTTTGCCATCTAGATTGAATAGATAACAAGCAACGCGGTTCACCAAAAACATGACTGGGTTTTATTAACTTTTCGAGCTTGAATACTCGAGCAGTTCAATCATTTATTTCGAGCTAAATTACACGTAAACGTCACGTTAATAAATCAGGACCTCCATACGCACGAACATATGTCATCGCATCTTGTGCGTATTTGGCTGGCAAAATTACCATTTATCCAACCAATTACCATTTGTGCATTTTTTCAATTGAGGTGAATAAATATGAAACGTCCATCTTCGGTTTTTGTGTAAAAAAAATGAGAGAATACTGCAAAGCATCATACGAACGGTGCGTTTCAGTGATTCACTGTAAATCTTTACTTCTTTTTTGAAAATTTATTTCATATTTGTCAACATTATTATTGCCAATAACAACAATTGCAATCTCATTAGTAGAACGCGCGAAATTATTGATAGATTGTCATATAGCCAAATCATTGTGTTCGTGGAGAAGTCGCCGCAAATTAAGAATAATCTCGCGGCTTGTACCTGGAATAACTCCACTGCTTTAGTTTATTCATCCCACAAAAAATAAATCTGAAGAAATTTTTAATCCTCTTCAGGCAGAGGAAGATCCAGATGTATAATATAAATTGTTAAAGATGATAATTGTATTTTTCCGTTCGAGCAGCACATTCCAGATGGTTCGCTTGAACATTTCAGGACTTCACAAAAGGTACACTCCATATCACATTTTCAAATGAATTGTAGCGGTTCACCCAATTAACCACTACACATTCCACGTCGAATGCTTATTGGGCCAATTTCCCCTTTCGTGCTCAATCACAGCACGAAGAACATACAACACAAACACAAAACAAAATAAATTATTATTTGTTTTTTAATCAGTCTCGCCTCGGATATCAACGCTTCAACGCGTCGCTCTTTGTATTGGCCACCAACCACTCATTTCGTGTGTGCGAAAAATGGTGGTGCAAAATAATAAATATTTTACTGAAATAAATTAAGAACTCAAATCTACTCAAATTCGTCACGAACGATCGATTGCGTGTCGGATTTCGCGAATTTTTAACGTTTCGTCTATTATGGTTGCCATTTCTGATTTGCATTCATTCGATTTTCATTTTCCTCTATCGTCTCTGTGGTTCGAGACTAGGGTTTGTCCGTTCCCGGACCTTTTACATTCCCGGGAAACAACCTCATTATGTATGTAACATTAAAATCCAAACAATCTCAAATTTTAGGGGGAGAAATGGAAAGGAAAACAAATTAAGTACCGGCAGAAAAAATAAAAATTAAACGCGTTGATTTTACTTAACATATTGCCAACAGTTGGCAGAGTTAAATGTGCCCAATGATGATCCGATTTTCGTTAGAAACTCGTCTGCCAATGGAAAATTTCTCTCATTTTCGTTAGATGTTGATTGTCGTTTTTAAGTTTGGGTATTTTTTTATTTTTGGTTTAAAATTAGCACCTTACTATTCCTTGTGCCAGGTTGTTGGGTACAAACACAGTGCAATAGTTTGGTTTAATTCTGTATATAAACTGACTGTAAGTCGAACTTTTCTTTTGACTGAATTTTATTTCTTTATTTGCTTTAAATGGTCCTACCATAAACAGGCCATTTCAGATTTTGGGCTCATCCTAAATGCATTATCCATAATTTCAGCATCTTAATTTCTTATAATGGCAAATTTTTCTTTTAAAAGTTTTAACGTCTGTGGTCAATAATAGATGCTTGTAAATTTGTCAACAATATTGCTAAAGTCGCTACAGCTTTGGGTATCTGAAGAGCTGGCAACAAACCGGCACATCAATAATTAAAATTTGAGATACAAAAAATTAATAAAAGAGCACAATTTAATGAGCAACAAAAGCCATTTCCCGGCATCATAAAAAATACTCTTTTGGACCAATAAATAATAAATTGGCAACATTTATAATTTGTTGGAACTTTTGGAAGGGGTCACAAAAAATCTTTTTTGGCGCATTGAAATCAACATTTTGAGCGACAAAAATAATAAATTGACAACAAATTTATAAATAAATAATGTTCGTCAATCTTGCAGACACAGATAAAATATTAAATAGTTTGTATCGATTTTTTTTCTGTTTCAAAATATTATATTTGTTGCCAATTTATTAATTTTGATGCCAAATATTTGTCGCCGCAAAATATTTTTTCTGTGCTTATTTAAATTGTCCGTATCTAAAGGTATTTTCATTGGTTTAAGAACATTTTGTAGCTGTACGGCATATTGCTCAATATTCGTTCATCCAACATTTCGTATTTTTTCTGTTCCCGAAGTGTTATTTTTACTAAGGAAGGATAAGTTCTAACGTACTCTGTAAAGTATTCCAGCGGATATCCCTATCTAACATAATATTCACTTTTCACGGTGGTAATTTATCATCTTTGACCAAATATTAGAGTACTAATGCGATACTTATTATTAGCTTTATTCCATTTGTACCGTTTTTCATAAGAAACTAAATATTCACTGCAACATCGCTGCCAAAAATGCTGTTTCAGTTGTTTAATACGATTCCACCGAGATAATCTGTTAGAATTTTCTTCGGTAACGTCTAGTTCTGGCGTACTCTCTAAGGAACTTCCTATTAAGAATTGCCCAGGTGTTATTACTTCATAATCATCTGGACTATCACTAATTGGTGTAAGTGGTCTTGAGTTGATTACTGATTCAATCTGAATTAGTAATGTGGTTAATTCCTCAAAGGTTAGATGTGCTTTTCCCAAAATTCGATACAAGTGTAATTTGACGATTTTTACCGCCGATTCCCATAAACCTCCAAAGTTTGGTGAATAGGTCGGAATAAAATGCCATTTAATGCCTTGATGAGAATTACTGTCGATTATACAGGCTTGGTTTTGATGATCTCGTAGTAAATAATTGTTGAGAATTAGGTCCTTTAAAATTACACCCATTGTCGCTATAAACATCTGTCGGTTTTCCGCGACGGCTTATAAATCTTTAAAAAGCAGCTAAAAACCCATCTGTACTTAAATTGCTGACTAATTCCAGATGTATTGCCTTTATTGACATGCAAATGAAAAGTGCGATATAAGCGTTATCTAATATTTATGAACGCCCATACATCCTTTTTACCATAATAGGACCGGCGTAGTCTATTCCTGTGGTCTTAAATGCTCGTTCGAACTTTAACCTTACAGATGGTAAGTTTCCCATTAAATTTGTGATTGCTTTTGGTTGACTTCGAAAACATGTTATACACTGTCTATATACTGAATTTGCTAAATCTTTTCCCTCTTAGTGGCCAATATTGTTCCATTACTATTTCAAGGAGGCTTTGTGGACCCACATGTAGATTTTTACAATGGTAATACTCGAACATTAATCGTGTGAAATGATGTTTTGTTGGTAATAGTATTTGATGCTTCATATCCTGATGAAACTTAGCTTCGTCTAAACGGCCACCGACACGTAGTATATTTCCTTCATCTAGATATGGACACAGTTAAAATATAGAACTGTTTCTATCAACTGTTGGTTGCCTTGTTGTTCTACTCGATAATTGCTGGATTTCCTTGCTAAAATACGAAGACTGAACTTGCTTTATCAAACAAAAATTTGCATTTTTAATCTCTTCTACACTTAATGGACGAATTTCCGCAACTTGTGTGTTTTCCTTGTGTCTTTTACTTGTTCCTTTGATATTTTTCAGATTGCTTAAAAATTTCAAAACAAAGGCGATATTACGTTGAAGTTTTGTAAGACTGCTAAATCGATTGATGATATCGCATTTTTGTGGCATACATGTAGATGACAAATTAATTGTTTTTGTTTCGAGCTCCTTTCCATTGTAGATAACATTCGTTGTATGTTCCGGCCAATGTTCCTTGTCTGCTCTTAAAAATTAAGGTCTATTCCACTATAGACTGTTGTTCTTAAGATCTTTCGGAAGTAGACCTCTTGATACCATATCTGCAGGATTCGAATTTGAACCTACATGTCTCCATTCAACATCATGTGTCAAATTATGAATTTTCGTTATCCGATTCCCAACAAATTGTTTTAGGTTATTCGGCTGCATTTTTAACCAGTACAAAACAATTGTGGAATCAGTCCATAAATAAGTTTTTTGGAAATTAATATCCATTGAACTTTTCACTATTTGTATGAGGTTAGACATAAGTAGAACACCACATAATTCTATTCTTGGAATTGTTTGTCGCTTCATTGGAGCTACCTTTGATTTTGAACAAAGTAGCCTGCAATGGTTTATTCCTTGCCCATCCGTCGTTCTTATATAAATTGCCACTCCATAAGCGTCCTCTGATCCATCACTGAATCCATGTAACTCGATATTGTTGTATGGTATTACTGGTATAACTAATCGTTTAATATTTATTTCCTCTAAGGACTTTAGTTGATTTTGAAATGAAAGCCATTTTGAAGTAATATCTAGAGGTAGCTCCGCATCCCAATCAATTTTTAATTTCCATAATTCGCGCATTATGAATTTTGCAACAAGAATTACAGGGCCGATTAATCCTATTGGGTCAAACAATTTTGCAATAATTGCTAGAATTACTCGTTTGTAATGATGTTAGAAGTAGTTTGACTCTTATAGCTGAACTCGTCTGTATTCCACATAAGCCCAAGAGTTTTTATGGCTGATGTTTCTTGTGATTGTATTTACTTTGTATTTTCAACAGGTTTGTCTATCAATTTTTCATTGTTTGAATTCCATTTATGTAATTCAAAACCTAATTTACATAGTTGTTTAATTTCTTCCTTTAGCGTTATGGCATCATTTATATCATCTGTGCCCGACATAAGGTCATCTACATAAAAATCTCTTTTTATCACTTTAGCTGCTTCCGGAAATTTGAGTTTCTCATCGTTTGCTAACTGCTCCAAACATTTCGTAGCTATAAAGCTCGATGGTGTCAATCCGTACGGCATTTTGTTGTAACTGTGCTCGGTTTCAATATGGCATGATATGAATTTTCCATCCTTGCCTCTACCATGCGTATTTTTAAAATGTTCTTCTCGCAGTTTTCTATTTTCCAGAATTGTTGTAAAAGATGATCAATATTATCTTCTGTAGATAGATGGCATTGAATTATAGATATTGTTGAATTTGAAATGTTCCAAATATGATGTAGCCAAATTCACTATCCCGCAGTGCTGGAAAACGGAGCGACGGTTGTATGATTCGTTCTTTTACTATATTATGGTAATGTTCTGCTCCGATTAAAACATCTATTTTGCCTGAATAATTAAAATTTGGATCTGCTAATTGAACATTTGGCACGGATGACTGTGCAAATTCTATTCGATGAGTTGGTATTAAGCCAGTAATTTTATCAATCACTAATCAATTCAAATTTACGCTGAATGATGTATATTTTGATCTAATTGTCACTTGTGAATTCCTGAAACTGCTGTGTTAGTTTTGATTATATTGATTCCTAGTTGTTGCATAGTCGTTGTTCTAATGAAATTTGACTGACTACCTGAATCGAGTAGACATCTATAGTTATAGAAGTCTCCAAATGTATCTTCAACATCTACCAAAGCTGTTGCTACCCCAATATGTTTAATTTGTTTTTGACTAAGTAAAGCATATGCGCAATTTGATGTTGATACTTCCGTAGATGGTATTGTTTGGTTTTGGACTTCTGTTACTGGTGATGCTAATGGTTTAATTTGTAGAGGTTCCTTGAGTTTATTAATATGTAATAGCGTGTTGTGTTTTCGATTAAATATTTTACACCCAGAAGCAAAACAATTGTTTATCTGATGATTTGGTCTTAAACAGTTATACCACAATTTCTTTTCTTTTATAATTCTTTCTTTTTCCTGATGATCTAGTTTTTGAAACTTCGTACACTGATAAATTGAATGTGACATGTTGCACGCTGGACACATATAATTTGATAATGAAACTAATGCTGAATGATTACTGCCTACGAACATTTTTGGTTTAATTTTTGATGATGTTTTTTCTAATGCTTCTAGTATACGTCTGCGTTCTTTCAAAATATTGATGAACCCTTCTAATTTCTGATGCTTATTAGGGGATGTTTTTGTTTCTATTTCTCGACGTGTTGATGAATCTTATTTTTTCGATAGCATATATATTAATATGATGTCCCAGTGCTTAACTGGAGTTTCTAATCCTTTTAATGCTTTGTAATGGCATCGAAATGTGTCTATGAATTTTTTTAAGGATGATGCTGATTCAGATTCCGGTGTTTTTAAATTATTAATTTGTTGAAGATGACTGCTAATGATGGTTTTTTCAGTTTGATAGGTGTCTTTTAATAATCCCCAAGCAATTACAAAATCTTCATCTCGACCTTTTAATCCTTTGATGATTAATGCGGCCTTTCCTATTAATGCACTTCTTAAGTATTCTAGTCTGTCGCAATTGTTTGTCACATGTTGCATCGCTCATCCAATTTTTATATCGCCTAGTAAATGTTGGTAGTTTTAATTCTGGTAACTTGACAAAACGGATGTGACTGTTTTTAGGCTTTGTTTCTGGTTTAATATCAACCATTTTTAGATCATCCTCTAGTTTTGCTAATTTTGCTTTATATTTCAGGTAACAAAGTTCAAACATTTCTTCTTTTGCTTGTATGTCTTCGTTTGTGAAACTTAATGCTTTACGACGTTCACAAAGTGTAAGGAAGTCAGCTCGATATTTTTCGAATGCTAATGACCAGGTTTTTATGTTATGAATATCACTTGTAGTTGGATCGTATTAAGTTATGGAATTTATGATCGTATTAACGTTACTGGTTATTGTTTCCAATTGATTTGATAAATTCATTTCTTCTAATATCATCTCGATCTCATTTATGCAACTGTTGTATTTAAATTCACCTTCAAATGAATACTCTAAATTTTCTTCAATAATGTTTTTTAATTTAGTTGAATCTTCTGCTATTTGAGCAGTTTCCAATGGATGGCTTTTTTTGAAATTCTCCACGTGCTTATAATAATTTTCAATGTTATTATAGTTGTTGCACCAAAGGGACTTTGAAATTCCTTTAATTTTGTGCTTGCTTTTGTGATTCGGCCTTTCCAGGTACCTCTGATTTTCTTTAGTTCTTGTATTGAGCTCATTTTGTTGACGCTTTGTATTCAATGCTCACGGTAGATTTATACTATTAAAATCACTAATCACTAATTTTTATAATATAACACAAACTTTGTTGAATATTTTGCTCGAAGCACCAATTTTCTTTATGTTGATTTAATTAAAAATGTTTTTTGGTTTTTTATTTCTGATAAAAACAAAACTATTTATTAATTTTTAATTTTCTCTTTCTCCTTGACACTATGATACTATCTGATCTTTTTTTAGTTGATCATTGAGTTTTTATAAGTTTTTTTTATCGCTTCTACAAATTACATAAAAACAAAAAATGAACCATTAGAAATTCCCTAACTAAAACTAATATAGATAAGATTGGTAACAGTAAAACATGTCGGATTGTAAAAATATACAAATATAAGACTGGTAACAATAAAAAATTTGGGATTGTAAAAATATACAAAACAAAAAGGTCTAATTTAAATCTAATTACTACTACATTTTGTATTTTCATATTTCTCCACACTGTCTCTAACTCAATTACGTATTTTTTTTATATAGCGTTGTACCCATTACCGGCGACTTTCTGATTAATTCCATAAAGTTTAAAAAATGGCATAGACGAGTCTTAAAATTGGATTTTGTATTCCCGGGAATCATTGCAACATTTCCGGGAAAAGGGAGTAATTTTTTTTTTAATTCCCGAGAACTCCATCCCGAGAATTCCCGGGACGCAAGCCCTATTCGAGACTGAGCATCTCTGCCACGATTTGAATTCAAGCGACTTTCATTTTCTACTGTTGTCTCTATGGTTCGGTTTAACTTTGATTTTTTTGCCCTATGATCAGATCTTCCAACTGATTGCCTTTTATTAGGTGGCATTATGATTTTCTTAAAAAAAGGAAAATTACCTAGTTGAATAGTTGCAAAAAATTGAATATTTATACAAATTGAAAGCACAAAATTTCTGAAATATTTTCCTTTGCACTAAATATATAAAATCATCCTCTGAAAATCAAAAATCACTTTTGAAAAATGTGGGCCACCGGTACGTCGGATCCAAGTATACAATTAATTTCATTTAACCATTTATTTAATTGTTTTTCAGTGACACGATAGTGTCCCAAAGATGATGCAACACCACACGGACCTTGAAAAACTCTAGAAACAATTATAAGAGTTCATTTGGGTTATTTTAACCCAACCGCCATATTCTCCAAATACTGCATCATTTTTTATGTACTGAAAAATACGCAAAGGCTTAATGAGCAACCTAATACTTTTATATAAATTTGGAAGCCATAATTGAGGAGCATTTTATAATTGGATTTACATTTTAACAATTTCATCTAGAGAAAAGATAGGGATTATTATTTAATTGGAGATTGATTATTTTTTGTGCAACCCATTTAGTATTGAGGACTGCTTTTGACATCAGTTCAAAAATCTGTTATTTCCTTTCGATCTAAAAATATAGGCTAGAATTAGTTCTCATTCAAAATTAAAAGAGTTCATTTGGCTTAAAATTTTATCAGCACAAAAATATCATTTCCATATTATTTTGATAGCACATCACCTGACTTACTTCATACGTCTGTAAATTTAACCAACCATGATAATATCATGCCTCATTCATTATAAAAGTATTTCGCAAAACGAAATATTATATTCGAATTTTATCTCTAATGTCGCATCATCGTTGCTCGATGATGATACAGTGATATGAATTCAACGTTTTTTTTTTTTTTTTTTCTGTAGTGATTTAGGTTAACGGGGATATATTGATTTATCTCCCTGTATAATATAAAAATAAAATAAAATACGGGAACATCGTGTCGTATCAATATAATAATCGTGTAATCATTTGAGATGAAATGGGAATACAATTTTTTTACGTACATATGCAGTCATATGTATATAGGTCGCCTATTGATTTTGATGAAATATTTAACGATTTGTGTCGTACCGCTACAAATACAACCAAACATAATGCTCCACAAGTTGTTTTTGGATTTGTTTTATTGCGGCTTGGGTTAAAGGTTTTTTCAAACAAAAAATTAGTATACCGAGTTAACTGCCTCAAACCATTTCTTCCGCTTTAGTTAGTTACGTATTATTTTAAGCAACTCAAAACATAAAACAAAAATTAATAACTGGAAAATTTGAAAATGTGTTTTCAAAATAATGTAGACTAAGGATTTTGATGTTTGTACGATTACCACATGAAATTTTTAAAGAAGAAGGAAACTTTTCTTTATTTATGTGTACGTATGTAAAGATACACATGCAGACTCATAAATATTTTAATAATTAACAAAACCATAGAGCCTGGAAATTTAAAATTAGCATTTTTCGACCCTTCTATGACATCATTTTAAGTCTGAGTTATTTTCATAAATGTTTTCTCTTTGTTGTATGCTGTGTGGCGCACACTGTCTCGTATATTGGTTCGTATTAAAATACCATCAAATTTATGTAGAGAAAAATTGGCGTTCAGCGATATTTTTGCATATGTAACTCTGTTGGTTAAATTATATTGAACTGTCCAAACGTTTTTATTTATCCACCGAAGAGGGGCATTTAAAGGTTCATTGGAAAAACTTAATCACTACCATCATGACATGGTGAAACAGTTCAAATATGAAGGTTACTCGTTATATCATGGGTCAGCAAAAAATTGAAATTCTTTTTGAAAGTAGTCAGCCTATAGTGAAGAGCTAATGCGTTTTACTCTAGTATCACACAAGGATCCTACATTTTAGGATCTCTCGCCATTCTAGTGTCATTTTCTTACTTGGACTAAAATAAAAAAAAAATGCTAGGAACATCCGCTGTTTGTCCATTATAGTTTGGACAATGAAATTCTAGATGACTTTAGATGTACTTATTGATGCAAACGTGACTTTAGTTGTTAATGATATCAACGTGACTTGGTATGATGAAACTTTTCAATCATTCCATGTTGAATCATTCCTGAACCACTGCTGTCTTTCCCGAAAAATGGAAAATCTCTAAAATAACTCCAACCTTTAAATCAGGTAAACGGATGACGTCACATTTTACAGAGAAATACCAGCTTCATCATCAATTCCAAAATTATTGGAACTAGTTGTATGCAACGCTTTTAAAGCAACACTAATGTGTCATATATCTGTCATGGGTTTTTTGCCTGTTAGGTCTACATCTACTAACCTGGTTAAATTCACCAGTCAAGTAAGAAGGGAGATAGAAAAACATCATCAAGTAGACGTAGCTTATACGTATTTCAGTAAGGCATTTGGTTCTTTATGTCATCATAAAGCACTTCCATTTGGATTTTCATTATAATACATTAATTGGTTCAAGTCATGCTTAACAAACCTTCTACAATACTATATGTAATAATTGTCAATAAAAAATCCAACGTTATCAAGGTGAAATCGGGTTTTGCTCAAGGATCATATATTGGACCCTGGATTTTTATTGTATTCATTGATCGGATAACCAAAATCATAAAAACCTCCAATCTTCTCATATTTGCTGATGAAGTAATAATTTATCGGACGATTGAGCAAATTTGTGATGATGACAAACTGCCAGATGACCTCAATAGAGTTAGTGAGTGGTGCAACTAAAACTCATTACACTTAAACATCAAGAAGTGCAAAATTATGTCTTTTCATCGAAAAATGAATCCGAAAATAACGACATACAACAGCAATATCAATGTAGTTTAAAGAGTACAAGAGATTACTGATCTAGGAGTCACCTTCGTCGAAAACGTTAGTTTTAATGGGTACATCGATAACTGTATTGCTATAGCAAACTCTATGTTTGGCTTTGTCAAACGATGGACTGGGGAATTCAGAGATACACAAACTTTATTTACACTATAGTTCGCTTATATAAGATCCCAAGTGGAATATGCTGTAATCTTCTGAAATCCTTCTTTATGTATAATTTAATGTATAATTTTAAGAAATCCAATTTTTATAGGTATTACTCCTTTGTTGTCCGTAAGTGATGTCAGCTTGATTTCCTAGCATGTGGCCCTTAGAGACCTGAAATAATTGTTTGATTTTAGTTTTATGCGCTTCATCTTCTGGGGTTTCGATTACTATTCCATTATCCTTTAGTATCTATCGTCCCTTATTGTTAGCCCTTAATTTTCCTCTTTTCTTTCTTTTTGTGTAAATCAATAATTTCGGGGATATAGGGCAAACGGGGTTTCTCTTCTTATTGATTTTCGTAATAATTCTAGTTTTTTACTTCTGTTGATCGTTTATGGATATCACTACATAATTGTTCGTATCTTTCTTTGTGTTGCTGTAAATAATCGATTTCATTCTCAACGTAATGACCTTTTAAAAGATTAATTGGTTATACTTAGTTGTTGAATGAACGGAATTAGTAAAAACAATTTTTTTTAGTGCAGAATGCAGTCTTTCAACAGAATTGTTTGGTGTGGTTACTTACAATTCAGAGATGGTTTTGGTTGTGTTTTCTTCTAACATGTAGGCTACGGCAAATTTACTGAATTTATCTATAACCGTTAAAAATTTTACTGATTCTAGTTGGAAGGTTTCTTTAGAGTTTCGATTAAAGATAATTGTGGTTGTGTAGATTGTCGATCATATTTAACTTGTTGACAAACGTTGGAAACGTCGAATTTCATTGTTGGGTAGAAGGTAGTTTTTTTGCGATGCTCGTAATTTTCTATGATACCGCGATGCTCATTTTGCTCGCGGGTAATTTTCTCGTCTTCGATATTAATTAGGAGTGACATAGACCGTACTGCATTGACTTTGGGGTTTATTACCCTCGGTCTAGAAAATATCATTATTTTATATACTTCTGAGACGTATTCGAAACACTCTTCTGATGCGAATACATACATTAAATTTATGATACGTCCAAATAATTCACGTAGTTCCTCAGTGATGATTGCTTTTATAACGCGTTTACGTTGTCGAGTTTTGAAGAACATTTCGATTTTGATCAGAGGTACTATAGGTATTAGATGGGTAAGTAAATCTACAAATGCCTACGTCGTAGTCGAATTCCTCTAATTTTAACCACCTCCTCACGAGTTTTAAGTTTGGTTATTTCAGTGAAAATAACCAAGTGAGGGGTTTATGGACTGTAATAATGGTGAATTCACCAACAAATATGTATAGGCGGAAATACTTTGTTACCCAAACTATTGCCTGGAGGATGGTTTGGCGTCTATTGGAGGAGGGGGGGCAAAGTTGAGTAGATTAATCTACCAGCTCCGTAACCTTCCAGTAGGGTGCGCATCACGTGAGCTGTTCTGGTGTCTTGTCATTAGGCAGCTGCGTGATGGGTATAATTGTGTAAGGGGTAACCTGTTCACAATCCGCAAGTGTACGCACTGCCTCCTCGTGGCAACCACTGGTAACTCAGCCATTTGGTACATTTGTGGCCATTTGGCACAGGCTAAAGTACGGCGCTAAAGGAGAAAACCTTGACAAAAAACCCTAATCTAAGGTGGAACAGCATATGACGATGGATGAATGGCTGATAGGTTAATCAGTTCAAAATATGCGGACTCTAGATACCAGGCACCCTCCAGTTTTACTTAGCCTTCCTGTAATAAAGCTGGGTGACCTACAGGCGGTTTGGAATTCCCAGCAACTCGTAAGAGTAAAATCAAACGGAATACGGGGCAGGAGTAGGCATATTCGGGAGTGGGACAACCCTCTCGAAGTCCTTGGACTCCAATGCTACCGCCTTTCTAGCGCAACTACATGCTGTAGTAAACATCTAGGAGGGAGAGCAATAAGCCCAGATAGCATGTTTCACGTACCGGGAGACAGTATTGTCAGGTTCATTAATAACCTGAATATTGACCGGACGGATAATTTATAATTATAGCACAATAGATCTTTTAGGTCGCAGTGCGAGGTAGTTGATCGCCCGCATGGCCCTCCAATAATAATAATAATAATAATAATTGCCTGGAGTTTCTTCTCTACTGTGGAATAGTTCTGCTAGATTTTCGTCATTGTACGCGAGGCTTAGCATATTGGTTAGTCCTGTCCGATTATTCCTTGGAACAAAATCGGTTGTCACCAAGAATGGTTATTCAAAATCCGGGTAAGGTTTAACTCCATCGAAAGTAACGATGTGAACCAAGAATGCGATTTCGTTATGAAGAAACCCTCTCTTGTCAAGTTGTTCTTTTAAGTTGGCGTCTCTCAGTTTAGTAAGCACTTTGTTCAGGCTAATTATATGCTCTTGGGGTGACGTAGAAAAAATTATGATGTTGTCCATAAAGTATGGGCATATTTTACTCTGCAACTCTCTTAGGACATGGTCCATAACAGGTTAGAACGTGCTTGGAGCATTTTTTAATCCGAACGGCATACGAACGAATTCATAATGCCCAAATTCAACACTAAACTGCTGTTTTAGGTGTGTTCCTTGGGTTTGCTTCATGCTGGTGGAATCCGGATGCGAGGTTCAAAGTTTTAAAATATATGCATTTGGCCAACTTGTCTAATATATCTGTGATGTTGGGTAATGGATATCTGTCTGAAATAGTTTTTTCATTTAACTTCCGATAATCTATTACCATTCGCCATTTTGCTAGTACGGAAGCGTCCTCTTCCTTTGGTACTATCCAGATCGGGGACGTCCAATGGGAAAAACTATGAATGATGCATTGATTTAACATTTTACTGATCTGGTTTACTACTTCCTTTTTGTGTATATATGGATATCGACAAGTTTTGGAAACGATTGTCGTGCTTAATGGCACTGGTGAAAGATAGTTGACTATCTTCTTTCTGGAAGATCTCTTCGAATTGTGAGCAGAGTTTTTCGATGTTTTTTTTTTCTTCGCAGATTCTGTAGACATGACGGCTACACTAGCAATTATTTTGCTTCTTTTTACACGTGACGGGTACAGTAGCAATTATTTTGCTTCTTGGAACGATATAGCAGATAGCAGGTGGAGAGTTATTTTTAATTTTTACATAATTTTCACGGCCATTAAAATAACTAAGGAATTTGAAAAGAATGAACTCGAGTTCTTCTTTGGGTTTAAACTCTTTAATGCCTTTTAATTTAACCATTTTATCAACCGTTTAGTTATTGGTTCTATTTTTTGTACAAATTTCCCTAGAATCAAGATTGTGTCTGTTAAAAATTTTTTTGAGCAAGTATCTATTAAGAATTTGTGTGAATGTCCGTTGATTATTAGGTCATGAAAGGTATGCCTTTTTGGTGATGGCTATTCAGGCTTAGGTATCCGTATGTAGATTCTTCGAGGCTGGTTGGCCAAAATCCTCGTCTTCAATTTCGATAATTGGTGTTTCTTCTTGCCGATTATTTTGTAAATTTTCTTCATAATATTGATTCATTCCCGATTCTTGTTCTTCGGATGAATTATCCCATTTTGGATATTGGAAATGGTCTGGACTCTTGATGGACCATTGGTATTGAATTGGTATGGGTATTGTATTGGCTTAAGTGGTAACCCTTTTGGATTTTCGAATTGTTGGTTTTTTTGTTGGGTGAATGAACAATGGTTAAAATATTGTGGTCTATTGCTAGTATAGTGTTGTTGATTAAAGCTTTGAGGTCTTTATTGCGGAAATCGACTTCTATTAAATTCTGGGTACTGATTATTAGGAGGCACTGATGGTGCAAAGCTTTTATTTTTCATGTAAACTATATTCTGTTCTCTCAAACAGTATAATGGAGCTGTAGCGAAATCTGGTGGTTGCATCGCTCATACAATGATGCCAAGTGAGTCTCTTAAATTAGCTGCAAATACGAAGAGACACATGTAATCGTACCATTTGACTTTCTGTATAGCTTTGGTAGGGGTTGGCCCGTGCTTTGTGAATATACTTCTATACACTATCGTTCCTTTGTGTTATTGCATGCAGGTCACGAATTAAGCTATTTTCGTCTCGCTTGTCAGCGAAGTTAGTTATAAGATTTGATTTTATACTTCCCCATTCGTCGGTGGTGTTATACATTTCGAGAGCTTTATTTGCTTCGCCAACGATTTTCTTCCTTATTGCTCGAAGGAGTAGTACTTGTGTGATAAATTTGCTTAATTCTGTTCTAGAAATATATGGAGGGATGTCTTTTATTGTGTCCGGAGTATATGCTCCATTTGTAATGGTTCGTCTCTTATTTTAAAGATTTTTATTTCTGCACTTCACTATCACTATTTGGATCTTCAGAGAAATTTCGTATCGCGTTATATTTGGCTTTTTATATATCCTATGTTGTAAAGGTGAAGTTCTAGTAGTCATTGGAGAATAAAATGTGTTTGGTTAAAGTTGAAATTGCAACAACAGCTCATGGGTCAGTCGTTGACACTTTCAACCACGGCTACAAACAATCCGACAGGTACACAAAAGGGGATACAAATAAAAGGCCTTATGCTAATTTCCAAAAATTAAACCAAAAATTATTAGGGTCATATATGGGAATTTTATGCCGCTAGCTATACTCCCAATTTTGGGGAAATCAAATAATATTTGGAACAAGTATTAGGAGACACGCGAATAATATTTGTGTTGCTTAGTATCGAGGTTACCCAATAAATTCTATACATTTTCCGTTTATCAGATCTGCACGCTTATGTCTGGGTTATACAGTATGGCGATATAGGTGGAAAACAATTAAAAGAGTGGTTCCAATACGGAAACCTGAGGCAGACCAGGCCCCATTTATTTTATATTTAAGTAAGGAAAGTAAGTTAGGGTAAACCTAGTATTGAATACTTAGGTTGTCAAATTTAGAGTGAGGTAATTTTAAACCGCCCTCTTGGAAACAACATCCCCACCATTTCCTTTATTGTTTCTAAACTTCTTGGTCAGTTCCCTAATCTCCTTGGCACTAGTTCTAAGTCCGAAGAGTCTAAATGTGTTAAATGATTCGCGACTATGTGTTCGACAGCAGTTTTTTGGGGACTTGATATGACATTCTTTGGTTTAGAAACAGGCCGATTTAAATTTTCCAAGACAGTTTTCCACCTCCTTAATAGATTCAACATACTGCTTAAATGCTTAAATAAGTACTCCTATACTGGCCATATATTCATCAACTGCTGAATTATTTATGCGTTTGTAATTACCGAAATATCACTCGGAATATTTCTTCTCGCTGAAATTCATTTTGTTGGGCACTCAAGGCAGTCTTTGACCAGTTATGCTCCACGACCAGATGAGCCCTGCATAAGCTATACCACAGCTCGAATCGATGGTACATTTTCCATAAGCTGCTTCGGTGTCTTTGCTCTGTCCTTGAAGTGCTTGATACATTTCCAAATCTTATCCCTCACAGTCGCTCTGTTGTTCACAATCCCGCAACCTTGCCGGGTGATGTAGGATGTATGTGAATTATCTGGATGGAGATACTTGATATGGAAAGAAGGATATAACCATTCTATTTAGACATGATACTTGGGTAGAATGATAGGAAGTTTGAAATCATAATAATATGATGAGTTTTCTAACCTGTCACCAGCCTGTAACCGGTCACTTTCGACAAGAAATGGCTTAAGTTAAGAAAGTTTTTCAATCATAGTTCAAAATTCGCTTCGCTTTATCGAAAACAACGTCTTGTTCAACATTATTTGACAATTCTCAATTTCACCGTCTGACTGCTTTTTCTTTTCGTAAATGGTGTCAACATAAAAAAAACTGCTGTTTGGCGATTGACCATACATGTTCGTGCTACTATTGTTGGATTGTTATAATTTTCGATGGTAAAATAATCCTAGAAGCGTAACCTGCTTGATGACTGTCTAATTAACACGCTTCCAGTAGTTTCTTGATGGCAATTGTTGTATTTCTGAGACCCGATTGGCTACGAAAGCTTTTAATTTATTTGGGTGATCGGATAACCAAGCTCAACAAATAGTGGAATCTGTTGAACCAGACGCAAGCACATCTTCGCCTAAAGTTTTCCTCACTTTCTTTAGTAAGGTGTAACCTTTGTTATGGGCGTGACAAGTTCTCTACATATTTTTTTATTTTCTTCTTTAAACCGGCTGTATCCAGCCGCTTAATCGGCTTGTTCGCTCGCATCACCAAAAATCATGAAGCTGTATTTCATTCTTGTTGGTGCGCATTTATTATTTTGAGCTGCTCGAATTGTGGAAGTGCAAACATGAAATATTATTCTAGATACTGATTTTCGCCATATTTTGGACATTTTACGGACTGGGTATCACCTTTAGATTAGAGTGTGGTGTCAGTTTATGGATAACATACCTCAAAGGCTGACAACTTGCAAAAATGGGACAAATCGAAAAAATTATGTACGGTTGGGAGGGAATTCATTTCCGTAGATATGTTGAGTACAATCACGGATAAACTTATAGTCCTCATAATACTTTATCGTAAAAAGTAGTAATAATTTAGCGGAAGCTTGTTTTCTGGAAGGTTGATCCATAAATTGGTTGAGTAGTGTGATAGTTACCTGAGGGTTTCTATTCATAGTACTGGTTATTTATAATTTCCCATACGTTTTCACAGTTCGTCTCTTTATTGATGTTTATTCATCTTTGAAATTTAGGGATTACTTTTGATAGACGCATTAAACAAATCGCGAAATGAAGCAAATTCAGAATAAATTCAGGGAGCTTTGGAGTCACTTTTAACAATTGAATTTGACACTTCGCTTAGAAAAGATGGTTTGGTAGATAAGTTCATTTAAGCTAGAATTAAGATCCACCATTGCGAATATCTTGTTCCGATGGCAACTCGGCTTGTACTGACATTTATCCCTCCTGGCAAAATAATGTCCTTGTTCCATGTGAAATTCATCGATTTGTTTACTTTCAAAATTTATTTGCAAAAGCCCTACGGCTTATATCAAAATGGCGCTGAGTTTCTTGTTTTGTAGATAATTTAAGAATTGTTTATTATAGGGCGAAACTTGGACATGAATGTTAGAAGTTATTTGTGGCTTTTTTAAATGAATAACTTTATTTTTGTTAAATACATTGTTAAAAGATGTACAGGGGCATAAATTTTTGTCCAAAAAAGTGTAGAAAAATTTCACACCGGCCTTGTTAGTTACATTTTAGGGATTACCCATAAGTTTTTTAGGGAAAGATAGACTTAGATAGAAAGCAGGCCCATTGTAATCAATGAATGACGAATCATCATAGCTTGAAGGCTTAGAATACTAACATTGTCGATTTAAGTGTTTGAAAAGTCGGCTATCTATTTTCCTTGTGTAGAATAGGTGTAAAATTTACTTGAGGTATAAGCCACATGTACCGATTTTGCTCTTCCAGTGAAATTTTCTATCCTTCTAGCAATCTGTTTTTTTGTGAGACGACCAATTTATTACTTTATCGTTTCTGATATCCATTTCAAATTTTGCTAGATTTTCTATAACCTCCTGGTAATCGAACAAAGATATCTCGATTCTTGTTCAAGAATTTTATGACCAGATCCGAATTTTGCTTAACGTCTTTTACAGATTTTTGAATCAATTGACCCATGTGTCCCAATCTAAGGTTTTCTGAAAGAGACAACTCTAATCTTGTAAGACAGTTAGATTTACATTACCGTAAACAGAGGCTCAAATCACGCTACTAGTTGAAAATGAAAAAAACCACATTGTTTAAAGCATGCATTTTATTTTTAACTAACGGCTAACCACAGTATTAACTGCATGACCGTTGCATTGGTATCAATGATTAACTTGCTCTTCCATTGGTTGAGAAAGCCAGTACCTGTCGAAGAAACACACATTAGTCTCATTAATCATTATTCCTAGGAATCATTCATTTGGTTTTAGTTCAGTCGCTGAAGAACGTGCACCATCGACGCTCTAATCCATACGATCTACTTTTTGGGTTCTCGATGGCAGTTGTCGACATTCTTTTAAGGAGTAATTGTCTGTTATAATTGAAAAATAAACATAAAAATAACCAAAATTCTATGATTGATGAATTCAAGCGTTCCGCGGTACTTCTAGTGAGAACCATTGTTATACTAGTACATTTATGCTAGGTAATATGTATACGCAATGCCAATCGTTTGCTAAGATTACTTTTATAAAATTAGTCTTGGTCAATGAATTAGTGAAATGTTTTTGTAGTAACAACGGGTTGTATTTTTAGGCACTTATGGTTTGATATTTTGATAAGGAGATGAAGAAATAACAATTATATGTAAATATGTTTCGTTTTTCAAATGGGTACATTTGAAATAATGTGTTATGGATTTTTTTGTGTGTGTATTTTGAGGTTGTAAGAAATTGATTGATACTGTACAGCTTATGATATTTTTATTTCATAAATGAACCAGAAGGAAAATAAAACAACCATTTTAACCTACATTTTTTCTTTCAACTGTTACTTATCTATAATTGCAGTCTCATTATATCAGTAAAGTTGTCACCAATAAAACAAAACAATAAATTTAAAATATAAAACTTGAATGACGAGTTTAATCTTTTCCTTTTTAATACTCGACTACACAAAATGATATAAAACAATCAGTTTTCCAGTTACATCAATGCCATATCGCTTGACCAAACATTTTTTGAGTTCTAACCAAACAAAAAAATAGTTTTAGTCTATCGCACAAAAATTTGATTGACATCGTTAAAAGTTTGTTATACCTAACTATACAGAATATGTCGAACAGATTTTTGTTTGGTTTTGTGCACACAAAAACACCAATAAAAAATAAATACATGAAAACGTTTTTATAGAGTTTTAAGCTTTTTTCCGAGTGATTGCATATTATGTGCAATATTGTCTATGGCTAACTTTTTGGCGTTTTAATCGCTTTACAGACTAATGGGTAGAGCTAAAAATTAATCTGCAACAAAAAAAAAAATTGGTTTTGTTGTACATTTTTAAAAAGTTATTATTTTTTCACCAAATCCGATGGTGTGTTCATAAAATATAATATTTAACTGTTAGCGACAGTTAGAATTATTTACTGACTCAGGCGGCCCATCATTTCCATGATTCCAACAATATATTTTATTAAGCCGTGGCTAAAGTTGTACCTCCTATCCAAATTGGTTAATTTTGAAATTTTAGAAGCAACACAATTCTTTATGTTTCTAAACAGCAGAATTAAGGTAATTTTTCCGTTGTCGATAGCAAAATTAAACTTGACAATTTTCAGAATTTCGGAACTTATATATTTTAGAATTTATTAATTTCTGAATTGTAGAATTTGACGTTTGCAATCCGGAATTCAATCCGGAATTATACATTTTCGGAATTTAAGATTTTAAGACATTGTTTAGATGCTTTAATTGCTGTTATGATCAAAATTTTGTATTTACTCCTTATGAATTTCTTAGTTTAAGGTTTGCTTTTATGATTCAAAATTTGAAATTAGCAATTTTTGAATTAATGGACTTCAGGATTTATGAATTTTGAAACTTCTCAGTTTATGAATTTAACAATTCGTTATTTGAGTTTCTTAAATAATGAATTCCAAAGTTGTTTAACTTCAGAAATTAATTTGTTAAGTTTGAATTTATTATTTTAGTAATTTATAAAGAAACTTTCAGATTAATATGCAACCTAGAAATTTAGAAATACAGAATACTAATGCAATATTAATACTTTAGAATTTAAAATTTAATCTCTGGATTTTATATGAAATTGAATTTATGAAGGTGTGATTGATGAATTTATTAATTTGTGAATTTCTGAGCTTCAAGACTTTTACATTTTTTTATGATTCTTTTTGGATTTATGAATTTATTTTAACTATTTGTTAATTTATGCATGGCTTTTAATGGTGAATTTTTGAATTTATGTACTAATCTTTAGTAATACAAAGTAAATGAATTTGAATCTATGAGCTTATCTGTATATGAATTTATAAATTTACGAATTTACATGTCTGTTTAAAAAGTTATAAATTCAATTTATTAATACATGAGTTGATGTATTTATGCATTTCAGAATTTATGTATGTCCTAACAAATTTATGAATTAACATATACATTAAGTTAATAATTTATGAATTTCAGAGTTTCTTAATTTCCAAATTTTAGTGAATTTATGAGCTGATAATATGACGAACTGATTTTTTAAGATACATGAACTTATAAAATTTGCTATTTAAGTTTCGTTTCTACATGATACAGAGTTTGAAATTGCAATTATTAATTTCTAAATTTGTGAATTTCATTAATTTATAAATTTTGAGTTTTCTTTATAATTGTTATGAAATTTTAAATCTCTGAATTAATGAATTCCATAATTTTAAATATCAAAATTTTGAATTTTCGTATTTCAGAATTTCTGAAATTGTTAGATTATTTGACATATAGTATTAATAAATTGCTGAATTTACGAATTAATAACTTTTTAAATTTACAAATTTATGAAATTGTAAATTTAAGAAATTACGAATTTCTGTATTTCTGAGTTTCACATTAGTTCCGGAATTTCTTAATTATTGAATTTTTTTTTGAAATTATGAATTTTTTATTTAATTAATTAAAAATTATCATTTTCATGAATTTATGTATCAATGATTTGATAATTTGATGTATTTGTCAGTTGCCGAATGTCCTTTGTTTTCTAAATACATGATTTTTGAATGAATTTATGTAACCAAGAATGTAATTTATGTGATGAATGAATGAAATCAATTTATGATCTTCCAATTCATGAATTGGAATTTTTTAATCGAAGAATTTTTTAATTTATGTTTCTAATTTTTTAGTTAATATTTTTATGTTGCTAGTTTAAAATTAAAATACTCAGAAATTGAAATTAGAAATTGTTAATTTCTTATGATTCAGATTTTGAATTTAATTGTTATGAATTTCGAAATTTCCTTATTTTAAAATATACTAATTTCTGAATTTTTAATTGATGAATTTATTCTCGTTATTTTCTTTATTGTATTTTATTTATTTGTAAATTAATGCGTTGGGTACGTATTCCAGAAAACCCAGCACATAAAACCAAAAGTTCAAAACAAAAAATTTCTAAAACCATATTTCCAAAAACAAAAAATTCAATATTTCAAATTTAAAAAGGGTTGGGGTTGAAAGTTCAGAACCGAATATTCCAGGCGTAAAATTCCAAACCGAAAATTCTAACATTGAAAAATTCCAAATCTAAAATTTCAAAATCCAAAATTCCAAAATCCAAATTCCAAAACTTCCATTCCAATTTATTTTCCTGAAAAATAGACAAAATCGCGCGCGCGATTTTCTCTATTTTTCAGAAAAATAAATTGCATGAGTTACCTTGGGATTGGGTACGAAATCTTGTTTTCCAAAATCTTGTTTTTTATAAATTCTGGAAAATGGGGATTTCGGTTATGAAACGAAAATAAACAAAAATATAAATGGAATTGTAGATGCTAATGGCTTCGGCAACTCTCACGGGCACGCGGGATATCGCTGCACTCCCCCCCCCCCGCTTAGCCCTCCGAGGGACTTTCGATTTAAACTTCGGGGGACATAGGAGCCGGGATTAGATTAGAAGATTTCGAGCCGCTCCCGTTGCCTTGGTAAGAGTTTATAGGAATTTAAAAATCGATAGGAACGGGAGCCTAGGATCGGATTCTATCAGTCGGGTCGCTGCGCTCCCGTCGCTTTGCTCCCAAGTTAGAACAATAATTTCAGTTTATAGGAATTTAAAAAAGCGATGTGAGCGGGAGTATAGGATTGGGTTGTATCAGTCGGGTCGCTGCGCTCCCGTCGTTTCGCTCTCTAGTTAGAAAAAAAAATTCAGTTTACAGAAATTTCAAAATCGACAGGAGCGGGAGTATAGGATCGGGTTGTATCAATCGAGTGCCCTCCCGTCACTTCGCTCCCAAGTAAGAAAAAAATTTCAGTTTATAGGAAATAACAAATCGATATAGGAGCGGGAGTATAGGATCGAGTTGTATCAGTCGGGTCGCTGCGCTCCCAAGTTAGAATTTTTTTTCCAGTTTATAGAAATTAAAAAATCTTTTATGTTACGGTTTTTGTAGGAATTATGTTATGGAATTTTGGAATTTGGAATTATGGAATTTGGAAAGTTAAAATAAATGTTACTTACATTTTTGGAATAATGGAAATGGAACTTTTTTTTTGTAATTTTGTCCCCATCCCATTTCAAAATTCAAAAAAATGCCGTTCCAATTTAATGTCCTATTTTTGGGTTGGGGTTGAATTTCCAGAACGAAATATTACAGTAAGAAAATTCCTATTGAAAAATCCCAACATCTAAAATCCCAAAATCCAAAATTCCAAAATCAAAATTCCAAAATCACTCCAATATTAAATCTCGCCCGCGATTTTATCCATTTTCAGGAAAATAAATTAGAGTAGAAATTTTTAGTTGTACACTCAAAAAAATATGCGGTGTTAATTTGTTTTTTATCCGAAAAGTATTTTACTTTTGTCCAACCGAATATAGTTTTATAAAATTTAACACACATCAACGGATAAATATTTTTAACTATCCGAAAAGATACATTTTTAGAAAAACTTCTTTTGGATTTAATAAAATAGACCTTTCGGTGTTTTCCTAATAAAATACACTAATCGGTGTGTTCCTAAACATGAATGTTCCTGTTGGGTTTTTATGCAGTGTAAAAGTTTTTATCCAAATGTATTTTATGTCATTTTTTTTATAATATCCGATTGGATTCTATTTTTAAATATCCGATCGGTGGGACACTATGTAACACCGATTCGGTGTTGTGGTGACCCTTTATTTTTTTGTGTGTGTATGGAAACATCTGAAAAATCAGACAAATTTTCAACTTATTCGTAATATTACTATCAGCTGTGAGCCAAAATCCCGCGAGTATTTACAAAATAGAAACGCACAGAAGAAGTAAATTTATTGGGTACGTTCTAACCGTAAAAAATATGATGAAACAAATATGGTAACAGCGATATGAATACCACACGAGTTTAGATATTTGGAGGACGAGATTTTTGTTTTATCTGAGAAAACATTGAACGATGAAAAAATCATTATTTAGGAACATTTACCGATTTTAAATTTTTCACGCTAGCATCAGTATGGATAATGGATGGAACCTTCTACATCATTGTTCAGTATTCACGGGTTTTTCCAAGGCCATATGCTTCCTTTAATTTACAGTCTGATGGCAAAAAAAACATAAGGTCTGTTACAATGAATTTTTTTATTGGCTACTTCGGTTAGCAGCTAAGTTTAATCGATTATAACCGATTTTGAAATAACCATATATCGTTTTGCTGTAGAATTTTTTTTCCAGATACATAATTTAAGTGATGCTTTCTCCATTTTGGTCAGCTAATTTGGAGGAGTATCCAAAAGCTAGGGCTAACTATAAAGTATTTTAAATCCGTAGAATTTGCGGTAAAAATCCGAATACCTAAAGCGTTGGATTTTTTACCCCTCCCCCACTATAATTCCCAAATTATTTAAGAATTTGAGAACACGTTAGAAGATGACGATGTGAAGGAAGTTGCCTCAAAAACACAAAATTGGGTCGATGCTTGGCATAGACGAATAACAGTATTCGCTGAAAGAAAGCGCAATGGGTTTTACAAAATTATTGAAGAATTAGGAGGAGAGGACTAATCCTTTCACAATATATTTTCTCTTTGAAATATGAAATTTTGAAATTTTGGGTTTTATAATTTTGTGTTTAGGAATTTTTCGGTTTGGAATTTTGTAATTGGAATATGGGGTTTCTAAAATCTGTACCCAACCCCTATTTTAGAATGTGAATTATAAAAACAAATATTTGTAACATTTTTGGGGGTTTCTATAAAAGCAAGGGTTTGGAAGCGACAGCCCCTTTCAGCTTCTTAAGTACTAATCAAATGAAAATAACAGTTACAATATTTGTAATACATATTTAGTTCACTTGCTCTGTATTAGGCTTATTGCTTAATACAAATTTTGGATATCGCTTGTTTATTTGAATATGGTTGCAGTTGTGCTTATTTTATTTGATACATTTTTACAATAATTTACGTATGCAAATTATTGTATTTTGGAACCTATGAATTTTGGGTTTTACACTTTTACATTTATGAATTTTGTTTTTGGAATTATTAATGTGGAACTAAGCAATGGTCCGCTTTGGAATTGTTATAAATTACCCAATTCTAGAATTTCATATTTTATAAAATTTGAATATCAGAATTTCTGTAATTGTTAATTTTGAATTTGTTATTTTAGTAATTTATGAAATGCTGAATTTATGAATTACTGAATTTTTGAATTCATAAATTTGTGAAATTATTTATGAAACTAAAAAATTACGAATTCCTATATTTTTGAATTTCTAGATTTAGTTTTAATTTGAGAATTCTTAATTTGTAAGTTTATGAGTTTCTGAATTAAAGAATTTTTGATAAATTTTGCTAATAAATTTTGTATTTTTAAATTTCTTAATTGTTATGAAGTTATGAGTTTTTTTAATCAATGAACATAAATTTAAGATTTCCTGAATTTTCATAAGTGTATGCCATTTAAATTGCTTGTTTTACTTTTATGATCCAGAATTTGAAGTTAAATCATGTCAATTTCTGAATTTATGGATTTCAGAATTTCCAAATTTATTAATTTTTAGGGTTTGCTTTTACCCTTCATAATTTGAATTTAATTGTTACGAATGTCTGAATTTCTGAATACTTACAGAATTTCAAAATTGTTTAATTTAAGCAATTTTTTAATTTTTTTTAAATTATGAGATTGCTAATTTTAAATTTATTATTTTATTATTTAACAAATTTTCAAATTTATTTTTTTGAATTTATGTTTATAAATTTAACAAATTCCAATTTTATGAAGTTTTAAATTTAACAATTTACCAATTCTGTATTTCTGAATTTTATGATTTCATATTAATTTCAGAATTTCTTAATTTATAAATTCATGATTTCAGAATTTCTCATTTTTTTAAATTTATGAATTCTTTATTTAATGAAATATATTCAGGTTTAGCAGCAAATAAATTGCGGTAACTGAATTTATGAATTAATTTATTAATAAATTTATAGATTTATGAATTTCTGGATTTCTTAGTTTTAGTGAAAATCTTTATGGCTTGGTAAGTTATTTAGATGATAAGAGCTTCAACATTCTTACAAATTCAAACCCAAAGCCGCTTAGCATCAGTCCTTTCTGCACAAGGATGACAAGAAATTATGTAGCATCCATTCGTTTCCATATTGTAAGTTAATAAAAATTTAATGGGGTCTTCCTTTTAAAAAAGGTATTTTAGGAGATTTACTTTCGGGAATGTGATGATATCCCATTTTTCTTTTAACTCCGCACTCAGCCCGCAATTTATGTACTAAAAGTTAAGAATTTATCAGTTTACGAGTTTATGATTTTATAATTAAAGGAGTTACAGAATTGATAAATATGTTAATGTGGGAGTTAGGGTTTCTCAAAACAGTATCCGAGGACCCCATTTTTATCAGTTATCAATTTTTTTTCTCTTATATCCCATTTAAATTCAATAATGGTTCAAGTCTAATTCAGGCCTATTAGGAAGAAACTATTACTTAACATTACGATGAAATTCAGCATACACGATGGAAATGGGATTCTAAGTTGAGTTTTAGATGTAGGTCTGAAATATAGCTACTGAGGGATAAACTTGGTTATTTATTAATCGATTATGATAAAATTCGATTTGTAGGGTGGAAATGAGATTCTAAAATGAGTTTTACATGCAGTTCTGGAATATCGCTAGTTAGGAAGGAACCTATTTTGATCAATTTCTGCATGTACGACGGAAATGGGATTCTAAAATGATTTTTATATAATGTTTTGGAATAGGGCCAATTAGGAGGAACTAGGTTATTTCTTTAATGATTTCATCACAATCGGTTTAGAAATAATCCAGTTCCTTCCTAACTGACCATAGTCCAGAACTTCATCTACATATAACGTAAGAATCCCTTTTCCATCGTACAAATCGAATTTTATCATAATCGGTTTAGAAACGTCCAAGTTGCTTCCTAATTGGCCTCGTTCCATACATTCATCAAAAATTCATTTTAGAATACCATTTTCATCGTGCATGCGTAATTTCATCATAGTTATTTAAGAAAAAGCAAAGTTCCTTCCTAATTGGTCTGAATTTAACATCAAATTACTATATATGGATATATTTTCCACATTCGTATCTAAGGGACAGACCAATCTCCAATTAGTCTCTTTAAACGAAGTTTTCCGTAATACATTATTCCTATGCCGTGTTATTGATTTACAGAATATAAAATAAATAAATCGGAAACCAGAAATTTCTAAGATTTCCCGGTCACACTTTGTTACAGAAAACGGCATCCCAGAACTCTGAACTAAATATATCAAGAATCGGTAAATCTCGCGATTTCCCGGTCATACTTTTGAGGTCAGGATCCCGGGAAAAACCTCAGTGAAAATTCAGTAGCTTCTAAATTTTTGTTAAATTTTAAATTTTTGAATTTATGGATTATGAATATCAAATTCATAAAGTTAAGGATCTCTGAATTTTTGAGAATTCATGACATTTAAATTGCTATTTAAGTTTTGCATTACCGGAATTTCGGCTTAAAACTTATCAATTTCTGATTTTATGGTGAATCTATGAATTAAGGATTTCCTTTAATGACTCAGAATTTGAAATTATTTGTGAAAAACTTATGAATTACGCTGAACCGCTATCTAAATTCCAATGAATTTGTTAATGTAGAATTCATTATTTTACTATTTTACGAATCAGTGAATTTATGAATTAATACAATTTTTGAATTTATGAATTTATAAAATTATATTTTGGTGAAATTATGAATTAAGGATTTACAAATTTCTAGATTTCTTTACATACATTTTGAATTTCATAATTTTTTTAATCTTATAATTGATGTAATTACCGACCAAACGGCGCAGTGGTTAAAGTTGTGGCTGTTGGAACGGGGAGGTACCGGGTTCGAATCCCTATAGGGGCGGGATGCAAAAGATGAAGATGAACGCATCTATTGAGAGTGCGGAATCATGAAAACGGGTCTATAGCCAATCGTCCTTATGTATTTAAAAGTCAGGAATTTTAAAAATTAATAATTTTGTAAATTTGTAATTTATAGATAAATCAGTTTCTTGTAAATTTTTTAACTTTTAAGTTTTTGCGAATAGATGAGCTTTTGAAATTATATTTTATAAAATTTAAATTCATAAATTTAAGGGTTGGGTACAGATAACCAAAACCCAATATTCCAAAAAAAATCAATACCAAAAATTCCAAAAACAAAAGTTCCAAAAACCAAAACTCCAAAAACCAAAATTTCAAAATCTAAAATTTCAAAATCCAAAATTTCAAATCGAAAATTCCAAAACACCCCCATTCCAATTTATTATCGTGCAAATAGAGGAAATCGCGTGTTTTATTCTTCTCGAAAATAAATTGGAACGTGATTTTCTTAAGATTCTGAGGTAAATTTTTTTGTTAAATGAAAATCGTGGGATGTGCTGGTAGGATTTCCTTTGGGTGCAAAGGTATTGTGAAACCAAAACTTTATCCGGATGCAAGATATGATATATATGTATATTCAACTATCACATCATGTTCACGATCCCTAATCATTATTAACTCGTATCTCATGTGTTAATATTAAAACAATTAGCCACATCATCGTCAAATTTACCGTCTCAAATTATACGTGATGTTACTGTAGGTTGTAATCCAACTTTTACCCAACAAACTTTCTAAAAAAAAAAAAAAAAATAAGTTAATCGTCTACGTTTTCATGCGAGGAAATATAAAGAGCCTCAAACTTTAGATGAGATACGCATACCAAATGAATTGCAATATTTAGAAGCAGAACTTTCCGTTTTATCCAAAAAATCATTTGACGGCGAACAAATTATTATTTTAGGGACATCCGTTAGTTTTAAATATTTATGGCAATAATCAGTATGGTTGATGGACAGTACATTTTATGTTGTATCAATTATTTTACGCGAAAATGTTTAACATCCATGAACTTATAGAAGTACATGTGTTTCCTTTGCTGTTCGGTCGAATGATAAGGAAAATTAAACAACAATGCTACAAGGAGCTTTTTACGATTTTCACCGTTTGGCTTTAATCGAACAATTAGACCTAAAGTAATTGTGACCGATTTTGAGATTACAATTCAACGCAGCGCTATGGAATGCTTCCCGGAAAATGAATTTAGAGGATGTTTCTTTCATTTGGGAATACATTTTTAGAAGAATACCAAAGTTTAAGCTAGGTCGTAAGTATGGAAATTGTGAAGAATTTTCTTTAAGGATCAGAATGCTCAAAGCTTTAGCGTTTTTACCGCCAAAGCGTATTTCACAATATTTTCAGGAAATTGAGGAAGCATTCGAAGACGAAGACATAAAGAAGGTCGTGAAAAATTTTAAAAAGACATACATCGGTCAAAATGCAAAATTTCACCCACATTTCTAGTCCATTCACGATTCGATCAAAATAAACTACGAGTATATCCAAGAACCCTAAACACCGTTGAGGCGTGGCATAGACGGATAAAAGTTGTACTTGAACCAAACATAGTAGAGGATAGAATCAGAACTGATATTTTTCGTGTGTTGAAAAAAAACACGGTAAAATTCAACCATTAGAATTTTTATAAAATCTAGCTAAGGACATTGTTTTAATAAAAAAAATAAAAGAAAGTTTGGAATTTTGGTTGGAAATTTTAGTTTAGGTAATTTTGGAACAGGAGATTTTAAAATTTGAATTTTTGTATTTTAGAATAAATAAATTTTTGTTTTTTGTATTTTTGCGAATGATAAATTTGTAATTTTTGTTTTTCTGGTATTGTGTCCCTTTCCCTTATTTTACTCGTATTTATTTGTTAATTTATGAACGGCTTAATTTATAAATTTTGCGAATTTAGAGCTATAGATTTTATAAATTTTTAAACTTATTTTCCGAAAGTTATCTAATTCTTCTGAATTTCTAAATAAAATCTATTAATTTTTGTGAATTTAGATATTTTTGAATTAATGAATTATTAAAACTGTGGGAGCTTTAGAAATTTTAAATACCTTAATTTATGATTTTCTGTTTATTTGTGAACCGTTTAATAAATAACTGAATTTATGAATTTATCAGTTGATCTGCTTACGAATTTATGGGTGTATACACATATTTATAAATTATTTTTATTTATAATGAGCCAATTCTTTATATTTAAACAAATAATTTTTCTGGTATAGGGCTCTTTATTTTTGCAGATTTAAGCATGAATTTATACTTATTTATATAATTGTAAATTTATGAATTTATTATTTTTAAAATGATGAATTTACCTATTTTATGAATTGATGAATTTTATGTGAAATTTATCCATTTATGAATTAAAGTTTTTGAATTTATGAGTTTAAGATTTATACGAATTTCAAATTCGTAAATTTTAGATTTTCTGGTTTCTCAATTTTTGTGAATTTATGAATTGATTAACTTTTGAACTATTGTCTAATATTTATGAATATTTCAACATATTAAATTTAAATTGTCATTTAAGTTTTGCTTTGCTGATCCGAAATTTGAAGTTAAAACTTATCAATTTCTACACTTTGGAATTATTATGAATTGCCAAATTCCAGAATTAGTAATAAATAAATTAGTAATCTATAAATTTGGAAATCTTCACCCCTGGAGAGTTGCGCTGGGCTATCAATTCATTTGGTCCCTTTAAGTCTCCAGGAGGGGATGGAATCTATCCTATTTTTCTTCTTCGAGGCCTGGATGTACTGGAGCCCCACCTAATCAAATTATATAGAGCCAGCTTTAGTCTGAAATACATCCTCAGATGCTGGAGGGAGGTAAGAGTCATTTTCATACCAGAAAATGGGAATAAATCCCCCGAGGACATTAGGTCCTACAGACCAATTAGCCTTACATCATTTATTCTTAAGACCATGGAAAAAATATTAGGCCTGTATATCAGACTCAATACAATCCAAAGATGTCCTCTAAATCCTAGCCAACATGCTTATCAGGTGGGCAAATCTACGGAGATAGCCCTGCATGAAATAACATCGGAAATCGAGGATACACTTCGTAACAAGGAGGCCACTATTATGCCCCTTCATTGATATCCAGGGTGCCTTCGATAATACTAATTTCGAAGTGATTTGGGAACAAGCAGTAGCGAGGGGTATCGACTCCTCAACCATCGAGTGGATAATAAACATGCTCAAAAGCAGGAGAATTAAAGCCTCGATTGGCGAAGCAAGCATCTCAATTGCACCTACCAAGGGCTGCCCTCAGGGTGGAGTACTGTCGCCGTTATTGTGGCTCTTGGTAATGGACCACTTGCTCGCTATTTTGAGGAACTCTCGAATATCAATCATTGCCTATGCTGATGATCGGGTGCTGATGGTCAGGGGCAAATTTGAAAGCACAATAGCTGAGCGGATGCAATATGCTCTAAGATTGGTAAACGAGTGGTGTGTTGAAGTGGGACTTGCGCCAATCCCAATAAAATAACATGTACTCTCTTTACAAATCGGATGAGAATTTCCTTTCCTTCAATAACTTTGAACGGGGAAATACTCAATATGATGTCTGAGGTTAAATATCTAGTGATCATTTTTGACAAAAAATTAACATGGAACTCCACTTGAAATACATCGCAATTAAGGCAAACAAAGCATACTTTGCGTGCCAACGTATGTTAGGTAAAACATGGGGCCTAAACCCACAAATGATAATCTGGCTTTACCAAACCATCATACGACCAATGATATCTTATGCGGCGTTTATATGGTGGCCAAAGACAGCAAATAAAATGCTCGTTCAGTTTTGGACAAAATTCAAAGGTTAATATGTTTGGGCGCAACGGGAGCAATTAGGACCTGCCCTACTGCTGCCCTTGAAAGACTGCTGGGACTCTCACCACTCCACATACAAAGTGTGGCAGGTTTGAGAGCCATAAAACTGAAGGTAACAAGTCAGGTTAGACTGACTAGTTCGGGACACAATAGCATCCTGGATAAACTAAACTTGGCAGACGATATTGCCCAGCTATCAGATATGATGACTACGGACTGCCGGAGGGACTTCACAATTCGGATACCCGAAAGGGACTTTGGTGGGGAACATCATTTCCTCCTTACCACAGCACGCATCGGTGTGGTATGCCGATGGGTCAAAAACAAACGAGAGCACGGGTGCGGGGGTCGTGGGGCCTGGTTTCAGGCTCTGTATACCGTTGGGAAAGACCCCTACGGTTTTCCAGGCAGAAACCGTGGCCATCGAGACTTACGTGCTTCAGTGACTCAAAAAGAAGTATATAAGAACGGAGATCTACATAATCTCGGATAGCCATTGTGTTTTATTAGCCCTGGCAGCTCCGGTGTTCAGCTCTAAACTGACTTGGAACTGCTACAGCAACCTTAGAAGGCTGGGTAGGGATAACAAGGTTACTCTCTTGTGGTCCCCCGGCCACTCTAATATACCAGGAAATGAGGCCGCAGACATCTGTGCAAAAGAGGGTGCGGGTGGCATCTTCTACGGCCCGAGCCTAGCGTTGCCTAATCCAAAGGCCATGTAGCAAGGAGAGTCCTCTTCTGGGAGCAGAAATGTTCTGCTTCACTCTGGGAGTCATCTCGGGGAATGAGATAGACAAAGAAGCTCCTAAATTACAAGATTACATACTTACAGGATATAATCAGAATAGATCGATCATCTCTGAAATCCCTCATATGGTACTTGACAGGACATGGTCCCTTTAACTACCATCTATTCAAAATGGGGGAAACCCCATCAGAGAAATGCAGGTTCTGTAATCTGGGAAGAGAAACATCCGAAGACTTGCTGTTCGAATGCAGTGCGATCGCCCTAAGAAGAATTAAAACACTCAATGTTTACTCTATTCAGTGGCCTCACGCCGACCCTGTGGATGTGCATGACCTTGTGGCGTTTATCAAGGACATGGACATACATTTCACAATAGATTGATTTCTCTCCTCTTACACGGGGATGCACAATAGATCTTGCTGGTCGAAGTACATAGGGTTCCTCTTACCAACCCACCCTCTTTTAAAAAAAAAATCTTTATATTTTGAATTTCAGAATTTCCGTATATGTTGATTTTGAATTGGTTATTTTAGTAATTTATGAATTGCTGAATTTATGAATTAATAAATTTGTAAAACTACAAATTAATAAAATTAAAAAATTACAAGTTTCTGTATTTCTGAATTTTTAGATTTCATATTAATTTGAGAATTTCTTGATTTGTGAGTTTTTTAAGTTTATGAATAATTAATGAATTTTTGCTTTATGAAATTGACGACTTGCTGAATTTGAGAACTTCTGAATTTATTTATTTTTGTGACCTAACTGAATTTATGAATTTAAAATCAATTAATTTATGAGGATTCTAATCCTTTTATAAAATTTAATTGCTTTTATTATTCGAAATTTAAAATCAAATCTGATCAATTTCTGAATTTGTGGATTTTAGAATATCTAAATTTATTAAATATGAGTTTGCTTTTATTATTATAACTTAAATTTAATTATTACGAATTTTTAAATCTCTGAATATCTACAAAATTCCAAAATGGTTTAATTTATCAATTTTTTATTTTAAGAGTTTGTTAATTTTGAATTTATTAGTTTACTATTTAACAAATTGCAGAATTTATGTTTCTAAATTTATCAAATTATAATTTTATGAAGTTATGAATTTAAGAATTTACGAATCCTGTATTTCCGAATTTTATGATTTCATATGAGTTGCTGAGTTTTAGAGTTTCAGAATTTTTCAGTTTTTATAATTTTTGAATTTTTTATTTAATGAAATACTTCTGTAATGATATGCAAGTTTATGAATTTATATTATGATTTTTTAAATAATTTAAATTTTTTTAAATAAATGAATTTATGAATTTCAGAGTGATTTAATTTATGAATGTATTATAGAATTTATAGATGTTTGAATTTCTGAATTTCTTGGTTTTTGTAATTTGTATTTGTGAATTACGCTGTTCATGAACTTACGAATTTATATATTTAAATAAAAATATAATTTAGTTTTTGTATAATTATGAATATTTATGAATTTTTGAAAATATGAAGTTGTGAATTTACGATATTTTTATCAATTTATAATTTACGAATTTGTTTTAAAAGTTACAGAATGTATTTATAGTAAATAAATTTTCAAAGTTTCTTGATTTCTGAATTTTAGTGAATTTATGAATTTATCATAGTTTGAATGTGCCAATTTTGTGATTTTAAGAATTCACGAATTAAGTTGTTATTGAAATTTAAATTGAAGATATGGAATTCAGAAATTTATGAACTTTGGGATTTGAAAATTCGGGGAATAAGAAATTATATAATTTAGGAAAATATATGAATATTGTAAGGAGCAATTCAATTAGAAATGTAAAATGTTGAATTGTTACATTCGCCTATGTCTAATTAATAAATAAAATACGACCTTCCAATGCTACTCTTATCATCTCTCTTTAATCATGGCTTGTTCAACACTAACACTAAATACAATATTTATTTATTACATAATTTATACTATAACTCTTAACCATAATAGAAATAAAGGTAATTTCATTTATACGAGGATCATACCATTAACTTAATAACTTAACATACATAACATTTTCGCTTTTTATTTTATTTTCTCTACAATAAGTTAATTTTTTAATATATAAATAAATAATACAATATGAAAAATTATTATAACATATTCAATAAAAAAATTACAATAAACATTTACTTACAATAATAATTTTATTTTTAATAACAAGGATCTAAAAATTTTCTATATTGAAACTGACAAGGTATTTTTCTGTTTCTACTAGACCTTCTTAAAAAAACACAATCATCATCGCTATCAGTTTCACTATTACCCCGTTTTCTTTTATTCCGCCTTGGTATTATTTCAAGTGGTGGATGATATTTACCCTCCATAGTATATTTACGAATTTGATATTTATGCACTTATCTGACTAGGTTTTGTACATTTATTAAGTACATATGATTTCCAATATATTTTAAAACTCTGCCCGGGATCCACTTCAAATATTCCCGAAAATGATTTTGATACATGATTGCATCTCCTTTTACAAATTCTTTTATACTTTCTAGCCCCTTTTTATCATGGTTCTCCTCCTGATTTATATCTAAATTGAATCTTACTGTTTTCTTTGGATTTTCTAGTTTTTGTTTCTGCCTCTCACAGTTTTCCGAGTGAGTTAATCAACGTTCTCGGTTTAAACGCAAATAATAAATCGTTTGGTGATGTATTAGTGGCAGTGGATGGCGTATTGTTGTAAGCAAGTAATAGTTGATTTAACCGGTTTACTATTAACATTTTCTGAAAACTAGTATCTACAAGATATTTTTTAAGATCAGTTTTTATGGTCTGTACACCTCGTTCTGCTAAATCATTAGGCTGTGGGTGGTAAGGAGGAGATTTTACAATTTTTAGATCATTAGTTTCACCAAATTGGCGAAAAACATACCAATTGAAAGGCGGTCCATTATCAGTGCAAAAAGATTTCGACAGACCGAAATATTTAAAGATTGATTGCATCTGGCTAATAACTTCTAAAGAATTATATTTTTTTCACTAATTTTACATCGATAAATTTACTGTAAGAATATACTAAGATTAAAAAATTTTCATTTTGCCAATGGAACAAATCTAAATGAATTCTTTCAAAAGGATAATACGAAACAGGCCATTTAGACGTCACTACTTCTTTCTTCACATTTAGTGTACTGTTACATACTAAACAATTTCTAATTTTATTTTCGATATCACCGTTCATAGTTCTCCACCAGAAAACGCTTCTACCCAACATTTTCATTCTCACAATCCCTTCATGGTTACTGTGCAGTAAATTCAAAATACGCGTTTGGTACCACTAATCTGTTTCCGGAAAACAAACATCCATCCTGAATACTTAAAGAGTTCCTTAATTTAAAATAATACTCGAGGTTTACTTCACTATTATTTGACCAACCATCCTTGACATAATTAAAGACTTTCGATAAAATAAAATCTTCCTGTGTGAACCTAGCAAAATTTTCCGTACGTAACCCTACATTCTCTGAAATATTTGCTGTTGACAGAAAATTAATGGTATCTGTATCAACAGTAGTATCTGCAGCTATTGGGAGCCTTGATAAAGAATCAGCGTTTGCATTTTTTCCCGGTCGATGATGCAATTCATAATCATATGTCGAAAGAATTACTGCCCATCTTTGTAATCGGGACGCTGCTACGTTTAATGTTCCTTTTTTAGGACTAAACAATTCCTTTAGTGCTTGTGAGTCAGTACCAAAATAAACTTATGATCGTAAATATATTTATTAAATTTCTTCACTGCGAAAATCACAGCCAGAGCTTCTCGGTGAAGCTGAGAATAATTTTTTTCTGCTGGAGAAAGAGTGCTAGAAGTAAATAAAACTGGGTTTTCTACTCCATCAATTAAATGTGATAATACCGCGCTAACGCCATACGGACTGGCATCAGTTGCAACTATAATCGGTTTGGAGGGGTCATACAATTCTAGCAATTTATTGCTTAATAACAAACTTTTAACACTTTTACATCTCTGAAACGTATTTTCACTGGCATCAGCCCATATATATTTTGTTTCTTTTCTCAAAAGTTTGTATAAATCATGTAGTTCTGCAGATAAATTTGGAATGAATCTGCCATAATAGTTTAGAAGACCCAACAATGATTGCAATTCCTGAAGATTTTTTGGTGCTGGAGCTTTCACGATTGCTGTTACTTTATCAATATTGGGGCTTATACCTTCAGCCGATATGTTGTGACCTAAAAAAATTAAGGAATTCTTGAAAAATTTACACTTTTCGACATTAATTTTTACGTTATATTTACTCAACCGTTCCAAAACTAAATTCAACGAATGCCTGCATTGCTCAATGTTATTTTCTCCAATCATAATATCATCTAAATAACATACGACATGATCTATACCTACTAAAATTTGATCCATAATGGACTGGAAAATTGCGGGAGCACTTTAACACCAAATGGTAATCGAGTAAAGTGAAATATACCCCGGTACCCCGGTAGTGTTTATAGTTAAATATTTCCTCGAATTTTCTGTTACGACTAATTGTTGGTATGCACCGCTCAAATCAATTACACAAAAAATAGTTGATTTCGACAAACTTGCTAATATATCATCTATCCAAGGTAGCGGGTAGTATTCGGTTTCAACGATCCTATTAATGGTAACCTTAAAATCAATACAAAGTCTAATATATATTTATCTAGGCTTTGGTACAACTACAACAGCCATTCGCGATCAATTTGTTGACTATAATTAAATTTAAAAGTAGTCCTCCAAACTGGAAATAAAATATCCAACCAAGTACGACTCATGAGAGGCCCACTGGCTTTCTGCGGTTCTATAATAATTAGATCCAACCACTGAACTTTACCATCACCAATTTCAACTTGCATTATTCTCTTTCCAACAACATTGAGTATTTTACCTGTAACAGAAGAAATTCTGTGAGTTACATTTTCATAATTTAACTTACTAAAAATTGTTTTAAACTTATCTAAAGTCATCACAGTTGCACAGGCACCGGTGTCCAGCTCCATTTGTATAAGCTGCCCTTCCATTTTGTAACCCATAACGGATTATTTGTTGAGCTGGCAATTGGTTAAATTATTAAGCTCCTCGGTGAATTCCTTAACAGCTTGATGTGTTGAATTACGTTGAAAATTCGAACTGCGTGGTGACATATTCTTTCCGCAAGACGACCTTGATGATGATCTCGATCTTTCATTATGTTGAAAACACATGTTTGCTGTATGGCCAATTTTACCACAAGAAAAACATTCCCACGTCCTAACAGGACAATTTTGTGGATTATGCTGATGATTGCATCGAAAACAGCGACTTTGGACGTTCCTATTTCTACCTCTTTGTTGACCTCTACCACGCGACCGACTTCGACTTCCATCTCTGCTGGTTTGTTGGTTACTGTTTTTGTTTTCAATAACCGCTAATTGTTGTAACGGTTTTTCGTGTTCCGCTATTTCCCAACTTAAGGCTATTTCAGCAGCTTTTTTTAAAAGTAAGACCATTTTCTTTAAGTAGATGGGCCCTTAAATAATTATCTCTCAACCCGAAAACAAAACGATCTCCCAAAGCTTCATTTAAAAATGCACCAAGCTTGTACAATGTATTCCTGTATGGATTGAGCTTGTTTTTGATCTTCTTTGTGGTAACGGTACCTTTCCGGAATCTCGTTTACTTCCGGTGAAAAATGATTCCTCAAAATATTAATAAGTTCTTTATAACTTTTTTTCGACGGTTCATCAGGAACAATGAGCTCTTTAAGCACCGAATAAGTTTCGGCACCGATAAATGTAAGAACAAATGCCACTTTTTTTTTCTTGATAAGAACGTTCAATAAGAAAAATTGTTTCATACGTTCAACATATTCGTTGAAATCATCTCCGAGCATATACGGATTTACGTTACCTAACATGATTATTTTTAATTATTTATTTGCACTGGACACTTCACAACAGACTTGACCTAATCTTATGATTTTCCCACTCACTTTAGATAGTTACTTTCTACCGTTCGCTTAACTTTTTCTACTCACTGTTTAAGTACTTTGATTTATGTTCCTCGTCGCCATTTGTTACATTCGCTTTTGTGTAATTAATAAATAAAAGACGACCTTCCAATGCTACTCTTATCATCTCTCTTTAATCATGGCTTGTTGGCGTTGTCTAAATACAATATTTATTTATTACATAATTTATACTATAACTCCATAATAGAAATAAAGGTAATTTCATTTATACGAGGATCATACCATTAACTTTTAAGTCGTGTTTTCCATGAGAACTGCACTAGAACTCGATAAATTTTAAATTCCTTTTATTCTATGTAAACAGGAAAAAAAATTAAATTCATAAAGTGATAATGTGTAGTGCATTTCACATAAATACATATTTTAAGTTGTTACAGCAATAAATAATGACAATTATAGCTTATTTTTTAGTTACACTGGATAAACCCATGAATTTATCGAGTGTAGTTGCGTGTAATGACGTCAGCAAGAAATAAGAAAATATTGATGAAATAACTGAAAGGGGAAATTTTTAAACTCAAAATATGTAATTATATCAAGTACACTACACATTCGCGCTTTATGAATTTAATTTTTTTCGTTTTACATAGAATAAAAGGAATTTAAAGTTTATCGAGTTCTAGTGCAGTTCTCATGGAAAACACGGCTTTAATAACTTAACATACATAACATGAATCTGAAGAATTTTGATAGATTAGTACTTAAGGGATTTAAGAATTTATGTTTTATCAGTTTGGAATTATTAATAATTTAGTTATTTAGGAATTTGCATAGTAATATTTTAAGGAACTTCAAAACATTTTTTAAAATAAAAAAACTAATTTTAGAACTTATATCCATATACCATATATGCAATTCTAAGTTTCTCAATTTACAAATTTTAAATTTATATTTTACAAGGGGAGTTTCCAAATTTTTCAATTTACGAATTTTAAGTTTACTTTATGATTTACATTTTTTTATGAATTTCTAAATTTTATAATTTATTAATTCATAGATTTCTACATAATTTATGAGTTTATGAGACAAAACTGCAAAATTTATTAGTTTGCTCATTTATAAATTTATCATTTTACTAATTAACGAATTCCTGGATTTATGAATTTTTGAATTTACGACTTTCGTATTAATAGCAGAAATTCCTAATTCTGTATGAATTTAATAATTTTAAAATCTCAGTGTTAATGAATTTAGGAACTTTTTAGCTTCAGAATTTTAAAATTTCTTAATTTACGAAATAATGAAACGATTAATTTATAAGTTATACTTATGAATTATTGAATACTTTCTGAAGTTCTGAATTTATAAATCTAAGAATATATGAATTTCTGTATTTCGGAACTTCTGAAATTTGAATTTCAGAATTAATGAATTTTTCCAATTTTTTAATTTATACGAGCTATAAATTAGATAATTAGAAATTAATAATTAGAATGGTGGAATAGGGAGTTTAGAAAAAGAGAGAATTTTTAATTTGTACATTATTAGGAATTTCGAAATAAAAAATTGCCCCGATTTTTACCACCAATACAAAAAATGTATTATGATTTTTATTCATAACATTTTCAATTTAAAAATATTTGTTTTTTTTATATAATTTGAGTACCTACGTGCATTGTTACGTTTACTGTACATGTACGTGTTATCAGAAAACGATAAAACAAAACTAAACGCTGAAAATTAATTTTATATTCCAATTGTTTAGTTTACAGTTTTCGATAAATATTTAGGAACAATTTTGTCTATTCGAGTGGACGGAATACACAGCACAACCTAGATAGCATATAATCGTATCGTATAGACGAGAAAATCATTAAAATACCATCACGTATTTTTAAGGTCTGACCATAAAATATTTGATCTATATACATCCATATCGAATCTAAATTCATATTTTTCCTTTTAAAAATGAAACTTTTGCTGTACCATTGCAAAATTGCAATTTACTTAAAAAAAAAAAAACAAGATTTAAAGTATTCCACTTGACACGTGCATATAACAAGTGGCAAAAGTTCATTAGTGTTACCACTATTAAAATACCTGTACATAAAATAATTTAGCTCAAGTGGCTGTGTATAATTTTCATGTTTGAGCTTCATCTTTATGTGCATTATGTTTATATTGTGTTATCTTTAACACAAGAATATTAGTTTTCTTAATTACTATTCTCCGGTTGGTTAAAATGATAAGAACAAAAAAAAAACGAATTAATACATTTTTATCACAGACAATCATTTTACATTGACATCATAAACCTCAACTAAATTGGATGTGGAAGGAAAAATTTTCTTATTTTGCAGAAAAACATAAACTCTCTTCGTATAAACGAATCATTATTTTAATAGTTTTTGGTATTTGGAATATAAAACATCACGTAGCGTTCTAAACTACACCCACGATGATTTTGTATATTATTTTGTGGTACGTTGTTCGATAGAAATAACATTTTGGAGGTTGGATGGGCCATTTTTATATTCACACGACACAAATTTTGTAAACGAAATTGAATATTTGAGCGGTAACTACATTTCGTTTTTAGTATATGAAGTGAAAATTGCTCTCTGAGGTGGATTTTTACTGTCGCACAATACATATGGTTTTATTCATTATTGATTTTAGAATGTTTGAAATTATTGTAATGTCATGCATCAGTATAGGAAAAACCATTATCTTTATCTCATTATCATCTTCTATGGTGTGATTGGCATTTATACCTTTGTTTAATGTATTGAATTTAATGATCGTTAATAAATTAGAAATTCTTTCTCAAAATATAATAAATTTCTTAATTCTAATTTAGAAATTTTTAAAAGTAGATTTGTCTAAAAAAACGCTCGAAGCAAGAAAATCGAAATAAAAACAAAATTAAATACTTTTGTTATGCGTCTAGGAATTTTCCAATAGATTAGAAAAGAAAACATCGATTATTTAACCTGAAGGCAACTAAGCATTTACTGTATGTCTACAACCTAATTTACTCTACGACAAATTAACCTCTTTAAATACCACCAAGCAAGTGGCTAGCGACTTCAAATAGCGACTTAAAATTTTTATCAAATTAAGCAGTTAATTGCTTAGTATCGTGGATATTTTGTTATCTTTATGTAGACCAAGGTTAAGTTGGTCCTTTGTGTTATTGTTTCAATCGCCAAAGGTTGCTGGCCTGTAATTATGTAATCAGTGACATATTTGTCTTTCTTTCATGATTATTTCTATAAATCGAAGCTTTTTTTGTTACTAAGCACAACATGGACAAACTTTAATTTTTATGCGGACATGTTTCATGTTGTTTTTAACACAAACTCTTCCCGATAGAAATAAAAAAGGTTAGTAGCAAAAAAATTATAATTTATTCTTTAAATATTTAATCTAAAAATGTCGCGTGTACTCTCGTAGGATGCACGTCGTCTACAAAGTTTTAAGTTAAGTAAAATAAAAACATGAAAAGTATCCTCCTATATATAGTAGATGCAATCGCATTTGGTATTAAATTATTGATCGAACTAGCAGAATAACCCGAATGCTACGAAACCACGTTGCAATGTACACTCGCTATCTTTCTATTTTGAGGTCATCAAAGTTTAGTTCGATTAATCTCTGGAGATTATAGGTATATTGTTGAGAAGATATTGCAATAAATTTTGTTAACAGTTTAGAAGAAAATGTGCAGCATGTAACATAATCACGTTGCTTTTGACGTTCAAATTTCGAAAGCAAAATCAAAATCAAAATTTACAAGAGTAGTAACAATTGGAAAACTCATTTTCTACAAAAGTTAAAAGAAACTTTTCTAAAATCAATGTGCTATTGCTCCTGTATATTAACCATACACACACACACATTTAGACGAACCCTTAACATTCAGGTTAATATTTCTTTAAAACAACAAATAAACAAGCGAAAAATAAAGTGTTTTTTTTTGTTCAAGAAATTCTTTGATCTTTAAGATTTCTTCTCCCATTTTATGAAATTCGAATTTTTAATAATCCCAAACAAAAATTAAATTAATTGTAAAATACACATCGAACTCATAAATCGTTCAACTTCTGTAAAAGATGTGCCTACCTTTTATTTTTTGATAAAATTATTATTGTTTGAAAAGCTTATGGAAAAAACTTTTTCTCAATAGAACAATAAAAAGAAAATTTTCAAGAAAATCAATACGTACAAGAGTAATAAACAAAAACGACAAAATGAAAAGCAAAAGTCCCTTATATAGATATGTACACGTATGTACTTGTATTTTGTTTGTTAAGTTTAATTTAAAACTTTTTGAAACGCTATCTCCTTCGTTCACCCTTGCTCACTGTGCCAGAATTTCCAGTAGGAAATGAAAATGGAAAATTCTATATAAAGATACAACTTTATTTCTGAAGAAAAGTAACATCACAGCAAAAAATAAAAATAAATTAAACTTTGAAAACATTTTTTTTGGTTCTTGTGGTTCTCTCTATATGAATAAAAATGATAAAAGCACAACAACAATCGTAGAACAACGGATGGGGGTAAATTTTGGTCAGGAAATCAATTTCAATTAAGGAATTATTCATGATCAAAAATCATTGAGTGTAACTTGTTTATTGTGATTAACCAGAATTTTAATTGTTTACGGTATTGTTCAGTCGTGTGAACAGTTTATTATATACAATAATTTTTGTTATATCAAAAAGAATTTAATAAAAACGATAGAAAGAATCCAACTATCAAACAATTACCTTCGATTAGCCCCGACCAACGGTAACCAAATTAAGACAGCTCACAGTTTGAAGGGCCTGCATTCAGCAGCAATCACGAACAAATTATGGCGAATACCAATGAAGAAGAACCCAAGGAATACAGTTTCACGCATTTGTTCTAATTCTTAAAAATTCTTCGAATTCTTCAAAAGACGATTTGTTTAACACAAACACTTATCAAGGCAATTTTATTCAACAAGACGAAAAGAAAATGTACTACCTACTCTGCCTACCTCTGAGAGCGTTCAATTCCCTCACCTCCAGATATTGGCCAGTAATTATATCAACACGCTATTGGACTTACCCAGCTTAAGCGTAGAATCAGCAAGCAATTTGAGAACAATGTAAGACAACACCGTAGAATGCCTTGGTGCCTTGGTGATAGTCATTTTAACATTTCACAAGGAAATTTGATAGTGAGACTCGTAGAATGTGTGTGAAGTAACATTCAAAAGTTCAAAAGAAATTCAATCAATGAAAAGTTTCTTCGGTGAACGAGGAAAAGGATTCACCATAAACCAACCCTCAAATGACGAAACATGTAGTAATGATTAATCCATCTCCATAATGTGCTCAAGATAGTGTTGATCATGAAATCTCTAGCTGAAAAAATACCAAGCTTTTACATTTTTGGTGAAAGCTTCATGGGGAAAATGTCGCCGGGAATATCACGGGTCCTACTGCCACAAGAAATGTGAAAAATGTCCTGCAGCTCATGATAGTCTACTCCATGACATTCAAAAGGAACCAGTAAAGAAGCCTGAAGCTGCAACCAAAACAACCTTGCAAACAACCTCCAAATCCGTACTAGGTAGTATTTCATTAGCAACCGCTATTGTTAAGATAACTATGGAAATTGGAGAAAATTTAGTTCGGATTCTGGTTGAAAGAAGTGGCAAATAAACTCAGATTAACAAAGACTTTGATTCAAGCAAACATTGTTGCGGGCATGGTACTAACAGAATCCGGAACATCAAAATATACTGCAGAATTCACCATTAGATCGAAGTTTTTATTAAAATGGAAGCTAATCATCAAGGCTATGATATTCAAGAATATATACTTTTAGGCGCTGATTATTACGATCAAATAATACTAGCGAATCTGCTGAAAGGTGCACCAAATGAGCGAATAGAGCAACAAACCAAATTAGGATGGATCATCACCGGTAACACAAGTGCCGTGAGCAGTGCCGATGTAAACATCTTGAGTCACGCTATGGTAACGACAACAGAGATCGACTGGCAGCTAAACAAATTCTGGGTGCTTGAAGAAGTGAATAATAAAAGGGAATTCAGAAAAGAAGAAACTATGTATTTAGGAGTTTTGGCAATGGCCTAGTCCAATAGAAAATCACCAAATTAAATCATAATACGAAATTATCGTTTAGAACCGAGTTGGGTTCTGAATTCAACGTTCAACGACTTTAAATTCAATCTTGTAAGCTTCGTACTACCAAAATGGTTAATTTCAAGTTTTTCCTTTGAATTGGATGATGAACTTCTGATTTCGTGTATGAGGAATTCATTCTTGACATTAGGAACTTCCTCTTTAACAGGTCCTGATTGTAGGTCTGATTTTATATTTTCTGAACTAGACGGCGTGAGCTAGTTGCCACCAACTTATATCGTGTGTGATTTAAATCGGACTGCAAACATAAGAGTTTTCGTATTTTGTTGTGGTTTTCCACGGGACCTGATTAGTTGTAGTGGAATATCATCCTCAAAGCTGTTATAAGCAGTAAGAGGATACGTGTTACGTACCAACATATCGTAATCAGAATCACTGAGAGGCACCAATTTGGAGGTGAAACCTTTATATGAGCCACTTAGCTTGTGGATCTTTATTAAAACTTTTTGGTTAGTTCGAGATTTATCAGCATACATTGATTTGCGAGCAAGGCATCCTGACGATTTCAAATTGGTGACATTTTATTTTTGACACTCGACACATGATTTGATAAATTCAATGGTTGGGCTGGGTATGCTCCAGAGCATATAGTTATTCACATCGGTTTGCAATGTCTTTGGTTTTGATTTGTTGGCTTTCTAGGTCTGATTCCATCTTTGTCGTAATGCCTGCCGATGCTAATGCTGACCGACCTTTTAATGGATCGTAAGGATTTTGATGAAACGAATTTTATTTCCATATGAAATTTTTTCTTGTTAAATCATAAATTGGTTTAAAGGCATCTCTTGAGATGGTGAACATTCCTTAGTTCCTCCATTTTTTAAATACTTTCGATTTTATCAAGATTGGTTTAAATGTTTAACATTTTCCTCGATTTGCTTTTAACTTAAATTGATAGAGGCGCTTGAAGACCGCAGCTTGAAATCTTTCATATGCTCCTCAAATGCATTCTTTTAAATCGGTATAAGCCAAACGGTGATGCAAATGCGGTTTTATAACGATTTTGTAAATGTACCAGCATTTTCGAATAACAGCTGTACAGGAATTCAATTTGCGATAGTCAATGCTTATGCGATAAGTTCTACCAGGGTTTGAGACCAGCACAACGTAGACCCCCAGTCTTCTGTTATGTTTTTCATTTGACATAGAATAAGGTGGAAGGTGGAACTGAAATTAGTCGACCTTCGCAAGTATCGATACGATGTTTCGAATAGGTAGGTAATTCGTTAATTTTTCCCATTTGATGCGAAGTAAGAGAACTTCCTCGTCAGATCTCAACTCGCGCTTTGAAAATACCAAAATGAACCCAGAACACGAAATAATATCAATGCCAAGAAGGATTTGCTCTGAGCTTGAATCTTTCGTTTTTTAAGCCATCAATTAATTTTATCGTTATTTACTGTGGTTCAAAGTTAACTTGATTATCCCGAAAATGTGTCATTTAATGCATCCACATCCCTTTGGTGTTACAATATCTGAAAAACTTCGAAGACATGGAATAATGTGTCATTGAACTGGATATATTGAATTAATTTGAAACTTCACCTTCTCTTCAAAGAAATTTTCTCCAATTCGTGCAAGCTCAAGAAGTTCATTAAACGACTTAGTATTTTCTCTTTTAATATCGTATTTTACGGGGCAAGGGACCATGAGAGATAAGACACATCTTATTGAACAGCTTCGGTTTATAATTCCGTGAAACATTACCTAAGTTCTAGTTAGCTAAAGTTCTAATTGAATATTTTCCAGAAAATCCATCATCAATTTTCTAAAAATCAGTTAGGTAATAATCTCATTTTTGCTGTTTTGAATCCTAAATTATTTCGTTTTTTTATGTCATAATCGGTTCCGAAATATGTCTCGACCTCTCTACCAAATAAAATTTTCCGCTCAACAAAGGAGTCCGCTCGAAGCGAATATCCGGTTAATCGAGGGAGCTTTATTTGAGAATAGTATTTGGTCGTTTATATCTGTCATGTCCGTTAAAACGAGGTTTCAGTATAGAGCGAGCATTATTATGTTCCATGTGTCTACTTTTGTTCAAATTCAAAAAATAAATTAGTTCCTATCCCTAAATTCAAATTTCAAACAGGTGTGACACAAATGAGTACTAAAAGTTATTTAACAGCAAAACTACAATTTTCAAATCGGGCAACAAAACGAGGCAATCCCTCCGTTGTGTATAGTTTACATAGTGGCGCAATGTAGTGTTTGAAGTTTCACAAGGGTGTTGTTGTAATTTTTGACATTTCTGCCACTCGCAAAGGTAAATACCAAAAAAAAGTTTGACACAAATGTAAATAAACATTTGTGGAAAACGAATTATTTTTAAAAAAAAATTAATTTCGTTTCGAAGTTTTATCAATTTTAATATGTTGAGTAAATTTGAGTTTGATATAGACCCAGTTGTGGGTTTAATGCCGGTGACTTCTGGGAGCAATCACTACCTCCCAGCTCTATCAACTCAAGTGAGAGTGTCAAAGAGTATTGTTACGAAATCCTACTTAGGATATATAGCAATATTTCTATGCTTTACAACTAAAGCAATACACTTCGAGATTGTAAGCAATAAGACTTCAATCGATTTCCTTGCAGCATTCAAAAGGTTTATTCTTTGTTGATTATATTGGTATTTTATATCACCTTCAGCACCACATTTCGGAGGGCTTTGTGAGGCAGCAGTATAGTTTATTAAGGTACTCCTAAAGTGAATATTGGGAGAAAACGCATTAATCTTAGAGGAGCAAGCCGCGGTTACCTCTCAAACCGATACGTGTCTGAACTCAAGGCCCTTAACACAAATATACATACTCGCGCCCGGCCACTATTTAATAGGACAGTCGTTAATTGTTGCTCCAGAAGCAAACTTACTGAAAGAAAGCATAACTTCAGTAATAATTATCTAGCAAGCATTCAAAGGTACTTTCAAGGCAAGACAACAATATTTATCAAATTACATCTCGGTAATAATAATTTTACTGGAGTAGTGACGATCGGAAGCATCAGCGGCACCGAATTCAAACAATAAATTACGATGATAAGCTCCCTTCCTATTACTGATATTGGAACTGCAAGATAATCCATGGAAGGAAACCTCCAGAACAATTTCCAGCGTCAAACTGCTGCCACTTTTTATGTTATGTATAATTGTAATGCCAGGAATGCAGCTCCGTTCTCATGAACTGGGGATTTACTATAAGCACATTGGAAACACATGATACATTTATAATCAATGGAAAATCATTACTTATTTTAATCTGACAATGTACTACAGAGAGCTGAATATGCTTCTCGATAGCCGTGATGCAGAACGTTACAAACAAAAAATATTAGTAAGTAAAATGAATCAAAAGTACTTACTACAGATCATAAAAAACAAACTTCTATCTCCGACACTATTATTATTATTATTATTGGAGGGCCTTGCGGGCGATCAGCCACTTCGCACTGCGACCTAAAAGATCTATTGTGCTGGACCTTGCTTAATTATCCGTCCAGTCAATATTCAGGTTCTTAATGAACCTGACAAAACTGCCTCCCGGTGCGTGATACATACTATCTGGGCTTATTGCTCTCCCTCCTAGATGTTTACTACAGCATGTAGTTTCGCTAGAAAGACGGTAGCATTGGAGCCCAAGGACCTCGAGAGGGTTGTCCCACTCCCATATATTCCTACTCCTGCCCCGTATTCCGTTTGCTTTTATTCTTACGAGTTGCTCGGGATTGCAAATCGCCTCTAGGTCACCCAGCTTTACTACAGGAAGGCTAAATAAAACTGGAGGATGCCTGGTATCCAGAGTCCGCATACTTTGGACTGATTAACCTATCAGCCATTCATCTTTCAGCATATGCTGTTCCACCTTAGATTAGGGTTTTTTGTCAATGTTTTTTCCTTTAGCGCCGTACTTTAGCTTGTGCCAAATGGCCAAAAATGTGCCAAATGGCCTTAGTTACCAGTGGTTGCCACGAGGAGGCAGTACATACACTTGCGAATTGTGAACAGGTTACCTCTTACACAATTGCACCCATCACGCAGCTGTCTAATGACAAGACCAGAACAGCTCACGTGATGCGCATCCTACTGGAAGGTTACGGAGCTGGTAGGTTAATCTACTCAACTTTGATCCCCCCCTCCAATAGACGCCAAACCACCAATCTCCGACACTAACATCGACATACTAAAAAAAACGGGGCAGATACCATCTAATGACGCAGAAAGTGACAACAACAAAATAATTGTGTTTAACATAGAAACGATTTCTTAATTCAAGGTTATTCGGAAATGCCGATGAAAGCAGTCCTGGTACGTTGTGAAAGATAGTTAGCGAGAAATAAAAAGACGTTCGTCTCATATTCGTAACACTGGAATAAATTGCATGTCAATTTTGTCCAACGTATTCCAGTTTTTGTGGCGAAATTGGATATTCCATAAAATCAACATTGGAGATTTCATTTGAGATTTACGGCAGAACCCTGTTCTACAATGCTAGTTTCGTTTTCAGTGATATCATTTCAACATCTCAATTGAGGATTACTTCGGTCTAAAAAGACCAAAGTATTGAAATCCTGTCAAAAATGAATCAAAAATTTGTTTGGTCCAAAACCACTTTTCTCGACGTCTTAAAAGTCCCTCAGTCTAAAAAAGCAAAAAAAAAGTCCATCCGTCTGTCTGGATGTCTGTATGTACCCATGGTATTTCGAGAACGGCTTGTTCAATTTAGAATTTTTTTTTTGCCAATCTGTTTCTATGGACAAGGCCGAGATTTGAAAAGCTTTTGGAAGCGTCAAGAGGGTCGGTTACATGCCATACGAATTGACCTAAAATACCAGGTTATAGAAATATTTACCAATTTTGTATATATGCTGGTTTAAATATTGAGTTGAAGTTGAGTTGGGGTTGGGTTAAGATATAGTGAGCAGTTGACCAATTGTTTATATATGGTAGTGTGAGGATTGAGTTGAAAGATAGTTTGCGGTTGGGCTGAGGGTTGAGTTGGGAGCCGTTTTGCGGGTTGAATTGGGGTTGAGATGGTGTTGGACCAGTGTTTAGAGAGCAGTTGCGCCATCTATAAAATAAAGTGAGTGTTTGTATGTTTGTTCAGCATACACATATGTGTATGATATTTAAACCCACACGACTTGACAGATTTGAACCAAATCTTACACAAATATTGTTTAAGACTTAACAAAGGTGTTAGTATCTCAAACCTCAAATTGAACCTTTTACATTTCAAATTAAACCTTTAGCAAATTAAATGAAAGGCCAATTAGGATGGAACTTATCTTTTTCTGAACTGATTTTAGTGAAATTTGACTTCCGTGATTGAAATGGGATTCTAAAATGATTTTTGGATGAAATTCTAGAATATGGCCAAGTATGACGGAACTTGCCTATTTCCCAACCAATTATTATGAAATTTGGCAAGTGCGTTGGGAATGGGATTCTAACATGATTTTTGGATGAAGTCCTCGAATATGGCCAAGTATTAGGGAAGTTGCCTATTTCTCAGCCAATTATTATGAAATTCGGCTTGTGCATTGGAAATGGGATTCTAAAATGATTTAAACTTGTTGATTTTTGAAGAATTCAATAAAAATGCTGATTTCAGACTTATTATTTGTGTGGACTGTCATTTTTTATATCTTTATTGTTTTTTCACTATTCTCTTACATTTTTATAGCAACTTATTATAATTTATTATTACAAAATAAAAAAACACGAACATAATTTTTGACGCGTCTTTCTTCAATGTCTGTTCGTTCGGAAGAGAGAGAGCATGAAATTCATTTTCGTTTCATTTATTTTTTTTCTCAATACTTGTACTAAAAGCATTGCCAGATGACATATTTTTTACTAAATACATACTTTATAATATGCCATCTACATTCGAACATTAGTAATTATAATTCAAATATTTAACGAACACTTGCCTAATTCTCAACCGATTATGATCATATTCGACATGTGCGTTTAAAATGTGATTCTAAAATGATTTATAAATGAAGTTATCGAATATGGCCAAATATGATAGAACTTCCCTATTTCTCAACTGATTATGAAGAAATTTTATTTGTTGACTAGTATTGGGATTGTAAAATTATTTTTAGATGAAATTCCGGAGTATGGCCAGTTAGGCCAAACTTGTCTATTTTTTAATAAATTTTAATGGAATTTTACATGTACGATGGAAAATGGATTTTAAAAAGATTTTTAGATAAAGTTCTGGAATATGGCCAAGTATGATGGAACTTTGATATTCCTTAACCGATTATGTATAGTGAAATTCGAGATTGGGAATGAGGATTTAAAATAATATTTCTAATACCAAAACTCTGCACTTCCATTACTAGTTTCAATACGCGGCGCGTGTCCGCTACACATTATGTTTTTCTAAACATGGCCAAACTTACCGTTCTGATACCAGATAGAAAACATAACCCAAAGTTTAAAGCGAAGGATTGGCAAAAAAAGTTTCTAATGAAACTTGAATATTATTACGGATATACTCTTGATCGTTTAGCAATTGAAATGGTAAAGTTACGTGGTTCAAAAGAAACCTCAACAGCTGCATGATTCACAGAGACCTAATTAGATAAAATTATAGAAACCATATTGACATATTTCTCCCAAGCTTGCTTAAAAATAATTTTTGGCTCACAAGGGTTGGCCGTTAATTTGGTGATTGCGCTTAGGATGGTATTGCGATTGAGTTTGAGGTTGAGTTGTAAATTGAGTTGGAGGTTAAGCTGAAGATAGACTTAAGAGGTTCATTTCGGGATTGATTTGGGAGTTTGATTAATTAAAACCGAAGTTCTGATCACCTCATGAGGATGATCACCTTACCAACGACCCACATAATTTGATAAGTGAGAGATAACACAAAACGATATTATCTTGGCTCATACTGTAACGAAAGTTACAGTATGAGCCGAGAGAATTTGCCCTATTTCCAATAATGTTACAAATATTTCAAATTCAGCAATATTTATATCAATGATTTTTCCATCTAAATACAGTTTAAACAATTTTCTCATACCAGTAAGCTAGTTTCGTCCTCGAAAACAAGTAATTTTATTTAGATTTATTTTAATGTGTACAAAATGATAAATAGTACAAGTGGCTAGGCTTTTAAGAAAGATATCAATTTTTATGCTAAAAGCGGCAGTTTTTTAATTTTCGAGTGGTACGTATAAAGTATTTTAAATCAGTTAGGTCCTGAAGATATCTCTCACAATAACCTACATTTTCTACTGCCAGTGAAAGTTTTCTGTTTGAACAATTTCTAAGCACACAATAATATTATTTGCACTACCTCTCTATCTATCTACCAAAAATGTATTTTATTACCCTTCGATTTGCATTGATGTCCAAATGCGCATAAACTAAAAGAAAATCCAATTAAATTAAATAGTATAAGAACTAACCAACTACTAAACCAACAATCGGAATGATATTACATATTAAATAATTCATGATTTTCGAAAAGACTAAAAAAAACTTAATACTCGTAAGAAATATTCTGGCTAAGACAGTTTACCATATATTGTATAACAAAATATATAAAAAAAAAACTTCGCAAAGTAGTTTCTATTACTCCGTTTGAAATCGATTAAATCTATTGTTGTACAATGTGATAATCATAAAAAGTAAAAGTAATTTTTTGTTATTGTTTGATTTAATCAACATAAATTTAATTGAAATTTTCAATATCGCATGTTGTGACAGTTTTTTATTTTGTCCAATTTAAATTATTTTTATTGAACTAACATAATTTGTTTAATTTAAAGCCGATGACACCGGTAAGAAATTGTATTAAGCTCAATCTTACCAAAAAAGAAAAGATAGATCGCGAAATAACTATCGTTTGCAAAGCATGCAAATTGCTGTTTTACAATCTCACCGCTTTGAGCAAGAAAATTAACCAGAAAAAGTACATAGCTATATCGTTTCAAATGATCAATCTAAAAAATCTCGGAACGTACTAGAATATTAATACCGAAATATGACCCAATCAACAACCTCGAAAATAACTCATCAGCAAAAAATTTTGTAAAATGTTCTTATGAAAATAAACATCTCTATATAGAGATTTTTAGTTTCAAATAAACATTTCAGTTAATGTTATTTGCTGATCAAAGGAAATAGGTAACTCACAGGAGCACAAACAAAAGAACAACTCTACGGAAGCAACTCGCAGACAAGAAGAATGCTTGGGTTTCAATAATTGAAGTAATTGTGTCAATTCCCAATTTGGGTTTCTGAGAATTAAATTCAATTTTCTCATCTGAAATTGTTTACTAAATGTAATATTTTCATTAATAATCAGCACTTCATTTTGAAGTTTTATGAGAACCAATTTTTTCACAAATAAATTAGATCTAAATAACACGCAGCAATAACAAGCAGATCCACACAAAATATAAATCGCCTGATTATAAATGAGCCACTGTATCTTTAGAATTTATTTTCAACGGAACCCTCTCTGTGTGTAATTAAAAAAGCTGGGCAATAATTCTATCAGTACTCCCGAAGCTCCCGGCCAACTGGGCAATAATTCTATCAGTACTCCCGAAAATATCCATTCTAAATTCTTAAGTAGATACCTAAGGAGAGATTATCGAAAGTAGGAAACCCTCAAAAAACGTTGTTTGTTTGATAATTGGCAGAAATTACGGAGTAAATGTACTATTGGTCAAAAGCTCTTCGTTTTCCGATTGGTACCTAGATTAACGTTCCGTAATTGATATACTCTTCTGATTTCAAAATTATAATTTTTCAGAGCAAATTAAATTAACTCTGGTGGTTTTCTGGTCTTTCGAAGTTTCTTTAACTTTAAATTACATAGTTTTTTTAAATTCTTTCAAAATATAAAAAAAAATTGATAAATACGTTCTAAAATTTCTGTAAATTTTTTCAATTCTATAATTATAACAAATTTCATAAATTCTGTAAATTCACTGAATGCTACAAATTTGTTTAATACTGAAAAATTCTTTGTTTCGGTAAATTCTTCAATATTTAAATTATTTCTTCAAATTTTCTAAACATTCTATGAATCCTGTAAATTTTCTAAATTCTCTAACTCTTTGCATTTGTAAGTTTCATTATGGACATCCCTTTAACTGAATAAATCGCCACTGTAACAGATATTTTTCTAATTTTAAGCGCCGTATTTCCTTACAGAGATATATAGCGTATACATTTTGAAACTCCTAAGTATTTCTGTAAATTATTCTAAAAGCCTATCGCTTCAGACCACAATTACGATAAATTAGTTATCCGCCATTCTCTAGATTCCGCTGAATATAGCTCCAGTAGAATTGACTTCACATTATAATTGACCCTAATGGATATTTTAATGTATCAGTCAATTGCAACTAAATGAGATTTCAATGAATCAGATGCTAGTCGTTGGTTGCCTTAAATCGTCTTTTCTTTCTAAGAAAGTTAGTCAGAAGTACGGAGATAGTCGAATATCCGTTTAATGGAAGGCGAGAGCCTTCTGCTTTCTCAGAAATATTGAATCATTACAAATTCTGAGGAAATACGCTTCTACAAGATCCTATTTTTCAACCAACACTCAATATCTGGAAGAATCTTAAACCAGCTTCAGCAGCCTCTAAGTCCGAGACAAGAGATCATTCTAATATACATTTCAAAACACAACTCCCAGAAATCTGTTTAATAGTGCTTTTCAGATTTCTAGGATCCAGCTGACGAAATGGCATATCCAGTGTCTTGCGTGTGATACACGGCAAACGGCCGTGGTTTTGATATTTTTCGGAGTAAATTTATGTAGTATTGAAATAAACTCAGTTTTACTGCCAAAAAATCAGAGTTGTTCGTCAATGCTTTCGTTGTTGTTTCGTTAAGCTCCTTGTGGAGCTTTGTTTAGCCTCTTTAATGTGAAATTGTAAATTTTGTGAATTTTCTGGAATTTCTGGAACTAACTTACCATGCATTTAGTATTTCAAATTAACAATTCTGATGTTCAGAGGGTTTGAAATCACAATAGTATTTCAAATTTGAGAAGTGGTGATAAAGCGGTTATTTGACTTTAAAATATGTAATTGAAACAGTGTAATACATAGTTTCTCATTTATCGTTTTTTTATTGTTGCCTCAGTAAATAAACGAAAACTACCGGTGTTGCTGTGTCGCGATTTCATCCTCTGATGTCCCGCATTTGATGTTTTAATGTTTTTCTATAATTTCTGGAGATTTTCGAAATTGTTCGAATTTGGCTTGAAGCTGAGATATACTTGATGTTAGGAACCTATTGAGTACTCAGTATTTCGAAACATTTGGTTCTATTCATTTTTCATTTTCGGTTCGATGGTTCGATATTACAAGAGATTCGTAGAGCTATCCGAAGTTTACAATTGTACGATATTTTAGAAACTATGCGGCGCTATTTGAGAGTTCCAATATTATTCGAGTTTTGCATACTTCCACGGAATGATCATGCGGCTTCTAGATTTTTATCATAGATTTGACAGATTTTTCTATATTATTGAAATTGTTCTTCAGTCTTCAAACTATCCTAAGATTCCATATTTTCGAGATTATTCGCAATTTTTCGCGTTCGGTTAAGTTCCTTTAGTTTTACAAACTTATATGGATAATTCGTCGTTTTTGAGAATTTGTTAAAATTGTCAAGATATTTTGAAACTTTAAAATGTTTGAGATTATTTCGAATATGTTGAGACGCTTTTCAAATTATTTTGGAAGTTTATGATATTTTCCGAGATGTTTAGAAATCTTTATAGCACTAGGTTTGCGAGGTCTTACGAGGGGTCAAACAAAAGTTCACTATGATGGCTGAAAAAAAAAACAGAAAACTTTTCAACTCAAATTTATGTTATCTTCTTCATTTTGTAATTTTTGGACATATGTAATTGCCATGTATTTCTATGGATAGAGCCACCTTTCAAAATACCCGTGTAGAGACTTGCATTTCAACATTGACTGCTTTTATAATCTTCTCATTTGAACCGAAGACTCTGCCCTTCAATTTATTTCTTATTTTTGGGAACAAAAAGAAATCACACGGTGCTGTAACAGATCTGGAGAACAAGGTGGATGCCGAATTTCATTGATCCATGTTATCCGTGACGAATTAAAAGAATACTTGCTAAATTTATCTTTAGTTTTACTGGTGTACGTCAGGTGTCTAAGATGCTTACAGAAAAATACGAAAAAAATCGTTTAATCTCAAAATTATCACACGTTCTTAATATTTTGTGAATTTGTTTTGCTTTTTTGAACTTGAAATTTCCGCAGGTTGTAATTTATGGTCCAATTTCACCAAATGTTTACTACCATCATTGCCATCTTATGTGATGTCTACGGACTTAGTGACCATACGATTTGTAGTAAGCTTTTATTTCAATTTGACCAGAATGATGTTGTTTAAAAACGTTTACAAATTTTGATATAAATAAACCAAGAGATCAAAATTTATTTAAATATTTATTATAATTTAATCTTAATATTTCTGCAAATTTTTGCTTTTTTCATTCAAAAACTTGAAGCTAAAAAAGATCATTTTTACTAAGGATTCCTATGGCGAACAAGGTTAAGGCATTATGGAGTTTGCGTATAACGCAACACACACAAATTAATTTACACTTGATAATATTTTGTTCGTTCGATTTTATTCTAAAACTCATTTTATTTCAGAAAACTTTCAAAGAACTACAATTTTTCTATCACTTCGATATTTTTGAATCCTGTCAAACGCACGAATCAATCGCCAATAATTATTTATTATTTTTATTTTTTTTTGTTTTTAACGCGAAGCAGATAGGTCAATTTTTATTTCTTCTCCAACAATTACCAACCAATTAGCGACCGCGAGATGTCAGTTTGATTATTGTTCGAGGTATCAAGTTCGATGTCGGGCGTAAGATGACATACTCATCGTATGAATCGTGTAATGACGAGTGGAGGTTTGGCTATTGATTGCACGATGTCAGACCATTTGTTTTGAGATTTAGATACGAAGTTATTTAAATCGGTTAGTGGGATTTTCATTGTAGCGATTAGGAAATATAGTGAAATGTTATAACCGCTACAGAACTCCCCCGCAAGTAATTTCCCTCACTATGGAATAACTGTGTGAGTAGTAGCATTACGAACAGTTTTATATGTTCGAGGTCTTGACGTTTGATCAGCCGAACAGGGAATCCCATATGCTGGTTTGAGTCGATCGATTAATACGTTGTGGTTCGTGCCATTGATCGATATGACGAAATGTTTTTGTAGTCGACGTATAACTTTATACGGACCTTCTTAGGGAGGAGATAGTCCCGTGCGAACCTTGTCTATTCTAATGAATAGAAAATCACAGTGTTCAAGTGATTTAAGAACAAAAACGTCATCGCGTTTGGATTGACGAGTAGACTTGGGTACAAGGTTTTCCATGGTTTGTCGCAGTTGCTCGATGACTGAGTCGGTAGTTGGCGCAGGTGAAAGAGGATTTTCGCTGAAGAACTCACCGGGTAGCTTGATGGTTTGTTCATAAACCATTTCAGCTGGTGAGCACTTCAGATCTTCCTTCACTGTTGCTCGGATTCCAAGTTAAACGATTGGTATTTCCGAGCTCCAATGAATTGTATTGCTTCTGGCCATAAGAGCGGCTTTTAGTTGCCAATGGAAGCGTTCGACCATGCCATTCCCTTGTGGATGGTAAGCCGTCGTACGGTGAAACGTTTGAACTCGAACTGCGTTCCCAGGTGTGTAGTGATGTGATGGGGCACGCCGAATCGTGATACGTAGTTGTTAACAAATGTTGTGGCGATGGTTGCAGCTGACATATTGGTCATGCAGTATGCTTGGGGTCAGCGAGTGAAGCGATCGACACAGGTAAGCAAGTAAAAATATCCATTAGAGGAGAAAGCGGTCCTACGATGTCTAAGTGAATATGTTCGAAACGACCCGGTGAAATCTCGAATTGTCCATGAGGTGATCTTGTGTGCCGTGGAACTTTAGCACCTTGTCAGGATAAACAAGACTGAGCCAAATTGCCTACATCTTTGTTTATACTGGGCCAAAAGTAGCGAGCGGTAATCAATTTACGAGTTGCACGGACACCAGGATACGAAATGTTATGTAATGCGTCGAGGATGGTTCGACTTAGTGAATCTGCGATGTATGGGAACACCCAGTAGATGTTTCGCAGATGATTTCGAGGCCTAGGTAGTTTGAAAAGCTCTAGTTTCATTGATGAACTAGTGTGACATTCGGAACCAGAAAATAAATTCTGAAGTTCTAGGTCGGCTTCTTGTGTGATTGTGATTTTGTGCAAGTCGATGTGAGTCTCGACTGTGGCGGTTTTGTTGTCGGAAGTACGGGATAATTTCTGAATTGTTTGACTGCCAGATATATTGTGAGTAATTCCCAATCGGATGCGGAATATTTCTTTTCCGCATCCGATAGTTTCTTAGAAAAGAATCCCAGGGGCTCCCAACACTCGTTATGGTACTGTTGTAGTAATGCACCGACGGCAGTGTTTGATGCGTCAGTAGCCAAACTGAGCTTTGATTCGCTTAGTGGGTGCGCCAGAAGTGTTCTCTGTTCCAATTCAGTTTTCAATGACGTGAATGCTTGTTGGCATTCGTTGGTCCAAGAAAAGTTCTTGGCGGACTTGGGCTTTTTGAGTAAAGCTTCCAAGTGATCGTGAATTGGTGAGAGTGTTTCAGCGAGTTTCGGTATAAATCGGTGATAGTAATTTACTATACCGACAAATCACTGTATACTTTTGATTGAAGTAGGGGCTGGGAACTCCCTAATGGCGTTAATTCGTTCTTCAGACGGCAGAATACCATTAGGATATCAAGAGTAGATGCGCCAAAGACGCATTTTGAACTCTTAATATGAACATCAAACTGAGTTAACCTGTGGAAGGGTTGTTCCAAGTGAAGTTTGTGCTGTTCCTCAGAGTGTGAAACCACAAGAATGTTGTCAATGTAGACGAACACGAAGTTCAACGTTTGAGCAACATTGCGTAGACCGAATTGCAATTCGTATAGGACATACGGGGTTGTGATCGCCGTTTTTAAAACGTCTTCAGGTGCGACGGGAATTAGATGATAAGCTCTGATGAGATCGATTTTTGTAAAAATTTTGCATCCATGCAAGTGCATGGAGTAATTTTGAATTTGGGGTATCGGATAACGATCAGGTATTGTGACCGTGTTTAATAGTCGATAATCCCCACATGGTCGCCAATCGTGATCTTTCTTTTTCACCACATGTAGTGGAACAGAGACGGGAGATACAGATGGCCGCAAATCCCTAAGTCCACCATGTGCTGGAATTCTGTAAATGCTGCTCTGTGGCGGCCTTGATCTAGCCTGCGTGCTCTTGACACGGGCAGATGGTCTACTGTGACGATATGATGGACTCCGTTATGTTTAACTGGTAAATTGTAGTTTGGCTCCGCTGTTAAGGAGGTGAACTTCTTTAGTAGCATACCATAGCCGTTGTTGATCGCATAATGGATCGAAGTTAGTGTATTAACTCGAACCATGAGGGCATTGATTGACAGCTGATTCGCTGAATCAACCAGCCCTTTTCATTTAAGATCCTACAAATAGGCCAAATTTACTCAGGAAATCGGCGCCAATGATTGGACGGTTCACATCAGCTAGGATGAAAGCATGTGTAAAAGTACGTTTAAATCCAATGTTTACCTGTAACAATTTTCTGTCGTAGGTATTGATTGTGGTGCCGTTGGCGGCCGATAAGACTAGATCTGAACTTTTGAATTTGAGTAAGTAGAAAATGCGGAATGGAATAACAGATAGATCTGCGCCGGTATCGATTAAAAACGTTAGCTTGTTTTGATTGTCATGGATGAATGGGCGACTGTTTGTCGGCTGTGTCTTATGGTCTGCCGCCGCGACCGTAAGATTTACTGGTTTGGGGTTAGGTTATCATTGCCCATTGTCGTTGACATGAGGGTTGGCCGGAAGCTGCACAGTGTTGTGTACTTTTCGCGGCAGCACCAATCTTATGGTGGTACCAGCATGTGACTGATTGTCAAGGCCTTGAGCTACTATGGTTTCTTGATTGCGACTGGTATTATTCCCGTGAGCGGCTACGGGACTGGTTAGTCAATCTAGTAAGCATGGCTTCCAATCGCTCCATGTGCTCTTCCAGCCTAGACCCGTTGGCGCTAGGCTGATGATTTCTGATAGTCGTTCTCGACTAATGTTGAACTGAGCTTACAGTGTGTTTGTGTGTCGTAATTGCCTCGTTGAGCTTATCGGCAATCCTTGATAGCTCTTCGGCGGACTTATTGTCTTGTTGTGGGACCAGCGTGATTTTTATAAACTCTGGCAACTTCAGAATCCATAATGATTTGATTTGGTTGGCATTAAAATTGCCTCTAGCTAATGATTTGATCTGACGTAGGCCTTCCGTTGGTCGTCTATCCCCTTTTAAGGTTTCATATTTGTTGACTATGGGAGGTGTTTCAAGAAGATCCAATACAGTCTCACAATCATCTTTTGTATCTTATGTATTTGGAATTGAACCTCAGCCATGATAAACCATACAGCTGGAGTACTAGACCAGAACGTTTTTGGCCAAGGCCTATAGAGTGAGCCGCTACTTCTGCTGATGTGCTGGGTTTTTCATTGCCGTCCATTTCCTTCAAATAATAATTTATAAACGAAAGAAAAACGCACCAAAAAAAAAAATAGAAAGCTAAGTACAAATGTAAATTAAAGATGGCCCGATTTAAAGATTATTTTTGTCCGACAGGTTATATTTGTTTTATCATGTATTTGAAATATATAGTTGCAATTTTATATACAGGTGCGATTTACGGTTGTATTCTGCTTCTATATTCTGCCTTTAATAATTTTTTTATTTTTTTTTAACGCGAAGTAGACATGTCAATTTTTATTTCTTCTCCACTGCTCCACAATTCGAGATGTCATTTTGATTATTGTTCGAGATATCAAGATCGATGTCAAGCGCAAGATAGCATACTCATCGTATGAATGATATTTCGACAGTGGAGACTTGAACCAGTAAACTAATGATGAGTGGAGGTTTTGATGTTGATCGCACGATGTCAGATCGTTCGTTTTGAGATTTAAATAAGAAGTTTTTTAAATCGATTAATGGAATTTTCATTGTAGCGATTAGAAAATATAGTGAAAGGTTATAACCGCTACAGTATACCACTAAATAAACTTCTAAAAAATTATGACATTTGATTATGGCTCTGTAGTCTAGAAGGCTTTGGTATAATTTGTCCTTAGATGAGAAATAAAACTAGAACTATCTTGCCCAATGTAACTACAAAGTTATTGTAGAGCTTTTTAATGAATTTACATGAGCTTCTATAAACTGGAATTTATCCAATGAGATTCTATTTCCCGAGATAGTAGTATGCATAATAACATGACCCATCTCATTTAGAGATGATTGACGCCTCAACGCCAACCGTGTTGCCAAAGATACCGATTCTAACGACCGGATCGCCGCTTGACTGTCCACATAGATTGCGAAATCATCTGAGGAAACCTCATTATGCTTCAACCACGTCATGACCTCCTCAATCGCTACGACTTCAGCTTGGTACACGATGCAGTAATCAGAGACGAATAGAAATGTTTACATTTAATCTGTCACAGAATACTCCAGCTCCCACTTTGCCGCCTAGCTTTGAGCCATCTGTGAAGAATTGCAACGCTTCGGTTCCCGATAACGGTCTATCCCTCCAATATTCCCTTGAAGGGAAAAAAGGCCCGAAATCGCTAGTCAAGATTCGCCAGCTCATCCTTCAACGATCTAACGATAGTAGAGTGTCCTATACTGAGACACCTCCACTGAGAGACGGCTGCAAGTCGTACAGCCGCATTTGCCGCCATCTGTTTGCCAAAAATGTCGACCGGAAGAAGGTGCAACTTAACTTCTAAGGCACTTGTTGGTGTCGACTTCAATGTCCCGCTAACAAGCATACAGACCGTTCTTTGCACCCTCTCAATCTTACTTTTATAAGTTACCTTGTTCAGAGCTGGCCACCAAACACCCACCCCGTACATGAGTACAGGTCTCACTACAGCGGTGTAGAGCCAGGGTACCAGCTCCGGCTTCAGACCACATCTATGACCAATGGCGTTCCTACAGGAGTACAAAGCTATAGTAGCTTTGTTTATTCTCTCCAACATGTTGGGCCTCTAACTAAGCTTACTGTCTAAGATAATGCCTAAATATCTAGCTCTATCAGTAAAAGCTAGTCTCGTGCCATTTAAGGTAGGAGGGACAACTACCGGGATTTTGTATTTCTTAGTGAAGAGTACCAGCTCTGTCTTGGACGGGTTAACACCATGTCCACATTTGCCAGCCCATTTCGTAATGATGGTAAGCGCATTCTGCATTACGTCTACAATCGTGCCCAGGAATTTCCCGGTAACAGCTAAAGTTACGTCATCTGCGTAAGCGATATCTTCAATACCCTTTCTCTCCAATTCTAGTAGTAATCCGTTTACCACTTTGTTCCAACCGTTCCCGTTTACCACTATGTAACAATCCTGCTTCCCAGTATATAATTTATTAACCTTCTCAGAGGAACGTCCACCTCCAAAAATGGCAATCCCTCCTTGATTGCCTCAGCTTTCACATTATTAAAGCGCCCTCTATATCCAGGAAGGCCACCAAACAGAATTCCTTCAAATTAATCGATTTCTTAATCGTATACACCAAAGCATGCAGAGCAGCGTCCACAGATCTACCCTTTGTGTACGCATGCTGAGACAGTGCCCACTTCATGGCACCTATTTACTGTACCTAGGAATATAGCCCAGCTTCAAACACCCTTTGAATATAGCTTCCAGGTAGGGAAGAATAATTACTGAGTTGTTTTGAAGTTCCGCTGGTATATTTTGATCCGGACCAGCCGATTTAAATGGTTTAAAACCCCTCAATGTCCATAGGATCCGTTTCCTGCTTACGATATCTTCTGGGAACACTGACAGTGATTCCTGATGATTGCTATGCACCAACAGGTCTTCAAAGCTCCCTGGGAAGTGTGTCTCGAAGAGAAGCTCCAGAGATTCTCCACTAGAAGCTGTCCAAGATCCGTCCGGTTTTATCAAAAAACTAGGACTAGCTGCACTTTTGGAAAGAATCTTCCTAAGGCGGGAGGTTTCGGATACCTCTTCCATTTTATTACAGAAGATTCTCCAAGACCTCCTTTGTTCCTTTCTTAATTCTTTCTTATAAATTCCGAGTTTCTCCTTATAGGAGTCCCAATCCTGAGCCTCCCTTGTATTTTTGGCTCTATTAAAGGCTGTCCTACAAGCCTTACGATAGGCCCCCAGTTCCCTGGACCACAATACCGGTTTTTGCCTACCCCTAGGCTTAACCAGTGAGCAGGCAGCACGAAAGGATCGGTTTCATGCGCTAGTAACGCTAGCCACCATGTCCTCCAGCTCCCGGGGGCTATAGAGCCCTCGACGGCAACAAATGCTCCAATAATTTCCCATATTTGTTCCAGTTGGTCCTTCTATGGTTCCTGAAGGCTTCCCGAGTTGCAGGGTGAATATCGAGGCTATAGGTTAAATATCGATGATCAGAAAAGGAGTGTTCTTTATCCACCCTCCAATTTTTAACGATATGAAGAATATTATTTGAGGCAAGGGTCACATCTAGAACCTCCTGCCTGTTACTGTAATAAATGTGGGTTCCCGCCCAATATTACACACTGAAAGGGTAGTACTCATCAAATAATCAAAAAGTGACTCTCTTCTTTCATTAATGTCTGTGCTTCCCCAGATACTGTGCGCATTAGCATCAACTCCCAGTATCACACCTACCTTTGATTGTTCCGCTTCACGGGTTAGCTCCTCCAGGTTATCCGGAGGAACCTCCTTCTCCTGGTCCATGTAGGCTGAAACTAGCCAGAATTTACAAGTGCCTACTTCCAGGCTAGCTGCAGTAGTGTCACCATTGCTGTATTGAGAGATAAGGAAAAGATTAATATTATTTTTCACAAGAATACAAGATCTGATCTTCCAAGACTTAGGATATAATTTTGTACCCCTTGGTTCTTAGGCCATGGATCCTGTTGTTATTAATCCAAGGTTCTTGGATTAGTATCACATCCTCTCCCAAACTAGCCAGCCTGAGGAGTAGAGCTGCCGATGCAGCCTTAGAATGGTGAAGGTTAATTTGAATAATGTTAACCATAACCTTTTAACCTTTACCTACCTCTATGGGATTTTCTTGCTATCGCAGGATTATTATTTCTCGGTATTTTGGGATGCGCCGGATTCGCCCGTCTCGCTAACCCCCATACCCTCTGTAGAGGACTTGTCAGTGCCCCCCGTCTGTACGGGCTGCCGACATCCTCTTCCATCGGTACACCAGCTCCTTCGCTTATGTCCCCCTCCTCATCTTCCAAGTGAATCCTTGCCAGACCGAGGTCGCCGGATTCACTTCCCCCTACCTTCAGCTTCTTCCCTAATGCTGCTGGTACCCCCTTCAGGCCTGGGCGGGTTGCCACCATCCTCCGGTTGGCCTCCCGTACGCGCTTCCGCCCCATCCTTTTTATAAACGTTGAGAGTAATTGACCCGAATCCGAAGTCAATTACTCCCTTCGTTTTGTGCAGGAGAGCAAGAGACTCCTTATTTATTACAATAATTAATAATTTCGAGCCCCCCTTCGCCTCCTCTTGCTTAAGGATCTTCCAATTTCCAGTCGGAAGATTCGGGTTACCGGCCTGAATGATTTTCAAAGCCTCGTCAGGGCTAGCCGGTTCGGATGGCAGCCAGACACGTGCTTTCACTTTTATACAGATCCACAGATCTAGAGTCCGAGCATGCAGTCATCTTCACACGCCTTTGATACCATCCCGCATCTCTGCAGGATAGGTGTGGTCCTTGATTTTCTCCCAGGACCTTCAAAAATACGAAGTTTAGTGCAATATACACCAACCTCCAATTTTCTGCTGGAATGGTCCCATTTTCTTGACTTTCGTCAATTACGGCTAGCATCAACACACTCCCTCAGGACATCGCTGAACAGCTTTGTCCCTAAGTTAGAGCTCGGCTTCGTGTCAGTCAGCAACTTGGCCCGCTTGCCATCGATTACTTCCACCTCGTCCTGGGACCGCTGTCTTTGCGACACATGGTCCCTTTCCGAGCTTCCGTAGCCCACAGTGCTCCTTGTCCAAGCTACTGATGTTCTCTGTTCTTCTGTTCTTGAGAATTCGAAATGCCGAGCGGCGATTTCTGTACCGTCTTTTCGCCGGAGGAATGTCTCTCGTCCCACTCCCCTGTGCTGCATTGGTACCATTAACTCCGGGGACTGGTGCCCTAGAGTCAACCACCTTTGCAATCTTAGAGGCCCCACCCGTCTGGTTCTAGGTACCTCCCTTCGCTGATACCGACTTTTGAGGAGAGCCCTTGGTTTTGTTATTGTTTCATCTTTCCATTATGATTCCCACGAGTATTATAAGAGTTTTGTAAGTACATATGGATCCACAGACTGTTCCCTTAAATAAAACAACAATAATAATAATTCATAGAAACATAAAGCTGAATATCCCTGAAATAATAAACATCACAATTTCAAGCCAATCACTCATTGGACCATACAAAATCTGGCTTTTAAAACCACTCTGTATATCAATTATATATACATACATACATTTAAAGATACATTTATTTTTGGAATTATTTTGCATATTTCCATACAGCTTTCCCCGAATAAATCTCACATTTCATTGTTATTTGTTTGTCTTGTAAAAAAATAATAATTCATTCGGAAAACAAATCGCTACGCACACATTCAAAAAAATGTGAGTTCAGAATCTTAACTTAATACAAAATACCCCGGCCAAAAAAAAAAAAAAGGATTCGGATCAAAATTTGTACGAGAATTTTCTATTTTTTGGAAAATATACACAGTAGTCATATTAATTATTTTAGAAGGAGGGGAGATCCAAGAAACCGAAACACAATTAAAAATGTTGTAAACACAAATCACGACGATGATAATGTTCAACGTGTACGAAGTTGTTGAGTTAAGATGATAACAGCCTTTTTCAGAATAATTAAATGTTTTTTTTATTTTTATTTTTTTTTTGCTTTTTTGTGTGTCTTTGAAATGTAATTAAATGATTGGCCTTCTGGCAATTATTGGTTTTGACCAAGCGATTTTTTTTTGCAACTTTTAGTAAAAATATTTCTGTTGATTTCGTTACGTTTCTGCCACACTTTTTCATAAGCCTATCTATAACCTAGTACTAAAAAATAAATATAAAAGAATATTGAAAGCTTTTATACAAAGCATTTTACTGAAAAAATAAAATAACGCTTTAAATGTTCAATTTCAAAGGAAATTCACAAACGAGCATGGTATTTTAAGCTATTTAGCCTTCTATATAGCTCATTAAAATGAGCTTACAAATTATTAATAGAAAATGATTTTACATTTTTAGTTTGGTTTTGCAACAAATCGAAAAATAATTCACGGAAAAGCGATTAAATCGAATGCTTAAAATAAATTATAGCTGGGATTTTTAAAAAATTAGCCAAATTTCAATGCGATTTTTAAATGAAATTTTAATCCGTTTGGAATAAGCATTATTGTTTAAGATGGTTTTATTATTTATAGGTAAAATTTAAAATTCGATTACATTAATACTTGGAAACCTTTTAAATAATATGGGCAATTAAATCCTTAAAGTAATAATTAATTATTCATAGTCCATATATATAATTTCTATACAAAAGATATTTTTCAACCCAAATATAAAGAAAATTGTATAATATCTAATACCTTATTTTATTCATAAATTAAATAAAATAAATTTGAAAAATTTTGAAAATGGCTAAACAACAAAAAATCAATCAATTTTTCATAGAATTAATTATTCCATTATGTATAGGCTCAAAAATTTGCAAAATACATAAGTGAATTTTATTTAGAAAACGTCCTCTTCAAATCAAAAAAATCATCTTTATTTATGCGAAAAATAGTCCGAGCAAAAAAAAATTGAATTTAAATTAAAAATGTCATCCAATTCATTTGCCAATAGTTGAAAAATAATTTTTTATTTGAATTTGAAAATTCTGTACATTTGATTGAATTTCTCAATTATGTGCGACTTGAAAAAGTAATCAATCTAGTCAAAAAATTATTTAAAAGCACAATACCAATTGTATTTAGCGCAAAATCGTTTACATTTTAGACGCAGCTTTGTCATAAACGCGGGGCTTATTATATTTATTGCGGGCAGGTCATTTTTTAAATTTCGGCTTAAGTCACCCGATATGACAAACAATTATGTCAACGACCCAAAATCAACAAAATGCAAATCAGTGGATTACGCATTTAAACATTTTACTGCAGAAAAATTGGAAATGTTATAAACCTTATATTTTTTATTATAGATATACTACATCACACAATCAGGATGTTAACATCTTCGTAATTTTATTGCACAACTCATAAGTGTGTTATAGCAGGTTATATAATTCAGTGTATGTGTTTATCTCCTGTTTATCTCTATAAATATGAAAAAATAATCGATAGAGCGCAAACCAGAATGATTTGATTTTTATTAAGCCACAAGGGGTCGTAAAAATTGTTGGAATGATTTTTTGTTGTTGTTCTATAATGTGATAAAAAGGATATCATTTTGGTACTGAGAATTTTTTGTTTTGTTTTTTGTTTTATTTTTGAGGTTGACTATATAAGATTTGATCTTTCAGTCACTATGCTATACCGATTTATGTTTAGGTTTAGGTTAGCAAAATATGCGAACCGAAAAAGGATTTAATTTTCATATATGTATGTACATGGTTTTCCTCCCTTATGGACTACATACTATATTGCCATAAAAAAAATACAAGATATATACATAAAATAAAGGAAAAACAAAATAAAAAGATACATGATTATGATAAATAAGGAAGATTTATAGTTTTGATTGTGAATTGTGTGTGTATTTGTGACGTATACCAAGAAATATGGTTTCAATCCCCATTTGAATGTGAATAATGTGTTTTGTTGGTTATTTCGCTTTATAGGAAAGCAATAAAATTGGAATTATTAAAAACATTGATAGACGATGATGTAGATTTGAAGTGATAATAAACAACTGAGGAATAGTTTTATATCGTTTAATATTTTATTACTGTTGTTTATTTATTATTTTTATAGTGAAACGATTAGAGTTATGATTACACTGCTCACTGGAGTCTAAATCTTTAATCATTTTGAATTAAAGTAGATTGTGATTTGAAGTAGACTTATTGAGTAGTGGGATTTATTGAGAAACCTATGAGCTTGCTGATGGATGAAATGTAAAAGTAACGTGTCTCAGAAATTAGTGTTCGCCGCTTCGCATTTATTTAGTCGGGCACCACTGTTTATTATGTGTATTTCAGGAGTTCGATAATTTTTTTTTTATACTATAATTATCAATGTTTTAAGAAATATAGGTGAATATTTATAATTGGCTGATAACGACTCCGGAAGCACTGTCATTTATTCCAGAGGCATGGTTCACATAAATATTTCTACTCCATCTGATCACCTCGGATACCATCAGTTTTCGCATTAGGTTGGCATAGCGACGGTTGATTTTCAGGCGCTTGATGACGGCTTCATTTTCAGGGTCCCAAGAACCGAGTGCACCAACGATGAATGCATTCACATATACCCGGTTCCCCTTCTGCCTGAGCTGCCTTGCGATCGCTTCGTATTTCCGCTTTTTTTCTTCGCGCGCTGTAAGAAAAGCATCCGTCCCATTTTCGAATGAGCAGCAGACGTCAATAATTATGCTCCTATTTTCGTCTTCATCAGTAATGACAATGTCCGGTCTTAAAGTGGATGTTGTCCCAGGAACGGTGCGATTAATGGCAATTGTTCTATTGCTTTTTGATGGTATTGCAGCTACCAGGCGGTTTTGGACATCATTATGTCTCGATGTTATGCTTCCAAAATGTGGAGGACAGTGGCATAAAGCGTGAGGCAACGTTTCATTGGCGTATCCACAAACCCTACATCTTTTATCACCTTCCCTAAAGCGGCAGTTCCCATTAAGTGGCACAACATCAAGCCGAGCTCGATGAATGAACCGCCATTCTGCGAATCGCGTAAAGTTACCAGCTCGAAGAAAATGATTTGATGCGCTTGATTTTGATAGCTTAAGCACTTTGCGCTCGTCCGGTTTGTTTGAGAGCTTAGCAAGCATTTGGTCGCGATACGCAGATCGAATATTCCTTTCAGTGAGCTCTACAGCCGTTTCCTTATTATTGACCTTAATTAGCAACTCCGTTGCTCCTGTTGCTCTCCAAATTATGGACATAACTGAACACTTGTACTTGTACTCTTGGGATGGTACTCGTTTGATTTTTGATTTCAACGCAGCCGCAATTTAGTAATTTCACTGCATGGACAATGCTGCCGATGTCATAGAGTAGACCGGTTGGCATGATGTTTGCCCCACCATTTTTGTAGGCAATGGCTATTAGTTCCGCACTGGCTCTCTGTGGGAGATTCATCCATCTCTTTACTGTCCTCTTGATCTCCTTGTCCAGTTCGGTCAACGGTTTTTTCCTGAAGTTTCCACACTTCAGGATAAAATCAAGCTGTGGAATGACGAACACATTGACTCTCTCAATCTTCTGCCAAGGAGCGAGCAATGATTGGTCAAGTTTTCCAACATCCCTCATTAGGCCCTCCGTATCAGGAAAGTGGTTAGTACGGAAGCCGGATGGTATACCAAGGTGGTCAAATGCATCTGTGTCCTTCATGATCGGGATTGATCGTCCTCCAATGGTATATTCACAGGGAACAGTTGCGCATGTAGCTCCATCTATTTGCAACGATGCACAGTTTTGGGGATTGAAGTGCAGACCCAGCATCAGTAGCTTTTTGACCGGCCATATCGAGCATATGTTGAAGATCACTCGGTTTGTCAGCAATCAACACCAGATCATCTGCGTAGGCCAGTATTTTATATGTCTAGCTATGGATGATGTACCCTTCTGTGTGGGAGAGAATTGCGCGCACTATGTGTTTGGTCGCCAAATTGAATATTATTGGGCTTAACGGACACCGCTGCTTGACACCGGCTTTTATTTGGACTGGCTGTGAGTCTACTGTACCACATCCGATCCTCGTTCCGGCACACCTATAAAGGTGCTCGACTGTTGAGGTATCCGGAAGCCCCATTTGTCGTAATGCTTGGAAGATGTGGGCATGAGGAATTGACCCGAACGCGTTTGTGAGGTCAAGCCAGGCCATACAGCATGTCTTACGACGTCTTCTGCAGTCTTCAATAATGGATTGCACCACAAAATTATGCTCCATATACCCTTCATATGGCAAAAACCCTTTTTGGACTGGCGAAATAATGCCTCCAGCGATCGCCCACTTCGTCAAGCGTAAAGACAAGCAGGTTGCATACAATTTCTGGAGCGTATTTGACAACGTGATGGGTCGCCAATTCGTAATATCTATTGGATCATTTTTTTTATGAATAAGAATTGTCGTCGATTCGTTCCATTGGTCCGGTCCAATCCACCCCGTATTCTTAATTTGATTGAAAAGGCATTCTAGAACAATGCATTTAGGGTCAAACTGCTTTATTGTGCTGTACTGTATCCTGTTAGGTCCTGGTGCAGAATTTGTGCATCTCTCCAGTTTTATTTTTATTTCACCTCGGCTGAAGCGTCAAATTAAGGGATCCTCCAACGGTTGTACTTGATCCATTGCACTCGGCCTGTAGCCCTGATCTCCCGCCAGCACTCTTCTGAAGTGATCTGCGACTGTATTTGTGTCAATTGTGTATGGAACCTTGCTCCCTGAAGAATTTATTGCACTGCTCGCTTTCGATTTTTGCGAAACTCACGTTGAATGCAAGTTGGTTGTTCTACTGGTGTGGGAACGGGTGGCGGCAAGCCTAGACGGCGCCCACTAGGTGGAGGGAATGATTCCTGGATATGCGCGATAATTTTGCTATTAGCACTCACCTCACAAGCAGCGCTTTGAATTTCTGCAATAGCTGCTATCTGCCAACCCACAGGTCTCGGTGGTGCTTGAAGAGGTGTTACCGCTTGGGTACTATCTCTGTCAAGGCTTATTGGGTGGTTTTGTGGTATTGGTAATGTTGCCTGCTCGGTAGCCCTGCTTCTATTGGACTTCACAGCTGGGTCATTCAATAATGCCGTCCGCACATGAGGTGTCATCTCGATGGTAATTGATTGTTGAGATGGCAACCTTCTGCCGGGAGCAATTGGCGCAACTACTAAAGCCGAAGCCATTCTGGTTCGAAGACGGGTCCTAGGTGGCAATTCACTTGAAGCTGCTGGATTGACGGGACTAGCGGCACGTACAGGTACATTCGATGCCTGACCATGTCTTCTATTACGTCGATGAGTACTAGGCCACGATATTGTTGTTTCACTTAATTGTGTAGAAGTGAAGACAGGCCCTAACCCACTATTATTTGGGCAAGTCGTTGTAGTATTTGACATTGTTAAGTTGTTCGACGTACTTCGTAGTTGTGTGTAGCCTCTGTCTATGGGCCGGGTACCACTGTCACAGATTGATTAAATGCAGAGTCCCCCCTGATTCTATTGCAGCACGTGCGCATGTTTTGCCACGCCTATCCTCAGCTGGCCTTTGGTTATCTGTTACTGTCACACCTCCTGCTGATTCGTGTTCTACCGAATGCTGGTGCGCTTTACACTTTTTTATTGTGCCATAGGAATATAAACATTCGTTACAATAGAAACCTAATTGCCTATTGTGATTCCTTTTCAGATGTTTGTTTAGGTCTGAATGGCGACGATACGCTTTTGGCACTGGCTCACAAAGATTGCATAGAACATGTTCTCCAAACGGATAAGCCACTAAATAGCGCTCATAATCCATCCAGGAACGATCCATACTACACTTTGATCTTAGCCTTTAGGCCGAGAAGCGAACCCTTAATTAGAATATTGGCCAAAAGCGGTATTTAAAATAATCTAAATGACCTAAAAATCTATTTGAGTGAAATATTAACAATCTTTGAACATCATATTAAATACAACATTTCAAAACAAAAAAACTAACAAAATTAACCTTTATCGGCCACACCTCAGCCAGGCTACATAGCGGCCACATGGGGTAACTCATTACCCCACACTGAAAAACCTAGTTGGACAAGACATATAGGTGTTTTAAGACTTCTAACCGATTGTTTCATGTTTGTTGAAGAGTTAGTTCTAAAAACTGGTCATATATGTGAAAATTCAGCAAAAATGTTTTTTTTCAGAAAAAAATTCATTACAACGCCATTTCTCAATATTAAGGGCTAAAATTTTAGGATTGTACGCACAACATATACCACTACCATAAAAAAATAACAGTATCCGCCGATCATTCAAAAAGTATGTTTATTTTGCAAAATTACTGGAGGGAAAAATGAAAAAAATTACAAATCATAAAATTTGCTTTTTTTGTGCTTTATTAGCTTCTAAATACACATATTTACGTATAGAAAAGTGAAAAAAATATTATTTTTATGATATTTGAACAAAAAAAAATTTATTTTGAATCCTATTTTATTGACCAGCACACGTCATGCACAAAAAGAACCGATGTTCCTCGCAAACCGGCCTTCTACAGGCCGAACATCCATCACGCGTTTTTTTGTCCTTCTTTCGGTCGCACAGTACGCACCTCCGCGCTTGGTCGAAGGTAACTTTTTCCAGGTTGCCCATTTCTTGGTTGTTGTCAATTTTTAGGATGCTCTTGATGACCATCTGCAGCTCTTTCCGAAGAAATGGTCCTGCCAATCTCTCGTGTAGCATTGGGAAGGTGAGATGAGCAATCAGTTTCTTCAAAACGATGATCCCAGAAGTGGATTTCCGTGCGTCGCCGACTTTGAGTTTCCACATAATGTGGAAATTGACGTCTGCTTGATCGAGCATCCCGAAGAAAATCCGCATCAGCCACCTGTTTGTTCTCCGAGCGACTGAGTAGGCGTGGCAGAATTGATCGAAAGTATCCGTCCCTCCTTTCGATATTCGGCTTTCCGTCCGTTATCTCTTGGGTATGGAGATAAGTCGAAGCCACCAACACGATTTTGTTCTTCTTTGGTTTATGGGAAAGTAAAGTTATGTCTTTGGTGTGACAAAACTTTGTTTCAGGAGAATTCTTCGACGCTAACTTCATATCCATGGGAATCCCCCGTTTATTCTTTCTGATAGTTTCGCAGTCACAGACATGTTGAAAGGTTGATCCACCATTCTGGTCAGCAGAGGGACGGGACGGTGGTGAACCATTTGTCGCACGTCACTGTGCGATTGGTGCCGTCTATTGGAGCCGTTACAGCTTGAAAAAAGTGTTCTTCGCTAGGTAATCTCTGGGGATTATTAATGGTGGCGTCTTTTCCCAGGTATGGGATAGCGTGAATCAGGTAGGCGATCAAAGCGTCGTTAAGGGTTCACAGCTTTAGTCCGTACTTGTCCGGTTTTTACTTGATGTACATCCGAAATGCACACCGGCCCCTGAATCCAAGCAGCTATTCGTCGACTGTACATTTATTACTTGAATTATAATACTTGGTGTAGTTGTTGATGAAAATGAACCAAATTTTTCTGATGGGCGAAAATCTGTCATCTGGATCTATATTCTCTCTTGCATCGAAACGCAAACAAAACTGAAGGAACTCAAACCTCTTTCGAGGAAAGACACTCCTGTAGAAGTTGATTCCGTTTCTTTTGTCCCAGAGTTCGTTGTTATCCACCTTGGAAGACTTCCATAAGCCAGCATTGTATAAAACACCGATGTAAGCTCTGATTTCATGAGGGTCAGTGTGAAGGTGGTAGGTCTTGGCTCTATCTTCAACAAGCAGGCTAGCAGACACCTCCTCGATTTTCTCATTCGTGCTGTCGAAGATTGCTCCGATGATCTCTTGATTAAACAAGAGAACCCAAAAGTTCTCTAGCGAATCCAGGTTTCCAGCATTATCTGCCAAGCTTGCTTCATACGGAACTTCACCTCTGCTTACACGATCTGATCTTCGTTCAGCCGATTGCGTTTCCCAGGCAAAATTATTTTTACCGTATCATGTGGTCGATGGACGACCACGTGGATGAGATTTTGAAGAAGACGATTGATTTCCAGCTTCACTCGCTTTACGTCTGCGAGATGCTAGATCCCGTTGATTTTGAACTGCACCTTGCATGTCTTCTTTGTTCATTCGATAGCGAAAGTATACTATCTCCGTGGACATGTATGCATTCTTACGCGGGAATAGATGACAAAAAAGCGAACACGCAGTAATCAAACGAAAAAAAATCAATACCACTTCTCACATGTAGACGCGGAATTTTTTTAGTCAAAAAATTGTTTGGCAAGTATCTTATCAATTTTTTTATTTATGGACATTTGAGACATAAAAATTGTTCGTATATATGAAACTGAGTTTATACATCGTATTTTCATAACCTAGAACGTGTGTTATCCTACAATGAACGTACACTAGATTTATTCAATAAACAATATCATATAAAAATGAAACTGAATTATTTCACATGAACAGACAAGATTCCATAACGACTAGGATTGAAACAATTTTTTTTACTAGAATATCAGAAACTTACCTTTATTTTGTCTATTGACACCACAAACAAGTCGATTTAAAAAAAAAGACCTGTGCCGAGCAACGGTTGCGGCCACACTGGGGTAACTAGTTACCCCACGCCGAGAAAACGAACGCTCAAAGCGCCGCCACGCGTTTTTTCGGCTTCCTATGTAATGGAGTCACATCTCGCACTTGTCTACTAACGGCAGCTGTCGTTACTTGTATCAATTTCAAAGGTTTAAGACCTCTAATTTCACTTTTTCTGAGGCTGGGGTAACTAGTTACCCCGTGTGGCCGCTAAGGGTTAAAAGTATTAGGGATACCATTATAAGTACATCTGTCATTATAGAAACATCTGTTCTCCGCGATAAGCATAGCTGTTTTAAAGGAGGATTCTGACAATTAGTCGCTTGTCTAGTAGATTTCGGGAATAACTATTTTTGGGAAAAATATAAGTCAAGTTTTATATTTTATATTTTATATTTTATATTTTATATTTTATATTTTATATTTTATATTTTATATTTTATATTTTATATTTTATATTTTATATTTTATATTTTATATTTTATATTTTATATTTTATATTTTATATTTTATATTTTATATTTTATATTTTATATTTTATATTTTATATTTTATATTTTATATTTTATATTTTATATTTTATATTTTATATTTTATATTTTATATTTTATATTTTATATTTTATATTTTATATTTTATATTTTATATTTTATATTTTATATTTTATATTTTATATTTTATATTTTATATTTTATATTTTATATTTTATATTTTATATTTTATATTTTATATTTTATATTTTATATTTTATATTTTATATTTTATATTTTATATTTTATATTTTATATTTTATATTTTATATTTTATATTTTATATTTTATATTTTATATTTTATATTTTATATTTTATATTTTATATTTTATATTTTATATTTTATATTTTATATTTTATATTTTATATTTTATATTTTATATTTTATATTTTATATTTTATATTTTATATTTCATATTTTATATTTTATATTTTATATTTTATATTTTATATTTTATATTTTATATTTTATATTTTATATTTTATATTTTATATTTTATATTTTATATTTTATATTTTATATTTTATATTTTATATTTTATATTTTATATTTTATATTTTATATTTTATATTTTATATTTTATATTTTATATTTTATATTTTATATTTTATATTTTATATTTTATATTTTATATTTTATATTTTATATTTGATATTTTATATTTTATATTTTATATTTTATATTTTATATTTTATATAATTTTATATATTTTATAAATTTTATAGTTTACTGTAATGTTTTTATGGGATATCATTATTTTAATGAAAATAAAAATCCCCCATTAAAAAGGAAGGCCACATTAAATTTTTAATAACTGCAATACGAAAACAAAAGAAAGCTACAACATTTCATGTCATCCTTGCGCAAATTTTAAAATTCCCTTATCTGATTGGGAAAATTCCCCTTCCAAATATATAAATTCCCTTTCCTTTTCCCTTTCCACTTCATTTCCAAAACTCAGTCGATCGCTTATTTTTAGTGAAACTGCGGAACGAGAGCCAATTTTGTGTTTTAGGAGCGGGACTAATTCTTTGTTCAATGAATATTAACTCCATTAGTACATTTTGTTCATCGCAATTTCACAACCTTATATCATCATATGAAAAGAGCCTCTTAGTAACCAACTCTTTAAAAGCTTTTCGTTTTTAGTTAGTTTAGCTGTGTCAGAATACAGCGCAATTGATGTACAACTGATTGAAAAGTCAAAATAAATCAGTTTTCACAGCGAGCCTCTGAAAAAATTATAAAATTACCTTTTCACGCTATAATATCAATACTTTTCGATGCTCAAAAGCTAAGAAGCAAGGAATTTTAGTGGAACAAAATAAAGTAACTGCAATTCAACTTTTTTCTTTAAAAATTGCATAGCCACTTTTCATAATTTTACCTACAAATTGTCTTATTTCTGACTGACACATAGTTTGCTTGCTAGCTGGATCGAGCATGTAACCGAGTTTTTGTGAAGTTGTTACAATTCGTTTAACTCCAGATGGTGCTTTCTGGTTTATTGGTTTTACCCCAGCTTTTGAAAACTAGTTTGCTTATAGGTTATGATATTTGGAAAACAAAAGATTATAAAATTACAAAATTTGTAACATGTTGAATTCACCGCTGTGAATTTTATCCTAAAGTTTTCCTAAAACAACAACACCAATTAAAAAACATGATTGTATTAGTATACTGCAGAAATTTAGGCGATTGCATAAAGAATTGAATTTTTAAATATTTTTAATAATGTAAACATTAAACGTATAATCAGGGAATAAATATGTAATTTATGTAAATATTTGGAGAAAAATTGTTTGCTAATTCCATATTTGGTAGGGGTGTCGAAAATGACGTAATACTAAACAGGGTTATAGGTCGTTCTAATCGGTCTCTCTAATAGGAGAGTTAGATGAATATACCAGCAAACTAATCAGCGATATGTGAAATTTTATCATGCAGTTCGCATATTGAAATGGACATGCTTCTGGAAAAACTCCATATATTTGGTAGGGGTGTCGAAAATGACTTAATACTAAATAGGGTTATAGGTTGTTCTCATCGGTTTCCCTAATAGGGTAGTAAGATGTATATACCAGCAAACTAATCAACGATTTGTAGTGCAAGTTTCTGCTAAAACTCCATATTTTTGGTAGGGGTGTCGAACTTGACGTAATACTAAACAGGGCTGTAGGTCGTTCTCATCAGTTTCCCTAATAGGGTAGTAACATGTATATACCAGCCAACTTATCAGCGATTTGTAGAATTTTATCATGCATTTTGCATATTGAAATGTGCATGTTTCTGCAAAAACTCCATATATTTGGTAGGGGTGTTGAACTTAACGTAATACTAAACAGGGTGATAGGTCGTTCTCATCGGTCTCCCTAATAGGGTAGTAAGATGAACGTACCAGCAAACTAATCAGCGATTTGTGCAATTTTATCAAGGATTTTGCATATTGAAATGTGCATGTTTCTGAAAAAACGCCATATATTTGGTAGGGGTGTCGAACTTGACGTAATACCAAACAGGGCTATAGGTCGTTCTCATCGGTTTTCCTATCAACGATTTGTGGAATTTTATCCTCAATTTTGCATATTGAAATGGGCATGTTTCTGCAAAAGCTCCATATATTTGGTAGGGGTGTCGAACTTGATGTAATACTAAATGGGGCTATAGGTCGTTATCATCTGTTTCCCTAATAGGGTAGTAAAATGTATATACCAGCTAACATATCAGCGATTTGTGCAATTTTATCATGGATTTTGCATATTGAAATGTGCATGTTTCTGAAAAAACGCCATATATTTGGTAAGGTTGTCAAACGTGACGTAATACTAAACACGGTCATAGGTCGTTCTCACCAGTTTCCCTAATAGGGTAGTAACATATTTAATACTTAAATAAGAAATATTTTATTTTATATCAAGCATTTTGACGTTTTTTTTAGACCGCCTGAATGTTGACATTACAGGAATACATTCAAGAAGCATAATGTTGTTTTAGGAGAATTATAGTATAAACTTCACATGTATTTGAATTCAATCCATTATTTATTTCTTGTGGCCCTAAAAATTTACTATTTGCATTCTTTTCATTTTAAATTTCGAAGAGATTTTAAGCAAAAATGTTTTTCAATAGTTTTTGTGATAAATTTTAAACTAAAAGCCGTCTCTGTTTTATAATATTTGTTTTATTTAAATTTTTTTATTTTATATTTTTCATAATTTTTAAATTATTAAAATTTTTTAAATTATAAAAAAAAAAAATTTATTTATGATGTCTTTATTTAAGGTATTTTGAGTTTTTTTTATATTTTTAATAAACTGTAGTTCAAATTAATTTAAAATTAAGTAATGCTTTTGCTAAATATTTCAACTATTTCAAATGTAATTAATTATTTGAGAAAATTCATAACAAGAAACAACTAAAAGAATTATTATTCCAACGTATAATAAGAACAAAAGTTTTCTTTTTTACAAAAGCCCTATAACTATAAATTATAATTATAACCACTTTTCTAATACTCTGAGATTTATTTTAAAATCACACATTGAATGAATGCTTTAGATTTTTAAATTTTAAAATTTCTAAAAGTTTGGTAGGAACACGTGGAACCGAAAATGAAGATAACACAAATTCGAAGCCTTCGAACAGGTATTATGTAAGTTTAAAAACGACGTGATATTAATCTGTAATTTTGCTTTTGCCTCTAAGTATATTGTACATTTTTTAATAAATTTGTTTTATTAAAATGACTTCTAAAAATTTAACCTGTCCTGTGGGTTAAAAAAAAATGGTTTGAGTGCCACTAATGGAATTTTAAGGAGCCCGAATTAACTCCGCGGCAATTAGTTCCGCCAAATCCCTGACGAAAAATTACTGAAAACTTAATGGATTACAAAAGATTGAGAAGACTTATTATTGTTAAACCAGAAGGTAAAAATAAATTATAAGACTCTATTTTCATTGTTTTTCATTGCAAAATTAATGTATAACTAGGAATTAATTATTTCCTCACAAAAAATGAATTAATTTCGTGCGGATTAATTCAGTTTAATTCGAAATTAATTCATAGTTAAAATGAATAAATTTCGCATCGAGAATTTCGCGTAACTGATTCAGGAAGCCGTAATTTTCGAATGAATCAATTAAGCCGTTTCGATTCCTTGATGTATTTTTTAGTGAATAATTGGAGCGAAAAAAGTTGAAAATAGAGAAATGTTCATTGGAAAAAGATTACGTCAATGTAATAATAGTTATTTATGGTACTAGTGAGCAAAACACGATATTATCCATGAAGGATAAGTTTGTCCCACGAGGCGATAGCCGAGTGGGACATTATCCCGAGTGGATAATATCTCTTTGCTTACGAGTGCCATACAACGTTTTATCCACTTTTGTTGAAATAAATTTCGTAAATTAATAAGAAATAGTTCCATTTTGTGTTTTCACACTGGAGCATTGAATTTTGAAATACATTTTATCATAGTGACCGTTCTTTAAATTGTCATGGTGTACTTTAATTTAATTAATTTTTGGAATATAGTTTTTCATTCAATTTGGCTACGAATAATTTTCCAATGACTACTCAACATTTGTTATACCAAATATAACTCACGTTGCCCCTAGCAGCGTGGGTTATACAATAACAATGGGTTATTTTACATTTTCTTTATTTGAAATCAGCGTAGTTATCGGGCTATTATATATCAAAAGTCATTTCTCCATTAAATGTAGCTAAACTATTATGGTTTGTTGTCACAGAAATGTCCCGGTGATTTTGGCGGAAGTTGCTTGAATGAATATGATGGAATTGGATATGAGCTATTAAAATGGGATTTTCAAATTATTTGTTAATACTTGTAATAGTAAGGTTAGGGGCAAAAACATCACTTCTCACTGTTACATAGAAATTGTCCTATCACTTTACTTAACACGTCTATCTGCCCCTACTAGCTTAGCAGGATGGCATGGGGTTCCGTGAGAGGCGATTTGGACCTTGTTGTAGCCGTATGTTGTGGGGGGGGGCCCTCCACTCAGGGTTAGTTTGGCAGCCGCTTGCTTTCTTTCCTTGTAGATCAGCACAAAAAAAAATCACCAACACCTACTTTTAATTTAATCCACAAATTCACAACAATAAAATTAGAACACGAAAATGAAAAGCTATTCACAATATTTATTATTTTATCAGTACAATTCCTTTATTCTTTTTATTCATTCATTAGTTAAAATTTTTAATTTAATTCTTTCTTTTAACAACAATAAACACAAAAAAAAGCTTTTCAATAGGTAACTTCAATAAAACTCATATATGTACTCGTAATATACATAAGTCACTCAATGTTTATGATTTCTACTCAACCAAACAAAAAATAAAAAATAAAAATTTGCAAACTATTTTGTATAAAAGTATTCTAAAATTACCGCCACGATATATCGGAAAACAAAATTTATTCTCCCGAATTTTCGCGTTACTGACTCGAGAACTAAAAATTCAGTCGTCCAAAAAAATTAGATTTACTCCGTTGAGCAAATCCACCACGAATTTTTTCCGAGTTACTTCTCGAACAACCAAAACTTACTGTCTTTAGTTCCACTACCTACAATTATTTTACGTTTTGGATTGGTCGTACCCAATCAAAAAATGTTTGGTATACAATACCGAAAAAAACATAGGAACTTAGCGCATTGAGTTATTGGAATTTTATAAATTTTTTTACAAGCAACAATCATAACGTTTATTGTTGTAGAAATTCCACATGAAAAACTGAGAATGGTACACTTTATGTATGTCAAATTAAACCAATGAGTCATGAAATTATTTTGTATAATTTCTTGCTAAGACTGTGCCCGAAACCTGCGATAAATATTTTTTAGTACACATTTTTGATATTTTTTTGAAAAAATCGCATACACTCAAATTATCACGATCTTTTGCTATGATAATTTTTGACACAAACAGAATAATTGTTCGGTCGAAATAAAAATGTCAACTAGTCAATACGATAACATAATATATCGTTTGCAGCAACATAATAATAGCAACATAAAAATGTTCAACTGCAGCAGCTTGTCGACAATTATTTTCTTCTAGTTTATGTCAACTAAAGGTTCTTATTTATGTATATGGCATATTGATCTAGGGAGTAAATTTGAGAGCTACCACTATCGCCTGACAGATTATTAATGCTATTAAAGGATTAATTTGTAATCATTAACGATTTATTTTAATCCGTAATAGAGTTGCCTCCAGTATTTTTTATTTTGCCTTTCAATTCTGATTTGAGAATACCCATGACCTTCCCATTTCCTGTATATAAACTAGCTATCGTATTATATTTTCCAAATTTTTGCGAGAATTATTGCACCATCAATACAGCCCTATACGCTACAATATATAATATTAGACGAAAGCCAATTCGATGCGTATAAAAAATGAGTTGCTTGCTATTAAAACAATATGACAGAAGGGGAATACTTCAAAAGAATTATTACACAATTCGGGCAGCGTAATAAAAATTTGTGAATGTAGGGAAATATTTTTCAAAAATTTGTCTAAAATTTGTACTAAAAAATATTTATCACTGGTTTCGGTTACAGTCTTAGTTGCAATTGGACACTTTTCGTTTTTGTTTTACATGACTATAACAAGCAATTTATGTTGCAAATATGTAGGTTGTTCCAATTGCAAAGCAATAAATCCATGTTGTACTGATGCTGCCCGATACATAATGTTTCTGAATTTGACCAATTAGGATGGTGCATTGCTATTTTGTAGCCGATTATGATAAAATTTTAGATATTCATACCATTCTCGAGGGTTGAAATCGTCATCCTAATTTTCAATATTGTTACGTTCTTGCCTTGTCAATCAAGGTTCGTATCACTGAATTATGAATAAAACAAAACAATTCAATGTATTACCAACGAATTTATTTATGTCACACAAAAATTAACACAAGTAATTAACGATAATTCAGAAAATCACTTTATTTTAATATTCGCACAATTTTACTGTACACTTTTTATTTTTAAAGCGCACTACAACACTTTTTAATTCCTTTTTAATTTTCAAACTATCGCGTACTAAATACTAATAATCCAATTTGACTTCGTTCGCCTTTTATATAAACGCAAACGAAACTTCATGACTTTTTCAGTAAGAATAGTCTAGAAATATTTAGAACAGTTTTATCATGAAAAATTCCATTTTAGTACAGTAAAACATTGAGCTATTAATTTAACTTATTCTATTACAACCTAATAGCTCAATGTTTTACCGTACTAAAATGGTATTTTCCATGATAAAACTTTTCTATATGTTTCTACACTATTCTTACTGGAAAAGTTTTGAAATTTCTAGAAGTTTGATTTGTGTATATAAGAGGCGAACGAGATCGAATTGGATTATTAGTATTTGGTAAGCGATAGTGTGAAGATTAAAAATGAATTAAAAAGTGATTTAAAAAGTGTTTTAGTGCAAAATAAAAATTATAAGTGTACAGTAAAATTGTGTAAAAATTAAATAAAATGATTTTATGAATTATTGTTAAAAAATTGTGTTGTAATAATTCTTGTGTGAAATAAATAAATTCGTGGTGATAAACTGAATTGATGTTGTTTTATTCACAATCCAGTGATACAAACCTTTTTTTTTTTTTTTTTCTTTTGGTTTTCATCTATGCCATCTTTTTCTGGGGCTCAAGGCACTCCCAACTCTTTCGCAGTTCATTTACGCCGCAGTAGCCAAATCGAGGACGAACGGCTATAGACCCGCTTTTGTTTAAACAACCTGCACATTGCATTGCTTCATGCCAAAGGTGGGTCGGCGGATTGTCAAAAAGCATGTTTTTGGCACTATTTCACTTGAAATAACTGAAGGCCAAAAGGAGTTATGGCAAATCTGACAACGGGATCTTATTTAGCATACCAAAACCTAAGACAAAAAAACATTAGAAATATAAGAATTTGCAGATCATTTAGTTATAAAATGAGACGGAAAACAATTTACGCGTGCTTATGAAATTCTTAGATTATACATAATGAGAACTTATCAGACTGAGAACTTGTTAATACAAATAGATTTCTTTAAATTTTTTTATACTTACTATATAATATGGTTTACCGTAGATTTTTGAACACTTAATATGATCCCGTTGTCAAATTTGTCCTAACTCTTTTAAGTCTTGAGTTATTTCAGGTTCAAAAATACCAAAAACACACTTTTTACATACCTCACTTAAAAACCTTACGTTATATGGTAATTCTCTGGCCAGGTTCGAATTCAGCGCAAAAAATTACTTCGTATACGATGGTTCAATTAAATGAAAAAAATGTTTAACCCTTTTTTGCATGCCTGTGTAATCATCGTTAAAGGAGTACTAAAATTTATTGTAACAAACCACTGATCGAACATAGATTGACAAAGCCTATTAAGGTTTGTGTAGGTTTTTATATTAATTGATTCCCTATCATGTAAGTTGATACGGACTGTGAATGGTAGTCTTACCTTAAAGGAAATTCGCGGAAATGTCATAGGATAGGCAAGAGGCCAAACTAAATTTTCTTAGATATAAATTGCATTTGAGAGAATTTTATGTGGTGTTAGATATTACTTTCCTATATTCCCTTGCGCAACGATCCTTCTTAAGAGTACTGCCAAAGTTACACATTTTACATTTCCATTCGTTACTTTTTCAATGGATTCTTGTGATTTGTTGCGGTGGACGGCAAGCCGATACGTTTTTTTCATCTAGAGAAATTTACGGCCCAAACCGAGATATTAGATGTAAATCAATATAAACGTTCAATGGCTGAGTAAAAAGAATTGATTTTGTCACAAAAATCAGGAAAACCAACCAATCAATCAAAAAATGTATGCTTAACATATAAAAAATTACTCAACTTCATATTACCCACATACAAACGTATGTATATAGTATGTGGACATATTTTATGCTTGTTTAAGTACAAATCGACAAAATTATGAGTGAACAGTCAATTATACATATGTATATATATTGTGGTCTGGAATGGCATCATAAATATTTTTTTTATTTAAAATATTCATTCGTTTGTTGATATTCTATCTATACGTGTATATCAAGGGGGTGTGGATAGTTTGTTGTGGGTGGACAGTTAAATACATATGTATCTATGGGCTTGAATTTCCATTTAGTTGAACGCAACTGTATACTATATAGTGTAATTAATCACGCATTAATTGTTTGAACAGATTTTTATTACTTTTGTGGGGTTTTATTGTTTATTTATTGGTATTGATTGATTTCGGTTATTTATGTAACTTTAATACAAGGAAAATTATGGGTTACCACTAAATGTTAATACAACTTTTTTGGAAAATTGATGGTGGGAACGAGTTATGGATTTCAAGATGTAACGTAATAATAAATTAGTTCACAACGTCTTTTGACTCTTATACGATCGAACTCCATAAATCATGCAACAAACTTTCTACACTAATGTATTTATTAAATAAATTACAATTTATATTATAGAACCATAAAAATTTATGCAAAATCCATTAAATTTTTTTTTTTTTTTTTGTATTCTTCATATAACTTTTGCATATAAGCAATACTTTACATTTACATATTATTCGGATTACAAAACTATAACAAATCGATTTACATAAAACTTATCACAAACCATCATAATAAAATATTTATGCTGTAGCAGAAAAAAACGTACAAACATATGTCTGTACAATATTGTTGTGTTGCATTGTGAGTACATTTTAACTGATTCGTATATACATATATATACATAAATACAATTTGTAATGAAATCATAAATCACAATTTGAAGATTAAGTTTCACGTCTCAACAATATTTTTTTATGTTCATAAAGTTCTGTACATATAAAGTGGGTGCAGAGATTCCATTATGCGGAAGTTGGATTTCTATAATACACAATCATATTGTTGTTTAGTCGCTTTATGAGATTTTTATTGTAAATGCACTGAAATCGAGCATTTGTTATCCTGATTATTATGTTACGTGATGAATGTATAAATGGGATAAGGACGACAAATGTTTAGACGTGTTTTGTATTTTAATGGTATTGGTCCGCAATCATGCACATAGGAATTTGAGGTACGTAAGGGAGCTTAAAGCTAAAAATAAACGTATGACTTATTTTTGGCTTGATTTCCACGCATGTCCTATAGATATACATAGATATGTGAATTTTAATGCACCGTTGATTTGTGGTTTAGTTTGATTTCAATTTGGGTTTTCGTAAATTGCGATGCATCGGATTGAGGGGGCCTTCAATAATGTACATATTCAAGACTCGGTAACAAAAATTAGGTTCCTCAGCATAATGGGCGCTTCAGCCTTAAGGACGATTTAATGGGCTGGTAAACCTCTAATTTTTATTGATTTAAAATATTATGTATGGTAGTGTACTGCAAAATCTTCATTGATAACTGTATGATAGTTGACCGCCCCTTTCTTCACACTTATATTGTTTAAAGATTAAAATTGTTAACGATGCCCGAACACAGAGGGTTGTGAAACCTTAGAGTTGTTCTTTATTGTGGATCCTCTTGTTTTTTATCAAGGAGTAATCTAAAAGAATTCTCTGCTCTAAACGAAAAAACTGTGCAAAGAATCACATTTTTAATATCAATTAAGGTGAGATTTAAGGCCTCAATGCACTTTTTGTTGGTCATCGGTATTCATCCCCACAATCTCACAATATTTTCTTAAAATATGACCATACCATTATCCCTTGACGTCAGTACGTACTGTATCTTTAGGTATTTTGAACGTAGAATCGGCTGTTCACCCACCTGATAAGAAAGGGGTAGCGTCACATTTAAGGCGATTTTCCCTTGACTTCATAGTCTTGCTAAAATCAAGTTTATGAGGAATTAATTGCCAATACTCTAGGGGCTTCAAGAAAACACCTTTTCCCGCATTCGTTTATAAATGCCTAGGATGGGGGGTTCATTTATATCTAGGAAATTTTTAGGTTGAGTATGATCATTGCCAGTTTCCATTGCCTACATGCCTCCCGAAATGTGTCTTCCCATATGTGCATTTTTATCCAAGTTGTGTGAATCACCCGATCAACCGTTTTCAAACATTCGGGACAGATCGACCTTCGAACACGTAAGTCGACATTTTGAAATATAGCCGAAATAGTCTCTACCCTTGCATTTTTATTTTTTGTAGATTTCACACTATTTACGTTTTCTATATTATGAGTTCCAAATATTTTAGGTAGTACGAAACTTTAGGCCACAATCCATAGATGTCCACTTGAAGAAAACCCCTGCTAATTTTTAGTCTAAATAACGCTATAAATTTCGGCTGATTTTTTCAAATAAACATTAGATGAAGGTGGTTGTATTCATCGCCATTCACCATAATTCGATATGATTATAAATTAAGAGCTTAGAATTTTTACTTTAGGTGTCTCCGGTGTCTGAATATGTACCTGGAAAAATTGGAGGTGCCATCCATTCTCACCATGATAAAACATTACTGGGTTTTGAAAGTAATTGTAGGATCTGCCCGTATTTGGATGCCGAGAAATACAACCGCCACCTCATTTAACGTTGGCTGGTTGTATATACCTCTTCCGGTTTGACAAAAACTACCCATTCATTTGCACATTCTGGCTCACTACCCATTTTAGATGGGTTTTAAAGCTCTTGACCGCCGCTTCCTCTGCACCCAAAAAGCAAAAAATAAAATGGCATGACACTTCTTACCTTAAAAGATATTTAGAGATTAGATTAGAATTTATTTTCAACTGTTTATACCAACCCTTGAGTTGTCTGCTAGCTCCTATGAACATGTCACTGCAAAACCCAAGACTGGCCGGCTGGCCAGCTAAAAAGGTATTCGCGATCGTATCATTGGACAGTACTATGAGTCTGGTGTCCCCTACGCATTAAGTGATGCACATTAAATAGCCAAGCATAATCTGCTCAAACTTGCGTAAACGAGTGGTTCGTTTCACTTTGCAACACTGTACACATTGTTGGTACAAGACCGCTCATTTTTTAAAATGCGTTATTTGTCTTTTAAAGTGTACATGATTTTTTTAGCCACTTCTGAATTCGTGTAAACCACCTTCGTAATTTTAAAGAAACAGAAGACTCGTTTGTAATTGGGCGATTGTCCAGGACCTATCAGGACCTCTCAACTAATTAGGCCATTCCACAAAATTGGAGAGCTGATTACTTGTTCAGCACTGACGCTTCTCGATATGAGATCAACAGAATTTTCATCAGATGGCACATGAATCCTGATTTATGTTAAACATTTCCAGTATCATAGCAATCCAATTCTTCACAAACCGATCTTTCATTTTGGTATTCATAGTTAGCCAATCTAACATTGTTGTGGAATCTGACTATGCTACAACCGATCTGATTTCAGTGAACTTAGACTTTCTTTTACAACTTTCCACATTTTCGTCAACAAACCTGCAGCGCACAGGAATCGTTAAACATTTGACATTTCCCACGTTTAATTTACTGCTAATAAGTGTGGCTTTACATTCTCGACGTTCATTGGCAACCCGAAGATAGAGCACTGCTTTGTACGCTAAGAAACTAGCATCACAAAATACGTGTACTTCAAGTTCGATAGAATTTGAACTGCAAAACCATCTGGGAACTGAAATTTTATTCAATTGCGATATTTCTTGTCTCTGCCTAGTCCATTACTTCGGTCTAAAAAGACCAAGTATTGAAATTCTGTCAAAAATGATCAAAAATTTGGTTGGTCCAAAACCACTTTTCTCGACGTTTTGAAAGCCGCTGAGTCTAATAAAGCAAAAAAAAATTAAAAAAATGTCCGTCCGTCTGTCTGGATGTCTGGATGTCTGCATGTCTGTACCGCTGATATCTCGAGAACGGCTTGTCCGATTTAGAATTTTTTTCCCCAATCTGTTTCTATGATCAAGGCCGAGATTTGAAAAGCTTTTGGAACCTGTGCGTCAAGAGGGTCGGATACCTGCCATACGAATTGACCCAAAATATGTACCTGGTTATAGAAATGTTTAACAATTTTTTAAATCTGCTGGTTTGAATATTGGGTTGGGCATTGAGTTTGGGGTTGAGTTGAAGATTAAGTCAGGGGTCAATTTGCGGGTTGAGTTAAAGTTGAGTTGGACTTAAGTTGGGGTTGGATTAAGATATAGTGAGCAGTTGGCTAATTTTTATATACGCTGGTTTAAGGATTGAATTGAAAGAGAGTTTGCGTTTAGGTAGAGGGTTGAGTTGGGGGCGTTTGCGTGTTGAATTGGGTTGGGTTGGAGTTGGATTAGTGTTTAGTGAGCAGTTGAGCAGTCTATATAAGTGAGTGTTTGTATGTATGTACAACATATGTATATGATTTTTAGATGAAACTTGCCTATTTCTCAACCAATTGTCCATTGGAAATGGGATTCTAAAATAATTTTTGGAAGAAGTTCTGGAATATAACCAAGTACGATGGAACTTGCCTATTTCTCAACGAAATATGATGAAATTTGACATGTCGGTTATAAATTGAATTTTAAAATAATTTTTGAATTGAATTAATGAAGACCGAAGTTCTGATCACCTTATGAGGTTTAATCCCTTTATATTTTACCTTTGAAATCATTCGGCAACTCATCACCCGATTTCAGTTTCATCCGTTAGCGAATCGAATATTCTGCTCACTTTGCTTTATAGTGCTCGTTTAGTGAATGCAATATCGTGATGGGGATGTACTTTAAACGTTGTTATCTTCTTGTAGATTCCATTGTAATCCAAGCACTTTCATCAGATCAGCTAGTATACAATCTGTGTTGAACATACTTCTTCCTTTTTTAAAAACAACAGTTCGATGTCCATTTACCATACCCAATGGCATTCCACACCCTTTGAAAATTGTTTGAACTTCCTGTTTTAATTGGATGATTAGGGGCTAGGGCACGTCATTACATGATTATGCGTTGTGTTCAATCTCTTGTGCAATCACTGGATACTAATGTTTTTGCTTTCTATGGGATACATTTTTGGAGATAAACTGATCGGCGCCTACCTCTCCAGATATATTAAATGATTTGAACCGAACCTCAGCCCGGAATTTTAAGGATACAAAACGTTTTCATCTTCGTGAAACTTTTTTTTTTAATATTCCAAGGCTGCCGGCAAAGCTGGAAATTTTGTAACCCGACCACAAAATTACGAAAGTATTCGAAAAGCACCCCGATAGCTTTTTCTCGCAGATATATTTTAGAGCCTCCTTCGATGTTTTATTATTTCGGAAATATCTACAAAACGGCTGGAGCTCATTTTTGTTGCATTTTTATTAGACAAATAAACAAGCGCGAATTTTAGCGCCTTGGATAATTTTGCGCCTAAAGCAACCGCTTTCTTCAATATCAATTAACTTAGTGTTTTATGCTTACCTCAGCCTACCTCAATACTAAGCTTAACTCGAGTAATATCGAAAATATCAAACGTTCTCGAAAAATGATAGAATCTTGAACAACTTGTGCAGCACTTCCAATAAATAATCCACAGTATCCGATTTCAAAATTTTTTATATTCAAGCGAATTGACAAAGAATTTCACTAAAGAACACCAAATAGACATGCAGTTGGAAAGTTTAAAATTAGTTAAATATTTTAACCTTGTACTTTAAAGGTTATATGCTCTTATTGTTTTTGTGATGGTCTGGAGGACTGATTTTTATGATTTTCATTAATATTGTTTATTTTATTTTGTTATATTATATCTTTCGAAAAGGAACACCTCCTTCTTTAAAGCACCAATTCGCAATCCGTTCCCAAACTAAATGAGCATAAGAAGACATAGGGTTTGAATCTATCACTATTTCGTTGATGTTACTTGTTAAATAATTGTGCAAAATCCAGCAACTTAGGACGACTTACTTGGAAATTGGAACCTAGATATCCAACGAGTTTTGCCAAGTATGGCAAACTACACCGAACTAGTTTTCTATTATCCGCCTCGCTCTTCACATCCTATTTAGAGAAAAAAGAGAAATCTTGTTATTACACTTACCTGTAGTTGAATATCCTTTCCTTTAAAGAAAGCTTTTTAAACAAGGTACGGGGTTAACAAACTTACTGTGAGTCCAAATCCCTCATCTCAATCCTGAATTATTTATCCAAGCTTCACCAAAACATCAAATGCAGAAGATGGTATAATCGCTGTCTCAACCATACGCCCCAAGGTTCAACATGGAAAATTTATATTGAGCGTCCACCACTGTTATGCGACCTATTGAAAAAGTTTTCTTATGTTAAATAAGAGGCTTCCACTGTTTCCAGAGCACAACATTTTTATATGTTTTCCGTCCACTGCCCAAGGCAGTTTGTAAAATTCCATGGTTCCAGAAACCCTTTCGATATGTTTTACCACTTCGAATTGATCGGCTTTGATATGTTAATCGGCTTTTAATCAGCGTTTATTGTCAAGATTGTCTGCAGTAGGTATACATCTTTTAACAGTAGTAGATACAAATCGGTGAAGCAACGCCCTGTCGCTAAAAACCTAAAAATTATTTTTCGACACAATTCTACAGTAAATTTTATTCAAAATAAACCCGAACTGCTTGTTGATCATACGAAAATATTCAAAATATTTTTGGTGATATATTTCCAAGTTCCCAGGTAAATTAAAATATTCACCATGAGTGCAAGCCAGTTTATTGCCAACAATAGCATACGGGATTTTCCTTTTTCTTAATAGAATTCTATGAATCAAGTAGCAAAGTTTAATATGTACCTACAAGAAAACTTTGTGGTTTCTCATTTTTGAATGTGGGCAAAGCAAACTGAAAAAAGTGAAAAAATTTCAAATTTTTCGTTTTTCTTATTTTTCATTCTGCTGTGGGTAAAGCGATTAAGACTATTAAATTATGAATATGAGATGCGAGTTCTCGAAACTTGTAACTTTCTTATGAAATGCAAAAGTTGCATAATCGACACACAGAGGTGTCCCTGTGAGGCTGATCAATGAACCGAAATATTAAGATGTACACAACCTAACCTACAGCTGGACTTGATCGGGTCTAATCCAAAGGATATTAGTTTCTATTCCTCCCTCGTCTCTCTCTCTCTGTCTCTCTCTCTCTCTCTCTCTCTCTGTCTCTCTCTCTCTCTCTCTCTCTCAGCTCTACGAACGTACGCTTCGCTAAGCTAGGCCTTCAAGAACTCTAAGACGGATGGAGTGCACGAGAGGGTTCCCCTTTGCTTGTAATTTAAAGAGGTTTAAATTAAATATCAAAAGCCAAATATTCGAAAACTGAAATCTCCTTTAAATAATCCCTCCTTTCGTTTATTTTCCTTTTGGTGGACTTTTACTTTTGATCCTTTTTCAAATTTCTCGAGATTTCTGGAATTTAGCATGGAATTGAGATGCGTGATGTTCGAGCCATTATTGGTGATTCGGTGTTTCGAAACGAAGGTTATTCGAGATTATTCGAGTATGTTTGAGATTGTCGAGTATATTTAATAGCTTGATGTTACTCAAGAATCTTAGAGCCAATTCGAGGAAAATGATTGTTCGATATTAACCGAATTATCCGATACTATTTGAGGGTCTCAAAGATTTTGAGATCAATGGAGATTCTCATAATATAGAGATTATTTGAATTTTTCTGGGATAATCGAGATTGTTCCGCGGTATATTCTAGATTTCTAAAGTTCTTCGACATTTCTAGGATTATTCGAGATTATATTAAAGGTTTTCAAAGTTATTCGAATTTTGAATGGCAATGCTCTGCGCTTAGCTTTGAGAACTGTTATTTACGTTTTACATGGCGGTGATTAGCCCGTATAGGTTTACCTTTGGTTATACATACTTACGGATAATTCGATATTTGAGAACTTTTAAGGATATTCAAGATGTGCACTAAGAAAATCCGAGACTTTTGAGATTATTCCAAGATTTGTAATGCTTCATCGATATATTTAGAAAACGTCATAACTCTGAGTTGCAAGATATTTCGTTTTGTTTGAGGCTATTGAAGTGAATCACGTTCTGTTTCGTCTAATCTCGAAATCACATATTTAATTAATACGAAGCTTGATAATAGGAAAAAATAAGTTTTTAACTAAAAGCTTTACGTGTTACTAGGTCCAACAAGTATTTTTAGGGGCGCAAGAAAACTTTTGCGGAGGGGGGAGGGGGTGGGGCGGAATTTGTAGTTACGCCGCTGGTAATTATCTTATAAATGGTTCTTATTAGGTTTTTATTTGATTATTTATTTTGTTTGTAAAATTGTAATATATTTAAATACGATCTGCTGGCCATCTACATAAAATAAAATCGGCTGAGTTGTCACCAAGGGCTGAATCCCGACTGTTGACAGTTACACCACTAACAAGGTTTTCGTCCGTAATATTGTACAATTTAAATTAGGCGCGATTTGTAACTGAAGAGAATTTGCACATCGGGCTGATCAGTGAGTGGCACTAAAAAATCAGATGGAAGTTTATTTTTATAGTTAATAGTCTCGAAAATTACCTGTTCAAATTGGGGTCAAAATTAAATGTAAATTGTGTGAATTGTACAACTACTAAATACCTACCAATTCAGAGCACAATTTTTAAAATCTAAATATAAATTAAAACCATTCCTGTGGAAATAAAATCACCATAACCAAATACAGTCAACAATTATCGTGTAAACATAATTTTAACCCGTTTTTCTATGCTAAAGGCTTTAAGTGAGCTGTTTCATATTTCAAGCAACTAGCTTGTGCTGTTTTATACCAGAGCGAAACTTTTGGTGGCTGTTTTACACCAGTGTGAAACTTTTCCATTTAAATCACGCGCACTTATCGAAACGAGTTGTTTTTTTTTCTTAAGTTGGTAGCACCCTAACAAACATCTGTGTCAAACTTCATGTTAATATATTCAGTAGTTATTGAGATACGCTTGTATACTTTCATCGAAAAAGTGCATTTTCCGATTTTTGAAATGAGTGAAAAGTTCAGCAAAGAAGTTGCATCAAATTTTATTCGGCTTCGCTCTGTCCAGAGCGGCTACTTTTGGTTGATATTAGCTGTTGAAAGAAGGCAGAGAACTCGTTTAAGAGTATAACGTCCTTGCCGTCCTTGGACGTCTACCGATGAACACCATGCCAAGGAAGTCAAAGGTTTGATGCTCAAAAATTAGAGACAATTAGAGAATCTCAATTTTTTTGAAGAAAAAAAAAGCGCCATGTTAATGTCTGTGATTTCTGACTACCAGAACGTCATCAAACGCATTATTACGGGAGAAGATGCATGGATCTTCGCATATGACCCAGAAACAGCCAACCAATCAAATGAATATCGTTACAAAGATGAACCAAGGCCGAAAGAAACACGTTCAAACAAGTCGAAAATCAAGGTGATGTTGACAGTTTTCTTCGATTATCGTAGCGTGGTGCATTATGAATGTCTTCCGCCGTGCCCAACTATTACTTGAGGGTTATGCATCGTTCGGCCAGAACTATGGACACACAACTCTTGGTCTTTGCATCACTTATGTGACATACAGGCCAAAAATTTGACCCATATCGTTCCACAACTGCCCTATTCACTTGATTTAGCTCCGCCTGACTTCTGGTTTCGAAGACTGGAAAAAACGTTGGCATAAATATATTCTATCCGAAGGGGATTAGTTTGATGGGGACGAAATAAATTTGAAAGAATAATAAGCCGTTTGCATTTCATTTAAAAAGTCTTTAACATATACAATTTCAATTAAACTACATATGTCAAAAATCACAAATTATGATATACATACATTAGTTTGACAATTCAATTTATTAAAAATAAATAAAAGTTTTAATATTTCAAAACTAATAATAACAAGAACAACAAAAATCCGATATCACAAAATTTGTCTAATTCTTGGAAAGCTTCCAAAAATTTTGTATACGGTAAAGAACAAATTTTTTGATTTTTCCAAAATAAATATTTATTGATTAAATTTTAAATTAATTAATTTCGTTATGTATATAGCTATAAATCATAAATAATTGTGTACACGAATTTACTAATTTTTAAGTGAATTTTTATTTATGACTTATGTGTGTCTAATGCTAGGGGAGGTTTTTCAATTGATATAAGAAATCAATAAATTTACGTTAAATATTTTTTTTAGTATCGTAGACGGTAGCTCTAAGTCTTTAGCTTAGTATAACATGAGTTTAATAATAAATATCGCGTGTTACGGTCTACGGATGTACTAAACACATAATTTTGTATTATTTTGAACACTATTAAGGTAATTTCCGGCCACACACTTACATACATACAAACACGAATACATTGTAGCCATAGATTGTAACGTTGTATCCACTTTATCCTAAATATGATTTCAACCATTTTTTACATAATTAATTAACCAAAGTGTTGATAAAAGTTTATAAAAAGATTTTTTTTTCACTCCTAATTAACAATATAACTTTTCTATGTTACCTTTGGACTACCTTTTTCCCCATGTTTATGTACTTGCTGGCGATTTAAATGATTAGATAAACGGTTTTTACTATAATTAAATGGAAAAAGGTATTGGTAGTGGGATATAAATAGTTAGACAACAAAGCCAGAGGTGGGTTGTAAAATGGTTTTGTTGTTCACATTTTTATTATGAACTAAACTAATTTGTAATGTTTTGCAAAATACTTAAGGTTTGTAATTAAATTACTGTGTTAATGGAAATTAATTATCGTGTAGCGAACATAACAAGAGATAATTTAGTGGTGTAGCAAATTAATGCAAATATATGTCTGCTGATGGTGGTTCGATCTTCTTTTCCTTATTGCCGCCTGTCTTCAATAAAACTTATTCTAGTAAGTAATTTTTCGTTTTGATTTATGTTAGTTTTCGATTCCTTCCTTCCTTAAATAATGATTGATTTTGATTTAATTGTTTCATTGGAGTGCCCGACCAAGTGCTAAGTAATTATCGGGTAAGGGAGCATGGGGAATGTTTGTTAGTAAGAAGGTAACCAACCCTGTTACAGAAACCTAGATTAAAAATATGTTATATATATATATATATATATATATATATATATATATATATATATATATATATATATATATATATATATATATATATATATATATATATATATATATATGTATATCAATTTCCTATAAAATCCATGAGCGTATAAAGAAAAAATGTTTTGGATTCAAATACTGCAGAAGCTCTAACTTGTATTTTAATTACTCCACTTGAAAGTAATTGTAATTTGTATTTTAATTACAGAGTTTGCTGTAATTTGTAAAAGTATTTTAATTACTCAGTGTAAAGTAATTTACCAAGCCTTGCTAGGGAATAAGGTGTCGTGAATACTTTAGTTCTATAATTATAACGATCGTTACATATATGTGGCTCAACTTCTTTTCCCCCTGAAATATAAAATAAATACACAGTTGATCGAAGTCAAAAACCCCAATTAGTTATTATAACTAATAAATAACTAGTGAATAAAAAAAAAGTAAAAGCCTTAACTAGTAATTTGTCCATGAATTGTTTGACAACACAATGGAGTTTAGTGTCGCAATGTTAGATAAGAAAATATTTGAAGCTGAAGGTAATGTTGTCTAAGAAGGAAAAAATTCGATTTAAGCCGTTTTGTAACAAAAAAAAAATTAAGTAAAAGCATTTACTTTTTTTATTCACCTTACCCAATATTTGAAGATAAAGTGAATGCTCGTTTCACAGATAAAAATATGATTAAACTCACATGAATCAGAAAAAAACTGAAAAAGTTTAAGTAAAAGCATTTGCTTTTTCTAATCCAATTCACTCATTGAAAGATCCATGCTGGCACCATTGAAATATCTTCTTTTACGTACTTTGATATATTTATTTAGTTAGTTTGCCATTTCATCGCATGGAAAAATTAAAAAAAATTGATGATCTGCGAACCCAACGTGCTATGCTAAACCCGTTTAGGTAATCTACGGCTGATACATTAATTGACACACTGCGAGTAAGCTCTGAAAATTCCCTAAATCAGACGTATTAAACTGCAGTGTGTCAACTCTTAAAATGTACCACCAGCAAAGAACAAAGAAGCTGTAGAAGAAAGTGTTATAGAAGAGTCAAAATTGACAATTACGCGTCGTTTATAAGAATTGAATGTTTCCATGTCATTTGATTTATTTCTAAAGGGATAATATTTAAGTAAAGCCAATAGTGAATGTTGACAGATCAATAATTGAAGCATTCAAAACAGTATTGAATAAATTATTGGTGAAACATGTCCGTATTTACGTCAAAGAGTGACGTAAAACTTTGTCCACAGACTACATTACGCTCGCTTTAGCGCAGCCACATTGAGCACATACGATTATGAACGATCACTCTCGATGAAAACAAGAACCCACTTCACTGATGTTTGGAAAAATGTTGGAAAATCGTTGGATGAAGTGTATTGAGTTCAAACGATATTATAATGAAGAATAAATGAAAACATTGCCAATGAGCCCATATGACACAAGCTTAAAAATGCAAACAGATTAAACGAAATTTAATCAGAAAGAAAATGGATTTTTAGGACATATCAAAACGTTAGATGGAGTTGAATCCATCCCAAGAAAATCGAGAAAATTACCAATCATAAAATCCAAGGAATCACTACGGAAATAATTAAATCTTTCCGGAAATCAAATCTTTCCTAAATAGGCTTAGTAAGTATTAGTATTTAAAACAAAACAATAAAAGTAGATTCAAGTATGAAAATTGCCAACAGGAAAATGTTAAAATTAAAAAAAATATTTACACAAAATTCTACATTCTGGAAAATGGCGAAGACAAATTCGATGAAAGGGTATCAAATTTCGCTATTACTTTCCATATTTTGGTTTCGGTTTCGAATTTCTATTTTTTACACTATTTTCAGTAATTTCAACATAATTTTATGTAATCTTTCTTGTACTAAAACACAATCAATCTACCGGGAAGCTTCTCTAAAGTCACTATTCAGAGGACACGGAAATGTTGGCCAATCTATGGTGGTTAGTTTCAGGAATTGAAAATTTAAAGTCAGGCTAAAAAGAGAATTTTTTTTCAATTATAACAAAAAATTATACGTAATATTTCAGAGACTGACAAAAAGTGGCCAATTTAGAGAGTAGGTCAATATAGAGAGGTGGCTAATTTTAGAAGTTTAAGAGTAATTTACTTTTGCGTTCACCATGGCATTACACCTAACAAACGGAATACGAAATAATAAATGCTCGTCCTGCATATTTGAAAAACCGAAATACAGTACAATCTTGTTCTTGTTACTGGATACAAAACTACTGGTAGTAACACAGAAAGAAATTTGTTGCTTTTTGTAAAAATTTAATTTTTTAAATTTAATCGGAGTACATATGTTTAAAAAAAATCAATTCCGGAATTGATTGCGGAATTTCGGAATCGAGAACATTCAAATTCAGAAATTCTGGAATTACTTTTTTTGCCAAAAATTGGTTGCCCTTATCACGACTCAAATTTTTATGATTGAAGTCGGCCAGCTTTTCGATGTTGTTCTGAACGAAACGAATTAAAAAAATTATAGAAATTATGGAATATGCAGAGTTGAAAGAATTTGTAGAATTAATGAAATTTAAAGAATTCAACTGATTTTATAAAATTCGCAGAATTCAAAGAATTTATAAAATTTAAAGTATTTATAAAAAGTTCGGAATTTAAAAATAGAAATACAAAAACAATTTATAGAATTTACAAAATTTAAAGAGTTTAAAAAATTCATAAAATTTATTGAATTTATAATGTTTTTAGAATTTGTAAGACTTATTGAATTCTAAAAATTTATAAAACATATTAAAATTTATAAAATCTATATCTATCTATAAACTTACTGAATTGTTGCACCAGCTGCAACCGGAAAGAGCCAGTCTGCGGAGCCCTATATAACAGCGTTTAAACTGAAAAGGTGAACTAACACCCTCACTTGCAGTGAAGCAAGACATGCCTGGCCAAAACTATACTTGAACCACACCAATACATAAGCGTTTATAAAGAACGGTCTCGTTTATAAAGAACGGTCGTTGGAATACTCACGGGACTCTGCTTTTTTGCACTTTTGTAGAAGTTCTTTAACAATAATGTGCGAGATGTTGTACGCTACCTAAGCAGCTCTAAATTGTTCCAGTAAGTTCAGTTAAATTACTAAATTTTTAAACTTTATAGAATTAATAGAATTTATAGGATTTTCAGAATTTTTTGCATTTATAGAATTCAGAAAATTTATTGAATTTATAAAATTTATAGAAATTAAAAAATTTTTAGAAATTCTAAAATTTGTAAAATTTATCGAATTTATTGAATTTGTAGTAATTATGGAATTTTTAAAATTAATCATATTTGAGTTTGTGGAATTTATAGAACTGACAGACTTTTTAAAATTCATAGAATTGGTGGAGTTTATAATATCCTTAATGTTTATGGACTTTTAAGATTTATAGATTTATTAGTGGACCCGGCAGACGTTGGCCTGCCACACACCGCCTTCTATGTAGACCGCACTTTACGTAGACCGCCTTTTATCTGGTGGCGCTGGTGTCTGATATTTTATGCACTTGACATATGTATATAGAACACATCCGTCATATGCAAATAAAAAGTTATTTACCTTAAAGTTGCGGAACAGTGTGACACCGGCATGTTATACACTGGCATATTATGCCTGGTTGATGAGCCAATTACGGTTCAAGTAATTATTTAGTATTATCTGGAAGACACTCTCAATTAATTTATGTTACGAACTAACGATAGTGCAGATATTGCTTAGGAATTTGATGCATTGTGTATTTGAATGCAGTTCGATACCATTGCCAATATCATCGGCATAAGTAGAGCGTAGAATGACTGGTAATGTTTAAATCTTGCACAATGGAATGCTTCGAGTGAATGTTTATGAGCCATAGTACATTCATCCCAGATAATGATCGAACTCTATTGCAACACTGCAGCCGTTCTGCCTTTTTTAATGCCACACATTGCGTTCGGTTTGCTATGAACGTCTAATGGCAGTTTGTGTGATGCAACATTCACGTTGTTTTGGATGTACTGTGTAAAATGACCCTAATGTGGTTTGCCTTGTCTGCGTGGGTCCTATTTTTTACCTGACTTGTCCCATGTAACATAGCGTGGAACGTCGGTGTATAATAATGTTTTTGCGAATTTTCCGAAAACAACATGTTTTTGGCACAGTGGGAAAAATTAGTTAGGTGTCGTTTTTGGTGGCTCGAATGCTCGTTGGAGAGCATTTTCTTCAGTAATATATACACGTCGACCGTTTTCAAGATGTACCACAAGGTGCTCGACACTTGGGTTTCGTTCGTGTATGGGAAAACTAACAATACGCCAGACAGCTTCGTTGCTGCTGATATGTCTACCCGTTTGGTTCCGTGATATTTCGCCAACTCACTGCTTTTATTAACGTATTTGCAAATGTACTTGATCAACTGTACAGAACTGCAAAACTCGACATTAGTATGAGCCTTGTACGTATTTGAAAGCTGTGGTAAGTAACCCACTGATTTTCAATTTAAATTTGATTTGTAGTGTTCGACATTTGCATTGTGAATGTGTGGCCACCATTCTCAGCGTTTCTGCGTCGATACAATGGATAACCATCGATATCCGAAATAGTATATCATTAATGCATTGCTTTGGCAAACGCTTTGTACATTTTCCAATAAACAAGCATGGCGATCTCATGTTAAATGTACCGCATGGATGTTTGTGGTAAAAATATCGAACAATTCTTGGTCAGTTGATCGATCTGGAATTTCTGCCGAAATTATTTGATTAACTTCTTCTGGGTGGATTTTAACATCAAGCCAAATCAAAATATAAGCATGAGGCAAATCTCGCTTTTCCCAGTCAACCGAACACATCCAGCAACGTCAGTTACATTCTTATGATTGTACTTTGTCGTAAACCATTGAATAAGTTGATTTCGATTCTCCATAAAATTTTCAACCAATTCCACAATCCCTCGTTCTTCTGCCTGTTCGATGAAATTGTACTGGCACCTGGTTGTCACGCGTTCTTCATCACTGCCCATATAATATATTTGGAAAAACTTCGGGTCCTCTTTAGGCATCAGCATCAATGAACTAATTTGGTGGTATACCTGGGCTTGTATTTTGAATGTAGACTCAAAGTTACGTCCATTGGTTCTGTGATCGTGAATTTTTGTTGCTCCAAACGACGTTATTTGGAAGTAACAATTGAATTTGCTTATCTTGCGCAAAAACAATTTTGAATCGTCTGATGTACCAGCTATAAGTGATTGTAAAGATTCCGACGGAGTGGTATGATGCACAAAAGATGCCGGGTACTTCATTGCGGAATTTTAACGCGTGACAATATTGGCATTCTTTGTCCATTACACTGATGGCAATTTTAGAATGCGCTGAATAATCGATGTCTGGTGCATATTCCAACGCAAGACGAACGAATGATAGACGTCTATTAATGCGCGACTCGTTGCCTGTCTTTGTCGACCTTGAGCTCTGAATGTGTCTATGTTGTTTTGATGCACCGCTCTCGCTCTTAATACATTTGCCGTAAACGTTCGTTACGATGTGCTTGAGATTCTTGCGTACGCATCTCTACTGAGCTAATTCTGTGTTGTTCATTTATTTGCGCAGTTTGTACGTCCGTTCTATTGTCTCTCGCATTTGATTGACCTTCTCCGCGGCATCTTACTAAAAATAATAATAATACACAAAATGATGAACCAAATGAATCCAAATAAAGCTATACTCACACGTTGCTAAATAAATCAAAACAAATGTTAATTGACCCAAATAAACCTAAACTTTCATATTGCTTTTGTTCGTTCATCCGCGAAACCCTTCTGAAAAATTGTAGCATCAAGGAAACGTTTAAATCAGCATTTGAAAAGAAACCGATGTTTGAATGAGGTATTTTCTCGATATGAGTAAGACAGATGTCAATAGATTTGTTCACACCTTCATTTATTGAAAGCATAAACAACTTAAAAATAAATAACGATACTTTTTTCCTATTTTTTAAAATCGCATTAAAAAATATTTATGGGCGGGAGGAGGGGATTAGGGAAGTTGAAATTTGTGGTTTTTTGTTTTTTTAAAATGAGAAATTGCAAAAAAAATTTTTGTTGACTAAATTAATTTTTTTAATCTCGACAACAGCGCCATCTATCGGATCCAAAACTATCCTATCTTTTAACGTGATATGTATACATTACGATATCGAATTTACAGAATTTATAAGAACCAAAGAAGCTATGAGATTTTTAGCATTTAAAGAACTTACTAAAATTTAAAACCCTATCTATAGAATTTATAGGATTATTCATGGAATTTATTAAATTTATAAAATTTATTATTTAAGTTTATAGAAATATCAAAGTTCATAGGATTTATCAAAAATTTCTGAATTTATAAAATAAGAAGAATTCAAAGAATTTGTAAAATTTATTGAAATTATGGAATTTGTGGGGTTTATGTCATTTATAGAATTGATGGAATTTATAAAATTCATAAAATTTATAGAATTTATAGAATTTATAAACATATTAGAATTTATAATTTTTATAGTCTTTGTGAAATTTAGAGAAATTATAAAATTTAAAGGATTTATTGGATTTTTCAAATTTATCGAATTTACAGAAATTATAAGAACTAAAAAATCTATCAAATTTGTAGAATTTAAAGCACTTACTGAAGTTTAAAACTTTATTCATATTTACGTTATAGAACTTATAAAATTTCGAAGACTTACAGTATTTAAAAAAATTATATATTTACTACAAATTCTATAAACTTCATAAATACTATAAATTTTTTTAATTCAATAAATTGTGTAAGTCTTATAAATTCCTTAAATTCTACAAATTCTATAAAGTTTGAAAATTTAGTAAGCTCCTTCATCTCTTAAAATTTTTAAATTCAGAATTTACAGTTTATAGGAAATTAGAAAATGTTAAGGATTTCTACATAGAAATTATGATATTTGTAGTAAAATTTTAAAATTTCGGGAAGTAGCTAGTCGTGGAATTTAAAATAATTATACAATTTATAGAACCAAAATAATTGATAAAATTTATGAAATGTATAGTATTTATTGAATTTAAATAATTTTTTTAATTTAAATTTATGAAAATAAAAGAATTTATAAAATTTGAGAAATTATGAAATTTTTGATTACGTAAATATGCAGAATTTTTGGAATATCGGAAATGTATAGGATTCACAGAACTCACAAAATTAATCAATTTGTAGAATTGATTGAATTAAGATGTTTTAAGGAATATTTGCATACATATGGTATTTCTATTTTTTTTAACATCCCGAATCCACTCGAAAGTCATGACGCTGTATTATTGAAAATGGTTGTTTTTCTGCACGTTCTATGTTTGAGCGAAATTGTTCATTTTGTTTAAGTTTCTCTTTTTTCTAAGTATTTGTTATGACTAATACTTATTTCATTTTTAACTCACCAGATTTAAGCATACGAAGTAAAAAGAAATCTTTTTCAATTCTACTCATAAGAATTGTTAAAAAAGCGCTGCTAGATTCTTAAATTAATCACCGTTAATTTTGTTTAGTAGGAAAATGCACTAATTTGAGTACAAATCGTCTGATCTTTTTTAAATCAAAATTGAAGAACTTGATTGAGATGACTGTCCTTCAGTTTCTCCGGCCTGATCATCTTATATTGGGAAACCCAAACCTTATATCAAATGACACAATATTGTCTTAGGGTTACTGGTGAGGATAAAATATTGTTATCTTTTCTCCAATACAATATTTTGCTAGAGTATCAATCAAGGTCATTAAGCGAAAGTGAAGTGCGATTCCAAAGCCATATTGTTACTGAACAAATAAATCTGCTGGTAATGACAGCAATCTGAGCATATGGTTTTTAAGCTATTGAAAATGTTCTAATTCTATTTTAAATTTATTTGAAAGAGTGTTACTTTAAAACGATATATTGGCAATGCTATTGGCAATGCTATAAATACGTAATAACCCTTTTTTTCAGTTGTAGAATATTTACTAGGAAAAGCATTCTTAAAGGACATAGTATGTACAGAAAAAAGTTCATATAGAATTATACAAATTCCACCGTAGAAACCGAGGGAGGTATCGGATTGGCCAAAATTGTTTACACATTGATGAATGTAACAGCATAATCTTTCTAAAACATTCTAAGCGGGCATATTATAATTTATAATTTGTTGTAAATCCGTGGCCTTATGTTGTTATTTGCTACAATAATTATTAGGTCGTTATATCAGCCCTAAAACACAAAACTATGAAGCTTAAGCAAATAATTTTATTAAAATCCAAAAATAAAAATAGTTTTGGTCACTACTCGAATATATAAAGTAAACTTTTTGTCATGCTACTATATAAATTAAGCTCATATTCCATACATTATTCATGTAAATAATAGTACAAACATACGAGTAACTTAGTGAATACAACTTTTTGTTTAATTTTAAAACGAGTATACATATTTTTAACATATTTTGCATATTTCAAATGAACAAAAAGTTCAGAAAGAAAAACAAAATTCATTCCAAAAAAAAAGCTCTCTATATTCATATTAGATTACAAACTGCAAAAAAACAAAAGCTCATAATATGTACCACTTTCATATTTACAGGAATACCTCGTATAACGAAATAAAAATGTTAAACAATTTTGGTACAACTACTTAGTGAAGTTTTGAAATGGGTTTTATTTTATTAATTCAAAATTTTAGCTGGAAGTAGTGACCAGTTTTTATTATAAAAGCTCACCTTCAAACGGCTTTGTCCTCCATAAACGTCATCAAATGCCATTTGAATATAAGCTGTAAGCATTCGTTTAGAGAAAAAATTAAAATCAATTTGTCAATTAACTATATTGTTACGGTACATAAAAAGCATATTAAAAACTACAGTTGTTTTTATTGTTAAAATGCAACGAAAATCATTTCCAGATGACAAATTATATTTTTAGTGAATTTTTATGTTGTCAATTTTCATACAACTGTAGTGGAAGTCTCTCGGTTATATTCTGGTGACATAAATAAATTATTATCTATTTTTTATGTTTTGTACTTGGATTTAGTTGTGTTATTTTTAAAAATAAAGCAACTTTGTGTGGTGGTACATTGTCTCGTTCCACATAATGATAAATGAGAATAGACAAAATGATTGATTAATTTGGGTTAGATTGGATAAAATTTGTAATCAATAATGTGAACATATAGTCCACAAAATGGTGAGATAAACACAGACGACAAAGTTTTTTGGGTAAATTGGAAGGCTATTTTTATGTTTTTTGCTTTTTTGTTATGCTCCGATCGATAGCGACACATTAAAAAAGGTGTTTTTTTGTATGGGATATGAATTAAATTGTACGTTCGCCAGCATATCTTTAATTGTGGTAAACATAAACCGTGTTATATGACAATTTATGTAGCAAATTAGGCCAGCTAGCGAATGGAGCAAAATTTAAACGCTTTAAGATATCTAAGATCGCAAAACCTAACATTTAAATTTTACATTTACAAATTTAAATTCCAAAATTTTTATTTAACGTTAAAAGCCCAAAATCTAAAATTTTAGACGTTCGAAAGAATTTCCCAATCATAACAAATAATTTTTAAGAATAGGAAATTTTTAAGATAAATGCTGAGATTTCATCAAGAATTTGAGTGGGTTCAGCCTACGAGCACTAAATATAGTAGATCCCCGTAAAGCGACATAATAGGTCACATTATGAGGTTTTGTGGTAAGTTTATCTTAATTAATTGATAAAATATTAATATTAATTTGGTCAGTTCCAATATCATAACTACAAGGAAAAAGAATTATTTTTTATAAATTCGTATTATGGAAATTAATAATCAGCCATCATAAAAAAAAAGAAATGTTATATACGTTTTTATTTTAGCAGAAGTTTGAAAAAAAATTGTAAAATGTGTCGATCATCATGAGGTGAATCAACACATATTGTTTTGTTAAATTGAAAACAGTACCTCAAATTATTAGGGAATACAATCCATAAATTTCGTAAATCATCGTGTTGCCCAACAACACATTTATCAATCAATAATCGTCGAGCATCTTATAATAATAAAGGGTTTTTATATGGTCACAGAATCTCGAAAACTTTAAATAATACAGATACCATACCGATTGGTCTAAGATTATCCAGCGAGTCATTATTTTGTTTCTTTCTAACCGGAATCATTAAATTTGTTTTCCACATATCAAGAAATTCTGACCGCATGCATGGTACAATTAATTATTAAGCTCGTTTCAGTCGCTCTTGGTACAATTAATTATTAAGCTCGTTTTAATTTCAGACTAATTGAATCAAGACCACACTGAGCAAAAAATATAGGTAAAATTTCGTATTTTCTAACTATCCTTATAGTATCCTTATAGGCTGTTTTGGGACAACAAGAAATTCTAGTTCTATGTTCTATACTTTAGCAAACAATCTAAAAGGCGGAACCTCTTTCTAAATAATAAGTATTTCTGTTTCAATAAAGATAATATAACATCTCACTTGGAATTTTAATTATAAAGTAGTGGTGATTTCGCTTTAGTTATTGGAGGAACAAACTAACTTTATAGGATTAAAATATTAGAAATTGAAACAAAATCCCCTTTTTTTTGGAATAATCTCAATAATTTAAGGGTAAACTACCTTATTTTTTTTGAAAAAAATACTATTTATGTGTCAACAACTGTACTGTATGGAACAGACTACGGCAAAATTAGGAGTAGTTCCTATCGATTTGGGGACTTAAAAATTAATTGGTAAATCTACCTGCTTTGTATATGGTATATCCCAATACTATTTAGAAGAAATTCCATATTATAGCTAAATGGTCCGTTCTTTAAAGGAAGGAGCCCAGCGGCTAAATAGTTTTAGGAGATTTATAGGTAATAATCCAATATTTTTGGGAAACTACCACTAAATTGGAAAGGCCAAATTAGGAAATATAACTATAATATAGTATAACTTACTCATATCCCTGTAATATTACCTAAATTACATTGGACATAATACAACAAAATTTGGGGCAGTATACGATCAAATTGGAAGCTTATCAATTAGTTGGTACAATTCACTCCTCTAGTAAATCCCAATACCGTTTGGAAAAAGCCTTAGATGAGGTAGATTGTTCCGTAATATGTAGGTTGCGAACCATAATAAGGAGGCCACACTACTTTATTAATAGTACTAGCAGAGGTAATATTCCTAAATCACTTGCGATATCACTTATATTGTAATGACCCATCTACTATAATATTTGGGGTGAACCCTATGGTTTATTATACTTACTTATGAGCCTGTAGTGGGAACACTTTTTAGTTTTATGAGAATAAAAACAAATAACACATTTTTATTATTAATTATAAAGAATTTTTATAATAATACAAATAATTCAATTGGTTATTTTATGATTATAAGTTACGTTTAAACAGAAAATAAATTAGGTAAATATTTAAAAATGTCGAATTAATATCCGGTTACGTAAAACGTAGATTTACATTTATTAATTGTGTGAAATGACAACATGCTTAAATTTAATTCGATTGACTTTTGAATGTTGGTTTTATCTACAGCAAAATCATACAGGTGATTATCAAAAAAGATTGTCTTTAACAACTGACAAATACAAAAACAAATTTCGTTAGGAAGAACTGCAAAACTCTGGATCAAACCAAAACTTGGTAATTCATCATCGTTGTCATAGGCGACAACCATTCCTGATTTAATTTTAACTTATACATTTTAGATTCTCTAATATACCTACATCCAAATTTTCAGAATAACTTTTTATTTTTAAATCACTATCACATTTCCTTTTGAAAAATCCTAACTGAAGCCGTTCGGCAATTGTATGCCAAATATTTCTTCTTGATCTTGTAGAATTGGCTATTTCCTTTAGTGGCTTGTGTTTTGCTTCATGCCTCATTACCCAAAACTGCTTAATGGGACCAAATTTTCTCATTAAAGAAGGATAATGCGTCAGGAAGTGATGTTTAGGGTTTTAACGGAAACTTGAAATGTTGAAGGTACAATGAATGATGCAAAATTATTAACTTTTCTAATTGAGCAACATTATCTTCACAAATTCTTTCCAGAAATAAAAGGTCGATAATTTCTCGTAAAGTTAAAAATATTTTCCACATAACATCATATTCTGGGATTAAATCACCAATAATTAGTCCTAAGTATTTTATAAACCACATCAACTCGGACGCGGAATACCTTAACTTGTGGTTTTTAAATTTTCTATTCCAATTTCTTGAGGCCTATTCACCTTTTCAGATTCTCCGTAGTAAAACCCAGTTATTCTATTATTCAATATTTTGATATCTAATATTTTTTTTTTGTATGAAATATAATAGAATGAAAGCAACCTCAAAGTTACAAAATCCTTCGTAAAGATCATGAAGTAAGTTACGCTGAAATTTTTGGATACATGAAAGTTTCGCAATCCGTTAAAAACGCATAGTGAGACTATCCCAGTTCTTTTGGGGTCAGACATTTTCAAATCGTTCTCGTAGTTATAAGGTTTTCCTTAGTGGCTGTTTTAGTTTCATTTTTATGTATTCTGCATATCCTGCAAAAATAATTTGCTGAGAAACTTTAGAAGAACTAGTATAGAATTAAGTCCTAAATTATCACCAATGCAAGAAACAAGAACGAAAAAGTCTTGTTTTCCCCAGTTTGTAATGGTAAAATTAATATTGTCTTTAAAAAGTTGAGCTCGAACTTCGACAGTATCAATCCAATATTCTTTTATTTTTGGTAGTGGTTCTAAATACTTCTCCAAAAATTTCAGCTTTGTCAGTATTTATTTTGATTGGGATCGTTCTTCATTTGAATCTGCACTTACAGACTTATTAATATCCAAATTCTTGCCACGCCGTAAATTCTTCTTGAAAGTTTGCAGTTTCTCCCAAAGCTTACCAGAAGCCTTTTTTTTTTGTTTTTTTTTTTGAATAAGGAATGTAATATAATTCACTAGATTCTTTAGGAAATAGGGCGACTATGTCCGGCGTAAGTTCTTGGAAACGCTCAGTAGTTACTTTAAAATCAGTTTCATCGTGATATTTGCCAACTTCAACTTCCTTTAAAATAATTACGTTCATTAATTTATTCCGATGATACTCTCTAGGACATTATTTTGCGTATAAAATTTTAAAATCGATTTGCCTTCTCCCGCTGATAAATAGTCCTTTACTGTTCCTTTCTGCCTTCGAATTGTGAAAATGTTGTCCAGCTGCAAATAAGTTGAACCGGATGTTGAGGATGGGCTGAATAATGCACAGGCTAGTGATGATGGTCCGGCTTCACTCGCACTACTAGGATTTATTGGATCTGCAACCTATTTAAAAGTAATGTAGGTTATTTAGAATAAAACTGAATTTAAAAGATGTTTATAACCTCTATATAACAAGAGTCAGAGTTTGTTAGCTCAATCCAAAGTAAACTGTTATCGTTGTCTAATGCTGAGTTGTCTATGTTTTCAGCTGATGATGATCTGAGATCACTGGTAAAGACCCTGTTAAAGTTAGCCGAAAGTAAAAAGTCGATAATGCAGATTATGTTATTGACATTCCAGCCGAAAATAAATCAGCCTCTAGATTGTTATGTCTGGAGATGGATTGCATTGATATGACTTATCAATAGCTGTCGCAGGAAAAAAATTCAGTACAAGTTTCCCGTGGGAAATCTCGGAAAATTCGATTTTCCAAAAATTATTAGAAAATTTGTATAAAATCAGCCACTAGAGTGTTATGTCTGGAGATGGATAACATTCATATGATTTGTCAATAGATATCGCAGGAAAAAAATTCAGTTCAAGTTTCCCGCGGGAAATCTCGGAAAATTCAAAAAAGTTTATAGCCGAAAGTAAGAAATGGATGAATAAAATCAGCCTCTAGAGTGTTATATCTGGAGATGGATTGCATTGATGTGACATTTCATTAGCTATCGCAGGAAAAAAATTCAGTTCAAGTTTCCCGTGGGAAATCTCGGAAAATTCGATTTTCCAAATTTTTTTACAAAATTTGTATAAAATCAGCCTCTGGAGTGTTATGTCTGGAGTTGAATTGCATTGATGTGACTTGTCAATAGCTATCGCAGGAAAAAAATTCAGTTCAAGTTTCCCGTGGGGAATCTCGGAAAATTCGATTTTCCAAAAATTATTAGAAAATTTGTATAAAATCAGCCTCTAGAGTGTTATGTCTGGAGATGAATTGCATTGGTGTGATTTGTCAATAGCTATCGCAGGAAAAAAATTCAGTTCAAGTTTCCCGTGGGAAATCTCGGAAAACTCGATTTTCCAAAAATTATTAGAAAATTTGTATAAAATCAGCCTCTAGAGTGTTATGTCTGGAGATGAATAGCATTGATGTGACTTGTCAATAGCTATATATCGCAGGGAAAAAATTAAATTCAGTTCAAGTTTCCCATGGGAAATCTCGGAAAATTCGATTTTCCAAAAATTATTAGAAAATTTGTATAAAATCAGCCACTAGAGTGTTATGTCTGGAGATGAATAGCATTGATGTGACTTGTCAATAGCTATCGCAGGAAAAAATTCAGTTCAAGTTTCCCGTGGGAAATCTCGGAAAATTCGATTTTCCAAAATTTTTTAGACAATTTGTATAAAATCAGCCTCTAGAGTGTTATGTCTGGAGATGGATTGCATTGATGTGACTTGTCAATAGCTATCGCAGGAAAAAAATTCAGTTCAAGTTTCCCGTGGCAAATCTCGGAAAATTCAAAAACGTTTCCAGCCGAAAGTAAGAAATGGATAAAAAAAATCAGCCTCTAGAGTGTTATGTCTGGAGATGGATTGCATTGATGTGACTTGTCAATAGCTATCGCAGGAAAAAAATTCAGTTCAAGTTTCCCGTGGGAAATCTCAGAAAACTCGATTTTCCAAAAATTATTAAAAAATTTGTATAAAATCAGCCTCTAGAGTGTTATGCCTGGAGATAGATTGTATTGATGTGACTTGCCAATAGCTATCGCAGGAAAAAAATTCAGTTCAAGTTTCCCGTGGGAAATCTCGGAAAATTCGATTTTCCAAAAATTATTAGAAAATTTGTATAAAATCAGCCTCTAGAGTGTTATGTCTGGAGATGGATTGCATTGATCTGATTTGTCAATAGCTATCGCAGGAAAAAAAATCAGTTCAAGTTTCCCGTGCGAAATCTCGGAAAATTCAAAAACGGTTCCAGCCGAAAGTAAGAAATTCATAAAAATATCAGCCTCTTGAGTGTTATGTCTGGAGATGGATTGCATTGATGTGACCTGTCAATAGCTAGCGCAGGAAAAAAATTCAGTTCAAGTTTCCCGTGGGAAATCTCGGAAAATTCAAAAAAGTTTCCAGCCGAAAGTAAGAAATGGATGAATAAAGTCAGCCTCTAGAGTGTAATATCTGGAGATGGATTGTATTGATGTGACTTGTCAATAGCTATCGCAGGAAAAAATTCAGTTCAAGTTTCCCGTGGGAAATCTCGGAAAATTCGATTTTCCAAAAATTATTAGAAAATTTGAATAGAATCAGCCTCTAGAGTGTTATGTCTGGAAATGGATTGCATTGATGTGACTTGTTAATAGCTATCGCAGGAAAAAAATTCAGTTCAAGTTTCCCGTGGCAAATCTCGGAAAATTCAAAAACGTTTCCAGCCGAAAGTAAGAAATGGATTAGAAAAATCAGTCTCTAGAGTGTTATGTCTGGAGATGGATTGCATTGATGTGACTTGTCAATAGCTATCGCAGGAAAAAAAAATCAGTTCAAGTTTCCCGTGGGAAATCTCGGAAAATTCAAAAACGTTTCCAGCCGAAAGTAATAAATGGATAAAAAAAATCAGCCTCTAGAGTGTTATGTCTGGAGATGGATTGCATTGATGTGACTTGTCAATAGCTAACGCAGCAAAAAAATTCAGTTCAAGTTTCCCGTGGGAAATCTCGGAAAACTCGATTTTCCAAAAATTATTAGAAAATTGGTATAAAATCAGCCTCTAGAGTGTTATGTCTGGAGATGGATTGCATTGATCTGATTTGTCAATAGCTATCGCAGGAAAAAAATTCAGTTCAAGTTTTTCGTGGCAAATCTCGGAAAATTCAAAAACGTTTCCAGCCGAAAGTAAGAAATGAATTAGAAAAATCAGCCTCTAGAGTGTTATGTCTGGAGATGGATTGCATTGATGTGACTTGTCAATAGCTATCGCAGGAAAAAAAATTCAGTTCAAGTTTCCCGTGGGAAATCTCGGAAAATTCAAAAACGTTTCCAGCCGAAAGTAATAAATGGATAAAAAAAATCAGCCTCTAGAGTGTTATGTCTGGAGATGGATTGCATTGATGTGACTTGTCAATAGCTATCGCAGGAAAAAAATTCAGTTCAAGTTTCCCGTGGGAAATCTCGGAAAACTCGATTTTCCAAAAATTATTAGAAAATTTGTATAAAATCAGCCTCTAGAGTGTTATGTCTGGAGATGGATTGCATTGATCTGATTTGTCAATAGCTATCACAGGAAAAAAATTCAGTTCAAGTTTCCCGTGGGAAATCTCGGAAAATTCGATTATCCAAAAATTATTAGAAAATTTGTATAAAATCAGCCTGTGAGACATAACACTCTAGAGGCTGATTTTATTCAAATTTTCGAATAAATTTTGGAAAATCGAATTTTCCGAGATTTCCCACGGGAAACTTGAACAGAATTTTTGCATTCGATAGCTATTGACAAATCATATAAAAACGATTCAACTTCAGATATTTACTCTAGAGGCTGATTTTATTCCAATTTTGTATATTCTTCTGATTTTCCGTTATTTTCTACGAAGCTAAGTTTTACACGTAAATTTATTTACAAAATTTTTTATTTAAATCTATGTATTCTATTTACTTTCGGCTGAAAACTACAAATTTTTTTTATTATCGGCTAATCTGCATTATCGACTGTTTACTTTTGGCTGGAAACTTTCGGCTTAGATTATGCAATCTGCATTACCATTAACTTTCGATTGGACTAACACAATCTGCATTATCGACTTTTCACTTTCGGCTGGCAACTTTCGGCTAACTTTAACAGAAATAGGAAGCTTCAGGATTAATATGTTCCGGATGTGATATATTTTACGTATGTGATAGATTGCTATTAGATCGCGTTGAGTGATTATCATCAATCTAAAATCATAAGTTAAACCATTAAAATACTATAGTGCTACAAAAATTATCAAATTATATATTTAAGCAGATGTGCCACATGCATAATATATTTAAGCAAATTAAAATAAAGCTTTAAAATACTAAGCCAAGCACGAAATTAGTATTACTAAACGCAAATAGTCCTTACCAATAACACGTTGCTCCTAAATTCGGCTGAAAAAAAATTCCAAAATTTCAGCAAATAGGTTGTCTTTTTGACCATTGAATTTAATTAATACTGTATTGTACTGTACTGTAATTTGTTCACCGGTTTACTATGTAGAAAATTGACATACCAATAAAATTTGGTATTATTTCTATCCCATTGGTTCAGTTTTAGTTCAGAAGTAAAGATGGTGTGCAACTGCTATATACATTGTAGACCAACCAATATCAATCGGGGGATTCTTCAAAATATTATAGAATCGAATAATTTTGGTTATTAAAATTGTTTACCTAACTTTTAAGGAAGCTTATCCCATGTCTTATAGGATTGTCACAAATACATGTTGGTTGAATTTCTCGTTGCATGGGAAATGTTTCCAGAATTCTGTTTCCTATACATTTTCTGTGTAAGGCCAATGTACTTTTTGCTCAGTGCAGCGCGCTAGATTTTTTGCTAGAAGGGAAACTGCTTGTAGCATTAAAATCCGAAAGAGGAAAGACAACCGACTTGTTCGGTATACTGCAAAAATAAGAATTTACTACAGCAGGCTCAATGTTAATTATAACATCAGACCTACCTTTTCCTATGCCAATCGTATTAATATATCCCCAAATTCCTGCCATAGATATAAGCGGCTCGTTCTGACATATTTTGTGGTACTTCATGTCGGAAATTTTCAGAAATTTAGCAAAGGCCTCATCCCGAAGTAACATTGTGTTAGCAATTTTAAAATTACACAAAGGAGCTGCAGACTGGCCTACCCCAGTGTTCGTTTCACCAAGACATATTGTCATGAATAGATAAAAGGGGTCATCAAATAAGTGAAACATAGAATTAATGTTATCGGTCGAATAAATTTGATCCCAATCAGTGCCCAAAAGGTAAGAAGACATTGCCGCATTATCTATGTTACTAAATTCGTAAATAAGCTTGTTCCGAATTTGAACTCGTTTAGATTTGTCTTTATAGGATGTGGCATAGTGCATTATTTGAACCCCAAAATTCTATCCTGCTCAGAATTAGGAACAATAAACTGATCTAGCCATGATGTGCCATGAGTTGGTGAAAAATGAACTGAGAAAATGTTATTTGCTTTTAAAAGATTATAGAATTTATGCGACCTATCAAGGATATTAAAATTGAAGTCACCACCTATTACGAAATGACTAAATCGTAATACAAAAGAAGATAATATTTTCTACAAATCATACATGTTAGTTATTACAGCAGGTAGGGGTGTTCCAGTAGCCATTGTCTAGAATTATCAGCTGCAATATAATAAAATAATATTAAAAAGAAAAACCAAACTTAAACTTAGCTTATTTGAATTATATAAATGGTACTTATCTTGTAAATATTGGATTATTAATGTTGATTCCAATTTGACATTCAAATTTATTGTATAACGAGATAATCTGTATCATCGACCTCATTATCGATCGATTATACTGTCATCTACCATCTAGTAACTAACTGATTTAATTCAGCGTGTTGCTTAAACGATAATTGCCGCTGGTTAATTTGCATTTCGCGAATCTAAATTTCACAATATTTCCTTTTGCTCGGTCACTTTTTTGGAGTCTTGAGAGCCGTAAGCAACAATTTGAGATTCAAGAAATTGGAATTAAATTTATTTAATAAAATTTATTTGAAATTGTTATAAGGAGAGAGTGGTATTAATTGTGGGTGAATTCGTCATCAGCGGACGAGAAGAAACTTCAGAGGATTCTAAATCATTAACCAGCAAGGAAGGCGAAACTGAAGCGCAAGTCTACCAAACAACAATGCTATTTGCTATGCAAACCATTTTACCAACCACCGTAGTTCGAGTGAAGGGCATAAACGGTGAATTTAAACTACGCCGTGCACTTCTAGACTCAGCGTTACACTCATCACGGATGCTTGTGTGCAAAAATTGGGATTGATGATAACCAGTATGGGCATGTGATGGTGAGTGGTTTGGGACAGACTAATATAGGACGAACAAAAGGAATCACTCAGTTAGAAATTGGGCCAAGATCATATACGGAGCCGGGAATGAAAGTGCAAGCCTATGTAGTACCAAAGATCACAACGTTAAAACCAGCATCCAAGACAGGCTGCATAGAACTCGATAAGTTAAAATCCATGAATCTCGCTGATCCGAATTTTTACGAAAAGGGCAATATTGATCTAATGTTGGGCGTTGAGGTGTTCTTCGCGATAATAGAAAACGAGCAACTTAGGCTGTCACCGCGTCTGGTAGCACAAAAAACCAAGTTTGTTTGGGTAATTGGTGGGCAGGTCTCTAAGGATAAAGACAAGAGCGATTTGGTTAATTTTAACATCACAATGGGGGTAGATAGCCCGTTACGTAGGTTTTGGGAGATTGAGAGTATTCCAGCCATCAACGATCTCACAGAGGAAGAAAAATATTGCGGAGAGTGGTTTGGAAATACAACGCAAATGAGTGAAGATGGAAAATTCGTGGTAAAATTACCGGTCAGCGGCAAATTAACGAGCCTTGGGTCCAACTATTTCATGTCGAGGCAAAGGTTTAAGGCGATAGAGAATAAGTTTATACGAAATCCTGTAAATCCGAAATTTCATGAGTGAAAATATTCAACTAGGCCACTTAGAGGAAATAGTGTTATGGTGCGATAGCAAGATGGTGCTAGATTGGTTGCCATCACACCGAGGAAATGGAATGCTTTCGGGGCCAACCGAATTTCCATAATTGTAGATCGCTGGCGGAATATAGCCTCGAAATATAACGCAGCAGACTGTGCATCACGAGGCATAACAGTGGATGCCCTTGGAAGAAGAATGGTGGTCAGAGCAGAGATCATGCTATCAAACCGCAGTAGAGAAGAAAAGTAAAAACCTGGAAGTATTATTGACTACTGTCAATAGCTTCTTCGCCGATTTTCTGAAGAGATACGGCTCGTACGAAAAATTGAAGGGGCTACGCAGTGCAGTTCCTTAACACAAGAAGAAATCCTGTGTGTGGAAATAACCATTATCAGGTATGTCCAACGCTAGTATTTTACAACAGAGTTGAAATGTTTGGAGAAAAATCAAGAAGTCCCGAGGAAGAGTTCGCTCAAGGCGTTGAATCCGTTCCTAGATAAAGATGGCATCACGACAAAGGTTTTGGATCATAAGAGCAAGAGATGTCGCGAGGCTGGTAAGCCATAAGTTTATCAAATATATCAGGTACAAGCCGAACCGTGAGCAACAATTAATGGGTGACCTACCACCAGCTCGAATACGATTTAATGTTGGAGTGGATTACTGCGGGCCATTCAAGATTTAACTAATACGACGCCGCGGTCAAATACTCGTAAAAATGTTGTTAGCATTTTTGTGTGCCTTAGCACTAAGGCTGTTCACATCGAGTTAGCCAGTGACATGTCGTCGAGCTGCTATTTGGGCGTGTTGCGAAGATTCATCGCCAGAAGAGGGATGAGCCGTGTCATATATACGGTGACAATGGAACAAATTTCGTCGGCGTAAACAATCGATTGAAGCAGTGGTACACCGCGCTTAAGGAAACGGAACAACAATATATACAAGATGAATTAAGTAAAACCGAATTGCCTCCAGCCCGCACATGGATGGTTTGTGGGAGTCAGAAGTAAAGGCCATGAAGTCATACTTACAGAAATCAGTCGGCGAAACAATACTTACGCTGGAAGAATTCTAGGCCTATATGTTCACTTGGTGGAAATGAATTAGATATTTTGACACATGGTCACTTTTTGATCGGCAGAAGTTTTATTGAAATCCCAGAACCAGATTTATCAGCCAAGAAACTATCACCTTTGGCGCGCTACGACCTAGTAGTTAAAGTTAGAAGCACTGGCAATGCGATTATTTAACCAGTTTACAACGCCGTGATCGATGACAACGCAAAACGAACAGCGTGTTACTTAAACACTTTCACATTATTTAGCCGTAAGCAACAATTTGAGAATCGATAGCTTCAGTTTTACCATACGTTCTGAATGAATTTGTAACATTTTCTGTAGTATACACAGACACCACCACCATTTTTGTGTGGCCTGTCCTACCGTAGAACATTATTGCCATTTGCGGCAACAGATTGATCACTGATCTTACAAGTAAGCCAGGTTTCCGTCACTCAAAAGATATCAAGGTTATTAAAACTAATAAAACTTCGAATTTGATCTATATGGCAAAATAGACTGCGAGCATTAAGAAATCCAACGCATTACGCACGAACTATCACCGTCTATCAAGTGTATGTCAGAGTTTTTGTGTAGTGTACTCCGTTAGAGACTGGAGTCTGAAAACCTTAAATACAAAAAAATCATAAAAACTAGAATAAAGTACACAAATTTTACAACTACCATGACCTTGATGAGTGACCGACGAATAATCACTAATAATAAGTTCATTGCTGCAATGATGCTGTGCCAGAAATTTCTTTTGAAGTCTTACATTAATAAATGGTTTAATGGCACATTGCAGTGGCCAAATACTACCATCATAAGCCTTGTTGTATATTGTAGACTCTAACGCAACTTTAAACGAGATAAAGTTTGGCAACATTTGATTTCAGCCACTGAAATACTCAGCTAATGACTAAGATAACTTTGAATATCCTCACTAGTGGTTGGTTTAGAATTTGAGGAGTCCAGGTAATTTTTTGGTTTCACCATTTCCAATTCGGTGTTGACTTCAGTTCCAGTTATGACATTTATTAATGTTATTGTTGATTGATTGCAGAGATATAATGTTGTTGTTATAAAACATTGTGCCCTTTGAATCTTGGGAGACAAGGTTGTTTGACAAACATATTAGTCAACAATTTGCTAACCTCACTCAATTGAGACATTAACGCTTGGGATTTGGCTTGGGTTAGTTGTTGCTGATTGTTATGATTTTTTAGACAATCATCACAGAAAAATAACACCAATATCACTAATATTAGAAACTCTGCCAATTTGTCCACCCATTAAAAATTAAGGGGCCTCTATGCTAGATAAGCGTGACCGACAAAAAGATATTGCTTTGCATTTGCTCGTATTCAAGGGTAATTTATTCTGAGCGGTATCACAAAAGACATCAAGTTTGTCTTGCAAATGCGCAGTGTCAATGCATATATTTTTAAGTCGTCAGCAAACCTGAAACACTGAACAACATCGTCAATAAATACAGTGAATAGTAAAGGTCCTAGGTAGTTGCCTTGAGGTACACCAGAAGGTATGACAAATTCGACAAATTGCCTTGATGTCAGATAAGATGCGATCCATTTTACTGGAATGAAATCGGTTCCGAACTCAATCAATTTCTGAAGAAGAATTTTGTGATTTAGTCTATCGAAAGGTTTCGAAAAATCTGTGTAGACAACATCAATCTGGCAACGGTTTCCAACAGTCTCGAGAACATTGTCCGAAAAAACCATCAAATTAGTAATTGCTTCAGAACTTGCACCAGCAGTAATATCTAAACATTCCAGTCCAATCATAATTTTCGCGAGTTGGATCGATATCGGAGTTATGAAAAGAGGCCCGAAGAAAATTGGCAAACGAATCACATATTTCATGAGGACGAAGTGAGGATGAAATTGCAAGATGAAAAAACTAAGTTCAAAATACGTCCAAACTCGTTAAAAATATTATTGAATTGACGCGTTCCAAAATTCGCAATACTTCCTAATACATAGCTTGAAGAGATATCAATGGATGATCCCATAAACCTGATTTCGATCCAGCACCAAGCGATTTTTTCCAAATTCAAGTCAACCAAAATCAACACCTGATCAGTTTCATTAAATAGTCGTTGAACATCGTTGGCAATAAATTCGATCAATCCTTGTTAAACGTCAGAAATACTATCAAACGGTTTATAGACTCCCACTATGAAGAGCCAGCTCGACCGTAACAATAATTGACACACCATAGTCGAAATTGAGGCTGATTTGAGCAAATTCCAGGTCGTTATTATTGGCGACGATGACATCACCACCAACGATCTCTCTATCACGACGAAAAACGGTGTACCATGAAGGAAAATATTTCTCCAATTTGAAATCAGCACGAGATGAGTAAATTGAAAGATATTCATTTTGAGGGACGAGTAAAAACTCAACACGATATCACTTAGGAACATTAGGTGCATGTAAATGTTTCTTATGATTTCGACTCGACATGATGTCCACTTACTGTGGTGAACAGTTGAAGACCAGCCGAACGTTGAGATTTTCGTTGTAACTTCATACGTCTAATACGGCTAAAATGCATAATAATGAATTTGATAATAATTAATGGCACTTAGGAACATTCAATGCCTGTAAATGTCTCTTATGCATTCGACCGACACGATTTCCCCTTACTGTCGTAAATAATTCAAGACTAGCTTATTTTATACCGGTTGTTAGACAGGGGCTATAGAATTTTCGAAATAAAAAAAAAATCTTGGATAACTTTGAAGATAAATAGATAACGTCGTTAATTCGGTAGCAACAAATTAGTAGATAAAAGCCACTACATCGCTATTTATAATTTTATATTAAAACTGAACTAGATTTATATAAAGTTTGTTAGTGAATAATTTTACACATACAATTTATTTATTAATCATTTATTTAATTTAGAATTAAACATAATTCATTTTTTAAATTTTTACAAAATTAATTCATATACATCACCACCGAGCGACGAGTTATCGCTTTAAACATCGACGGACTGAAGATGAAGATAAGATAAAAAAATAATTTTTATTTTGTTTTGTGTTCGTCATCACGTCGTGTGTTTTGTGTCTCGAGTACGTTCAGACGACGTGAGACAGCCAATATGCATTCGTGTTGAGACAAAACAAATTGTGGTTGAATATGTGTACCGTTAATTGGGCGAACCGCTACAGGACTCCGCCGCAAGTAATTTCCCCTCCTTGTGAAATAACAGAATGAGTAGGTGCTATACGAACGGTTTTATATGTTCGATGGCTAGATATTTGATCGGCCTAACTGAGAATTACGTAAGCTGGTTTGAGTCGATCGATTGAAATGTTATGATTTTTCCCATTAATCGATACAACGAATTGTTTTCTTAGTCTACGTATTACTTTATACGGAACTTCGTAAGGATGAGATAATCCCGTGCGAACCTTGCCTGTTCCAATGAAGACAAAGTCGCAGTTGTCGATCGACTTCGGAACAAATACATCATTTTGTTTGGATGGATGAGTTGATTTTGGCACAACCAAAGTCGAGTGTGAAGCCACAAGAATGTCGTCAATGTAGATAAAAACGAAGTCTAAATCACGTACTGCTTCGTTCATGAAACGTAAAAATAATGCGTAAACCGAATGGCATTCGGGTGAATTCGAATAGGCCAAACGGAGTTGTGATCGCCGTCTTGTCAACGTCTTAAGGTGCGACGGGAATTAGATTTGCAACCATGCAAGTGCATGGATAAACTTTGGATGTGGGGTATCGGGTAACGATTAGGTGTTGTGACCGAGTGTAATCGTCGATAATCCCCACATGGTCGCCAATCGTGATCTTTCTTTTTCACCATATGGAGTGGTCTCTAATTCCAGTGTAGGAATTATGTATGTGCGGCTATGTGACGGACTGGATCTAGTCTGCGTGGTCTTGGCACAGCCAAATGACCTGCTGCGACAATATGATGGACCACGTTGTGTTGAACTAGCAAATAGTAGTTCGGCTGTGCTGTGAGTGAAGGAAATTGTTTGAGCAGAGTGCCGTAACCATTGGTGACTGTGAAATGGATTGGTGCCGGTGTGTCGACGTGAACAATTTTGGCATTGATTGACAGTTTAGCAGCCAAGATGAAAGCATAGGTGAAGGTTTGTTTTGGTCTGAGATTCACCTGAAGCAATTTTGTCCCGTCAATGATTGTTTGAAATAATTTTCTGGAGTAATCGAGAGGTCAGGATCAGAATCAAGATTTTCCTACATGATTATTCGAGTACAATGTTTAAATCCTTTAGTACAATTAACTATAATACCCTAACCTAGGCGGAGTACAACACTGCCAACCAGCCCAATAACGACCGTCACGGTTAGAACAACTACTTACGCGTCACTGCGATAACAAACGTTCACCAATTTTTCCCCCTCATATTTCAAAGTATTTTTCGACAATTTAGATTTTATTGTTAGACCTTAAGAGCTTCATTGAATTTCCAGTCTAAATCCATTAACGCTCGGCGCTTTAGATGCATAAATACTTTTCAGAGTCTAAGATAAATGTTCGGCTCTAAAAATGTTTTCATGAAACCCAGATTGAAAAAATGCTGACGTATAAATTAAATAATCCCAAATGGTACCACCATAACTTCGCCAGCTGTTATTTAGTCGTCTCATTTCATTTCTAAACTATTTTTGTTCGAAATTAATACTGATAAAAGGAATAATTAGTATGTACATACAATAAAAAAAAACCGACACCATTATCAATGTTTCCTTCTATATTGTGCTAAATAAATTAAATTTGTTCTATCAGTCCAAAAACTTTGTTTTGTATCTGAGTGGTGTACCAAATATAGATAAATGTGCCCAACCAATTAAAGACATACTCTCATATAATTTTTTTCGATTAAATTTCATGTCTAACCTAAACATTGTGTGTGTAGAATTTTAATCTAAAAAAAAGTGTGACAAACACCTTTAAATTTGTTTTGCTTTTTTATGTCATCTCGCACCAATTAATAAGCGCTGCCTTATTTAAACCAGATAGAAAAAAAAGCTGATCATAGAAAAAAAAATTAAAATTATAGATACAGTGTTGGCTTTAAGTATATATTGATTATGTAAAGCTTTGTAAATTGTATCAATTGTTTTCCTCGCATAATCACACAAAATTTTTCTCTTTCTTGTGAAACTTAATTAAAAAAAAATTTACCACCATCGAGACTTTTAGATCCGACTATATATATATAATAAATTTTATTATGTAGAACTTTTCTATTTAGTTTCATCTTAATCGATTTTAATAATATTAAAACGAAATGAAGATGGAATTTTCCCCCCATTTTAAGTCTTACATAAATTAAAACGAACAAAAATTGAACGACACAGAAATTGTTGTGAAAATTGGAAATGTTTACTCGTATTATTTATAGTACAAAGATGAGAGACACGTGATTTTTGTATTAATTATTTCTTCTGGCAATCTGGCATGATATACGGTATACACAAAATAATAAAAAAATTTGTGTAATTATCTGTATGACGTACGGACGGATATTTTGTTATATCGGTTGTGTATCGCAACATGTCATGAACTGACCATCTATACAAAATGTTTGGTCACTTCTGAGAAGGTACCGTTGAAAAGGTCGCTTTTTTAATAGTCAGAAAAAGTGTAACGGTATTCACCACATATATATCATCATAAAGGTTTTGAAAAATGCAACAAAAGATAATAAAGTTGATAAAATTTCCACTTGTAAATGGCACTGGTGTGCGAAATGTATGTTTCCCTCTTACAGTTGTTGCAGAGTCATTGAAAAAATCGAGATCTAAAGAGGTCACAAAATTAAATATTACCGCGCCGTATATGATTGTAAAGGTCTTAGCATGATAGTTATCAAATTTACTGTCGAGGCGCTGTTTGTAGATATTTCTGATTGGTTATTCGCACTGTTTTACTGATATGGAATTGGTACTGTTATAAATTGATCGACACACGCAAAAAAAATCCTATAATTTTCCACCACTCCTATAAATATTTACTACTGTGAGTTGAAAAGCAATTTTTTCCAGTCGAATATAATCTGAAGAAGGTGTCATTGGAAATGTTTTATTCTAAAGCGGCTAGAATTCTCCTAGAATTTAAATATTATTTATCACCCGTATAAAAATTCACATTATTGAGATGAAAATTAATTTTTCCCGCTCAAATATTACCGTGCCGAATATTGTTGTACACGTCTTGAATTATTATCAAATTCACCGTTAAGGTTATTTAACCTTCTAATGACCTTGGAAGTCTTGACATAAATTTTGCATCCCTGCATATTTTTAAAACCATTTCCACCCTAAGCCAATATACTCTGTTTTGAGCAGAAGCTCATTCACTGAATGTGCAGCATAAGGTGGATTAACTAAAAAAGATATTATTTACGAAAACTATATTATATGCAGGACAGCATAGCTTCAACTCGACCTGGTGGACTCTTCTTTATTTGGATCTAAATCTTCCGCGTTTAACCTTTATGCGATTTTCCGTTATTTCCACGTCTATTAATTTCCATTATTTCTATATTATGTCCCCGTGTATGGCATTTTGGCTTTGTGAGAAATTTAAATCTAATTAAACAAAAAATATAAATACAATAATTCATATAATATACGTAAAGTATACGTTAAAAGCAACTCAATATTTGAGCACCAAAGACATATCTTTTTATAATAATAATTAAATATTAGTAGAAATTCTATTTCCAGTTTAGTCGAAATTTCTTTTATTCTAACTTTCTACAAAATTCCAGAATGTCTTTGTTGAATAATCAAAATCTTTGTTGAATACGTAATGAGCTTTAAATAGATAATTGAAGGGATCAATGGCAGAAAAATGCGGAGAAAGTATTATAATTTCTTCCTCTACGAACAAATAATATGACGAAATGGCTAATTTATTCTCACCCACCGCAATTATATGTGGATGAATTGCCTTGATTTCTTTTGACTTTAAAAAATTTGAATTTTGACTTTTAATAATCTGAAAATAAATAAACAATTAGTTTAATAATATGGGCCCTATTGCACCAACTACTTATCACTTATTACTTATCAACTTATCATAAATTTTGATAATTTTCTGTTGTACCAAATTGAAATTTGATAAGTATTTAATTGAGTTATAATAAGTGATAAGCACTCACTTATCAAAATTAAGTTGCACCAATTTGCGAAATGATAAATGATAAGTAATATTTTGATAAGCGATAAGTTTGAGGTTTTTGATAATTTTTTCGTAGTTCTGTTGCACCAAAAGTTTTAACTTATCAATAATCGACTACTTTAATGATAACTTATCCAAAATATCAATAATAAAAATTTCACCACTCAAAAAAATTGATAAGAGCTACAAATTGTAGTGGTATGACGGAAATCTGTTAAAAACGTTTTTGTTTTGCTGTTATTGTAAGATGAGAACTTCTGTTCGATTTTAAAAGAGTACAAACACATTTTTCAATAAAATTATTTATTATTATAAATGATAAGGACAATACATGTAACAATGTGTTTTTAAGTGTATAATAACTTTAATTTCAAAATTTATACCGCTATTTTATTGTATTCTAATAAGTTATAATAATAAGGACGTGTTCGAAGTTTGTAATAGTTTTGCAAGGAGTGAAATAATTTTTTTTTTCATATTTTGTAATAAGTTTTATTTATAATTTTTTTTTACAAATAAATTAACGTAATACGGCTTAATTATCGTTATTGCGCGCTTTTGTTTATGAATATTATTACAGAAGTGTCAAATTTACAATACGTAGTGGCTGTGATAATTTGGTTGAATACAAAATAATATCATAATTATTACAGCTGGAATAATTATCACAAACTTCGAACATGTCCTAAGTCAAAGTAAGAACAATTTCATTCTGTTCGATTTATCATATAGGTAAAACAGTGGTTTTTCGATATTTTAAAATTAATATAAAACTATCAAATATAGGTATTATATCAACTTTAGTGAACAAAAACTGAAATTTATTAATCGAAAGAATAATTTTTATAAATAAATGCGTCGGTTCGAAAGATTATTCGAGGATGAAAACGAAAGAAGAAATCGTGTAGTGAAAGCCAGAATCCAATATTCTCTGGACTCGCAAGTGATAAAACATTTTCGTTTGTCACATGAACAAACACCATGGAAGCGACTGAAACTGCGCATTGAGTCCTCTATAGCAGCTACTAACAACACTGCATTGGTTAGGAATATCCAGGATAGAAGTTTCTTGAGATGGGTGGTTACCTTCAGGTAGCTGGTTGCTTCGGTGGAACAATGATTAATATATTAGATGCACCTACGGTCAATGAAGAACGCTGCGAATCGACATGGAAAACATTCAATGAATGCAATGATGGTGTGTGGCCCAGAGCGCAGCTTTTATGCAGTAAATTTAAATTGGCCAGGTAGTGTCCATGACTCCAGAGTATTGCCATAAACGAGTACAAGGCTATTTAGCAATTTTGAGTTTTGTTTTCGCCCGTTCCCCGGTGCTGTGATTTTGGGTGACAGAACTTTCCCTTAAAGATTGGCTTTTCCCACCAATGCGAAGAAATCCGGATGATGCAATAGAGCAAAGATTTAATCGTGCTCATAAGCGGACGAGACGAATAATGGAAAATCATTTTGGTTTGTGTTGTAGTTAAATTCAATTTATTTGTTAATAGGAATTCTCTTAATTCATTTGTTATGAAAATAAATTGTTTACGTTTAAGCACTGCTGAAAAATTATTTACAGTTAGAAAAGAGAATTTATTTTAAAAGCAACAAAAGAAAAGTTTAACAATTGATTCTAAACTAAATGTGCGGAAACCATATTATTTTGCAAACACTATCACATTTATAGCATTTTTGTTTAGATCATTACAAGTTATCATAAAAATTTGATAATTCGTCAATTGATAAGTTTTAGACAATCTGATGTGCAACGCTTATTACTTATCATTATCAAAATTTGATAAGTTTTTAAATTGATAAGTGAGTGAAATTTTGTTATTTTTGGTGAAACGCTTATCACTTATCATTATCAAAAAAACTAGCTTATGATAAATTGATTAGTAATAAGTGATAAGTAGTTGGTGCAATAGGGCCCTGGTTTCACTGACTCAGTCCACTTATATTGTTTTAATTAGATTTTTCAATGTTTTCGTTAAAGCAAGAGTTTTTGGATTTTATTTGACTCCATTTTCAGAGGCAATGTAATAACGCTTATGGAAATAAACTAGAAGAGTTCGAAAACTCGTGATTTTATAAAATAAATTGGTGAAACCAATTTAAAAGATATTAGTTATATTATGGGCTCAGTAAAAAACAATTAATGCGTAACTACAATATACCTTCTATTTCCGGAATTTTATGATAATTTCTTCCTTTTAAGTCCAAATATACCTTGAATACATGGGGGTATACGATGGTCCACTTGTTATTAACATTTTTGGCGTTTGGATATCGCAATTCGAAATCAAATGAAATCTTTGAAAGAATTTTATAATCAAAATCTTGAGTGATGTTATGTTTTGAAAAATATATTTTCCTGATCAGGAGAAGTAAATAAAAATGGGAAGGTATTTGAATATTTGACATCTTTATTAAATTGAATGTTTTAATCAATTCCTTTTGTGTCTTCACGTTAGCGTTTTTTAAAATTAAAAAATCCTCGGTGTCTTCAAAATTAATATTTCAATTTTCACCTGGTTCTTCACAAATAAATGTATTTTTGGGTTTTCGTTTTCTGGTGGTTGTTTTGCCTTGTTCTAATGAATAACGTTTTGTTCGAATTCACTGCAGTCTTATTAAAATAGAGTTTTCTATTTTAGATAAGCTCCTAGGTAAAAGGACATGGTTTAAATTTAAAAAAAAAAAAAATATTATTAACTAGATTATATAAAATATCGTTTAGAAACGCTATGAATTATTTGTAAATATGTCAAAATCAATTTAATTGCAAATATTAAAAAGTATAGTATTTCGCCGTTTTCTTACGATTTCATCGTTTTCCATAGATTTTAATTGTGGAAACAATTTAATCATCGCGTAGAACAAGATATAATTGGATTCTGGAAGGTGTCCATGATTTTTTACCAGAAAATCGACATTCTTTGACGATTCCTCTCCTTTCCATATCAGAAAGCGCTTGTAAGTTTTAGATTCCAATATGTAATTTTCCAGTTATTGCAGATTTCAGTTGACGTAGGTATTTGATATTAAATATTTGTGTTTAATTGATTTAGGGTCCGAAATGAATATCTTAACTTTGAATTAGCAATTTCAAGCTAATTTTCAAGTGTCAGGCTGTATTTCGTTAGTCACGAACAGTAATAAAATATTGCAATAGCCTATTTGAAATAATTAATATTTGTCTGAAAATTCCGTCGATTAGTGAACAGATCAATAAATAGTACTCCCGATTCTACAATTTTGCCTGGCTGGTGGCGTTCGTATTACCGATTCTGGAGGTTTGTTAGCTTTTAGGTGAAACTGAGGATGCTGAAAACACTGCTCCACAATCGGGATGAACTTTTCTTTTCGAATTTTTACTTTGCTTGCGTCCGAAAACGAATCTATTTCGTACGCCGAAATATTTACATTGGTGGCGGCTATAACAAAAACCGATTCGACGTGAATCATTTTTCCGTTCAATTGCGAGGATAAGTGTTTCATTATGTTTGAACAAAAAGGGGCAAGAGGATTTTATACATATGTACATATTAAAAAAAACAGATTAATAGGGTTAAAACACAATAGTTATTTAGATATAATTGTATGTATAGTACACAGTTTTTTGGTTTTGATTTTACCGAAACATACAAATACATTTGATTTTACCGAAACATACATAACAAAAAGAAAATTTTCCGAGCTTTTGTATCGATTTTAGATGTAATTTCATCGTAGATTTGAACGATGTATGCTTTATATCTAGATTCGACTCAAAGTTGAATCGTATATACCGTGATGCAACCCTTGCATCGAAGACGGACGCAAAATTTCTAAGTGTGATAGTGAATCGAATTTTGTTATAATATGTAAAATATTATTGATCGAATGTTCGGTGGGAGATCCAACAAGGTTTTTATTATTAATTATTTTACGTGCACACACTGTATTTTTCTAAGTGTTTTGGTCGCATCCAGTGTTCGCTTTGAACGTAATTCAATTGTCTAATAACTTATTTATTTATTTTTTAATATCGCAAGTACACTATCATTATTATGTTGGTTTGCTATTGTTAATTTGATAAATCTTAGTCCTGTCAATTCCTTTTCTAAAAATCTTCAATTATAAGTATCCCGCAATTTTACCTAAAATGGGAGTGGTACCGGCCAGAAATCTGGAAACTGATGAATTTCTGATTTAATGTGAAATTCGTGAAATATTTAGTACAGTTCCAGAATGATTTACGAAAACAGACGCGCAATTAGCAACCGAAAACCAAAATCCAAATTTAGTTCCAGTAGAACCACAAGCACGTGCTGTAAATCTATAACAAGCTGAATAGTAAATTTGAATATTAGAGCTTAAACACTTGCATTTCAACATCATAATATTTTTTAGTTCAAACACACTTCAAAAAGAAGAAATAAATGTTTTTACATCAAGACTCTTACATGTGTTCAAAGAATTTCTTCAAATGAATCTATTAGAGAAACGACCACAAAACTCTCTGGTTTTATAAATAGACCCATCATCAAACTATGACCCATCAGAGATCCTGATTCAGTTGGCAACTTTACCGGTTATTACCACATTGAAATAACTTTAATTAACTGATTCTGTTGGAATATCGTCACCGTGAAACGACAAAGATCAACAAATTAATTTATCTCAGAATGATTCAGTATTACCTGTGAATCTTCATCAGAATCAACAGGCAAACAGTACTCTAATACTAACAGAAATTCCACGAACAGCTGTTACACCGCGAAATGTACACTTCGATATACTATGGAAAGTGCTTAATGACCCACAGACGACACCATCGGTTAGGATGCCGGATCGGTCACAACCTTCAGATTATGTCAATAATCCAAGAAAACCTACCGCGAACGATGACTTACCGACTGTCATCAAACCCTTAAAATGTTTAACTCCTGCCTTCTGTTCAATCTGATATCTAACCCAACCTGAGGACATACTAAAATTAATAAATGGAAACTTTCTTTTAACGGTACTGACATGTTGGTCGAAAAATTAATTTTTCAAATTGAGCATTTGGCTAATACCAATAATATTCCGGATATTTAGCTAGTGAGTGGTATTCAGATTTTTCGGAAAGGTGTGGCTTAGGATCATTACTGGAACATTTATCAAATAAATCCAAAATGTTCATGCTTTGATTTTAAAGATTCTCTTCTTCATCGATTTAAAAATCGTAGATCTCGCAAGCAAAATCATACCAAAAATTTTTGTCGAATTCTATAGACATAATTTCAGGTTTGATTTTATCTAACGGTAACGGAAGACCATTTATTTTTTCAAATATTTTCTGGTCCAGCATTATTTCATTACCATTGGAGAAGAAAACGTTTCTGCTGGATATGATAAAACAGTTATTTTCTTAATCAAATTGTGCCAACGAATCCGAATTGGTGATCGGATACAGGTTCTTCTAGGGACCCACACAAAACGGTAAACTACCAATTGAATTGCTATAAACCTTCAACAGATGATCACTAGTGAAGATGTTGAAGAATTCCATAAAGTGTAAGATTTGTTTTATTGAATTCCGATAGTAATGGTCATATACTTCTTCTGAATAGTAAATAGGTGCCACAGTAAGGGGTGTGGCGTTAGATATATTTGTACAGCGAGCCCTTTACAGTAGTGGCATATCAACTACTAGATGACAAGGCTCGTTTATATTTTACCGAACCGTTAAATGGGATTTGACATTTGAAGACGGTATGCCACTGATGAAGTTATTTACTTTTCCAGGCGGTGGACATTGCAGAAGACATCAAGTACAAGCTGTAATACCTCAGGTTTTCGTGGGTGTAACAAAGAGGTAAAGGTACATATCAAGTCAACAAGATCACATAATATTTGTTGAGATCAATGTCCATATTCTTAAAGTACGACTTCAGAATACATTTGTCAAATTTTCTCGTACATATAGCTACAGCAATTAGTCGTGATACGTTCCGCAATATATCCTGAATAAAGCATTCTTCACAATACTCTACCAGATTTATTTTGGTTGCAGTTGAGTAGTCCAATTTCGATTTAAGCCTCGAAATGAGTTTATTAGACAGCGGATCTGCCTGCCGATGCTGGATTTCCGTTAGTACTCCACAATTAACTTAGCTTGTAGCCAGTATTTTCTTTCCTCGGTAATAGGGTTCATTAAATTTAATAATTAGAATTCCACCGTTAACTGCGAACAATTGTTGGTAACATGGTAACTTTATCGGTATCGGTCGTTACCGAAGTTGTTGAAAAAAGGTTTCTTTTGCCCTTATTCAAACTGTTTTACGAGAAGCTCATCCGGGCATGTTGATCTTATATGATACGTAATCGTATTTCACTCCATTAGATTTTTTTTTTAAATAAAATTTAATTTTACACAAACTAATTGTTTTTCGTGTTTCTTCAATTTTGATGTTGAGATGGGTCGTAGGTACATACATCGACATTTTCGATATATTTTGTGATTATTGAAATTTTTTTGATTTTTTGAGATTAAGTCATTTTTGGATTAAGCTAGAATTTCCTTCTGGATTAACGTTAAGTTGCTTGGCAATGAAATTATTAGAAGTTTTCTATTTATTTTGGACCAAAACGTTTTTTTTTTTGTATTATTCTAGAGTTTTCATATTATTCGAGCATTCATGTTTCTCAATATTCCCCGAAATTTGCAACAGGTTGAGTTCCTTACAACATGCACCGTCTGACAACACTATTCGTCGTTTGGTGTCGAAATTTGTTGAGCACGGGACAGTGAGAGATCGCCAACATGCCGTTCATCAACGACCTACACGTTCCAATGAACTGGTTGAAGCGCTCAGAGAAAGTATTGCCCAGAACCCAAAAGTATCGTATCGTCGCCGCGCTCAGTATTTTGGCGTTAGTGGAACTACTTTGCGGCGCATTTTGAAGGATGATTTACATTTGTTTCCATATAAACTTTAATTAACACAAAGAATATTCCCGACAGACCGTCCACGTCGCTTGAAATACGACCAAACAGTCGCTCGAATGGCTGACAATGAACCTGATTTTTGGAAGCAAATGTTGATGACCGACGAGGCCCACTTCATACTCTCTGGCGGCGTTAATACGCAAAATTGTTGCAGTTGGGGAACGGATAATCCATACGTGATCCATGAAACGCCATTGCATGACAAAAAAGTGACTGTTTGGGCCGGCGTTTGCGCCAAAGCCATCATTGGGGCATATTTTTTCAGAGAAAACGAAACAGTCGATGGAAATCGATGTCGGTGGATATTGGCATTTATGTCTGCCCGGAAATGCGTGAAAAAGATCTTGACGATTACTGTGAAACAGTTCAGTTTCTGCAACGAAAATTCCCTGGACATGTGATGTCACAAAGAGGCAACAATGACTAGTCTCTGGACTTATTTTTGTGGGGTTATTTGAAAAGCAAAGTGTACGCCAGAAAGCCTCAGACCATTGACGAACTTAAGAGAGATGCTCGAAAAGTTAATGGAAAACGCAGCAAAAATGGCACGTTTTGCTGGCCGCCTTTCTTAATTGATGTTGTATTCAAAAAATAGTCCAAATAAATTGCAAGGGAACAAATTGAATAAAAATACCTCATATTATATAGAAATCGTTTTTTTTTCAAAGTTACTTAATGCTTACATACCCCATGTTAAACGATGGCGCACTCCATAGAATTAGTGATATATCTAAACTTTTGTTTTTCAACTTTTCGAGATTTACAAGTTTAAAGTTGAAGGATGTTAAGTTAAAAATACAAAGGGCTGAAACCTCAAGAGTTGATCAAAACTTCGGTCTGTATTACGTGCGTACACGTGAGATTATATCAAGTCGACCCAAACTAACGCCCGAATCAACCAATTCCAAATTGAACCCCTTAATTCGTTCCTCAATCTAAACTCAATCTCCAACTGAACTCCTTAATCCCTTTACAATCTAACGTCAATATCCAACTCAATCTCCAACTAAACCTCCAATTCAATCCTAGCGTAGAATCCGATTTCCAATGCACAAGCCGAATTTCATCATAATTGTTTCAGAAATAGGCAAGTTGCATCACACTTTTCCATATTCCAGAACTTCATCCAAAAATCATTTTAGAATCCCATTTCAGTCAAATTTCACCAAAAATCAGTTATGAAATAGATAAGTTCTATCCTAATTGGCCGTTCATTTAATTTGCAATGTTTAATTTGAAATGTAAAAGGTTCAATTTAAGGTTTGAGATATTATCAGTGACCTTTCTTAAGTCTTAAACAATATTTGTGTAAGGTTTGGTTCAAATAGGTCAAGTCTTGTGGATTTGTTTAAATATCATACACATATGCTGAACATACATACAAACACTCACTTTATTTTATAGATTGCTCAATTGCTCACAACTCAACCATCAACCCAACCGCAAACTCTCTTTCAACTCAATCCTCAAACCAGCGTATATAAAAAACTGGTCAACTGCTCACTATATCTTAATCCAATAAGATATAGTGAGCAGTTGACCAGTTACTCAACCCGAAACTCAATACCTAACTCAATATTCAAACCAGCATATATAATATAAGTTTGTAATTATTTGTATAACCAGGTATTTTTGGCCAGGTACTCGACCCTCTTAACCCGCAGGTTCCAAAAGTTTTTCAAATCTCGGCCTTCACCATAGAAACAGATTGGCAAAAATAATTCTAAATCGAACAAGCCGTTCTCGAGATACCATGGGTACTGGCATACAGACATCCAGAGGTCCAGACAGGCGGACGGACATTGTTTTCTTTTTTTGCTTTTTTAGACTCAGGGACTTTCAAAACGTCGAGAAAAGTGGTTTTAGACCAACAAATTTTTGATCATTTTTGACAGGATTTCAATACTTTGGTATATTTGGACCGAAGTATTCTTCAAGATTTTTGATGGTAATCGTTATATTAGATGTTATTCAGAATTGTTAAAGATATTTGTCAAATTCTCCGAGCTTATTGCAAATTTCCACGTTATTTGAGATTTCTTTGAAATTATTGCAAATTTTTCCGTTACTTGTTAGCTTATCAGTTGAGCTGCTCCTTTTTTTTGAGTTAGATCCTGATCTGTAATTTCAGATTATTTATGATGTTTGTAGGCAACCAAGAAATATATGTACACGAATAAATAAGTAGCAGGTTCGCGTGATAAACCTACAAAATATTTAGCAATCCGGAATTTAATCAGCTGTCCTTAAATAATGTACATACTTTTAAATCTATGCTCATTAAGTATCAAGTTAATCGATGCTAGATTTCCCATAAAACAAGAAACTAAAACAAACAGAAACTTTTAAAAATTATTTCTGAACAGCTCGCAATTTAAACTTAAACCAATAGATGCAGAGGTGAGCTTGTATATTGCTACAACAAGGTTTCGTCGTTTCGAATACAGAAATGTTTATAGTGTAATAGTTGATGGTTATTTACAACAGTTACTGATTTACTTGCAAATCTAGTTAAAATTGCTTACGCCATCTTACCGGTAAATCGTTTCTGAAATTTTGAACGTACCTATAGCTATTCCATAATTTTTACAAATGATCCTTTTAGAACAAGAAAAAATCATTTGTCGTAAAATAATTTCATTTTAACTGTAAAGGCACAGTAAACAAAAATGGTCCGCAGCCATATCACTGCTGTTAACAAAACGCTGGATACTCCTGATGTCCATTCTGCTGAGGTACATCAGGTCATTGAAGAGAGGTGCCCCTAGAAACTTTAGCTTGTATCGTGCCAGACGAGGGCAGGTGCAAATAAGATGAATTACTGTCTCTTCCTCATCTTCGTCCTCGCAACTATGCCAGTACCTGCCTATGAAGCAGTGCCCCGTAATCACTCCAACAACCACACTGATCTGACTCTGCCGAAGTAAGATCAGCTATTTCGATTTCTGCTTTTTGAAATTTGGTCCGTTGTACCAAGTCGAGCCAGTTCATGGGCATTTATATTCCCTGCACTATTGATGTCCTGACACCCACATAATATGGATATGTGAACCGATCTGTCATCTCGTTAAGAGAAATGACATTTTTGCAGCAAGAGTATAGCACTACCGCAGCTTTCTTTACCCTTTTCAGAATATTAAGTTTCCAATTAAATGTGCTATACACAACGAGACCCAGAAACCTAGCTTCGTCTGTAAAAGTCAAGATGAACCCATTTAAAGTGGGAGGATCGGTATGAGGAAGCTTAAATTTGCTAGAGAAGAGAACCAATTCGGTTTTGTGCGGTATAGAATATTCTATTTATAAATTAATTTGTTCGCTCAAACCAATTCCTCCCAAAAATTATTGAGAGCTTTGGAAACGAGAAATTGGATGGATTAAGTGGCTGAAGCGGATCAAAATAACTATCATCACAGTTAACAGGATTGGCAAATTGAATTTGGCGATGGACCAAAACAAGTGGGCTAGATTCTTAAATTAGAAAAAAAGAAAAACTTTTAGTGACAACCATGATTACAATATCACAATGTACCTATATAATTGCGGAGAACAGCATTTAGAAGGCACGTAGTACTTACGTTTTGTTCCAAAGCACATTTTATCCATTCGGCTAACAAGCTTGGAAATTTTGAAATTAAATTGACAACAATTTTTTATTAACTGTGAGATATAAAGCGGTTACCCAATTTCATCTAGAAAATCTGAACTTATTACCATGGTTATATGAAATTTTATTCATTTTCTGCGGAAAAATCTTGCTCAGCAATTAACCTGATTAATCCCAAGAATAACTGTTATGTATTGAAACAGCCTTTAAAAATTCCACATCTATTAAGAATCATGAAGAAATTATTACGAATTACCTGATTACCCAGAAATGTAATTAACAAAAACCCGTCCAAATATTTAACATATCAGCTAACTGCAATAAGACATCTTAAAAATATTTATGTAATGTACCACAAGCCAAATTAATTCAATTACTCTGTACAGCCGAATACATACGTTGGTGTATATACAACGTAAATACGAGTAGAAAAGGGGTTAAAAGATAATCATTAAAGTAATTCTCTTGGGTCCGTTATGCCACTCGTTACGTACGTCAACATCATAAACGTAAATGATAAATTAACTATATTCAGCCATATGTTTAAAATAAACCTGTGGGTGGGCTTTTTTTTTTTTGGTAACCCACAACAAAAAAGAAACATTAAACTTTTCCACTTGACTAAATCTTAATTAATCTATTGTACAAGTATAATAATGTACAGTTAAAAAGTTAAAGATTTAATTTAAGTTGTAAAGAATTGTTTACCTTTTGTGCTTTTGATAACACAAAACATTTACAACTGACGTTACGGTACTATGTATACTGTTTGTTATGATCCTATACCTCAGAAATTTATAACAAAAAAATCATTTTCATCTCACAATATTTTTCTCGTCGAGCTATCGAGTGCCGAAAAGGAAAACCAACCGCATATAATCTAACAAACACGATATAACTCTTCATTCGGCAAAAAATATTTTTCTCAGTGTGTTTTTATTTTCAATTGGATTTTCCTTTTTCCATACACAGAAAAGAAAAAACGAGCAAAATAATAATAACACAAAAAAAAAGAAAATCGTGGAAAACTCTATTTTCATTTTAGTTGAATTTTAAATGTCATACTGAAAGGATCGTTTCGTTTAATTTTGTGTTAATGTTTAAATTTTTTAATTTTTAATTTTTTGAAAATTTAGTTTTTTGTTAATTTTTTTATACAAAAAAAAAAAAATAATAATAAAAGTGTGTTCTTGTGTGTGCGTGTGGTGTTTGTGTGTTTATCTAACAAAAATTGTTAATCAATTCTAATTTATTTATTTTTTTCGTTTATTTAAATTTTTTTTTTTTAATTTTTATTTTTTGTGTATATTAATTGGAAAATTTATTTTATTAATTTTCCCAAACGGTGGTAATAACGCACGTGAATTTTAATTTTTATTGTTTCACAAAAGATTTAATTTTTTTTTTTTTTTTTTGTAAAACAATTGAATGTGCAAATCGTTTGGGTCGAAAATAATTTAAAGGTTTTTTTTGTTTTTGTTTTGCAGTGAAAAATATTTATGTGGAAAATGTGGAAAATTTATTAAAATCTATATAAATATACAAGTTGTTGTGTTAAAGTGTTTTTTTTTTGTAGTAATTTAAAAAATAAAAAATAAAAATACTAAATAGTTAAATTTTTACATATATTTGCGTTCAATGTGCTTTTATGTGGAGCTTTTTATATAAATATACATACTGATTATATAAAAAGAAATTGGATTAAATAATTTTTTAACATAATATATAATTCTAGCGAAAATATTATAAAGAGGTTTACAAAAATAAAAACAAAATCCACCTTGTAAGTATTTTTAAAATTTTAAACCGAAAACTTTTCCATTTTAATGTTATAAAAAATTTAATTAAAAATTGTTTTATTTGATTTTTGGATTTAATAAAAAATAAAATGCGAGAAATTGTTTTTTTTTTTTTGGCGGAAGAAAGCTTTCGCATTTTTATGTATTAAAGACAGAAATTAAAAAAAAAATCTCTGTGTTCTTACGAGTATTTATGTATGTACATGTATAGAATTTTGAAAATGCTTACAATTGTTTGTGTGTCGGTAATATAACCGTGGGATTTTAATATGATTTTTTAATTGAGAAATTTTAATGTTGCATTTGGTTTGTTATACATAATTCATAAATCAATGACTGTGGCATTGCTAAGTACACCAACTTACCTATATTTCACTTGTGGACATCTTTGATGAAAACGTCCTTTTTGACAATGGACCAATAAAATTAAGGACTAAACATTTTACTTATGTAGTTAATGTGAAGTTTATGACAATTGTCAAAATATATCGGTCCGTGTTTATATTAGTAAAAGTGTAAAGCTACACAAAAAACCTTACAATAACTGGTACACTATGATACAAGCGTTAATTATAACAATTTCTGAATTGTTAAAAGTTTAAGTTTTCGGAATTTGAGTTTTTTTGAAAAGTTAAATTTTTAGTCGTTTAAATCGTGATGTTGTTGATTGATTTATTTGATTTATTTATTTTGAGTGTACGATCAAGCATTAAGCAAGATCTCACACGCTTTTTTACATTTACTTGACTCGGTTACAAACACCTTGACCGTCAATTGCTAGTAGTTCAGTCAACATTTTTTTCTAAAAACTGCTTCCTAAAGTCAATAATAATAGTCTGGTCGTTTTTAATTGATTGACTCTCAACCAATTTAAGTTTAATTTAATTTCTATAAACCTCTAATGAATTAATGTTTAAGTGTAATTCACGCTATAGTGAAACAAAATAGGCTAGACAGGAGAAAATGAAGCTTAATGTAGATTACACACGCTAAGCATGGAATGCTAAGTGTCCAGCATATGTAGAAAGAATAAGGATAGTGAAGCGGATGGCGAAATCAGATTGTCGGGGAAGTGGGGTGGCAAATGGACAGGTAATGCTTGTTAGTACGGCGGATATATTAAGTAGGTTGGATGAAATTGTAGAGGTTATGAGAGATTTTAATGTATCTCTGCTGAATTTTACGAATTGAAGGGTATACCTACTATAGATGTGATTCTACCTCTAGGAACACAGGCTTGGGAGTTCTAGTATATGTAACCGAGAAGTTAGGGGGTAGGCTGATAAGTCAAGTTAGTAAGCCTATGGAGTACTGGATGCTAGCGGTTAAGGTAGGACGAGTAAAGAGAACTGAAGATATGGGAATGATAATATGCTGCTATAGGTCACCAACTGCCAGTAAAGTGTAATTTTTAACTCCCTTTAGTGAATGGTTAGAGGGATTGATGCTGTTGAGGGCAGGGAATATAATGATTTTGGTAGAATTCAATCTAGTGTGGAGAAAGAGAGCGGAAGAGGATTATTTGAAGTGTCTCAGGGAACTTACAGAATCGCTTGGTCTTAAACACTCCATGAAGGAAAGTACCGGACTGGCGGACATATCAAGAAAGAAAATTGACTTAGTATTTTAAAATAAGGAAGTGAATTGTATTGTTTTGGCCATACCGAAAATCACAGACCATACGCTTGTATGTTGAAAGGGGAGGGAGTAAATGGGGAAAAGCTGGTCAAGGGAAAGATAGATGTAAATGTTGTGTAAGAGGAATTTAAGGGACAGAAGATAATTTACGAGAAGCCACTCGGAATATTAAGGAGGATTGTGGAAAATTAAATCTATGGGTGGGAAACGCGGTGAAAAAGGGAACATGCGGGGCTAAGAAAGTGGATATAGCTAGAACTTGTCTTTGGTTTACGACGTTAGGAAGGTAAGATATGAGTCATATAATAAGTTTAGGGCGATGAAGGAGAAAGAAGGAGAAGTGGGGGCTGAGGCGGTGAAGGAAGGGTGGATGGAGTATCAAAGGAACAGAAACAGATTAATTAATATGATTAGGGATGAGAGGAGATTGTATTATGAGAGAAAAGAAAGGAGTGAAATAAATGTGACTATTAAGACCTGCCACTAAGATTATAGACGTTTGATCTGGGTTGGATGCATCCCATAATGAATTACAATTAACGCCACCAGTAACCTAAATCAAAATGATAAGACACTAATTAATTTCTAAAGTATGAAGTCCGACCTGAAGTTCCTGTGAATTCAGATGACAAAAATTTAAACTACCTACCTGTCCGCCGGGTGCTAAAATTTTCTGGAAATCTGCTTATTTTTCTCCAATATTCTGAAAATCCAGATCAAATTTGATAATTATCACTACATGTACCATTTTAAAATAAATTAAAAATTATTAAAAATTTAATTACAAATAAACAAAATAAAGGAAATTAAATTAAATAACAAAATAAATAAATTATATTTACAATTAACAGTGTTTAGCACCTAATAATCTTGTTTGCCAGCAATGTACTAATATTAATCGAATTTATCTAACATTTGTACTAAAATAATATCGCAAAGAAATCAGAAATTCCGGCCAACTTCGTTTTTAGCTAAATTGACATTTCGCAAAACAATCACCCATCCTGCCATAGTAATCAAAATTGTGTTCAAATAAATTCAAATTAACAAAAACACCAGAATATAAGCAACATTATACCGATTTACACTCGACCAGCTGCAAGCGATATTGCAGCAACCCGCCACTGAGACAAATCAAATAGCGCTAAGCCACTCGAAGGCTTTAAACAACATTGTTTTAATCCGACTACATATTATAAACCAGCATTATGTGAATCATATTATAAATGTGAATAAAGGAACGACACAACGTATACTCATCCGCCTTCGGGACACGATCCACAATTTGTTCATAAACCAATGGTAATGTTTTTTTTCCTTTTTTGATCAAGTACATTTCGAAAAATGCCACGAAAAGTTATACCAAAATAAATTCGAGGGGGCCAAACATAAACTACAAAAAAACTTCCAGGTAACGTCCACTAAGCCATAAAATGAAAAATCGAGACAACCACAAATGTACGTCCGCCTTTCAACATTTGTAATTTTAACAAAACAACATGATTCACCTCAATTTTTATTCGGTTCCATTGGCTTCATTGTATTGGATAATGATACATTCATTATTTCAGTAAGGTGGAGTAAAATTAGGATTTCACTTCGGAACATGATAGTGTTCCTACGACTGCAGCCTGCAGTAAATAGCTTCCCTAAGCATAAATGTAATAAGTCCCCAATATTTGGCATTTATTGTCTAGATTTGCAATAATAGCCGCATTTCTTGACGATTGATCAACACCAAAATGCGTAAAACCAACAAACACTAAATGTCAATTTTTTTTTCCGTTTCGTTTTGAATCTGCTTGTTCGTACGCGTATTGTGTTCATAATATCCTTTGCCGCTTATTTCTTCTACCAATGAGAAAAGAATACGATGAATAAAATACTCGTATGAACAGGCAGAATGAGTTCAGTGTTTAATTCTATTGTTCATCTAACAACTACTTAATACAAAATTATTGGTCACCTACATTTTAGTAGCTAAACTAATTTTTAGATTATCATTTGTGATCCAAAACGAATATTGGATCAAATGTTGTTGTTGCTTCACATATAAATTTTGATCTTATCCGGATCACTATGCGTCAAGAAAAGCAGCTTAGTAAGCTATACTTAATTTCTTTAAATTTACATTAGTGTTAAATCAGTAAATAATATGAAACCCGCTTTTATAATCGGGCGGACACCAGGTGTGCAAATTAATACAAATTTGCTACAATGACACCTAGATTAGAATAGAATAACTAACTATAACATCGTAAAGTGTACTAGTGGCGACCCCTAGATTAGGAAATTTTAGTTAATAGTACTAAACAAATTATCCATGGTAAACTGTTATACCAATGTGAAAATAGCATGATAATTCTGGAAAAATGGCGATTTAAAAAGTGATTTTCGGGATATTGTCACTTTATTAAATATTGCGAATAGTGTTTTAGTAAGTTAAGCGGATCTTATTGAAGAATAATTGTGTGTAAATAAATTAGATTTTTTTGAAAAGATAAGTGATTGTTTAATTCACAATTCAGTGATCCAAACCTTGACTGGCATTAAAAAAAGCAAGAAATTTTCTTAGAGAGTAACCCGGATAGTAAAAAAAAGTACTCGTCTACCAGAATACTTTGCAACTCGAGCAATTTGGATACCATATTTGGGGTTATAATCTTAAAACAAAACGAACGGTCTATCCCAACGTACCAGTTCTGCTTACCAGAAGTGAAACACTACCCATAACAAAATATACCATTAAAGAACCTGTAACTATTTCAATTAAGAAATTGGGGGAATACTAAATCCATTTAAAGTTTGAGAAACTTCGAAGGGAATCAGCTACTAGATGACTTGATTAGCTTTTCGGCCCTTTATTCAATTTTACCACCCAGAATTTTACACAACAAAACTGCTACGATACTCGCTTCAGCATCTTTCACGCCACAGAACGCCTACACACTCGTTAAACAACAAGATACAATTATATACAATCATATGTAACCCTTTTAATTACGTTAATTATGCCGTTAGTTCGTATTTATCCTGAGCTACATATAAAATCATTAACAAACATCTACAAATAATGTGGTATTTTGAAAACTTAATCAAATCTTATACATATCAATTAATCTCCTGCTTTGCTGTTTCAGATTTATTCGGTTTAAACCTTTAAACGTTTCAAGTAATGTTTAACCGTTTTCGGATTCACCAATCTCCAAATTCTCAATATAAAAATGCTTTTCACGTTCGCCATTTTGAATCTGCCATCTTAAATTTTAAAATTTTGACATTAAATTCACAATCAGTGACCTCTAAAACCATCGGTAAACGACTTCCACATACAATCTCCAATAATAATTTGAAATATTTGTTTTGTGAGCTTTTTAATGCTTTTTCAAAATAACTGTACACGCCCGCTTTCAATTTTATGTCTTTAGAATTCGCTTCCCTACCTAAGAAGGTCCCTTATTACTTCATCAGCTTCAACATTCTTTAACGGAATTAGCATCACATTATAGAAAGCCTTTTCATTTTTGAAACCACTAGTGCCAAATTCAGGTTAACCTGAACCAATGAAATTATCACTTGAACTGAATGCGTCATGGTTACATCCAAGCTGTTATTTGCTGGATTTTGCAATTTAGATAATTAAGATACATAGAGTGTGGGGATCAGTCTCAAAACTTATATTCCATATTTTTGTAAATGGTTTTAGCCCTTTTCACCGATACCGTTTCTGTCTGCCAGAGCATTTACGTCATCTTGTAATCTAGAATTTGCTCTTAGTGTGAAGCATATGCATTTTCTGAAGATTTCATTTCTTCACCCAAATTTGACGAATTTATCAATTCACTTAGCGCACTTAAGCCTGTGAGAAAAATTGACTGACAGTCAAAAAAAAAAAACAAAAAGAGAAAAACAATCTGATGCCAATGTAAGAGACAAGGACATCGTTTTTTATATTATTTTTTATTTTACAGCAACATTTTTTTTTTCTATAAAATAAAAACCGTTGTCTTTGTCTCTTATATGGGGCATCAGATTATTTTTCTCTTTCCGTTTTTTTTGACTGTCAGTCTCATGGAATCTCTCATGGAATACAGGCCAAAAAAAAAAATTTTAAATAATAAAAACTTATAAAAAACAAAATAATTGCTGATTGATTGATTGATTGCGATGTACGATCAAGCATTAAGCAAGTCTCCCGTATTATAAATGCGAATACCACACCACTATATGCATGTTACACAACACGACACCATTCTTCATGAAGCCAAACCCCGTAAAGAAAGGCGCCACATCGATAACCACATAAGTCTAATAGTTGTGATAGCCGCCCCTGGCCAGTCCGCCGTCGTACACCTTTTTACATATAACAAGATCGAGGGATGGGAAAGGAATGTTAGCAACAAAGACTCAACCCGGTTCCAGACACCTAAGTAGTTGATAGTTAGTAAATTTGTTAGTAATATATTTTTTAGTAATTTATTTAACACAAGACAATCCAATTTTAAAGTTCATCTCTACTGCTCCAACACCTGTAAGAAGACAACAATGACAACACAAATTTCCTGGTACCGCAAACTCTATTTTTCTGAAAAGCTGTAAACAACTATTATTATTCCCCTCCACCATTTTTTCCATCGGCGGTTGTGAGAAGGGGGCGAGATTTCGTTCCATCATCATGTTCCCATGCGGTCACCCAAATTTGTACTAACTGTAGGTAGTGTTGCTTGACGTTGTTGTTGAAATCGTTGCGTCTCTGCTGTCCCTGCTACTCGCCACCCCCCCCCCCCCCTTATAAAAAACAAAATAATTCCTAAAAAAAAATTTACTTTTTCGGTACGATGCAAATTTAGTGGAAGAACCACTAAAACTTTTTCAACCTAGTCTGTACTTAACTCCAAACTTCACTCCACCTACCCAAAAACCAAACTCCACTCTCCTTCACACAAAACCAAATTTCACTTTCCTCCACCCAAAACCATACCCATTTTTTTTATTTTTCAACAAAAAAAAATGTTGTCAAAAAAACTTGGGCTTCCGCTCAGCTATTGATAAAAAAACCGACCATCTTTCATATTTGCACATGCCGGTCAAAACCCTTGAAAAATGTACATATATTTTCTTAAATAAAACAACAAGAGAAAAAGAAAAATCGTTGTCATTCATAATAAAAATTATGCATGGAAACAACAACAAGAAAATATATGCAACTCACCGGCCTGGTACGATAATATTTCAGCACGAGCCAAATAAATGTAAATATACATATAAAAGAAAATTTCAATCGTTGTGGAAAGATGATCGATTGCCGCGTGTGGTTTGAGGTCATGAACATATTGCAAACATTTATGAGTTTAAATGACTTACAATATGTAGCGAAGTAAATGACCTTTTGCATTAGGAATATATGGGTTAGGATTATTTTGCTTGTAACACGGCGTGAACGAAAAGCCGGCTGTTACAAACGTGGGGAAAACCCATTACCCTGAGAAAGAAAAGAGATCTCAGTGCTCTGTAAGAAGGGTTTGGTATTTCTTATAACAGAAAAAAAAAAATCTAGAGGTTTGGAAGAAAACCTGTGGCGCACATGGCCAATGCCCAACGTGGCGGACGACCCACACAACGACCCTGTCTCATGCTCTACTACTTGAGCTAGCAAGGCCAAGGAGAAAAAGAACGTTAAGTTCGGTACGTCGCAGAACCGACGTGCTTGTGTTTTTTTGTAGTGTTCCTTCCTACTGCACTTAAACCTAAAATTTTCTTATATGCTACTAACTTTCTATCTAGATCACCGATGCCCAGATTTAACCAATTGTGGTCTATTGGCCGCAAGCTGGAGATCGCTGACCTAGATCCTTGCTTGTTGTAATTTAATCGCTATTCTAATACTTAGCCAATACAATTTTTTTTTCTTTTTTTTTTACAAAATTTTTTTTTTATTTAATCTTAATTTTCTATTTTCTATATTTCCCCTAACTTAGTTTTCTACCTGTTACTATTTCCTAATAGACCTTCTGGATTGGTACCCTATTACTCCATTTATATTTGTGGTCACTGAACCCTCACGAAATTGGCTGGTCGGTTCCGGATAAACTGGATAAGATTGTAGACCAATTGCACCGGCTGTTATCACTTCCGCCAAGCAACGAATAAGATCACGACTGAGATGATGACACTGTTGAATAAAACGTACTGCATGGATGTGGTGGATATTCACACAGCTTACTGTAGTGTTCAGACCGTTTCGACCATGTGTACAGGAAAGCAAAATGATCGCTCATACTGCTGCGATGTACTGGGGTTAATACTCTGGTGTATTTATTCTTTATTTCCAAAAAGGCACCACGGTTCTAAGTTCAACAACACCCTTGTACACATCTGAAGTAGCTGGTCGCATTTTATCTTGAAATATTGTTGGGATGTTATGGTTGGGATGCGTCTATTTGTCATCAATGGCATCTTCGATTCAAAACTTAAGTATTTGTTTACTAGACTTGTCCCGCCCGCAGGATTTGAACTAGTTGCACTCATTCGAAGTACCCACTACTAGTGCCCAAAATTGCGTTTGCTGCGACTGAATTTGAATTAATAGCCTTCGTCTTATTCCTATGTATGTCCATCTTTACATCGATATCCGCCTGTTGTATTTCTTCTGACATCATGATATAGGAGGGTGGTTAGAGTTCAGTGATAGCCACCTTCTGTGTGATTCATTTGTGACCTTATCATTGTTTGGGACTTGGAGCATTGCTGTTGTCTCTGCTCTTATTGTTTCCTGGCCGGGTTGGTTGTCAGTTCTGCTGCTAGTCCCTCTACCGAACAGTGCCACAAAGATATTATCCCACTGCTTCTTGATTTTCAAAACAAAACAATTGTTTAGGACCAATACTAGCTATTAAAAAAGGCATAACTTATTATTTACATTAGTATCCCTACCCTATTTTCTATGCTATGTTATTATTTTTTCTACTCCCTGTCTAAATTTAACCAATTTCTTATATATGCTAACAAACTCTTAACACTAAATACTGGTTTCTTGGTTTATAGCGATAAACCAGAAACAAACCAGTCCTCATTTTCCTTTTACATTAGCTACTTTTAACAACACCTACAATCTTGTAGGTATTGTAAAAGGAAAATGGTACCCGTGGAAAATTATAATCTCGCTGAAACCAGTCGCCGATTAAACCTGGCCAGCACCTCGTCCTCTGGGCGCAAATCTATCACATCCAACGGCTTGTCTACTGATATTTGGGCTCTTCTTGTGGGCCACAAAAATGAACGCTGGACCCTCACTACCATGCTGGTACTGCGGATCCTCCTCGTCACCCTGTTGGTGCCGCGGCGTCTTTTCGCCACCAATACAATTTGCGCATACTCCTGCGGACGACCTTCCTGTCACCTGATGTTACCGTCGTGACGTAACCTCTTTGCTGCACAGAATCTCTTCTGGCATTCTTTGGTGACACTGCAGCATTGGAGCCGATCTTATGAAAACTCAGAGCAGAATATACAGCTCTACCGTCTGTCACCTCACCTTCGGCATGGACCTCTATTTTATCAATTGGCGCTACAGGCTGGTAGACTTCGGTCCCTTCTACCTGTTCTTCAAGCGGACAAACTTCTTCACTTAGGTCATCCTCTAATCGTCCTTCTCCTTGCTGCTCTTTAATACTCTCTCTAATTTTCTCAACTTCAGAGTCCTTTTCTATTTCTGGCTCTACAATCTCGCATTCTGCACGAACCTCTACATCTACCTTAAACTCATTGAGCTCTCGACCATCATGCTCTTCTTCTACGTGCTGCGGTTCATGTTTTTCGCCTCCAACTTCCACATCAGGCTCAACCTTCTCTCTCACTACCTCTACCGTGGAGTCGTCGACTATCACACTCCCCTAGATAGTACCTCGGCAACATAATACGGTGGGATCCAACCTTTGCTCAACCGGTTGACCAGACCCCATAGAAAAAGCCGAACCACTTGCAACTCTTCTGACTTTCCCCCAAAGATGTTATGCCCTGGCGTGCGGAACATCTTGCCTTCGACGTGCAATAGTTTGGTCTATACGAGGGGTATCATCTTGTCCACGGTGTTACCAGCCCAGATGTTCTCCAAGAGACATTGTTGAACTTCCCGCAGCTTCGTTTGGCACGTCGCAAACTCTTGCCATGCGTGTCTCACTGCAGCCTCATGCCAGGTTTTGGGTACCCCCCGGATAGCGCTTTCTTGATTGAACTGGTGATTTAATGATAAGGTGAAGAATCGATCAGCCCCCGCACTTCCAACTCAACGATTTGCTCGTCGGGCTGTAATAACTCCACTTACGTTATACGCTTCATAATAAAAACTTTCTCTACAATAAAACTTAAGCTATAAAAAAATTTAAAATTTACCTCCTGCACAAACCTTCTCCAAAAGTTCAGCCCCGTCTGCACCATAATTCTGGTTCTCTGATGTGTGCCACTGTGATGTGATCGGAAGAAAAGGAAAGGATTGGGGAACTGAAAATAAAATCGAATTATTGAAATGTTGAGATACAGAATCAATTTCACAACGAGCATTCTTAACCCTGTGCGAACACCAAGGTGAGCCTCGCCGCTATGATTACCGTAGTCAACATTCTATTTGTATAATCTGAAAGTCACGACATAGCAGGTTTGTCCCCATAGCCACAATGCTGGATTCAAATCCATTCAGGAAGACAACAGATTGTATGAAAACAAACACCACTACTCATGCCGTCACAGAGCTACTTTCATACATAAGCAGAGATAGTTGCGTCAATACTACTTTTCAGGAACAATAGCTAGCCAACTATTGTTTGGGTTTACTTGAAGTTTTGTTTATGTTTGACAGCGCGTCAGAAACTAACTTATGGAATAAAGTCGCATTCATGCCCGTCCTAAAAGCAGAGACGGGTATCTGTCCGTTAGCTCTGAACTACACCCAGGAAGTACTTAAAACTAAAGCGGACTTGCGATCACATCACGAGGGATGAAATATAAAATTGAAAAACCGAAGTGAAATTATTCGCAAACTTAACTAATGAACATAAAGAAATTTTTTATTTTTTTATTTATAAATTTTATTAAATTAATTTGTCGTAATTCTTTACGAACAAATTAATGTTGACAGAAGAATGACATTTTCGAAGTACGATTACCAAGCTGTGCTAACACCCTCACTTGGAGTATCCCCTTCAAAAATGTCCGATAGTATGTACTATATCTCAAGGATCCTGAGCAACCATGGTTTGAGATAGTCAAATTTATACAAAATGGCTCTAATTAAACAATTTTATCCCGACAATCATCGATTCAAAAAACTTTATGAATTAGACAAATCCGACTCGGACTAATTGTTTTTTATGTTTTGTTTGGTTTTACAGTTAATTTGCGTACAAAGGATATCAAGGATGTCTTACAAAAACTGTTAAATTATTTGATTCTTCCTTGGTATTATCAATCCCCACACCAAAAAGTAACTGATCGGGTGTGTGAACTAAAATAACTTCTCGTAACAATTTAACCTTCTCCTATATTCTTAAAATTCTGATAATACGTTAGTTCCAGCAAATCAAGCCGCGGCGGAACCGTTAAGGTTGGCGCTGCGAAATGCCAATATTGTCAATATATAAAAGAATAAATGATTTAGGAGTAAGATTTTAAAGACTCTAATTCAGTTTGTACCACAAAAACCAAGAATAAATGAAACATAAATATCAGTCCACCAGCTCTGCTTGTTTCATTCTTCTGCTGCCTCCCTTTAAAGGATAAGATGGTGTACCTGATTGCTATGAAATATGTAAATAGGATTTATTCTTTATAATTCCTTCTTATTATCCGCCCATTTCTTCATCTCCAGCCATTGTTGTGGCTTCTAAATTAACTCAACTCCTCACAACAATTGCGTTCTTTGGAGACGAATTCGAAACCACATTTACACATAATGGAGTGGGTTAAATTTCCCAATTAGAACCTCTACAAATGTACCCAACTTGGAACCAACGCAATCTCACAACGCAAACCTGAACACAATCTATGTAACGAATCCTTCAGTTAAAACGAAATGAGAACAATTTGAATTTCCGTTCCCACTATAGTTCCAGTAAGTAAAGGATTTCAAACTTCAAAAAGAAATCATTAAGAAGGTAAACACTGCAATTTTAGCACGTTCCATTTCCTTTGCGTTCAATGATAGAGACTATTATTAATTATTCTGTGACGAGAAAGATCGGAAGAAGGAAGGGAATAGCTGTAGAGGAATTAATGCTAAGAGAATTGAACGGGCTGATATAAGGCAGTACCTAAATAATTGACTGGTGATGAGTTAGGGCTAACGCAAAAACTTCCAAGAATGCCTCCACCGATAGACCATGAGCAAGATCCAAATGCACGGCTCAAGTTGTCATGCATACGAAAACCACAACCCAACATTTTATGGTCGCTGGAGGTTTGTATTCGTTCGCTGCTAGTTGTCGTAGGTTCATCTGTGGCGCAAGTGTTTTACGAACCTCAACCGGTCCTGCAAAATCGACGCCAGATACCACAAATGGAAATTATTGATTGGTTCTAGCTGGAGGTAATGAACCATCAATTGTTTGGCGGCATCCTTCTTGAACCGTATGCAAATGACACACTTGTTTATGACTTTCTTGACCGCCGCGCGTAGATTTGTTACCCAAAATTTGTGCCGAATGATGGCCATTGTCAACTGTGTTGGTGGCTATGATCAACTCACAGAACTTTGATTCTGGATGAATGATGATTTGATGCTTCATTTCCAATGGCAGATTTGATTTGGCTAATCGTCCACCGACATGAACCACATGTTTACTATCGATAAACTGATACAGTTGACGCAATTTTAAGTTCGATGGTATCTCCTTTTTATACTGTAGAGTCTTCCACTCTAAACTAAAGCATTCGATCTGTACTAAGCCGGACCAATATTTTATTGCGTTATCGCGCTCAACTGATGACACAGGAGTAACGTCTATAAATGTTGCTGGTTTGACAGGTTTAACGCTATTTCCCTTTATTCTTCGAATGAAACGGAAAACAAACGCTGTTGTTCGTATCAATTTATTCAGCGTGGACGCTCTATTAATCAGTGGTTCCTCATTTACCATAAAGGCTGCCGCTGGAAATTCATAATAGATGTTGATATGCGCATTTAATAATCTTACCTTTGATTCGGCTTCATCAGTGTTCATGTCGTCCTCAGATAAGTTCAACCGCATATTGTTTGACCAGTTGTTCGGTTCTTCTTGGAGCCATTGCGGACCATTCCACCATAGTTGGTAATTTTTCAATTGCATAGCAGCACAGCCTCTCAATAACAAATCTGCTGGATTCTGATCTCGAGGAATATGATGCCAGTCGTTAACATCTGAAGATGATAATATAGTAGCAATTCGATTTGCGACAAACGGCTTTAACGATTGCTGCTTTTTCTTCAACCAATGAATGACGATGGTTGAGTCCGTCCAGTAATGAACAGTTAATCCTTTACATTATATAATTTTATTAAATTTCTTATTGATGTAACCAGTTATGTATAAGTTGGTAATAAATAAATAAATAAATAATCTGACAGCTTGCATGCCTTTTGAACGAACTTGCATAAATTGACACTCATGACAGCTCCAATTAGTTCTAAACGAGGAACTGTTTGTGGCTTAATTGGTGCGACCTTATTTCTTGATGTAACGAGACGAACAATCACATTTCCATTATGATGAACTGACCGAAGGTAGGCATATGATCCATATGCTGCTTTCGAGGCATCTGAAAACAAATGCAGCTGCAGTTGCACTTCTTTTGAGTAGGCTATCCATCTTGGAACGGGTATTGTTACCAATTGAGTTACGCTCTGATGAAACGATGACCATAATACCATGATGTGATTGGGAACAAGGTCGTCCCAACCAATATCAAGTTTCCAAATTTCTTGAATGGCAATCTTACCAGCAATGATAACTGGTGCGAAAAGTCCAGTAGGGTCGTATACTTGAGCAATTCGACTGATGAATTGTCGTTTGGTAAAGGTTTTGTCCTTGTTTGCTGGATAATCATCGATTTTGATATAAAAATCGTCTTTGCTTGGATCCCACATCATACCTAATATCCCGGTATTAGGTTGTAGTTCGATTTGACGCAACTCATTTTGAACAAGTTCTTTAGCCAATTCCGAGTTACTGGTAGCCCAATTTGCTAATTAAAATCCAGCAGAAGCTAATATTTCAATCATTTGGCTATGCAGTGTTTTTAATTCTTCCAATGTTTCAACAGATAGGAAGTCATCTATGTAAAAATTTGCCAGTGTGGCCACAGAAGCAGCCGGAAACCGTATTGCTTTGTCCCTGGCGCATTGTTGTAGAGCTCGAACAGAGTTAAACCCCGCCGACGTAAACCCCCAAATGACACAAGTGATGAAATATTCCCCAATGGGTTCATTTGCTGCTGGACGAAAAAAAAAATCGTTGGAAATCCCATTGATCCTGGTGGACCTTTATTTGGCGAAAAATCTTCACGATATCCGCTGTCAAGGCAAATCGGTACGTTCGAAACAGCAACAACGTTTCACATAGATCAGCTTGCAATTTCTCGCCCGGCAGTTGTTGATCGTTGATTGATGCTCCCGACGCGAAATTTTTTCTTTGATATTATATGGTATGGTACGTAGTATGACTTATCCGGACTATCCGGAACTGGTGGAGCTGAAATCAATTGACCTGAATCAACGTAATCCAGCATGAATTCTTTATATGCAGCAGCCATTTCTGCATTTGAGACACTTTTCTAATCCGATGAAATGATTGAAAGCTGTATGACAAGAACAGCCAAGTGGCATTGGATTTTCCTTGAGCGGGATCATAACCACGTAATGACCATCAACTCCTCTAGTGTGTGTGGACATAAAAATATCTTCAGCTCGTTGTTCCTCGGCAGTACGAGGGGTATGGGATTCGGAATTATCCACAGACCAAAATTGTTCCAACTGTTTATCAAAATCGCAATCTGATTTGACCAGATGGTATGATAAGGCTGTTAAAGGCTGCGATTGCCTTGCATAGCCAGACACGACCCAGCCCAGCATTGATTCTTGCGCGACAAACCGATCACCTTCCGAAGAGTAACGGACTATACCGTCGCCTAAGATCGATGTCCAAGTAGATACACCAACTAAGGCATCAACATGACCAGGTACATAAAATGTTGGGTCAGCGAGTTTATCATCACAAAGCTGACTAGTAAGTGGACACCTAAACCCTTCCTGTGGATTTACACCTGTTATCTTGTTGACAATGACGAAACGTCCCGGAATTGTAGCTGATAAATCATAGCGATAACGCAACACGCAGTCCACCATGCCCAATAATTTCATGTGCCGTGAGTTACCAATGCTTGAAATCATAATTTTACATGGTTTGCGAACGAGGTTCCTTTTTTGAACACATTCTAGTGCTATAAAATTAATCTGTGATCCAGAGTCACAAAGTACGCGAACATTTCCAGTTATCGTGTTCGGTTGTTGTAATCTACACAATGCCGTGCCAATTATGGGTAGACCATTGTCGTGATTGGATTGTTCATCCATTGTTATTTGGTTTGCCTGCATACTTTCTGATGGAATTGGATTCTCAACGCTGATGTGATACGATGAACGTTGATTTCTGCTACCTCGTCGTTTATGAACATTGTTGTAACGGTTATTTTGGATATGATTTACTCGCATCACAGGATATTTAGGACAATTCATGCGATTATGTTTAGCATAGTCACAGCCTTTGCACCCTTTCCACGTACATTCGTTTTGTGAATGCTGATTCGATAGACAAGCATTGCATACATTCATATCTTTAATTTTATTCAGTCGGTCCGTGTATTCCAATTTAGCTAGTTTTTCACAATTCCACGTACGGTGATTTTCGTTGCAGTATACACAAGTATCCACTTTCTTATTACTTGCGAATGAGTTTGATGATTGTTGGTTGTTTGATTTATCCCTATCCGTTTTTGAGCGTTTTGAGTGATTATCATGAAAATCCGAAGCATAACGCTTGTTGCAATTCTCATTCGGTGGATAGATATTATTTTGGTTATGTTGACCAGCTTTTGACACAGCTCTGGTCGATTTGTCCAGTTTACGCCAAGATAAACATTGCGATAAATGGACTCCAAGCCTCGGTATTACAATCAAACCAATTTAACGCCCGCAATTCTTGCTCAATGGTATCGATGATTGAACGTAGACGATCTGGTTGGCAGAATTCCATGGGTGGAATGTGTAGAATCGCATTGATATGAGCCGTTATAATTTGATACGGGTTGTCGTAGGTACCCTCTAATTTCCTCCACATACGATCCAACTCCTCCTTATCCCGATGCTCGGTTTCACCAGCACAAAACTTGGCTTCGCCAATTAATACCGACATGAGTAGATCGATTTTCGAATCAGCTGGTAGTTCGGTGTTCAAAACTTTACTAACGAATTGAAACCCGTATAGCTACCATTGAATTTGGGCAGCATAATTTCATTTACCTTTGGCACCGTTCGATTATGATTAGGCTTGGCAATATTCATGAATGCGGACAACCTTTCCTTTGTATTGTGATACAAGGTCGCCATTCTTATAGCCACCTCCTGATTACGAGCGCGCCTGCGTTCAGGGAGGTTAGGTGACTCAGCTATTTCCAACTGTTTGTTTTGAAATAGAGCCCAGTGATGTTCGAGGGCTGATTTTTGCATGTCGATGATCGCCTCGTTCCCTGATTGACCTTCTGGTGATTGACATTTAGTATTGAGTCGCTTAATAACTTTAATGGCTATGGTTCGTTCTTTAACCAGCCCCTTGATTTTAGCGCTACCTTTCATTTGGCTACCCTGTAATAATCCAGATCCGATCAGATTCCAAACTAGCACTACTGGCCATGCCCGCAGATGTGAAAATTATAGAAAAACAACTTCAAAAAGTTGCAGGTGACGTATCTGGTAATCGACGCCATCACCGTGTATAAGAACCATGCAAAAAATAATTATAGAATATTTGCAGGCAATATGTCTAGTACTCGACGCCATCACCGCGTAATCGATGGAAAAAGATGGGCGGTGTCTTATGAAACGTTCAATGCACTAACAATGCGATAGAACATTCCAGCAGTGCATGCCTCGTGGAATTTGTCCAAATAATTTCATGAACCCCACAATGTGAGCAATATATTGCGCAATAATTGACTAGTCATAATGAATCACTTCACCACAAATTTACAACATTACACGTAAAAATAACAATTCCAATTTTATCATGCACATTTTACACGTACACCGCCATTCTAAAAATTTCACCAGCGGTCACTTAAACAAACGAACAAAAAAAATATACATGATGATTTCGGCTAACACCGCTACATACGGCTCCAGTCTATTACAACTTCAATTGTTGTAGAAGGGGACAATCACTACGTCCCGGGTTTCGGCACCAAAAATGGTGTATATGTGGACTTTTTAATAATAACGACTATTTTCGAGTACGATTTATTTTATTTTATTTCTTTATTTCGTGCGCGATGTGCGAATTATAACACCAGTCTTACTAAAAAACTTAACACAAACGAAAAACAAACTGTGTGGTGTGAAATGTATTTGAACATGTGCATTGCGTATATTTGATAACGGGGAATGACAAGTGGTTCGAAAACCACCTAGTTAAAAACGCCGATAAAAGTGGTTTTGGACAAACAAAAGGTTAAACGTTTTTGACATAAATTCAATAAATCTGGTCCCTGCGAGCCGTGAGTTACGTTAAATCAAAAACCCAGTACACAAGGTGTACGGCACTGAATATAATATATTGGATATAAACAAGACTTTATGAAATTTTTTTTTTCTGTTTTTCGAAATTCTTGTGCGATGGAAATGGAATTTTTCATCTACTAATCATCCCTCCCCCGCTTTTATCCCCTTATATCTCCCGCATAGCCCCTTTTCATAAATCAATAAGTTCCACGACTCGCCCGCCCAATCCTCATCTTTAAGTGCGTGATCTCTAGCAGCCCAGAAGCACCAGGGTGAAATTTCTGAAAAAATTGGTCATAGAGAATATTGAAGAAAGTGTACATATTATTTTTACAGTGTAATTCAATAAAAAAAAAATGAAACGAAACATAATTAATAAACTAAAACCAAACAACACTTAAATTTTTAGTTGTACCTAGAAATCTTAAATAAAATCAATTGACAAGTTAAGATTGTTAAAATTTGATGTGATTATAGACTTAAATAAAAAGAGAAGTGTAACGCAAATAAAAAATGACAAGCGTCCATTCACGAGGTATTTATTAAAAGCCAACAAAAGAAAGTACATAAGAAAGATAACGCCACAAGCAGCTAGCATTAAAAACAAAAAACAAAATAAAGGCTCTCTCACACTTAATAACTCAACACCTTCACTAGAGCCTTATTTTCCAGCACTCAACTCTTCACAAGATTAACTCCCATTGAACAGAACCTGTGTTTTTCTGCTGTCACCGGTTTAGTAAGGCTATCTGCTAACATTTCGTTTGTGTTGACGTAAACAAATTTAACTATCTTGTCATTAACCTTCTCGCGCAGAAAATGATGACGAACATCTATATGCTTTGTTCTGGGTGAAAAAGCTTTCTTCTCTGTTAGTTGGATCGCTCCTTTGTTGTCGCAGTGTATGATGGTTGAACATTTATTTTCCCCTAGCAATTCCTGATATATACCCCGCCACCAAATAGCCTCTTGCGTTGCCAAAGACATAGCCATGTATTCGGACTCTGTTGTAGACAAAGCAACTGTTGGTTGCCTCTTTGACGCCCATGAAATTGCTCCACCTTGCAGTTTGAATACATATCCTGTTGTCGAACGTCGAGCTACTGAATCACTTGCCCAATCTTAATCGCAATAACCTTGCACTACTTCATTTCCATTTTTTGAATAAGTTAATTTCATCTCGATTGTACCTTTCAAATATCGCATGATCCGCTTTACTGCCAACCAGTGAGCAACGCCTGGATTGTTATTGAATCTGCTGTCAGCTCCTACCGCGAACTGTATATCTGGTCGCGATATCTGGGCAGCAAACAGCAAGCTCCCAACTGCTTCTTGATATGGCACATCCTTCCTGGATTCGCGATCTGACTCATTCTTCGGAACACTTACACTATTACAATCGACCATTTTGAAACGTTCTAGTATTTTTTGAATATACTGGCTTTGATTTATCGAAATCGTTCCCGATTTGCGGTCTCGCGTAATCTGCATGCCCAACACACATTTGGCCTCACCAATGTCCTTCATTGTAAATTGCGTCTGCAGACACAACTTCAAATTAGCTTTCAAAACTTTGTCGTTGGAAAAAATGAGCAAGTCGTCAACATATACTGCCACAATCAACATCTTACTACCATCTATAAGATAGTAAATGCATGCATCGTAATTTGAGCATTTCATGCCAAAATTCTTCAAAGCAGTGTCCAAACGCTGATTTCATACATGACTGGACTGCTTGAGTCCGTATAACGACTTCTTTATACAACAAACACGTTGACTTCCATCACTACACTTTTCAGGTTGAATCATATAGATTTCCTCGCTTAAATCGCCATGAAGGAACGCTGTAATCGCATCCATCTGATCGATCTCTAAATCGTATCTCACAGCTACCGCAATCAAAAACCGTATCGACGAGTAGCGAACTAGGGGTGAGAATGTCTCCTCATAATCAATGCCCTTACGCTGAGCACAACCCTTCACTACCAAACGAGCCTTGTACCGATCTACCACTCCTTTCTCGTTGTACTTGGTCTTGAAAACCCATTTGCATTGAATTGCTCTACGATCAATTGTTGGTAAGCGACCACGTCTCGTTTTCGATTAACGAACGATACTCCTCTTCCATAGCTGTTTTCCAGTGAGAAGCATTTGAGCTGCTCATAGCCCCCTCCACTGACAATGGATCATCCAATTGAACACGTGATACAACATAAATGAAATCATTACTTTTCGTCGACTTGTGCTCTCTCGATGATCGACGCGGTTGTAACGAAACATCGTTCACTTCCTCATTTGACGGTTCATTACTACCCGAAACGTCAATTAAATCTTCATCTGTTAGATTCTCACTATTTTGATATCCAGATACGCCTTCTGAACTTGCTGTTGTAACAATTGCCTCATTCTCCACTTCATTGCTATCATCTTCGAATGGATAAAAATGATTAGAAAATTCGTTACAATCAATTACCTTGTTTTCACAGCGTTGATCCTCCAGAAAAACGACATCACGACTGACATCCACTTGTAATATTTCCAAATCGAAAACCCGATAGCCTTTACAATTCTCGCTGTAGCCGACTATGATATATTCCCTTGATTTCGACTCAAATTTCTGGCGCTTTTGTTTCAGAACATGTACCATTGCCTTGCATCCAAAACACTAAATCAGGCTTTTTGTTGGACCAAATTTCTTAGGGCGTTTTATCGATAGCCCCACGATATGGTGAACGATTCACAAGATAAGCCGCTGTGTTGACAGCTTCACCCCAAAATCTGTTGTCAAGCTTTGCATCAAAAAGCATACATCTCGCACGCTCGATCAATGTTCGATTCATCCTTTCCGCCTTGCCATTTTGCTCTGGCGTATACGGTGCAGTTGTTTGATGCTGTATCCCCGAATCTCAGAGGAACTTAAGAAAACTCCTTGTTGCAGTACTCTGTTCCATTATCTGAACGCAACGTTCTGATTTTGTGACCCGTTTGATTCTCCGCAAATGCTTTGAACTCCCTGAAAACATTCAAGGTGTTTGATTTGTTCTTGATGAAATACACGGAAATCTTGCGGCTAAAATTATCCAAGAAAGTCACAAAATATCGCGAGCCGCCAAATGAATCAACTAGCATTGGACCAGACAGGTCAGTGTGCACCAGTTCTAGTACTCTTGTAGCCCGAGATTTGCTGTCCTTGAATGGAAGGCGAGTCCATTTCCCCTTTAAACAAGTTTCACACTTATCCTGTTGACTACCGACAAAACTGATCCCGTCCACAAAACCATTTCGTAATCTCATCAAGCTATCGTGACCTACATGTCCTAGACGACGATGCCATAATTCCCATGAATCCTCAACTTTGACCCTCAAACATGTTTCACTCGTCTGTGTCACTTTGAACATCCCTGCATTTACTTTTGCCTCAACCAGTAATTTGTTGTTTTTGTCGAAAATTTTGCAATCATTTGCACTAAACTTGACAATTAGTCCTTTGCCAACTAACTGGCTGACCGACAATAAGTTTGTGCAAAGACCTGGCACGAATAGAACGTCATGAACTGTAGTATCCACAATACGATTATTCACCTGTAGCTGGAGTAAAACATTGCCAATCAATCCGGCCTTCAATTTTGATTGATTTGCAATCGTGACCTCTTCTGATTCTGACACTGGTTTGTGATTTTCCATCCAACCTTGTTCACATGTCATGTGTGCAGAGGGACCAGAGTCTACATACCACTCAATCGATTTAAGATTGCATGCCGTCCAACACGAGAAAACTGACGAATGACTAGCCATCTTCGCTTTCGGACATTTGTTTTTGTAGTGAGCAACTTCACCACATCCGAAACATTTCGCGTCCTTTACTTGTTTTTATTCTTTTGATAATTGTTTGACTTCGCTCGCTTGACGTACATGGCTGATGTAGAGGCAGAGCCCTCAACTCTATCATCCAAAAGAACTTCTTGAAGTAGCTTGGTTTTTATTAAGTCAGCCGACATTTTTATGCCAGAACTCTTTAACGCCATAATCATGGGTTTGTACTCGTCGCTTAATCCGGCCAGCAATAATGTGCCAATCCACTCATCGTCTATTTCCATGCCGGCACCTTTCAACTTGTGAGCGGTCATAATAATTTTGTTAACGAAAAATTCCATCGAACCGCAATTCACCAGTTTAGTTGAAACAAGTTCACGCAAGAGTGCTACACGACGAAGTAGGCCAGAATCTTCAAACGCTACTTTTAAACTGTCCCAAACATTTTTCGCCGTATTTGCTTTTTGAATGTGTGAAAAATTCACACTGTCCACTAATAAAATAATCGATGCCTTGGCTTTTGAATCTTCAGTTTTTTCTTTACTGGATCAATTTCCTTGCATGTGCCCTCAACATGACTCCAAAGGTCATTCATTTGAAGATATGCAAGAGCAGCAAATTTCCATGTCTCATAGTTATCTCTTCCACGCAATTTCTCTATGGAGCAAACGTTGCCGCCATTTTACAATTTTTTTTTTTTTTTTTTTACACAGAAAAAAAAAAATAATTACAATAAACTTGTTAACCACGAATTTTAACCAATTGAACTTTTTAATAGTTTTTCCTTTGATTATTTAAGTGGGTCTGGGGCCATAACCTGATGTGATTATATATAGACTTACATAAATAAAAAGAGAAGTATAATGCAAATAAAAAATGACAAGCATCCATTCACGAGCTATTTATTAAAAGCAAACAAAAGAAAGCACATTAGAAAGAGAACGCCACAAGCGGCTAGCATTAAAAACAAAAACAAAATAAAGGCTCTCTCACACTTATTAACTCAACCAAATTCACACGTATTTTGGCGAAAATGTTATTCAATTAATTTTGTCAGGGCGATCCTTGAATTTTCCAACATATCACATCATATGCTTTAAATAGCCCGTACTATAAGCTTTCGATATGACCATATCAAATTTATTAAGTGGGCAACACTATGTATTGACAAGCTTTGATCAAAGTCAAGATAGTCAAAATGCAATGATCTATCTTGACCCTTCAAAGCATGTCAATTCATAGCATCGCCCTGACAAAATTAGTTAAACAACCTTTTCGCCAAAATACTTGTGAATTTTAACAATCTTAACGTGTCAATTTATTTTAATTTAAGTGTTGTTTGTTTTTATTTTATTAATTATTTTATCATTGTCCACGCAATATTTCGTTGTAATTTTTTTTTTGAACTACATTGTAAAAAACTATGTACACTTTCTTCAATATTTTCTTTGACAAATTTTGTCGGAAACTTCACACCGGTCCAAGAAGCACATTGTTTATGAAATAAAATAAACTTTTTTGTTTGTATAATTTCATCAAGCAATTACTAAGAGATTAAAGAGTTATTACAATAAATAACAATTTCCTAAAGTTTATTTTTTTTTTCGAAAAAGTTTCGCAAGTTTTATTAAAGCACGAATTTATTTGATTTACGACTTCATAGTCAATGCTCTACTCTACAATGTTAAATACTTAGCATCTTCCTTCCTTTTTAAATTTGAGTTGTAAGTGTTTTTTGTTGTTGTTATTGTTATGTATTATTTCACTCAGCACACACTCACTAAAATTTAGATTGACCATAAAAATTGTTTGTATAAATTTTGTAATAAATCAGTTCCCGGTCATTATTATATAAAATGAACATGTATTAAAATGTTATGTACATTAAAAATAAAAATCCAAAGATAATTACTTCCTTTATTTATTATGTTGAAATATCGAGCAAAACAATGTGCATATACATATGTATATAGCAAACGGAGTCGGAAAAATTTAATTATTTTCATAACCGTACACTATATATTGCCCAGACCATCATCATGTGATGACGATCATCATTATCATCGTCATGACAATAGAGAAGAATAATGTATTGTGGATGTGTATAATGTAATGTACATATAAGTAATATATACATACTGATGTCTATAGTTTGTGGTAGGAATCCCAGAAACGAAAAATTTGTAACGTAAATATTTAATTTTTTTTTTTTTTTTGGTGCGGCGCGGCGGTTTGATTACATTAATTAGAGCGGCAGTTAAAATAATAAATCTAATCAATGAAATTTATTTCCTGTGCAAACAACGAATATGATGATAATTTGTTCGCTTAGGTATGTTGTTTGGGTAAGGTGTTTGATTTGTTTTGTATTTATTTAACCGCAACAATGGCTGTTTGATTGATTATCATCTGCAATTTTACGTCAAAAATAATTTATCGCGGTCGTGGTATATGCGGAAAAATCTTTTCTTTTTTCTTTATTTTAACAATAATGATGATGGATAATGTGAAAATTTAATCAGTAGTGCTGCGTGTGATGCTGCTTTATGTTCATTTTTATTTTTATTTTTTATTTTTTTTTTAGCTTTAACTTAAAGATGATGTTATGTGTGTGGTGTCTATTATTGTTTTGTCTTTATGATCCCTTTTCCACTTTATATAGTAATAATAATATTTCCAAGTTTATTATGATTGCTCTCACGTATCTTTGTATAACAATGTAATTGACCTATATGATGGGTCTTCTGTATTGTCATGTTAATAGTGAAGATATAGTGGTGAATTTATGTAATTGGTGAAATTCCAATAAGCACCGGTACTAATGAGAATTTGTTTCAAATGTTTGCGTTTATTTTTAATATGTAGCTCTTCCCGTAATAAGTGTGCTTTTTAATTTGTGTAGCCAACAACAATAACAAGAACAACGAATAATGCGAACATAAAGAAAATTTGTGGTTTAATTATAAAAGATTTCCGTTTCTTTGTGAATCGAAAAATAATTTTTCTAATAAATCTTCTTGACTTTGAATTTGTTTTGTTTCTGCTTTGTTTAAATTAAATTTTTGTTGGAAAACCATCGTTGTATTCCTGGATTTTGTATTTCTTCTTTTTATGTTTAATTGTGCCGATATAGTATGTTTATGGAAAATATTATTTTGCGGCAGACAAGAGCTGTGTATTACTTAAACATAATATATGTTGTTGCGGCTTTAATGATTTGGTTGAAAATTAATTTCGTATAAAGATTTGACTTTATTTATAGCTACATAATTGTCTTGAACAGTAAGATTTGTCGTTTTTCCAAAATGTACAACAATGAAATTAATAATAGTAATAAAGGGTGGTTACAGGCCAATGCAGGTCCATACCTAGTGAACAATCTGTTGTCAGTTTCGACCCCGATCTGAGCTATTCGTATTATGCTAGAGCCTAGAAAACCAGAGGGAGCTAAGTCCTTCTCTATAAGCCGAGGAGCTAACGTGGCTGACAAAGACTTCAGGGCCTACCAAAAGGTGCCTCACTTCTAAGAGAAAATATCACCGAGCAAGCCTGTTTGCTACATTTTACATTTTACATTTTACATTTTACATTTTACATTTTACATTTTACATTTTACATTTTACATTTTACATTTTACATTTTACATTTTACATTTTACATTTTACATTGTATACATTTTATACATTTTACATTTTATACATTTTACATTTTACATTTTACATTTTACATTTTACATTTTACATTTTACATTTTACATTTTACATTTTACATTTTACATTTTACATTTTACATTTTACATTTTACATTTTACATTTTACATTTTACATTTTACATTTTACATTTTACATTTTACATTTTACATTTTACATTTTACATTTTACATTTTACATTTTACATTTTACATTTAACATAGCATAATGATTCGACTGACATAATAATGATGGTGTACAATCATTCGTAGACAGTCCACCTGCAATATGCACTGATACGTTATGAGTATGTCCCAAAAGGTCTCATTATAGAGAGAATATCGTTGTCATCAGCATCTAAATCATTAAATTGGTTTATACGATTATACTTACAACTTTAGTAAGATTGTAGGCCATCTCCGATTGTAAACCTACCGTACCCTACTGTACTGTAAATATAGCTCGTTCTTGTATGTCATATGAAATGATGTTTTACGTAATTAAATTTCAGTAGGTAATGAACAACATATATCCAAAAATAATGTTTTCAGAAATGTTTAGAAAATAAAATGCTAAGTTGCCACAATTTGCTCACATGTTTAATCCCGAGAAAAATTTAAAAGTGTATATTATTTTGCTATATCATCATCAATTTTTGTTATCCAACCAATTTTAAATAAATAATTAAAAAATATTGACAACCCCAAAAACAAATTTCACACCCCTAAACCGAATTTTTAATATTTAAAAATGGTATTAATGGCATTCATCATGACCCGTTTTTAAATAACATACATATACATAAATAGTGAAAAATACATGGCTGGCAGGTAGAAAAATATTTTCATTTATGCTAAAAAAAAATTCCTACATGATTTTCAATTATAATTGGAAATTTTTTTTTGGTGTTTTTCACTATTTTTTTTATTTATATTTTTATTTATTTATTTTTTATTTATGACGATCAACATTTTTTTGATTTTATTCACTAAAAATCAATAACTCTGCTTTATTTTTATTTTATGTTTGTGTTTCGAATAATGTCTCTGGAGAAATTACAATACGAACCGGAAAAATAAATGAATAATAAAAGGAAATGGGAAAAATGGAAAATATGTTTTCGTTCGTTTTTTACTGCTGAAAATAATTTGCGGAAGATATGGATCCAGTTTAGCGAGAGGCGCTAGAACATAAACATTATTTGTTTCCTGCTTGAAGAACGTGCATAGTGGGGTTTTAAAATTTAAATAAGTTACTACGAGTGTATAAAAGAGTGTGACCTATTTTCGCATTTTCAATTAATTCCCATCGGTAATTTTCGAAGACATCCCGGTTATTACTGATTTATACATTTCAACTTACTAAATTATATTCCAATTCTTGTTTATAATGGCAACAATCACAAGTAGTCCTTATTGTAATTATCTTCAAAGTGATTTAAAACTATCATTTGGTTCTCCCTTTTCGAGTTTCATATTTAATGTTGAAATATTTGAAAATTTAAAACAAACGAAATATTCATTGCATTTTATGATAAGTACGAGTATTTACAACCAAATATGAAGAAAGCCAAATAAGCCAAAATTTCAAAATTTATTTGAGCACATTCGGACATATTAAATTACAATAATAAGTAAATTATATTACTATAACATATATTAACAATATTTGAGGATTAGTTTGCGAATGTGATCTTGAGTAATTAGTGGCCATTCGTAATAATAATCGAGTTAAATTTTTGGTGAACAAAATTCGCTTAAATTCAATTTCTATCGAATTTCGATTGATCGGTTTTGCTTTCCATCGACCTTTAATCGATTTTCAATCTATAGAAATCCAATTTCTGTCCAATTTTAATCGATCGAATTTCATTCTATCAGACTTTCATCAGTCTACCGAATTTCAACCTTTATTGTATTATTACCAATCTACCTAGTTGCAGGCGTACTCTGAGCTTGGTTTAGTTCTACGGATGGCAGCCTGATATTATAAGCAGGGACTCTGCAAGCTTGGTGCCAACATTGACTCACTAAATATTTAAGTTAATAGATTACCTTTTTAGCGCATCAATGATGACCACAAAAACTTAGCAGTAGTGCGTAACTTGACTTGGTGAGCAATAGGCATTTAGCAGCAACCGTTGTTTTGTAAAATTTTGAGGAGGTGCAATCCCAAGATGCAATTTCCAGGATAAATTAACCAAAGCTTCGCTTTCTCATGTTTAGTATAGGTAAGATATCGGCGATGAATTTTATTGAAACGAAAAGTGCTATCGATTATTAGCAGGATGATGAGAAAGATAAAAATGTTAGGTATTGATAACCAAGTTTTTAAGCTTTACTGCGTTGTAGACGGATTTCGATAGAATGGAATCGGAAAACTCCAGAGAATTCCCTAGCTGAGGTGAATTAATGACAAACGGCAACTTAACGATTAATCTTTCATCTGAAGCACGTCCAAGCATTCCAACGAAAGGATTTTTGAGTTTTGTCCCTGTGAGTTATCTCATTAATTATCCATCGGTAACTTAATTTCGGGCCATTTACTCACTTCATCCAATTTAGGCAATCGTGAAGTGAGAATTCGAATTTTTTGTCGTTGTTTTCGCAGACGTTGTGAGCAATACAATAAAGACGCCCATACGTGGATTGAGTTGTACATCACAGCAAGAGTTTCATATGAGAACTGCTATAAGCTTGTTTTAGTTGTGGTGCCGTATTATTTTCTACCCTGGGTGAAACCGACTGACTGAATCCGAATATGGTTTTGTCCGGCTCCTGAAAACAATGCAAAAGTGTTGGAAGCTCCCGCTCAGAAATAAGGAGCATCAATGGCGAGAAGGAGAATCGTTAGAGAAATAGCCTTTAAACGAGCAGGTCAATCAACTTTGGTGGTTGCAAACGGAGAACGGAATTTTGTGAACAGAGAACGTGCCCAGGTCATCTTAGCCGTGATGATATTATGAATCCAATGGTGTCAACTTTATCGAGATTATTTCTGACCTCGTGATGTTTTCCGTTCTGTACCTGAAATTTTAATAACTTTACGCACGGTTAAACTATTTTCTAGATATTTTGTGCTGTCAGTATCCAAGACTCTCAAGGAGAATCGAATATTTTAATGGCATAAAATGTTATGTAGCTTGCTGCGATCTTTGGTGAAATGTCCGCAAAAACGGAGTTTTGCTCAGTGATCTGTGATTCTAGGTATTTGAACTTATTCACTTTTTCATAATGTGTATCTTCTGAAATGAAGTCTCCATGCGTCTGCTTTCTGGCGGTGGCCATGTATTTAGTCTTGGTTTTTAGGAAGACTTCTTTCAGGGAGATGATATTGTGACCCAGAGTGCAAATATCGTCAGCATATGCTAAAATAGTCCGGTTTATTTATAAAACAGGTAACTGCCTGCGCTATATTGGGCTGACGAATGACACACTTTCTAAATGGTTGAAGAGATTTTGACGATGTGCCCAGGTAGGACGCCTATTCGAAGGGAAGGCTATTAGAAGTCTACGAATAGACTCTGCTTGATATCCTTCTGACAGCACCATTGTCAGAGTAGACATTTTATCGGTCGTCGATCTATTTGGACAAAAACCACATTAATAATCAGCTAATATCCTTTCGCTATAAGTAAATAGCTTTGCCGCAATTACGTTGCCCAAAACCTTGTAGCCAGTGTTCAGCGAAGTTTAACCGATCTCCCGTATAATGAACTAAACATATAACAGCCTTCTTCCATCCTCCTGGGATGTCTTCTCTAGACCAAAGTACTGATAGGGGCTCAAACATGCCATATTTGAGCATTTCATTACAGATACCACCCTTACCGGGTGTCATTCTGTAATTCATCATATGATAGGCGAGGTGGTGGGGTGATCCGAGATTGAAGCAAGATTGTTGCTCGAAATAGGTGAGGGGAAATAATTCCACCACACTTCGGGGACGGGTTTAGCGTCATTTTGAATTATTTTTTTATTTTTTAATGATTCATCATAATTTCATTTAATATAGTTTCACGTTAATCGCGATTTTTACGATAGGAATACTCGAGTACGATTTAGCATAGATACTATTATAGTACAAATTAGTGATTACAATTGCATAACTTATCATGCACTATAACACTGGTACTAATTATGCTATTATAGTGACTCATTTTCTATTCTAGCCTATGTGGGTGTCACCGTAATACAACCCCTCAAATAAGCCTGTTAATTCCAAATAGGATTCAAATTACCTCCTGATTAAAGAGCAGCATACACCGTCTTCGGTTTAATTAACTTCCTCCTCTGAATCACTTAAACCACGTGTTTGATCATTGTGATGACAGTGTATGCCCTATAATACCCTTCTCATGCGGGTTGCAATTTCGGTGGTAATCCTTTCTTCCGCTACGAGCTTTAAATGTATGCCAATCGAGTTCTCCCGTCCAAATTGATGTATCTCAACCAGTTCCTCTTTCAAGCTTTTTATGTTATCCTGTTCTCACAAAGCCCCTAATGGAAGAGCCCAAAACTTTAGGTCTGCAGTTAATCGTAGATTATCCAAATTTGATCACTGCTTCAGCTATTGTTCCATTACTCCACAGTGTCTCACATTCTATTACTGCACAGTACTCCACTTCCATTACTTGCTGAAATTATCTATGAAGATGACGTTATTAAAATATGTGAGGAACGTTTTCCAGTGTAATCCCTATAGCGTTATGTAATCCGAACGGCTTAACATGGTATTGAATTACCAAAATTCGTTAACCACACTGAATTTCGTGCGTTATTATTGCTGGAGTTCTACCAGCCACTAGTCGCTTAGTAGATCTAATGTTGATAATATTCGAGAACCATATAATGAGTCGATTGCCCCTGTCGCCTGCATATCTGTCATCATGTGGTCCATTGCTTCTTGTTTTGTCAACGGTAATCTACGTCTTTGCTGAATCGGCAACTTTTATAATTGTGGTATTTCCATTATTATCCGATGTACTGCAGAATATGGATACATCATAATACCTCTGTTCTATTATTTATATCTACACTTAAGTGTATTTGCCTCTTCACTCTTGTAAAGGTTTCATTCAAGCTTGTTGAACCAAAACCTAGTCCATTCGTAACTTTCCTGTGCCGCAACTCGATATCATCGTATGCTAATACTCCTCGCTCAACATTCAACATGAATCCATTCACCCTTCCGAAGTCCATCCTCAAGAAGATTTCGTTCACAATATCTCCAATCAGCATTTCATGTTGGAAGTGAGTTCTCACGATTCTTATACTTACAATATTTTCCCGTTGTATTTTTAGCTTGCTGTATAGCCCAATAAAGAAAATTTAAATCATTGTTTCCGTATTATGGTTGAAGAAGCAGTCCATACCAGCAATATCGCCTTTGGTTAGTAAGCTCTCACCCACCGTACCCACTCGTACAAATCTCAAAACAGGGATGTAGGTTCTTAGGTAATCGGCGGTGGGAATCAGTCTCTGGCCGTTCCAGCTGACTCTTTTTAATTTACCGCCATCGTCGTGATTTATGAAGTTTTTAATGCATTTTTAACCAATTTGAAAGTCTACATTTATTTAATGATGTAATTCCAGAAAAAATTATCATATGCGGAAGAAGATCGTAGCCTATGCTAAATAACATTAATCTCAGAGATTTTTCACACAGGTACGATATGGAATATAAAGGGGAAGAGGCTTTCCAAATCAGTACGTGTTATGCTTTAGTTTAGGGTTGGCTCTGATGACAAGTTCTCAAATATTACCAATTGATGGCTTGTAAGGAAAACCATGACTCAACATTTTTCTAAATATCACTATTCTCAGAGGTTGGCTTGCATAGACATTATATGGGGGGAGGGGTATCTGAAGAGAAATGATCAAATATTACCAAAATGATCGATTATGTGGAAAACCATGATTCTACAATTTGCTAAATAACACTAATTTTAGAGATTCGATCGTTTTCGTAATATTTCAAAATTTGTGATCAAAGCCCAACCCTAAATTATGGGATAAAATGCACAGATTTGGAATGCCTAAAATGTATTCTGTATATTCTAGATGTTGTCTATGCAAGACAATTTATAAAATTAGTATTATTTAGCAAAATATCGAATCACTGTTCCCACAAAATTGATCATTTTGGTAATATTTCAAAATTTGCCACCAGAGCCCAACCCTAAATTATAGCGTAACAAGAACAGATTTGCAAAACCTAAAATATTTTCTTACTCTCCTAAGAGAATATGTTATTTAGCAAAATATAGAGTCTTGGTTTTCCACATATTCGATAATTTTGGTAGCATTTGAAAATTTGTCATCAGAGCCCAACCCCAAATTATGGAATGATATGCACAGATTCAGAAAGCTAAAAGAATCTTCTGTCTATCGAATAATTAGTAAAATTTAGAATCGTGGTATCTGTGCAAAAAATCTCTGAGATTCATGTTATTTAGCATATGCTTGAATCTTGCTCCACCTGTATTAATTTTCTTTTTAATTACACTGTTAAATAAAAGTTTACTTTCGTAAAAATGCGTCAAAAGTTTTACACCGGTGACTAAAACCTGATTCTTTCCAAATTTCTAAGAAATGTCATCTTAAAATTACTTTATAAATTACTTGCCTACACATTGTGGGCGTCGTTCAAATTTCATTCATGACATCGATTAAGCATGATATCCAAAAGCGCATTTTGACTTGCTTTTATTTAAATCTTCGAGCCTGTTTCATCAATTGTAGAGCAGAATTCATTGCTACGTAATTGGTACCCGATGTAGGTAAAATTTATGAGGGCCGTCTTTTATTCTAGTTGGTCCAATCGGCGAAATTTAGTTACTTTCCCTCCAGACACTGTTTTCACTTTTATGTCCTTCATATCAATGTCGTTATGTCCTTAAAACTGTTTTAGTTTCAATGCTATAAGCTTTTAGCATAAAAATATGTTTATTTTTTTTTCCCAAACTAGAAATTTTCGATTTGCATTCACACTAGCTGAATATTACGATTTCAAAAAAATACCTTCCAATAGATGATTCTTCCCTGATGTAAAAATATAGCAAATCCCTCGTAATAGAGCTCATCTCTATTTATTTTGCAGTTGACATTAATCGCAAGTCGGCAACAAAAAAAAAATGCTTGATGGCAAAACTGTCTACTCTACATAAAATGTGAACAAAGTATTCTGCTATACATATATACATACATATATGTCTGTATGATCTATATATCTAAATGCGTACAGTAACTTAGTCCGATTAAATCAAAATACATTACTCATGTGAATTTTATGTCGACCTTTTTTCGTTTTTTTTTTGTGTTTCAAATCGATATATTCCAAGTATAATTCTTTTCTCACTTTACTTTATCCGCTCCACTATCATCCCCATTACACTACAAAGATTTTGATGCTACATTCACAAACATGGGGTTAATGATGGTAACCATTTCGTTTTGTGTTGGAAGTGTGTGTGCGCATAATATAAAACGAGAAAAGACCAAAGATAAAAATTCGTATTTAGACAGGTATTATTAAATCAATGCAAATCTCATTTCAACGTTTTGTTTTTTTGTGCCAACGAATTAATTAAATACCCCGATTGTGTCATATAATGTAATACCACCTCTATACCTTCTTGGGTTAAACGAATGATGAGATGAATTTCAAGACAAATTGATTCGTATTTATCTTGAAGAGATGCTTAAAAGCTTTTATTCTAAATTTTATCTTGAACTTTAAGTTGAATTAATTTGTATAAATATTTAAATTTAAAGTGTTTTATGTTGAGGCAACAACATTTATAACTAGGACTATTGACGCCACCATAATTTGATGATTAATTGAAATAAACATTTTTTTTTTTCATTCATCTTGACTTTTAAGAGTAAAAAAAAAAAAAAAAAAAACATTGAACGAAAGCCAAAAATGTTGATATCCTGGGAAGCACAACATAAAATTCACATAAATAACTTTGACAATAATATAACAAATCATCTGGAAAATTAATCAAAGACATGATAAGCATAAGCTTAAGAATAACATCAAAATACATTTATGTATACAGATTGATGATTTGTGGATGATATATGAGGGTGATTTGGTATTCTGCATTCGATAAACAACAAACATACACACACAAACACATATACTCCATCGAAAATAAAATAAAGTATATGTATGTGTGTAACTGAAAATGAAAACCGTGCCACAACGTCATTTTCCAGTTAACTGATTATTCTTCTCTATGTACTCCACATTCATACACTATATACCACTATACAAAAGCGAAAAGGTATTTTTAGGAAAACTATTGATTAAATATTAAGTGACATGACAATAGGATAATAGAAATTCGTTGTTGTCTTTTTTGTTGCTGCTCGTTTTTCGTTTTGTTAAATTTTCAATTACACAACGGTATGTTATATATTCGAATTGACGTGCGAGACAAAATAATTTGTTTGTCAAATTGTATTTGGGTAAATAACAAAGAAACAAAAAATAAAGCGATTCAAAATAAGGTGACTGCACACCTCTAAAAATAGTTGTTCTTAAGCTTGAACAGTACATTAAACTATTTGTAGAGATGTTCAACCAATTGAAATATATTAAGATTTAATAATTGAGTTAATAAATTCATATGTCAATTCCATGAAATAAATCGCTGCTTTAGCTCTCCAAACCCACTGTTCCAGACTTTAACTAAAGCTGAGATGACCAATGACTAGTCTAATTTTCATCACACCGTTTTCTAATAAGAACATAGTTTGTCATGGGTTAAAAGTCTCTCCAGGTTTTTCCAGGTAGAAATTGTGAGAATTGCATATTCTTAGAATGATTTTCGAATGAGGGCAAATGTAGTTTATAAATGATAAAGATTCAGTTAGTTTATTTAGGTTTATTTATTATTCATGTTTGACTGGTGTATCATTGACAAATGATTTGTTGGATGTTGAAGTTTCTAGTTCTCCCTGTCCATGTAAGTGTTGCTTCTCCCGGGATGTCCTCCTCAAGAAGGTCACTGGAATCCAATTCCTCGCAAAGGTAAGCATCCTTAGCAGGAGCTGCCATAATATCCCAAATCTTGTTGCAATATATTATGCCAGGTAAAGCAAGATCGCCCTAGTTTGTTTTGACCAGCACTGTACTTTAAGCCGGCTCAAAGTATATGGGTTGTTCCGCGATGGTGAATATTTTTTATAAAGGATTACATCAGCTTTGTAATATCAAGTGCTTGGCGATATCGGGTCCGGATAGTGAGTAGTCGACTCAACCTAGACGTCATCTAGGTGCCCAGATAACGTAATGTTGCTACTATAGTGAAAGAAATTCCAGATACACTAATGTTTGAAAGTATGCAGACTGTAGAGTCTGGCGCTCTGACGAGTACATTGCATTTCTAGGGATTTATCTTAAGCCCTACGATCTCTAATCCATCAATTAAGTCACCGAGGATTGGTGCCAAGCTTGTAGGGTAGGTGATAACTAAAATGTCATCAACATAAACCAAAATCAGAGAAAGTTGCAAGGTCCCACTCTGATTTAACCAAGATACTGGAAACTTATCGATCACTGGACATCTTAGCTTTTGCTAATTCAATTGAGAAAGTAAATGTTTGATTGGTAGCGTCGATATTCGCTGGTTTGCCTTAGATTTTTGATCTTGGGAATTGGAACTTGAATTGTGTCGACCCGCTCGGTTGGCGGCTCATTTTTTGTTCGAGCCGTGTTGATGACTTTGTGCAGAGCATTAATAATGCTGTCGGGTGCATGTTTCAGTAGCTCAATGGAAATTCCATCCAGACCAGGTGACGTTCCTAGGCAAAAATATTTTATAGTGGACTGAAGTTCGCCTACGGTTTGCGGGGTGGGCCTAGGGGAAAATAGGGGAAGTAATCATTTTCCTACAAGATGTTTTGCCATCTCTCTCAGATTTGCGGAGTTCGTCAACCCAAGTAGAGGTTGGAAGGTAATTTCCACAGTATGTGGAACCTTTCGAACTTTTTTTAAAATTAAGAGGTTCTACGGAGTCGTTCAGGGGGATGGGGGAGAGTAGTATGATAACTGTCTGACATTTTTTTGGCACTCTAGTGATCGGTGACTAGAATAGGGGAAGTTAACCGCTTGCTGGCGGTTTGTAGGCGCTCTCGAGCTGCTCGATCATGGGGACCGGAGATTTTATTATATTTAGCATGCTTGCCGATGCATGGGGTCAAGGGAGTTTTGACAGTTAGCACCTGTTTGAGATGCAGTTTTATGCAGTCAGTGATTAACGGCCATAGATTGCTGTTACTGGCATATGAAATGGTCTGCACAAAGGACACTGAAAGAGCGGTTTCATATCGACTGCTAATTTTTGGGTCTTGTAATAGCAATAGATTTAAAGTCTTGTTATTTTGGGGTGCAAATGTCGGTTTAGATACTGGCACAGACACCATAGGGCCCTCGGTCTTAATTTACCGAATGGTAAAATCAATTCAGATTAAGCGGTGATCGCTTACAGGCGGGTAAAATGTGACGGTCATAACAGACTTTATGTAATTCAAATAGTTGCTCTTACGGGTTAATATATGGTCCAAATATATTACATATACTCGTATATAGTATGTATCATACGAATTATAAGATACAAACAATTTTTTTTCACTCTCATCACTAATTTGACTAAAGTAAAAAAAAAAATTATATTTAATTTTTTTTAGTAAATCTACAGTTACGTTACAAATATTGATAAAAAGCCTAATGTTGGGAAGTTTTTTACTGTGTAATGTATCCGTAAGCCCCGTACATTTTAAAATTGATCCATCCAGCCGTTTTTCCGAACCAGTTGTAAAATCCATTAATTTATATAATTTATGTTATTTATATAATTTATAAAATTAAAATAATTTTTAAATTAATTATATAATTTAAATAATATTTTTAACTCATACAATTTATATGATCTTTAAATCATTTATGTAATTTATATAATTTTTAGTTAATTTATATAATAATAAACAAAATTTCATTAATTTATGTAATTTATGTAAATTATATAATTTATATTATTTTTAAATAATTATATATTTTACATATTTTTTTTAAATTTATATAATTTAAAAAAAAAATTATATATTGTAGTAATTTATGTGATTTATGTAATTTATAAATTTTATATAATTTTTTATTAATTTATTTAATTTTTAAATAATTTTAATAATTTAGATAATTTATATAACTTATATAATTTATATAAAACATATAATTTGTATAATTTATATAACTTATATAATTTATATAAATCATATAATTTGTATAATTTATATAATTTGTACAATTTAAATAATTTTTAATAATTTATATAATGTTTAAACAATTTACATAAATTTATATAATTTTTAAAGAAATAATATAATTTATGTAATTGACATAATTTATATTATTTTTAAATAATTTATGTTAATTATATAATTTATTTAATTTATATAATTTTTAAATAACATCGGCCAACAAGGGTCTGAATAAATGAAAGTAAATCCGAACCTGGCCGCAAACCTATCACCTGAGGATTTTGAGATATCTTAACCTAAAATTGCAAATTGCAAAGATGGCTGTCTTTTGGTTTTCAAGATTTTATTGTATTGTTAAGAAATTTCAGCAGTAAAAAGCAATGCTGATCGCTAACTACAATTCAATCCCTCTCATTAGGAGATAGAGACATTTAGATGTTTAAACTTAAAAAATAGAGGGGATGAATAGTACTTTACGAGGGACATTGCTTTTTACTGCTGAAATTCTCTTCCAATAAAATAAAATATTCAAAACCCATATAAACAGTTTTTTTGCTATTTCAGGTTAGGATATCTCAAAATTCTGACGTAACAGGGCAATTCTGTGACAAGATTCGGATTCAGCACCGGAAATACGGCGGAATTAATTATTTTTGTTTCTGTTACTTTTTTGGTTTCCTTTTGTTGGCCTGTGTAATTTGTATAATTTTTAAATAATTAGCGAAAATGTGATTTATAATAAGTTATGTAATTTATATAAATCATATAATTTCTATAATTTGTATAATTTATATATTTTAAATAATTTAAATAATTTATGTAATACATAATTTATATAATTTAATACGAGTTTTAAATAATTTATATAACTTATACAATTTTTAAACGATTTATATAATTTTTAAAATAATTTTAATAATTTGTATGATTTATATAACTTATATAATTTATATAATTCAAAAATTTTTTAAATTATTTAAATAAGTTTTAAATAATTTTTATAATTTATATGATTTACATAACTTATATAATTTATATAAATCATACAATTTGTACAATTTATATAATTTAAATAATTTTAAAATAGATTATGTAATTTATGTGATTTATATAATTTAAAAAAAAAAATTATTTAATTTATAAATTTTAATAATTTATATAATTTATTTCATTTATGTTATAATATATATAATTTTTAAATAATTTTTAATAATTTATATAATTTTTAAATAATTTATATAACTTATACATATAATTTTAAAATAACTTTAATAATTGATATGACTTATATGACTTAAATAATTTGTATAATTTATAAATTTTAAATAATTTTTAAATTATATATATGGTGAAAAATATGTCAAATCACAAATTTGATATATGGGACCGGAAGTCGTGTTTAAATTTTTTATTTTTTATGTTTTCAATTGGTAGTACTAGTTAAAAAAAACATTTTGTAGAACATGATTTTTTGTTGTTGTTGTTTAAAATACAGGGTGTCAAATTTTGAGAAAAATGATAAACATGATGTTGTGTTTATGGCTCTAAAAGGAAAAATAAATATCCGATATTTATGATATAGGGCTCGTTTTAAAGGTAAGTTAATACGGATTAATAAAAAAATATAAAAATGGTTAGTTCTTAAATTTCTTCATTTTTAAATTTCCCGCCAAAATTTTATTTTTGAATTTTCTCAATGATCGTCCAATTTTTTTTTTTATTTTTATTTTTTTAAATTTTACGTCTTTTAATTCTATTGAACATACTAAAAACTTCCGCTAGCAAAATTTTTCGTTTTCGTGCAAAATACATTTAAGTATGTATGACGATTTACCCGTTTTTGGAATACAAAATCAAATTGTTATTTGTTATTTTCAATTTTTAACTAATTTACGCTCGACCTGACAATGTAATTGTTTAAAATTATTTCGTCGATCTTTGGTATATTCTTACTTCTAATAGAAAATAAAAAAAACAAAGAGGAAACAATTGGTAACAGTCCGTTCATAAACTAAGTCAAGTTATTTTGGGCCATTCTTAACTCTGTCTCTCTCACAAGTCGTCACAAAACTGAATATGTGAGCAATGATGTAATCATTTAAGAAAATGAAGTAAGTGGTATATTAAAGAAATACGCCTCTAATGATATACCTGCAAATTATTGTATTATGTCATATGTAATATCCCATAACAGTAACTTCTTATAATTACATGACGCCATATTTTATGAAATTTTCCCTGCCCCAGCCTAAACGTGACGACAATCAATACTCCTTCCCCAAACAAAGGCGTAACGTAGTTTAGGGATAGCCCATAAAGCTATTAGTAAAAAAATAAATTTTGGTTTGAGTCATTTATTTTGTTTGTTCCAACCCTAAAAATGCGTCCCAAAATATTACGTTCAGGTACATAAACCGTAACGTAATCTTTTGAAACAAAATGACGCATATTTAAAAATTTAATTATAAAAGAAGGGGCAGGTAGGCCTGTAAAACAACATAAAATATAAGCAGTGGTTTTTGTTAACATTTTTTGGTATATGTAAATTAGTGTTTAAATTAATATTTCAGTTAGTTTAACTTGTGACGTTCTATTTAAATCATTTGCTTATTTAAATAACATCAAAAGTATTTCAAATAATAAGTGTAATAATGGTTGGGTACAAAAAGTGTTGTAAGCCGTTTCCTGTGTTGAAATGTTCTAAAAGTTTAAGAAATGTTTATGATTATATTAAAATTCGTTTGCCGCACTCGATTTATGTAATTGAAAATTCATCGATTTGTACATCATGTTATTACCGGGTGACTAATAAACGTCAAAAAGTTGAAAACGAGGTATCACTGGTTAATGTAATTCATTAAATTCATTTGTTACTCCGGAGACATCATCAACAGTCAATGACGAGAATATTTCTCGTATGAGTAAAAGTGAGGAATGCCAAATAAAAAGTGCTCTCGTTCGTTTATAAAAAATATTCAAATACTCAAGATTATATACGAGTAACATGTAAATTTTAACCGTATAAATATTTTTAAATTTCTATCCGTGTTTTGTAATAAATTTTTTTACTGTCAATATTTTTTGTTTTAAATTTAATTTTGAATCACCAAAACGAGTGAAAAAATTAACTTGGAAAAATTAAATAAAATCGAGTTTTTGTAAGAGGAAGAAAAATCGACCATTCGATTTTTGAAATTTTCAAAATAGGTAGAGTCATACTTAAACGTATTTTGCACGAAAACGACAAATTTTGCTAACGCAAGTTTGTAGTATGTTCAATAGAATTAAAGGACGTAAAATTAAAAAAATTGGACGATCATTGAGAAAATTCAAAAATAAAATTTTGACGGGAAATTTGAAAATGAAGAAATTAAAGAGCTTACCATTTTTATATTTTTTATCAATCCGTATTAACTTACCTTTAAAACGAGCCCTATATCATAAATATCGGATATTTATTTTTCCTTTTATAGCCATAAACACAACATCATGTTAATCATTTTTCTCAAAATTTGACACCCTGTATTTTAAGGAACAACAACAAAAAATCACGTTCTACAAAATTTTTTTTTTTAATCAAGACTACAAATTCAAAACATAAAAATCATAAAATTAAAACATGACTTCCAAAAATTTGTGATTTGACGTATTTTTCACCATATATAATTTATGTTATTTATGTATTTTATATACATAATTTTTATGATTTTAATTAATACAATTTTTAAATATTTTATAATTTATATAATTTGTATAATTTATTTAATTTATTCAATTTAAATAATTTATAAGTAATTTATATAATTTTTAAATCAATTATATGTCTTTTGAATAATTTATATAATTTAAATAACTTTTAAATTATTTGTATAATTTACATAATTTTTATCTTATAAATTTTATATGATTTTTTAATAATTTATATAATATGATTAATTTATATAATTTTTAAATAATTTATATAAGTTGTAAATTTAAATTTATACAGTTAATATGATTTTTTAATAATTTATATAGTTTTTAAAAAATTTATATAATTTTAGAATAACTTATATAATTTGCATAATTTTTTTAATTTATTCACTCCATATAATTTTTAAATTATTTGTATAATTTACATAATTTTGTTAACTTATAAATTTTATATGATTTTTAAATAACTCAAATAAATTTTAAATAATTTATATAATTTTAAAATAATTTATTTAATATAATAATTTACCTAAATTTAAATAATTTATTTAGTTTAATTTATATAATTTTTTATGATTTTTAAATAATTTATATAATTTTTAAAGAATTTATATAACTTATTTAATTTTAATATTATCTATATATAATTTATGTGATTTATTTAATTTATTCATTTAAATAATTTATAAATAATATATATAATTTACATAATTATTATAACTTATAAATTATGTATAAATGATTTTTAAATCATTTAAATAATTTATGCAATTTACATATTTTAAAATAATTTGAATAAATTAAAAATTTTTAATTAATTTATATAATTTTAAAATAATTTATATAATTTTTTAATAATTTATATAATTTACAAAATTTCTTTATTTATATAACTTTAAAAAAAATGTATATAATTTATATAAAGTTTTATAATTTATATAATTTTTAAATATCTTATATAATTTACATAATTTTTTTTAATTTATATAATTTATCGGATTTTGAAATAGTTTATTTAATTTTTATAATTTTTATAATTTATAAATCAATTACAATTTATGTTATTTATTTAATTTATATAATTTACATAATTTTTATAATTTATATGAGTTTTAAATAATTATATAATTTTTAAACAATTTAATTTAATTAATTTTTATAATTTATATGATTTACATAACTTACATAATTTATATAAATCATATGATTGTGAAATGACATTATAATTTTTAAATAATTTATATAATTTGAAGAATTTATATAATTTTAAAAAAATTAAATAATTTATATAAGTTGTGTATTTAAATTTATACAACTAATATGATTTTTTAATAATTTATATAGTTTTTAAACAGTTTATATAATTTTAGAATAACTTATATAATTTTAAAATAATTTATATAATATAATAATTTACCTAAATTTAAAGAATTATATATAATTTACATAATTTATAAATAATTTATATAATTTTTAAAGAATTTATATAATTTATTTAATTTTAAAATTATCTATATATAATTTATGTAATTGGTTTAATTTATTCATTTAAATAATTTATAAATAATATATATAATTTACATAATTATTTTAATTTATAAATGTTATATGATATTTCATTATTTAAATAATTTATGCAATTTACATAATTTTAAAATAATTTGTATAAATTGAATAATTTTTAATTAATTAATATAATTTATGTAATTTATATAATTTTAAAATAATTTATATAATTTTTAAATAATTTATATAATTCACATAATTTCTTTTATTTATATAACTTTAAAAAAAATATATATAATTTATATAATTTAAATAATTTTTATAATTCATATAATTTTTAAATATATTATATAATTAAAAGAATTTTTTTATAATTATATCATTTATCGGATTTTTAAACAGTTTATTTAATTTTTATAATTTTGAAATAAATTATATAATTTTTAATCATTTACATAATTTATTTTATTTATTTAATTTATATAATTTACATAATTTATAAATAATTTATATAATTTTTATAGAATTTATATCAATTATTTAATTTGAAAATTATCTATATATAATTTATGTAATTTGTTTAATTTATTCATTATAAATAATAAATATAATTTACATGAATATTTTAATTCATAAATTATATAGAATTTTTAATAATTTAAATAATTAATGCAATTTACATAATTTTAAAATAATTTGTATAAAATAAATAATTTTTAATTAGTTTATATAATTTATGTAATTTATATAATTCATATAATTTTAAAATAATTTATTGAGTTTTAAATAATTATATAATTTTTAAACAATTTATATAATTTTTACATAATTTTATTAATTTATATGATTTACATAACTTATACAATATAATTTGTATAAAACATATAATTTGTACAATTTACATTATTTATATAATTTAAATAATTTTAAAATACATTATGTAATTTATGTGATTTATGTACAATAATTTATATTATTTTAAAAAAATTTATATAATTTATATATTTTAATATTTCATATAATTTATATAAGTTTTAATTAATTTATAATAATTTATATAACTTTTAAATTATTTAAACAGTTTACATAATTTGTTTAATTCATATATTTTTTTTAGAATTTTTAAATAATTTGTATAAAGCTTTTAACAACTTTCATAATTTATATGATTTATGTAACTTATATAATTTATTAAATTGATATATTTCAAATAATTTTTAAATTTATATAATTAATATGACTATCAAATAATTTATATAATTTTTAAACAATTTATACAATTTGAGAATAATCTATATAATTTAAATAATATTTAAATTATTTATATAATTGACATGATTGTAAATCATATGATTTGTTTAATTCATGTTTATACTTTATACGACAGGCTGATTTTTTTAGAATATTATTAAATTAAGTTAAACAACATTTATTCAGCAAGAAATATTTTATTTACTTCATATTCATTAAGGATTTGTTAAAATATAATTTTAAAAAAATCGATATTCCGAGCTAAATGCTCACCACCAGGACTCTGCACAGAAATTATAAAATGAAATGAAAAATAAAATTGTTCAGTAAGATCACTTACAAAATGAATTAACAAATTAAAATAATTGTGTTTAATAACTTATAATAAAATTAATTATTAACTAGGCACTTGCTACAAGCACATTTAGAATTTATTTGAGTGACCTGAGTGGTTGTTACTATTAAAATGATTCTGTTGGTTATGACGTATTATTTTTGAATTTAGCGCATAATTACAATATATTGTCCGATATTAACCAAAAAACATGAATATAGAGGTATATATATATATATAAATATATATGTATATATATATATATATATATATATATATATATATATATATATATATATATATATATATATATATTATATATATATATATTTATAAATACACACATAAATACCAATACACTTACATATATGTCAATGTCATAACCAAATAATACGTCACATTTGTATAATTTATAGCAAATTTTTGCCTTAGATAAGTATCCTAGATTCCGAAAACGAGTTGGATGGTATTTAGTATGGCGAATTTAAAATTGACTTCATGTAATGTTAAAATTACAAACCAATGACATGCCTTTGGCTAAATAACTTTTGGGGGAAATAATAATTGGTACGATTAATTCGGAAGAAAAGTTTACTAAATAACTTTCAAAATTATATTGTCGTTAAATATAAATTTAATTTATTAAAATTCTGATAAAATCGCGCATTTACTGTTTACAACTTAAGAAACACAACAAAATTAATTAATCGTGTTAAAATTTGAGAAATTTGTGACAACCGCGGTAATTTACGAAATACCTCCCTCATTTTCAAATATTCCGCATACAACAGCGTATTTCAGTCATCGTCTTTTGTAGAACAATTAATTCAAAACAGAATATTTATAAATTATTTAATTTTCCGGAATTAATCAGTACTTTTATTATTGCCGATACAGCATTTTTCCTATATCAAAATATGTTATATGTGTAATGTGTATCTTCATTCATAAATATTCAGCAGCTAATTTATTTTGTCTTTTACCCGTTACTTATACCTTATATATAATCATATGATCGTCTTCTCTTCCCTGTACATCGTTCGTAGGTATTGCTTACTTTAAGGAAAATTTATTTTTTCTTTTAATGAAATATATTTTCTTCGTTTCTCCCCATACATTATATGTTGATGATTAAATTTAGTACATTCCTTTCCAAGGTGGATTATGTTCTCTCTTGTATGTCGGTAAAAAAAAAATATTATATGTTAGACACATAATAAAATAAAGCAAGTAGCAAAAAAAACATGTCGGAGCTTTTAAGATAATAAAAATTGTGAAAAAGCTTTTAAAATGATTTTCAATCAGTATTTGTTCGACCATTAAATGGTACAAATCTATACATTCACAAATTAAATTGGATTTAAAAAAAAAGAAAAAACGGAACCGAAAACCTTAAAACTTTTAACAATATTATTTTGTTGCTTGTTTCGTCTTAATGAAAAGCATAAGATGAAAAAAAAAAAAATTATTAGATTGAATTTATGATTTTTGTAGGGTGAACCAAAAAAAATAAAAATGTAAAGTGGGGCGATATTATTCGGCCCACCCAGCACATGTGACAGTAGCAAAATGGTAAAAAAAATAAGTACAAAAATAATTTAATATTCTTTTCTTGGTAGCTATAATAATATATTGTTACATTACATCCCATCTCTATAAAAGAATAACAGCAGCAAAGTAGAAACATTTTAAAAGCATTTAGCAAACTTTTTCCGTTTCACTCGTGTGTGTGTGTGTGCGCGTATATCGCGTATATCAATCCTGTTTAACTAAAAGGAAACAAAAAATTTCTTTTCTTTGCCGTTTGTAAATTTATTGCTGCGGATCTATTTTCATTTTTGCCTAAATACATGTACATTATATTCATTAAATGAAAACGACAAAAATTTTGTTGAAAAATGAAAACTAAAATTTATTAGAAATTTTCCTTTCCACTTTTTTTCTTTCTTATGGTGCGGTGGTGCGGGATGAGTGCGTGTTTATAAAATATGCTATTTGTCGGATTCATGTGTATGTATGTACTCGCACTGTGTAATGTATGGCGGGAAATTAATTTTCCGTGATATATTATAATTATGCTATATGTTTGTATGCTTAGGCAAATATGTATTTTTACATCAAATGTTTTATTTAAGTGTAGTAGGTAAAATAAATTGTTCTGCAAAAAAAAAATAACCCGTGCAGTAATAATAAGATTAACCTCAGATACTTAATTTGTAATTATATCATGAAATTTAAATATTTTTTTTTCATGGGATAAGTATAACCAGATTTAATCTGTATTAAATCGTTTCTCTTCTACGCGCCTGTAAATTAAATCCTTTCAAACAGTGGTCACAACAGGCGGTTTGGGAGCGGCAACATTAATATGGTCCTATTAACAGGACCCGATTTACCTATAGACCCTAGAGGTGCGGGGCTATGGCGGCATTATTCGAAAAATTGGGGTACCAAAATAAATTTCGAAATATCTACACTCTGACTAACTTATCAAAGTTAAATAAGGACGATAGGACGTGGAATGTCATTTCTAAATCAGGCTACACGAAATAAGATTGCAGGAAATAAACTCAACAGAATTTCCAGTTAATTCGCAGACATTTTTTTTTTAACAAGATCTTAATAAACTGTATAATTGGCGCAGTTTAAATTTCATGAAACTTAACATTGATCAGTGTATTGTTCTCAAAATCAAGTAGAGTATTTAACACCTATTTGAAACCCAGACAAGAAAGCTCACCAGATTCTTAAACTATAAATTCCAGATTGAAAAGGAACCTTATGAAGGCAGACTTTTTCGATATGGTTTATTATCTTCCAGAAATGGAGTCAGGTAACATTTGACATTTTAAATCTTACCATTCATTCAATAAAACCCTATTAGCCCACGTTTTCTAGTTTTAGTTTAGTGTGGAAATACGGTAAAATTTCAATAGTCGTGAAAACTCCTTTGTTGGACTATTTTGAGCTATTCCGGCTTTTCTGTAACAAAAATAAATTTTCTTAAATTATTTTAGCGCATTGGTTCAATATACATGATACAAAATCGATATAAACCATAGCATCCATTCGGTAGCAGAAGATTTAATGCACACCACGTTTTATTTATACAGTATTCAATTATGCCAGTTATCTGTTCAATTTGCGGCGCACATCAATGAATTCGTTATATTCGATTCAATAATTTTTCAATTACATACATATTTAAAATTTTATTATATACGCGAATGAATCTGAATTTTCTCCCGGTCTGCGCGGTTCGATATCGTACTAAATTAATCTATTTATAAATTATTTTCGAGACAAGTTACCATATGTTAAGTCAATGCTCTGTAAAAACTTACAAAAAAAAAAAAAAAAAAAAAAAAAAAAAAATTATATGACGTAGAGACAATTGCTTGAATTAAATTTTATTTTTGTGTTCTATTTTTAAAAGCGGACAAAAATCTTTATTTGTTAAATATAAATGTTGTCTTTCATCCATGTACTTGATTGTAACAGAAATGGACAAAAATAAAAAGCTTAAATTGAATAACAAAAAGCTCAATGCGAAAAATTCGTTTTTTTTTATTCTTTTATTGGTATTTATATACATAAAATGTACACGAGTATATTGGAAAGGCTTTTTGTTTTTGTTTAACAGAAGAAAAAAAATTAAAAAGTTAAGTAAAACAAATTGAAAAATAATTGAGCTTTTTTTACATTTACTTGGAATGACCATTTGAAAGTTGCACACAATTTTTTATTTTTATTTTTTGTTTTATAAAAGTTATACACAATCAAAAGATTTTATGAAATTGTGTCTTGTCATGTGATTTACTTTGGTATAAGTTTACGAGATGTTTTTATGGTCGGATAAAAATTGTTCGTTCCCATTCAGAAGATCTATTAAAGAAATAATGTTTTAATTAAAATTGTTACTTATAGCTTTAAACAATCACAATCCCTTATAATGTGCTCTCTGATAATTCTTTTATCGTTTCTTTTTCAATCTTTCATTTAAGTTGTAAACGATGTTTCAATTTGAGGTTAATATCTAAATTTTATTTCAAATGATAGTAAAAAAGTTCCGGCTTAGTAATGGAAAATAATATCTTAAAATTGACCTCCAGCTGCTATACGACAAGCTATGATTCTTTTACCAAAATTTTCTATGACATTTTGCCATAACTGCGGTTCAATTTCTTGAATAAAATTAATAATATTCTGCTTTAGGTTACCAATTGTTGGTGAATCATTATTGGCATAGATTTTTGCCTTCAAACAGCCCTATAGAAAAATTCTAGGGGTGTTAGATCAAAAGATCTAGGCGGCCAATTAATGGTACGGCTTCGACAAATTATTCGAAAACCATGGAGCTCACCCGAAAGGTCAGCTGTTCCTGTAACTATTGATGTGGCACCGTCCTGCTGAGACCACAAATTTTGGACATCCACACTCTCCAATTCGTTAAATAAAAAATATATGATCTTATTCCGGTATCGAGGTTCATTTACCGTAAGAGCAATCCCAGTTACGTTTTGAAAAGAATACGGTCCGGTTACTCCACCATCCCAAAAACCACACCAGACAATCACTTTCTGTGGATTTATCGATTTTTCCATTATTTGTTGTGGATTTTCTTCACTCCAGTTCCGACAATTTTTTTTGTTTACAAATCCACCCAGTATAAAATTTGCTTCGTCGCTAAAGAGACTTTGTTGAAAAAATTGGCGTTTGCAAGTTTTTTTGTATGGCCAACGTAATCCAAAGTCTTGTATGCATTCAAATAAAGATCTTTGTTCAAAATTCTGAATAAAATCGTTCACTTTTTAGCTCATATTCTCAAAAAGCGAAAACTCGGAGAAAACTCTGTTAGCTGGCCAATTTTCAATAAAGTAAACAATTAAAACCCGTTTTTATAGAACTGTTGATTTTACAGACTTCTTCATCAATACATGAACATTTTTTGGTTAATTTTGATTCTTTGTTTAAAAATTTAATTTTGTGTGACGGCTTAGACGTCTTCCGTCATCAGGGCAAAGAAGTTATGTTCTCGAACCGATTTAAAAATCGGCTTCTATTAATAAATTTGTAGAGTTTGGCATAAAAGTGTGAGGTTTCCAGTGCTGTATGCCCAATATATTCTTTGCTAAAGAATTGAGTGCCCTGAGATCATTGAGGTCGCATTCAGAATTTTTAAGTGTTCCGTTTTGTGGAAATAATTTTAATTACTCCGTACCATTGTTCAATGTGCTAGTTGCTTTCTATGTGTATTTTAGTGAATTTGATTTTAACGTTGGATATATTCGAGTAAAAAACCATCTTTTACATTTGTTTTTTACTACATAAAAATGTAAATTATATGTAAACAACTAATATGCTTTAAAAATACCAAACAATAATAAGTTAGAAAAATGAACAAAGGAACAAGGTGGATCGTAAGTGGTACAGTTGGTATTTTGGAACAATGAATACTAATTGTCGGTCGGCTTTCTTTCAATCTCATGACGAACACATAAAAACAAAGGGTGTAAAGATTTTTCCAGGAAGGACTTACAACAAAGAGTTTTTTTTGATGTGCCCATTCATATAATCTAAAATTACAACATTATTTACTTTGGTAATTCTTTTATTTTATATAATTAATTTCATTATCAGCAAATATGAATATTTGAGGTGTCCGTTTCCGAAACTGCCTAAAACACATTTTTGAAAAAATCACTTATTTATATCAAATTAAAGCTCTCGGAGACGTCTACCAATGTAAAACCCACAAAAATGTGCCACAACCGTGTTTTATGCCAAAAATCAAGAAACAAAATTGTGAACTTTTCCAAAACTCTCTTAATTGTTTAACACATGTGTTCCAAAACTCTCTATTTTTACGTTTTTACGTCAAGGACACATTTATTTCCCAAAACTCCTCTAAATGTTTTTTTAAGTTTACCGTATGATTCGTAAATACCGTTAATATCGAACAGTATTTTCGAATGAAATTGTATTTTATTCATTTAGATTTTCAAATTAGTACAAGTCGGATGTGTAATAATACTGGGTGATTTTTTTTGACTTGATACACTCAAATATCTCGGAAAATAAGCACTTTACGAAAAAAATAGTTAAGATCAAAATTTAATTATTCCGTGGGGGAAATACATTAGTGTTAAAATTAGTACCCTCCTCCTCCTTGTAGGTGGGGCGAAGGGTACCATTGAAACTAAAATATGAACCCCTATTTGTTATTGCAGATTCGGATTCTACGGCTAAAAATACGTAGAATTTGACTGAAACATTTTTTTTCGATTCATGATAGATGGCGCTGTAATTGACGATATTCAATTTTTTTTCGATTTCTCCTACTGAGAACCTACGTAAATGATTCTGCGATACGTCTGCAATAAAAATACCACGGTTTTCAATTGTAAATACTCGAAATTGGTCCTCAAAAGATTTATTCATTTTGCAAATTTCGAATAACTGGAAAGAGGGTGCTTGATTTACATGAGTCCCCCTTGCCTCATCATCTTTCAACTAAATTAACTGCTCAAAATGATGGCCTTCGACTTCAATGCACTTTCCACATTTCAAATGACTGTACATAACCGAGAAGTGTGTCTGGTTGAATCTCAGCACAAGCATTTCTGATTCGCTTAATCATATTCTCACGTGTTGTTGGTTTTTGTTTGTAAACTTGGTCTTTGAGATAGCCCCACAAAAGGAATCTGGCGAAGTAAGATCTGGTGATCTGGCAGGCCAATTTTACTGGACCTTCTCTCCCGATCCAGCGACCATTGAAATCATAATCAAGTACTGCACGTGCTACCAACAAATAGTATGCGGGAAACCATTTATGTTGAAACCACATGTTTCTTAGCACTTCTAAGCTCAAGTCTTGAAATAATGTTGACAATTCATTTTCCAAAATATCTCGATACATTTGACCGGGGGGGGGGGGGGGGGGTAATAATTTTAACACTAATTTATGTCCCCCACGGAGTAGTTAAATTTGTATCTTAACCATTTTTTTCGTAGGAGTCCTTATTTTCCGAGATATTTGAGTCTATCAGGTTAAAAAAATCACCCGGTATACATAATTAGTATTAAATTAAAATATTTTAATTGTGCTTAAGTGGGTGTAGGGTATACAAGTTTTGAAAATAATTTTAATTATATATATATATATATATATATATATATATATATATATATATATATATATATATATATATATACAATAATTTATCTATGGATATAGAAGAATCGGATCGTATTGATGGAAAGGCAAAATTACGAGTGTCAGGAAAAGGCAAAAAAAAAAATTCGAGATAAGGAAAATTGGGTGAAGACAAAAGAGGAACATATAAGATAAATGTACTTTTTTAAATTTAGCAAGCGAATTAATCTTAATAACATAATTGGCTACTATTAGGCATTCCGCAAAAAACCTTGCCGACTATACGAAATTGCAAACATCCAACTTCTTCAAGCTATAATTCTCAGTAACTATGCAACACTCTAAAAAGTGATTGTAAAATGTCACGAAAAAATGATGTTTTACCACCGAAAATTATTGTAAAATACACAACGACAAATAATACACTTACGAATTTTGATTTATTCAAAAATGACGTAAATCACTCAATCGCCACAGTTTACACATATAGACGTGCAATTTACTAACAAATTTTGCGAATTATCCACAATTTTCTCGTATTTTACACTGTAAAAGTGATTTACAATTTTTCTGTGCGTTTTTTCTCAACAATATTTTTCCCACTATTTTTGTGGTAAATAACGCTATGTGTACAATGTTTTTATTTTTGAACAGACAAAACGTATTTTCACGTATTTTGTGAAAAATATTTCGCTATGTCAGTACGTTCTGGCCAGATACTTGATGTAAGTGGCTAGAGTGGAATTTTTTGTAGTTTGGTCATGGCTACCTGATGAGTAGAGTAGACCAGCTTTTCAGTACGAAACCAAACTACCAACGTAAAGAACTCTTGGAGGGTTCACATTTTTGCAGAGTAATACATTGGTATAACTCTTTGGGCCTTCAGCCAAAATTACGGGGAGGGGGGAAGATATTTCTACTTTTTTTCAGTCAGTTCATATAAATTTATATTTTGATAATAAATAATTTATGAAATGAAATAAAATTTAATATCTGTTTTACTTAAAATCCCTGTTATCATTGTGTGATTTCCAACAATTTCGACGACTTTTCACTAATAAAACTCGTGAACTGCATTTAATTTAAAATTTACACTAGTGTAGTTGATTTTCCCATATTAATTATTTAAATTATTGCTCGAAAAGACAGCATTTCAAATTTTCTTTAATTTAATTCACGCACATTTGGTTTCAGTTTTAGAAGTAACGTACATTGATTTTTGCAGCATTTAAAATAAATAATTCACACGTTTAATGTGCGTTTATACATCTTTCACATGTGAACCACAACGAATAATTCACACATTTTCGGTGTGATTATTTTTAAAGCACGCTACGATGAAAATTTACTACAAATATTGCTGGCAACAGATAACCTCTAATAATTATAGTGAAATTCAACAGGAATTTCTTAGAGTGAAGATATAAAAAGGTTTCATTAAAAATTTTATGATCAAATCAAAAATCAAGCAAGATTATTATCTACTCAAACATTGTGTAACTATTGCTCCCATTAGAACTGAGAGTCGAAAGAAAAACGTATCAACTACACTCTAAGAATTTTCTGTTGAATTTCACTATGATTATTGGAGGTTATCTGTTGCCAGCAATTTTTGTAGTAAATTTTCATCATAGCGTGATTTGGAATAATCACACTGAAACTGTGTGAATTATTCGGTGTGGTTTACATTTTAAAGATGTATAATCGTACATTAAAAGTGTGAAATATTTATTTTAAATGCTGCAAAAATCAACGTAGATTACTTCTAAAACTGCTGTGAAATACAATCTTAGTAGTGAGTTACAACCAAAGGCGCGTGAATTAAATTTACAAAAAATTGGAATCTTTTCGAGGAATAATTTAAATATTTGAAATGAGAAAATCAACTACACTATTCGTAGTTCACGATTTTTGTTTTTGAAAAGTCATCGAAATTGTTGGCAATCACACAATGAGAATAGGTATTACGAGTATAAGTAAAATAGATAATATTAAATTTTATTTCATTTCATAAATTGTTTATTATCAAAATATAAATTTATTATAAGAATATACATAATTTGGATAATTGGTAGTGATTTGATGTCTTCAACATTTTAAAGATGGCTCCATTTTCTGTAACAACAATTAAAAATCAAAATTAGATAGATATTTAAATGAAAACAGACAGTGGCTTAATTATAGATCAAATTAAATAATAAAAATTAAATTGTATTTATTTTATTTTTCCGCCAATATTTCGGTATTTCGGATCATTATCATTTCATTTGAAGCATTTTGATTCAATAAGCATTGTTTTCAAAACGTGAAAAAATTTTATAAAGCAGAACATATTTTATTATTCCACGCCTTGATAATAGTACGAGATACCGAAATATTGGCGGAAAAATAAAATAAATACAGTTTAATTTTAATTAATGTTTGATCTATAATTAAGCCACTGTTTTCTTTAAAATTAAAGAACAGATCAAAATAAATCTAATAAATATTTATATAATTAAATAATAAAAGCATTTAATAATTAATTTTAGAATTGTAGGCTTAGAATTGTAAACACAAGGGCACAATTTATTTATTTTAACTAAATTTCACTTTAATAAATATCACTAATTTATAATTTATTTTAATTACACTTTATTTAAGCAATCACAGGTTATATATTTTAATCCTAAAGTTAAATTTAATGATCCTCAATTTATTTATATTTAATTTTTTTACTGCTCTCAATTTTTTTGAACTTTGGTCCATCATGCGTTCCTGAATGAAATGTTTTTTCGAAAATGCATTTTGCTCATTCATTTGGTAAAGAGTAAAACATTGTTTGTGCGTTAGTTACCAGAAAAATAGTGTGGAAACAAATTTTTAACAAAAAAAGCACAGAAAAACTGTAAATCATTTTTATAGTGAAAAATACGACTAAATTACGGATAATTCACACAATTTGTTAGTAAGTTGCACGTCTAATAATGTAATTTGTGACAATTGATGGATTTACGTCACTTTTGAATAAATCAAAATTCGTTAGTTTATTATTACATGCCGTTGTGTATTTTACAACAATTTTTGGTGGTAAAACATTAATTTTTCGTGAAATTTCACAATCACTTTTTAGAGTGTACTTAACATATCCCAAAACTTTATAGAAAAACATACAAAGTCATTAAGGTATGTCAAAAATCTATAGAGTTGAGCTAGGAAACCCGAAATCGATTTCTAAAAGGTTTCAAAATGCTAACAATATAAGCTGCATTTCTTGACGCATAGTGATCCGGATCAGATCAAAATTTACATGTGAAGCAACAACAACATTTGATCCAACATTTGTTTTGGATCACAAATGATGATCTAAAAATAGTTGAACAATATTTTGTAAAGACAAAGAATATAATGAATATAGTACGAGTATGAAGAGGCATTCAAAACGAAACGAGACAAAAAAATTGAATTTTGGTGTTTGTTTGTTTTACGCATTTTTGTGTCGTTTCATGAGACATGATCTGATCCGGATCAGATCAAACGTCAAGAAATGCGGCTATAGTTCCAATGGAAGTGTCTCTAGGAGCCTAGGTGAAGGAAGCGAAATTCGACGATGGATTGGAGAAACTGCCAATCGCTTAAATATTAGGGGGATGTTAATGATAACTGCGATGCCTCTGAAACTCCTAATGTTCTAGACGAAGATGACGAAATATTGTCTAATGTTATGCATCAGGATTCAATGCACATTTAAAGAAGTTATCAAACTTAATAAAATCAGTTTGTTTTTTTTTCTAACTATTATACATAATTATTTTATGTATTTATTGTAGTATATTTTATTTCGAGACCGAATTATTTGACAAAATAAATAGAGATTGAATTCTTAATAAATAAATTGGTTTATTTTTTTCCAAAACTGTCTAAAAACATTTCTTGCTGTTCCAAAACCATTTAAACATTTAGTTGTTTCCAAAACTCTCCCATTTTGGTTTTAATAAGTCGTTTAAAAAATTAGTTATTAATTTCCCACGAGTCATATTGTCTTATTTTATTCTTAAGTACTTCAGGAACAATCAAAAGTCAGGTTAAATAAAATAAATTCGGTAAATGTATTTACCTTTCTCAAAAGGAGGGTGAAGGGAATTAAAAACTGTTAATATTTTTTGGTTAGATTATTATTATTTTATTGTTCTACAAATTGAGTGGGCAAAAAATTGCCAAACATTGATTTACCCGAGAAATTGGTCCGCTGCCTTAGACTGATTGAGTAATTTGGTGTTTTTTTTTAATTCGTTCAAGTTATCTCAATAAAAATCAAATTTTAAATTAAATTATATTTAAGCGAAGACACGGGCACGTCGAACTCGGTTAAATTTGAAAGATATGTTCATATTTGACAATGCACCAGATAGACGGTTTGTAAACTGTATCAGATGGACAGATTTTGGAAAAAAAGATTACTTTAAAATTCAGAAACTTTGGAGGCTGACTGTTCCAACGAGCCCTACAGATCGAACTGGTACTCTGCTAATCGAACTAGTATAACTGCTATTTGTTTCCGAATTTGATTGATTATAGGGTGGAAGTCGAATGTCGAAATTCCAAGAAATGGTCAGTGATACATTTTGGTGATCGATAATAGGCGTATGTATATAGATAGGTTCATGGTACATTCATTTTGTTTTTCTTAGAGTTTCTTAGATCTGATGATGGCTCAGACCATTTTTTATTCGTTAGAGTGAAGGAAAACTCTATTTAGACGAATAAAATAATTTCATTGTGATTTAGTGATGTCAAATATACTCCTAAAGTGTATGCCACATACAAATGAGAAACCGGACAATTCGGTTGGATTATCGGTTTACATCGCCACATTCGAAAGAATTGTCGGACTGCAAAATGACGTCACCACCCAAACAATTTATATAAACAAAAGTTTAGTAAAATTTTGTATACAAATATAATGTTCTTACCGTATTCATTTTAAGTTATTATTATTGTTACTACAGCAACAGCACAACATATAAAGGAAAACGCCATTTATTTGACACTGAAACCAAAATCAAAGCCGACAAAAAAATCTGGTGAGAAATGATGGGTTCGTAAAAGAGCAAAAATGCGTTCTTTAGCCGACAAAAATTATAACATTCAAAATTTTGACGGACGGATTTTATTTTGACGGCCGGCAAAATATATTATTAGCTTTTTTTGAATGAAATTGTATTAATTTTATTAAAAATTTCCATGAATGTAGTAGTTATCATCAATTCAAACATTTTTTTTAATAATTATTATGTTGTAAGATTTCTCTTTTTGTCAAAAAATGGATTTGACGGTTTCAAATGCAGGTTTACCATTTGTGCATGGGGCAACGCCTTAACGATTTACTACGTAATTAAGGTGGATTTATATTATCAGTTCCTTTCAGTTCCTACTCGTATCGTGTCAGTCAAAAAAAGCATTGTTACATGTACTTTCTATATGAGTATTTATATTATCAGCTCCTTTCCGTTCCTACTCGTACCGACACAGACACGTATTGTTGAAAAGAATGTTTTGTATGATATCTGAAGGCGAAAAAATACGAAAGAATAGCGAAACAAACAAAATTGTAAATTGCTACGAAAACATTTTTGTATTTTTGTGTGTTATCTTTACTCTATACGTAACCAAAAGATACGAAGAAAATGCCTGAATTGAAAGGTACGGATAGTATAAATTGATGATGTCTGACACGATACGAGTAGGAACTGAAAGGAACTGATAATATAAATCCATCTTTATAAAGACAAATTACAGTTTAAGGCAAAATTTTCAAAATTTCTACATAAATTAAATGAAAGTGTTTATTTTAAAGCATATTGTTGTTTCATCTTGTCTCATATTGTATCAACCTGAAATGTATTTCCTATTTTTATATGAGTCATGCTGAAACCTGGCATTGACAAATGGGAAATTAATATTGTTTTTCAAAAATAAATAAAAATTAGAGTTCTTAATATGAAATTCATTATTCTTATTTCAATAATTATGAACAACTTAATATCTAAAAACTTTAATTTTAACCTAAACTAACCATAAATATTGCTTAAAAATTCTGAATTATGTGCTGTTTCACGTATCATATCAAGAGGTGTTATTTTAGTGTTTATTATTTGGTTTATATTAACTTCTTTAATGATTGAAGTTTATGGCGCTTCCATCCCAGCTAACAGTTCTTAAATTTCAACCTAAACTGTGTTTTATTCTTTAATTTAATGTCGAACCAAATGAAAAACTCCTAAATATTTGTCACTTAATAACGTATTCCACCTCCTTCACCATGGTTCAACTTTATCCATTGTTCGTGGAATGCGGTTTTCTGAATTATTGTATACTGACCAAAATGAAGGATGAAAGAGTAGTGGTTCCCTAATATTTCGTTTAGGAAGATTACGTCCTAATACAAAATTTTCCTCTAACCACGTTAAAACTGGCAATAATTCACCTGAAACCGTCGATTTAATTTGCCAAAAAGTTGGCTCTATTTGTTCCGATGGTAGAAATGCCAACGCTAAAAGTGTATGGCACTCTAAATTGAACGATTTGTCGCGACCTTAGAACGACAGGGTTCTATATCTGTACCAAAGAGCAAAATTCGCTTAAGTCCTATTATTCAAATATTCACAATTATTAGAGTTTGAAATTAGTAAATATCCCGATAAACATTTTGTAAAAAATTAGGAACTTTAAATGAATTTTTATTTACTTTATAAACATGATTTTGGGATAATCTACTTATTTATATAACAAAACCTGTAAAAAAACTTAATTATATCCTTCAATAGCCCATTTTTATAACTTTGGCGATTTTCACTTTTCTTGCCCACAACGGAAACTTTAGCTTAAGTTATATAAGCTATTCTTAAGAAAACATAAGTTAGTGTTTCAAAATTTAATTCATTTATTCATTTCTCCTAAGATTTGTATTTACTTTTAATATTACATTAATTAAACAAAAATTATAAAAAATATCATAAATTCAATATTAACATTACTCAGTTATTTAATTTTCAGAATCAACATCCGATCCATCTTTTTCAAAGTTTATATCTGGGTCAACATTTGGTACACTCCCATCATTTAATTGTCTGAAGAAATTATGATAGGTTTCTTTTATCAGATGAAGCTGTTCCAGTAAATCTTGTGTTTTTTTCTGTTTATAAGTTGAGGGGTTTCGTAATAACTTCTAACATTTTAGAGAATTTAAGAGTATTGATCCCACGCCGACAAATATTTAATTCCTTGAACGGTTCTTCTTCCTTCAAAGATGTTTTGTATTGAATTTTGCTAAAATTATTTGTATACCGCAACCATTTAACATTACTCCATTTAAATTTGTTTCCATCCAGATCACTTGCCCTCCACATAAATTTAATTTTCGCTGTCTTTCCAAAATCAAGAAATATGTTTTGTTCGATCTCAATACCTTCAAATTGCTTTTTGGCATCAGCTGTTCGTACAAACTGATACCACTCACGTGGATGATGAATTTGAACACAAGTTTTTTTTCTTTTTCCTCTCAATGATCGCACCACAACCCACTCCATATGTGTGTGTCCGAGGAGCATGAATTTATGGTCAATCATTTTGATATTCTCAGCGGTCTGCAAAAAATATTAAACATTGAAGCGACTAAAGAATTTTTATTTTGGCCGCCGCAGCAATCACTGTACAAGGCAACATGTTCAGCTGTACTCGGAGATTGCTAGAAGATTTATGTGTAAAATCGCAGATAGAACTTTGATGCATAACGATAGGACTGTATAACTATGAGTAATGAGGTTCCAGGTTCCAAGTAGAACGTTGTAGTTCTATAATATTTGTTTTTAATCTCTTAGAACTTTGTAATATGTTTAACCAAAAAAAGTCTTCTAAAATTTTTGAATTTCGATTTTTTTTGGAAAATAGTTTTTTTTAAAAATAACAACAATTATATAAGCACCTTATAGTTGTGTGTTCCAAGTTTCAGTCCAACTATTTTGTAGCATGCATCCACTTACTCGCATCTTGAACCCCGAATAATTATAAAAAAATTTTCTTCGTTGTAGGGAACTAATTTATTGAACTTCGTTCTATTTTCACTTATATTTAGAAATTATAATCTATTACATATATGTATATGGACGCGATCCAACATTGACGTCCATTCAACTCAAGAATATTTACTCAAAAAAAAAAAAAAAAGAAAATGTAATGACATTCTTGTTTTGTTTTTTCTTTTTGTTGCATTAATACACATCGATGATTACGCTAAATTTTATATTATAGCGAGCACATGAACTAAAGAAAACGTTGTTCCGTGGGTAACATTTCGATCTCGAATTTGCGTGTTGGTATTGCTTTATTATAATTGTTCTTGTTTTAATTTGTTCTTGTGCAATTGTCAAACGGTGAGTATGTGCATCGCAAATAAAAATTTTAATAAAAATAAATTAATTTTATTTTTATTTTCAGATTTTTAATAAATTGTCGAGATCACAATCCTCGACAACCTCTTTATTTAATTGTTGTAAAAAATATAAATATTTCATAGTTAAAACTTCATCTTTTAAACTAAAAAATACTTAAAACTAATTAGGCTTAATTTTCCGTATTAGCCGTAGTAGTGTTATCTAAAATATGAAAAAAATATTCTATTAGAACACGCATAATACAAAATTTAGCAATGTTAATCAAGTTACTTACGTATAGTTTAAGGATAACTATGTAATCAGAATCACGGGTGTCTACTGAGCTCATATACTTAAACATGGCGATAAAATGTTTTTTCTTCTCCTTAGCAATACAATATTCGTAGAAATAGAGTCGACGAACCTCAAAATTGAAACTGAAGTATTAGATTCAGCTTTATGTTGCTGAGCCTTGTTGCTTTTCGTCTAATGCTAACACTTCGAAGGTTTTGAATGTTACAATCCAGCGAATATTCTATTTCATATTTGACTTTTGTTATTTTTAATATTTTCAATGTTGAAAATGGAATACTTTTATAATCGAAACATGATTTTGAGTACTTGGTGAAGATTTTAAAATCCGTCTGCTGCATTTGGATTATCAGGAATTGTCTTTGATTATTGACACTGTTCAGAGTTCTTATTAGTCCAATCGGTAAAAAATATTCCTTAACAGACAAATGCTTTTCTATTTGACTGTGGGCATTATCTACTTCTTTTAGTACTGAATGACCAGGCATAGAGCATTTCATCGTAATGTCATGCAAATCTGGATGCATTTTCAAAAAGTGTTGCATTGCTAGAGTCATAATTAAGTTCTTATTTTACAGAACGCATGAGTTGCTCCAGATTATTAATTAAGTGATATCATTATCTTCGAAAACTTCTTCAAAATTTTATAGAATTCAGAGACGATGTCATTACCACTCCTTCCGCCTGTATACTCAGTCCATATTGCGCAATACACTTTTTTGCGGTCGACAATTATGCCGTAAGATTACATACCTTATGCTTCGAATGATAAAATAGTGGACTAATTTCTGACCGTGAAGCCTTTTAGTGTCTCATCATTTTTTTTAGATTACAATGTTCCTCATTTCCTTGAATTATTTCGCCTGCCAAGGTTTTTCCTTTTTCAGCCACATAAAGAATTTTTATGATGAAAGTCTTAATTAAAGTGGGTATGGAACATATCAACCTAATCCTTGTATAGATGCCATTTTTTAGTAATGTTTAGGTTGGGATGAAGATATGTCTTTCAATTATGGGGACGACAGTAATGAGACTCAATAGCTGGCAAAGAGGCAATATGGGGGCGTGATACACCGGTTTTTGAGAAATTACAAAAGTACTGATCCAATAAGGTTTACAAACTTAAATTTTATTTCCAAGTGTATTCGCAAAACACTGACAAGAATGTATTCGGCGAGAATCACAAGATTTTTTTGTTTTGCGGTTCGTTTTTGTTCTTATAGTGCTTCCTGTTGGTTTAATGTATAAAATATTAGGAAAACAGTCTTTTTTCCATTTAGTTTCTTTGGCTGATATAATTTTACCTCGGGAACTGGCGTAACTCTCACCACTATGACATTTCCTGTGTCGAATATTTCGCTTTCATTTTTTTTTATTTACTTTACGTTTGCTAGTTTTATTGAGTGGTTGGGTGGTTTGATGGGAATCATTAACAATAATTATTTGCAATCATATATTATTACGTCTTCCACAAAAATAGCACTGTTACCATTACATAATTGTAATGTATTTTCGCTAACGTCCGTTTGTTTGATTGTCAGATTGTATGATAATAAATTTCTCAAGAATTACAGATGATTGTAATTATTGGTTACTGACGCATTAGCCAACGCTTTAAATTGTTATGAAAGACTTCCATCTTCGACCAAACTTAAAACATTACTAACATTATATTAAATTCAAAATTACAACAAGAAGATTGTACAACAAAGTTCTTTTTACACTAGAATAACTATACAAAGTTCTATCTGCATATTTACTAGTTTTGAGCTGAATCTCATAGTTCTAACTGGAAGTTGGAACCTTCCTTACTAAATCTCAAATTCAAAATGTAAAGAGGACTTCGTTTCAGTGGTTATCTGGAAAACCAAAAGAGGTAGACAATTAGGGATATTACCAATCGAAAGAGCCTAGTTGATTTATTGGGACAATATGCATAACTCATTTTCGAAAAAAATGTTAGTTAGAACCCTGTTGTTCTAAGGTTGCGACGTCTATCCCATATCTTTTTACCAAGCCAGCTGCTTGAATTTTTCTATAAAATGACTGACTTAAATGAAATAAATAATCTTTGTTGATGGTTAATGGAAATGCCTGTTTAAATGCATTGATAGCACCAATTTCAAAATCCGTTAATATAAAGTTAGGATTTAATAAAATACTATTTTCTGTTGCCAAATCGATTAGTTCCTCCAAGATACGGTCATATAACCTTCGGACGTTTTGCTTGCCATAAGTACGCATATCATTGGCAATATATTCGAATTACAATCACCAACCCCAACGGTAACCCCATCAGCAATCCAAAATTTTGCATCTCCGCAGTACAATCCTTCAATAGAATATTAGATCCAGTTATTGTACTTCTTAGGTTTACTGGGATTTCGCAATTTTCTATATTTAAAGGTTCTGGAGGTAGCTCAGCTGATCGTACCCTCTTTATTATTCGCTTCATACTATTTTTATTTGGTAGTTCTGGTTAGAGTTATACACCAGTAATTCCCAAGGTGGCATTTGTTTCTTGCAGTATTTGGACCGGTTTCATATAAGGGTTTCTAGCTGCCTGCTTAACATCTGCCCGAATGTCGTTTATTTTCCCTCTAACGGGGATATACCGCAAGCGTTATAAAATTCTTCATTTTCTTTATATTAGAAAAATTCAATCTTTATTAAAATATTAATAAATAAAATAACAAAAATTGGGACGACATTTGGGACTGTATGCCGTCTGACAGTTTTTTGGAATCTGGTTCATATGGTGATACATCTATAGTCATACAGTCTTTGATTTGCTTCTCGGAAAGCCGGTTACTGTGTTTGGTTTTGATTTATATTCAACGGTGAAAATGCCATTTCGCAGGAATAAGATGACCCAAGAAATGATTTTACCTTTTGTACAGATCTGGACCCCTATTTGTGAATACGAATTCGAATAAACGAACGTCGGTGGTGATTTCGAAAACGAATGTTTTTGAAACGAAAACGAATTGCTATGAAACGAAAATAAATTTCCCTTATCTAGGAACCCATTTTCGACTACTATTTGTACGTTCATAAACGGATTTTTGTACGTTGATGAAATTATAGACGAAGCCATATAAAAAGGAAGAATAATTCTAAACACTTACATATACCATTTTATTTAGGACGCCATTTGAGATGAGGTATTAATTATGTAATCATTAAATTAATAATTTTTCAATAATTCGATTTTTTTTAAATAAAATTGAACAACATTTATTGGGCCCAGTTCTGGAACGATAAAATTCATTTTATGTTATTTTATTTCCCTTCTTCCTACATGAATTTGTACTGAAAAAAAAATAACTTAACTTAACTTTCGATTCAATTCTTATTCGAATCGAATACAACAGTCGTTTCGAACGACGAAACGAAACGGATTCACGAATATAGGCCCTGTTTATGGTTTGCATATTTCAAAACGTCGATAACTTTCCATAAATTATCATTTTGGTTTTCAATCGGATGTCACTTTGAATATCTATTATTTCCAATTCTGCATTGCCTTTATTGACAAATATAAATTCCTCCGTTACCCTAGCTATGTAAGTGAGTTATATCCAACGACGAAAACGAATTTGAAACAAATAATAAAAGTGGCTCAATTCCCACGAAATCCTTAAATCAACTATTAAATTCATTCTTCAGTATCTACTCTTTTCGTTATTACACATAAATTTTTTTTATGGATAGAAAATGTCGATATAGTTACACTTTAAAAAAATTTATAGCACTGACCATATCTGAGATATATACAATCTTTTCCTTGCAGTACTAAATTTAGTTGATTTAAATGTGTGGTTATGTCACATAAAAAAAACTAAATCGCTTATCCAGATCGAATCATAAAATTCGCTATAAATTTCGTTTCTTGAGGACAAATATATAACTTAATTTCATGTAGTAAATCTAAAAAATGATTTAAGACGTTGCATTGGTTTTCCTCTGATTGAATTAATTATTTTTACAAAAACTTTCATCACATGAGAATATTTTGAAACTGCTTATAAATCACACAATGGTAACTTTTAAAATCGGGAATATCACCGTCTTTTGTAATCGCCGCAAGTTTATTTATCGGGATATTTTCATCATTGATAATTTTTTTTAAAATTTCATACATATCAATACCCCCCGGGTTCATTCCATTAAAGATGAATTTGGAAACAACGATTCCTTTGTTGTAAAATCATCAAAAAAGTCATTCTTTTGAGCATTTTCTGATAATAATTCAATATGCCTTGTTACGGCAATCCTTGATTGCAGAAATAATTTCAATTTTATGCTCCACAATTAAATATTCGGAAATAGTAATCATAGGTTCTTTGAAAATAGCACCATCTGAAAACGATTTTTTGTGACGAATTAAAATATAACTGGCTTTAAGTGAGGCTTTTGCGTGTTTTCGACTTAAGAAGATCCGTCAGTTTTTTATTAATAACCCTGTTTTTGGTGGATATTTATCTTTAAATTTTTTATGTATACTGTTATGATGCCGTTTAACATTCAAACATTTGGGTTTAGATACCCCAGATCCACACAACAAGCACATTGCTTTCCTTTTAAAGTCAATGAAAAAGAATTCATCTTCAAATTCATTTTAAAAATGGTATACACTTTCTTGCTCATTTTTATCACATTTATTATTACAATACTAATTATTAAAATTGTATACACTCAATCCTTTTTTTACGCGATAGATTGGTTCCAGCGAAAGACGCGCAAAATAAATCGCGCAAAAAAATTCAGTTTGATTTTTTTTTAGGAACTGTCAAAATATTGCTCGAATTTGATTGTGCTGATTCGTCTTCAAGAACTAGCACGTTTTGCAGAGATTCTTGATTGGCGACATTTCGAAAATAAATATAATTTTGTTGTTGTTCTATTGAGCTAGAGTTTGACTTCACAACAAACTCTGTAATGCATCTTTGATTTTATTTCCTTTCCGGTCCCAATAATTCCTCATGCAGTTCCTTGTAGCTCAACATACAGAGTCTTAGTTCATGTTGAAATTTTCGTGCTCGCTCGCTATTCGGAACATTTGCGAGAAAATAGTTCTCTAGGTGTGCGGCAAGTTTTAATCCGTCTTTAATGGTTTCTGCTCTAAGTGGTAGTTCCTTTGCTACTTCATCACTGCTGTTTGATGATTCGACATTTATGGAAGCAATTTCAATTAAATCTTCTTTATCTAGCATCTGGTCGAGAAGGATCTCGTAAAACGCGCTAAACTGATTATTTCATCGTAATTGTTCATATTATCTGGTAAAGCTGTTCCAGTTATAAGACAAGCTGGCCATAATGGCTTCCAACATGCGTTTAACGTAGATCTTCCCAACAGTGCAATTGCTGAAGTCACGTATGTGATACATTCCATAATAGAAAATTGTTTCCAAGCATTACTGAATTCCAATTCTTCATCATTTTTTCCAGAATGTACTGAACTTTTTTTTCAAGTAGTACAACTTGAGTGTCGATATAATTCCTTGGTCCAATGGTTGTATGATTGATGTGGTAATAGGTGGGAGAAAAATTACCTTTACGTTGGGATGGTTTAGTACTGGATGACCAGATGCATTATCAATAATTAATAGGACCTTGAAGGTCTCCCTCTTTTCTTTCGGATATCGCTGCACCTTTGGTACAAAACATTTCTCGAACCAATTATGGAATACAACTGCAGTTACCCGCGCTTTTTTATTTGTAGCCCAATGAACAGGTAATAATCTCATTAAATCCTTGCCTTTTAGTGCTCTTGGGCTCAGGTTCCAGAAAAGCCCGGTTTCATCTGCGTTGAATACTTGGTCGGGTGTGTAACCACCTTCTTCTATATATTTTGCCAGTTTTGGAAGATAATCTTCTGCAGCTTTTACGTCAGCAGATGCAATTTCTCCTTTGGTTCTCTAATTATGAAATATATGTCGGTTTAGGAATTTAGAAAACCACCGTCCGCTGGCCGAAAATTAATTTACAACTCCAGGACTGGGAAGTTCTACCCCACCCGCCGTATTCACCAGATATAGCTCCTTCAGATTACTACTTATTCCGGTCGATGCAGTCGTCTCTTTCTGAACAGCGGAGATCGAAAATTAGCTTAATGATTAGATCGCCTCCAAAGATCAAGATTTTTTCAGAGAGGGAATCCGTAAACTGCCTGAAAAATGGGGGAAAGTTGTACCTGCAAATGTAGCATAAGCATACTTTCAATACATAATTCTTTCATTTTCTAAACAAGCAAATGTGTTTTATTTTAACTAAAAAGGGCGAAGTCATGAATTTTACATCCAAATGGGCATATGAAAAAGAGAACTGTAAAAAAAAAATCTAAATTTGAATTTAAATTTGTTCGTAATATGTCATTAAACAAATAGTTTTTCATAAAAATATTTTGTTGTAAAACCCAAAAAAGATTTTTTATATAAACAAATGTCAAATTAGCAGCATCTATGTGGTTGCAAAAAATCATAAAGACGAAAAGATGCGAAGTCAGGCTTAGAGCGCCGTTAATGTGTTAAACTTCTTTAACTTTGTTATACTGCACAATGGTCGCTGATTTTCATGAGACAGGCTTCAAAGTTAATTTTCTATAAAATTTGTATGAATAAACGGAATGGTTATTTACAATAAAGCGGAAAGTCAAATTTCGAAAGGAATTTTTTTGAAAGGAATGTCAAATTTAATTATAATCGGTCAAGAAACAGCGAAGTTCCATCTTAATTGGCCATATTCCAGAACTTTGTCAAAAAAAAAACATTTTAGAATCCCATTTCCACTTCCCCGTCCATTGTAAAATTTTGTTAGTTTCAAAAAAAAAAATATTTCGAATAATTAATTTTTGATGTAAATTTGCGGTTTGCTAGTTGTCAAAAATTAACTAATCGCGAGAAGTAATTACAGTGGATGTTCAAACAACACAAAAATAAGACTGGCAATTAAACAACATGTCGCCGAACGCGATTGAGGGGCTAATTTTGCGGTAGAATGCAGTTTTTGCTAACGTTTAGTATTCATCGACGTTACTATTATAAATGAGTTCCGACTCAAAATAGGATGTACAAAAATTATAAATCTAGATAAATAAATAAACATTTTCAAAAAATCATTTTAGAATCCCATTACTACCGCTCATGTCAAATTTCATCATAATCGGTCAAGAAGCAGCGAAGTTCCGTTTTAACTGGCCACATTCCAGAACTTTATCCAAAAATAATTTTAGAATCCCATTTCCATCGCCCATGTCAAATTTCATCATAATCGGTCAAGAAACAGCGAAGTTCCAACTTAATTGGCCACATTCCAGAACTTTGTCAAAAAATCATTTTAGTATTCCATTTCCACCGCCCATGTCAAATTTCATCATAATCGGTCAAGAAGCAGCGAAGTTCCGTTTTAACTGGCCACATTCCAGAACTTTATCCAAAAATCATTTTAGAATCCCATTTCCATCGCCCATGTCAAATTTCATCATAATCGGTCAAGAAACAGCGAAGATTCACCTTAATTGGCCACATTCCAGAATTGTATCCAAAAATTAACTGGCGACATTCCACAACTTTATCAAAAAATCAGTTTAGAATCCCATTTCCATAACCCATGTCAAATTTCATCATAATTGATCAAGAAGCAGCGAAGTTCTATCTTAACTGGCCACATTCCAGAACTTTATCCAAAAATCATTTTAGAATCCCATTTCCATCGCCCATGTCAAATTTCATCATAATCGGTCAAGAAACAGCGAAGATTCACCTTAATTGGCCACATTCCAGAATTGTATCCAAAAATTAATTGGCGACATTCCAGAACTTTATCAAAAAATCATTTTAGAATCCCATTTCCATAACCCATGTCAAATTTCATCATAATTGATCAAGAAGCAGCGAAGTTCTATCTTAACTGGCCACATTCCAGAACTTTATCCAAAAATCATTTTAGAATCCCATTTCCATCGCCCATGTCAAATTGCATCATAATCGGTCAAGAAACAGCGAAGTTCCATCTTAATTGGCCATATTCCAGAACTTTGTCAAATAATAATTTTAGAATCCCATTTCTACTGTTCATGTTAAATTTCATCATAATCGGTCAAGAAGCAGCGAAGTTCTATCTTAACTGGCCATATTCCAGAACTTTGTCAAAAAATAATTTTAGAATCCCATTTCCACCGCTCATGTCAAATTTCATCAAAATCGGTCATGAAACAGCGAAGTTCCATTTTAACTGGCCACATTCCAAAACTTTACTCAAAAATCATTGTAGAATCCCATCTCCACCACAAAAGTCTCCACCGCTCATGTCAAATTTCACCATAATCTGTTAAGGAACAGCCAATTTCCAACGAACCCATATTCTTACAACGGTATACTAGCATAAATTTAGTGTACAAATTTTCATATCTAGAGGAAAATTACATTCACCGATGACCTTTGGGAAATGGCCACATTCACCGGAAAATGTACGAATAATGTGTATTTTGTTCAATTTATACGCACATTTACCACTCACTTTGGGAAATTTGTACATTTACCGGTAAATGTGTACATTCTCCTATTTTGTACATTAGCTGTAACAAATACCTACATAACACAGAAAAATATTTTTCAAAATACGAGAATTCACCCAGTTTTGTATCGTCGTGTCCAAATAAGAGTATTTATTACATCTGCAAACCATTAATTTTTTAGAGGGGCGTGTCAAGTTTTTAATGCTCAATTTGGCTTAATTTTTTTTTAATAAAATTCTTTGCCACACTTTCTGGAAAGGACTTTGTTTAAAAAAAAATTAAGACGAAATTAGCATTAACAACTTTAAAGCTTCTTCAAAAAATTAGCGATTTGTAGATGTAATATTCTTATTTGGACTCGACGGTATAATGTTTGATGTAACATAAAATATAAAGAACTGATCTGAAATTTTTGAATTTTCGTTCGCGTAAAAAACGGAAAGTGTACCTAAAAAAAAAATCTCGTAAAAAAAACCGCGTAAAAAAAGGATTGAGCATATATTTTTGTCTGTCGTCCACGCTTCATAAAAACTTTTTAATAATGAATGACAGTAAAGTAAAAAAAACAATATGGCGAATAGCTACTGCACAAGTACATATATCCAAAACGTTTATTTCTGTTTTATCATAATGAGTGCGTCCTATTCACAGACACTCTGCAAAAATGATACAATTCATGTTTTTTATTTAATAAGAATTTGGCGCCAAAATACCGTTATTTGGCGCCAAAATACCGTTTGATAATATATTTGCCTCTTTCTACTCTATTGATATAATACATTATTATTCATTTTCACACATCCTATTTTGTTTTGAGGTAATTAGTATTCAATTAAACGTGTAGTGTTTCAAGGTGTTTTTGTTTGATATTTCTCGTGTAATTGATAAGGATAAGGTAGGATATTATAGACATTCTTAAGCGCATGATAAATATTTCTAATAAAATAACTGAGTGAGTTGAAACAAAATTTAATAAAACATACCAAAGATTATATGTAGTTTCAATGATAAAATTCTAAAATTTATTTGTTGTATAATTTTGCTTGATTTATGATATAAAGATGGATGAAAATCCGAAACCGGTTTAAAAATTAATAATTATTACATAAAGGAGATATTTTAACGATTAATGTTTTTCCTCGTATTTTAATATACATTTAATATTTGTTTAAAATTTATTAAAAGTTTTTAAATTGTGTTAATCGTGAAAAAATATTAATAAAACTTTTTCGATAGTTTTTTAATAATTTATTCTAATAAATGCCACGGCATAAAATATCATATGAATTCTCTCCATTTTTATTGTAATTATTGTAAAATTAGTACCGAAAATTTGTTGAAATGGTTTAATCAAATTGAAAATTACCTGACAGACAAAAATTCGTTGTACATTTTATCCGATCCGTCTCGCTTATTTAATGGAGATGAGACGAATTTCCGGCTTTGTCCGAAAACAAAAAAATACACTAGCAAAAGTTGGTACCAAAAACTTTTATGAAGTTGTACAAGCTCTATCCAAGTCGTGCCTCACGGTCATGTTTGGCTTCCCCGCTGTAGGTTATATGGTACCTCAAATGATAATACACCCTCGGTATAGCTCGAGCTGCCCGAGCTTTTGCTAAAATTAAAAATTTCTCATAAAAGTATGCAAATAAAAATGAAACAACCATATACTCGTAGTCATATAGTAAAATAATTTATTAATTCATTGGGTTAAGAAATAATTTTTCAAAAAACAGATAATGGCAATACTCTTATCAGACAAATTATGTCTTTTAAGACAAACCACGTTACCAGCCAAAGAGAAAATGCGTCCACTTTCGGTTGAGGTCGGTTGTATTGTCTTTAAACAATCCAATACATTCTTCAAATCGTCCTTCCATTGGTTTCAAACACTTTTCTATGCTACTGTTAAGAATTACTTATAGATCATCACACTTTTCAGGTGCCGTTATCCCAAATTATAGTTTTCACGACTTAAAATTTTTATTTTTTTAAAACTCTGAATTTTGTCCAGTGCGATATTTTATTTATTTTAGATTTAAAAAAACTAAACTGTTAACTTGATGAGTACAACAATAATAATAATCTTAAAATATAATTTTAATGTAAATTCTACTCATAATTTAGCAAGCTAGACAGAATGTATGGTGTCATGTTATGTCTGGTAAATTCCCTGTAAAATGTAATGGTTTGGTAGACACAACATGATGTGTGATTTTGTTACATCTATTCGGTTGTGTCAGCTATAATCCCGATGTCGTTGATTTGGTGTACGTGCAACTAGACATCAATCGTTTTGTGTTTTATGATTCATTAGCTAGAATGCGGATGTTTATTCGTTGCGAATATGTATTGATGATGGTTCGTTACAGGTATGTAACTCCCATCTGTATCAGTCACTGTAAACAATTCAACAACAGACTCAGGATCTGAAACTATTGGCGAATAATTCGTGGTTGAAAGCAACGTTGAATACAATTTTATCAAATTTGAGATGTTTTGCTTTGAGAAAGAAATTATGTCATTATTTCGACGCTGACTGATACAGTGTTTAAGAGCGGTTAACATTTCCTTAGCAATATGAGAGTTTTCTTTCTCGACAGTTTTAAATAAAAATATTAAAACACATTCGCTTGTTAGTAAGTTCGCTTCTCGACGACTTACGCTTCAGCAGCCATTTTAATTGGTTTAAGGACATTTACCACAATGAATAAATGCTGGAGACTTAAATCAACAAGTGCCTTTTGTACGCTACTATTAACTACAAGAATACGTTCAATCATGGTACAAAGCGAACTCCATCTCGTTCGACCATCTAAAAGAAGATTTAATTCTTTGCCATGATTGGTTTTAATGTAGTTCTGCAGTATATTATTCTTCACAGGGGACTCCTTAAACAATTTGATAATTTTTCGAATTCGTGCCAGTGTATCGCTGAAGTTTTCTCGCAGTTGTGGTAGTTTACCATAACTTGCATTATTTCCGTTGTCCTCATCATCGCTTGTAATTATATTTTCACTTGAATATTCTCTCTCTGATTCCGAACTTATATTACATTTAGTCCTAACAATTGTAGTGGTGCAACAACAACCGCTAAATTAATAGCGTGGTTGCGAGACCTAATTTTACCATTACTGCCACTCCATCAGTAGTGCATCCAATTAAATCCGTAAATCTTAAATCACAACTTTTAAGTCTATTGGTTAGAAGTTCTAGCGCTGTTTCCGCGGGACATCTACCCAGGATTCTTGTTAATTCTAAATTATAAACCCCGCCATTAGAATCATGAATGTTAACATTCAAGTAGCGTCGATTGCGCTTACTGGTCCACTCGTCAAGGGTAAGGCTAAATTTCTTTTTGTCTTGGGTCTGCATTTTAATTTTAGATATCAACTATTTTTTGCGACAACGTAATACTTGTGAACTAATTTCATTACTTCCGCTCGATATTTGAGTAAATATAAATTTCGTCTGTTTAAAGAATCACGAATAAAACTACTGTTTGTGATGGTGTGAATAGTAAAACCATCCAACGCCGCGAGTTTTGGGGCAGCGTGAAGTTTCTGACGAATTGACAAAAAACCTTACAAAGGCTAAAAAGTGTAAATTATTCGCTAGACTAAAATTGTGTAGTGGTGAGATGTCTAAGTTTAACGGAATACGCAATCATTTTGTTTGGACCCTATTTCATGTTTTGTAAAAGCCAACCTATCTGTGCGGTGTAGTGAACATAGATTTATTTATGTTTCAATTATCCCGTACAGTAGAATGTAAATTTTAATTTCATAGATTTTATGATTCTACAATTTTTATTTATCAGTAACGAATTAATTCAAGTAGGATAGGTGATTGTTTCCGCCTAATAATCACATCTATAGTAGACTTATAAGCTAATACTTTTTAGAAATTTGTATTTATTTTAATAATTTTTTGTTTCTAGTGAATTAGTTAATATGCTGCTGTTCAATGTAGATCAGAGTTACTGGATTAATTCTGTTCTGCACACTTGTTTGTAACATAATGCTTAGAAGATCATCGTATAGTTTCCAGGTTTCATTATTTCTTTTAATATATGAAATATAGTGTCCGGGATTCGTCAATTTTACTAGTCGTAGAAAATGAATAATTATTCGCAGCGAATATAACTTTCCACCCAACTTAAGCTCTGATTCAATATCTTCAATTTTTATATTGTAATATTTGGTAGCATTAATTGGTTGACCATCAATAATTGCAAGACCAGTATGTGTTGTAATATTTAAGCTACTGGGATTTTCAAACCATTGATGACAGTTGGTACACGTAGGTTAAGTTATTATAATCAATTGGCAAATAAAAATTGTCTTTTGTGTGTGGTTGAGAACAAGTTTGACACGCATAATCGATGGCAATTGAGCGCTTCATAAAAAATTCAATAATTTTGGAAATATTGCAACCTGTAGCTAAATCTATGTTGGAAGTAATTTCCTCTACATTAAAACATCTCAATAGTAAATGAGTTCTTCTTCTCAAGGTGAATTGAATTGCTCCATTAACTACAAAATAGTAAATGAAGTTAGAAAATTCTGTGGCGATTCTCTAAATCTTATTGGATACGTGTTTATTGTCAATAGACAATATTCTGACAATATGTGCTAGTGCATCAAAACCGCACGTTTGAGTAATGGAGACTCGATAACCTTGATATATAAATGTATATCCATTTTGCAAAATATGATCAATATCAACTTCCTCGATTTCCAATTCCTTCACGACATTTTCTTTTTTCATTTTTTTATTTGTATATCTTGCCAAAACCCGCTTCCCCATATGCTTTGGAGAATCGAATAGCCTTATTCGTTTGTTCTAATGTTCTCTATTATTAATATTACCTGGCTTGGCTCTTCATCTGATTCGCTCATTGTTCTAGTTTTTCTTTTATTTAATGTGGGAGTTGGTTTAAGTGCATTAGAAATATCTATTGCATTAACGAGTAGCTCTATTTTTTTCTTCATTAAGGCAATGAATCTCACAGCTCTCCAAAATTTTTTCTCTATATAAATATGCTTGACGTTTCGGAACCACAGTTCCACGTTTGAATTTGATAGCCGCCCTTCAATATTTAGATAGCTCGAGAAGCAGATACACCATTATGGAAGATATGCGAAATATCTATGAATAGTAAATAATAAACATTCTTCTCCATTATTTTCAATTTTGTTAATTTCCGCTTCATATATGTCGATGAATAAAACGTAAAATAAACTTCTCGTTTAGTGAATTTTGTTTATGTCATGATCGCTATGTAAATCTTCTTCCTCATCAAGATATGGTCATCATTTTGAATATCATTGTCATGATCATAGACAGATCGTAAAAACGAAGAAAATTCACTGATACTTTCCTTACTTTAGTAGTTTTAAACTCATTTAAACAAATTGTGGAGTAAATTTTAAACAGTGAGATAATATTGTCACCTTTTGTACGATTAAGTATGGCACAAACGATGTCGATTATGAAATTTTTTGTTTCTTTGCTTGTATTAGGCAGTTTTTTTTTTAATTTGATTAACTATATTAGTAAAGTGAGTGCAACAAATAAACACAGCTACAATGTTTTTATTGTGAACCTTGTTCTTAATGATGCAATCGTATGTGTATTGCATATAGTCGATTACAGTCCTATTATTAAATATGTGGAGTAAAGACTGAATAGAAGCCCAGGTCCAATCTATCACATATACTTGGGCAGTGTTAACCTTGGAATTTGTAACATTTCCGATTTAAAATCAATCAAAAATTTCCCAATAGTTCCAGCATCATGCTTACATGAAATAAACTCAGGTCATCGCGCTTCAATACTTCAGACCTCATTTTTCTAAGTACATCATTACTTTTGATTAACTGGGTATCAGCATTGGCCATCATTTCTAATCCAACATTATGAGCAGTATTACATTCTAAGTTTTTTTTTTCTATGAAATTCGTCTCCTTCCCCTTATTTGCTCGTAAACTTTATGGCCTTCATGGGAACCACAATTTTCGCCTGTAACAAATACTTTCATCATATGTTCTGGGATTATTATTATTTTATACTTCTGAGAATGTGTTACATATGGTATTTACATTTCCCATAAGCTACGATATTTGGTTGAAAGGAACTTGGATGGCTAATGGTGTCATAAGAGATTACACACGGATTTTTGTGATATATTAAGTATCTGAAATAGCTAATCTGATACTTTCTTTTGTTAGCAAATTATCTTTTGTGACCATTAACATTTCTCGTTGAAATTTCCATTTCAAAGACTTAAAATAATTTTCGCTGAGTTTCTGTTTCGATATTTCATATAAAAAGGGGGTTTCATATAAAAGACTAGACTAGAAGTTGTTCTATTTTCTTCATTGTTTTGGTTTAATTCAACATTCATAACGGTACTACGCATTTCAAATCATACAAATACTGTAGTACTAGATGTTCAATGTGTGGAGGAATAGTGCGTTCGAGAAGTGAATAAAGTAAATTATTATCGTACTAGAATTACATCGCAGAGAAAATTAAAAAATTGCGACATAAATCGTTTTAAGTATTATTATTAAGCTCGAGGCTCGAGCTGTTTAAGCAAAAAAAAACCCGAGTTAAATTTGAAGCAAAAACTATGAGCCAGCTCGAGCTTTTTGACTCGAGCTGGCTCGATCCATAAACTCTACTATTGTCATGATTATCTACAAGAAATTAAAAATTTTCAGCTAGAGGGTTTTTTGTAATGACTAGCTAAATATGTATAGCTTTTATCGCAAAACATATAAACAACGCAATGTACCCTTTAGTCATTTGTTGAAGGCCACTATCATTACGAAGCTTAAGTTGTATTGGGCCAGCGTACTCCACTCCGCTATACAAAAATGCACGTAAATGGGTTACACGAACAGCTAACGATACCTAGCAAAAACCATGTAACTGTGGTATACTTTCCAAACGATGTTTCTGATGCTAACAAATCCAAAATTTGCTGTCGTATCAAGTTTGCCAATAATGTTGGGCCAGCATGTATTTTCTTTTCATGCGTAGATCTCTTGCAATAAAGTAACCAATCGGATGTGGTTATATTACATAATTGAACGTTTCGCTTCTTCTGATATGTTTGCATTGTTCAATTGGCCAACTACACGTACCTCCCTTTAATTATGGTGGTTTATGTATGATTGTAGCATTATTCCATTTCAGAATTGTTAGTATCGGATTTAGAGTTTTTATTTGTCAATCTTTTCATTAATGGTCGTAAAATCATATTCGGTACCGTTTATAACCCACGAAAAACTAGTCGTATGTCCAATTTAAAAAATCATGTTGGGATGTATACTATATATCAGGTGACTTTAATTTCGATATACTCCAAAATTCCGGCATCTTCGGATGGACTATTTGGGATTTCACAAAGCTAACCCCTTTAAATTTAACAATGGATCAAGGAGTTTACCTATTAATCGACAATGTTTGACAATTGAAATTTTAATCTTATCCATGTATAAGAAAGCTTTCTTCTATTGGCACACTTCCCACTATGATAATCAGATAGGTCTATGCGTATACTTTTAACATGCTTATCCGCTAAAATTTCGTATTGGGTTTACCTATTCAAATATCGATTATTCGAAAACTTCGATTGTTTAATTCTTAAAAAATTTTGTGCATTTGGATTTTTGTTAATTCAGCATTAAGTTCAAATATTTGATTTTAATGAATTTTTCTTTGTGCATATAATCAATTCGCCCGAATGTATGCATTTTTAAACACATATAAGTACAATTTTGTTGTTGTTGTAAAATCTATTATTAATTTAGGATAACCTTCATTCGCATACTTGCAAAGCAAAATCTCAGCCTTGTTCGTCTCAGGAAATTTCGAATGCCATAAATATTAGAGTTAGTAAATATCGTTCATGGAAAAGATGTTCTAATAGTCAGTCTCATTTAGATTACAAGCAGGCTCGTAACAGAGTTGTAGGATTAATTCGAATTGCTAAACGTAATTTTTTTAAGGACAAGTTAGACTCCTTTCTTCCACCCAAGGTTTTCTGGCATAATGTTCGTAATTCAGGCCTAAGCAGATGCAAGATTAGATCAAGTGGGGATTTCAAACCCAATGAAATTAATAGTTATTTTTGCTCCAGTCTGAACTCGGGCAGTAGTACCGTCTTTCTATCCAGATCAGTGGAAGCTAAGTAAAATAATCCCCATCCCAAAGATCAGCAATTCTTTAGAGCTATCCTATTTTCGGCCAATTAGCATTATAAGTTGTCTCTCTAAGGCTTTCGAGATAGTTGTTAAAAATCAAATTCAATCGCATTTACATAGCAATAGTTTAATTAGTTGCTTCCAATCTGGGTTTAGAAAGATTCATAGCACTTCTACTGCGTTATTAAATGTATGTGATGATATTAGGCGTAATATGAATAATAGGGAATTAACTTCTTTAACTTTGTTAGATTTTTCTAAGGCCTTTGATTCCATTAATCACAGAATTTGTTACGACTGGAGTAAATAAATTAAATTATTGTGGTTCAAGCAACGGTACGGTACGTAGCCCATATTCTATAGCCGTTTGTGATTTAAATATATATTCCGATATCGTTAGTGTTATTGTATTATGTAATACATAAGCGATACATATTCTTGTTTTTTTATTTTATTTTTAAGCGGGAATTCCTCATCAATAGATGTAATTGTAAATCCGTGATTTCTCTTAGTGATGTTTGTTCAGACCAATTGATTGTATTGTATATTATCTCTAATGGGAATTGTTTTAGTCATATATTTTTTTTTTTTGTGAGGGAATATGTTATTCCGAATTTCTAGTGTAGGGGAATTAATATATTAATATTAGTATTACCTATACAAACTGATTACAAATAATTTATATAATTACTTGTACATAGGAACAAATTGGTATGACAAGAATATTTAGAAAAATAATAATTAGTTATGTCAGAGAGGCCACTGCGGCTATAGTGTTATTTATTGGGAAATAAAATTGGTTATTTTGTAGTGTTTTATATTTTCTTCTGGAACAGTTTTTTTTGGTAATTGTTTTTTTTTTAAACTTTACCTATTTCCCTACCAAAGTTAAATATAATTATAAGGTGTATAAAACGTGCACATAATTGTTAAAGTTCATACCCCAAAAAAGGCAAAAGTATTTAACAAAAGTCCTTTTATTACTTAAACGGGTAAGAATCGCTGTGCAATTTAGTGAGTTTGGTACTTTGTTGAAATTATTATTTTCTTTATCAAGATGGGATCCATGTGACCAGTCAACGGTGAAACTGGGAAATAAATCAAAACGTTATTGGATATATACATAGTGCTATAGTTTTGCGGGTGAGTTTGCTCTGTTGCTGGTTATTTCTGGGATGGTTTGGCTTATATATTTGTTCTTGGTTTGTACAGGGCCTCATTAGCCACTTTAAATTGGTTAAACCGTAAATGTTTATTTCTACAAATATACCTGATCATATGGCTTGGATAAAACAACAAAGCGACTGACGCATCCAGAAACAACAGATCTTCAATTGTGTGACCTTGATCAGTAATTTTAAGATCAAGTGTAAAGTGTATTATTTATTTCAATTGTTTTTTTTTGGTTCTTAAATCTTGTGTTTAATTTATTAAATTTCTTTTGTATTCTTAAGTTAACACATAGCTACTTAATTATTTAAATTTCTTAAAGTAATTATATTTTATGGTAAAGTGAGTGGTTGTGATCGCAACAAGTAACAATTTTTTTTTCATAAGGTACAAACCATAAGGAGCCATCGAGTACTCAATGGATACTTAGGGGTGAGTTTTTTTAGTTTTACAATAAGGTTACAATTATTTACAACACACTTAACCATAAAAAATATATTTAAAGAAAGCATCATAGCTGTTTCAAAAAAAATTTCTATGTATTCCAATATTTTATTTAAATATAATTAAGTGTTAGTTTAAAGTTGAAAAAATGGAATAATCGTCTTTTTTTGTTGTTGGTGATGAGTAAGGTTTCGTGGTGGATCATATAGCTTTCAAAATAATTTTTTTTTCTACTCTTCAAAAATTTCTTTTCCTCTCAACACGATTTTTTTTTGTGGTGTCTTAGTTAATATGGCAGCAACGAACCCCCTAGAGGCCACTGAAGTCTATCCCTATCAAACGTGTTGGCTGACCATAAAGACGCGTAACAAATTCTTTTCAATAAACTCTTATCTCAGTTTAGATTTTCGCTTTCTGCTGCCAAATTGATTTTTAACTATCTTTCTAATCGTTCTCAGGCAGTTTTTTTCGACAATTCCTTGTCTGATTTCCTTCCTGTAATTTCCGGCGTGCCTCAGGGTTCAGTGCTGGGTCCTCTATTATTTTCTATGTACATAAATGACATAGAATCCTCCATTCAACATTGTTCATTTCGTATTTTCGCTGATGACGTTCAAATTTATAGAAATAGTCGTTTAGATCAGGATTCTATTGTTAGGAATATTTCTCTCGTTAGTTGGTCTGTCTCTAACAGGCTCGTTTTAAACGCAAATAAATCTCAGTCGATTTTAATTTATAAAAAACCGTTAGATTCCTCGTCCTTTCCTGGCATTTTTCTGCAGGATTCGCTAATTGAATATTCAAATACTGTTAGGGATTTAGGCCTAGTTATTAATAAAATTCTTACTTGGGGTAACCATTTAGTTACTATTAGTAAGAGGGTCTTTCGCATGCTTAGTTATTTGTATAAAGTAGTTAAATTTTCTGATAATCAGTTTAGGAAAAAATTGTTTTTGTCTCATCTTCTTCCTCATTTTATTTATGGTGACTTAGTTTTATTCGGTATGCTTCAGGAAAATATGAATGTTCTCCAAAGATGTTTCAATGTTTGTACCAGGTTTATTTTTGGTATTAGGAAGTTCGATCATATTTCTGCCTACTCTAGCCTTGTTTTAGAATATAGTTTATCTATTGTTTACGAATTTCGCGTTTGTCTTTTTATTTTTAAACTTCTCAAAGCTAAGGAGCCTTCTTATCTATATAGGAAAATAATGTTTAGTAGGTTTCATTCCTCTAACTTCCACCTGATTCCGGCTAAAAATTGTTACAGGTCGTTAAACACGTCATTTTATGTTAGGGGAGTTTCCCTTTGGAATTCAATTCCATTGGAAATTAAGAGATTAGGATAGGCAAAATTATCTAGGTCAAAATTTTTGGAGTGGCGTGATTGATGGGCAATACGTAGTTTTTTAATTTATTTTTATTAACTTTGTTATTATTATTTTTTTTTAATATTATTTCACTTCGTGCTGTACATTTTTTTGTAAATAAGCTGGAAATTGTTTGAAAAAATTTAAGAGGTTTTTATGCCTAATGGAAGCAACTTCATTTTTTTTTTTTTTTTGTTTCGATTGCTTTGTTTCCATGTGTCCTTTTCCTTTTAATACTAAATTATTTATAAAATACTATAAATAAAATAAATAAATAATCAAATTGACAATTACCTGACAGACAAAATATTTGTTGTCTATTTTATCCGATCCGTCTCGCTTATTTAATTGAGATGAGACCAATTTCCTGCTTTGTTCGAAAACAAAATATGCACTAGCAAAAGTTAGTACCGAAAAAGCTTATGAAGTTGAACAAGCTCCAATCAAGTCGTGCCTCACTGTCATGTTTAGCTGCTCAGCTGCAGGATATATGGTACCCCCAATGATAATATACCCATACAAACATTTCCAATCAGTAATATGGCAGTAAGTCATCATCAACAATCGATGATACCGGATCACAAATAATTGCTCATCCAGCAAACATCCCAATCCGAAGGTTCATGTTCAGAAGCTAGTGATAATTCACTAGCACCTCGGCCTTTAATCATTTTCGGCAGTGTTTTAGTTGATCGTTGCGTTTTATTGCCAACTGCCTGGGTTCATGTAGTGGGTGCCGATGGTCAAACTGTAACGTGCACTACTTGACTCTGAGTCACAGGTATCACTGGTAGAAAACAGTCGAAGTTAACTATCACAGGTTTATCAGTGTTGTTGAATCCGCAATAACAATAGGTCTAGCAGGTGTATAGAATTTAAAGCAAATGTTTTAATTGTTAGCAAAACTGCATCATTGATCCCCATGCGCTCGCTTCTAACTAACAATTTATTTCAAGTACTTAAAAATTATAATCTTGCTTAATCTTAGTTTGATGTGCCAGCCAATGCAGATGTCTTATTATGACGCTAATGTATTTTTCGAATGTTTGAGACCTGGAAGAATATTAGTTCCGAACATATCCCGTTTCAATCATCCATATTTGGTTAGCTAATTACTGGTACTACTAAAATTGACAGTAATTTAAGGTCATACTCGATCAAGGTAAATTGAGAAGCCACACAAGCAATGTAAAATTCCAAAAACAGGATGTGAGTTATACCGGGTGATTTTGTTAACCTGATACACTCAAATATCTCAGAAAATAAGCACTCTACGAAAAAAGTCGTTAAGATCAAAATTTAATTATTTCGTGGGAGAAATACATTAGTGTTAAAACTAGTACGCCCCCCCTACTCCTTGTAGGTGGGCGACGGGTAACTTTGAAACTAAAATATGGACCCCTATTTTTTATTGCAGAATAGGATCCTATGGCTAAAAATACGTAGGATTTGGCTGAAACATTTTTTTCGATTCATGATAGATGTCGCTGTAATTGACGATATTACTTTTTTTTCGATTTCTCCTACTGAGAACCTACGTAAACGATTCTGCAATACGTCTGCAATAAAAATACCACTGTTTCATTTTAAATACTCGAAATAGATCGTCAAAAAATTTATTCATTTTGCAAATTTCGAATAACTGGGAAAAGGGTGCTTGATTTACATGAGTCCGCTCGCCTCATCATCTTTCAATTAAATTAAGCGCTCAAAATGATGGCCTTCGACTTCAATGCACTTATTAATCCTCATTTTAAATGACTGTACACAACCGAGAAGTGTGTCTGCTTGAATTTCAGCACAAGCATTTCTGATTCGCTCAATCATATTCTCACGTGTTGTTAGTTTTTGTTTGTAAACTTGGTCTTTGAGATAGCCCCACAAAAGGAAATCTAGCGAAGTAAAATCTGGTAAGATGGCAGGCCAATTTACCGGACCTTCTCTCCCGATCCAGCGACCATTGCAATTACGATCAAGTACTGCACGTGCTACCATCGAATAGTGTGCGTGACAACCATTATGGTGAAACCACATCCGTCGCACTTCTAAGCTCAAGTCTTCAAATAATATTGGCAGTTCATTTGACCACTCAAGTTGCCTACAATAAGGTGGGGACTGATGAGTTTGTTGCCAATTATTTCACACCACACATTGACAGTCCAAGGACGCTGATGTTCAACTTGGCGAAGCCAGTATGGCATTTCAACACTCCAGTAATGTATGTTGTGGCGATTAACCGTTCCATGATTTGTAAAAGACGACTCGTCGGAGAACAATATGTAACGAAACAAATTTTGGTTTTGCTGTATTTGTTCAGGTACCAACTGACAAAAAGCTACTCGATTTTGGAAATCAACGCCATGAAGATCTTGCTGTAAAGACACATGATACGGATGGTACTTATGATGTTTTAAAATTTTCCAAACACTGGTCTGCGACAATCCGGTATCGCTAGCTATTTCTTCGCTAGCCTATACATCAATTTCATTATTTTCTCCAGTGACTGTTGCTGGACGAGTCCGTTTTTTGGTTGAACACTCCCATTAGTAATAAATTGTTTGACAGTATGCTGAAATGACGCACGCGACCGAATCCTATCCGGGAAACGAAAAGTGCAGAGAGTGACAGCATTATCAAGACTCCGGCCAGCTTCTGCATAAACCAGAATCATTTCAATTTTCTCTTGTACAGTTAAATTCATCATTCTTAAGTAGTATTGATACCTTTACACAGGTATTGTTGTTTTCGAAATAATATTCGGACTGAATCGGTATTTTTAAAACAAAATACAAACATTTTCATTAATTTGAAAGCCGATTTAATCGCATGTTTCTGGGTTACGATAATGACAAGCTATTTTCAGTAATTGAAAATTTAAGAATTACAAATTGTTTAAGACTAACTTCGAGTATTCACAATGAAACCGTGGTATTTTTACTGCAGGCGTATTGCAGAATCGTTTGCGTAGGTTCTCAGTAAGAGAAATCGAAAAAAATTGAATACCGTCAATTACAGCGCCATCTATCATGAATCGAGAAAAATGTATGTGTGCCAAATCCTACATATTTTTAGCCGTAGAATTCGAATCTGCAATAAAAAATAGGGGTTCATATTTTAGTTTCAAAGTTACCCTCGCCCCACCTACAAGGATGATAGGGGGTACTAATTTTAACACTAATGTATTTCCCCCCGGAATAATTAAATTTTGATCTTTACCATTTTTTCCGTAGAGTGTATCAGGTTAAAAAAATCACCCGGTATTTTGAAAAAACAGTGCTACGTGGTGATAATGAACGATATATTGTGCGTCTACCAATGGAACCACAAACAAATCTCATTTGAGATTTCTATACAGCGGCATTAAAGCGACTAATTACTATGGAATAGAGATTTGAGAATGATTTCATGAATGACAAACTCATGAAAGAATACCTGGAACTGGGTCACATGGGCAAGGTCAAGGACGAAGAAACGCGTGTCAATGGATGAACCAAACTCCGTAACAAGTTGGACCAATTCTTCAAAATAATTTATTTGATGTGCTTTCAAGAATTCGTCAACACAGGATTCCGTTTGTAGGTGATATCAAAAAATGTATCGCCAGGTTTTGGTCAACAAAGCAAAAGTTAAGCATATGCAAAGAATATTGTGCCGGATTAGATAAGGCTCTCCATAAAATGCTACTGATTATTAAGAAGAATATTCACATGCATGCCAAACTATATGCGATTCGTAACGTTTTAAATGTACATCAAGCTGGTTGTTTCCATCTACCAAAATTTAAATCAAACTGTAAGGAATTATTAAACTATTTGTCAGATACTGATCTTGACCCGTCAATAATACAAGGGGAAAATGTCGGTATTCCAACGCTTGGTATACAGTCTTCTCCAATTACTGACGGCAGGTTGCTTATACTATCCTCGTTCCTGGATAAAGATCGATTTTTACGTGTAGTTGGCCGATTGAACAATGCAAACTTACCAGAAGAAGCAAATCGTTCAATTATGTAGTACAGCCACCATGAAATTGGGTACTTAATTGCAAGGGATCTACATGAAAAGAAAATACATGCTGGCCCAACATTATTGGCTAACTTGATATGACAACAAATTTTGGATATTAACCATCAGAAATATCATTCTGAAAGGACACGACAGTTACATGGTTTTTGCTAGGTATAACCCCTTCACTTGCATGTTTGTATAGCGGAGTTGACTATGCTGGTCCGATACAACTTAAGCTTCGTAATGGTAGAGGCCGTCAGCAAATGACTATAAAGGACACTTTGCGTTGTTTATTTGTTTTGCGACAAAAGATGTACATATTTAGACGGCCAGCGACCTATCAACAAACGTATTCATACAAGCACTAAAAAAGTCTTACTCTAGAAGGGGGCTTGCTGCCGAAATTCATTTGGAACGGGTGGGTGAAGTTTATTACGGCGATGATGGGTTAATCAGGGTGGTTATATTGTAAAAATGAAAAATGGAATTCTGAATCGAGCAATCAACAAGATAAGTAAACTGCCACTAAATAATGAAGAAGAAGATGTTACCAAGTGATTTCACGTTTAGTCAAATAAAATATTGTAAATATTTTTTTTTATAATTCGAAAGGAAAGAGTAAGCACGTCTAGACAAAATTCAACTGGTTTATGCACCGTGTCAAGGAAAGTTAGTCGCAGGTTGTGAACGGTTTTGCATAAAGAATTTTATTTTCAAAAGTAATATATGTATCCTTTTCCCACTTTTAAATTTTAACAAGGTGAATTTGTACAGTTTATTGATCCGGCCCTTTCAATTTGGTAGGTGTAGAGCCTGATTTATCATATTTTCAATGTTGGCATGGTACAGACCAGAATTAAAACCTGCTGTAAGAACCGAATATTATTATTGTATGTATTTATTGAACTGTTTTCACAATAAAAAAATTTTACACTATGACCAGTGAGTGGTTCCTGGTTCTTGAAATAACCTTTTTGTTTTTACTAATTCTAACCTATAATAAAAATCATTGAGTTTGACAGTATTGTAGTATTCTACAGTTTTCATAAAATTAATATAAGTTTTCTTTTTGTTTTTCATTCCAGGTAAAGCAATATTTTTTTGGTTTCTACAATAATTTACAGCTACAAATCTATAAGGTATGCATAATCGTAACAAAAAATAAAATATGTATTGTCAACTAGTTGATAATCACAGCAACAAATTATTCCACTTAAAAGATTACTTTGCCTTATTCATTAACAACATGTGCCTATTCAAAAGCAAATTTCTTTCAGATCATTCAGATGAAAACAAAAAAATTATTTTCTATAATGTAAAAATTCTATTTATAGTTTTTCATTTATCTATATTTACAAAAGCAAAAACAAAAAAAAACAAAAAAAATGAAAAGATTGGGATTGTGAAAAAGGATTAGATTCAGATTCTAACTAATTGTTTGCATGAAAGTGAATACTCAAATACAAGAGAGTAATTGAAACTGACAAATCATAATCTAGATAAATTCGTTTCTATACGTATATGAGATTACATTAAACTACCAACTTTTATTAGATTTTTGCTGTACAAAATAAATAAATTAAACTTTTTTTTATTAAAGAAATCAACACAGTAACTAAATTGTAAAAGTTTAAAAAAAAAGAAAACTTTTTGTGTGTGCTTTCGTTCATTTTTTATATACACGTAAATGTATTTCATTCCGAATCGATGCGAAATAGAAAATAACATTTTGGTTGTTGGTGTTGTCGATGTATAATACAGCTTTTTAGAAAATTAAATGAACTTTGAGACGAATGAAATAAATCCGTTTATACGAATATGTACTGTGTTATCTTAATACATTCGCATCGCACCTCCTTGTATAAAATATTCTACGGGTGGGTATATATTATCATTCCTAGGCAACAAGTTGTTAAAGTTTTTTTATTTATCTAGTTTTATCGTAAACTTTTTTATTTATTTTTTCCGTAGCTGTGTTTACATACATATATATAGTCAGCTTTAAGAAAATCAACTTTTGTTTATTCGGAGCTTTTTTTGTGTATGTATATTTTATAGTCGAATACATAAAATACACACAGCGATTTGGTTATTTCCGTTAAAATGTGTATTTAATGTGTATGTTTATTGTGTGTACATAGAAAGAGAGAGAGAGAGATGTTCGAATTTTTATAGACGTTGAAGAGCAAGCAAATCTATAAATAAACACATATTATGTACAGGATTTTGTGTCTTGAGAAATTGACAGTTGGTCGTAATTTAATTTTGGTTGGGTTCGGATGTAGACTACATATTAAATTTTTTTTTGTTTACTGTATGCATACTGTTGATCTTATTTTGCGTTCGTAAAATATGTCAATATATAAACTTAATACGTATGTAATAAGAAAACAATATTTTTGCATAGATTTTCAGAAAGCAGTAAGTGTATACAGAGGTCATGGGATTAGGCAAATCGGTCTTTATTTAGAGCTTTGCTGAATTTGTAATAAGTTTAAATATTAATAACCTTTATACGGGTACGCCTAGTTTACAATTCGTCTAATGTCGAACTATTTTCAGTTTTATTCTAAATTTCTTAAATCATAAACTCGAACCCCACTTTCCCTTTTTCATCAATCATACATGAAGTAATTAATCCATTGTCTATTCGTGTAGACAATACAAAAAATAGCGTAGATAATGTAAACAATGTCAACAATGTATACAATGCATCAACAAACTGCTTGTTTTGTTCGGATGAAACTGAACAGATTGACACGAAGAATATCAGTAGGCAACAGCAAATCGGTGCCTCAATCGATTTTCTGCACAAAATGCAAGATGTCACCCTTATACTGGAAATTCAGAGGGATTTCAGGAAATTCTACACCAGGTTTTCCTCAGAAACGAAAATTTTAGACTAGTATTTGAAGCCTTGTATGAATTTAGTAGCAAACGCAATGAGTGCCAATTTACATTACATGTTCTAAAGGAAAAACTTAAAGAATTCAGCGCAGCAATGATGCGGATTTGTACAATGAATACTATCTGAGATCTGCTTCTAGATCATTTTAAAGCAAATTTGACAGCGACTAATATATTAGGCAAAACAATAATTTTATTTTTTGGTGGCATGATACCGCTGGACCGTAAATAAATGCGATTCAATGAAAGAAGAACACATCAAAATTGTTAAACCATTTGGTGAAATAGAAAATGGCAGTGAAGAGCTTGCACCAGAGATATTGAAAATATTTACGGATGAACTACATAAGCAACAAAATGCGTCCTTATCACCAAAAAAAAAATTATATGACAATTTTTATTAATCACTTCATGGTAAACAGTTGCAGACCGAAACCGTTTATAACAACAGGGACACTTGGATTATCAGTTTACCTTCATCGTAATTAGATTCTAGGAATTTACCGAAGTAGAAGTTGAAGAAAAATGATTTATATATTTGATAATGCAGATCTATATACATTGGACGGATTAGACACATTTCATGTTTTAGGAGGCATAAAATGCATCGCATCTTCTACATCAGTTAAATTTTATGTACAAAGATACCACGAACATCAATAGCACTGTCATACATACCATATATGAAATACGCTTAAGAGTATTTCATTTACACATGTCATATGAATCTTGGCACTGTAGAGGAATTATGTTGGAGGAATTGCTGCAGTTTTTAGCTGTTTGTTGATTTCAGCAATTATATTTTCACAGCCTTGCTGTAACTGTAGACGTTAGAATAGATATGATGTTTTAACATCTTTATGTTATGTTATTTTTTTTCCACATAGTTCTTATTTTTTCTGGTTTGGGAGTCATTTTTGTAGTTTGTTATCAGCTTATTTCTTTGTTCGCTCAATTCGATCTGTTGCTTTTATAGATCATCCATTTTGATGTACTTCGGTTATTATGATATACTTCATTTGGACTGGGTCGAATACTTATTGACCTGTATGTTGTCCGAAAGACCGATGTTCGTCCAAGTTTTTGTTGGGAAGAATTATTATTAATTGTTCTTGTTAAAAGCTAGAGAATTACCCATGTGTCGGGGTACTGTAGCCTCATCCACAAAAACGCTACATTATTACCCACTGCTCTTGTTTAGGTAGATCTTCATTTACTTGTATTGACCTGACTTTTCTTGTATGCCTTTGTCGATATAAACGTATGTCTTTATTTTTGGCCTCTTGTGCCCCTCCGAAAGCTCTCCTATTGGTAGAATCGCATGTTGCCATAAAGCAATATTGTTCGAAGTTTTCTACTTCTATTTCGTAACCACTGTTGATAGTTCTCAGGATGACTCCAAAACGATGGTTTAGAACTTTATCAATCCCCGATATGTAATGTGCAATATTAAATATTGAGCTAGAACAGGAATTTATGCTCGTAATATCTGCTGATAAATCTAGGTTTGCGAAAAACCTCCTCGCCGTATTGCCAACATTTGTTGTCCCAAATCCTGATTTTGGTATATCGACTAAGAGTCCCATTTTCCTTCTGAAATAATTTTTTTCGCGCGACAAACGTCAATTCCGCAGAAGATTTTTGCTTTCGGAGTTCTTCTGTTTTTCTCTGCTTAATGATGAATGAAGAGTCTTCAAATTCTTTGGGCGGACATCCTTTACAATAAAATATTCATTAGAACAAGAGGGTATCAGTAAAAAATATCGAATCTTACCACTGCTTGTTGATGCTTCTGGGTCAGAAGCCGGACTTTGACGGCATCGATAAACAATATCCGGGAAAGAAATCTCTTGATTCAACCAGTTAGCGATATTTGAAATGAAAACGTCATTGGCGCGGTATGCTTTTTCCACCGTAAAACATAAGGCGCAAAAAAAAAAATTTCCAACTTATTTCACGAACGATTTTGAAGCAATTTTATCTCCATTTTTACTAAAGAAATTCTTTAAAAAATCCATAACACGGGGTTTGTGTTGTTCCATAGTTTCGGACGCAATAGTACCAACACAGCAACAAAAACCAACAATAATCAACAGATCAACGTCAACAAAGTAAAATTGATGTCGCGAAAACAGATCACTGCGAACAACTAAACCAGCCCCAAAGATAAACTTATATGTATGCAGTGGTGTGCCAAATTATAGGTAATTCCTAATTGTCCCTTCATTATAAACACTTATTGTGATTTAACTAAGTGGTTTTGTGATTTAACTAAGTATTCTTTGCACGTATGCGTATAATTACAGTATACTTCCGATAATCCGGAGACCGATTGCCCGATTTGCGGCTAAAGAATGCTAATATTCTATGTATGATATTAAGTGGACGCACCCGTTTGAAATTCGTTCTTTATGTGTAAGTTTTTTTTTTTTTTGATATATCATGTTTCAGTCGATTTGAAGTTTTACTGTTATAAAATTTTATTGCCGATATTCTCACAATTTAAAATTCTTGTAAATATTTTTTTTATTGCTTCAAATCGATAGCAAAAACAACCGTCAGTAAACAAGTTAATTTTAGTTGGTTTCCAAAACAAATGGAGTACTGAATAACACTACACATTCGCGCTTTATGAATTTATTTTTTTTTCGTTTTACATAGAATAAAAAGAATTTAAAGTTTATCGAGTTCTAGTGCAGTTCTCATGGAAAACACGGCTATTAATATAGCCGTGTTTTCCATGAGAACTGCACTAGAACTCGATAAACTTTAAATTCTTTTTATTCTATGTAAAACGAAAAAAAAATAAATTCATAAAGCGCGAATGTGTAGTGTATTTGATATAATTACATATTTTAAGTTTAAAAATTTCCCCCTTCAGTTATTTCATCAATATTATCTTATTTCTTGCTGACGTCATTACACGCAACTACACTCGATAAATTCATGGGTTTATCCAGTGTAACTAAAAAATAAGCTATAATTGTCATTATTTATTGCTGTAACAACTTAAAATGTGTATTTATGTGAAATGCACTACACATTATCACTTTATGAATTTAATTTTTTTTCTGTTTACATAGAATAAAAGGAATTTAAAATTTATCGAGTTCTAGTGCAGTTCTCATGGAAAACACGACTGAAGAAGACTACGATCAATTAAATTGGAAAGCATGTTTTGCCTTATTCTTACTTCAGATATCGATTTTATTTAAACAAAACAAAAATATTTATGTTGGGCGCCAGATATCTTAATGTAGCACGCCATCCCGGCCAAGCTCAATCCGCAATCCACTCCCCAATGAGTCCGCGAAATTGAAGAAAACACATCTTTCCAAAAGCATAAATAAAAAAATAATACGTAGGTAAACCAACCTATGGTTCTAGCCAAAATAAATAAAATAAAGAGTAACTCACCAGTGACTAATCTTCAATCCCATTTCCATTCTTCTCCATTATCCCATAAAAAAACCATGTGGTTATGGGTTGTATTTTTGCAAATCATTTGCAAATTTTCTCGAAATCTTGTAGTTGATTCAACATATATGTACGTAAGTACTCAAAACCAATCATTCACCGCAATACATACGAGTATAACTACTCAAAGTCTAGTTTTTGCATTATATTGCAGTTTATTATTATTTGCAATCAATCAAAAATGTTATGACACCATTTTTAGATTATTTGATATACGAGTATCTTCCTCGTTCATATCATCTAATCCTTCACCACCCAATAAATTGGCTAAAGTTATAATCCGGTGTCTATGAAGGTTGAAGATAATTGATTTGCTTAACTAAATATTTCAGGCCAAATATTTTTGCAGCAAGCATTTAGAGTCGACTGCTTTAATTCCTTGATGGACAACCCAATATATATTTTCTTTGATTTATAAAGATTTTCAAATAATTTTCTATATCAGGTATGAAGCAATCAAAAAACCATTCCGAAATATTGGTGCAGTTACTCACGCTTTTTTGTTTGCTTGCCAGTAAACTGGAAATGTAGATTTATCACACGCCTTCATCGCACGTGGGTTGAACGACTTTTTGATTAACAAAGGTTAGGTTAGGTTAGGTTAGGTTGGAGTGGCTGCTTAGGCACACTTAGACCGGTGACGGTCCATTGTGATACCACAGAATATATCCCCTTTATCCCTATTGGAACCATTTCGATCTACTTATGTAGTACAAGACGTCCCGCACTTTAATGTTTTTGAGATCCGAGAGGCAGTCCATCCTGAACTTACCCAAGTGTTTGTGCCTTCTGAGTGCCATTGCTGGACACGAGCAAAGGAAGTGAACCAAGGTCTCTTCCTCCTCTTCGTCCAAGCAGCTTCTGCAGAAGTCATTTGCCTCCAGACCCAGCCTTCTTGCATATTCTCCAAAAAGGCAGTGTCATGTGAGAATTCCTACGACCGTTCTAAATTCACGTCTGCGTAGGGATATTAATGCTCTAGTGCGCCCCAAGTTCAGCTTTGGCCAAACTTGTCTTGCAACTCTACAGGTAAGGGTGTTGAACCACCTTTCCCCCGCTGAGGATAGCGCCTGCTTTTCAAGTGCTTGTCTCAGCGCTGTGATAGGCCTCCCCAGATTTGCCCTTTCCGGTTGCAGCTGGAGAATCGTACCATGCTTAGCAAGTTCATCCGCCCTACAGTTCTCCATGACGCCCGAGTGACCTGGGACCCAGATTACCTGGATGTTGAAATGCTCACCCATCTCATTTAGAGGTGAGTAACAGCTCAACGCCACCCGCTACGACTTCCGCTTGGTACACCATGCAGTAATCAGGGAGACGAATAGAAATATTTACATTTAATCTGTCACAGAATACTCCAGCTCCCACTTTGCCGTCTAGCTTGGAGCCATCTGTGAAGAATTGCAACGCTTCGGTTTCCGATAACGGTCTATCCCTCCAGGATTATTTTGAAGAGAAGGAGGTCCGAAATCGCTTCTCGAAGCGTAGAGTAGGTTTAATGTAGTCAAGATTCGCCAGCTCATCCTTCAACGATCTGACGATAGTAGAGTATCCTGTACTAAACACCTCCACTGAGAGACGGCTGCTAGTCGTACAGCCGTATTTGCCTCCGTCTGTTTGCCAAAAATGTCGGCCGGAAGAAGGTGAAACATAACCTTTAAGGCACTTGTCGGTGTCGACCTCGCTAACAAGCATACAGGCCGTTCTTTACATCCTCTCAATTTTACTTTTATAAGTTACCTTGTCCAGAGCTGGCCACCAAACACCCACCCCGTACATGAGTGCAGGTCTCACTACAGCGGTGTAGAGCCAGTGTACCAGCTCCGGCTTCAGACCCCATCTATGAGCAATGGCGTTCCTATAGGAGTACAAACTATAGTAAATATCTTTGTTTATTCTCTCCAACATGTTGAGCCTCCAACTAAGCTTACTGTCGAAGATAATGTCCAGATATCTAGCTCTATCAGTAAAAGCGAGTCTCGTCCCATTTAAGATAGGAGTGACACCTACCGGGATTTTGTATTTCTTAATAAAGAGTAACAGCTCTGTCTTGGACGGGTAATACCAAGTCCACATTTGCCAGCCCATTTCGTAACGATGGTAAGCGCATTCTGCATTACGTCTACAATCGTGCCTAGGAATTTCCCGGTAACGTCATCTGCGTAAGCGATAACTTCAATACCCTCTCTCTCCAATTCTAGTAGTAACCCGTTTACCACTATGTTCCAGAGAAGAGGGGACAGAACCCCCCCCCCTGCGGGGTTCCGCTAGCTACTCGCCTCTTGATGGTGGAGTTCCCCAAATTCGAGCTAACAATCCTGCTTCCCAGCATATAATTGATTAACCTTCTCAGAGGAACGACCACCTCCAAAAATGACAATCCCTCCTTGATTGCCTCCGCTTTCACATTATTAAAGGCGCCCTCAATATTCAGAAAGGCCACCAAACAGAATTCCTTCGAATTAATCGATTTCTCAATCGTACATACCAAGGCGTGCAGAGCAGTGTCCACAGATCTACCCTTTGTGTACGCATGCTGAGACGGTGCCCACTTCCTGGCACCTATTTTATCTCTAATGTATACATCCAGCAGCCTTTCCAAGGTTTTCAAAAGAAAGGATGATAGAGTTATTGTTCCTAGGTCATTAGGATAGATATGTGCGGAGCTTTTCCCCGCTTTCGTTATAAATACCACATTGACCTCCGTCCAGTACCTAGGAATATAGCCCAGCTTCAAACACCCTTTGAATATAGCTTCCAGGTAGGGAAGAATAATGACTAAGTTGTTTTGAGGTTCCGCTGGTATAGTTTGATCCGGACCAGCCGATTTAAATGGTTTAAAACCCCTCAGTGCTCATAGGATCCGTTTCCTGGTTATGATATCCTCTGAGAACTCTGACAGTGATTCCTGATTATTGCTACGCACCAACAGGTCTTCAAATCTCCCTGGGAAGTGTGTCTCGAAGAGAAGCTCTCGAGAAAAAACTGGGACTAACTGTACTTTTGGAAAGAATCTTCCTAAGGCGGGAGTTTCGGGTACCTCTTCCATTTTATCGCAGAAGATTCTCCAAGACCTCCTTTGTGCCTTTCTTAATTCTTTATTATAGATTCCGAGTTTCTCCTTATAGGAGTCCCAATCCTGAGCCTCCCTTGTATTTTTGGCTCTATTAAAGGCTGTCCTACAAGCCTTACGATAGGTTCCCAGTTCCCTGGATCACCATATTGGTTTTTGCCTACCCCTAGGCTTAACCAGTGGGCAAGCAGCACGAAAGGATCGGTTGCATGTGCTAGTAACGCTAGTCACCATGCCAGCTCTAGAGCCATCGACGGCAACCAATCCTGCAATAATTCCCCATATTTGGTTCAGTTGGTCCTTCTAGAGTTCCTAAAGGCTTCCCGGGTAGCAGGGTGAATATCGAGGCTATAGGTTAAATATCGATGATCAGAAAAGAAGTGTTCCTTTTCCACCCTCCAATTTTTAACCATATGAAGAATATTATTTGGGGCAGTTATCCTGAGGAAACTCCTTCTCCCGGTCCATATAGGCTGAAATTAACTAGAATCTACAAGTGCCTACTTCCAGGCTAACTGCAGTAGTGTCATAGTGATACATTTCACGACCGAAATTAAGAAATTATGGGGTAAAACCAGTCGACTCATGTTTTGCAATTCGAAGTGCACAGCCAATTTTATGTAGTTCTTCATCCCAATCTTTATGACTATCCTTAAGATATGTACGAATAGAGGCTACAATAACCTGGTTAACCCTTTCAGCGTGGTTATTTTTCGGATGGTATCGCGCGCATTTCGATAATGTTTGACTCCGTTATCTTCTAAAACTTCTGAAATTGATTTGAGATGAACTGTGGTCCATTATCAGAGATTAACATTTGAGGAGTTCCAAAAATCAAAAATACATCTTGCTCCAAGATTCTAAGAATTTTAGAGGTTTCGGAGTTAGCGGAAAAGTAGAACAAACTTGGTGAACATGTCTAAGACCACAATTATATAAGAACTCCCTTGTTTGAATCTCGTAAATGGCCATAAAAGATTCACGTTAATAACCGATTAAGGACTCTGTGGGATCTTTGCCATTCCCATAGGAGATTTTACAGAAGGAAATATATCGCATTTACGCAGATAGTCTTTGACAGTGCTTAACATTTTTGGCCAATAATAATTTTCTTTAATTCATTCAATTATTAAGGTTTCTTTCACCGCCAGATGAGCAGAGAGGAGACTATCGTGGCATAATTGCAAAACTTTGCGTCGATCTTCGAAGCGTACAATCAATTTCTCAACATTATTTTGGTAAATTTTGTAAAGCTTATCATTCAATAATTTAAAAGTTGGATATTTCTCCGGTGAGTTTAACAACTCCGCTTTTAAATTATCATACCATAGATCCATTTCAGATGTTACGACTTCGATGCCTAAGCTCCGGGAAAGTGCATCGGGTACTACATTAAATTTGCCTTATCTATGTTTCAGTTCAAAATTATATTGTTGAAGCTTAAGCGCCCATCTCCCTAAACGACCACTAGGGACATGAATATTATTCAACCATATTAAAGAGGCATGATCCGTGACACACAGTAAATTTAGTTCCCTCTATATATGTAGGGCCGAAATTTCTTAATGGCTGCGTTACCATCTCGCTATCCCCAAAAGTCTCGGGACCGCTTTAACCGAAGAGGGCACACCTTTTCAAGGTCAGTCCTCAATCCCTCGGCAGATATAACGTAACCCAAATATTTCATACTTTTTTGCAGAAATTTAGATTTCTCTAAATTCATAGTTATAGACATGCTTTAGTCAGCCTTTCTGCAACGATTTTCAGAAGCTCCAAATGATGTTCAATCGTCTCTGTAGAAATAATAATATCTTCGAGATAGACGAAAACGTATGGTTCCAAATTGACACCTAACACTAAATCCATAAGTCTAGCCTCCGTCTGGGGAGCATTATGGAGTCCAAACGGGATAGGCATCTTGCATTGGTGACGGCATTTAATTTCCTCGAGTCCATACACAAACGAATTTTTCCGTTGGCTTGTTAACTCAGATTATCGGGTTGCTCCATGGACTATTTGATTTTTCAATAACGCTAAGCTTTATCATGCGGTCAAGCTCCTTATGCAGCTTTTCCTGAGTGAAAGGTGATACCAAGTAATTCCGTTGCTTTATTGGTCTAGGATCACCAGCAGTATCGATAAAGTGAGATATCACATCAGTTCTACCGATACTTTCTCCATTTGAAATTAGGAAATAGTTTTAAAATCTATGCCAACGCTATTGAGTCATCTACTGATATCTCATGTTGACAATCCGTAATTTTATTGGAAATTAAATCCGAATATTCATTCTATTTAAAGTGTTTTATTAACAGATTAATGTTTTAGTTAAAAACTGGTGATCAGTAAAATAATATTAAAATCGTTAGTGTAAATCCTAAATTTTTTAAGAAATAATCTAAAAGTAGTGTAATAATATTTTTGATAATGCAAAAACTAGAATTTGAGTAGTTATATGTATTGCGGTGAATGATTGGTTTTGAGTACTTACGTACATATATGCTGAAACAACTACAAGATTTCGAGAAAATTTGCAAATGATTTGCGAAAATACAACCCATAACCACATGGTTTTTTTTATGGGAAAATGGCGAAGAATGGAAATGGGATTGGAGATTAGTCACTGGTGTTGGTTGTTTCCTTCAATTCTGCGGACTCACGATGGAGTGGATTGCGGATTGAGCTTGGCCGGGAAGGCGTGCTACATTAAGATATCTGGCGCCCAACATAAATATTTTTGTTTTGTTTAAATAAAATCGATGTCTGAAGTTAGAATAAGGCAAAACATGCTTTCCAATCTAATTGATCGTAGTCTTCTTGAATATTCAGTACTCCATTTGTTTTGGAAACCAACTAAAATTAACTTGATTACTGATGTGTTTTTTTTTTTTTTGCTTAGCTGAAAATGTTTGGATGTGTTGGGGAACCACCATAGAAGAAATGATGTAAGCGGGTGTGATAAATGCGACGTTTACTGCGGATGTAATCCTTTCTAAAAATTAAAAAAATAAAAATCATTCTTTAAATTTTATTTTTTAATTAATTACATATCTTAATTTTTCAATTTTGTATTTTATTCCTTTATTTTTAATATTTAAATTTAATTTTTTTTAATTTTACTTATTTCAATATTTAATTAGTTGTATTAATTTTGGCATGCTACATATGTTACTAAGCAGATATAAGCAGAATTTTAAATATAAATCACGTTCTCAGAACTCCCAGAGATAATAAAACCCTTAATTCGAAATATATATACGAATCCTCAGGTTAGTGCAGATTTTTTAATGAAAATTACTTGCATGTTGTTGTCGGTCGGGTCGGGAAGTATTGATATTTTTGTCAGATAACAAGTTTGAGGGTACCAATAGCTTGCTAAAGGATTGCACTTTTCCACCATGTATTTGGTTTTCTAATTTATGATTACATTTTTGCTACATTTTGCCCGAAATAACCGCATTTTTATATTGAATTTAACACCTGCATATAAATCGGCAAATTTTCCATATTTCAGATCTTATTAGCTCAATTCACATAACTTTTATGTAAAACATAGGTGCTCCCCGTATTATTACTCAACCAAATCAGAAGAACTTTATAACAGAGTCCTGTACACGTCGCCGCAATAATTCCTGCTTGTAGTACTTACAAAGGGAAAATTTTTAATCAGTGAACATTTCACTATTGCTATGACCTCGCATATTGTAGAGAAGCTAGTACATCACAAATTTCTGCAGTAATTTCAATGTTCCTGACCACTTAATTATATGAAATTTTTATGAACCAAAAGTGAGACGAGGTTCCTCACTGCCAAATTTAGAATAAATGGGGTTTCATACTTTAAATAATTTGCCTAAACATGAAAAATTTTAAAAAATTGCTTATTGAAAAGGCAACCAGCAAGTTGCTAACACCATTTTTTAATCAATAAAGTCAAATACAAAAATGATGAATGATTCGCAGTTTTTCTCAATTTACAACCGCAAAGATTTTTCAACACCATGAACAATATATCAAATCTAATCGATATATGTCATAAACAAAACATTTATTACATGTTCCAAACCAAACCAATAAGCAACTATATATATATGCTAATTTTAAGCAATAAATCAATTTAGACGTCTCCCAATAATACGTCGTTCATAAGAATTCTATAAGTTGTATTTTTTTAATACAAACTCGTCAAAATAAACTTCACAAGCGATTTTAATTAAATATTTGAAATACTTTGAAAATAACAAATACAGCAAAAAGTCAAACGGCAAATAAATTATTTTGTACCTTGCCTATACTCAAAAAAAAAAAACGGAGAAAATGTCATAAAAAAAGAAAATAAATAAATAAAAAGCTTCCAACGACGAAAATGGGTCATAAAAATTTTCTATTCATTGAATCAATTCCCATATTGATCCTTTTAAATAAATAAATAAATAACCAAGAGTATAAAATCCTAACAACAATACACCGAAAACAAAAAATAACAAACTTGAACATTTTGAAATTGTACATAACGTCAAAAATTGTGAAAAAGCTTACAACTCAGATCGAACATTGGCGGTTATTGTGTTTATTACATAATATAATAACCTAAATTTTATTGTCATGAAAATCAATAAAAATAAAAATAAAATTTTTTTTTTTAAATATTTTGTGCGCTTCTTTCCAAATAAAATTTTGTTACTTAAAACTTCAAATACATTTTCTCGTCGATGAGCTTTTTTTAGATTTTTAAGTTTTGTTGAATATAATCTTTTGTGTTTCAGTGTTTCAGTATATTATTAAAAAAAAAAATCGCTACCTTTTAACTTAATTTAACCAACTCCGTATGTAGCGCACACACAGTAAACATATATTTTCTCGCAAGACAACTGCGGTGAATTGCTTTGAGCTTTTTTTATTTTTATCAGTCTGAAAGTTAATTTTTTTTTATAATGCTGGAGAAAATGTGATAAAATAAAATATAAATTGGGTTTGCTTTTATATATCTACATGTGTACCATACATAATATGATGTACACATATTAACAGAATGTAAATATTTACTGGCAAGCGACCGCAGATGCATTTTGTCGTATAGTCATAAAAATATCCTATAAAATAATACAATGCAGTAAATTTTTGTGTTCTTATGAATTTGGACGTTAATTAATATTTTAACTATGTACTACTTACATAAATAGAAAGCAGTTCAATATTCTTGTGAACATTCATTCATACCAGTTCAATGTTAACATAAATTATTGAAAAAGTTCAATCTTATAATGTGAGTATTGGACCTAAAATGATATACCTGCTTTCTAAAAGAACTCAAATTCCTAGAAAACCGTTGCAGACTCTCATGTGGTTGCTCTGGTTAGGCGGTTAGGTTGCAGTTGAGGGGATGGGGCAATTTGTTTTTTTTTGGGACCACAGAATACGCGTTTATTACACACAATTATTACTTTTTTCGATTTAAATTGATTTAAGCTTTTATTGTAATATGTTTTTTATACGTGTTCTTTGTCGTATAACTTAATTCATGCCTTTAAGGCTTTCCAGGTCGCATCTATCAAAGTATCTAAAGCTTGGAAATGTTTTATAGGACACATTGGTTATGATCATGCAGTTGTTCGTTGGTTGGGTAAATTCGTAAATTTTTTCATGAGAACAAATTTTTTCAATGATTGAACATGTCAATAAATTTGGTGCTGCCCTGCCGCCTGCTGTCTCATATTTCTCAGTTAACTCTAAAAAAAAAAAAATTGGCGGCAACTATATTACTTTAAGATGTGAGGCGTCGCATTAGTTGCAGGTATTTCCCAGCAAGAATCGCTGTTTCTAACTAATCTTCCATCTTTTTACCCGAGACATTTAAGTGTGGTATATAAACTTGATCCTCAGTTGAACGAGAAAATTTTCCCTGTCCCAACATCCCCTGTTATGAAAAGCTGTATCACTAATATTCTGTTATCTTGAAATGTTTCGTGTGGTGTACAGCAATACAACGTTCTAAACAATACTCGTTGCTCTTCGTGCATTATAAAACTGGTCATAAGTTGCTCTGGCACCTCTTCATTTCCTTTTAAATTTTCTTGTTGCTAAAACCGCAATCTGAAACTCGTTAAATGCATTTTCTGCCAAATTAGCATTTTCCAAATTTTGACAGAATGTTTTGTTTTAAGCTGAAAAATATGGTATTCTGCATTACCGACATATTTTATAATGTAAAAATAACTTTAGAAATAATTTTAATTTTTCTCTTATTTGATAGATAAATATTTCTAAATATGTTGTAATTTGTAGAAATAAAGTAATAATTATATTTAAAAGCCCCGAGAATTCCTCTCCCTAAATCATTTACCGATCATTTGTCGTATTAGCGGGCTATGAATTTGGATTAAGGTCTTATTAGAGAAACAGTACATAAGATGTCAGGTCGTATTCTTTGTGGGATTGGGATCAGGGTGAAACTAATTAAAAATTTCATCCCTCTCTCATACTTGTGAAACTACCACATTCAAAAATTCAGGTGACTGTAACCTATCATTTGTCACCAAAGACTTCATCCCTCTCCTATACTTGTGAAGGGATCTCGGGAAATTGGGTTTTATCGCACCCGGCTCCTCGAATTTTAAAACTCAATTGTGTGAGTGAAGCAAAATTCACTTGCAAAATTTAGCCTAAGCAAACATATACATATGTAACTAAACAAGTAAAGCTAAATAAAAGCTTGTAAAAAAACTTCTGAAACTTTTCAAATTTTGTTTATTTTATTGGGTAAGTTACAAGTATACCGAATTATGGAGGTAGAATTTTATTTTCTAGTTAGTTCCTGTTGTATGGTAGTAAAATCTTCCTAGAACTTTTTAATGTACGCTCCTTACAACGATGTTTACCTTTTTTTCAATGACTGTATTCTCAGAAAATCAACTTCTCTAGACATTCGAGTGTCTTCTTCCTTGATACAGTTGAATATCATTTGGCCACTTAACTGCCTACGGCTTTCCCTGTAGCTCTTATGTTATAGAATTTTTTATTTTTTTTTTTATTTTTTTTATTTTCCGAAAAGATACATTTTTATTTTGGAAAACATCAAAATTGGAATAAAGTTTCTACAATAATATTTTTTTTTTCTCTAACCAATATACAACATAATTAATAAAGTTAAACAAACCAAGTAAATAAAAATACACTTAAATATTAAATACTATAGAGGTATCAACTAAATATAACTATAGAACATATGTACATACAAACAAAATAATATCAATCATCAATCAAGCAATGAACAAAGAAATCAATGGTTTAATTCATATTCACGAACAAATTCAGTGAAAAAACGACTTTTCATGCTCGTTTTAAAGGCGCCAAGTGGCATACACTTCCACATAGGTTCAAGTTGGTTGAACAGATTTACCCCGCGGTAAAATGCACTATCTTGTGATAGTTTGTACAAATAATTTGGTAAGCGATAATGCGCAGCATCTCGATTAGAACGCTTCGTTATCTCATAATTTGTAGTTAAAACGTTATTACATTTTATCATGTGATTTTTTATTTTATATACCAAGAGAATAAATGCATAATGTATCATTTGAGATATCGGCAGTAGTCTATTATTATAAAGTGAAATTGTTGGTGTTCTCATGTTAAGGCAGTTAATCGCTTTTAGGGCTTGATTCTGGCAAATATGTAGTTCATCCATTTTTGTTTTACCTGCAGATCCCCAAATTTGAATTAGGTATAATAAATTTGAATGAATACACGATACATAGGGAGCTATTTTTTATTTTATAGAGTTTACATGGTTTATCCACTTTAAGTTGAAGCTAAGATGTAAGCCGAGATAACAGATGTTCTTTACCCTATTGATTTTATCTGAATTTAGAATAATTTCCTCAAGGTCAATAAATAGTGATTGCCTAAGAGAAAATATTATACTATAAATTAAGTTTTTGATTTATTAAGACGAAGTTTATTTCTGGTAAAGTATTCACTTAAGATTTTCATATCAGTTTCCATTTGTAATTCTAAGTTATATCTGTCATTAGCACCATAAATAATTGTCGCATCATCTGCGAACAATTGAATTTTGCCAGAAAGGTTCAAAGAGAAAATATCATTTATATAGATAGTGAATAGCAGAGGGCCCTAAAATGGAACCTTGTGGTACACCACACTTTAATAGCAGCTCTTCAGATTTATCGTTTCCTATTTGAACGTAATGTTTTCGATTATATAAATAATATTGTAACAGTAATAGAGCGTGTTCACTAACTCCAATACTACAATCAAAGGCTTTAGCCAGATCAATGAAAATGCAAGAAGTAAACTTTTTAGCTTCTAGATTATTGTAGATAATTTCCATAAAATTCAAAATGGCAGAAAGAGTACTGGAATTTTTATGAAAACCAAACTGATTAGGGTGAAGTAATTGGTTTTCCATCAGACAGTACACCAGTCTTTGATGGATAATTTTTTCAAAAATTTTAGGAAACGTAGGAAGGACGAAGATTGCTCTGAAATTGTTAATATCCAACTTAGACCCAGATTTGAATATTTTAGTTATTCGTGCTATTTTTAGTTCATCAGGCAATTTGCTGAATAAAAAAGTTTCGTTTATAAAACTGCACAATATAGGAGTTATTATAGTGTTAACCCTCTTAATGAGTTTTATTGACATAGAATTCCAGCCCGGTGAACAAGATGACTCCAAGCTAGAAATGATTAGCGAGTATTGTAGTTAATATTGAAACCAGATGACATACCAATATTATTGAAATATTCATTGAATTGGTTTGCAACTTCAATTTGGCTTGTGACTAATTTATCATTAACAATTAAATTAATGTGGTGTTGCGCTATAGTAGTACGATTATTTAAAATTTAATTAGTAACAGACCACATTTTTTTAGATGTTCGTAAACTGTCTTCTAGTAAATTTGTGTAGTATTTTGATTTGAGGTTAATTACCATTTCATACGATTGTTGTTTTAGACTATTAAATACGTTTTTGAAGTACAAATTGTTGGGATGCTGTTTCTTAAGCTTTTGGAATTTAATTCGCGATTTAATAATTTGTTTAAGATCGTTGGTAACCCATGGCTTATTGTAACCATGCAAATTTATCACGCGTTCCCTATTAGTGCTATATTGTATAATTGTGTTTACTAATAAGTGATAAAAATTTAGAAATGTGGTGCAACCCAGGTCGGAATTTACAATATATTGAAATATGGCTTGTTCGTTATACATTTTTACTTGTTTGGTATAATAGTCGTTCGTTTATTAGGGACCATACAACGGATTAATAGGTATTCACGATCACTAAGATCGGTCAGAGAAACGATTAAACAAAACTGATATGGCACGGAAGACAAAACATGATCGATAATGCTACTATTACTATTATAAAATCGTGTTGAGTATTTCTTGTCAATTTTATTAATAATTTTATATGAGAATATTTGCAGGATAGTCTTGTAGTTAACCACATTCGTTTCATGTTCGTTTAAAAAATATTTAGATTGAAATCACCAACCACAACACTTTGTTTTTACTGCTGCAAAAGAGAAGCAAAATAGTTTAAAAACAGTGATTAAAATCAGTGTGTGGCGGTTTATATACGGTTATTAAATTAAATTTTAACTTACGAGAGTGGATGATGAGGAACTCATTCTCCATATATACTGTTCACTGCGTTTTAGCTCAAAATCAAGATCAACATGTATGATAACAGTAATACCACCGCCCCCTCTATGTTCACGAGTTAGATGAAATGATTTGTAATTATCAAGATTGAAAAAATGAATATCACGGTTGAAAAGAAAGGTCTCAGTTAAGACTATTACATCAATAAATTTTCAACTTTAATGAATATAGAAATTCTTCCACTCTTTCAAGCTTGTTCATTAAACGATTGATGTTTAAATATAAGGTGTTGATACTCGTACCTAAAATTTCATTTTAATTAGCGTTAATTGATTTAAATCTAAAAAATATTTATCTTTTTTGGTGTTCATTTCTGCAGATGTCATAAATAAATGATGTCGAGCAACTATGCTGTTAATGTTGTGATGTCATCTTTTGTTTTGATTAAAACTGGTTGATTGCCCTCTGTCAAGTGTGCAAATATTTTTCAACCGCGAAACCAGACGTGAGTTAATTGCTTTCCCCTTTTCAACTGGTTCAACATTTTTATTAGTTGTACGTTGTTTTTTGTCATCCGCTCATTAATAAAAATTTGTTTATTATAATGTTGATTTGCTCTCACCATTTTTGTTGTTTACCAACTCCCACATTTTTTATTTTTATCCTTTTGTTTCACTTTTTTGCTTTTTGCAACTATATATGTACATATTTAACTACATTTTTATTTTTACAGCTTAGTAGATACACCTGATGATGGCCTAACACGCCGAAATTGATCGAGTGATTTTTTAAACCTATAAAATTTGTGAAATATTAAAACAAGTGTTTTTTTTTAAATGTATGTATTAAGTGTGTTTTGGCCAAGTGCCCACGGCAGATAGTGTAAAAAGTTTTTTATACATCTCTTGGAAAGTTTCCCATTGCAGTTCATCCATGTTGTTATCATCTGCTAACCACTTCGAATACTCGCTGTTGAATAAAAGTTTGATGCAAATAATATTATCAAAATGAATTCCAATTTCGTTGCTGGTAGGGGTGTAATTATAACCACCTTTACCGCGTAATCGCGAAAAAAAAATTTCCAGGCTGTCTTGGTTTGTTTTACCCGTCAAAATGTATTCTCAAAATTCTCGATTATACCTCTATGATATGGTATATGAGTTGTTTTGATTATTTCTTGCTGTTTGTCATGATCTGTGATATCTTCTAGTGAGATTTTAGATTTGACTATTTTTAAATTTGGATTTTGTTTGAAATAATTGTTGAATATTTTAATTGTTTCATCATCAGTTTTAATTGCTGAGATGGTATTATTAATATATTTCTCCGCTAAATATTTAATATCTTCAGATGTATATTTCTTTTTCCTGATTGTATATTGTTTGTATTTGCTGAATTTTATTTTAAATCTTTCATTTATCGTTTCGAAATCCTTGTCGACTAGAATTTCGATTTGACGTTTGAAGTTATTTATTGGTGTTAATGTCTCAGGGATATTAACTGTTTTATCCATGGGTTCGCTTATATCCAGAGTTTCAAAATTTTCCATGAGTTGTAACATGTTAATTTTGTGTGGTTTGTTTTTATTGTCTTTGCTGACTTGGATACCTAGTGAATTTTCTACGGGTTTAGAATATTCATTTGATTTTATTTGTTTTATCGAATCTATTGTTTCGGGATATTTGAATTTTTTATTTGCTAAACATTCGTTAATTTCTATACGAGATAGAGCATCTGCGTGAGTATTCGAGGTTCCTTTCTTGTACAGGACTTCATAGTCGTACTCCTCGAGCCGAAGTATCCATCCGACGATTTTGCTCGTCGGATCCTTGCCGGTTAATAACCATACCAGCGGTTTGTGATCTGTCGCTATCTTAAATTTTCTTCCATATAAATATGGTCGAAAATATTTTACACCCCAAACTATGGCTAGGAGTTCTTTCTCGATAGTCGCATAGTTTGTCTCGGTTTTTGATAGTGTACGCGATGCATATGCTATAGGTAAATCTTTACCTATTTCACCTTGGCTAAGGATTGCTCCTATGGCGAAGTTGCTTGCATCGGTTGTTAACGTAAAAGGAATTTCGAAATCGGGGTATTTTAAAATTGGTTCATTCGTTAGTAATATTTTACATAGTTCGAAACAATTTTTGTAATTGTCGTCAATTACAATTTTTGATTTTTTCGTTAGACAACTTGTTAGTGGCTTGGTTATTTTTGCGAAATCCTTGATGAATTTGGGATAGTAACCAATTAAGCCATGAAATGATTTTATTTATTTTTGGGTTTTAGGTAAATTCATGTTTTTTATAGCTTCAATTTTTGATGGATTTGGCTTGACGCCTAGTTGTATTTTTAAATTTGCGTTGCACAATTTTATAAATACTTTTTGAAGGTCTATAATGTGGTCCTGTAAACTAGTGGAAAACACGATAATATCATCCATGTAGCACAGAACGTGGTTACCTTGTAATTCTCCAAGGATATTGTCCATGATTCGTTGAAAAGTGCTCGGAGCATTCTTCAAACCAAAGGGCATCCTTAAGAATTCATAGTTCCTGATTCGACACTAAACGCTGTTTTTGATATATCGTCTGGGTGGATTTGAATTTGGTGAAAACCCGCCGCAAGATCGATAGTGGAAAAATATTTAATTAGCTTTTCCAAGTTTGTCTAGTATATTTGAAATATTTGGGAGTGGGTATCGATCGTCTATCGTTTGGCTATTGAGTTGGCGATAGTCGACTACGAGACGCCACTTTTTATTACCCTGGGAATCGCTCTTCTTTGGAACTAACCATATTGGGCTTCTCCAAGGTGAATATGAAGGACGTATTATTCCATTTGATAGTAGTTTGTTGATTTCGTTTTTTATTTCACTTTTTTGGTGTTCAGGATGTCGATATTGTTTGACATGCACTGGTTTCATTATTAAGATCAATTTTATGCTTGACATTATGTGTGAATGTAAACTTATTTTTATCGTCGTGAAAAGTATCTTTGAACTTATTACAAAGTTTTACGATTTTTTTTTCTTCCCTATTTAGATTAGCTAGATCTAGTTTAGATTCAATATTTTGGATGGAATTTTGTTCCTGGGATGTATGAAAATTGATTTCATGATATTGATTCAGTTCTTCGACAGTTATTGGTTGAATTAAGAAAATTTCTTTACTGTTATTTGATTGATTGATTATTTCTACGTATGCCAAGTGTGGTGAATGAGTTTTATAAATCCCTTCTTGGATGTACACTCCTTCTTGTATTTTTATTGGTTTAATGTAGAATTCACCGTTTTTTATTTAAACTGGTGCTCTTATTATTACTTTTTCCAGAGCGTTTAAGAAGAATGGTTTGATACATGACCGTATTTTGTCGTGTAGTTTTAGTGAGAAATTGGGGCTTTTTAATTGCATTGTTTCTAATAAAACGTTAGCGTTAAGCTTTGTTAAGTTTTCGTAGCCTATTAGACCATCATAAAATTTATGAAATTTTAGTATAAATAATTCTATAGGGTGGTTGAATTCGTTAAATTTTATGATTGTTTTTTCATTAATAGTGGTAGAGTTGAACAAACTTGTTATATTTAAATCAGTAGATGTTTGAAAGTTTTTGTCTACGACATCAGGGCTGATGTACGATTTATCGGCCCCCCTGTCGATAAGAAATTTTAGGATTTTTTTGTCGATTGACAGAGTTATAAATGGTAGTTTAGATATGTTTTCTATATTGAATAAAGTCGATTTTCCAAGGCTATTAATTAAAAATCTCATCATTGATTTCCGTCTCAATGTTAAAATGTTCGGTTTTAATTTCTATTTTGGTTTGGGTATTATCATTAGTTTCCGGTGATTTGTTGTTCATGTAATTATTTTGAAATTTCTTAATATTAGGAGTATAGTTTGGTTTATAGTTAGGGCTGTAATTTTTGTTGTTACTTGATTTTTAATTGTTGGTATTATTATTTTCCGTAGTTTTATTAGGTTCTTGTTTGATTTTGTTGTTGTTATTGTACGAGTAATTACTACTTGTTGATTGGTTGTTATATTTTAATTTGTTAATGTTTTGCTCCTTAGTAATAAAGTCAAATGCTTCTATGAGATTTTTAGGTTTTATAGATCTAATTCTGCCTCCTAGAGGTTCTTTTAGACCTGCGGTAAAAATTGTTAAACCAACTTGATTGTATTGTTTAATTTGATGAGCGATAATTTCTTGATTATAGTTGTGAAGTTTGACTTGATTAATTAGTAAGGTCAACAGATTTTGGATTTTATCGAACAAATTTTGAGGTGATAAATTATTTCTGACGAGACTGTATAGTTCAAACTGTAAGTTTGATTCGTCTCTGCTATCAGCATATTTATTCACTAAATGTTCTTTTATCTCTTTCCAATTTGTTGTACTTACATTATGGGTTATTAAAGAATTACTAGCTATGCCTATAATTTTACTTCTAATGCTAGATACTATGATTCTATAATGTTCCGAATTTTTCTCTAAATTTCGGCAAATTTTAATCGTATTATCTACAGAATCTAGGAATCGTACTAAGTCTGTTTTACTTCCATCGTAGGGTAAAATATTCTTAGTAATTTTATCTACGTCGAAAATTTCTAAAATTTCTTTAATATTTGCCATTTTTAATTTTTCGAGGTTTTTATTTTGTATTTGCTCTAACTTAATTTTTTCTAATAATCCTGATGGTTTATTTAAATCGCTTTCAAATTGTTCTTTAATTTTGGTCAAGTCGTTTTGTTCTGAATTTTGTCCCATAAAAAATACTTAGTGATAACCCGCTCACTTATTTTGGATCGCGTTGTCAAAGAATTTGATTAGATTTCGCGATACGATCTATATTTCTATAGTCGTTTGCACTTTATCTATAGAGTTTTATACGGATAAATTGCGATTTTTCGTTTTAGTAAATTTCATACGTATACGAAAATAAAAGATTTTTACAAGTTCTAAATCTTGGGTTCAACAACTTTTCCACAATTGTTAGTATAGTATGGGGGAAAAAGGATTAATTATATGAATAATAATAAAAAATGATTTACCTTATAGCCAAAATTAGCAAGATTTTCATTTTCACCGAATTTAATTGAAATTTTTTTTTTGACCCTCGGAACAGAATTTCAGATTTTGTTTGTAAGCCTTCATCATAATACCACGGTGGATATTTGTTTGGTTTGGCCACAGCAGTGAGAACAAAAAATTCTATGCCCTTAAATAAGGTTTTGTAGAATTTCTCCACGTTAACATCAATGTTGCTATTGTTAAGTTCCTTTTCCCAGTTAATCCCGTCAAGATATAGAAGAAGGTTCATTGTGTCAGCTTTTCTGAAGTTGTAATACGACTTGCAGTTTTGTTGAATATTAATAACATTATTGACGTTGCTTTCAGAAATTACTTCTATGGTTTTGTGGTCAACATCATTACATACGAATGGTGATGGTGATTCATTTACTGTATATAGATTTTATTCATTTGTAAAAATCATGTCTAAAATTCGGTCTAGACCGAAATAATCTGCGTTTTTGGGTGTTACCAATTTTTCTGCTGTTTCCACCCCCCTGGTTTTGTTGTAATTTACAGTTTTTGGAGTTTTCGTTCAATCATTTTTGATTGCTCTATTTCCTGTAATTTGCCTTAACGTTTCTTGACTCAAATTGTTTTTTCATTTTAATTTAGTAATTTTTTATAAACTTGTGTTCATTTTTTTTAATTTTATCCACTGACAGTATTATTAGCCTCATTTGGCGTAGATTTCTCCTATTGTTTAAAGATGATTCGAGTATTGAGTTTTCTCCAAAGCTTTTAAAGTTCACTCTAAGTAGTGTACACTTAGGACAGCATATATATTCCTTGTCATTCGAGATTCTCCCGTTTAACCGTAAGCGTTTATACTTACTATCAGCATACTAATGATATAATATTCACTTACAGTATTTATGAAAGGCGAACATACTATGATCTACTGGGTATAATACGGTTTTTAGAGCAACCAATTTTTTTTCTCACTTTTCACTATTTTGTGACACAAAGTTATTATGATCTACTATCATCTAGTTATTGACTCCGTTATCTTAACTTGGATAACAAATTGCGCAAATTTCTTACATGAAACATAGAAGTCTACTTCTTACATGCCTCCACAATAATATCGTTGTTTCATGAATTGAAACTGTTGCCGTTAAACCTTTCCATATACATAAAGTGTTGAAAATGTTTGTTTTTTGTAACAGCATTACAATAATAATAATGAAATAATATCAATGTTCGCCAATAATTTTGGATTATAGGCTGGAGAGTAATGTGGCAAACATAAATGGCTCAAATTATTTGAATCTGCTAAAATTGATTAAATATTAATAAAATTTATCAATTTCATGAAATTCAATTTCCATTCAACATAATCGATCGAAAATCCATTACTGTCCAATTTTTATTGCCGGCATCTATATAAAAGCATATCCATATAACAAACATATCAAATCAAAATCAATATTGATTCGTAACCATATCAAATTATATGATAACATAAATCCAATTTCAGACCAAAAAAAAAAAAACAGAAACTGTTGACATCAAAACCTTATAAATAAAAATGGCGATGATGTCTACTGAAACATAATCTCGTACATTGTTTTGAAAGTCACATTATGTCTTATTTTAAATTCAATTTTGAACGATAAACTTTTATCGATTTTGTAAATTTTTTTTTTTTGTTTACCTTTAATTCTAAAGTTGAAATTTAATGTTTGCATGAGATGACATGGTATGTGTTAAGGTATAAATAGGGATGATGGACGATAACAATTCGTTTTTTTTTATTGTTGTTTTAATATTTAATGCCGCGGGAATTTCATTGTTTGAACAAAAGCAAGGTTTTATTTATGTTCGATGGAATAACGTATCATAAATTTCCGAGTTTCGTAAAAAAAGAAGTTTAATTTAGAGTATAGTAGAGATTTACAATTTGTTTTGGCCTCCCACGCACGAGCAAAATGTTATCTTCGCAAAGTGTTAAAACTTCTTATTTATACTCGTCAACACAGAATATCAAAACAAAGCGGCACGAAGGGAGAGCAACAAAAAAAATGCTTTCAATCCCACAAATAAATCATTTTCATTATAATGTAAATTTTACCAAGTCATCTTAAATTCATTAGAGATTTATCAAAAGCGTTGTGTCCGCGCTCCAGCTCGTAATTCATTTTTATCGAACGGATCTAAATTACAATTCAATTTTGGCTAATTATATTTGTTGTGTATACGAATATTATTGTGTCACAGATTTATATCATGTGTGGTTTGCTAAGGCATTAAAAATAAAAACAATAAAGTAGAAGTCGTAAAATCATCATTACCCAAGTATAACAACACAGAACTCAAAATTGAGGTACTGTATTTTCCTTTGGATTTTGACAAAATATCCGAAACTCACACAACTCGAATTCATTAAAAATACAACATAGTATTGGTGTGTATATGTATACATTTTATATAACAATTTTTTTTTTACTTACGTAGTTTATCAGATTGTTTTTGTGGCTTGTTATAATAGGTTGATCGGTGCAGTGCTTTAGTAATATTGATTTTTTTTTTTTTGTGTTAATAAATATTTCAAAATCAATAATAATGAAAGAAGAAGGATACGACTTAAAAAAGTTCATTAGATTGAACTTGAAAAATATTTTCACTGACGAGCTGTCCCGGAAGTTTACGTTTAATGGACGGCAAGGGAATTTAAGTGCCAAACATTTCAACATTATAAAAATTTTGAGAGGTAAATTTTGTCACACAAATTTAATAATTAATATTTAACAATTTTAATATATTATAATTTTAGATTGTACTTTGGAGAAATTTCCAAAAGCGACACAAGCAGAATTTAAACAAATATCAACTAAATATTTTTATTATTTAAAAGATAAGCGAAACAAAAAAATGACGAAGGCTGAAATATGTACTTGTAATATGTTATATTTTGAATTTTTTTAAATTAATAACTAGAGTTAAGAATTAAATGGCAATCACAATTTCCTGTGATATTTTGAAATATTTATGCCTTATACATTTTATTAAAATTTTGAATCACTAAATAATTCTAAGAAACGATAAAAATGTATGATCAATTAGAATATTCTGTGATAACAAATTAAAAATATTTACATATATTTGGTTACCAAAATAAAAATACAAAAATATAAATTTTGTTTCATTAATGAATAATTTGATTAACTCGCCAAATTTCGAGCTTGACATTTACACACATACACATTAAAAAATATTCCCGCCAATATTATTTTTACACACACACATGTATACAATTTTTATATAGTGAGTTCTGTGAGTTCCCAATAATTGCGACACGGTGCATACGTTTTCTTATAATAATTCGTAACTCAAACAAAGGTTAACCCAGAACTAAGTTATGGATATGTTATGGAATATTATAAAATAGTTGGATTTAAAAATACTTGGGTAGGCGCACGCAAAATAAAAATTAGGAGGCAGTGAGTATCCCCTCCGCATAAAAATATTAAAATCACTTTGTTTAGTTGATGTTATTGTTTGTTGAAAATTTATAAAATTTACCGGCCTGTAAACACTTTTTTGTTTGTGTATGTACGTTCCATTATTGGTTTCTTGGTTGAATAGAGAGCATTATTTACAATTATCGCTTCATCAATTTTTGGTGTTTTCTAATATAAAAGAAATTGAGGGGCTTGATTTTGGTATATTGATGGTGTTTTGGGTAAATACGATAAATAATTTTTGTGTACGGAAGGCTATTCATGGAAATTAAAATAATGAAATGTCATAAATATACAATGGTTTTTTGTTCATCATCTTCCTTTTATAGACGCTTAAATATGATTCCATTTCCTTTTTTCCGTTCATTAACAAAAATATTCACTTAACGAATTAAATTATTGGATCACCGTGCAATTTGAACATAAGGAAGGGAAATTTATATTTTTGAACACGATTAAGTGTATCACATTACGATCGATGACTATACAATCTTATTAACGAAACAGATTCATAAAGTATTATATTACGGTTATTTATTACAAGGGGAATTATTTGTATTTTCTTATTTCCCCCATATATCTCCGATAACATAAGTACTTCCGAGACTTTTAGTAATTAATGGTATTCTAAATTTGTTAGTCCATTAAAAAAAAAAATCTGGTCTGACCGACTCCTCGCGCGTCACTCTTTCCACAGAGCTTCAATTGTAAAACTGGCAGTGTAACTAAATCAAGTGGAGCTATGGCTCAACTAGCTGAATTAAATTCAGAAGTGAAACACAACTACTAAGTCACATCAGTTATCAGATATTCACGTTATCTTAATGTCTTTGCGGGTGCTCATTTTACCGGTTAAACTTCACACACAGTGTATTTAATTTTATTTTAACAATCAGTATTTTCACTAATAATTTTTTTATCACACTAATTCATTTTATAAATCACTTTTTAATTCCTTTTAAGTCTTCAAACTCTCACCAAAAATTATTAATCTTACAGCGTTCCAAATACAAATAATTCCAATTCGATCTCGTTCGCTTTTTATATACTCAAACCAAAATTATTTAGCACAGTTTTATCATGCGTTTACCTAGTTATCGTTTTTCGTGTCCTATAGAGTTCTGTCCATGTAGACTGAAGTTTCGACAAAGAATCCTTCTTCCATTGTCGAACGCGGTTCTTCCGCAAATCTTCCGCCATTGGTGTTTGACATAACGAGCCCCGCATCCAGTCGACCGATAATCGTACTTCTCTTCGCACAATCCGCATTTCTTATCCAGTATCCGTTTTACCTGAATTTCATTGGTGCGCTCTGCAACTTTGGTGGTAACTCATTTCGATGGCTAACTGTTCTTCCACAATATCGGCGGCTAGAACTTCGTGTTGGAAAAGGGCTTTCCCGATAATTATGCTCACGACCATTATTCCTTTTATCATTGCACTTTTTCCATTTGCCATTCTTAATTTTAACCCATCTGCCAGCTGCACACTTCCCATCAACATCGCCCATAATTGTTATGCTGCTACCCTCGTGCTACACTCGTGACAGCGATGTTAGTGATGGGGTAACCAGACGGCGAAACCAGCTCCTTCACACTGACTTCTAATCTTTCCATTTTTCCCATTGCTGCCATTCATTCATTCGATGCTTGCTCTCAACACCTGAACTCGCTACCTCTAGACCTTTGTCCCGACCGTTCGACGCTCGCCTGCATAAAAGGTGGCCGCCATCTTCTTCCTCCTTGTTATAAGTTTCGACAGTACCTTGAGATGTTACCCAACTTGTAACATTTCCAATACTTCACCTGCCTCCTAATTTTGGTACCGTCTGCCCGATGTACCCGTTTTTGTCCAAATTGATTGGGCGCCTAAATAATGACGGTCTGGCGATAGTCTGCACTACTTTGATCGTTAACGCAAAAAAAAAACGGTTTCTACTAAGGTCGCTTTAGGTGACAACATTAGCGCCCAGCGTGTCTCTGGATCTTGAATACCGTGAATGAATGCGTCAATTTGCCATGTAATTGACCGATGTACTTGTATATCTTAGATTAGTCATTCGATAGCTGATGAAAATTCCTGTAGCGATTCTCCTCCATTTTGGTTGTGGTCACTGATACGCCTCTGCTGCTTCGCCTTTAAGGGCCACTATTAGTGCTGCAATAAAAGATGTTCAACGTTCCAATAATTTTGATTCGCTGCCACTTAAAATTGAAATTTGAAAATTCCGAAAGGTTTTGTATTGTCGAATGTTGGTGGCTTTAACTTGATGAATTAAACGGTCTGAACCACCTTCGTCGTTGTTCAACTTCACATCAACTAGCTACTTCTCGAGACGTTGAAATTTTTCTTCAACTTGTTGGAACTTCGATTCTAATTTTTGTTCAACCTGCTGAATCTCCGTTTGTAATTCCGCTTGCAATTTTTGTACTTCGTGACGTAGCGAAGTGGATAACTCGATAAATTTCTCGTTCATTCTTTTTTGCCCATCTGCAATTTCCTGGGTTTATTGTTAAATTTTCTCTATTTGTTATTCTGGTGTTATATTTCGAGGTTTGACTACTTAATTCTCTCCATTTGTTGTGTTACCGTTTGAAGTTCTTAGAATGTAAAATTTGAATTATTCATCACCCTCTTCAAATGAAACTTTACCGATTTCCCGGTTGCTCCATAAACCTCAAAAATATGATCCGCTGGGAGGATTAAATCGGGATTTAATTTACCTCTTTGGGTAGAAATTATTAATATCTTTAGAATTTTGTGGTTGTAATAATTGTTTATCTAGTATCTTTATTTGACCTATTGTGACAGCAAATTAGCGCTGGCAGCCCTCGCCTAGCGATAAATCGACGTAAGACAGCAACGAATGAATCAGTATCCATGCTGCTGACCACTTCTAAATGCACTTCTTTCACCTTCTTTTATGAAAACCGAAACAACTGATGCACAAACCGATGTTCAGAAATGGCCGTTGTTGTGTAACTCGTTCAGCTGGAAAATCACCATTTTCGGATAGGCTGTCACAGCCCGAAATCTTACACAAGTGATGTAATTTTTGATACCGCTTTTGACACTTTTCTGGGCATCAATCATCCAATATTTTAAACGAATCGTGTTCAAAACGATCGATAATCCACCATGTAACAGCTAATGATGCATTTCCTTAATGATCAAGTATTTCAAGGGATGTCCACACGGTAAGGTAATTGGATGTTATGAAGAATATTTAAAATTTGATTCCTTTTAATGCTTTCAATCTTGATTTCGATCCGATTCTATTTCACTACTGAATTGTTAGGATTGAATAGCACCAAGTAGTTGTGACGATGTACTGGAACAATGTAGTGCATTAGTCTTTGATTCTTGTATTGCCTTATTTAATGGTTTCCATTGAAGTGGAGTCATGGCCAGTTAGAACTAGATTGTTCGAGGTACATTGGTTCCTTCCACCACAATTTCGCTTGATGCATTCGTTCAGGATGTGCCACCTCTTTTTATCAGATCCGCTGGATTCTGCTTCCTATAGACACGTAGTGCATATCGAAAACATGTGAAGTGGATTTCGCAATAAAGGTTTTCCAGTGCCTGTGTATGTCTGCTAACAATGTAATGTCGGAAGGGGCACAACTTTACTTGTTAGCACGTAGATATAAAACAGCACCGTAGGCCTTCTCCGAGACATGAATCTGGATATTTTTCAATTATGATTTTTGAAATTTATGATAGCAGCGTTGAATGTTGATAGTATTTAAATACGTAAGCCCCAATATATACGTTTTGGAACTCATCATTTAACACTAACGAAACTGGAGCGTCCCAATGTAGTTGTAGAACCCATAATTTTTGCATCATAATTTTAAACAATACGACTGTTGATGCAAGCCATCCAAATGGATCGTGGATCTTAGATATTTCCGACAGTAGTTCACCTTTCATTCATTCATTGATTTCTGCTAGTTTTGTTTAGAATGAAAACGTGTCCGTGATAGCGTCTCATTTTATTCCGAGATTAGTGGCGGTGTGATCTTCCTCAGATTCATTTTTTGAAACTGATTGAAGTAGGTTTTGTGAATTAGACCGCTATTTAAATGGAAACCATGATGCTCAAGTAGTAAAATAATTTCATCTTTCAATTTTACTGCTGCTTCTTCGTGCCCCACATAACAGGTCCTCTATGTAGAAATCCTTCAAAAAGGTCTGTGATGCGCTTGGATAATTTATAGCATTATGAAGAACTATCTGTTGCAGTGTTCGAATTGCTAAAACAGGTGAACAATTTATTCCATAAGTGGCCATTCATAATTTGTAAATATTGATCACCTTTGATGAATTGCAATCATCTTTATATCTGCAATGAAGACGATCTGGTGGCTTCGGAAGCACAGTAGTGCTTGAAACAAATCAGTCTGAATTTTCGATCCAATATGTAGAAGATTGGTCGATCACCACACGTAACTTAGTCGTGTTACTACTGTCCTTATACATGATGTGGTATAAAATATCGGCTATCATCGTCGTTTGGAAGTTGAGACCATTCAACCCGTACTCCTGCATAAATTGGACATATTTCCTGTGAAACTCTTCGTTTTTCTTAAATTTTCTTTCCATTGCCAGCAGACGATATTTGGCATTGTTGTATGAGTTTTCCAATGGCAATGTGAACATTGTGTGTTTCCCATACTACTTCCTATTATCCCTCCAAATTGTGATTCATGTAGTGGTAGTGAAAGTGTCAAGGAAAATGCTCGGTTCCTATTAACATATCAACAGGGCGTGCTTGATTAAACGTCGAATCCGTTAGGTCAATTTCTTTCAATTGGTTGTGTGATGATGTATTGTCAGGTAACCTAGACAATAGCGTGATTGGACAATTAATGTTGTTCTTCCTTTGGTATCCGACAGATGAACATGTTAGGCCGATAATCTGAATGTTAGATTTATTACATGGTAGGCCTAGGCGTTTTACCAATGATTCGGTCACAAAAGCGCATTGAGAACCTAAATCGAGAAGAATTCTTGCTTGTACCAACTCACCAGTTCGTGCTTTTACATTGACCAGAGCAGTGGATCGGTTAATAGGATATAATTGGATGATTGTGTTATGTAAGAGTTATTACTTAGTGATATATAATTTTGTGCTGAAACCGTTAGTTCATAACGTGATTAATGACTCGTCGCAACCGCCAACGGAAATGAGGTGGACGGTTGGTGATTCGTTAATATTAAATGTTGACCCTGTGTTAATGGCTAATGTGGTAAGATTTGTTGATTGTAGGTCGATTGAAGATTTGAGTTTGGTACGTGATTTTGTGTTGCTCTTTGGGTGTATCGGAGAATGGTGTCTTTTGTGGCAAATTAAGCATGCGTAGTGGCCTTTTCTCAAACAATTATGATACAAACCTTGCTCGTTCATCAACGCAAGTCGGGCCTCTAACGTGTTATTACGGAACGATGGACACCTGCATAATAAATGATCGCCTTTGCATGATACACATATAAACTTCAGAGATGATCTATCTAAAACGATTTATCTTAAATATTTAAAAATGTATACTGTTAAAGTTAGCCGAAAGTGATAAATCGATAATGTAGATTGTGTTAGTCCAGTCCCAAAGTAAAAAAATGATAAAGCAGATGGTGTATTTATTCCCAGCAGAAAGTACAATGTCGATAATGCAGATTATGTTTTAAACAAATAAGTACATATAATCATAGTTATCAGCCGAAAGTAAATAGGATACATGGATTTAATTTTTTGTAAATAGTCTTACGTGGAAAACTATGTTTAAACTGGTCGTGGGAAATCTCGGAAAATTCGATTTTCCAAACATCAATATAAAATTTGTATAACATCAGTCTCTAGAGTTTAATGTCTGGACATGGGTTGCATTGATGTGATTTGTCAATAGCTATCGCAGGAAAAAAAATTAGTTTAGGTTTCACAAAAATCATTAGGAAAATTGTATAAAATAAGCATCTAGAGTGTTACGTCTGGAGATGGATTACATTGATGTGACTTATCAATAGCTATCGATTTCCCACAGGAAAATTGAGATGAATTTTTTTCCTGCAGTAGCTATTGACAAGTTAGATCAATGCAACTCACTGCTGATTTTATTCATCCATTTCTTTCTTTCGGCTGGAAACTTTTTAAAATTTTCCGAGATTTCTCACGGGAAACTTGAACTGAATTTTTTTCCTGCGATAGCTATTGACAAATCACATCTATGCAATCCATCACCAGACATAACACTCTAGAGGCTGATTTTATACAAATTTTCTAATGATTTTTGGAAAATCGAATTTTCCGAGATTTCCCACGTGAAACTTGAACTGAATTTTGTTCCTGCGATAGCTATTGACAAATCACATAAAAACCATTCAACTTCAGATGTACACTCTACAGACTGATGTTATTACAATTTTGTGAATCCTTCTGATTTTCCGATATTTTCCACGACTAGCAAAGTTTTCCACATAAGTCTAATTAGAAATTTTTTTTATTGTAATCCATGTGTCCTATTTACTTTTAGCTGTCAACCACCAAATTGTTTATTTTCGGCTGGAATATAAATAACATAATCTGCATTATCGACTTTTACTTTCGGCTAACTTTAACAGGGTTAAAAATGTTAAGAAATTCAGAAAAGTCGTATGCGCGATTTCCACTGAATCTCTTGCCCATAATTGTTTTATTTCGTCCGTGAGAACCTGTGATTCAAGCAATTCTTCTTCTTTCTCTACGAGATTCGAATTTTTGCGATGCTTCGGTGTAGTACATTGTGGTTGATAGTAGTAATTTGTAATTTGTGTTTTAGCTGAACCCTAGTGACGAATCTAATTCAGTGTTACTGAAATCAAGGCTCGATCGCAAAAGTTAACAAATGTATCAGTTCACTCAGTTATTGGAACTATGATCGGACTGGCTATATACAAATGTATTTACAAACTGTATAAATTCTTGACCTTTGTGAAGTTGGCCCAAAATTCTATTGCAAAAAATGATGATAGTTAACGTTGGCAACACCACTTCAAATCTTATGATAATATGAAAACTATCATGAGAAAAAATAATAGACCATGTAATGTCACGATAGATTTCTATAATAAATTTCTTTCTCAACTATTTGTTGAGTTGAAAAACGATGACTATGAAAACTATGACTAGGCAAAAATATTTTACAGAATGCTCCATATTATGGCACAATAAAATCCATCTCAAGTTATTTTATTTCACCGCTTCCTATTTGAATTTATATTGAAAAAAGCAAATAATGATAAAACAATTTATAATGTCAACCCAAAAAAATTTCCATCATGATAGCAAAATTTATCACAATAGACTCTCAGCCCAAAAATAAAACTATCATGGGCAAAGAAACATATTAGAATAACTAAAGAGAATTTTGTAAATTTTTGCAATTCAACTGAGTATTATCTAAAGTACTGTATTGTTGGCACCTATCTCCCGATGATTTTTTACTAGGCCTTTCAATTATGAGTTCTCTGGAACTTTTTGAGAATTTTGTGATGGTCAACTATGGCCGAAAAACCTTGTGAGTCGTATTTAATTTAAATTTTGCAATTCAACTGAGTATTTTCTCAAGTACTGTATTATTAGCACCAATCTCCCGATGATTTTTTATTAGGACTATCAATTGTGAGTACCCTGGAAGTTTTTCAGAATTTTATGATGGGGATAGCATGGTCAACTATGGCCGGAAAACGCCCTTAATTGAATATTTTCTCAAGTACTGTATTGTTGGAACCAATCTCAAAGTACTCTGGAACGTTTTGAGAATTTTGTGATGTGGATAGCATGGTCAACTATGGCCGGAAAACCTTGTGAGTCGTATTTAATTTAAATTTTGCAATTCAACTGAGTATTTTCTCAAGTACTGTATTGTTGGCACCAATCTCCCGATGAATTTTTATTAGACCTCTCAATTGTGAGAACTCTGGAACTTTTTGAGAATTTTGTGATGGGGCTAGCATTGTCAACTATGGCCGGAAAACCTTGTGAGTCTTACTTAATTTAAATTTTGCAATTCAACTTCTGCAAACAAAATTTGAATATTTTCTCAAGTACTGTATTGTTGGCACCAATCTCCCGATGAATTTTTATTAGGCCTATCAATTGTGAGTACTCTGGATCTTTTTGAGATTTTCGTTATGGGGATAGCATGGTCAGCTATGGCTGGAAAACCTTGTGAGTCGTATTTAATTTAAATTTGGCAATTCAACTGAGTATTTTCTCAAGTACTATACTGTTGGCCCCAATCTCCCAAAGAATTTTTATTAGACCTATCAATTGTGAGTACTCCGGAACTTTTTGAGAATTTTGTGATGGGGATAGCATGGTCAACTATGGCTGGAAAACCTTGTGAGTCGTATTTGATTTAAATTTTGCAATTCAACTTCTGCAAACAAAATTTGAATATTTTCTCAAATACTGTATTGTTAGCACCAGTCTCCCGATGAATTTTTATTAGGCCTATCAATTGTGAGTACTCTGGAACTTTTTCAGAATTTCGTTATGGGGATAGCTTGGTCAAATATGGCCGGAAAGCCTTGTGATTGAGTCGTATTTAATTTTATTTTTGCAATTCAACTATTTTCGCAAGTACTGTATTGTTGGCACCAATCTGCCGATGATTTTTTATTAGGTCTATCAATTGTGAGTACTCTGGAACTTTTTCAGAATTTTATGATGGGGATAGCAGGGTCAAATACGGCCGGAAATCCTTGTGAGCCGTATTTAATTTGATTTTTGCAATTCAACTGAGTATTCTCCCAAGTACATTATTGTTGGCACTAATCTCTCGATGACTTTTTATTAGGCCTATCTGTCGTGAGTACTCTGGAACATTTTCAGAATTTTTTGATGGAGATAGCATGGTCAAATATGACCGCAAAACCGTATGAGTCGTATTTAATTTGATTTTTGTATTGTTGGTACCAATCTCCCGATGATTTTTTATTAGACCTGTCAATTGTTATTCAATTAACGTCTTGTCTGTTATGTAATTAAGTAAGACTCACAAGGTAAAATTCTGAAAAAGGTCCATAGTAGATTGGTGCCAAAAATACAGAACTTGGGAGAATACTCAGTTGATTAGCGAATACTTTGTGAATATGACCCACGACGCTTGCAGCCATATTGACCATGATGATTTATTGCAATGCTTTACTATGAAAATCACAGCACTTTTGCAATGTTTTTCTTTTTCTTTTTTTTATTACCGGTTAGTTTGATTTTTGGCTGAGAGTCTGTCTTGATAAATTTTGCTATCGTGATAGTAATTTATTTTTTTGAACTGACACCAAAGTATGAATAATTTTTTTTCTTGTGCTGACATATTAAATTGTATCACGATATACCTTTTTTTGGGCTGATACTTAAATATGAAGAACATTTTTATTTTAGTGTTACCGCTGCGTTTTTTTGGGATGAATTTTGGGCCAACTTCACATACATAAATTATTGTACCAAAATAAAATAATAATAATTTCTGAAAACGAAAAATTTTGCTAGCGCAAGTTTTTAGTATGTTCAATAGAATTAAAGAACGTAAAATTTAATAAAAAAAAAAGAAAAAAATTGGACGATCATTGAGAAAATTCAAAAATAAAATTTTGGTGGGAAATTTGATAATGAAGAAATTAAAGAACTAACCATTTATATATTTTTTTATTAATCCGTATTAACTTACCTTTAAAACGAGCCCTATATCATAAATATCGGATATTTATTTTTCCTTTTATAGCCATAAACACAACATCATGTTTATCATTTTTCTCAAAATTTGACACCCTGTATTTTAACCAACAACAACAACAAAAACTCACGTTCTACGAAATGTTTTTTTTAACTAGTACTACCAATTGAAATCATAAAAAATAAAAAATTTAAACACGACTTGCGGTCCAGTATACCAAATTTGTGATTTGACGTATTTTTCACCATATATATGTATATATATATATATATATATATATAATATATATATATATATATATATATATATATATATATATTTATTTATATATATATATATATATATATATATATATATATATATATATATATATATATATATATATTATATTTATTTATATATATATATATATATATATATATATATATATATATATATATATATATATATATATATATATATATATATATATATATATATATATATATATATATATATATATATATATATGAAGAGGAGAAATTGTTAAGAGTTCTTCAATTCAGATCTGACGAGAATTGTGAAAAAATTACTCAGCAGGCTATAGCGACTGAACTGCTAATTTATTTTGCTGATTTTTTCCTGTATATATAGGAATCAACCATGTACTTGTAGTATTAGCGAATTTTACTATTTACCTTTAAAAACTTTAAACAATTTGAATTTTACTGTATTTAACGCATACATGCGGATTCTATTAGAACCATAAGGTTATTCCAGAATTAATTAACCAGATCGATAATAATTTTATGAAAAGAAGAAATTGTTAAAAGTTCTAATTCGTAAATTCATATTTATAATAAAACAACTTACGTTATTTTTAAATAATTTTAATTGAAAAAATTTTTTTCCTTATAGTAACAATATTTTTAAAAATTTTTTTTAGAAGATCGATTTCGGATTGACTTCTTCTTCGGTTCTTTTTTCACAACTATTCTAGAAGAAAAAGAACCGAAGAAAGAGTCAATCCGAAATCGATCTTCTAAAAAAATTTTTTAAAAATATTGTTACTATAAGGAAAAAAATTTTTTTCAATTAAAATTATTTAAAAACAACGTAAGTTGTTTTATTATAAATTTATAAGTGACAAAATATACACAAGCAAAATGGATATACACCATTATAACTCATATCGTAAATTCAGTTGAACTTTTAATAATTTCTCCTCTTCGTACAAATTATATCTATCTAGTTAACTAATTCCGAAATAACCTAATGTTACAAATATATATATATATATATATATATATATATATATATATATATATATATATATATATATATATATATTATATATATATATATATATATATATATATATATATATATATATATATATGTATATGTAGATATATATATATATATATATATATATATATATATATATATATATATATATATATATATATATATATATATATATATATATATATATATATATATATATATATACAAGGCTGGGCAAATTACATTACACTGAGTAACTAAAATACTTTTACAAATTACAGCAAACTGAGTAATTAAAATACAAATTACAATTACTTTTGAGTGGAGTAATTAAAATACAAGTTACAATTGCTTTGAATTGTAATTTGTAATTAAAATACAAATTACAATTACTTTATATTTGTAAATTGACAATTTTATTTGACAAAATTCGTTTAGTGAAAAAACGTATCATAGAACAACGAATATTAAGATTAGGTTTTATACTGATGACTCTGGAACCAGATTAAGCCTTGTAATAAGCCTTGTAAAAATTAAAATAAAAAATTTTAAGAACTGAGGTAATTAAAATACAAATTACAATTACTTAGAATTTAAGTAATTAAAATACAAGGTACTGTTACTTGGAAAATGAGTAATTAAAATACAAATTACAAATTATAATTATATATATATATATATATATATATATATATATATATATATATATATATATATATATATATATATATAAATATATATATATATATATATATATATACATATATACCATATATATATGGGGAATTCTTCTTTAAATCGGCCACCCCCCTCTGCCCTTTTCGATTTTGGGGAAAAAACATTTCGACACGAAAAAATTCGTCAAGAAGTCTAGTTTTTGATACCGTTAGGTGTTTAAAAAAGAAAAAAATTCTAACCTCAAAAAAACTATCTTAAAGTGAGGTATCTCGCGATAAAAAGCCATTTTTTAGTCAAAAATGATCGAAACAATTATAATTCCTCAATAATTTTGACCAAATTACTCATTAAAAGTATTTTGGGGGTCGCTGAACAAGAATCCGATATCAGAATTCAAATTCAAAATGGCGGATGCAAGATGGCGGACTTTAATTTCAAATTCCAGATTGCGGTTCCAAAATGGTGGACAAATATTTTCTCATAATTGGCTGATTTCTACAAAATTTTGTAATCGGAAGTCAGTGTAACAATGGGAACTGAAAAATGGGAAGTTGGATTAGGACAAACCATTTTTTCTAAGCAGTCTTTATAATTAGAAAGAAGAGTACTTGTATTTTGAGTCAATTGCTTCAGGCTTATTGCATCTAACATAAGTTTCATATTTTGATGAATAGTACATACGCTTACCAAATGCGTTCCAGATGCTCCGGGAAGAATACAATATTTTGGTCTTAGAAATGCAAATTTACTAAAATAAATTTGTATTTCCGGGTCAGTCTCTTTAAAACAAGAATAGAGTTCTTTCATATTCAATAATAATAGACGTTTACGTTTTTCTTCTCCTGTGCCATATCTTTATTTTTTACGGAAACAACGTCTTTCTTTGATGGCATGATTCGACTGTACATATAGTTATTGTACAATTTTTCAATATTTTTCAGAGATTCCTGAACTAAACTATGACCCGCTTTTGCAACAGTTTCACTTAAAACCGCATTCATCGACTTCAGCCTTTTAGACTTTCCAACCAAATATCTTGAAGCATTAAACTCCTTAGCAATCTTTCTCGTGCTCCATGAAGTTGGAACAATACTAAGAATCCTGACTCTTAGAGGATCGTTCGTGTCCAAACTTGAAAATTTGGTTTTAAGTCCATCTAGCATTTCCTCTAGATCAATTTCTCTTTGGGATCGAACTTCTGATTTCGCGAACGCTGTAGAATCAAGGTTTTCTTCATTATTGGATGTACAAGAATCATCATTATACGAATCATAACAATCACTTGAATTGGCTTGAATAGATTCACCCTTTTCATATAAATTTAAATAAGAAGCCTTTTTTCGACATGCCGCACAAAGTCCACCATTTTGGAACCGCAATCTGGAATTAGAAATTAAGGTCCGCCATCTTGAAATTGAAATTCGAATTCAGAATCGTAATCAGCGATCCCAAAACCGCCAACACACAGAATTTAGTAAAAATCGGCCAACAGTAAGAAAAATACTGTCCGCCATCTTGGATCCGCCATCTTGAATTTGAAACCTGAGCTCAAATTCGTTATCAAAGACCTCAAAAACTTCCGTTTACAAAATTTTGTAGAAATCAGCCAATTATGAGAAAATAAATATTTGTCCACCATTTTGGAACCGCAATCTGGAATTTGAAATTAAGGTCCGCCATCTTCCATCCGCCATTTTGAATTTGAATTCTGATATCGGATTCTTGTTCAGCGACCCCCAAAATACTTTTAATGAGTAATTTGGTTAAAATTATTGAGGAATTTTAATTTTTTCGATCATTTTTGACTAAAAAATGGCTTTTTATTGCGAGATACGAAATAGTGGTACCTCAGAATTTGAGGTTAGAATTTTTTTTCTTTTTTAAACACCTAAAGGTATCAAAAACTAGACTTCTTTACGAATTTTTTCGTGTGCTCAAATGAAATGGGCAGGGGGGTGGCCGATTTGAAAAAGAATTCCCCATATATATATATATATATATATATATAAATATATATATATATATATATATATATATATATATATATAAATATATATATATATATATAAATATATATATATATATATATATATATATATATATATATATATATATATATATATATATATATATATATATATATATATATATATATATATATATATATATATATATATATATATATATATATATATATATATGTATATATATATATATATATATATATATATATATATATATATATATATATATATATATATATATATATATATATATATATATATATATATATATATATATATATATATATATATATATATATATATATATATGTTATATATACACATGTATATACATCTATTTATGCATGTGTCTATTTAGGGTATTATCAACTACAAACCGTTTGTGGTTTTCCTGGCGGTAGATTCGCATTTGTAGCTAAAATTCCTGATGGGCTACAGAAAGTTCAACGTTTGTATGACCCAAATACAGCGCTCCCGTGTCCAATTTATAGATCGATTCCAGTTGGAACACCATCTTCAAGCCGTTTTAAACCTAACTGAAATGTTTCGCATTGCGACCCGCAAAACGTCTTAAGTGGCAAAGTGTTAAAGCAACATTCTATTTAACTTATTACATCTTTTCATTGAAAAGTACTGTTTATTGAATTCCATTAAAAATGTCTTAACATCTTTAATGTACGATTGTTAATGATTTTGGTTTGGCATTAATCTTGTTCAATGTAAGTTACTTTGTTAGGTAGATTAGTAAGATACTTCAACAATTCCTTTTGCCCCGACATAATAATAAAGAAACAATATAAAGATATCTTTTAGGGATAATACTTTTATATATGATTTCGAGCAAAAATTAAAATAAAACCATATTTTACCATTCCTAAAAAAAACACACTTGACACAAAAAATAATCGACATTTTCTTGTCTTTTATTATATGCCATAAAAATTTTATTACTCCATTAAAAAATAAGTTAAAACCAAAACCAAAAAAAGAAAAAAAAATGATTGACCAGCTGGTTTCATTATTTTATTACCGATAATAATTCCAATTAAATTGTACCCCCCCCCCCCATTATACACACAGTGCGAGAAACAAATTGTGATCCTTCGCCGAATCGACTGGTGCACCAGTCGCAGAACTTTTTCAATTTTCGTATACATAAATAAAATAATAAAAGTTGTAAAATTGGATCGAATTTATATTTTTAATCAATTAAATGTTAAAACAGAAAAATTATTGAACAAAATAACAATTTTTAATAACAACAATAAATTATATTGATTTTCATTTTTATTATTTTGTGGGCATTCTCAAAATATTATTATTTGAATTATGACCAATAAAGTTTTCCAGTCCTAAGAATATATAATATTCATTATTAATTACTTGCCCAAATTGGGGAGTAATTGTAACTTTGGAAAACAATAAGACAAGAACAACAGAAAAAATACTCCTAATAAATTATTCTGTAGAGAAGCCTGTAGGCAATACAAAATATATAATCATTGTTTGACAAAAAAAAAATCGATTTAATTTGAAATGTGATTTTCATTAAACATAATACACCGCCACCCATCCACCAAATTTTGTTGTGGTGTGCCACCCATCTATTTTACATTACATATTATCCATATTGATTTTAGAATCGCATAAGCACCATGCGAACATTATGATGGAATACATTTATTACAGACAATTACATATTTTGCCTACATTCGCAAATTATTGAATATAAGTGATTTTTTGTCACAAAATTGTCTGTGTGTGACAAAACTTCAAATTTAATTTATTTGAAAATATACGCGATTAATATCCGTTTATATGGTTTGAGGGAAATTGATTTTGGTGTGCGTATATTGAGTGTGGAGAATTTTCAAACTTCCTTAACATTAGGATTCTATACATTTGTGCTTAATGTGGTATAAATAGTTTCGATCATAATTTTGTACAAGCATATTATTATTATTATTTACTGGAGGGCCATGTGGGCGATAAGCCACCTCGCACCGCGACCTAAAAGATCTATTGTGCTGGACCCTACTTAATTATCCGTCCAGTCAATATTCAGGCTCTTAATGAATCTGACAATACTACTGGCCGGTACAAGATACATACTATCCGGGCTCATTGTTCTCCCTCCTAGATGTTGCAGTCTTTGCTGGAAAATGGCTGGGCAATGGCACAGAACATATTTCGCTGATTCCGCTTCCAGATCCCAGAAGCGGCATCCATCTGTCGTACTTAAGCCCATCTTCTTAAGGTGATACCTTAAGGGGACATGAACTGTGAGGAAGCCAGTAAGCAGCCTCAACTCAGGTTTCCTAAGTTCAAGACAGTCCTTAACCCTGACAGACGAAGGTGATATAAATTTCTTCGCCTGCCGTAAACCTGGAATTCTGCGCCAGTAGGAGGACTTTTGAACATCCTCCCAGCGTTTTACCGCTGCTCTAAGGTGTCCCTTAGTGACACCGCAGAAGGGTTCTGGTCCAAAAAATGGAGAGGCAGAACCCTCACGGGCGAGGCCATCAGCTGCCTCGTTTCCTTCGATTCCAGTATGACCTGGCACCCACAAAGTGTTACCTTATTTGAGCCTGCCAGATGTTTAATAACCTTCAGACAATCCCATACCAGCCTTGACTCAACGGTACAAGACCTAAGAGCTTTTAAGGCTGATTGGCTGTCTGATACAATATAAATCTTTGCATCGTTTAGGCCTTTTGCTATGCCTATCCTTGCGCAAAGTTCTATAGCATGTACTTCTGCTTGAAAAACGGTAGCATTGGTACCCAAGGACTTCGAGAGGGTAGTGCCACTCCCGTGTATTCCTATCCCCGCCCCATCTTCCGTTTTTGATCCATCTGTAAACCATACCATGGACCCTAGCTCAAATGATGGTCCACCTGCCCTCCACACATCCCGGTCAGGTAACCTAACACAGAATGGTTTGTGGAAGTCCAGTTTAGCTGGCATACAGTCGGAAGGCATTCCTATGGTAGGGTCTGTCTGAAATTCCTTAAGGATTTCCATATGACCCACCATATTGCCTGGCTTGATATTTCCTTCCGCCTGCATTTTCAGGGCCATACTTGCAGCGTCCTTTTTAATATGCAGGTGTAACGGTGTCAGTCCTAGAAGTGTCTCAACCCCCGCGGTTGGACATGACTTCATTGAGCCCGTAACACCGATGCAGGCTACACGCTGAACCTTATTCAATAAGGTTTGCGTTGTCTTCTGCTCAGTTTTAGGCCACCATACAACCGATGCGTAGGTGACCATAGGCCTAATGATTGTAAGAAATGACCAGTAGATCATTTTTGGTTGTAGTCCCCAAGTACGCTCATAGAGTCTTTGACAGGCCCAGAGAGCCTTGATGGCTCTATTTTGAACTTTCAACAAATGTTGGTTCCAGTTCAGTCTTTGATCTAGGATAACCCCTAGATATTTAACCTAGCTGGAAAAAGGAACAGTAGTACCGTTTAACGAGGGAGCTGTAAGCGCAAGCTTTGTCCTCCTCGTAAAAGGAACAATGACAGTTTTGCTTGGATTGACACTGAGCCCTTCCTAGTAACACCACTGCCATATTATATTGAGTGCATTTTGCATGCGATCAGAAATGACCTCATCAAACTTGCCTCTGATTATGATAGCCACATCATCCGCATAGCCCTGGACATCAAACCCATGGCTACTCAGAAGGACCAGTAGTCTGTCAATAACCAATGACCACAAAAGAGGAGATAGTACGCCTCTTTGGGGACAGCCCTTTACGGCCTTGATGGTTACTGATTCGCCACCTAGTCTGGCAGTAATCTCACGATGTTCCAGCATGGAACGGATCCACCTAATTGTGGAAAGTGGAACCCTTTTTCCCATTGCTGCCCTCTCTATAGATCCATAGGAGGTATTATCAAACGCCCCCTCAATGTCCACAAAGGCACAAAGGGCAATTTCTTTATATGTCACTGCTTTTTCAATCCTCGTGACTAGCCTGCTAAGGGCCATAACCGTGGATTTACCAGTTTGATACGCAAACTGGTCCCGATGCAGCGGATTCTTTCCAAGGACCTCAATTCTTATTTGATAGTCCAGGATTTTTTTCATCGTCTTCAAAAGAAACGATGTGAGGCTAATTGGCCGATATGCCCTGGCCTGGGTGTCTGGACGACCCCCGCCCTTTGGTATAAAGACCACATTTACTTTCCTCCACAGTTTCGGAATATAGTTAAAAGCATAACTTGCCCGAAACATCTGGATCAAGCTGGGGAGTATTTCCTCAATACCTTTTTGAAGTAAAGCTGGAAAGATACCATCCCCTCCAGCGGATTTGAAAGGTTTGAAAGACCCAATAGCCCATCGAACCTTGCTGGGTGTGAAAATTTTCCCAGAGAGACTCCAGATCCTACTGTGAGGCGAATAGGCCACCTCACTCGAAGGATCATATGAGTTCTCTTGGGCTCCTACCACTACTGAATCCGGAAAGTGGGTCTCTAACAGTACCTCTAAGGTTTCCTTCCGGTTTTTAGTGAACCCCCCATCTTGCTTCTGGAGAAGTCCTAAACCATTTGAATGATCCCTGGAAAGGACTTTCTGGAGACGAGTTGCAGAGGGCAATTCATTGACTCCCTCACAGAAATTCCTCCAGGTAGCCCTTTTGGATCTCCTTAGTTCGAGATTATATTCCGTCAAGGCCATCTTATACTCGCCCCATTCACCGGTGCGTTTAGCCTTGTTAAATAATCTTCTCGATTTTTTCCTCAGTTTACTTAGCGTCCCGTTCCACCAAGGGACCATCTTTGTGGACTCTCTTCGCTTAACTGGGCAGCTGTTCTCGTAAACCAAGTGTATAGAATTATGCAGCTGGTTTGAACAGATCTCCAAACCCTCTGGAGACTCTATGTTCCCCACAACCGAGGGCATTTCTGATTCGAGTGAGACTCTATAAGAGTCCCAGTCGGTCAGTTTTGGAATTCTGATTTCCTGCCGTTGCATGGTCTCAGCCGCCAAATCGAATCTGATGTGCAAGTGATCCGATAATGAGGCCTCTTCAGACACATGCCAGTTTTTGACCAAGTCGCTAAAATGCGGACTAGCAAGTGTCAGATCTAGGACCTCTTGCCTAATCGCATTTATAAAAGTAGGTTTCCTTCCCCTATTGACAATGTCTACATTATTTGAGATCAGAAATTTAAAAAAGTACTCACCCCTGTTATTGATGTCCGTGCTACCCCACACCGTGTGGTGCGCGTTTGCATCGCATCCTATCAGGTAGGCCAGCCCTTTGCGTTTGCAATGAGCTATGAGCCGCCTAACTTCAAGTGGAGGTATTAACTCTGAGTCTCCAGGAAAGTAGGCGGAGGCCATTATAGCCTCCTGTTTGCCTCTTTCACCCAGAACCTCCACCATTACTGCAACCAAGTCCCTGGAGATGAACTCTGAAATGGGAATAAAATTAATTTGCGAACTGGCCAACACAGCCGCTCTTGGACTCTGAGTTCCGTTATGATAAACTAACTTACCCACTTGATTTGGTATACCTCTAATCTGGTTACCAATCACCCATGGCTCCTGGATTAGAGCCATGCCAATGTTTTGGCAGATAAACCTGCGACAAAGGACGTCCGAAGACGCCTTTGCATGATGCAGGTTTATCTGCAAGCAGGCGATGTGTGCCTTCACTTTACCGAAGGCCCCTTCTGAAGGCCCTGCTCAGCCTCCTTTTCAGCACCGCCACCACCCGCATGCTTTCTTTGTCCGGCCGATGGCTGACCAGTGTCCTCCATCGCCCTTCTGCTGGCCCCCGCTGCCTGAGAGCCTCCAGGCCTAACCAGTGACTTGCACGGGGGGAGTCCTTGTGAGGCCTTCCCCCGCGGAACCCCCGACGCCTTCCTCTCCCTTTCCCGCCTTCTCCTCACCTGTCTCCTGGAGAGGGCGGCACCCCGGTAGTCTTAGCTACAGGTGCCGCTACCGTAGCTTCTACAGGCTTCACCACTTGGGTCCCGCCGACAGAACCGGCTTAGCTCCACTTGTACAAGCATAAAGTAATGTATTGTACTTCCGTTGCTTCTTGCGTCGGATTTTGGCGTCGGATATCTCAATAATATCAGCATTAATAATCGTCGATAACAAAGTACTCCACAGTTCACTTTGTACGGTTCAACTTTACTACTTTTTTACTCAGTGCAATAAAAAAAAAGTAAAGTATATTCTAAAACGTACGGTTAAAATTAGCCGAAAGTTGACAGCTGATCCCGGCCGATTCCTATTCGTGGACAATTGGGAAAAATTTGCGAAACCCCAAAAAAATATTTATAATTGTAATAAAATCAGCCAGCCTCGATAGTGTTATGTCTGGAAAAGGATTGCATTGATATGACTTCCTGCATTAGCAATTGCAGGAGAACATTTCAGTTTTTAAGTTTCCAGAGGGAAATCTGGGAAAATTCGATTTTCCAGAAAATCATTAGAAAGTTTGTATAAAATCAGCCACTAAAGTGTTGTGTCTGGAGATAATTTGCATTGGTGTGACTTGTCAATAGCTGCCGCAGGAATAAAATTCAGTTTCCAATTTAATTTGCTATCCAAAACGAAACCCAGAAATTTCGCTTCATCTATGAAAGTCAAGTTGAACCCATTTAAAGCACCCCCAATCCACAAGGATTGGGCCGTATAAAAAAAATGCATATCATCTTCATAGGCAACCGCCAAGAAGCCACTATTCTCCAGTTTTAGCAACAGGTCGTTAACGACTAAATTCCAAAGTCAGGGGGCAATATGCCACCTTGCATGTACCTCTACTTCAGATTCGCCACGGGAAACTTGAACTGACTTTTTTTGTGCGATTGCCATTGAGGACATCAAAGCAATCCATCTTCAGACATAAAACAATAGAGGCTGACTTTACACAAATTTTCTATTGGTTTTTCAAAAATCGAATTTTTCGAGATTTCCCACGGGAAACTTGAACTGAATTTTATTCCTGCGCTAGCTATTGAACAGGCACATCTCTTGGCTCAAATCCAACTTTTATCAATATGTTTGAATGCTACTACTGAAAAAAAAAAAATTTGTTGGTCGATCAATGTGTATAAGGGTTTGACTGGCGCTAATGATACAGTTTGATAATAAATGTTGTTAAGTTCGCTGACGCGCAGCGACCGCAACATTACTCCTCTTCCAGTGAAACGCAATAAAAAGAAAAAAATTGTTCGCATTACGACTTGACCCATTTGAAAGAAACTCCATGACGACTAGAAGTACTCGAACTGGAAAAACTTTCTGAAATAACATATGCAGGTTTCAATCTATCCATCGATATCGATACTGTTTTACCTTTAACGTTTACTATGAAATGTTTCCATAACTTTCTTGAACCTTTAAAAGGTTCTTCCTACGGAGGATGAAGGCCTGGTTTGATCTTATCCACTCTTATTAAGACGAATTCGCAGGTATTTAGAGAGTCGGGCACAAATATGGGTTTATCAAATTGACGTGGTTCAGATGGCTTTACATTTCGAATTTGTTCTTTTAGCAGTTTGGCAAAACTGTTGGGATCTACGGGAATCGTTGATTGAGATGGTGTAAAGAATTCATCAGGCACATTTGTTTGCTCCCCATAAACTAACTCAGCCGATGAGCATCTCCAATCTTCCTTAATTGCCGTGCGAAGACCTAACAGAACTAAAGAAATTTCGTCGTGCCAATTTACTGTGTTGCCTCGAGCCATCTGTTTAGCATCTTCACTCATGGCCATACAATAAAACACCAAGTTGTTATTCATAATTTATTTGGTTTTATTACAAAGTTTTGCTACACTGAATACACTTTAATTTGCTTATTTTTTACGACTTGAGTGGTTTAGGTATTGGCTAAGTTTAATGACATCACAAACGAGATTCCAATTTGATGACGATGATCGATGAGCAGCTGTTCCTTAAAAAGAAAATAATCAAAACTTTAATTTCACAAAATATAGCTTGTCAGTAGATATTTACATATGTACGTATCTTGGTATTATTAAGTTAACGATGTATTGTATTTAATCACTTAATTTACATAAAACTAAATTAGTAAAATCAAATTAAAAAATAATTGTAAACAAACTGTCAAATTAAAACAATGTACACAGACTGTCAAATTTTATCATAGGGTTGTATTGATTTATTGTATATCCGCGTCAATGTAAACAAATCTATACGCGCATAGTATTCTTTCATCATTGTCGCAGTTTCCATTGTACAAAATTAGAAAAATAAAAAGCATCACTCGTACAAAATTCTTCCTATGGACAGCACACTGTGAAATAAAATTATAAGCGAAATAATTATTATAAATAAATATTAAACCAAATAATTATTAAAATACAATTTGTTTTATTTAAACTTACGAGTCACCAGCGGAGACGATTGGTTCATTGAACTCGTACAAAAATCTTCCTATGGACAGCACACTGTGAAATAAAATTATAAGCGAAATAATTATTATAAATAAATATTAAACCAAATAATTATTAAAATACAATTTGAGCATTACCGGTGACCTTGACTAAATGGGATTTTACTGATCTCACTGCTCGTTCCCAGATTCCCCCAAAATGCGGAGATATTGGTGGGATGAATTTCCATTGAATTCCTTTTGCGGTTGTGATTGTATTTAATTTGGATTGACATTCTTGTGACGATAATACCTTGTAATATTCATTGAGTTTCCGTTTCGCTCCGACGAAATTTGTACCATTGTCAGAATGGATTTCTGTTGGTGCTCCCCTCCGTGCTACGAACCGATCTAATGTCGCAAGGAAAGCTTCAGTTGTCAATTCAGATGCAACCTCTATGTGCAATGCCTTTGTGGCAAAACAAACAAATATCACTATAAATCCCTTTATGAGTTTTGCTCCTTTGCCTTTTTTTGATGATAGAAGAATCGGACCTGCGTAATCCACGCCAACCATAGAGAATGGACGACTTGGTGTGATTCTCGATTCGGGTAGACTGCCCATTTGCTGTGTTGACTTTAAAGTTGAGTATCGAAAACAAGTGATACATTTATGACATACTGAACGACATAACTCCCGTCCGCCCAGTATCCAATATTGATGACGAGATAAACCGAGTAGTAGTGATGGACCGGGATGGAGAAACTTAAGATGCAAGTATATAACAATCATTCTAGTCACGACATGATTTTTCGGAAGGATAATTGGATGTTTCATTTCGTACGTACAATGTGCATTCTCCAAACGTCCGCCAACTCGCAATAAACCATTTGCGTCAATAAAGGGTGCTAGTGATGCGATCCGTGAGTTTGCCAGTACCTTAGAATACTTCTTCAATGAACCAATGTCTGTGCTCATTTCTATGTTTTGGACGATCTTGATAATTGTTGTTTCCGCGTCGGTGATTTCTGATACAGTAAAATGGCCGGTTACTTTGTTCTCTGATTTACTGGTAATTTTATTATGAATAAATCGCCTTACGTATGCCATTGTTCTTACTAATTTCGACCAAGTTGATATTCGTTCCCATAGTGCTACAACCGGACTTTGATTAAATTTTGTCACTACCGCGTTAAGTGATTGAATTTCGATCGCTCGCATTTCTTGTAATGTGTCGATCACTTTGTGTTTTGGTGGCCAGTATTGTTCGTTTTCGCGCATGAACTCAATATACATCTTGTTAAATTCCACATTTCGGCTTCTCTTGCGTTCCATGGACACCAACCGTTGAAATGCTGTGTTATATGATTGTCCGAATGGTGCTGGGTTTGGTTTGATGGGTAGCTGCACGATGAATCGACCATTGATTTTTCTAAAGTTTGTTATAAAATGGTTTTCACATAATTGATCCTCCTTTGACCAAGGAACCTGTTGAAATATCTCTTCTTGTTCCCAAAACCTGAGCAATAACGTCTCCAAACTATCGTCATTTACTGTTCTCGCGTGAAAGTTTTTATAAGGCATTAAGTTTTCTTCATCATTGCTTGAATTGGCGGGTGGTTTCCTAGAAATAACATATCCGAATAATGTTTCTTGAGCCACGATAGTCGATAAAATGTGATGTGTGCTACCTAACACGTAAAAGAAATAATCTGCGCCTAATAAAATATCTATTTCTTTCTTCTGTTGGAAGTTCGGGTCCGCCAATTGCAATTTTAGCTCTTCAACTTCACCTGTGAGCATTTCGCCACTCGTTGTTAGGGATGTTATCTTTGGCAACACATATGCCTTGATTGTTACCATCTTCGATGTATCAAATCGTGAACAAATCACGAAACTTACCTTCCCAGTTGTTGAGACGTTCGACGTTGCAAGTCCCTCAATACGAATCTTTCCTTTACTTCGATGGAGTCCCAATCGCTTGATGCACTTTTCAGAAATCAACGATAGTTGTGAACCTGAATCTAATAACAAATTACACGTACGATATTGACCATCGTTCGTTCTGGCCATTACTACTGCTGTTGGTAGCAAGGCCGCGCCTATCCCACAAATATTACCACTGACAATGCTTGTTGATTCACTAGATGCACTAGGATTATTCGGACAAGTTGCAGTATTCACTGCTCTTCCCTCTTGCTGCATACTGATATTTGTGCTCACGTCGGTATGTAAGAGTGTGTGATGTCTACGCTTGCATTTCATACAGTATCGCTTACTGTAGCAACGACTAGCTAGATGATTGTTCGCTAAGCAATTAAAACATAATTTTAGATTTGCTGCTTGACTACGTCGTTGTTCTGAATTTAAAGCCTTAAATGATTCGCACGCATAAGTTTGATGACTTCCCTGACAATATGTACAACACTCCTGAGCCTTTGGCGTTTGTTCTACTGTTAGCTGATGAGTTTTGACCGCGATGGCTTTGGCTGTAGTAAACTTCCTTGGCTCACAGGTTTCTAACGCGTCACAGCGTTCACTGAGGAATTTGAGTAGTTCTGCAAACGTTGGAAAGTCTTTTCCCACTGATCGATGCGCCCATGCCTGTTTAGTTTCCTGATCGAATTTTTGTTGCAATAAGTAAATTAACCATGGATCCTTCCCTGCTGCATCATCTCCTAATGCTGTGATACCTCGCATCACCTCGTCCGATGTGTTGTGCAGCTTCCTTAATGAGGTGACAGATTCTGTTCTCGCTACTGGTTGATCCAAAAATGTTTTGATGAAGTCGTTTAATACGTGCCTCTTTTTGTCGTATCGCTCACATACCTCTTCCCATGCTGATTTATAATTCGTTTCGGATACAGTTATGTGCCTGACCAAATCTGCCGCCTCACCGCGAAGATAACCCTTTAGATATTGAAATTTTTCAACGCCATTTAACCCTATTTTACTATGCACTGACGATAAATATAAGTCCTTAAAACTTGGAAACTCCTTATAGTCACCGGAAAAAATGGGTACATTCAATTTAGGAAGGCGCGAAAAAATTTGAGGTTCGTCTGACGAATGAGCAATAGTTTGGTTCATTGAACTCGTAAAATTTTCCGATAAATTGGTAAGAAATTCGTTTTGCCCACGTAAAATGCGCGACATAATTTTTTCCATATTGCCAGACTCTTCGGTTTGCTCTGGAACCACCATTCCTTGTTTTAGTTTGGCCTTCACACTAAGATATTTTAGTTCATAGTCAGGCAATTCCGAAGGTACGTCAAATTTCCCTAATTGGGCTTCACAAGTCACAAATTCGGTAAACGCCCTTTCCAAGAGTTCTAATCGAGTTGACATTTCGATCACTGTAGTTTTGTCCGTCATGCCATCTGCAAATTTGACCATTCTCAATATAGAGCCCTGTGCTAGACGTCTTCTTGCTGTGAGTTCCTTCTCTTGATCGGCCATGTTTTGATTTACGATTCACGGAATTGTAAAATAGATATCCCTTTATTTTCTCTTGATAACAACACGTCACTACACTCACAGAATTATTTATTTTACCACGATGGACCCACGACCACGAAATTTAGACACGTAAATTACCAACGAGTAGATGAAAGATTATAATTTTTGCTACACGACACTACAATTTGCTTACCACTTGATCGCCTCTCTCGAGCATTCGTGATGCTTTTAGGTCACGATGAAATTCCTCTCCCATCCCGTTCAATTGCGGATAATAGGTGGTTGTGCGGATTATATGCGAACCTAATAATTTAGTTTAATCGGAAAACAGTTTGGATTCGAACTGAGGTGCTTGATCTGTAGACAGCCAACATAGTGAGAGAAAAATTTTCGCTACTATGTTGGCTGTCATGTCTGAAATCGGGTAAGCCTATGGCCAATGGACCTACAAAATCCATATGAATTCATTCAAATCGTACGCTGGGAAAATCAAAACTGCCATTTTCAGAGCGAGTATGGCGACCTGTCTTACATATTTAGCATTGCAAACAGGCCTTTGACCACTAATTGCAATGCTTGTTATTATGGTTCCAAAAATATTTAGTTGAAATGTTATTTCGAGTTGACCGAATCCTGCCTCCAGCTTTCTAATAATTTTGGGTATAAACGGACGACATTTGCCAGTGGAAGTTTCACACCGAACGTTTTTATTTGAATCGGTTAACTTAATTTGTTTGAGTTTTAATTTGGAACTTGGTTTTCGATTTGAGCTCTTAGTCGTCCTTCTGTAGCTCGACGAGAACTTAATCATTCAGCGTTTTATCTGCCAAGCTAGTTTTATAAGGGCAACCGATTCGCGATAGGAAATCTGCAACAATGTTTTGTTTGCCACTAATATACCGTATATCGCTAGTAAATTGCGCGATGTAATCTAATAGATATGCCCGGCGTGGGCTACGCTCTATTTTGGTGCTATAGCGATGGTCAGTGAGTTATGGTCGGTATATGTAATGAAAGGCTTGGTGTTACGTTTTAGACTGGCTTTTCTTCAATTCAGTTCAGTGTATCGACATTTTAAGTATAACAATATTACTGTATAACAGTTGGAACACTAGTTGCAATGCTAAGCACAAGATATCGCTTGTGACATCTTCCTTTTCTGATATAATATTATAGAGATTACAATGAATAAAACTAATAATGAATATAATTTAAAATGATTACCTTTATTCGACCTCTCACTATTTATAACCTGTTTGTCATCACCAGTGCTTTAAACCGTATCTTGTGAACTGTCTTCTATACGTATGAATTTATTTTCACGTTTGATTGGTTCTATCAACCTGGTTTTGCGAAGATGATGAGAGTTACGTCTGTATCGACTTCCATCATCGGACTGCACTATCACCGATCTTGGAGCTCGCAACTTTTCCATTACTGCCCCTGTAATCCAATTTCTAGGACCCATTTGAATACAAACTTTCTCATTGAGTATTGGATCTTGCTGAACCTTCGTGTTTTTATCAGCATAATTTTTTTGCTTGTTTCTTAGATTGGTTAGATTTTCCTTCACCCCTTGGATTATTTTAGGTTCCCGAAGCTGCTTGCCAATTGGAAGATTTGTTCTTGTCAATCTGCTTATTAGCCTTTGATTGGGAGACTCTAAGCAATTATCTCTAGGTGTATTACGCATATTTTGTAGTGCAAGATAGAAATCCGTATTGTCTTTGACGCATTTTTTCATTATTAGTTTAGCTGTCTGAACTGCTCGTTCTGTCAAACCATTTGCTCTTGGAAACTGAGGACTCGATGTCTTGTGCTCAAAATTCCACTTTTTGCTGAATTCCAAAAATTCTCTAGCCGAATATTGAGGACCATTATCACTTTTAAGTATTCTAGTTGTGCCATGGGTAGCAAATATTTTCTTTAATATTTGTATTACCTCGGCTGACGTCATGTTATTAAGTTTCTCTATTTCGAAGAAACCGGAGTAACTGTCCACCACCACTAAATACGTTTCACCATTTAAGTGAAACAGGTCTGTTGCCACTATTTCAAATGGTAGACTTGGAACTTCTTTACTCATAATAGGTTCTTTGATATTACGTTTTTTGTGTTTGCTGACATACTGCACATTGTTCTACGAAGTCAATCGTTGTAAAATAATTGTATATTATTTGAGGTGAATATGGCAGTATATCAAACAAAATTCTTTGAAGCCGAGCAGGAGCAGACTGAATTGGCTTTTTGAATATCGATTCCAAAGGTTTATGATCTGTCTCAATAATCAATTTTTTCCTATGTATATACTCATGAAATGTTTTAACTGAGAAACGTATTGCTGTAGCTTCCTTTTCTATTTGTGGGTAGTTTTGTTCACACTCACTTAATGATCTTGATGCATTTTCTCAAAAGCTTGATCTTGCTTTACTTCCCATACAAATTCTGTATTTTTCTTGATCAATTTTCTTAGCGGTTCTGTTATTTCCGAACAGTTTGGAATAAACTTAGCTACATAAGTGATCATTCCCAGCATACGTTGAATCTGTTTCACTGCAGTAGGCTTACGTAATGTTGAAATAGTTGCAATTTTTTCTGGATCTATCGCCAGTCCTCTATTTGATACTATGTGACCCAAAAACTTAACATATGATTTGTTAAATAGCCATTTGTGTCTGTTTAATTTGATTCCAGCTTTTTCTATTCTATCAATTACTCGCTGAGTATACGTAACCAACTCATCTCTCGTAGAAGAATGAACTAGTATGTCATCCATTGAGCACTCAACATTTCTACATCCCTCTAGTAGCTGGTTCATCATCTGCTGGAATACTTCAGGTGCTGATGCCAAACCAAATGGTAACCTCAAACACGTATATCTTCCCCCACGGAGTGCCAAATGCCAAATATTTCTGACTTCGTTCAGTAACAGGTATTTGTCAAAACCCCTTCTTGCAATCAATAAGCGTCAAAAATTTAGAATTAGCAATTGTTGCTGATATTTCCTCTAATGTCTTCAGCGGATGGTGCCTTCTCAAGATATTTTTATTTACTTGGCTTGGATCCATACAAATTCTGATTTTGTTATTTTTCTTAACAATGACAACTGATTGAGTATGGGATTCTTCTAGGCGGGATTATGTCGAACTTAGGATCGGTGATCAGATCGATATCATAAACAAAATTCTTAATACAACCTAAACCCTCAAAAATTGCACCTTTGATTTCAATTTCATTAACTTTACAATTGTCATTAAAATTTCTAGTGACTAAATTTAACTCTTTACACGTTTTCCAGCCTAAAATGGGAACTACATCCTCTTTTACAATTTTCAAAATTATATTTGAAACTACTTTTTTCAATAATACCTTCACTGAAATTTCCCCAATTACCTTGATAAAATTTCCCCCAAATGTGATAAGTTTCTTAGTTTTTGATTCATGCATATCTACTCTCAGCTTTTTACAATCATTCAAACTCATCACATTACATTGGGCTCCTGTGTCTAATTTAAAACTAAAACTAATATTTTTAATCTTAATATCCTCAAAAAACTCGTCTCTTGATCCACTCAATGAACCAATACTTTGAATCAAATAAACTTCATCATCCATGTCACTATTAGCATGTTCATTCTCAACCACATTTACTGTATTCTTTCTAAAATTGTTTCTTCTACATGCAATCTTAAAATGATTAGATTTACCACAATTCAAGCATTATTCACTAAATGCTGGACATTGTGTTTTACTTGGCATGTGTTTTCTCTTACAATATTGACACTCAATTAATTTATTTTTATTTAAACTTTGAGAACTACTACTAACATTTTTATTTTTGTTCAATTGTTCCGTGTTCGATGACATTGTCGACATTTGTCGTGTTGCAATTTCATTTGATCTGCATATACCTATAGCTTTTTCCAGCGTTAAGTTCTTATCTGACAGCAATCTTTCCCTGATTTTCTGCGAATGCACCCCAATTACAACCTTGTCCATTAGTAGTTCATCCTCTAATTGTCCAAATTTGCATTTGATTATTTGTGCTCTACTGCTCATCAAAAATTCCTCAAACGTTTGATCCTCTTTTTGCACTATTGTGTTAAATACATAACGTTCAATTGTTATATTTGATTTTGGATTGAAATATGTCTTGAACTTTTCTTTCAATACAGTGCATTTTTTGTCTTCATCTTTGATTTGGAACGTCTTAAAAATATTTTGCGCTGCTGGTCCTATTGTCGTCATGAACGTCGCAAATTGCACGATCTCCGATTTTTTCTCTAACTCTATGGCTGCTGCATAAAATTTAAATTGATCCAACCACGAATCATAATCTGTGCCACTTGGAAGCACTATTAATGGCTTTGGTGCTTTAATGCCTTCCATTTTATTATTACACGCCGTATGTTATTTATTCGTATGTCTCTGTATATACTTATATCCCCGTATATCACAAAATAAAATTATTCAAAGCATGGCATCCATTCTTGGATTTTTCTCAATAATTTTTTGCGTTCAATTATCTTTTGAATTAATGACCATCCAGATCTGTTAGTATCTTTAACTTAATTATCACGCTTTTTTTTTTTTTTTTTTGATAATATTCACTTCTTATTATTTTTAACACGAATTTTAATTGAATTACTATTATTTGTATCTCCGTTTATCCTTTTAATTAATGATCATCCGCGTCTATTTTTACTTTCATATTGATTATCGCACTTTTTTATCTGATAATATTAATTTCTTATCATTTTATCGCTCATTTTAATTGGACTCATTATAATTTTTCTCTTCTTACAACTTTATCTGACACCATGTAATGAAAGGCTTGGTGTTACGTTTTAGACTGGCTTTTATTCAATTCAGTTCAGTGTATCGACATTACTGTATAACAATATTAAGTATAACAATATTACTGTATAACAGTTGGAACACTAGTTCCAATGCTAAGCACAAGATATCGCTTGTGACAGTATATAGAGTGATTTGCCGACTCTCAACGAAATACCTAAACTGTTTGAGAGAAAGGTAATTACCTAATTGGTTGGAGACAATTTCCTTGAATAGAATGATAAAGGCTTCCACTTACCATCACTGAATTGTTCCAGTACTGCTCCAACAGCCCTGCTAGGTACGATGCAGATATTTCATCTCTTGAAATATTATGCCCACATTCTAAAGATGAAACACCAAAAACACACTTAGATGCTTTAATGTTTACACCATATTCGACTAAACGACCAAATAGTTGTTTCAAGTGAAATTTGTGTTCCATTTCGCTCCGACTCGAGACCAAAAAATCATCAATCATTCGAGTCCACGAACTATCATATTCATAAACCTTTGGAAGGTTTGACTGGCATTCCATAAGCCGAAGGGCATCCGGGTAAATTCGAACAAGCTGAATGGTGTTGTGATGGCTGACTTTTAAATATCCTCCGGAGCTACAGGAATATGATGGTATGCTCTCACTAAGTCGATCTTTGAGAATACCGTACATCTCTCTAAACACAAAGAGAAATTATACAGAAGATCTATTGGGTACCTATCTGGCGTTGTTATGGTATTTAGCCGATGATAATCGCCACATGGACGCCAATCACAACTATCATTCTTCGCAACTAAATGGACTGGTGAAGACACACTTGACGAGGATGGTCGACAAATTCCAAGTTGAACCATGTGCTCAAATTCGGTTTTTGCAGCACTATGTTTGATTCGACCTGATCTTGGAGGTGTGCAAAATGGTAACGATCCTTTTGTTATAATATGATAGATTACGCAATGTTGCACCGGAAGACTGTAATTTGAGCCTTCAACCAAAGATGGAAACTCGGAATAGTAACGTGGTATAGGTGTATCACTATAACTGCAAAAAACGTTAACAGACGTTGACCTTTAAAATCTACTAAAAGTCCGAACTTGGTAAGGAAATCAGCACCCAATTATAGGTTTACTAATAATAATGGTGGTTGCGGAACTTATTAGTTTTTTGAAGAAGACTGAGTGTGAGTACCGTTCTAATTCATAAAATAACAACATTTTGATTATGTATTTTGTATTACACTCAGTGACAGAGATTATTAAATTCAGTGAAATCATTCAACTAAGTGTTTTTTATCTTACGCTTTTTACCAAAATTCACTTGATTTGAATAAATCGAAATCATCGAATTCGCATCATCGGTAAAGTAGCGCGGCACAATAAAATCAACATTGACCAACATAAAAAATTTCATAGATAAAATCAATAGTAAACTAGAATCTTGTCAAGCCATAAACCACAACTGAGCAGCTCGAAACACGTGCAGAAAAAGTTAATGAAGCATTGAACCAATTCCATAACGTCGCAATCCAAATACTCCAATTAAAAAACCAACTCAAAATAAGATATCAGATGATAGAAATACAAAGTGTTTCCACAGATCATTAATTTTGCCAAGCCAATGAAATTCGTTTTCCGCGTATTTCGATCGAATCATTTTGCGGGAATTACACGAAGTGGCCATCGATTTCAAATGACTTTAGCACCATAGTCGAAAACGAATCGTTTAGCGGAATTCAGAAATTCCATATCTAAAAGGATTCTTAAGAGGTGATGCTGCAAATCTAATTCCGCATTTTGCCAAATTTTAACGTAAGAAAATTTGACCCTTAAAGTTGTCTCCTTCAAAACTGGGCAAATTTTCATTCAAATGACCAATTTCGTATTATCTTTAGAAGTAACCCCAAACACTTAATTTATTTCATATTTAAATAGCAACCAATTATTTAACGAACATTTCCATTATGTTTTATTATAAATGCAGTTGTACTATGCAGATAATTTGCATGAATCGTCCAAACATTAAAAAAATCTGTAGCAATTTGATTAAATTTGGTTTATGTATTTGCATTAAAATAAAATACAAATGCATTGCTACTATAAAACTACTGCAGATTTTAATTTTGTATTTCATTGTTAAATAATTTAACTATTTATAGTAAATTGGGTAAAAGAGGAGGAGTACAATGAATAATTATTCTAAATTTATCAAACATTTATAATGTGTATACCAATGTGCTTTTTATATAGTCTACAATTTAGAAATGAGGTCGAGGGATGGATGAACGATGAGAAAATATTACGATGTATGTACATAAATATTTTATGTTGCTTAAGAGGGTTATTAAGTTGTTTTTTTTTTTTTTAGATATGCGGCTTGATTTAATTGAAGTGAAAATATATTTAGTAAAATCATACAGACAACAAATAAGATTATCTTGTACATATACACAGAAGACGTATTAAAAACTATATGCCGACGTGCGTAAAGGCATTCAAAAAATTTTCATCACACAACGATGATGATGATGATAACAGAATATTATAATGAATGCAATAATAATAATCGTAAAATAATTTCCAAATTTTCATCCAAAAATAAAATTTTTGAAATGCTATGCGGTTCGTGTTTTGGGTTATAATATATACAGGGTACATGGAACATTAACTATATCTGCATAGCTTCCTTACGTTTATTTTACATAAAAATGTACGATGTTTTATTACAGTCATATCAGGCTAGAAAGTTATATGCGGTTTTATAGAAGCAATGATAGATACACATCTAAGTGAATCTTATGAGTTTTTTAAAATACCTGGGGCTAATGGTACGTCAAAGTTTGAATCAAAACAAAAGGCTCTAACAAATTGTTGTCTCTACTTAGTAATTGGAGGAGAGGTTGAAACAATTGTATAAAAGGCGAACTTATTTTTAGTAAAAGTCGTAAATAAATTTTAGGCGACAAATGTACGAGTTTATTGGGAGTGGTTAAATATTTTTACAGTGAACTATGGAAAACGAAATAAGGGCAAAGTTATTAAAAATTTATAATTTTTATAGGAAATAGTAAAAAAAATATTTTTAATGAATTTTATTGTTTCCAGAAATTTTAAATTTTGATAATCTTCCATTGCTTGAAATTAAACTATACAATTTGTTGTTTAAAGCTATGTACATACTAATTTGAAGCATTTGTGAATCGGATTCGATAATAACTAATTTTTACCAGTCTTAATTTTCGGTTTTTTTCAATTAATAATTTTTGTTGAAATTAAAGTTCCGTACAAAACTGTTTTGTTTACAAGAACTATAACAAAATGGAACAAAAAAAAAACTCGTGGGATATGCAATTCACTAAAATGCAGACATTTTACAAAAATCTACATTCGGCAAACAGGGAGTTCTTATGCATGAACTCTCAAAACACTTAACAGGGCCTATTAAAGGCGTTTTTCTTAGTAACTAAAGTTGTTTTATTATTAAGTTTCAAAAATGACAAATAAACACAAAAATGTGATATTCATCATTTGAAACCAATTACTTTTGTTATTCTCTTATTCCGGTTTAATCGAGATATTTTGTGTTTGTAGGATTCTAATATTAAGCAAAACTTTTGAAAATGTTCGACAATGTTGGAAATTTCAAGAATATTCGAGACTAATGATTCGTGATGAATTCCCTTGCGAATAATGTTGAGATAACGATAAGAAATTCTCGAAATTCGAAATTATTTGTGTTGTTTGTATAAATCTAGGTAGCTAGATTTCAAAACTTAAATAACATTTGAATTGCTAGTAACAAAATTACTAGAGATTATTAAAAGAACTTGATATAGAGAATATTCAAGATTTTCAAGTTTAATCGAATTGATTGATTTTCCGAGATTTTAAGAAATCATGCGAATGATACTTTCTGCTTCTCTTTTTTTATTTAATTGTCCTGGTATTATTTCGACGTTCCCTGAAATGTAAAAAAGAGCAGAAAATATTTTTGGAATAAAGACTAGAAATATTATTTTGCGTTTTTACCGTATTTAAAAAAATAAAATAAAATCAGACTCACTTTTAGTTGTATTAAAAGATAAAGCATCTGATAAATAAGTAAAGCATCTTGAAGTAAAAATATAATTTTTAAATTTTTTGTCAAAGAGAGATTTGATTTTTAAATAAAAAATAAAGTCTCTATTCACAGAATATTTAAAAATTAAATATTTCTAGCTTTAAAATTAAATCTTCGTTTCCAGAATATTTTAAAATTAAATCTTACTTTTAAAAAAATTTAATTCTAATTTTTAAAGTTTAAGCATTCTTTCAAAGTTTTTAAACGAATTTTTAAAAATTAAGGCATTCTTTTAAAAATTTCAAATTAAAATTTCCTTTTACAGAAATTCCATTTATTTATTTATTTATTTATTTATTTATTTATTTATTTGTTTAAATTTACAAATATTTTGCGTTTAAGAACAACCCCAAGCTACACAATCCATTTTGAGCACGAAGCTCATTCATAATAGTTTGTGTAGATGGGATCATTTAACGTAAAAATACAAAGAAGACAGCTTTATAGAATTATGCAAGATACCTCCTTGGCCTCCATTAAACCTTCATTTTCCACAATATTTAAATTAAATCTTTCTTTTCAGAAATTCCATTCGAATTTAAAATAAATCTCTATTTCCCAGATAATTAAAAATTTAAATTTGTTTTTTTCAGAAATTCTATTAGATCTCCATTCTTTTGAAAATTAATCTCTATTTGTCAGAATATTTTAAAATTTAAAGGTTTTTTTCCAAAGTTGATCCCAATAAATCTCCATTTCTCAAATATTTTTAAAACGAAATCTTCCTTTTCCAGAAATCCATTCAAAATTTAAAATAAATCCCCACTTTCCAAAATATTTTCAAATTAAAACATTATTTTCCGGAGATTCCTTTAATTCTCCATTTCCCAGAATATTTTTAATGAAAAATTCCTTGTTTAGAAATTCCATTAAATCTTTATTATCCAGTTCCAATTTAAGCTTCATTTTACAAAAAATTTAAGTAAAATTCCATTTTCCAGAAAATTTTAAAATGAAATCTATCTTACCTAATTTTAAAATTAAATCTCTGTTTAAACAATATTTTTTAGTTAAATCTATCTTTTCAAGAAATTTTAATTTTATTTAAAAATAAACCTCTAAAGAAAAATTTTCAAAATATTTTAAAATTTAAACTTCACTTTTTTCAGAAATTCTGATAAATCTGCCATTTCTTCACATTCCAGAATATTCTAGAACTTTAACATCCTTTTCCAGAAATTCCATTATTATTTAAAAATTAAATCGCTGTTTCCTAGAATGATTTGAACTTAGAACTCCATTTTTAAAAAAATTCCATTAAGTCTCCACTTTCCAGAATATTTTAAAAATAAAAGTTTTTATCAAAATAAATTAAATCGCTGTTTCCTAGAATGATTTGAACTTAGAACTCCATTTTTAAAGAAATTCCATTAAGTCTCCACTTTCCAGAATATTTTAAAAATAAAAGTTTCTATTCCAGTGATTCCATTAAATTTCCATATTCCAAAAATTTTAAAAATATAACATTTTTTAAAAATGCGATTGAATCTTTACTTTCCAGAATTTTCTAAAATATAAAATTCCTTCTCCAGAAACTCCATTCTAATTTTAAAATTAAACTCACATTTTCCAGAATATTTGAAAATTACAACTTGTTTTCCACAATTTTAAAATTAAAAATTTGTTAAAAAAAATTTTCATTTTCCAAACTTCATTTTCCAGAAATTCCATTCTTATTAAAAACTAAATATTCATGTTCCAGAAATTCCATTTTAATTTAAAAATAAATCTTTATTTTCGACTATATTTAAAAATTAAAATTTTGTATTTTTTATTTTTTTTTATTTTATTTATTTGATTATTAATTTTAAAGTTCCGGCATATACTATTTTGAGCACAACCTCATTCACAATAGGTTGTACCAAAGGTTGTGAAAAAAAAATGTTCAAATTTCAGGCTATAATCACTGTCTCGCATGTTCATCTGGATCCTTTTTCTGAATTAAGGGATTTTTATATCCTGTTGACAAATTTTGGCAATCATTTATCCACATCTTTTCAACGATAATGCTACTACGGTACGGTTTGGCTTTTTTGTCATAGTGCACAATAGAACTGATGGATTTGTTAAAATTTAGAATTTAAATTATTTAAAAAATTAAACTTAAAAAATAAATTAGAATTCGCCCAGTTGACTTGAAATTCAAGGCCTATTTGATTTTCCAAAAGTTCCTTTAATTATTCGCTAAAATTTCCTTGTCCAGAAATTTCATTAAATTTTCAATTTAATCTTCCTTTTCCAGAAATTGCATTTAATCTCCATTTTCCAGTATATTTAAAAATTTAATTTTCCTTTACCAGAAATTCGATTAAAACTTTAATTTCCTGAAAGTTTTAAAATCAAATCTTTTTATCTTTTTTTATAGAAATTCCATTTTAGTTTAAAAATCAATCTCCATTTTCCAAAATGTTGTAAAAATAAATCTTCCTTTTCTAGAAACGCCATTAAACCTCCACTTTCCAGAATATTCTAAAATAAAAATTAACTTTCTTTTCCAGAAACTTCATTCTATTTAAAAACTAAATCTCCATGTTTCAGAATATTTTAAAATTAAAACTTCCTTTTGCCAGAAATTCCATCAAATCTCCATTTCCCAGAATGCTTTAAAATTATAACTTGTTTTTCAAGAAATTCTATTAGATCTCCATTCTCCAGAAATATTTAAAATAATAACTTTCTTTTACAGAAATACCGATAAATCTCTATTTTTTGAGTATTCTAAAATTAAATCTTCTTTTCCTAAAAATCTTTTCTATTTTAAAAATTGATCTCCTTTTCGAGAATATTTTAGAAATAAAATCTCTTTTCCTCCAAGTGCCATTTATCCTTCATTTTCCAGAATATTCTAAAATTGTGACTTCCTTTTCCAGAAATTCCATTCTAATTTAAAAATTCTATAATCTATATTTTTCAAAATATTTTAATATTTATGGTTTTTTTTCCAGTAATCTCAATAAATTTCAATTTTTCATAATTTTTTTAAATCAAATCTTTCTTTTCCAGAATATCCATTCAAAATTAAAAATAAATCTCCACTTTTCAAAATAATTTCAAATTAATATTTTCTAAAAATTCCTTTAATTCTATATTTCCCAGAATATTTTTAATTAAAACTTCTTTGTCCATAAATCCTTTTAATTTTCATTTTCCATAAATTTTAAAAATAAAACATTTTTTTAGAAATGCGATTAAATCTTTACTTTCCAGATTATAAAATATTAACTTCTTTCGCCAGAAATTCCATTATAATTTTAAAATTAAATGCACATTTTCCAGAATATTTAAAAATTAAAACTTTTTTTTCAGAAATTCAATTTAATCTTCCTTTTCAATATTATTTGGAAATTAAAAATTTTTTACTAGAAATTCCTACAAATCTCCTATTTCCAGAAATTCCATTGTAATTTAAAAATTAAAACTTCATTTGCAAGAAGTTCCTTTAATTATTCGCTAAAACTACCTTGTCCAGAAATTTCATTAAATTTTCAATTTAACCTTCCTTTTCCGAAAAATGCAATTAATCTTCATTTTCCAGAATATTTTAAAATTAAATTTTCCTTTAAAATCCTTTAAAACAAATTCGATTAAAACTTTATTTTCCAGAATATTTTACAAAATGTTGTAAAAATAAATCTTCCTTTTCTATACATATCATTAAATATTAACTTGCTCTTACAGAAATTCCATTAAACCTTCTTTTTCCACAATATTTAAATTAAATCTTTCTTTTCCACAGAAATACCATTCTATTTTAAAAATAAATTTCCATTTTTCAGAATATATTAGAAATAAAACATCATTTTCTAGAAATGCCATTAAACCTTTACTTTCCAAAATATTGTAAAATGTAAACTTTCTATTTTAGAAATTCCATTAGAATTTAAAATAAATCTATATTTCCCAGATAATTAAAATTTAATATTGTTTTTTTTTCAGAAATTCTATAAGATCTCCTTTCTCCAAAAAAATTTAAAATTTTAACTTTATTTTAAAGAAATTCCGATAAATCACTATGTTCCTGAGTATTCTAAAATTAATTCTTTCTTTCCTGAAATTCCATTCTAATTTAAAAATTAAATCTATATTTCCAAAATAAACAAAAATAATTAATTCGTTTAGCAGAAATTTGATTCTAATTTGAAAATTAATCTCTATTTGTCAGAATATTTTAAAATTTAAAGTTTTTTTTCCAGTGATCCTAATAAAACCTCCACTTTCTAAAATATTTTCAAACTAAAACTATATTTTCCGTAGATTTCTTTAATTCTCCATTTCCCAAGACTATTTATAATGAAAAACCCGTTGTTCAGATATTCCATTAAATCTTTATTATCCAGAATAATTTAAATATTGTAAAAATAAAAGTTTTTATTCTAGTGATTCCATTAAACCTCCATTATACAAAATGATTTAAAATGAAATCTTCGTTTTCCAGAAATTTTATTCTAATTTTCAAAATTAAACTTTATTTTCCGGAGATTCTTTTAAATCTCCATTTCCCCAAATATTTTCAGTTAAAACTTCTTAGTCCAAATATTTCTATAAAGTTTTAATTTAATCTTCATTTTTCAAAACATTTAAAAAAAATTCCATTTACCAGAAAATTTTAAAATGAAATCTACCATTTCCAGAAATTTCATTCTAATTTTAAAAATAAATCTCCATTTAAAGAATATTTTAAAGTTAAATCTACATTTTCCAGAAATTTTAATTTAATTTAAAAATAAATCTCTAAAGAAAAGTTTTTCAAGAATTACAATTAATCTCCGTTTTGCAAAATATTTTAAATTTTAAACTTCATTTCACATGAACGCCATTTAATCTTCACTAAAATTAAAACTTTTTTTTTCATAAATTCCGATAAATCTCTATTTTCCAGAATAATTTAAAAATTACACTTCAATCTATCGAAATGCTATTTAACCTACACATTCCAGAATATTCTAAAACTTTAACACATTTTTCCAAAAATTCCATTCTAATTTAAAAATTAAATCGCTGTTTCCTAGAATGTTTTGAACTTAGAACTCCATAAAAGTTTCTATTCCAGTGATTCCATTAAATTTCCATTTTCCAAAAATTCTATTCTATTTTAAAAGTAAATATGCATTACTATTTCCCAGAATATTTTAAAATCTAAACTTTCTTCTCCAGAAATTCCATTATGATTTTAAAATTAATTTGACATTTTCCTGAAGATTTGAAAATTAAAACATGTTTTCCATAAATTCATTTTAATCCTCCTTTTCCATAATATTTTAAAATTACACTCTTGTTAAAAAAAAATTTCATTTTCTAGAATATTCTAAACATAAAACTTCCTTTTCTAGAATTGCTATTTAATCTTCACGTTCCAGAATATTCTAAAACTTTAACTTCATTTTCCAAAAATTTAATTATAATTTAAAAATTAAATCTCTGTTTCATAGAATATTTTAAAACTAAAATTAAAAGTTTATATTCGAGTTTCCATTAAATCTCCATTTTTCAAAAATATTTAAAATAAAATCTGCGTTTTCCAAAATTTTTAAAATGATAATTTTATTAATCCACCAATTCAAAATGCGATTAAATCTTCGTTATTCAGAATATTTTAAAATCTAAACTTCCTTCACCAGACATTCCATTCTGATTTTAAAATTTAATTCACATTTTCCATTAGATTTGAAAATTAAAACTTTTTTTCCACAAATTCTATTTAATTCTCGTTTTCCAAAATATTTTAAAATTAAAAATTTGTTCAAAAAAATTTTCATTTTCCAGAATATTCTTAACATAAAACTTTCTTTTCTAGAATTGCTATTTAAACTTCACTTTCCAAAAGTTTTATTAAAAATTAAATATTAATTTTCCAGAAATTCCATTTTAATTTAAAAATAAATCTTTTTTTTGCGAGAATATTTAAATTTAAAATTTCATTTTCCACAAGTTCCTTTAATTATTCGCTTAAACTTCATTGTCCAGAAATTTCATTAAATTTTGAATTTAAACTTCCTTTTCCAGAAATTGCAATTAATCTTCATTTTCCAGAATATTTATAACTTGAATTTTCCAGTACCAGAAATTCGATTCAAACTTTATTTTCCATAATGTTAGAAAAACAAATCTTAATTTTTAGAAACTCCAGAATATTCTAAAATAAATATTAACTTCCTTTTCCAGAAACTCCAGTCTATTTTGAAACTAAATCTCGTTTTTCAGAATATTTAAAACTAAATTTTCATTAGTCACAATTTTTATAACTAAATCTCCACTTAAAAAATATTTAAATTAAACTTACTTTTCGGGAACATTTAGTACATTTCTAGAAATTTCATTCTAATTTAAAAATAAATCTCTATGTTTCAGAATATTTTAAAATTAAAACTTATTTTTCAAGAAATTCTATTAGATCTCCATTCTCCAGAAATATTTAAAATTATAACTTTCTTTTACACAAATTCCGATAAATCTCTATTTTTCTGAGTATTCTAAAATTAAATCTTCCTTTCCTAAAATTCTTTTATATTTTTAAAATATAGTAGATCTCCTTTTCGAGAATATTTTAGAAATAAAATCTCCTTTCCTCTAAGTGCTATTTATATTTAACCTTCACTTCCCATTACATTCTAAAATTGTAATTTCCTTTTCCAGAAATTCGGTTCCATTTTCAAAATTAAATCTATATTTTTCAGAATATTTTAAAATTAAGGGTTTCTTTTCCAGTGATCTCAATAAATTTCTAATTCTAATTTTAAAATTAAATCTCCATTTTCCAGAATATTTTAAAATTAAAACTTTTTTTCTAGAAATTCCATTTAATCTCCCGTTTCCAGAATACTTTAAAATTAGTTCTTCCTTTTCCAGAAATTTCATTGAATCTTTATTATTCAGAATATTTTAAAATGAAAAGTTTCTCTTCCAATGATTCCATTAAAGCTCAATTTTCGAAAAATGATTTAAATTGAAATCTTCCTTTTCCAGATATTCCACTCTAATTCAAAAATAAATCTTCACTTTCCACAATATTTTAAAATTATAACTTTATTTTCCGGAAATTCCTTAATTTCTCCATTTCACAGAATATTTTCAATTAAAACTTCTTAGTCCAGAAATTTCTATAAAAAATTAAATTTCTATAAATCTCCATTTCCCAAAATGTTTTAAAATGAAATCTCCCTTTTCCAGAAATTCCATAAAATCTTTTTGTTACCAGAATAATTTAAAATTAAATCTTCGTTTTTCCAAAATTTAATTTTAATTTTAAAATTAAATCTCTATTTAAAGAATATTTTTAAGTTAAATCTACCTTTTCCAGAAAGTTTAATTTAATTTAAACCAAAATTTCTTGGATGAGTTTTCAAAAATTACATTAAATCACCATTTTTCAAAATATTTTAAAATTTAAACTTCCTTTCAAAGAAACGCCATTTAATCTTTACATGATTCCAGAATAATGTAAAAATTACACTTTTACATAGAAAATCTATTTAACCTTCTCGTTCCAAAATATTCTAAAACTTTAACATCTCCATTCTAATTTAAAAATTAAATCGCTGTTTCCTAGAATATTTTAAAATTCAAACTCTATTCCAGTTTTTATCCATTTTTCCATCTCCATTTTTTTCAAAAATATTTAAAATAAAATCGGCATTTTCCAAAATATTTTAAAATGAAAATTTTAATAATTCATCATTTCCCAGAATATTTTAAATTAAAACTTCTTTCTCCAGGAATTCCTTTAATTTTAATTATCCAGAAATTTTAAAAATAAAACATATTTTTAGAAATGCGATTAAATCTTTACTTTACAAAATTTATCTAAAATGTAAACTCCATTCTCCAAGAATTCCATTCTAATTTAAAAATGAAATCCAAATTTTCCAGAAGATTTAAAAATTAAGACTTGTTTTACCAGAAATTCACTTTAATCGTCCTTTTTAATATTATTTTGAAATTAAAATTTTTTTACTAGAAATTCCTATAGATCCACCAGTTTCCAGAAATTCCATTGTAATTTTGAAATAAATCTTCATTTTCCAGAATTCGCTAAAACTTTCCAGAAATTTCATTAAATTTTTAATTAAACTTCCTTTTTCAGAAATTGCAATTAATCTCCATTTTCCAGAATATTTTAAAATTAAATTTTCCTTTAAAAGAAATTCAATTAAAACTTATGAAAAATTTTCCAGATTGGCTTCCTTTCTAATTTAAAAATGAATCTCCATTTACCTTTTAAATCTTCCTTTTCTAGAAACGCCATTAAACCTCTACTTTCCAGAATATTCTAAAATAACTTTGTTTTACAGAAACTCCATTCTGTTTTGAAACTAAATCTCCTTTTTGAATATTTAAAATTAAATTTCCATTAGTCACAAATTTTAAAACTAAATCTCCACTTACAGAATATTTAAATTAAATTAACTTTTTTTGGAACTTTTTATACATTTCCAGAAATTGCCTTCGAATTTAAAAGTAAATCTTTATGTTTCAGAATATTTTGAAATTGAAACTTATTTTACAAGAAATTCTATTAGATCTCCATTCTCCATTTACCAGAATATTTTAAAATTATAACATCGTTTTCTAGAAATTTGATAAATCTTTAATTTCCAGAACATTCTGATCGTAAACTTCTTTTTCCATAAATTCCATTCTAATTTTAAAATTAAATCTCCATTTTCAAGAATATTTTAAAATTAAAACTTTTTATCTAGAAATTTCATTTAATCTTCCTTTTCCAGAATATTTTAAAATTAGTTCTTCCTTTTCCAGAAATTTCATTAAATCTTTATTATTCAGAATACTTTCAAATTAACATTTTCTCTTGCAGTGATTCCATTAAACCTCAAATTTCGAAAATGATTAAAATGAAATCTTCCTTTTCCAGCTATTCCACTCTAATTTAAAAATAAATCGCCATTTTCCAAAATATTTTAAAATGAAATCTCCCTTTTCCAGAAATTCCATTAAATCTTTTTTTACCAGAATGTTTAAAAATTAAATATTCCTTTTCCAGAAATTTTATTCTAATTTAAAAATAAATCTAATATTGTAAAAATAAAACTTTCTTTATTAGAAATACCGTTAAACTAACTTTAACTTCACTTTGCAAAATATTCAAGAATTTAAACTTCCCTTTTCAGAAATTAAACTAAAAGTCAGAAGACGGAATATTTTAAAATTAAAAATTTCTATTCCAGTTTCCATTAAATCTCCATTTTTCAAAAATATTTAAAATAAAATCTGCGTTTTGCAAAATATTTTAAAATGATAATTTTATTAATCCACCATATTTTGAAAATTAAAAATTAAGGTAAACTTTATTATGAAATTAAAAATTTAAAAATAAATATTTATTTTCCAGAATATTCCAAACATAAAACTTCTTTTTCTAGAATTGCTATTTAAACATCAGTTTCCATAATTTCCATTTTAATTTAAAAATAAATCTTTATTTTCGAAAATATTTAAAAATTAAAATTTCATTTTCCAGAAGTTTCCAGAAATTTCATTAAATTTTCAATTTAAACTTCCTTTAACCTTCCTTTATTTATTTAAAATAAATCTCCATATTTCAGAATATTTTAAAATTAAATCTAACTGGTGCTTACGCTATCACCTTTATAGAAATTGGGAAATTCAGATCAAATGTCAAACGGACACAAAATTTCAAGACGACCTCCGTGCAAAATTGCATATTTTTGATCGAGCAAATTTACACTTTTTTAAATTAAAGCATCTGAATTTGAATAATTCTAAAATTTTAAGCAATATAAAAATATGTTTTAACGGAGTTATGGAAATTTTGTATTTATAATAATACGTTCACAAATCAATTAAATTTATCCAGAAAGAACGTATGCGCCGAAGTAAAATACTAAGTAGTCATGCATGCAAACAAATATTAACCAATAAAAAAAAATTTGAAAAATTAGGTTCCACAATACAATTATACAACCATGCATCTATGCATTCTTATAATATGGCCACTTCACCAATTTTTTTTGATAGTTTCTGTCCCACAATTCCTATACTCGTCTTCAAGTGGACGTGATCTAATATTTTTTATGAATTCTTCAACAATCTTCTAGGAATCGGCAAACATTTTTTTTGCTTTTTCACGCATTATTTTTAATTTTACGGGATGAAACGAATTTTAAGAGTACATATTTTTAAAATTAAATTAGCGAATTCTGAAGAAGAGAACTTATTTGAATAATTGGCACAATACAATAAATTATTTCTTATACTAAACTAATAACAGTTAAGAAAGATATTTACGGCTTGTCAAAGTGAATTTTATTTCGTCTGAGTATCCTTTCCTTGGTATTCAATTAAGGTATAAATAAAGAAACAAAAAAAAAAAAAAAAAAATTAGCATTTCAATTTTCTTAATTTCCAACGTTATTCTCTAATGAAATTGATTAGAATGATTAAAATGCTATCTTTCTTCTTCAACCCTGAGTTTTTTATTGATGACCAAAAAAAAAAATAAATTTGCTGATTATTCGAAGTAGTCGATTAGCAAATAAAAATGGAAAAAATCATTTAACTAATTTAATTTAATTTTACTTCGGCGTAGGGGTGAAATGGTCGGAAAAAATTAATTAATCATAAATTCGTAGACAATGGCAATAGAGAAACCATTCTATCGTTGTATTACTTATAAATAAAATATATTTTCAACTAGACCTTCGAACAAGTGTAATATATCGTATATATATGGTCGGTCTTGAGGGAAATTAAACTTGATGTCGTAATATGTTGAACAATTCATTGAAATTAATTTTCGTTGCGAATATATTTAATGACTCGTCTAAATATTCATCTCTTATTTTATTATTATAATTAAAACATAAAAAATTCATATCTACATAAAAATGAAATTTTATTTTTAATAACTCTATAAAATCATTGTTGTAAAACATTATTTTATATATGTAAAATGGTTATTAACAATTTTTTAAAATATGTTTCGAATTGGCGGATTACTATCCGCCGGGATTATTAGTAATTATTTTGTACACAATAACAATGGTGGGTGATATGAATATCCGATGGATTAGCAACCATAATTAAACATTTCGAAAAAATGTTCTCTGTTTGTTGTCAAAAAGTTGTACAGCTTCCGCTAAATTTTTCTTGTTGTTTCTCATATTTTAAACAATTAATTATTATTTTTTGAATGCACTAACAACAACAAAAACTGTTGAATAATTACAAAATGTGTATCTCTTAGTTTAATAAATTATTTATTATTATTAATTTGTTAATGTTAAAATGGGTAAAAAACTTGTTTATTTTTATATTCTTTCTTATCTCGTCTACACAGATATGCATATTAAATTATTTGTGTCAGTGATAAAAAAAATTAAGATAAATATAAGATAATTATTCTAAAATATTAAATTTGAAAATATTGTACATCCTTTTCAGTTGCTGAGCATGATTTTCAGTAGTAATATGAATCCCAAAAATACTACTCGTAAACAAAAAACTAAACATAAAGCTTTATGGGATAAATTAGTCGAATCCTCCTTTGACTTAAATTATTCATAGTTATAAAACTTCTAAATTACAAATTTATTATTTATAAATGAATCAAGATATTTTGAAAGGCTCTAATGGTTCAGAAGAAAATAATTACACATACAAAGGAGTAGTTTTAGTTTACAAAGTAACATTTAAGGAGATATTAATGAATAAAAGCTTTATAAGTTGATTATGATTACACCTTTTTTTGGGAAGACTGTTTTAGTCAAGATTTTTTTTTTCAGCTTTTAAAATGTTTATTTATTATTTAACTAAAGCGACTGGAAAGCATGGTGGAAGGTAAGTTTTAAAGATCGCATACTAGCGAATTTTCTTTGATTTAACTAGATTTGTTTGTACAAAATAAAATCTCATTCAAAAGAAATTGTAGATTCCTCTGGAGTACCTTCCTCCGAATAACTTAAAGCTCAATCAAAACTCTTTATATAAAATTTTAGTATTCATTGCGAATGTGTATTTATTTAATTTCGGTAACTTTAAATTTAATTTAAAAAAAGAAAAAAATGTGAGCTTTCAAAAAGCCCGCCAAAGTCATTTTTATTTGCACAAAAAGAAATTTGTTCTCTAATTTCAAACCTTTAGTGAGCTTTTAATTGTATTTATTTGGATGTATAAAAACTGTAAGTTTGAAGTCATTCAAAGAGCCTTAATGCAAAATTTCTACTAGCTATGTGGCAATAAGTTTTTGATTCACTTAAAGGTGTTCTTGCAAGATTTAAGAATGTTTAATTTGTTAGTGACAAAATGTAGCTCTCTTGGAACATACAGATAAAAACATCCTAAAATATTAGACAACATAATATTCTTATGGATATGTATGCCTGAATGCTTTAAAGAGGACGCCTGGAGAGAGCGTTATTTAATGAGGCATTAATTTCCGGAAGGGCAACCAAAAAACCATGTTTTGGAAAACCTTGGGCGTTCCCTAAAGTTTTGATTTTTGTTTAGCACTTGCCTGCAACATGTGTTGCCTGGTTCCAAGCCAACCATTCTTGAGTATACCTGGGATATTTTTTAATAACCGATGTAAACGAGGAAAGTCTTACAATTTTGTGGCATACATTTCTGTGATGAAGCCCCAAAAAAGTACAATAATTGGGACTAAGTTTGGAATTGAATAATAATCGACATAGGACTGGACGATCTCGCGATTTTTGTCAGACCTTCTGGCATGAAGTCTCATAAAAAAACCGGGCTTGGAATATCTTTAGCCGGCAAATTTGATCTAATCAACGCCCTTTTGGTATATTCCAGGTCAAATTCTCTAAATTATTCGAACAAAAGACGTGTGGCATTGGCAGAAAGGAGGTTTTTAAATGACCCAAGAATCCGAATATGTTAAGATCGCTGGTTTTTATGAGCCGCAGAGCCGGACTTATAGTTTACAAATTCCTAGGCCAATTGAGAATGTGCCACCCCCTCTTTATTTAGCTATTTTTACCAATAGTCATACAACAATGACTATTGGTAAAAAAATTCAACCATTCAACAATTCAACCTTCCGTTAGGCGCGGAGTTCAGATCACTTTACCAGAGCGCGGCCTATTAATTTGATACTCATTCAGCTATTTTACATTTAAATATAAATTTAGGCACGATTAAACGATTAAAATCTGTTGTATTCGCAATACGGAGGGCTTGATCGACATCTTTTTCTTATGTAAGGGGTTAATGTTTATGTAATTGTGTGGTGCATTATTCCTCTGCCGGCATTAAATTTGAAACCGTCACAACCTTTAAAAATTGCTGATTGGGTAACATCTATTCTATCCGTGGCGAAGAAGGACGGTTCAGTTCGTATCGTGGGTGATTTTAAGTTCACATTGAACCCTCAGATACAGGTCGAACAGTATTGTACACCCAACGCTGGGCAAATTACATTACACTGAGTAATTAAAATACTTTTACGAATTACAGCAAACTCAGTAATTAAAATACAAATTACAATTACTTTCCAGTGGAGTAATTAAAATACAAATTACAATTACTTTACATTTGTAAATTGATAAATTTGATTTGACAAAATTCTTTTAGTCAATAAACTTATCATTAGAACAACGATTATTAAGATTAGGTTTTATACTGATGGCTCTAGAACCAGATTTCATTAAGCCTTGTAAAAATTTAAATAAGAAATTTCAAAAACTGAGGTAATTAAAATACAAATTACAATTACTTAGAATTTAAGTAATTAAAATACAAGATACTGTTACTTGGAAATGAGTAATTAAAATACAAATTACAAATTGTAATTTGTATTTTAATTACGTAATTTAAATACATGTAATTCGTTACTGCCCAGCCTTGTATATACCTCGGGTCGTTATTTTTCAAAGATCGATCTATCCAATGCATACTTGCAACTTCAGCTGGACGACAAATCGAAAGAAGTTGTAATTGTAAACACTCCATTTGGAATGTTCCAGTACCAAAGGCTACCGATTGGAATTTCCAGTTCAGCGGCGATATTTCAAAAATTTCTGGAGCAGGTGTTAACTGGTTTGCCAGGCTGTGCAAACTATTTGGATGGCATAATCGTGGCAGGGGGCAATTTAGATGAACACTTACTTGTGAGCACTTGAATCGGTATTCCAGCGAGTTCAAGAACATGGTTTGACTGTCAAATTGGATAAGTGTAAATTTGCAGAGACCGAAGTGGATTACTTAGGCCATATTGTGGACGAAAAAGGTATCAGACCATCAGAGTCTGGATTGGACCCCATTCGCAAGATGCCGAGACCGAGTAATATCGGGAAAATTCAGTCGTTTATGGGTAAGGTAAATTATTACCATAAATTCATTAAAAAAATTTCAGAAGTTTCTGCACCTTTAAATGACTTGAGCAAAAAAGATGCTGAATTCGCGTGGAGTTCTTGACAGAAAAAGGCTTTCGACACACAAAAACCAGAATAATTGAGACGATGAAGCTAGTTCATTTCCGTGATGATTATCCAGTGGTGATATCAACAGATGCATCCTATTACGGTGTCGGTGCGATAATTTCGCATATTTACCACGATGGCACCGATCATCCTATAGCATTTGCGTCAAAGACCAGAAAGAGGGTTTCTCCATAATATTTGGTGTCCGAAAGTTCCACCAATATCTTTACGGGCGAAAATGTATACTGATCACGGACCACAACCATTAGTGAGTCTATTTGGGCCGAGTAGCAAACTTCCTGCGGTAACTGCAAATCGATTAGCGAGATGGGCGATCATCCTTATGGGTTATCAATACGGGATTCGATGTTGCAATACTGAACTTCACAGCAATGCAGACGCTCTCAGTCGAGTACCTATGGGTCCAGATACAAATTTTTATGATAATGAGGAAGCCTGTAAAGAAGTGATGATCTTGTACAATTAATTTTTCCAAGACTTTCTCCTCAATTCGAATTAGATTGCTGAATTAACAGAAGTGGATCCTGTTCTAAACAGAGCATCACATTTCATTAGGACCCGTTGGCCTAAGGATTCATTTAACTTAGAAAAAGACATGTTTTCCTATTTTGAAAAAAGAATGGCACTAACGATATATGATGGAGTTATTCTATTACAGTCTGATTATCTTCGTGTAGTTATTCCATCCAGAATTCAAGCTAATGTATTGCACACGAACAGCTACTGAACGAAGGCAGGCGATATTGTTGGTTTCCTGGAATAGACAATAGCATACGAGAAAAAGCAAGTATGTGTGACATCTGCAACAAATTAAACGTCGATCCGAAAAAGGAGTTCCGCGATTGGCTGAAACCGAATAAACCATGGGAACGTCATACACGTCGATTTTACCGGCGCATTCAGGAGGTGTTACTAGTTTGTGTGTGTGGATGCCTTTTCTCGCTTTCCTTACCTGGTTAGCTTGAAAATCATTACTGCTGAAGCTACCATCCGATCTCTCAGGTCAGTTTTTGCATTGGAAGGGTTTCCTGATACTATCGTATCAGACAACGGGGCTCAATTCACATCAAAAAACTTCAAAAATTTTATCGCAAAGGGAAACATTAAGCATTTGACGACCGCACCTTTCCATCCAGCATGAAACGGTGAAGCAGAACAGTTTATAAGGACATTTAAAACCACTTTGTCCAAAGTTGCGCTGGAAGGGCAAGGCAGAGACAAGGATGTCTTAACGTTTTTGAGTACGTACCTTTCTTTCGTGTAAAAGAGTGAAAGGCGAGAAATCGATCCTCAATTGAAAACTTGAAATTATCAACTAATTTTAAATATCGGATAACGAGACTGATTTGTTCTCTATGTGTACAATCTGGAGTTGCATCAACGATTATAGAAAAATATTTTGATTCCCGAATTTCTTCAAGCATTTTATTTTGAACAAAGATTCCACAAATTTCAATAAATCCATTTTGAATAAATGAGGACATACAATGAAATTGTAAACGCTTGTTTGTCTCTTGGGATTCGCCAATTCTCTTGACATTGTCGTATAATATCTCAAATTTGCTCACTAGAACCTCGAAATGGTAAACCAAGCTCACTCAGAAACATAATCACTTTTAAAATTCTCTGAAGAATTTTTTCCCAATTATCTGCCTCATCGATTACCTGTTTTAAAAGTACACCTTAATGTAGATTTTGATGGCGCGTTATTAACTTGCGCTTCCAGTACACATAATTCTGCTTATGCTTAATTAAAATTTCATGACTGGGTATGCGGTCTTTTAATTTTCTCTAACCTCTTTCAATATTATATTATATTATTAGGGTTATCTATCATATGGCGAATATAGGGGTTTCCATGATCCTGAAGCCTTATTTCATGTTTTGCGGCATGCATTTTTATTTCATCTTTGATGTATTCCATCCGTAGGTCCCTGTGAACATTTGACGATGCTACGAAGAACCTTGTTTTGGAACGTCTCTATCATTTTGGCGTTTGTTTGCTTGATACATCGCCAGAGTTGTATACCGTAGGTCCATATCGGCTTCAGAATTTGCCGATATACATAGCAGCAGCTTGTTGTGAATTATGAGCTCAGAGCCTCTAATTACGAACCAATACATTTTTCTGAACTTTATGTTAAGTTCTTCTTTTTTCGTTTTGACGTGCTCTCTCCACTTGAGCTTGGCATCGAGCGTCATGCCAAGGAATGTAGCTGTATTTGAATATGGCATGTGTCGCGAGTTAATTTCTATAAGTAGATGGTAAGCATTTTGATATGTAAAATTAATATGCGTGGATTTTATCTCATTTAGCTTGATTCGCCAATGGTCATTCTCCAGAGTTTGCTCGTTGCATCAGCGACAATTCTTCTAATCGCCATAATTGCTGTGTCATCTGCAAAGGTGGTTATGGTTCCTTTATTTGTGGTTGGTATGCCCCTTATATATAGTAAATACAGGATTAGTCTTAAAGCACTCCCCTGCGGAACACCGGCAGAGATTTTCTTTAGCCCGGAGCATTCATCCTCATATTTCACTCGAAAATATCTATTGGATAAATAAGATCTTAGTATGCCATAGAATTGCCTCGGTAGATCTCCACGCAGCTTGTATTCCAGACCAATGTGTCAAACTTTATCAAATGCTTGCGCGACGTCCAGGAATATGCTTGAGCATACTTTTTTATGTTCTAACGTTCTTTCAATTATGTTTGTGATTCTATGCACCTGTTCAATTGTAGAATACTTTTCTCTGAATTTAAATTGATGTGGAGGAATTAGTTGTCGGTCCTCAATTATTGGTTTAAGTCTCTTTAGTAATAATTTTGCAAAGAGTTTTGACATAATTGACAGCAAAGAAAATGGCCTGTATGATTTTTTAGCGTTAGGTGGTTTATCAGGTTTTGCTATCATGATCACTTCTGCTACTTTCGATTGATGCGGAACATATAGTATTTTAACCGAATGATCGCATTGATTATGTGTAATATTGCTTACGAAATGCTTTGTCAGAAAGAGCCTTGATAATTTGGTAAATAATCAAGCCCCAGTCCCTGGGGCTTTTTCTTTTAATTCTTTGTAGTTACTGGCCGTATCTAAAACTCATCTTGCTTATGAATTGACATTTTTATTTTCATTGGCAGTTTGTCTGGGTAGTGGTTGGAGGGTTTCCTGGAGATACTCCGCAAACAGATAAGCCTTCTCTTTGTGACTTTTTGCCCAGATCCCATAACCGTTTTTAAGTGGAAGCATTAGCATTTTTGTCTTTTGAGTCCCTTCGTTGCCTTACATAGTGAGTAATCAGAATTTTTTTCATCAGTTAGGCTAAGTAGATATCTGTTGATTGATTGATTTTTAACTTCTTTAAGAAGGGATTTGAGACTGTTACATAAATTGTTAAGAATCGGTTTGTTCTCCGGGGTTCGACTAATTTGCCAGGTTTTACGTGCGCGTCGTTTTTCTCTTACCAACTTTCTAACTTCCATTGGGTAGAATATGTTAAGCGTCTTCTTATTTTGTATAATAAGGGTGCTTGCCAATACAGCATAGTGAATTATTTCATTGAGTTGTTCCAGTTCGTCCTCCTAATTCACGAAAGAGATCCCAGTTTGTGTTTTGTTCTGTTTCACTGACTGTCATGATAACCGGTTAGTGATCCGATAATAGAGAATTACCGTTTTCAATGTGAATGTAGTTCTGAGATATTTCTCTTGCTACAAAAAAATCTATTAGGTCCGGTATCTTAAATTCGTCACTGGGCCAGTATGTTGGGGAACCACCAGAGTAAAATTCAAATTTGAAATAATTTTTTACCCTTTGACGTCGTAAGGCTAGATCCCCAATCTGTTTCAACATCCTTGTGATTTAAATAGTTTAATGTAGTCCTCTCTTTTCAAGTTATGCCCGGGGAGGACAGTATATTGCAGGGACAGTAAGCTGTCTATGTTTAATGAGAATCCACATTTAACAAAATGATTTTCGGATATTGGGAAAATCTCGATTTTTTCTGTATTTACTTGGCAAATGATTGCTCCATTTTCTGTAGTCTTCCCCAGAGAGCCATATTTTCCTTTTCTAGGTTAATAGTACTTTCACTGGATCCAGCTACTTGCAATGTGAAATTTCCGCTGGCATCGGTTCTGACATGTAATGTTTTGCCCTCCCCAGAATCCATAGGGCCAGCCTCCGAAGAGGATGGATTGTCCAGTCGGCTGACCCCATCTGGGGTAATAATTCTCTTTGTTTTGAGCTTTGCATATAGTCTTGTTGGTTTGTTGGTCCCTGGGGTAGATATTTTATTTCCCTTCTACCCCATCCCTACCCCCCTGTAAATATTTTATTTCCCTCCTAACCCCCCCCCCCATCACTTTTATTAAGAAATGCGATATCATCAGTTGGGTCAATATTTAAAGCGATTTCAATATCTAAATTTGTATTGGACGAGAACAAATCCGGAGTAAACATTGTCGCTTTTTTCGATTCTGCTTTTTTCGCGTTTTTGCCTTCCCACTTGCATAAGTTCTTTTTATTTTAATATAAAAATGGAGGTGTGGCCAACACACGACTATCTTTTACGAACAGAGAATTTTGAAAAAATGTATTTTTTTTTTTTTAATTTTTTAATTTTTAATTTTTAATTTTTATTTGTTTTTAATTTTTGCAATAATTTTGTTTTAAATAGTTTTTTGTATACCTTATACTTTTTAAGATATTTGCAAAATAAGTTTTCTGGATCCAAGAGAGTGGCCACTTCCCGTTAGCCGATTTGGAGTAAAATTCATTGGGCCTCCCAATTTATCAAAAATGCTGAAATCTGAAGTTTTAGTGCGGTCGGTTAAACCATTTGGGCTGTAGAGAGGACACAGACTGACAGACAGACACCATTTCGAAACCCACTTTTTCGGACTCAGGAGACCTCAAAACAGATAAATCTCTAAAAATCTCAAGTTCCAAAATTTCCATGGTTACTTTACTTTATTTTACAAGAGTAAAAGATAGTAAAAGGAACAAAACAATGTCATTTATAGACATGCAATATTAAGCTTCTTTTAAAAATTAAAATTTTTGTCTACTGAAGTAATAATAAATAAACCGAATTAATTTGAAATAAGGGCCCTTATAGCCTTCTTAGCCCCGCTGAGCCTCCCTCCTCTACCTGGATCTTATAGTAAGTGTTAATAATTTAAAGTGATGGATGCATGAATTATTTTGATTTGAATTATCTAAACGTGGTTGTGTTTTTTTTACAGTGGATTTTTTAGCCATTTCAAAACCATTATCACAATGAAATATAGATATAACGAATCCAAAGGGATGGCAAAAATTAGTTCGTTATACTGGAATTTCGATATAATGAATTTATGAAAATGTAACTTCCTTACTCATTTTGTTTACCATAGAGCATTTCCATTCAGCAAAATTTCCATTTAGCGAATGAAAATTCATTACGAAACTTCTTTATACAGGAAATTTTGTTAAACTGGTGTTCCTTCTAATGAGATTTCACTGTGTATACTTCTAGTCGTTGTTTGAGAGCAGTAGATGTACAATTTTGTAAAAATAAATAAAAAATATTACTGAATAATTAATTTATTGTTGGTTAGCGAATTGGAAAAATGCCCAGAACTACAGAATGTAAAGTGCTTCCGTACCTGCAAAAACCAGGCTGTGTAAAAAAATTAAAACACCAACTCAAATATTTTTTGAGCGCTTTTTTTCTGGTGACCTTATTTAAAATGGTTTAGATTATGAATGCTTTTTCTTAGTACTGTTGTAACAGAGACCAAATCAATATTATAGAAACTTCTTAATATGAATAAAAAATATCCCCAAAGTTGATACACAGACACATATAGCTGTAAATGAAGCATATAAGCAAATTGTATAATACTGGTGGATCACTTTCTTTTGGTACATTAACAATTATGAATTTAATTGGTGTCAACTGAACGTGCTTACAAGAAGGACGCGTTTTCTCTGTCGTATTTTGTTTTTAGTTTTGCTTTTGTATTCATCTCATATATTTTTAATGTTGTTCCATTAATAATAACAACGATTTAGCAATTGCACGTCGTATCACAAACATAAAAAAAAATTATTTATTTTTGACCCTAATCAAACCAACATATTTTTGTTATGTCAGTAAATTCAAATTCTAATCAAATAATTTACTAAATTTTGGCAAAGATCAAATGAGCCAACAAGGCACATATTCGTTGAATTAGGGTTAAAAAATGACATTTTATGCCACCAAAATTGGTCTAGAGCCATCTATTGGAATTTTTTAAACTAAATTCACTCTCCCGTTAAGTTTTTGGATTTCTGCTTCTAACAACTACACCATCATTTGAGCATGAGTAGTTGCGAGTAGATACAAGTAGTTGTGAGTAGTTTGCTCGAAATAGTATTGAGGTTTACATACCAACTCTAACGTTTATCCCAGATATCAGATGAGTAGGAAGTATGGACGATATGGCGATTGTATGGACTTCGAAGCTTTACACAAAATGATTAGAAAGAGAAAGTTTGTCTGTATTAAAATCAATAAGATTCTTTCGGCTTTTAACAGAAAAAATATATTAACAATCATGGCATTCACAATATTTTCGACTTGTTAATCGGAAAAAATGAAGAGGCCAATCATTTATACATAATATGTACCAAAAATGTAGAAATATCAAAATCTCCACCGTACGTTAACCCGAGGTCAATACAAAGTGTATCGACTACAAACAATGAAAACCTGCCTTGAGTTTTCTCTGTGGCAGTTTGGTTCCGTACTAACAAGCTTCCACGAACCAAAACTTCGGTCTACTCATCAGGTAGCTACGACCAAACTACAGAAATATAATCCTATCTTTCTTTTTCTGTTATTTGTGTGGGCTTAAATTAAATTAATTACTTTTTTACTTAGATATTTTTGGCAATAATATTGACTACGCCGTTTAAATTTGTAAACAAATATTTTGATCAAAAGAATACAGTTATTCTGTCGTTCCGAGAGGTTTTGGTTGCAATACATCAGGGCTCATACTAGAACTTAAATATTTCCAATTAGAATTGATTTATTTTCTCATATTTGTACTCGTGTAAACATTAAATATGGCGTGAAGCATATAGTACTAAATAATATTATTATGTTGTTATTTTAGTAATTTATAAGGCTTTTGCTATGTCGTTGAATGCTCTAATAATTCCAGGTATCTAAATTATCTCTGGATTTAAGTGATTTATCGCTATTTACAATTTTGTATTCCGTGCAGATTTATTATTTTAAGGCTGATTAAAATTAGTGATTCGTTTAGATTGTCGAATATTTATACAGATACCTTATTGGTGTGCCAAGGTTTGAATTTGAATTAGTAATTGATGTTGAAGTAAATTAGGATGTGGGTTATGTATCCCTATGTATATAGTGAACGAACTGGCTGATTACTATTAATTTATGTTTGTTTTCAGTTCACGAAAACTTAAAAAACCTGACTCAGGCTTCCAGAAAGAAAATTTCTAGTATACAGCGACGCGATTAGTCATAGCATTGTATCTTATTACAAAGAAAAAAAAATCTCAGAGATTTGATTAAGTTTGTAGCGACTCACAAATTATCACTCACATACATTGGCGTCAGAGTTAATCCAACCAATTAAGCAACGTCTTCATGCCGCTCAACGTTCACATTACCATTTGGGAACACACGCATTCAACCAATGAACTACTGTCTCTTCCACATGAAGAGACAACAAAACAAAATAAAATATTTCTTTTCACTTTAGTCTGCTCTCGTTCTCTGCAGTGACAACACATCGCTTGTGGTGTTGGTCGCCCACCATATTTGGTTCTGTCTGAACACACTCAAAATCGGCGCAACAAAATTTTGTTTTTATGTATGCATGAAAAGTGTGGACACCTGGTAAGAACCGTATCAGGTAAATGGTATGTACTAAAAACTTATTTTCTGTTCTGCTCTCTTTTTGCTCTCTATGATCAATTTTTATTTTAATTTTTATTTTTATTTAACTTTTCGGTGGCGATCATAATGTGTGCGGCGCACACACACCTGCGAATTTTATACGGAGTCACGCATACACACATATATGCACGTGCCCACATGTATACAAGGTTCAGTGATTTTTACAAACTCGCAGCAATACACAAACTTGATCGTACACTATCACAACATATGGAGTCACACCACATCGACAGTCGATACCCATAGATTACATACACATGTGACGATGTACTGCCCCAAAACACAAAGGAGTCACATGAACACAAAATGAAGTCACACCACATTGAATGCGCATATTATAGAAGAGACATCAACACACCAAACATAAATATTTAAAAAAAACATCGACCACATAACGCGAGCATATTTAACGATACGTCAACTACACCATTCATGCTGCTGACCATGGTCAGCAGCAACCTCGCCATTGGTGGTAACGTCCATCATCGCCATCATTACCGCGAGCAGCAAAAACGTGATCACTGATGAAACCCCAAATGGGGCAGCAATAGAGTTTATTTTATTTTATAGGTTTTTCCATTTAGCATCTTTTAATTTTTTATATTGTTATACTCAACAATGGCCCCGCAAAATGTCGCATGGCAAAGTGACCACCCATCCATTCCCAATTGCACTCCCCACCACCTTTTTATACGGCCACAGTCGAAACTCACTTCGACTGCCGTCGTATAACTTTCCCTATCACTAGGACATAGTCAAGACTCACATTGGCTGTCCCACCCTCTCACGAGAAAGTAGAGACTCACATCAACTTTCTTCGGCCACAGTCGAGTCCATGGACTGGGCTCAAAGCGGCCACTGCCAAAATCTCTTCGCCGGTCACAAAGCTGACTCCTGACTTCAGGGGGGCTATTATGAAATTTTCGACGCGCGTTTTTTTTGACAACGTCGAAAATTAGCTATTATGAAATTATTCGATGCGTTTTTTTTGCGATCATATCGAAAATTTTCCTATTATGAAATTTTGTTTTCGATAAAGTCGAACAATATGCGACTGCTCTTGAGATGATGAACATGCATGTGTTCAATAATAAATCGTGAGATAAAAAAATTTCAGTTATTCAGTTCGTAACGTACATTTTAATTTTTTTCTATTTTTCGCCTAATTAATAAATTAATATTAATTAATTTTTTTTCGATATTGTCGAATAATTCAAAATAGCTATTTTCGACCTTGTCGAGTTGGTCGACAACGTCGAAAATTTGCGGTATCGAAAATTTCATAATATAGGTACCCCCAGAATTCATTTTCTGGTCTGACATGCCACATATTCACCCCAATTCTCATAGTCGTATCACGTCATTTTTCATGACTATAGTCAACATCACATCAATTTTGCGATTCTCTTAGTCGTTTGTTACGACTAAAGTCACTTTATACGACAGATGGCACTTGAGTTTTGCAAGTGACAGGCGAATACCACAAAATGGAAAGACGCAATTATTTATTTTATATATTTTAAAATATTGTTTTTTGAATAATTTTGTGCACTGTTTTTAATATGTTATTGTTTAAAATAATAAGATTGTTATTATAAAACGATTTTATTTCTAATTTGCCTAATATATTTCAAGTTACAGTCCTGTCACTTGGTTCGCCCTCAAGAATAGCAATTTTCAAGTGATGTGATACGACTAAAGTCACATCACATGAAATGACACGACTATGGGAATTGGGGTGATTATGAAATTTTCGACATCGCAAATTTTCGACGATGTCGACCAATTCGATAATGGTCGAAAATAGCTATTATGAATTATTCGACAATATCGAAAAAAAACTACAAAAAAAATTTAAAAAAAACTAATTAATATTAATTTATTAATTCGGCGGAAAATTCAAAAAAAATCCAAAATTAAAATATACGTTACGAACTGAATAACTGAAATGTTTTTATCACACGATTTATTATTGAACACGCGTATGCATTCGTCGTCTCAAGAGCAGTCGCATATTGTTCGACTTTATCGAAAAAGAAGCGCGGTCGCCAGCTTTTTTAGTTTCATAATAGGAAAATTTTCGATATGATCGAAAAAAAGCGCGTTGAATATTTCATAATAGCCCCCTGGTATGTGCTTCGACGCTTCCTTTCACCGCTGCCCACCTGCCTAACACGACACAAACTTTGTTTAGTTGATCTGAACACAGACAGACCGAAACCAATCATGTTTGTTCATGCACGTTGATATTACCATTTGGGAACGCACGCATTCAACCAATGAACTACTGTCTCTTCCACATGAAGAGACAACAAAACAAAATAAAATATTTCTTTTCACTTTAGTCTGCTCTCGTTCTCTGCAGTGACAACACATCGCTCGTGGTGTTGGTCGCCCACCATATTTGGTGCTGTCGGCAAAATAGTGCAACAAAATAATACAAATAAAAAACTTTGTTATAAATAATAAAATTAATTTCAATCAATAAATAAATAATTATAAATGTTAATTAATAAATTAAATTAAAATTATGTTTACAATTATTTATTGTGTACTACAAGTTCTAAATTCTGTTGATTAATTATTACATATTTAGTAATAATGGGTTAATTTTGATTGGGTTTTTTCAGAAAGACCTTCCAGAAATTTCAAGTTTGCATCGGACAGGATAGGTAGTTTAGAAATTCTTTTGTTTTGAATATTTTCTCTTCTTAATTTACAAGTACTTCTCGGACTTTATACTTTAGGAACTTTCTGGTAACACTAATTATAATTCATTACAAGGCAGTATCCATCACAGATCGAACTTGTAAAATCGTAGTGGAAGGTATGTAATTGTACTTCTAAGTTGCGGCAGTGACCGGTATGGTGTAAATCAATTGAATAGGTAGCTGATACTAATTTTATTTATTATATAATGTCGCCCCTGAGCTACTCTTTTAAGAGCTGTAAGTTGAACATAAATTAATTATGATTACGATATTTAGAAGTAACCAGAAATCTGATTCGGCAAACTAATAAATGATATTTTAAAAGGCAGTTTTCATTTTTAATAAATCATTAAAGTAGATTAGAAATATATTGTCTTTGTGTTACTAACTATTGGTTATACTTAGATGTCTATAACCGTGTCAATTTCTACCATTACTAACTCAAACGTTATAAATCCTCTTTATGTTGTACTTAACAGGGTGTTTGGTGAGGTCCGGCCATCTTTGGGAGGTCTTCCGTTTAGCTTGGTCCATGAATTTGATAAATTTGACCGTGCTCGATAATTGCCAAACGAATTTTTTATGAAACGAATAATTTGAATTATCGTGGTACCACGACAGCCTTACAGTCTCGATTTTTGTTGGCTGAATATTTAAAATACGAGTCATTCTTTTATTGGAAAAAAATGGAAATTTAATTTTTTAGATCCGACTAATTTGAAGATTATGGGCTACAACAACAACCCAAAACGTACACATTTTCCTCATTCATTTTCCTTTTTCTTATCTGTTCCAGTTTGAATTTCTACGTATTGGCCATCGCTGTGATACGAAATGGCACCCCATAATTGAGTTATTTCTTTTTTTTATTATTATTAGTATTAAGACGTCTGCGCAATACGCACAACTGATTATCAAATCAATAAGAATTTAATAGAAATTACTTCCGTTTGGACAAACCTGTGGACAAACCTGTCCTGGTTCCAATAGTGTCAATATTTCCGCAACATCTGAATTTTTTGAGGTCTGTTGTATAGCTCGAGATGATTTCGGTATATGATGAGTTTCAAAATAAAATGGTTCATTTTCGTCTATGAATTATTAATTTAAAAAATATTTCAATAATTCTAATGTATTGCAAGACCTCATGGATAACATTCTCGAAAACAATTAGTTCTTGCTGCCCGATAATCTCGGTTCTTAGGGAATGGTTTGGTCTAAGATAAATCAAATTTATATTAGAAAACACTAAATTAGGTGAAAGAGCTTTGCCCGATTATTTTTATGCTTTAAGTACGGTTTGCCTGTATAAATATGTATAATGAAATACGTAAAAAACCCAAAAGCAATTTATAGATTTTTTCTTGAAAATATTTTGATATCTTGATAAAATATCTGAGCTTAGCAACGATTCTTAGAAAATATATTTAAATTGTTATGAAGCCATCATAAGTAAATTCCAATGAATAAGAAATGGTATTATATTGAGAGAATTATTTTCGTAAAATGATTTACACTCAATCGTAATTTTCTTTGATAAATTCCTTACGCACATGTTTTTGGTTAACCGTATACTTAATCCTAAACCATTTCGAATGTGTCCGAATTAGTGAAACAGTAAATAATCGACGTGAACAAAATTTTGACAGGTTAATTATAAATAAGCAGCATCTTAAAACTGTTAAGATACACATAATGGAGAAGAAAATCTTTATACAAATTTTATTGAAATACTGATTAACAAAAGATAAGCAATCAAATTAGAATTTTAATCGATTATTTATTCCAACAAAAAAGTTCCATTGAAAAATTGTATCCCTAAATAACACTATGTCTGTGTATATGTTTAGGGATTAAATTACTTGTGTGCGATAATTAAATGTTATGTGTACGATAAGAGAATAAATTAAATGTTGTGTTTCTAACAGGGGGGGTTAATTGCTGCGTGTTTATCTTATTTAATTGGATAATCTTCTAACTACAAACACATGTTATATTTAGTTAAACGAAGTCAACAAACCATAATATTAGTTTGGTATTTTATCAATATTAATGATAATAATTTGCCGAACACATATATTTTACGATACCCTACAGTACTATTTTCCGAATAACAAGAATAACGGCTTTTAAAAACAAAAAAATCTTTATCTTTTATTCACTTGCGTACGTAAGGAACAAAATAATTCAAATAAACAACCATTAGAAGGATTTTGGTTCATATTTAGCCCTAACATGGCTTTTTGTGCTTTGTGATAACAAAAACTTTTTTAATAAATTTTAATTATTCAATTTATTTTGGGGTGAAGACTAAAATATTATTTGGGAAATTTTCTGTTTTCTTTCAGTATAGACACGGTGATATATTGCGGTGAGAATTGTTATAATTGAATTTGTTCAAAAAAAAAAAAAAAAAACAAGATATATAAAATGAAATATAAGATTGTATGAGGATGTGTGACTTACGGTCCTAATAAATTTTCATCAATTTCCACTGTAGTAATAAAATATCTTCACTTAACATAAAATAAATTCTGTCATTCTTTTTCATTTACACGAGAGGGTGGCCGCAAAAGAAATTAAAAAGATGATTTTGGATTAAACAAAAAGTAGAGGAAACAAGCTTTTATCGAAACGAAGATTTTTATTTTAGAATAAAACTTAAACTTGCAGCTGGAGATTTAATTTTAGATCAACCAAATTATTTGTGCCCCTTGCTATATGTTGTAACTTTGCACCGTTCATAAATTGTTTTCGTTTTATATTTACATACATATATAAAAATTAAAATAAAAACAAATTAAATCTCAATGTAATGTATTAGTAGAAGTATAACGCTGAACAAAAAACCTTACAACAGTTTAAACAGATAATTAAAATAACTAGGGGTTTGACAACTATTGATACGCTATCGTAGAGATGACTACGCTTGGCTGAGTATGCCATTTATTGTATTTTTTAAGAATTTTATCTTAAATGAGGGCAGATATTTCTACTTTTTTTTCAGTAGATATATTATGAACGATTGGCCTCTGTATTTCTCTGATTTACCAAATCGAAAATATTGGGATTGCCATGAACAATTAATATATTTGTCTATAAAAATGCCGAAAAATCAACTGATTACAGACAGATAAATTAAAATTCTTAAAAAATATTCGTGTGGGCATAATACACACACAAATGAGGTTTCTCCATGGGTTTTTGGTATTTGATATAGTGAATAATAATTCGCTATGTCAACACGTTCTGGCCAGATACTTAATGTGAGTGGCTAGAGTGGAATTTTTTGTAGTTTGGTCGTAGCTGCCTGATGAGTAGACCAACTTTTCAGTACGACTACGAAACCAAACTACCAATATGAAGAACTCATGAAGGGTTCTCATTTTTGCAGAGTGGTACATTGGTATAACTCTTTGGGCCTTCAGCCAAATTTACGGGCAGGGGGGAAGATATTTCAACTGTTTTTTCAGTAGACACGTTATGAGCGATTGGCCTCTGTATTTTTCTGATTTACCAAATCGAAAATATTGGGATTGCCATGAACAATTAATATATTTGTCTGTAAAAAATGCCGAAAATCAACTGATCATCTATTGTTGTACGTACCTTTAGGGATGTTTTGGGTCATTCGAAATATTCACGCGACTGGTCAAACGGTTTTTATGAATTTTTCAAAATTACTCTACTCAAAAAAAGGTGAAGGTGTTCGTTTGACGGCCAGTAGTGACATGCAATTTGTGAGACCCGTCAAACGGTTTTTAAGAATTTTTCAAAATTACTCTCCTCAAAAAAAGTTGAAGGTGTTCGTTTGACTGAAATTGATACGGAATCGTAGAGATGGCTACGCGTATCTGAATATACCATCATATTGTATGCACCTTTAGGGATGTTTTGGGTCATATAAAATATTTGCGCGACCCGTCAAACGGTTTTTATGAATTTTTCAAAATTACTCTACTCAAAAAAAACGTGAAGATGTTCGTTTGACGGCCATTGACACGCAATTCTAGAGATGGCTACGCGTATTTCAGTATGCCATCGTTTTGGGTCATACGAAATATTTGCGCGACCCGTCAAACGTTTTTATGAATTTTTCAAAACTGCTCTACTAAAAAAATGTGTGTTTCGGTATCGTATGGACCGTTTGAATACTTCTCCGCAAATTAAAAAATAGAACACTAATTAGGCACAATGTATTTATTTACAACAACAAAAATACAAAACAAATACTCCAGCTGGATGTCGTGTGTATCTGAGGTTAAAAATCATGTGTTATTGATAATGTATTGTTTATCTAATTTAACTGTACTTGGCTTAATTGTGTTATGGATCAAAACAAATGGCAAATTATTGACAGTTCTGAATTTTTGATGGATTGTTATCTATGCTAAGAAATGTGCGGGACCTTCGGGATATTTCCAGGATCGGCGCTAAATAATTATTTAAACCACCAGAAATCAGTCAGCTTTTAAATTATCTGAAATAAAGTAATTTTCAACACAATTTCAATGGTTTTGGTTAACGAGATAAACAGATCATCCAGCTATCTAAATATGATGAAAAGAGCCTGTTTGATGGTACGAAAAACCCAAAATTTTAATTTTCATATAATTTAAATTTGAATTGGATATACAGCTAATTTAAAAGTGTAATTTATCAATGTTAATACCTCCACTTGACGTTAGGCGGCTCATACGGTGTGGGGTAGCACGGACATTAATAACAGGGGTGAGAGTACCCTTTTAATTTCTGATCTCAAATAATGTAGACATTGTCAATAGGGGAAGGAAACCTACTTTTATAAATGCGATTAGGCAAGAGGTCCTAGATTTGATACTTGCTTGTCCGCATTTCAGCGACTGGCATTTGTCTGAAGAGGCCTCATTATCGGATCAATTGCACATCAGATTCGATTTGGCGGCTGAGACCATGCAGCGGCATTAAATCAGAATTCCAAAACTGACCGACTAAGACTCTTATAGAGTTTCACTCGAATCAAAAATGCCCTCGGTTGTGGGGAACATAGAGTCTCCAGAGGGTTTGGAGATCTGTTCAAACCAGCCGCATAATTCTATAGACTTGGCTTACGAGAACAGCTGCCCGGTTAAGCGAGGAGAGTTCACAAAGATGGTCCCTTGATGGAACGGGACGCTGGGTAAACTGAGGAAAAAATCGAGAAGATTATTCAACAAGGCTAAACGCACCGGTGAATGGGGCGAGTATAAGATGGCCTAGACGGAATATAATCTCGAATTAAGAAGATCCAAGAGGGCTACTTGGAGGAATTTCTGTGAGGGAATCGATGAATTGGCCCTCTGCAGCTCGTCTCCAGAAAGTCCTTTCCAGGGATCATTCAAATGGTTTAGGACTTCTTCAGAAGCAAGATGGGAGGTTCACTGAAAACCGGAAGGAAACCTTAGAGGTACTACTGGAGACCCACTTTCCGGATTCAGTAGTGGTAGGAGCCCACGAGGACTCGCATGACCCCTCAAGTGAGGTGGCCTATGCGCCTCACAGTAGGATCTGGAGTCTCTCTGGGAAAATTTTCACACCCATCAAGGTCCGATGGGCTATTGAGTCTTTCAAACCTTTCAAATCCGCTGGAGGGGATGGTATCTTTCCATATTTACTTCAAAAAGGTATTGAGGAAATACTCTCCAGCTTGATCCAGATGTTTCGGGCAAGTTATGCTTTTAACTATATTCCGAAACTGTGGAGGAAAGTAAATGTGGTCTTTATACCAAGGAGGCGGGTGTCGTCAAGGCACCCAGGCCAGGGCATGTTGGTCAATTAGCCTCACATCGTTTCTATTGAAGACGATGGCAAAAATCCTGGAATATCAAATAAGAAGTGAGGTCCTTGGAAAGAATCCTCTGCATCGGGACCAGTTTGCGTATCAAACTGGTAAATCCACCGTGATGGCCCTTAGCGGTCTAGTCACGAGGATTGAAAAAGCAGTGACATATAAAGAAATTGCCCTTTGTGCCTTTGTGGACATTGAGAGGGTAGCAATGGAAAAAGGGTTCCGCTTTCTACAATTAGGTGGATCCGTTCCATGCTGGAACATCGTGAGATTACTGCCAGACTAGGTGGCGAGTCATTAACCATCAAGGCCGTAAAGGGCTGTTCCTAAGGAGGCGTACTATCTCCTCTTTTGTGGTCATTGGTTATTGACGGACTACTGGTCCTTCTGAGTAGCCATGGGTTTGATGTCCAGAGCTATGCGGTGATGTGGCTATCATAATCAGAGGCAAGTTTGATGAGGTTATTTCTGATCGCATGGAAAATGCACTCAATATAATATGGCAGTGGTGTTACCAGGAAGGACTCAGTGTCAATCCAAACAAAACTCTCATTGTTCATTTTACGAGGAGGAAAAAGCTCGCACTTACAGCTCCCTCGTTTAACGGTACTACTGTGCCTTTTTCCAGCGAGGTTAAATATCTAGGGGTTATACTAGATCAAAAATTAAACTGGAACCAACATTTGTTGAAAGTTCAAAATAGAGCCACCAAGGTTTTCTGGGCCTATCAAAGACTCTATGGGCGTACTTGGGGACTACAACGAAAAATGATCTACTGGTCATTTCTTACAATCATTAGGGCTATGGTCACCTACGCATCGGTTGTATGGTGGCCTAAAACTGAGCCGAAGGCAACGCAAACCTTCTTGAATAAGGTTCAGCGTGTAGCCTGCATCGGTGTTATGGGCTCAATGAAATCATGTTCAACCGCGGCAGTGGAGACACTTCTAAGACTAACACCATTACACCTGCATATTAAAAAGTATGCTGCAATTATGGCCCCGAAAATGCAGGCGGAAGAAAATATCAAACCAGGCAATATGGTGGGTCATCTGGAAATTCTTAAGGAATTTCAGACAGACCCTACCATAGGAATGCCTTCCGACTGTATGCCAGCTAAACTGGACTTCCACAAACCATTCTGTGTTCGGTTACCTGACCGGGATATGTGGAGTGCAGGTGGACCATGCTTTGAGCGAGGGTCCAGATGGTTTATAGATGGATCAAAAATGGAAGATTGGGCGGGGATCGAAATACACGGGAGTGACACTACCCTCTCGAAGTCCTTGGGTACCAATGCTACCGTTTTTCAAGCAGAAAGAAGTACATGTTATAGAACTTTGCGCTAGGATAGGCATAGCAAAAGGCCTAAACGATGCGAAGATTTATATTGTATCAGATAGCCAATCGGCCTTAAAGGCTCTTAGGTCTTGTACCGTTGAGTCAAGGCTGGTAATGGATTGTCTGAAGGTTATTAAACATCTGGCAGGCTCAAATAAGGTAACACTTATGTGGGTGCCAGATCATACTGGAATCGAAAGAAACCAGGCAGCTGATGGCCTTGCCCGTGAGGATTCTGCCTCTCCATTTATTGGACCAGAACCCTTCTGCGACATCACTAAGGGGCACCTTAGAGCAACGGTAAAACGCTGGGAGGATGTTCAAAAGTCCTCCTACTGGCGCAGAATTCCAGGTTTGCGACAGGCGAAGAAATGTATATCACCTTCGTCTGTCAGGGTTAAGGAGTGTCTTGAACTTAGGAAACCTGAGTTGAGGCTGCTTACTGGCTTCATCACAGGTCATTTCCCCTTAATATATCACCTTAAGAAGATGGGCCTAAGTACGACAGATGGATGCCGCTTCTGGGATCTGGAAGCGGAATCAGCGGAATATGTTTTGTGCCACTGCAAAGGCCATTTTCCAACAAAGACTGCAACATCTAGGAGGGAGAACAATGAGCCCGGATTGTATGTATCTTGTATTATCAGATTCATTAAGAGCCTGAATATTGACAGGACGGATAATTAAGTAGGGTCCAGCACAATAGATCTGTTAGGTCGCGGTCGAGGCTTATCGCCCACATACCCCTTCAATCGATAATAATAAAATAACAGTGTAATTTTTTGATATTTTTTTAGCATAAACTTCACATATCACTAAAAAGTTTGAAAAATTGTAGAATACCAAAAGTTGTTTGTCTTGTGGCAAATTATTACATAACTAATACATTATAACATTACATAACTTATCTTTCTTTTAAAGTTCTTAATTCTCTCCAATTTCCATATTAGTGAACAGTTTTCATCATCTCTTGAACGGAAAGCGTTTGCAAAAGAAAGTTTGCAAAAGATTATTTTAGCAGAAGCTGAGTATTGTGTACGTACATAAAAGTTTTGTAAAATTTGTATGGCTTAGTAGCTTTCAATTATTTTCCACAAATATTCAAATTCCAAGAAAAGTTTCTAAACCTAGTAAAAGCTTTATGTTGCCGTTTTTTGTTCATGAACTTACCTCAAATCCACTTTTCAGATTTTAATCATGATTATTTAAGCTCGTTGTTCTAAAATGGCGAAATGAGATGTGAGACCGTTAGATAAACAGTTGAAGTATATTTCTAATTAAAAATAGGAATTTAAAAAAAAATTTAGTTCTCCCTGTAAACTACAACATTGAACATACGACGAATAATTTACAAAAGCAAATTAACATGTAAATGACTCATCTACAAATTTGCATACAATTTTGTTTAAAAGCATTTAAATAAATATTACAGAAAGTTCAAAAAAGCTTTTACATTAAAGATTCATAATCACTTTAGTGTCTGCATGCGTTTAATGTAAAAATTACGTTTTGTAAAAGATGAATATTTTCGCGTGGACGACCATATCCAAATTTTTTTTATATGTTTTGGAAAAAAATCAATTCCAAAAGCATTTTTTTTTTTTTTTTACAAAAACACGAAAATAACATTAAGTTTTATCATCACCTACACATCTGTTGGCAAAAAATTTGTTATTTTTTAAGCGATTACGCTAGGTGAATAACTTCTATACCACACAGCCGGGTGATTTTAAACCTGTACGTTTAGCTTTGCAAGTATGGCGATTTTTTGTTTTGGATCATCCTGTGTATACCATATCTAAATTTCGTTGGAATTTTATTAAAAATAACACTATCTCGACTTTTTGTGTAAATAACGGTATTATGAAATATACTGTAGGTATTTATGTGTTCATCAAATTTAAAACATAAATTTAAACGATTGCGTACTTAGATACCGCATCAATAGCATAACAAACTTCTATTTAGAGTGGCGCGTTCGTTTAGAAAAATTATAGTTATCCTAATAACAAAACCATAAAATTATATTATGTATTCAACATATGTACTGTACACATACATATATACATAAATCAATTTCAATCGAAAACGATACAATTTAGACCAAAAAAAATTAAGAGAAATATATTTTCATCTCGCAAATTTTGTAGAATTTCTAACGATAACGCGATGGAATTTTTTATATCTTTGGAATGTAATATTCCCTCTATACCATATAAAGGTTATTAGAGTGTGGTTTGGAGATCTAGAACACAATTTAGATATATGTTATTATTATTATTATTAATGAAGGGTAAATTATTCATTAATGCAGATAACGCAAAAAAAAGCTTAAACAAACAGTTAGTGAATTGGAAAATGGATAAAAAATAAGAAAATATTTTTTAACAATTTTCTGTTTTACATCATAGCTTATATAGTAAAAAAAAAGTTGTATAGATTCGTAAACTAAATTTTACAATTTTTGTTGCTAGAACAAGATTAATTTATTTTGTATCATATTTGTGTGTATGTAACCGAATATACCGAGTACGCACTCACGACTTATGTAATCAAATCTAAAATTTAAATTCATTCTCATTATACAACAACACGGTTTTTTGTGCTGCCGGTATGGCGTGTACACCACAAATAAAACAAAAAGCACAGAAAGTTCTAAATTATTTTTTTTATTTTTCCATTTTCATCTTTCACCCAAAATTAATGTTAATCTGGTAAATGGGTTTGGATATTTTTTTTTTTTTGTAGGTAAGCTCCCAAAACGAGCTTTCCTGTTGTGTATTTTGTGTTCGGATTTTTATTTAATTTATTTTTTAAGTTTTTAGACAAAAGAAATTATACTCAATTTGCCTAGCACCATCATTAAAACTTAATAAAACATTCTTGGTGTATAACAACACTGTTTTGGTTTCTTGTTGTATGATGAATGAATTGAAAATGTTAAACCGCAGCAGGTAACTTATCTTTTTTTTTTTTCTTTTTTTCGTTAAGTATACAAAAGTGTTGAAATTACGATTTTTTTTTTATATTCTGTTCCTTATTGATGATGGACATAAAATTACTTTTTGTGTAAATGAATTTAGCAACGGTTTTTGTTTTGGAAAATTTGGGGACATGATTTAACTCCTATAATTCGCGACCTTATAATGATTAGATTTTAACTAATATTTTGGATGATTGATTAAGGAAAACAACCCTTCGTTTGGATCAGCCCGAGTTAAATGTTATCACTTGGTAAAGAAAACTATTTAGTATATTTTTATTGTTCTTTATTAGAAGGTTCGTGTAAAACTAACTAATCATTATTAATATAATTTAGTTTAAATGAAATTTAATACAGGATGTTGTTGCGATAACGTAACTCCTCCCCTCTAGTAGTGAAGTGACGGCCATAAAGTCGCTGGGTTTGTGGTGTCATTGGTTGTAGCTATAATCGTGGGTTCATCTTGCTGGATTGGATTCTTCCTACATTGCTTTAAATTGAATTGGTTGACAATCTTATAAATTATATAAAATATGATTATTAGAAGAACAGTAAATCCTGCAATTACAGATTTAAATGACTGATTAGTGGCCTGTTTCAATACAATAAATCCCTTCAAATTTTCTAATGTCCAATTATTCAGTTTTTGAAAGTTGAGTTTTTCAACTATCTCATGATGTTGAATGTCGTTGTATATTGTTGAAATCATTTCTATCGTGTCCCAATACATTGGAGTTTTGCTTTTATATTCGAAGCCATTTATGAAAATTGAACAGTTTTTGAAATGAATTAATAATATTCATTTCAATGATTTGTGTTTTATATTGGTACCACACGATGTTTCTATAGCAACTTCATTTTGCGATATGATAAGCAAGTGTTCGGGTTCAAATATTTCTATTGTGTCACCAATGTCTGTATTGGTTTTTAAGGTGCAATTTGCTGGTTGATTATTGATGATATTTGGGACGCATCCAAGTTAAGAGTTTTACTCGAACATTATATAAAAAAAACGAATTTATTTTATTATTTTGTGTTTATCTTTTACATTTCAAACTAAAACTAACTAACTTTCAAAATATGTTAACATATTATATATAAAAAATTGCTTAATAAGTAAATTATAATATTCTCAAATAACTAGAACATGTCTGCGCGTGTTCTTACATGTGTTTTCCTTTTAAGCTGATTTAGCGTCTTTAGGTGGTCAATTCTAGTTGTGTTAACTTCCATTTACTGTGTTCGGTTGAATGGATTCTTTTTGGCAATATCTTATCCTTTCGATTGTGAGGCATGGTTTATTCACATATTGTTGAAAATATTCGCTTAATAAAAGGAATGGGGTTATAATTTGGATAATAGGAATTGTTAATTGGTAATTCTTTTAAATGGTAAAAAGAAAATGAATTTGGGTGAAATATTGGTATTCTAATAATAAAAATTATATTAGTATGGTTATAGTAAGCGTGGAGTTCGAGGAATTCGTAAACGTTTTCGTCGGAAAAAACATTAACACTTTGTTCTCTTAGCTTAACGGAAACGTAATTGATTTCGGTTGGGTGTAAGATATGTTTAGATATGATCCCGAGTTTGGCTAAAAGTAATGATTCGGAAATATCTTTCAAATGTTCACTCAACATGTCCATGTTGAATAGAATTTGTTCAAAATATTGATTGATATGCAAGGTTCGTTCAATATCATTTAATTTTTCGATTATTTTGTCATGAAAATTGTTCAAGTATTTCTCTAAATGTTCCTGTTGTTTGTTTTTGTGTTTTGTGATATTTTTAAGTCTTCTCAACATTTGTGTGTTAATATAGATTTGTTTTTTCATTTGATTACTAATTTCATTCTGAGTTGATTGTAGACTGTTTAATTTTGTGTTAATTTCTACGTGGTCGTCCATGTTTCCAGTTATTGTTTTAATGATTCCTTCAAGTCCGTTGATAAGTCCTTGCTTGTTTCTGTATTTCGGCCGAATCAGATCTAAGTCGTTTGATCTAATCGTTTGATAATGTGTGACAATTCTTCCGTAATAAATTTAGTTTAGGTAAAAAATCAATATATTTCGTGATTGATTGTGAAAGTAGTCAATATTTCTTGTTATTAAATTTAAAATTTATGTCATGCTCTGTTAGGTTGATTATGTGAAGTAGTTTCGAATAACTCGTTATTATTCTTGCATTTCCTAATTTTAGGGGTAAAAGTCCGTTGTTGTTATTCAAGTCATGAATTTCAATTTTTTGCTGTACTGTAATTTGAAGTTTAAGTGCCCTGAAAATAAATTAAGTGTTGCGTTTATTTTTTATCTTTTGCTTTTGAACCGTTCTTTTGTCCGTCGTCACCGTTACTTATTATCACTTACAACTATGTGTTTCATAAACCTAGGTGCTAACTTATTTCTACGGTTTTCTAATTCATAAATCTTTTCACCTACTTCATAATTTTCTGGTTCTGCTCTATTTTCATTTAATTTTTCTATGTTTCTCGTTTTATTTACTAAGCTAATATTATGTGCTAAACTGCATAAATCATCATAATTTTTAGAATGTTTCCTAATGAAATCTTCACTAGATTCGTTGTTTTGTTTTGCCAAATTTAATGGGTTTGATTTGGCATAATGTCCATTTATTAGCTTGAATGGAGTTAATTTGGTCGTCGAGTGTATGGCATTATTATACGCAATAATTGCTTCGTTCATTATTTCGTTCATGGATTTGATCTTATCTTGATTAAATATAATTCTGATTATTTCTGTTAATGTTGAGTGGAAACGTTCTACTGTATTTATAATGTATTTCTATGGTATATAATTTCAAAAAATCCTTAAAAATACTTGAGAGAAATTCCAGTCCATTGTCTGCTATAATTTTCACGGGTATACCGTGGTGGGAAATAAAATGTTTTAAAGCTTTTACTATATAAATACTATTTCTTCCTATTAAATGGTAGACACGATGTATATGTGAAACATATACATTTATGTGTAATATTTTTAGTGGTCTATCCGGGAGGGTTTCCGTTAATTAGCATTTTATTTGTTTAACATTTCTTTCATATTTATAGGTTTAGCAGATTTCACAATTGTTAATTATACTAGAAATAACATTTTTCATTTTTGGAAAGAAATAATCTCTTTTTAAGTGTCAGAGAGTTTCTTGTATCCCTCTATGGTTGGATTTAATATGGTAATTCCTAATTATATCTTCTTGGTCATCTCTTTCTACTACATCTCTCACTATAAAATTACATCTAATTAATTTAATCTTAGAATAACTAAAATATTTAGAAAATGTTGCTTGTACGAGCTTAAAGGTCTCATCATCTGTTAGTATTCCTGTTATTTTTTCGGAACAAAATAGTTTTTGAATATTTCTAATATGACTTCCTCTTTCATGAAGTCATTTCTTCGTATTATAAATCTTTTTTGTGTTTTTAAATAATATCTTATATTTTATATCTGGTTTATCTATTATACTATTTTCTAATATAACCTGGTATGTGAGATTTTGAATAAATCTCACCATATTCCTGATTGCTGTTCTGGTCATCAACCGTTAATCGATGCTAGTGACGTTGATGATCAAGTGTTTAAGTCATCTGCAAACTCAATCAATCATGATCGGGATCAATCGAAGAATAATACTAAATCGCCACTGTCGTTTCAAGCTTCTCATCATACTCATAATAGTTGGGCTGGACATCATATCAAACCTCATTCTGAGCGACCAATTATTATTGGCACTGGTGATCTGGTCTCGTCGCTCCAGGTTGTGAAGCCACGTACAACTTTATTTGTTTTTCGACTCCATAAAGATGTTTCCGAAGCTGTAATTTTGGATTATCTTAAAGATAAATTTAACATTGAGGATGTAAACTGCCAGCGTATTATATCTCGACGGAGTAATGATGCAGACCATAATTTTTCGTCATTTAAATTATATGTGGACGCTACTGATTTTGAGAATTTATTACAACCTACTTCTTGGCCTGCTGGGTCATTAATTAAAGAATTTGTAATTTTTAATAAGGGACGAACCAATAAATCGAATTTTCCCGTTCTTCAACGAAACCAACCAACTCTTTAACTTATGCCAGTCGTTTTGATAAACAAACTAATCATTATAATTTGACGTCTCCGAGATTATTTTATCGTAATGTTGGGCGTATGTCGTCTAAGTCAGCTGAATTTTTGAATTTCTTTTATTCAACGGATTTTAAATTTTTTGCTCTTGTGGAAACTGGATTTCAAGAAGGGATCTTTAATAATGAGTTCTTTTCTGATGACTTTGTCGTTTATAGATGTGATAGATCTATTTTTAACAGCACTAAAAAAAGTGGAGGTGGTGTGCTGTTTGCAGCCCATTCTTCTGTGCAAAGTGAGCTGGTTGTAGTACCTGGATGTGGATCTATTGAGTTTTTATGTGTCAAAACTTTAATTTGTAATAATTTATTTTATTTTATAGTTTTGTACATACCACCTAGCTCACCTACTGATGTTTATTTGAGTCATGTAGATTGTATATGTGAATTGGTTAATATAATTAATTATAATGATACTTTAGTTGTATTAGGTGATTTTAATTTAAGTAATATTAATTGGTTGGTTGATAGTGAAACTGAGTCTTTGGGGTTACTCCCTTCGGATATTCTATCTGCAAATGATGCAGCGGTGGTGGATGCACTGTTCAGTTTCAATCTCAAACAAGTAAATTTATTTTGTAATGATAACAATTCGTTTTTAGATTTAATTTTTGTTAATAATACGGAATATTTGTCAGTTCATGAGTCTTTGACATCTTTCAAGGAAAATGATATTCATCATAATTCCCTCGAGATTATATTTCATGTTGGTAATCGAGATGATAAATGTCGAGTTTTTTCTTTTGATGATTCGTTTTATGATATTAAAGAATGCGACACACCTGGTCTCTCTGAATATCTCCGTGGCGTTTGTTGGGATGATTTTTTTCGAGCCAATGATGTTAATGAAAATGTAAAAAATTTTAATGACTTACTATTTGTTGCTTTTGATAAATTCGTACCTTTGAGGAAAAAACGTAACTATAATTACCCACCATGGTTTGATTCTGATTTGATCAACTTACGTAACCGTAAAAATAAAGCTTACTATAGATTCAGATCCAATAATTGTCAACTGAATAAATCCAAATTTGTTGATCTACGTGAACAATTTAAATCTGTATTTCATTCTAAATATTGTCAGTATATAAGTGTGATTGAAACTAATATCAAACAAAACCCTAAAACATTTTGGAAGTTTGTTAACGAAAAACGTAATACAACTGGCTATCCATCGGTAATGATTTTTAATGGAGGTAAACTGAGCACGGTTCCTGAAATCTGCGAGGGTTTTGCTAGTTTCTTTCAATCGGTGTATAAAGTTAATTACGGATCCTTTGAAAGCGACCCTACTGTTAGTAATTGCCAATTTAACATTCCGTATCTATCAATAACTGAAGATGACATTTATGAATATCTGTCAGATTTTAATGATGGATGTGGGCCTGATGGGATACCTTCGTCAATACTTAAATGTGTGAGCTCATATATTGTAACTTCATTATGTTATATTTTTAACCAATCATTAATTTCTGGACAATTTCCTACAGCTTGGAAAATTTCTCACATTGTTCCAATTTACAAAAAGGGTAACCGTTCTGATATATCAAATTATCGTGGTATTTCAATTCTTTCGTCTATACCAAAACTTTTCGAATTAATTGTGTCGAAACATTTGTTATTCCATACTAAAGAGATAATTTCTTGTTTCCAGCATGGTTTCACCAGTGGAAAATCTACGACTACCAATCTGCAATTTACTAAATTTACTATTGAGTCACTTGAATCTAAAGGCGCCCAAGTTGATTCAATTTACTTTGATTTTGCTAAAGCTTTTGATTCAATCGACCATAAAATTATTATTGAAAAACTTTCGGTTATTGGTCTTGATCCAAATTTTCTTAAATGGATTTCTTCTTATCTAGTTGGTAGGAAGCAGTATGTTCTATTGAATGATGTTAAGTCAGATTATATCTATTGTCATTCAGGAGTCCCTCAGGGGTCCCATTTAGGCCCAATTATATTTCTTTTATTCGTGAATGATATTCCTAATATTTTTAAATTCTGTAAATGTTTATTATTTGCTGATCATTTGAAGATTTTCATGCATGTTCAATCTGTAAGTGATGCTGAGGTTTTGCAATCTGAAATTAATATATTGTCTAGTTGGTGCTCTAAGAATAAATTGTTCATCAATGTACAGAAGTGTAAGGAGATGTCGTTTTTCAGAACACTCAATCCAAATATTGTTAATTATTATTTCGATGGAGATCTACTTTGTAGAGTTACTTCAACTGTTGATTTAGGAGTTCTGTTTGATCAGAAATTAACTTTTGCGTTACACATAGATGAAATAATATTAAAGGCCAATTCTATGTTAGGTTTTATTTTTAGAATGACAAAGGATTTTATGGATGCATTTTCGTGTGTTAGTCTATATACTTCTTTAGTAAGATCTCACCTTGAATATGCTGTAGTGGTTTGGTATCCTCATCAGGATGTGCATATTGCAAGATTGGAATCTATTCAGAAACGTTTTACTATCTATATGGCCAGGAAGCTTGGTCATTTATCTGATCGTCATCTACCTATGTGGGAACAGGTGCGAAGTCTCCCATCGTATGTGATTCGGTGTGAGTGCCTTCACATTGATACGTTGGTTAAACGCCGAAAAATTGCCTCTGCCTTGTTTGTTAGTGATTCTCTTAGTGGCCGCATTAAGTGTCCTGAACTCATTTCTGCTTGGAGCATTTATGTACCTACCAGAAGCTTGCGTCCAATGGAATTTTTGTTTGTTGACTTTCATAGAACGAATTATGGTTCCAATGAACCAACCAAGTCAATGGCTAGAATTTTTAATGTATTTCACCATTTATTTCATTTTGAGAGATCCAGAGTGTATTTTCGGAAGGCAATTAGTAATTGCCATTTTTAATCTCATTTTACGTTTTTAAAGTTTTCGTTTTTTCAGGTAATGTTCCGTATTGTTAGTATTCAATTTCCTTATGTAAGAATTCGCACTTGTCCAATTGGACTTTTAGGTTTGCTTCCCCGAGTCTTTGAAATATTTAACTTAAATATTCAGTATGTTCTTGTAGGGGGGTCGAATACAAACACAGATAAATTCGCCCTTGATATTCCCTTAGAATGTTATTCATTACTCTTTGGAACGTTGACGGCGCATTTTTTAAGCCGAAAGACATTCGAATAAATTCGTAATGCCCATTGTCAACACTAAAAGCTGTTTTGGGAATGTCCCTTTTGTTTATTTCAATCTGATGAAATCCGGAAACTAAATCTAACGTACTAAAATATAAGCATTTCCCTAGCTTATCTAAAATTTCATTGATGTTAGGAAGAGGGTATCTATCGTCTACTGTTTTATCGTTCAATTTTCTACAATCTATAACTAGTCGCCATTTTTGTTTGCCACAAGCGTCTGCCCTTTTTGGTACGATCCAAATGGGGGACGACCAGGGTGAGAAACTGGGTTGTATAATGCCCTGTTCTAACATTTTAGATATTTGTGATTTTATTTCATCCTTGTGGATTTCCCGGTAACGGTACGATTTTGTGTACATTGGTACATCGTCTGTTGTGTTAATAGAATGTTTGATTTCGTTGGTGAATGTTAAAAGATCACCATCTTTAAGGAATATGTCTTAATGTTTTTTACAAATTTTAAGTAGCTCAGTTTTTTCTTCGTCATTCAAGTGGTCCAGTCTTAGTAAATTTTGTAGGTTACTGTTTGATTTAGTTAGAATTTGATTTTTAAATTGGTCGATTGAATAATTATGTAATTCGAAATGTTTCTGTTCTATTGATTCTACCTTTAAGGGTTGTTCTAGCCTAAATGTCTTATGTTCGTTTGAAGTATTTTTTATTTCAATGTTAGAATACCATTTGACACTATGGTATAGTCCTTCAGAAATTTGTATTTCGTCCGTGATTATTGGTGGTTTAACATATAAGCCTCCGTTTTCTACGTCTACTGGTAGTCGTGTAATTAATTTAGAGTGTGGGGGAATTTCATATGTTCTTGACATTAAACAAAGCTTTGAAAGTAATGGGATCTTAACTGTATCAGTTTCTAAATAATTGTCTTTGAAATTGAATCGAATTTTTAATTGTTGCATCATTTCTATACCTATTAATCCGTCATAGTAATTATGGAATTTAAAGAGGTAAAAGGTCAAATTTTCGTTTGTTCTAAATTCTTTAAGTCCAGGTATAACAAGTTTTTTGTCTATGTTCTGTTTATTAAATATAGTATAGTCGTAATTTCTATAGGGTCAATGACAATAAAATCTTTTTCGTCGATTAAAATTGGGTTTACAAAAGATTTTCAACTACCTGTGTCAATAAGAAATTTTAAATTTTTATTACCGTTTCTAATATGAATGTAAGGAAGAAGATGGTCTTTATTATATTATTATTATTTATGTCTAAATATCCGATTTGTTCTCCGAGGCGATTAAACGAAAGTTTTCCTCGTCTATTTCGATTTCTTGTTGAAGTTCTAAATAATCTAATTCTGTTGTATCTGTTACAGAATCATTTGATTCGCCTTCAATATTAAATAGTTCTTCCGATATAAATCTTGACTGGTTAGTGGGTTGAATTGTTCTATTTGCTTGATATTGATTAGGGGATCTATATTTTGAATGTCCACTTGATATATGGTATCCATTGGTTCTGGTTTTGGATAATTGGGTCTTGTAAACTGGTTTGAATATTATTGAGGTTTATAATATTGTTGAAAGGGTTTGTGATTGGAATTTTGTGGGGTTCTAAATATATATTAAAATTTTGAGGTGGTCTTGGATAATTAAAATTATTTGGAGATTGGTTGTAAAAATTCTTTGAAGGTGTCCTGAAGTTAAAATTAGGTGGAATATTCCTAGTTGGTATTTGGTTATATGAAATATTCTGTCTCAGATTTGGGTTATTTTGTGGCTTTGAAATTGAACCAACATTTCCGTGAAGTTTGAATGATTGGTTATTAACTGTGTGAATTTTATTATTTTTCATATAGTTGATATTCTGTTCTCGCAAACAATAGCTAAATGATTCTGCTAGTGAACTGGGTCGCATTGCTCTTATGATTGACACTAAAGGTTCCTTAAGGCCAGATAGGAATGTGTTTAGACACATTTGCTCATGGAGTGTTTGTTTAGATTTAACAACGTTATTATCTGTTTCATGGATTTTAATATGGTTTATTATTGTAAAATATATATCTATTATTTTAGAATAAAAACTTTCAACTGTTTCATTTATTTGGGTCATAGAATGTAAATCTTTAATTAAACTAGTTTCATTTCTTTTATCGGAATTGTGAGTCGTTAAATTGTTTTTTTTATCAGTCCATGTCAGTGGAGTCCCGTACATGTTTAAGACGTCGTTGGCTGGTCCAACTATCCTATTCCATATTGCCCTTATTATAATTTTAGCGTAACTTGTACCTTCAATATCCTTCATTAAACTAAGCATTTTTTCGACATTGTCAATAATCTGGATTCATTTTGAGTGAATTTAATTTAAATGATTCTAAATTATTACTTTTAATTTTAATATATTCTAAACTTCTACCGTAATCCGCGGTATGTTTTGGGTGAGTTTTACACGAATTTTTCAATTTACCAAGTTTTTTAAAAGGTGGGAACATAAAAGGAAATAACTATATAAAGGATAGCGAAACTAACAAAATAAAAGACTTACCAGACCAAACTGCCGATTATTGCCCCATACCAGTTGTTCGTCACCCCGTTGTGACCGTCAATAATATTTAAACACCAATATGCCGTTGATGTCGAAATTTTTGTGAATTGGTATTCAACTATAGTTATTTTCTGTTTATGATTTTTACTTTTTTAACTTTTATGCGATGCGATGCACTTGAATAAATTTTCTTGACATTTTTATATATATATATATATATATATATATATATATATATATATATATATATATATATATATATATATATATATATATATATATATATATATATATATATATATATTATATATATATATATATATATATATATATATATATATAGATTAGGCTAGAAAATGTTCACGATTTATATCACAGTACACGCAATTTTCGTTTAAAAGTTTCCACACACTTTTGTTTTAAATTATTTTATTATTTTATTCTCTTTCACTTATTTACTTTTTCGTTATCTATGCTTATATACTTCTACTTTATTATATTTTTTTATCTGGTCGAACTAAACTGCTAGTTAGTTGTATCGGAACCATATTAAAACAATTATTATTTGCATATCCATTCATAAATCGTGGGTCTGTTGGAATTGGCGTATTTTGTACTAGCTCATTTTATGGTGTTAATGGTGGTGGTGCTGGACTTGAACCTCTTTGAAAATACTGAAACATTTTTATATTCGTCACACATTTTCGGAACCAAACAATTAAAAATAACTAATGAAACTATGACCAATTGGACAGATATCAGTCATGTCCTAAATGTCGAAAATTGTTTGTATAGTTCAGGTTGCATGACTTTTGCTGATTACATTTAACTTGTTTAGTAATTATTTTTGATTGAAATATGGGGGAATCAGTTAGCAAAAAATTCAATAATTTTCACAATTTGTAGTAAATAAAAAAGATATTTTATGTTGCTGATATTGTTTCAGAAGAGGTCTTATTCCGCTACAAAATACGAAAATTCTATAAACCAAATTTATAAAAACACATTGTTGAGACTTATAAATCAATATTGCAAAAAAACTATCAATTGATATACATAGTCTACTTAATCAAAATTCCATCATCATTAGATCAAATAAAAAGATGAAAAATCTATAATAAAATATATTTATCAATCAATAAAATCACTGATAAGACACAACAGTTTATTATCATCATTACATTCGTATTATAATCATAAAAATGAACAGCGTTATATCAATCATAATTTTGTCCCAATATCTTGTACAAATATAAAATAAAAAATTATATTTTGTTATTCGTGTCATAAAACACCCTCTAAAAACATACGATTTACCCTCCTTCCATCTATATACATATCTCATAAACTATACATAAAAAACTCGAATGTGCAGCAACGGTAACTGTATGCTATACTCATATTTGATTTGAAAACTCTCTCGGTATACGGCAACATACAATATGTGTGGAACGAGAATACTCACATGTATGAGTTGTTTTTTTTTCCGGAATACCTAAGTAAGACATAAAATAATATAATATGTTTTATGTTTTTGTTGCTTCGGTTGACATCAACGTCTAAATATAAATTAAAAATAAGAATTATTTATTTATTTATTAAATATTTTTATAATAACATCATTAAAATTTATACAAATACATAAATTTCATACTTTTAATCATCATAATTTATTTACCTTTCAACATTGTGACAATATTATTATATGATGTTATAACATTTGAAACAGTTGATTTTTTTACGTTTAGAGGTTAAATAAATACATTAAGTTAGTTTGTATATTATTTGCAATTAAATGATATTATGAGTATGTCAGTTTATTATGTTGATCATGGCTGATGGGTAACATACGAATAAAACTGTTTTCCTTTATTTTATGTACTGCAAATATGTTCACCTAATTTGTGTAAGTCATATCGTCACATAGTATTACTTAATGAATGTATGCGTGACTTGTATATCTAGAGACTTCTCTGTTTTGTTTACAAAATTTACAAAATTCATTAAAGTGATAAAAAAGGTTAGGTCTATTCGACATTACCCAAAGCATTATTTTCATTAGAATTTTTCTATACTCCGCTATTTTTCTTCATTTTGCGTCGTAGACGTCCTTAAATTCAGAATCAATGACTCATAATTTATATTTTATATTTTATAATTTTATAATTTTAAAATTTTATAATTTTATAATTTTATAATTTTATAATTTTATAATTTTATAATTTTATAATTTTATAATTTTATAATTTTATAATTTTATAATTTTATAATTTTATAATTTTATAATTTTCTAATTTTATAATTTTATAATTTTATAATTTTATAATTTTATAATTTTATAATTTTATAATTTTAAAATTTTATAATTTTATAATTTTATATATAATTTTATAATTTTATAATTATATAATTTTATAATTTTATAATTTTATAATTTTATAATTTTATAAATTTATAATTTTATAATTTTATAATTATATAATTTTATAATTTTATATTTATATAATTTTATAATTTTATAATTTTATAATTTTATAATTTTATAATTTTATAATTTTATAATTTTATAATTTTATAATTTTATAATTTTATAATTTTATAATTCTATAATTTTATAATTATATAATTTTATAATTTTATAATTTTATAATTTTATAATTTTATAATTTTATAATTTTATAATTTTATAATTTTATAATTTTATAATTTTATAATTTTATAATTTTATAATTTTATAATTTTATAATTATATAATTTTAAAATTTTATAATTTTATAATTTTATAATTTTATAAATTTATAATTTTATAATTTTATATATAATTTTATAATTTTATAATTTTATAATTTTATAATTATATAATTTTATAATTTTATAATTTTCTAATTTTATAATTTTATAATTTTATAATTTTATAATTTTATAATTTTATAATTTTAAAATTTTATAATTTTATAATTTTATATATAATTTTATAATTTTATAATTATATAATTTTATAATTTTATAATTTTATAATTTTATAATTTTATAATTTTATAAATTTATAATTTTATAATTTTATAATTATATAATTTTATAATTTTATATTTATATAATTTTATAATTTTATAATTTTATAATTTTATAATTTTATAATTTTATAATTTTATAATTTTATAATTTTATAATTTTATAATTTTATAATTTTATAATTTTATAATTTTATAATTTTATAATTTTATAATTCTATAATTTTATAATTATATAATTTTATAATTTTATAATTTTATAATTTTATAATTTTAAAATTTTATAATTTTATAATTTTATAATTATATAATTTTATAATTTTAAAATTTTATAATTTTATAATTTTATAATTACATAATTTTATAATTTTTTATTATATAATTTTATAATTTTATAATTATTTAATTTTAAAATTTGATATTTGACATTTGATATTTTATATTTGATATTTGATATTTAATATTTTATATTTGATGTTTGATCTTTTAATTGAACGTTTGAATTTGAATTTAATGAAAAATTTATTCGGGCTCGTAACATTATCGAGAAATGTTTTGGGGTTTTAAAATCCCGTTTTCGGTGCCTGCTACGCCACAGAACCTTTCATTTTCATCCACGTATCGCGTCACAAATTATATACGCTGTTTGTACATTGCACAATATACAGATAGCTACCAAAAATAACGATGGCAAAAATAGTTTAGAAGGAAGTGAAGAAGAATTTCTAGACGAAAACGATGAGGAAACAAATGATTCACCTAACTTTGCAGATGGAGTCAATAATCCTGATACAAACGAATCGTTTACTAACATAAATTTTGAATAAATAAATAAATTAATTAATGCAATTCAAAAATAAATTTTATATTTCTAAAAATATTTACCAGAACCTTATATAGTATACATTTTAATTTTAATTGTTCGTAAAAGCCGAGGTGTATAGCCTCAGCCAAGTTATTTATTGCATAAGCAATCCTATGAAGCCTTTTCGCTATTTCGGAGAACCCCTCCGCTTGTTTTTGACTCCATTTGAGTCAATCGTTTTATTAATTTTTCATCTAAAAGTAAAAAAATACAAGATGATAAACTTTCGCTTAAGGTTAACAAAAAATAAATAAAATTACCGTTGTTGGGTTTCTTCCTTTTACGTGGGGACCTTTTATATTTTATATTTTATATTTTATATTTTATATTTTATATTTTATATTTTATATTTTATATTTTATATTTTATATTTTATATTTTATATTTTATATTTTATATTTTATATTTTATATTTTATATTTTATATTTTATATTTTATATTTTATATTTTATATTTTATATTTTATATTTTATATTTTATATTTTATATTTTATATTTTATATTTTATATTTTATATTATATATTTTATATTTTATATTTTATATTTTATATTTTATATTTTATATTTTATATTTTATATTTTATATTTTATATTTTATATTTTATATTTTATATTTTATATTTTATATTTTATATTTTATATTTTATATTTTATATTTTATATTTTATATTTTATATTTTATATTTTATATTTTATATTTTATATTTTATATTTTATATTTTATATTTTATATTTTATATTTTATATTTTATATTTTATATTTTATATTTTATATTTTATATTTTATATTTTATATTTTATATTTTATATTTTATATTTTATATTTTATATTTTATATTTTATATTTTATATTTTATATTTTATATTTTATATTTTATATTTTATATTTTATATTTTATATTTTATATTTTATATTTTATATTTTATATTTTATATTTTATATTTTATATTTTATATTTTATATTTTATATTTTATATTTTATATTTTATATTTTATATTTTATATTTTATATTTTATATTTTATATTTTATATTTTATATTTTATATTTTATATTTTATATTTTATATTTTATATTTTATATTTTATATTTTATATTTTATATTTTATATTTTATATTTTATATTTTATATTTTATATTTTATATTTTATATTTTATATTTTATATTTTATATTTTATATTTTATATTTTATATTTTATATTTTATATTTTATATTTTATATTTTATATTTTATATTTTATATTTTATATTTTATATTTTATATTTTATATTTTATATTTTATATTTTATATTTTATATTTTATATTTTATATTTTATATTTTATATTTTATATTTTATATTTTATATTTTATATTTTATATTTTATATTTTATATTTTATATTTTATATTTTATATTTTATATTTTATATTTTATATTTTATATTTTATATTTTATATTTTATATTTTATATTTTATATTTTATATTTTATATTTTATATTTTATATTTTATATTTTATATTTTATATTTTATATTTTATATTTTATATTTTATATTTTATATTTTATATTTTATATTTTATATTTTATATTTTATATTTTATATTTTATATTTTATATTTTATATTTTATATTTTATATTTTATATTTTATATTTTATATTTTATATTTTATATTTTATATTTTATATTTTATATTTTATATTTTATATTTTATATTTTATATTTTATATTTTATATTTTATATTTTATATTTTATATTTTATATTTTATATTTTATATTTTATATTTTATATTTTATATTTTATATTTTATAGTTTGTTGTTCTGTATCTGTTATGTAAAAACAACGGCTTCTGTCATGAAATCATGCATATGAAAATCTTCCGCTACTATTTTTGATGCATTGAGCAAAATATTTTTTGAAGTGGTTGGTTTTCCTACGCCAATTGATGCAATGTTCTAATCGTCAAAAATGTAAACGAAACAGATCCATTTAGTCAACGATTTTAACGATTTTAGTCGTGAACTAAGCATGGTTTTTTGTACAGTATTTTGCTAAGAATTAATTGAAGATAGAGAATATAATCGGTATTGTTATATTTATTATCGGAGGGCCATGCGGGCGATCAGCCACTTGGTACTGCGACCTAAAAGTCTATTGTACTGGACCCTTTTTTTTATACGGGTGAGCTATAACAGCCCTGTGTCGCGACCATTGAGGTCTATTGTGCATCCCTAGAAGGTTTCACGTAAAGTGGAGGTTCAAGTCTTTGATAAACGCCACCAGCTCATGCATGTTTAAAGGGCCGGCGTTAGGCCACTGTATTGTGTATGCATGAATGAATTTAAGTCTTTTATTGATTATATCATAAAAATCCCCTCCCGGCGATTTAAAGGGACCAAAGGAATTGACAGTCCATTTTATGTTTCCGGGAGTGAAGATATCTCTTGAGAACCTGTAAGCTTCCCTTGGAATCAGGTAGGGATGCACACTGTCTACATCGAGGTCTTCCTGGCCTCCAAGAACAGTACACTCTGGGAAGTTGCCTTTCACCAGGCATTCGAGAGTTTCCTCCCTGGATGTAGTTGTCTCTCCATTCGGTTTCCTTACAGATCCCAACGGATATCTGTGGTCCAAGGAGAGAGCCTTCTGGGGTCCACAAGCTGCAGGCAGCCTATCTATTTTTTCACAGAAGTCTCTCTAGCTCGACCCCTTGCTTTTCCTAAGAGCAACGTTATACTGGGTAAGAGACATTCGATAGGTTCTCCAATCGTTTGTCCTCTTAGCCCTGTTGAAAAGTTCACGAATCTCTCGTCTTTTGGTTTCCAGGGTGTTGTTCCACCAAGGATCATCCCTTGTCCCTCTGATGCGAACGAGGGGTGAGCTTGAGTGGTAGGCATCAATAATTGCCTCGGTAACATTGCTTCAAACTCTATCGAGATCCTCAATAGAGTTGATGTTGGTCTGTAGACCAGTTACGTAAGTCTTTCATTATAGACTGGCCAATTAGTACGTTTTGGTATTCTTACTACCGATTCGTTTTTTGAAGGGGTTTTAATATCAAACCTGATATACATGTGATCCGAGAAGGATGCTTCCTTTGACACATGCCAGTCCAGAATTGGACCCTGCTTAATTATCTTTCTAGTCAATATTCAGGTTCTTATTGAACCTGACAATGCTACCTCCCGGTAACATACTATATGAGCTTATTGCTCTCCCTCCTAGATGTAGACTACAGCATGTAGTTCCGCTAGAAAGACGGTAGCAGTGGAGCCCATAGACTTCGAGAGGGCTGTCCCACTCCCGTACATTCCTACTTCTGCCCCGTATTTCGTTTGATTTTACTCTAACGAGTTGCTGGGAATTGCAAATCGCCTGTAGGTCACCCAGCATTACTAAAGGAAGGCCAAATAAAACTGGAGGGCGCCTGGTATCCAGAGGCCGCATATTTTGGACTGATTAACCTATCAGCCATTCATCCATCGGCATATGCTATTCCACCTTAGATTAGGGTTGATTGTAAAGGTTTTCTCCTTTAGCGCCGTACTTTATCCTGTGCCAAATGGCCAAAAATGTCCCAAATGGCCTTAGTTACCAGTGGTTGCCACGAGGAGGCAGCACGTGCACTTGCGAGTTGTGAACAGGTTATGACAAGACCAGAACAGCTCACGTGAAGCGCACCCCACTGGAAGGTTACGGAGCTGGTAGATTAATCTACTCAACTTTGGTCTCCCCCTCCACTAGACGCCAAACCACTAACATAATCGGTAACTTTCGACACCTAATTAGACTACCGAGTAATGGTTTCCGGCTTGTGAGACCAATTGATAGTTGATTGTTCATTGATAATTCAAAGGAACCGATCCAATAGAATGTTTCGCTTCAATTGTTTACGCAATTTTGACTGTCCTATATAAATGTAAGTAAATTATTATACTTGCCGTTTCTTTTGATTACGGATTGAATAAGAAATATTTCCAAGGGATTTTCTGTTATTTGCTAAATTGATGTTACAAATAAAAGTGTAAAATTTAATTATGCGATTAAAATTGGTAATTTAAAATATTTTATTTTTAAATGTTAGGATTTTCGAGTGAGAAGCTCCTTATAAAATTAAATTTCGTTAGACAGAGTAAGTTTTTTAAATTCATAAGAATGAAAATGTTTAAACCAAAAATTCAATGTGTATCTAAGAATTCATAAGAAATAAAATGTGTATATAAGAATTCCAAATATTCAATATATTGTATATTAACAATTACACTGTTAAAACTATATTTTCATGAGTACGCTATAGATCTCAGAAAGAGGTAAATGAAAAAATATATTTCCTCTTACTGGACTAATCATGTTAATTATTCTTAATTCAAATAAAATAAACTCTTGTCCTAACATAAAATATGTAAAAAATTAAAAATTAAAATAAGTAATTGAATTTTTTTTGCAAGTTGCTAGATTATAACCTAACATAAATACAGAAACACTATAATAATTCATTTATTAACTATTTGTGCATTCGAGTACTAATGCTGTGTGCCTCAGAAGACTTTTCAAACTAAACTTTTCAAATTTTAAAGCTTCCGCTACTTCCTCATAGATGCTAGGTGAAAAGTCAATTTACGAGGTTACTTTTCAACGACTTTTCAATATGTGTGACGTACAGTTTAAAATACGTAGTATGCCCAAATTAAAAATTAAATTACCAAAATGTTTGAAATTACCAAGTTTTAATATAAGCCACCTAACTGTACATAAACTATATGTCCAGTTTGATGGAACTTTCTAGTTCAAGCGAAGATGAGTGACGACATGTATGTATTTCTATTTCATATATGTAAATACATAATAATAAAACTGGGGATATGGTGAAATATATTGAATTTTGAAAGGCTGGACTATTTTAAGAATACGTTTAAATAAAAATCTGAATTCATATTGTTTTATTATATTACATTTATTTATATGGGAAGATTCCTTAATGTATGTCAATAATCCTAAAGTTAAAATTATCGAAGTATTCATCTAAGACTACTTCAAACGTTTTTTTTTTTTTTTTTTTTTTTATTTTTTATTTTTTTTTGATTAATATTATACAAGTAAGGCTTAGCCTTATTACAATTTCCTTAAAATACAAGAAAACCTTCTTGTGTATACTCAATTCAAATATTCAATTACACAATCTTGATTAAAATTAGAACATTAAATAATTTCATATGGCGAACAATAGAATTAAATAAAATTTCAAAAAGGGAAACCAAATACAACATTTTCTGTCTAAAAAACTTATGTTAAAGTACTAAATAAATATATAAATTTACAAACGAAATTTACAAAATTTATAAATCATAAATCATAAATCTGGTTGTATCTACCCGAACAAAATTATCACAAAACAATATGAACCAGTATTCCAAAATGAAACAAGTATCAACTTAGAGATGAGAAATATGTGAAGCAATCGTTTTTAAAATTACTTAGACATTTCTTAGATTGTAAATTAGGATTTAATGAGTTCCAAAGTTTAATACCCCGAACAAAACAAGATGACTCACGTGCTTTAGTTTTGCAATTTGTACGAAGACTGATACTAGATATACGAGTCGATCTAAAAAATTCAATCAAATTTAAGAGATACGTGGGATTTCTATAATAAATTATTTTATAAAGGAAAATAACTGTTATGAACTCTAAATAATGATATAAGTCACACCCAATATGAAACGAGTATAACTTGAAATTGAATCAGCTGTCTTTTTGTTGTACATATATATAACGAGCACAAGAATTAAAAGCAATATTTAATTTTCTGAACGAGGACTTAGAGCAACCAGAATAAATAGGGGCACAGTAGGTTAAATGCGGAATAGATCGTAATAATTTCAGCTTAGCGTTCCGCGGAGTATAGCTTTCATGGGGCCATAGCGTCCTTAACGTAGCATATATTCTACCACATAATTGATTTACATGATCATCCCAACTAAGTTTGTTATTCATCAATAACCCCAAATTCCTAACCGTATCCGCAATCTCAATATTCGCATTGCCAATTTTGATATTATAATGCCGAAGGTTGGATAACATTACTTTATTATTAGTTAGGAACATGGCTTTGGATTTTAAGTGGTTGATTTTAATATGATTGTTATTGCTAAAAATTAAAATTCTTTCAATTGTATCGTTTATTCTCAGCACGCAAGCATCCATATCGCTTGCTACTGCCGAGTCATAGTTTTGCACATCATCTGCAAAAGTATGAAACTTTACCGGAGCTACACTGTTTCTGATATCATTTATAAACATCATAAATAACAAAGGGCTCAAGATTGAACCCTGAGCAGACTTTATGGTTAACACTGTCAAAAGCTTTAGAAAAATCTAGAGGCACAAGCAAAGACACTTTACGTTCTACAACAGATGAACTCAAATCATCTATTGTATAATTTTGATTAATGCAGAAGTTGTACTATGTCTTTCTCGAAACCCGGACTGTAGATCATCAATTAAGCCAAAACTAGAAATATGATTCATCATCTGAAACTTTATAATTTTTTCAATTACCTTAGATAAGCAAGGAAGTATACTACTTCGCAACAGGGATTATATGTACAATCTTCCACCCCGTCGGAAAAATAGATTTAGTCAATGCAGTGTTAATTATGTTTGTTAAAACAGTGCTTATTGACGGTAGTAAAAGTCGAATGAAACCTATAGGGATACCATCACAACCTTGTGCTTCACATTGAATATCATCAATTGCATTACATACTTCCATAATGGAAGCATTCCTAAAATAAAAACATTGATTATCAGTTGACGAAATAGCAGAATTCATAAGAAATTGATTTTGCACAGCTACCTGGGAGCATTTTGCAAAATGATTTGAGAACTCAGTAACTGAAAAATCCGACACGGCAGTTCGTTTGGTTTTTGAAAGACCATATTTTTGGAAATTCCGCCATACCATCCTATTGGGTAGGTCCAAATTAAAAATATTACTTTTAAAATACTGGAGCTTCGCTGCTTTAATCATCCCATTCACCTTATTCCTGTACTTCTTATAATGAATTTGCTGCAATAAGCAAAGCATTTTGATCTACATTATGCAAAGATCGGCAATATCTAAAGGCGTCCTTGTCATAAATATTAATATCAAAATTATACGAGCCAAAAACCATATCATGGGTGTTAAATAGTCCAGGAACTGAAATTTGAGTAAAAACATTCAATTTAGGTCGAATATTCAATAGCAACAGATCAAGACAAGTCATAATTCTATCCACAAAGTAAGTAGGGCAATATGATGCAATTTCTAGGTCCAGTGACAAAATAAAATCCCTGAATGTCCGGACATACTTTTTAATCGACATCCAGATTGAAATCACCTAGAATAAGAATATCGCTATATTTGCCGGCTGAGCCTGTCAAAAACTTCCTCAGTCTATTTACAAATTTAATACACGGAGGACGATAAACAACACCAACTAAAACTTTCTCATTTAGGGTATTACACATTTCAAGGAAGATGAAATCAAACGAAGAGTCAAGAGTACTTTTTTTGATTAATTTGTAGCTCAAGTTTTTTTTAATATAAAGGGCTACTCCTCCGCCACGTCTTTTGAGGTCATCAATTCGATCCTTCTGAATGATGTTATAGCCATCTAAATTTACCTGAATATCAAAGTGTCTCTCTTTAAGCCACGTCTCAGAAATAGCAATTAAATGCAGAGGCACACCTTTAACAATAGAGGTAAATTCTGTAAAATTAGAAACTAGACTACCATGGTTCAAATGTGCAAAATTAAAGCCACCACTTAAACGTGAATTGAAGCACGATTTCAAAACTATATTTCTCATATCAATCGCCATTCTATCAAAGCAACAAAAAAAAACTATTTAACTGTTACGTGGTTAAGTTCAAAAGAAATGCTACCAGCGAAAAATATATAAACAAAAAAAGAAAGCAAAAAAAAAAAAAATAATAATAATAATAACACCAATAAATATATTAGTTAAGGTTAGACAAATGCAATATTTAAGACAACTTGAGCACTATTCTTAATTATATAAATCAATTGGTTAGAACTTTTGAAATCCAAAAAAAAAAAAATAAAATAAAATAATAATAATAACAATAATTTGTAGTAATAATAATAACAATAATACAATATTCGTTCGTAGAATTTGATATGTATGTCCAATTATGTTTTCCCGACCAAGAAAACATAAAATTATTAGAATATACATACGTAAGCATTATGAGGAAACCGCTGCTTCTAAACTAGCTGCCGAGGAGAAAAATGTATATTGTTGATCATCCCTGATTTTAACTGCTACTCGACCGTTAATAATTTTAGTATTAATAATTTTCTTCTCCTTCTTCAATATCATTGCCAGTTTATGTACCTTATAATAACCTACAGGTAAATTGTGTTGAATGAAAATACGGCCATTACCCTCAAAGCCAGAAACGTTTCAACTCAAAACTCTTATTAATGCAAATATTGTATATTACACAACAGGCGGTTATCGCAATTTTTAATTTTCAATTTCAGTGATTTTAAAAATCGCTCACCATAGCGCTTTCTTTAGTCCAAATGCATTTTCCATAATGCTTCGTGCTTTACAATGCACAAGCTTAAATTTGTTATAATATTACAACATAATAATAAAAATTTATAATCTTACAATATTTTGAGTTGTTTATAAAATTTGAATGACATTTGAAAAGTTTAGTTGAGTATAAGCAAAGGCACAATTGAATACTTTTAACCTAGTGACATCTATTGAAATATTGCATGAATTGCTGGGTTTTACAAAAGTTTAGTTTGAAAAGTCTTCTGAGGCACACAGCATAACTCAACGATATCATTCTACTAAAACATCTCAAACTTGTACATTTTTGTGATTTTTAGTTTGTTTTCCTCTTGACAATTTTTATTTTCAAATCCTTATAAGAACCTATTTAAACAGTTTTTAAACGAGGACTTAATTCGCTGAAAGCTTCACAAAGCTTGATTTTGATTCAATGAAATATTCAAAACAAATTAGTTCGGAGCTTTATTTGAACAGCAGCTTGCTGTTTGTTAATATTGGCTGTGAAATATATATTGAATGTGTCAATTTGATTATAATAAGCTTCCCATTTTTTAAGATAAAATATTTCGTGCTTTTACTTTCAACAGTTTTTAAAAGAATTTATTAAAAAAAAACGGTGCTTTCAACGGAAACTTTATGTTTTTGTTTGTTCACATAAGCTTTCTAAAAAAAAAAAAAAAAAAAAAAAAAAAAAAATTGTTTTGTCTGTAAATTAAAAAAAATATTAAACCACACGTCAATTACTGCACACTTATCGGAGTCTGATTTGTCTAAACAAAAAATAAGGATTTTGTTTTCCATTTTCTCAAGATTCTACTGTGTCTTTCAACTCTTATTTTATTGTTTTTGCTTTAAAATTTTCAATATAAATTTGTAATTTTATTGCTACACATAAGCCAAGATTATTTTATATTGGTGCAAACTAGCGTTTAACATTTTCAAGCTGTGTCCAAGCACAACAAATTTATTATAAAAAACGTTTGGTCATACAGAGTAAACAACTTTTTTCATTTTCCATATTAATCCGATTACTAATTTATTGAATTACTGTATACGAATAATAGCCTGTATCTTATAATGTTTATGGTTTTATAATAGGGATGGAATTTTATAATGCTACAAACAATATGTTTGGTTATTGATTAAGAACCAAAAAAAAAAAAAAAATTTGCTTCAATGCCCCTATTATTATAAAAATAATGGCGAATGAAAATACCACCCATCAATATCTTTATAAAATTCTAAGAATTAATTGTACGCAATTTAGTCGTTTAATAAAATCCAAACTAACAAACAGCAAAAAAAAAATATAAAAGTTACATTAAAACTAATTAAATTTACATAAATAGCACAAAAGTTATGCAGGGCCAGCATAAATACTTAAAATTATCAAGCTTTAAAGGCAAAAGATAAAACAGAAGATAGTGCAAAAATAAACAGTGCAAATAATTTTAGCTCCTGGGTAGTTGCTCAGTAGTAGTCGTAAGTTTATGTGAAATAGTGACAAAATTCATTTTCTTATGTATGTCAAATGATTCATATCTGATTTGTACTCTTATTATGTACATAAATCTTAGAAACTATATAGACAAGAAAGCAAAATATTTACAAAATATTTGAAATTTGTTTTTAAAACTTTTATGAGCTTTTATACAATACAATGGAAGTTTATGTTGTAATAAGTAAAATATTGATTTATTTACTTTTCAAAATTTGAGAAACTTTTGCTTAATTAATAACAGCATTACCTGATGGACCTAATTAGTTTGGATTATTCATTAAACCTGAGCTAAAGCTTTGGGGCAAAATCACATAACATGAAAAGACACGAAAACAATGAAATGGATGGATATTATTATTTGAAACTATTTAAGCTATTTATGCATGACTGCCGTAACTTCATCTAGAGCTTTAAATTATAAAATATTCCCTGGTGTTTGTGTGAAAAGATTGATAGATCGGACTCGATTGGTTGTCAGCCAATAAAAATGGAACCACAATAAATAATTTACAATCATTTAGTCAACCAGTGTTCCTTTAGCGTTTCAGGTGGTGCTAATATTTTGCACTGGCTAAAACGCTTAAGGAAATATAATTCGCATAAAAAAAAATTTAACAATTTATCAGACTAAATTTCCACTGCCCCCAATCCTCTTTTGTGTTTCTGACACCTTTGTTTGCGCTTTAGCAAAAAATTTAAACACACATGACGTGTATTCTTCATGAACATTGTATTACCATTAATATATTTTTCTTCTTTTTCTTTCGGTTTTAGATAATATAAATTTCCCATCCATAGATGGCGCTAGTTTAAATTAAAAGGAAACAATATTTATATGAATAATTCAGCCGCAGATGGCGTTGTCAAATAATGATATAAATTATATAAAATAAATTCAACAATTTCAAATGATATCCGTTGGTTTACCTTCATTACGATGGTGGTAACAGAGAGGGTCCAAGCTCAGCGCAGAAGAACCTTAAAAAAAAAACATTTTCACGAAAATGGTTGAAGCGAATTCTTTTCCAATGGACACGGTTTAACCAATTGTTATAAATAATACAAAAAAAAGTACAACAATGTACATTTTTAGTTATAAGAGATTCTGTCGTGTTGTCCTTCAGAAAATACATTTAGTGGTAAAATTACTATTCGGTCGATAATCTACAATTGACTGATCTTGCGAGGAATCAAAAACGAAAACCGATTCCGGTCTCAATTAGGTGGTTATAGTGGAGGCAGTAATCAAATTCACGAAATTAAAGTTGGTTTAATAATAAATTATATTTACAAGAACTTAGATTCTTTTAATTTAAAATTTATGTCTACAGTTTTATTGATTCGACGTCAATTAGTATTCTATAGAATAGTGTTGCGTCAATATCTGTTTACACAAATTCAAATTTACAACATCGGTTTTGCTTTGGTTTCCATTGTAAATTAAGATCTGTGTTAAGTTATTTATTACGAGTATCCCAAAACAAGTAAAATAAAATTGTGAACTTCGTTGTATCAGAGAAAAAAAACAAAAATTACATTTAAATTGAATAAATTATTAAAAACAATTGCCAATTGTATATATTTATGCAAATATGTACATTTCTATATACTAAAGTCACTCTTCGTATTGTTTTTGCATACCCCTACAGGTAATTGAATATAAAATATATTTTTATTATAATTTTCGTTAGAAAATTAAATTACAAATAATAACCAACATTATTCTAGAGAAAATTGCATTTTAAATGTAAATTAAATTTTTATATTAAACCATATTTGTATATTCAATATATATGATGTATTCAGGCAAGTACCACATGAAATATTTGCCTATCATATGTACATCAAGACTATGTACTATATATAGTACTCTACAAATAATTATTATTATGTTTGCCATAATTATTTTAATTTTAAATAATTATTTTTGTTTTATTATTATTATCCCCTAAAGATTTATTTTAGTACTTAATTTATTTATATAGCATAGATAAATTATTTAATTGTTTCGTACGCAATTAAATTAAATAATTTAAAATGTTATTTGCAAATAAAATTTTATTGCGGTTTTTTGTTTACGATCAAATAGTAAAACTATTCTTGCTCATGCTACTAATATATTTTATATGGGCAGAGAAGATGGATATTTTATCATCTGATTACGATCTATGATGGGAATGAAGACATCTGTGGCCCGCTATTAAAGTGCAAATTCATGGGTTTCGTGTCATTACTGTAGGTTGGAATGGAGTTATGACATATGCAGGTGGTTGTGTTATAGTTCGTCCTCGTTTATCGTTTTTTATTAATTCCTCGATGCGATATTTATATCCGTAGACCCCTAAATCATTTCATTTGTTTACAACTTTTTCCAATTGAGGAAGGCTTAGTATACATATATACGATAACCGTACCATCAATTTTATACTCGGCTGGTGTTCTGAATTTGCCATCGAACTTTATTTTTTATTGTTTTTCTTTTATTTCATTTGAAGCCCTCACCATAATTTAGGATAATTTATTAAAACAAACTTACACTAACAAACTTACTAATTTTACAAAATTCCAACATAATCTAAACTTTATTTCCTGACGATTAATCGACCGCGATTAAATATTGTTTGCGAGTTGAATCGAGGGTTGAGGTGGAGACCAAGATAAGTTAAGTTAATGTACCATACATACGCAAGCAGTTTTCGAACCGTGTTGATTCAGGGTTGCGTGGGAGGGCTTGATTGGTATTGAGTTTAGGGTTGGTTTTGGATTTAGTTAGTATCGAGTAGGGGTTGAATAGGGTTTTTAGGTTCTAATTGGGTTGAATTTGGTCGAGTTGAATGTTTAGTGGAAGGTTAGATTGAGTAGATGTGACTTGAGTTCATTGAAATTGAGTTAGAGTTCTGTGGGGCAATTATTTCAATGTTCATTCGTGAATTGAGCTTGAGTTTGGGAATAAGTTAAAGGTTCATTTAAAACTTGATATAAAGTCAGAGGCATAACCAGGTACCTGCAGTATCCTCAGTTGCGGGTAAGCCCAAAAGTAATTGGGCGCCCACGATAATTTACCAATTGGTCAAATAATAATTCAGAAAGACCAGACGGTAGAAGCATATTTTAAACCACGGGCTTACAATCATTTTTCATTGCGCACCCCTCAACCAAATATTGGTTGAGGGGTCCGAATAAAATAAAATTCTATTTCTTTGGTTTGTGATCCTTTATCGATATGAAGAAAAGCAAAAGCACATACTAAAGTGAGATTGCAATAGAAAAAGCGTAATTAGAAAGCGAAATAGATTACAATTGTATTCTTATGAAACAAGAGACATAAACTGTTTCGCATTCGAATCGAATGTGAAGTTAAAATATCCCACTCAGATTTGAGAAACGAGATGGCGAGTCGGGTAAAATACTTGTTCTTCGCGACTCCCGTTCCTCTCTAGTCATGCGCCCCACCAATTGGGAGTTGCTAATTTAAAATACTGTACTATTTTGTCATGAGAGTTGAATTCTAGCAGGAAACTTTCGAATGTTGTAACCGCTAAACAGAATACTACCTTGATCAATAAGTTCTCGGAATAACCACCGTGTGGCGCTCCCATCGTTCCGATTTGAGTTCTGTTTTTTGTTAAGTTGGTACATCTGTTGTTGATATTCCCTCTAAATCTTAGCGTCATAGCTTGACATTTGCAAAAGTTACGTAGTCAAGAGTACATCTATCTCTGTGTTTGTTGGCGATTATTTACAATTTTAGACATGATTTGCGAGGCTGAATCCGATCCCACATTCATCAAAAGGATCATTACTGGAGAAGAGACGTGGGTTTATGAGTACGACACGCAATCCAGACATCAGGCAATGGAATGGCGTTCACCAAAAAAAACCACGTCGTTTTCAGTCAAAAAAGAAGGCAATGCTCACGGTTTTCATGGATTAAAACGGTGTAGTGCATCATGAATTTTTGCCAGAAGGCCAGACCGTTAACAAAGAGTATTATTTAGGCATTATGGGACGTTTGCATGAAGCAATTCGCCTAAAGAGACCAGAATTGTGGGCAGAAAACACATGGATTTTGCACCATGATAACGCACCGTCGCACAGTGCCATTCATTATTCGTAATTTTTTGACGAAAAATGCCACAAATACCATCCAACAGCCACCGAATTCACCTGATTTGGCTCCCTGTGACTTCTTTCTGTTCAATCGAGTTAAAAAACCATTACGGGAAACGCGTTTCAGCAGCCGAGAGGAAATAATGGAAAAATCGCCAACACACACAAAGTAGATGTACTCTTGACTACGTAACTTTTGCAAATGTCAAGCTATGACGCTAAGATTTAGAGGGAATATCAACAACAGATGTACCAACTTAACAAAAAAACAGAACTCAAATCGGAACGATGGGAGCGCCACACGGTGGTTATTCCGTTAACTTGTTGATCAAGGTAGTATGTTCACAACATCGCGAAAAAATACCACAATGTTCAGTACTTGAGTTGAACAAATTCTTACTTTGACCAAAAGTACCGATGTACTAAGTATTTTTCATTAATGTGATGTAACGCTGATAAATTCTGTTTGCCTGTTACAAAACAAAAATTTAATTCAGTTTCAACAAGCGATCAGAACTTAAAGGAAAACAGTTTTTTGATCAAAAAATTGTATCTAGAATATTAGAATACAAAAAAAATTGTTGCTCAACGAAGTGGATCGAACTCAGTAAAATGGGCGCGATCAAACTAGCTCTCAGAAATTTTGTAGGTCGGATCTTGTTCAGAAAATTTTAGTTCCAGTCCGAAATCATATTTCGTAGACAAACGCCTATTTTTTTAACAGCTCAAAAAAAAAATTCGTATACAAATTTTTCAATAATTTATTTATAAACCGCCCGCGGTTAATACTTCGGTAATATTCAAGTATATACCAATAATTGATGAGGGCTGTGAAATTTGCTGTGATGTATATTAAAGTGGAAGAACACAATTTTTTATATTTGAGCAAAGGTGTTATATGCAGCCGCGACTTAATGATGGTAAAAGAGGAGGGAATCACAAAGGAACTAGATAGCCAAAAGCTGATTAATAAGTGAAAAGTAGAGAATGAGCTGAAAGACACCCCACTACATCGAATTTCTCGTTATATTGATCGAGTAAATCATACGCTGAATTAAAAACTTGTGACATTCTCAGGACTAAGAAATGTTTGGAACAAATGACAGGATGGGTGAGTGAGAGGGAATAAAAATCCTTCAATGTTATCAACATACAAATCATATATGGCAAGAGCGTTATGCCGCAGAGTTCTCTGGTTAGAGTGAGTGAGTGAGGCGTGGCAACGTGAGGAAAAGCCATTTTCTGTGAAAGGTTACAGTTTTCTATCCAGACCAAGGGCCGATAACTTTGGCGAAATAGTGAATGTGGGTCCCCGATTCCGAGTTCATCGAGATCACCGTTGCCAAAACTTGGAATCCGGATAGAAATTTAATAATTGTAAGCGTATATGCAACTTCAATTAAAACTGCGAGTGATAGATATAAAGGCCTGAAGGATTTAAAAAAAATTGTTTGACTAAAGGGAAAGGGTTATATGAATGCACATTCGCGTGGTTTGGGGGTGTGAAACGAATGATGCTTAGGAAAACTTGTTGGCTGACCCCGCTCTGGATTCTGATTTCGTGATTCTGGCCGATAACAGGCAAATCAGAATAGTATATGTTGGGGCCACCAGTGCAATAGACATCACTTTAGTATCTAGCGGACCGGCGTATTTAAATGGTGTAAATGTAGATATTGAGAAAAAGGTGCTCCTGAATGGATGGTAAGAAATGGATTAAACGTAAAAATGAAGTAAATGACGTAAAACTATGAGTGTGAAGTTTATGCTAAAAAAAAATAACAAAAAATTACACTGTTAAATTAGATATTTTCCAATTGGAATTTAAATTATATGAAAATTTAAATTTTTTGTAATTTTGGATTTTTAGTACCACTAAACAGATTCTTTTCATCAGAAAACAGGTCCTTTTCATCCTTTTCAGATAGCTGGACCATCTTTTTATATCGTTAACCAAAAGCATCCAATTGTGTTGAACATTACTATAATTCAGATAATTTAAAAGTTGACTGAGTTTTGATGGTTTAAATAATTATTTAGCGCCGATCCTGGAAATGTCCCGAAGGCTTCGCACATTTCTTAGAATAGCTAAGACATATAGCGGTCAATGTCACAAAGCAGATCCAATTATGATGAACTATAATATATTTCACAGTTTTTGGAATTTTTAATAATTTTTCATTATTTTAAAAGTTTTATATCGCCGGCCGCAGAGATGTCCACAAGGTCTCGCCTATATTTTTGGATAACTTGACCATATGCCAGTCTATGTGGTCAGTTTTATCAAATTGTGATGAACTATACTATACTTCACAGAATTTCGAATTTTTAATAATTTTATTAGTTTTAAAAATGGTTATATCTCTAATCACAGAGATGTCCACAAGGTCTTGCCTATATTTTTGAATAACTTGACCATATGCCAGTCTATGTGGTCAGTCTTATCCAATTGTGATGAACTATACTATACTTAACAGAATTTCGAATTTTTAATAATTTTAAAAATTGTTTTATCTCCGATCACAGAGATGTCCACAAGGTCTTGCCTATATTTTTAGATAACTTGACCATATGCCAGTCTATGTGGTCAGTCTTATCCAATTGTGATGAACTATACTATACTTCACAGAATTTCGAATTTTTAATAATTTTATTAGTTTTATAAATTGTTGTATCTCCGATCACAGAGATGTCCACAAGGTCTGGCCTATATTTTTGGATAACTTGACCATATGCTAGTCTACATAGTCAATCTTATTCAATTGTGATGAACTATACTATACTTCACAGAATTTCGAATTTTTAATAATTTTATTAGTTTTATAAATTTTTGTATCTCTGATCACAGAAATGTCCACAAGGTCTGGCCTATATTTTTGGATAACTTGACCATATGCCAGTCTGCGTGGTTAATCTTATTCAATTGTGATGAACTATACTATACTTCACAGTATTTAGAATTTTTAATAATTTCATTAGTTTTATAAAATGTTGTATCTCCGATCACAGAGATGTCCACAAGGTCTGGCCTATATTTTTCGATAACTTGACCATATGCCAGTCTACGTGGTCAATCTTATTCAATTGTGATGAACTATACTATACTTCACAGAATTTCGAATTTTTAATAATATTATTTGTTTTAAAAATTGTATCTCTGATCACAGAGATGTCCACAAGGTCTGGCCTATGTTTTTGGATAACTTAGTCATATGCCAGTCTACGTAGTTAATCTTATCCAATTGTGATGAACTATACTATACTTCACAGAATTTAGAATTTTTTTAAATTTTATTTGTTTTAAAAATTTTTGTATCTCCGATCACATACATAGATGTCCACAAGGTCTGGCCTATATTTTTGGATATCTTGACCAAATGCCAGTCTACGTGGTCAATCTTATTCAATTGTGATGAACTATACTATACTTCACAGAATTTCGAATTTTTAATAATTTGATTAGTTGTATAAATTTTTGTATCTCCGATCACAGAGATGTCAATTACAATTGTATAAGATTGACTAAGTAGACTGGCACATGGTCAAGTTATCCAAAAATATAGGCCAGACCTTGTGGACATCTCTGTGATCAGAGATACAACAATTTATAAAACTAATAAAATTATTAAAAATTCGAAATTCTGTGAAGTATAGTATAGTTCATCACAATTGAATAAGATTAACCACGTAGACTGGCATATGGTCAAGTTATCCAAAAATATAGGCCAGACCTTGTGGACATCGCTGTGATCGGAGATACAAAAATTTATAAAACTAATAAAATTATTAAAAATTCGAAATTCTGTGAAGTATAGTATAGTTCATCACAATTGAATAAGATTGACCACGTAGACTGGCATATGGCCAAGTTATCCGAAAATATAAGCAAGACCTTGTGGACATCTCTGTGATCTCAGATACAACAATGTTTAAAACCAATAAAATTATTAAAAATTCTAAATTCAGTGAAGTATAGTATAGTTCATCACAATTGAATAAGATTGACCACGTAGACTGATATATGGTCAAGTTATCCAAAAATATAGGCCAGACCTTGTGGACATCTCTGTGATCGGAGATACAACAATTTATATAACTAATAAAATTATTAAAAATTCGAAATTCTGTGAAGTATAGTATAGTTCATCACAATTGAATAAGATTGACCACGTAGACTGGCATATGGTCAAGTTATCCAAAAATATAGGCCAGACCTTGTGGACATCTCTGTGACCGGAGATACAACAATTTATAAAACTAATAAAATTATTAAAAATTCGAAATTCTGTGAAGTATAGTATAGTTCATCACAATTGAATAAGATTGACCACGTAGACTGGCATATGGTCAAGTTATCCAAAAATATAGGCCAGACCTTGTGGACATCTCTGTGATCGGAGATACAACAATTTATAAAACTAATAAAATTATTAAAAATTCTAAATTCTGTGAAGTATAGTATAGTTCATCACAATTGAATAAGATTAACCAAGTAGACTGGCATACGGTCAAGTTATCGAAAAATATATGCCAGACCTTGTGGACATCTTTGTGATCGGAGATACAATTTTTAAAACAATAAAATTATTAAAAATTCGAAATTCTGTGAAGTATAGTATAGTTCATCACAATTGAATAAGATTGACCACGTAGACTGGCATATGGCCAAGTTATCCGAAAATATAAGCAAGACCTTGTGGACATCTCTGTGATCTCAGATACAACAATGTTTAAAACCAATAAAATTATTAAAAATTCGAAATTCTGTGAAGTATAGTATAGTTCATCACAATTGAATAAGATTGACCACGTAGACTGGCATATGGTCAAGTTATACAAAAATATAGGCCAGACCTTGTGGACATCTCTGTGATCGGAGATACAACAATTTATATAACTAATAAAATTATTAAAAATTCTAAATTCTGTGAAGTATAGTATAGTTCATCACAATTGAATAAGATTGACCACGTAGACTGGCATATGGTCAAGTTATCCAAAAATATAGGCCAGACCTTGTGGACATCTCTGTGATCAGAGATACAACAATTTATAAAACTAATAAAATTATTAAAAATTCTAAATTCAGTGAAGTATAGTATAGTTCATCACAATTGAATAAGATTGACCACGTAGACTGATATATGGTCAAGTTATCCAAAAATATAGGCCAGACCTTGTGGACATCTCTGTGATCGGAGATACAACAATTTATATAACTAATAAAATTATTAAAAATTTGAAATTCTGTGAAGTATAGTATAGTTCATCACAATTGAATAAGATTGACCACGTAGACTGGCATATGGTCAAGTTATCCAAAAATATAGGCCAGACCTTGTGGACATCTCTGTGATAAGAGATACAAAAATTTATACAACTAATAAAATTATTAAAAATTCGAAATTCTGTGAAGTATAGTATAGTTCATCACAATTGAATAATATTGACCACGTAGACTGGCATATGGTCAAGTTATCCAAAAATATAGGCCAGACCTTGTGGACATCTCTGTGATCGGAGATACAACAATTTATAAAACTAATAAAATTATTAAAAATTCTAAATTCTGTGAAGTATAGTATAGTTCATCACAATTGAATAAGATTGACCAAGTAGACTGGCATACGGTCAAGTTATCCAAAAATATATGCCAGACCTTGTGGACATCTCTGTGATCGGAGATACAATTTTTAAAACAATAAAATTATTAAAAATTCGAAATTCTGTGAAGTATAGTATAGTTCATCACAATTGAATAAGATTGACCACGTAGACTGGCATATGGCCAAGTTATCCGAAAATATAAGCAAGACCTTGTGGACATCTCTCTGATCTCAGATACAACAATGTTTAAAACCAATAAAATTATTAAAAATTCTAAATTCTGTGAAGTATAGTATAGTTCATCACAATTGAATAAGATTGACCACGTCGACTGATATATGGTCAAGTTATCCAAAAATATAGGCCAGACCTTGTGGACATCTCTGTGATCGGAGATACAACAATTTATATAACTAATAAAATTATTAAAAATTCGAAATTCTGTGAAGTATAGTATAGTTCATCACAATTGAATAAGATTGACCACGTAGACTGGCATATGGTCAAGTTATCCAAAAATATAGGCCAGACCTTGTGGACATTTCTGTGATAAGAGATACAAAAATTTATACAACTAATAAAATTATTAAAAATTCGAAATTCTGTGAAGTATAGTATAGTTCATCACAATTGAATAAGATTGACCACGTAGACTGGCATATGGCCAAGTTATCCGAAAATATAAGCAAGACCTTGTGGACATCTCTGTGATCTCAGATACAACAATGTTTAAAACCAATAAAATTATTAAAAATTCGAAATTCTGTGAAGTATAGTATAGTTCATCACAATTGAATAAGATTGACCACGTAGACTGGCATATGGTCAAGTTATCCAAAAATATAGGCCAGACCTTGTGGACATCTCTGTGATCAGAGATACAAAAATTTATAAAACTAATAAAATTATTAAAAATTCGAAATTCTGTGAAGTATAGTATAGTTCATCACAATTGAATAAGATTGACCACGTAGACTGGCACACGGTCAAGTTATCCAAAAAGATATGCCAGACCTTGTGGATATCTCTGTGATCGGAGGTACAATTTTTAAAACAATAAAATTATTAAAAATTATAAATTCTGTGAAGTATAGTATAGTTCATCACAATTGAATAAGATTGACCACGTATACTGGCATATGGCCAAGTTATCCGAAAATATAAGCAAGACCTTGTGGACATCTCTGTGATCGGAGATACAACAATTTTTAAAACCAATAAAATTATTAAAAATTCTAAATTCTGTGAAGTATAGTATAGTTCATCACAATTGGATAAGGTTGACCACATAGATTGGCACATAGCCAAGTTATCCGGAAAAAAGGGCAAAACCTTGTATATTATAGTTCTCTGCGGTCGGCGATATAAAACTTTTAAAATAATGAAAAGTTTTTAAAAATTCCAAAAACTGTGAAATATATTATAGTTTATCATAATTGGATCGGCTTGGTGACATTGGCCGCTATATGGCTTAGCTGTTCTAAGAAATGTGCGGGACCTTTGGGACATTTCCAGGATCGACGCTAAATAATTATTTAAACCATCAAAAATCAGTCAACTTTTAAATTATCTGAATTAAAGTAATGTTCAACACATTTGGATGTTTTTGCTTAACGATATAAACAGATGGTCCAGCTATCTGAAAACGATGAAAAGAACATGTTTCCTGATGAAAAGAATCTGTTTGGTGGTACGAAAAATCCAAAATTACAAAAAATTTAAATTTTCATATAATTTAAATTCTAATTGGAAAATACCTAATTTAACAGTGTAATTTTTTGTTATTTTTTTTAGCATAAACTTCACACTCATGTAAAACTTAGTAAGTAAAAGACTAACTTGAACGTGAAATAGAGAGAGCGTGAACGAAATGAGCAGCGTGGAAAACACGGTTGGTGTAATAGTGAGATTCAATATCGGGATCAAAGGAAACGGATAATTTTGCGTGAATTTAACAGGTGTATTTGCCGGGATGATAAATAGAAAATAGAAAAAGGCTATCCATAGAAAAAAACGGAAAAGTTGGAGGAACTACAACTAAAGATAGATGAGGGAATAAATTTAAAAGAGTGAGAGGTAGACCAGTGATGGATGACCCCAAAAAGGGAAATCAATTCTAACAAATAATGACGGATGTTCAGAATAATTTAGGTAATAGTAACGGTTGAGTGTTACCTAAAACTGTTGGTGAAAATTTAAATCAAATATGTGAGTGAGTTTTAAAATGACTGGACCTTTTTAAATCTGCTTGTGAATTGGAAAAAATGTGATTGTTTGGCGTTTAAAACGAAACAAAGAATTCATGTGGGAGTCTATGATGAGACTATTGAGTTTTCAAGTTTGACTAGGCTAAATGTGACCTAGCCATGTTAGTATAAAAATGGGGGTTTACGCTAGTGTGAGTGATATGCCATGAAAGACGCTGGCTTCTTCCAAAATTGCGTATGAGATGAATGTGTATGGTGACGGATTTAAGGTCTGGTTTGAAATGTTTATGAAAGAAGAGAATGTATGCGCTAGAGTGGTATTGGGGGCGATTAATTCTATCCCAATACATACTCTATTGCCTGAATTGGGTGATTTGAGAAAATGGAATAGAGGTAAAAAAAAGGGAGGAGGTACTCAGACCAGTGTGTTTGTATAAATGAAGAATGAGTACTTTCAATCTTATGAGGGTGAGGTGATTATACAATGGATACCTGCATAACTACTGATTGAAGGTAATGAAAGAGCCAATATGCTTGCCAAAATCGATTGTATTCTTGAGGAGATAACGGATTATAATGTTTGATTTTTCAGATGAATTTGTGGGAAAAATGGGATAGTGAATTATGGAAAAGAGTACTGTAAAAAGAAAGAAGTACTTTGAATGGTGCAGGGCTCTTTTGTGAAAACAATTTTTAAGGAAATCAAACAACTTTTGGCCAAAATAGAGGACTGTTTGATGTCCTTTTGAGTGCGAGTAACTCGAATGAATTATTATGAAAGAGGGAAAATGAATACAAGAATATGTATGAATTTATCAGAATGAGGGGTATAACGATACGAGAGTGGATCGCTGTATGAAAATTGGGTCACCATAAATCTGAAACATTAACACCAACGACTTCTACCAAAATCCACGTTTCCATTGCAAGTGATACGATATTTTGGTAAATGTAATGGATCTCACAAAATCTTTCGAATTCAAATCATTTTCAGTAGTTCAATGTAAACGATTTGTTTACCACAATAATTCATGCATGTGGTGTTTAAAATAAGGCCGTACTGGCAGAACCTGTCAAAATCAACGAAAATGCTTCATGACAAAAAAAAATGGTCTGAGTGGGAAGCACCACAGCCTTCTCCATTATTCCAATAATTATGGAAATAATTCAAGTAAGGACGTGATCATTTTTATAGCATTGTTACAAATAACCAAGGTAGGGAATTAAACCGGAATAACGTGAATTATGTTATACCTACCAATCGTAAACAGGTTCAAGGAAATGAAATCAACGTTCATAAAAAAGGAGAATCATCAGCAAAGAATATATTTAATAAAATGGTGCCACTCAACTCTCAAAAATCAAATATTTCAAGTGCTATTTTATCGGCGGCATCTACTTAGAGAGTTAATTTTGTCGAAAGATCGCTCCGTTACCTTGGAAATATGCAGGGTCTTATTAAATTCGGGCTCCCAAACAAATTTCATTTCGAAAGCATGTGAAGATTGACATTCAAAATGCCATCGCGTCCTTTTCTACTACAAAACGGACCACAACGAATAACAACTGTAAACTTGGGATAAGCATATGGGAATATGAATCTCTTGGCCATATGGAGAAAATTAAATCAAATAGTATCCAAATCAACTCATCGTCTTGTTTTTATTTGATACGTCACGCTTTAACCAAAGAGTCAACAACAATAAGAACTTGACTTGTTTTTGGTTGTTTACGTTTAGTTCAAACGGCATTGCACTGTACTATATACTAATGGTCGGTCCAGCCATCCAAGCAAACATGATATACATTTTGTTGAAATTTCGACTTCAGCTAACTACCTAGTGGGGCAGATTGTACTATTGGTGCAATTTACATATATGAAAATTTAAAACAGATGAAAACTTACAATAGAGATATTCATCAATTGACACGATTAGTAAGGTAACAAAACGTAAAATTATGTCGGCAGTGACATCTCTATTCGATCCTACAGGATTGATGTCACTCGTGGTGCTTAAGTCTATATTACAAGCGTTATGGATTGAAAAATCAGATTGGGAAGGCCCAATTCCTACAAACCTTTTAACAGTATGGTACAAAACCAAAAATCAATTATGTGAAGACGAGAAATTCAAATACCACGTTGCTTAAAAATCGAAGATGCAGTAAAGTACCAACTAGTTGGATTTAATAATGCTTCCGAAAAGGCTTACAGTGCTAAGGCTGCAGTTCTACTTAGTCAGTTACTTATATATGTTGAAACTTGATAACACTGAATCGTTTACGTATAGTGATTCTACAACAATTTTGTCTTGGCTAGCTCATGAACCTTACGTCGCTAGCCGAATTGAAGAAATTATTGCGCTGATGCTACCACTAAGATGGTGACATATAAAACCACAAGAAAATCAGACCGATTATGTTTCACCTGGTGTAACAGCACAAGAATTGTTAAGTGTAAATGTATGGTGGCATGGTCCGGAGTGACTTAAAAATAACTCAACTGAATGGCCAAACAGTCATGCTCCGGGTAACCAATAAAAAAAATTTTTGTCGTATCTTGGGCTCAAATTATCGAGTATCTAAAACAAAGGGATAAATTTGAGCGTATATTTACTGCTTCGGAATTGATTGGAGCGGAAAAATTTTGTATTAAGAGATGTCAGATGTCAGCATTTTCTCAAGACATTAATGATTTGAAGGAAGGTAAAGTTAAACCAGTTCACGATAAGGGTCGGAGAAAGATTAGCAAGGTCTACGCTATCATTCGATCAAAACCATTCATTAATGCTACCTCAAAGTCATAAAATTTCAAAACTACTGATGTTATCTTATCGTCAAAAATACCTACACGCTGGACCTACATGGCTAACGTTCATCGTCGGTGCAAATTTTGGATTGCTTGCGTATAAACAAAAGTTGTTAAGTATAAACAAAAAACGGCGCAGCAACTGATGAGTAATATCCCAAAACTTTGTGTGGAGGCACAAGGTCGACCTTTCATTCACACTGGGTTGGATTATGCATTTCGAGTAAATTTGAAAACGTGCAGAGGGAGAAGCAGCATCACACTTCACTGTCGGCAATCTAGTGCGGTTCGGTTCAATTATTTGTAAAATTAATTGCCTCAATTCCATCAATTTAAAAGGAAATCGGAAAGCTTACAATATACGAATAGCGCTACAAAATTGTAGAATTTTACTTTTTAATCAACGTTCAAATTGGATTACACAAGATTGTAACACTACTGAGGAGTTGGCCATGAGGGTTTTTAATTAAAATTTTAAAATGTAAAATTCTACAATTTCGATCTTATTTAATGGTGAAATATTGCATTATTGCATTGCAAATTAACATCAAATTCAGAAAAAAAAAAAAAATTAGAATTATTCAGTATTCAGTATTGTGACTTAGTTGTAAAGACTAAGTAAAAACATTTAACAAACTGCATGGGCAAACAAAAATTTTAAAAGGGTTCAAAACCGAATATGGATAAGCAGGATATTTCAAAACGTCAACAGTTAAAAACTCTTTAAAAAAACTTTATCTAAAAATCTTTTAGAATCCCATTTCCGTCCCACATTTCGAATTACACTTCAATTTCAGTTATGATTGATTGATTCATCAGAGTGTACGACCAAGCCTAAGCAAGACTCCCGGATAACGCCGGGCCCTCCGTACCCTCTTTACACATAACAAAACCGAAGAAAAGGAAAGGTATGTTAGCAACAAGGAATCAACCCGGTTCCAGACACCTCTAAGTAGTTGATAGTTAGTAAATTTGTTAGTAATATGTTTAGAAGGTTATTTAACAGCAAAGCTGCTTCGGGTTCTTCAAGAATTTTCTAAATTCGAAATATGCATTAATCCTTTATAGTAACTATTCCAAAATTAAGTGTAAATTTAATTCTCTGAAATAAATTATATTGTAGATTAATCTTTATGACTACAACTAAATTAACATTAATAGTTTGCAAAAATTAAACCAACTACCACCCGTCCATCATGCTGTCACCTCAGCCAGTGACATCTTGGTCGAGTTTCTCAGGTGTTTTCTAAACATAAACCTTTTTAACTAACCAATATTAATACTAATAGCAACATTAGCATCAATACCAACATCCACATCAATACCAATACCAACAACAACACTAACATTATGACATTAATGATTCGATTACATCGAAAAATTAATTTTACTAAATTTTATTCAATTTAATTTTAATAAAATTAATTTAATTCCATTAAATTCAGTTAAACCCAAAACCTAATTAACTTCACCACTTAAAACCCTTAAATAAAATATTTTAAATTCAGCATCTAAATTAGAAGAAATCAAATTGAACACTGACTAAATAACCTCAAATTCAAGATACATTAAGAATTTTAATTCTAAATTATGAATTTTAAACCGACTATAAAAATAATAAAATAAAATAAACAAATAAATAATGAAAAAAAATTATATAAAAGCCGCGCCCATTTTCTCCGCTCTAAAACTCCCATAATAAATAATTAAATAATAAACAATATAGATAAACACTGAAGCCGCGCCCGGTTTCTCATCTATAAATTTCAATGTATCGAATCCACTCTACCCTTAATTACTTAATTTTTAAAAATTCTAAAATTCGTTTAATATAAGTTTAATTTCCAGATTTATAACTTAAATAGCTAATTCTAGATATAGCTCTAAAATCAAATTAATAATTAATTAATTGCTTAACACAGAAAATACTAACAGCTTATAGTTGCCATACTAAATTATATTAAATAACTCAAATATAAATTAAAAATACTATTATTTGCCGATTTGTCCCAATTGAAAAAACAATTTGCACGAAATCTATGATTTGACACATAAACCAAATTAAATTCAAACCCATAATTTGTTCAACGAAATTTAAATTCAGATACATTTTGGTCCAAGAATCCAAAACTTTGCCAACCTTGTCCCAAAGAATCTAATAAAAATTATTTTCAAACCATACCTACCTCATCAGATTTAATTCTTTTGTTAAATACATGCACTGTCCTAGAATTACAGTTGCTTTGGATATTACACACCGACACAATATAAATTCCGAGCTTTTTTGATAAATTGGGAGGTTCCAGTGAATTTTACTCTAAACCGGCTAACCGGAAGTGGTCACTCCCTTGGTTCAGAAAAGTTATTTTGCAAATATCTTAAAAAGTATAAGGTTTACAAAAAACTACTTAATACAAAATGTTTCCAAAAAATTAAAAAAAAAAAAATTAAAAATTTAAAAATTAAAACAAAAAAAAAATTAAAAAATTAAAAAAAAATTTAATATTTCTCAAAATTCTCTGTTCGTAAAAGAAAGTCGTGTGTTGGCCACACCTCAATTTATTTTTCAAACATAATATCTCAAGAAGAGAAACTAACTTAATATAGATTAATTATTAAAATTTGTTTTTTATTAATTGAATCTGAACCATCTTGATGTACATAAATGGCTGCTCATGTGAACAATCAATTTAAAATAAAGAACATAGGAAAACTGGGTTGGGTATGTAATTTTGCATTACAAAATAATGCAATACAAAATCTTTCATAACAATGTAAAATAAAGTATAGTAATCATAAAAATTTTGGACCTTGAGATTTTTAGAGATTTATTTGTTTTGAGGTCCCCTGAGTCCAAAAAAGTTGATTTCAAAATGGTGTCTGTCAGTCTGTGTCCTCTTTACAGCCCAAATGGTTTAACCAATCGAACTGAAGCTTCAGATTTAAGCTTTTTTTGATAAATTGGAAGGTACTAGTGAATTTTACACCAAATCGGATAACCGGAAAGAGCCACTCCTTTGGTCCAGAAAATTTATTTTGCATTTATCTTAAAAAGTATAAAGTTTACACTAATACTAATACAAAATGTTTCCAAAAATTAAAAAAAAAAATAAAAATAAAAAACAAAAAATTAAAAATAATAAAAAATAAAATAAAATTTCTCAAAATTCTCTGTTCGTAAAAGAAAGTCGTGTATTGGGCACACCTCCATTTTTTTCTCTATTCTGAGGAAAATAAATTGAAGAAAAATGACATCGACTAATTTAACTTAGAATTGTAGAGGCTAACGGCTTCGGTAACTCTCACGGTCACGCGGGAGGGCGCTGCGCTCCCCGCGCTTAGCCCTCCAATGGGCTTTAGATTTGAACGTTTGTGCCGCACGTAGGAACGGATTACATAAAATATATTAAGGACACCTACTAAAAAGAAAAATAATTGCACTATTTTATTATGTAAGATTTTGTATTTGTAAGATTTTGTAGTTGCAAGATAATTAAAAAAGAGCAATAAATGCAACATTTTGAAATGCAATATTTTATATCGATATAATACAAAGAAATTAATTTATATTTGATAAAAAAATTTACAAAATATTCCTTAAAGCTTTAATTTAAAAAATTATATTTCTAATTCGGTCCTTCGACATTCGGCCCTTCGACATTCGGCCCTTCGACACACTCGGCTCTTCGACTCATTCGGCCCTTCGGCATTCGGCCTTTTGACACATTCGGCCCTTCGACATTCGGCTCTTCGACATTCGGCCCTTTCATATCATTCCTTATTATCATTCCCTTGCCCAAAATGCATCTAAAAAATTAACTTGTACAGCCGGATGTTTCCGCAAGTGTTTAAATAGCAGTGACAAAATTGTCTATTCTAACAACATCATAATTACGAACGATTTGTCATATTTTACAATAATAACCAAAAACAATTTAATTTTTAATCAAATAATTGTCACATTAAAATTCATAAGAAAGCTTAAATCCATTAATAATAGCACAGTACAAAAAAAAAACAAACAGGAAATAATTATGGAGGGAGGCAGCTGGGTACATACCTACAAAAGAAGTAAAGGAAAACTCGTTGTTCTGTTGCCATACATATTCAAAATGTTGTTGTTTTACTTTAAAATGTGAAAATAATTGGATTTAATTATCATAATATTGTTATCATATTTTTTTATTATGATTACAACAAGAGGGTTGTCCCCCTCTCCTGAAAATATATATTATGTACAAGGAAAATTGCATTATATTTCCGCTTATTTCAATTTCAATTTATGTAAATATGATGATATGTGATGATATACCTTCACGATAGTGTGAGATGTGGGAGGATATATATGGAATTTAACGATATTTTATTTTTTGTGTGCGGTTGGAATAACATTAAGATTGCTAAAAGGGTCTTGTGATTTATATAGAAGTTTATATTTAGGGATTGGCAACATTTATAATAACAATTATGAATGATTCCATTAATATTCGTTGTACTTCACATATTTCAGATACGTTGTCAGAGCTTCCAAAAATGTTCAGTTATCTATATATAAGATCCAGAACTTGTAGCGCTTAGAGATGGCAATAGAAAAGTGAGTATACTAAGCCAGTCTCATGTGGGTTTCCATTGCTGACCTTCAATGCGCATATTGATAAAGATGGTGGGCCTCTGGCGTGCAATACGCTTGTTGGAGGTTCTATGGGGAACTGATTTCACCAAAGGTGCGATAGACCTCTTTTAAGTCAATTTCCTAAATTTCAAGAGCCTTGAATAGTTATGGAATGTTATTTAAAAAGCCAAGAGGGGGATGGAGAATTATTTTTTTCTCTTAAACTTTCAGATCAGAAAGATTTTAGTTGTTGCTTTTAATTTGTTTTTGTATCCACTATTGGGAGAAGGGAGGAATGGCTTCAATGAAGCAAGAGCATAGTTAGGCGCTGTTGGGCAGATACGTGTGTGTGTGTGTGTGTGTGTGTGTGTGTTTTTGAGTGTGATCGGTTTTTTATCTAGAAAATTGCGGACTAAACTACAGGTGCTCAACATGTCTGCCTTCCGAAGTGTCATTTACATGTTTTAGGTTATTGAAGTGTAATAATGCTGGAGTATGTCTGTGTGTTTAGTGTTGATCTACCTTGTGACTCTGGCCAACATCCCTTTTGTTGCTCCTCTAATATATTATATTCGGTTATGTACATTTGTACGTGGTGCTCAATGCATGTTGTAATTATCTTGTATATTGTGCTTAAACATGTGATCGGCCTGCACTTGGGCGGATCCGTGATACTATTTTGTTTCGGTAACAAACACGTCTGTTAAAAAATCGGCCGTCTCCGGCGGCGTGTTCCGGCGGCTTTCCAATTATGTGTACGTTTTATGATGTCTATAAGTGATACTCGAGAAAATCATCTTTGGTATCTTGTGTGTTCTGATCTCCACATCTGCAATTCAATTTGCCTCAAAATTATGTGAGACATCTGTTTCCCAGACTCCAGACGAATATCTGTGTAAATCTGCAGATGATGGTAGCTGTGCATTAGTGTCCTGCGTATTTTGTTTTGTGAGTTTTCTGTAAAAGATTCAGATTAGATTCGCTAATTAATATTCTACAAAAAACTAATAAAAAATAAAAATAAAATTTCATGCTACTTATCGTCTTGGGCTACCGATGACTGTAAAGGCGCGGGTTTCCCTCTTCACTGCCTAGTCCTCCATCCTGACTTGTGAGAGATGGCTGACTTTTGTCATCCACCTCTTGACCCCTACCCTTCGGATCCTGATTTTTACCAAGTCTCTTCACCAGGAGTGATTGGACCCTGGTGATGATTTTCTTTTAACCTTCTTGCTGCCTCTTGGATAGCATTTGAACAATTGGAGTCTTCCCTAGCAGTCGGGCTTAAACTTCGTTAGCTTTCCTTCGAGAATGCACAGAAGGATGAAATACCTTTCGCCTCGCTTCTGATCACTTTCCATTTATTTAAATGCGTGTTTTCATTTTGGCTCTTAATGAAACCAAGTAGCCGGTCGTTCACGGTCGGGACCACTTCTGGAAATCCAACAGGTTAGATCATAATGATCTCCGATTCCGCTGCCTGTCTGAACGTAACTCCCGATTTAAAAGCATAAACCGATTGTGTCATCGGGACCCTGACCGCTCCACACAATTTCAAATGAGGATCCTTTGAAGTGTTATTAATCAAATCTTTCTCCACATCTCCACATCAGCAAAAGCTTCATATCCTGAGATACCCATTCTGCAAAGAAGAAGATTTAATTCCTCATAATCCATCGTGAGCCCTTCATCCGAAAACATCCCATACGATTAGTCTGCAATGGAAAGAGGCCCAATGTTCTCCGAATACATGACGGAACTACTGTTGGTTTCTGACGTTTTAGGAACGTCACCACACTTATTTATGACTGCTTTTTCTATTTTGATTCCGACGAGTTTCTGGGATGGAATGGTCAGCTGTAGCACACCCATCTCTGCCACAGGAAGGCTAAGATGGAGGTAGCCAGAGTTCACATACTAGAGACTGTTTATCCTAAAAGCCACTCATCTGTAGGCATACGCTCTTCCAGCTTAGATTATAATTTTTGCTCAAGATTTTCTCCTCTAGCACCATAATTTAGCCTGTTTTCAATTGACAAACAGTTTCAGGTGGTTTCCACGGCAGTACATCCTATGGCTGCCCAAAACAAGACCAGAGTGACCCTTGAAATAGGTTTGAGTATCTTAACGTCATCAGCATAATTGATTAGGAGGTTAAAATAATTTAAATTATTGCCCATATCGATATCCAAAGCAAACATAAGTTGGCAATAGTTGATCTGCCGCGGAAAAAAACCAAACTGCTTTGAGTAAATAAATTTCTTAAGATACCTCTATAGTTATCAATATTGCTAGTTCCTGTAGTTGCCGTGGAGAAAAACAACATTTTTTCTATTTCCAAGATTTTTACTTATTATTACACCACGGTTCCTTTTTAGCGCTTGAAGTTTTTATTTTAGGGATAAATTTCTCAATACCTGAATTTATGATCAAATAAAATTGGCTCAACATTTTTTTTAACCACCCAGAAATGCATTCAATAAACTGTAACTGACAACATTCAGTGTAGAGTGGAAAATACTTGACTGGATTCCAGAAATTTGTAAGTCGGAACAACCACTTTATGATCAAGTAGTATAAATGCCAAATCCAAGATATTATCGCTATTATTCCTAACGCGGATACCGTTCAATTACAAAAAGGCGATTAATACGGTTCAAGAGAATAGAAGCAAGTTTAGATAAGCGTCCTCTTGAATTTGCCAATTTTTCCGATACACAATATAAGATGAAGGGAAATAATCCTTGGTTTTATAATGGATTGTTAGAATCAGATCACCGGTCCTGGTTTTTGATAAGCGTGGATATTTTGTAAACCATAGTTTGGAAATGCAATAACGCATGCATTTTATTTACAAAGTTTATGAACTCATTTCATCACTCGTAACATAAAACATAACAGTTTGCCAGAACATAACAGTTCGCTACGATATCATTTTTTATATAATAATGCGCTGCTAAATTAGCTACTAGCTAATTTATTTAATTTTAATTAATTTTTATACGCTGCTAGCTAAATTACCCTTTTACTCAGTGTAAATTAAAAACAAAATTTTCTCTTTCTTGACGGCTGCGGCATGACGGGTCCATCATCCCAACTAATTGCAAATCTTAAACAAAATTAATCCAAAGCTTTAATAAATAAGATATTTGCGTTCATCATGCTGGAGTCCTACATCGGTCAAGTACTGAAAAATGTTCCTTAATTTTTTTGTACGTTTGTTGGATGATTCCTCAACAGTGAAATAAAATATTGATAATTCAGATAGTGTCTCTCTCGGCCGAAAGATACCAGCCGACATACTTCAGCCAAAACCTATTTGATATAAAATGAAAAATTGTAAAAAAACAGCCTAGAATGTGGTACTTACATGTAGTAATTTTACGGCTGGATATAGGCTCATTTTTGTTTGTCACTGTTTACCAAAGGCATTACAAGTTAAATTTTAAGAGAGGAGCTCAATATAAAATGTAAAAATCTGTATAAATTCAACAAGTGTCATGTCTGGAAAGTACTTCAATTAATATCTATAGTGTCTACACAATTGTTATCCCTAAGAAAATTATCCCGAGGATAACTATTGTGTATAGGCTACGGATGTGAACTTGGCCCGGAAATTCATCCCGAAAAAAGTCTTTTCAAAATGTTTCTCTTCTAATCATCAGACACCTTTATTATCTTAAATTTACCTTAGTAAAATAACAACCCCTATATCAACGCAATGGATTAAAACGTGTTTTATAGAGCTAAACCCATATATAGCTTCAGATAACAAAAACCTTCAATTGTGTACCACCGAATTTAAGGCCACATTTATTGACAGATATGATGGTGTACGGCAGATGTTAGATAGGACCCTTATCATATTAAAATGGTAACCTCTATAGAGCAATAAAGTACCCTGTAATCCAATTCGTTGATATAGAGGTTACCATTTTAATGAGATAAGGATCCTATCTAATATCTGCCATACACCACAATGTCTATCAATCCCTGTGAGCTGAGATCCAGTGGTGCACAATTGAAGGTTTTTTCATATCTAAAGCTATTCATGGATTTAGCTCTATAAAGCACCCTGTAATCCATTGCCTTGATATAGAGGTTACCATTTTAATAAGGTAAGGGTTCTATCTAATAACTGCCATGTTTGGAAATCCAAAATTATGTTTACTGCATTTTTAATAGTAAGACTGCAATTGATTACCAGTAAATATCTATGTATCTATTTTCCTTAATCTCAGTTAGCTGTAATTAAATTATAACATTAAATTTAATGTATTTACTTACTTATGTATTCAACAAATTATTCATTATAAGTAATTAAGTAAATGTCAAATTTATCAAAACCAAAACAAATCGCATAACCAGTGATACCAATAAATAAATATGTAATTATATTATTTCACCACGGGCATAGTTAGCTATCGTAACGCAGATGACAGTACATACTAATAAAAAAATAAACATCGCTATGTAGTATTGTTTGTGCTGGTTTATAGGTGTCACGGGTTATGGATAAAATGTTTGTAAAAGTATGATTAAGCATCATTGAAAATTTAATCATTATATTTTTGAAGATCGTAAGAGTAAGTGCCTAAAATATTATAAAAAAGCCAAGGATTGAATTGTTGAGGTGTATTTAAATAAAATTAAAATAAATATAGTAAAATTTAAACATAGTATTTAGTTTAAATAAAGTTCAATTAAAACTTATTCATTATTTATTAATAATTGAACGAACATTTTTGGTGCCGAAACCCGGGATTATACATATTTTACAAGCTGTTTTTTTTTTTTTTTACTTCAATTCTGCCGCATCATTCATCATATTTGATACAGATAAGTAGCCATTTTTAATTTTCATAATTTTCTAACATAATTGTGTTGCAATTATTTCCGTTGAACTTTTTTTTCGAATTGTTTATTACCTAAAACACAATTTAAAAGGCTAAATTAGTCATTAAAATTTACATATTTGGTTATTAAAATTATTATTAAAGCAGCAAGTGAACAGTGTAAAGAACTGAAAAGTGTTAAGTGAACTGTGTACAGAACATTTTTTTTGTTAATTTATTTTAAAATGGAGAGATACATAAGAGCTAGAGATCGTGTAGTTAATCAAATGAAATATATTAAATTATTTAGTGATAAAATTGATAATCATACCACGCTAGAATCCATTCAAGTGCGTGAAGAAAAATGTGAAAAGCTATACAAAGATTTCAATGATTACGAAATGGAATTACTGGCTTTTGAAGGTTACGAACCCAACACTGAGGAAGTAGATAGCAAGTTTTTGGATACATTAGCAGCATTAAAAGCAGCAGTCAACGCAAGGTCACCTGAACAAAACGCAGAGGTACAGGACTTAAACGTTACACTCGGTCAGTTTATAGGTCAGCAACAAAATATGCTACAAGGGATGAATCAAACGCAAAATGTACGCTTACCAAAAATAAATATTGAACCATTCGTGGGCGATTATAAACTGTGGCCATCATTCCACGACTTGTACGTGACGTCAGTGCACGAGAATAAGAATATCAGTGCGGTGCATAAGCTACAAATATTAAATGGATTATTAAGAGGTGATGCTGCAACACTAATCCGCCACATTAAGGTAACAGAGCAAAATTATGAAGAGGCTTGGGCTAAACTAGTGGAACGCTATAATAAACCAAAATCGATAATCTTCAGTCTGATTCAATTGTTCTTGGAGCAAAAGGGTTGTAACCAGCCTAATCATCGGGAATTAAGGAAGTTATGCGATACATCGGATGAGGTGATTCGAGGTTTAAGAGCGTTGGGGGATTCTGCTGAGACACGTGACCCGTGGTTAATCCATTTACTAGTAAACAAGATAGACGGAGATACCAGGCAGTTATGGGCTAAGGAATCTGTTGACGATGCTTTTCCTACGTTTGATAAATTTTTAAAGTTTCTTTCAACTAGGTGTGATACTCTGGAATCTTGCGTGGCGGCTACAAAACCAACAGGTGCAATTTCAAGGCATACACGGTCCTTTAATACCACACAAGTCAATAAATTTCAATGTATAGCATGTCAACAAGATCATTTGCTGTATAGATGTCCATTATTCAAAAGTATGAATGTGGAAAATAGAACTAAAATTATTGAAAATTCTAAGTGTTGTTCGAATTGTCTACGACCAGGTCATTTACAAACCCAATGTTTTTCGCGAGCTGTATGTTTGATTTGCAAAAGAAAACATCATTCTCTGCTTCACAATGACAAAAATTCAACAGTACTACATACGGTCGATGATCAACAAACCACAAATATGCATATAATAAATGAAAATGTTTCAACATTAATTCCAATTTCATCATTACCTTCTTCTTCAATAGCTACCATTTCTCCTCATTCAACAATAGAAAATCAACTACAATCAACATCATCACTACAATCAACATCATCAGTACAACCCTCAACAAACAATTCACCAATAACAGAGATAACATCCTTGCACGAATTCCAAACACCTCTTAAAACAATACTACCAACAGCCTTGATATATATTCAATCAAGCAGTGGAAAACCAATACTAGCCAGGGCACTACTAGATTCCGGTTCTCAATCTTCATTTATTTCGGAATATTGCATGCAGCGCTTAGGTCTAAGGCGAAAACATTCACATATTTCCATATACGGCCTAGCTTCGTGTCCTGCGGGAAAAACTAGAGGAAAAACAATTATTACAGTAAAATCACGTATAATGCCATATTATACTATACAATTAACGGCACACATTATGGAGAAGATCTCATCCTCACTACCAGCGGCGAAAATATCAATACCAGACAATAACGAAATATGGCAGGTGGAATTGGCAGATCCTCAATTCAATATTCCCAGTACAGTGGATTTATTAATAGGTGCTGAATTCTTCTTAGACATCTTGGAAGAAAGGAAAATGACCATAAATAAACTTCCAGTATTACACTCATCCAAATTTGGATGGTTGATAGCAGGGAAAATCTACCAAGAAGAATTAGACTGCCACGATAACCAGAATTATAACGTCCAGATACACTCGAGCATTTCCAACGAAAATCTATCGGATCTATTAAGTAAATTTTGGCAAATAGAAGAACCAGTGGTTGACAAGCAGCACAACGAAGGAAATGATCCCTGTGAAAAGTTATTCAAGGAAACAACAACTCGATTGGAGGACGGGAGATTTATAGTACGACTACTGTTTGTAAACTCACGACCAGAACTAGGAGACTCTTTCGCAACAGCAAAATCCAGGATGTTTGGTATTGAAAAAAGATTTGCTAGGTCAGCAAACTATAAATTAGATTACAATACGTTCATTCAGGAATATATAAAATTAGAACAAATGAAACGAGTTTCTTGGTCTGAATTACCACGCGAAAATAACCTAAAATATTTCATGCCGCATCACGCCGTATTTAAGGAAAGTACTACGACCAAACTCCGAGTAGTATTTGATGCTTCATGTAAAACCACTACAGCAATCTCTCTGAACGATTGTTTGATGACGGGACCAAAACTGCAACCAGACTTAACAACAACATTAATTCGGTTTCGACTTAATACTATCGCAATAAATGCCGATATTGAAAAAATGTATCGACAAATATTGGTAGATCCGTCTGATGCCAATTTTCAATGCATCTTGTGGCGAAATCATCCAAAGGAAGAAATAAGTCCCTACAAATGCATGACCGTGACTTATGGTACAGCATGTGCTCCTTTTCTAGCCATCCGAACCTTAGAAGAGTTGGCAAGAATATACGAGTTGAAATATCCAAATGCAGCTAGAGTTATTCGAAGCCAGTTCTATATGGATGACCTTCTAACCGGCAGTCCCACTGTGGAAGATGCGATTTTGCTGAAAACCCAGATAACAGAAATACTAGGCAGTTGTGGATACCGACTGCGCAAATGGAAATCTAATTCAAAGGAAGTATTAAAATCAGTAGAAATGGATAATGCAGAAGATATCCCTAAACTAATCGAAGACGACCAAAGCACAAAAACGCTGGGTATTATGTGGCATCCTCAGAGCGATATATTTACGTTTAAAATAAATAACCAACCGGTAGATGTAATTTGGACAAAACGAAGAATGCTGTCAGAAAGCTCAAAATTGTACGATCCGTTGGGTTGGCTATCACCTATAATCATTTGGTTTAAGATGATTTTACAAAAACTGTGGTTAGCTAAAACCGACTGGGATGACGAAGCACCTGATAACATTTTACGCCTATGGAATAAAATATATACTAATTTAAGTTACCTTCAACAGATAAAAATTCCAAGGTGTTTGCTAACATCGTCAAACTCGATATCGTTGCAGTTACACGCATTTTGTGATGCTTCAGAAGCAGCTTACGGTTGTGTGATATATCTTAGATCTAGCAACAAATTAGGAGAAGTAACATGTCGCATAGTGTGTTCCAAAAGTAAAGTGGCCCCCATAAAACAAATCGGTTTACCAAGACTCGAACTATGTGGAGCCGTACTTCTAGCTGAATCAATCAAATATTGCCAACCATTATTAAATATTGACAATATAAACGTCTATGCTTGGACAGACTCCATGGTGGTTTTACACTGGTTGTCAGATATCCCAGCTAGGTGGAAAACTTTCATAGCCAATAGAACAAGTACCATTTTGGATATAATACCAAGATCGAAATGGAGCCATGTCCCGTCGAACCAAAATCCAGCAGATTATATATCTCGAGGTGTAGATCCGAAGATAATTCCAAACCTAGAAAGCTGGTGGCAGGGTCCGAGTTGGCTGAAGTTACATGAAAACCATTGGCCAAAAATTAAAACGCAAGTACCACAGGAAGTCAACATTGAAAATCGAAAGAAAGGAGTTGTTATGTTAACTATCAGAGAAGAAGATAGCATTATACTAGAATTATTAACGAAGTATTCATCGTGGTTTCAAATTAAGAAAATATTGGCGTATATTTTGAGATTCTGCAAAATAACCAAGTCTGAACCTACAGAACGACAGAAAAGAAATTTATTGTTTTCGGAATACGTAGAGGCGGAAATTCGAATTATACGGGCAATTCAAACCACAACTTTTAGGGCAGAAATTCATAAATTAAAAAATAATTCGATGTTAGAATCCGGTAACGTTTTAAATGCTCTTGACCCTTTCATTGATTCTCAAGGCATACTGCGAGTAGGTGGACGCCTAAGGAACTCCAATTTAAGTTATTCTGTTAAGCATCCGATAATTTTGCCCAAAAATCATGTTGCGAATCAACTAATTATTCAGGAACTACATACTGCAAATTTACATTCTGGTGTTACGCTATTAACAAATCTGTTGAGGCAGAAATATTTGATGATAGGCGCAAGATACCACATCAAACGATACATAAAATCTTGTGTAACATGTATCCGATATAGACGCAACCAATCAACCCAGAAAATGGCCGATTTGCCATCAGAACGATGTACAAAAAATAGACCATTTACAAACACGGGTGTTGATTATCTGGGACCCATCTACATCAAAATGAGTCAACACCGGAATGCAACATTAACAAAGGCATACGTCGCAGTTTTTGTGTGTTTAGCCGTAAAAGCGGTACATTTGGAAGTAGTGAGCAGTCTCAATACCGAAGCATTTTTAGCCGCATTAAAAAGATTTGTTTCTCGTCGCGGACTTCCAAATAAAATCTGGTGTGATAACGGATCTAACTTTATCGGCGCTAACAATGAATTAAAACAATTAAAAACGGAAATTCTAGCACAACAAAATACTCAATTAATTTCTAATTATATATTACAGAAACACATTGAATTTAATTTTAATCCGGCAAGTGCACCGCATTTTGGTGGGCTATGGGAGGCGGCAGTCAAATCCGTGAAGTATCACTTCAGAAGAGCAACCAAAGAAGCCAAACTCAACTTTGAAGAAACGACGACTTTATTAACCCAAATCGAATGTATGTTGAATTCCAGGCCATTATGTCGCATTACTGAAGACACCACCAAACTAGACATATTAACACCTGGACATTTTTTAATTGGCGAATCTATGTCAGCTGTTCCAGAACCATTACTAGAAGGCATACCGATGAACAAATTATCCAGATGGCAAAACCTTCAAATGCGTATTCAATCTTTCTGGAAATTGTGGTCCCGAGACTACCTAAACACCTTACAAGAACGCGAAAATGGAAGAGCGGAAAACTAAATATTAATACAGATGATATTGTGTTGATAAAAGAAGATAATATGCCTCCGAATCAGTGGCTGCTGGGGCGAATAATTCAAACACATCCAGGTAACGATGGAATAGTACGTGTCGCAACTATTAAAACAAAGGCTAATACTATCAAGCGTCCCGTCACGAAGCTCATACCACTTAAATAATGGATTAATCACACTAAATAATTATTATATCTCTTTATGATGTACAATCAATTGTAACTTATTAGGTATTGAATCAATTTAAGAAAATATCTCCAATACTTTCTTAACGCGGCGGAATATGTTTGGAAATCCAAAATTATGTTTACTGCATTTTTAATAGTAAGACTGCAATTGATTACCAGTAAATATCTATGTATCTATTTTCCTTAATCTCAGTTAGCTGTAATTAAATTATAACATTAAATTTAATGTATTTACTTACTTATGTATTCAACAAATTATTCATTATAAGTAATTAAGTAAATGTCAAATTTATCAAAACCAAAACAAATCGCATAACCAGTGATACCAATAAATAAATATGTAATTATATTATTTCACCACGGGCATAGTTAGCTATCGTAACGCAGATGACAGTACATACTAATAAAAAAATAAACATCGCTATGTAGTATTGTTTGTGCTGGTTTATAGGTGTCACGGGTTATGGATAAAATGTTTGTAAAAGTATGATTAAGCATCATTGAAAATTTAATCATTATATTTTTGAAGATCGTAAGAGTAAGTGCCTAAAATATTATAAAAAAGCCAAGGATTGAATTGTTGAGGTGTATTTAAATAAAATTAAAATAAATATAGTAAAATTTAAACATAGTATTTAGTTTAAATAAAGTTCAATTAAAACTTATTCATTATTTATTAATAATTGAACGAACAGCCATACACCACAAAATCTATCAATCCCTGTGAGCTGAGATCCAGTGGTGCACAATATAAGGTTTTTGATATCTAAAGCTATATAAGGATTTAGCTTTATAAGACATATTATAACCCATCGCATTGATATACATATATTGGTGACCATTTTAATAAAGTAGGTCTATCTAACATCTACCATACATCATTATATCTATTGATAGAGCTGAGATACAGTGATGGACAATGGAAGGTTTTTGATATCTGAAGTTATATATTGCTTTAACTCTATCAAACACCTTTAAATCCATCGCGTTGATTTAGGGGTTACCATTTTAATCAGAGATCGAATTTAAATACTATACAGAATGTATTAACAATCCTTATATTCAAAAATGGACGAATATTCTTATAAAGAAATTGAAAAAAGACAAAATATAAAAATTTTTGTATTATGATTATACCACAGAATACAACCAGAAGAGACATAATGCTGTTTTTGTATGGAAAAATTTGGACTCATTTTTTTGACCTTGATTTGCCGAAGGTAAGAGAAAGTTGGGTTATGTATTCTTTGGTTTACTGGTTTTTATTTGAAATAATAAAAATTGAGAATCCTTAACAGTATAGTTAGTGAAATTATTTGTCAAGTTTTGTTTTGACAGCATAATTTGTATTAAATATTCAAAAAATTCATAATATTCGAAAATAATTATACTTCAATGTCCAAAAAAGAAGGTAAGATGAAAAAAAAATTTGATCCGCGCAATATTTATTCTGGTTAATGTTTCTTCTGTGATTATACCTATTCACAACGTGACGAATTTTGAATTTTATTATACATACTGAATGTTCTTATTTGAGCTTCGTGTTTTTATTTTTTTTAAATACAGTATTTCGTTTCGCATTATACATGTATTATGAACAAAGACCAAAATTTAAATACTTTACAGAATGAATTAACAATCCACATATTCAAAAATTTTTGTATTATGATTTTACTTATTCGCAACGAGATGAATTTTGAATTTTTCGATTCATGAATTTCAAAATCCTAAATACCGTATTTCAAAGAACGAATATTCAGTATAATTAACGTATGAAGAATGCAATGAAGCTAAAATAAAAGTACGAACTCCATCGTTATCTTAGTTATTAAAATTTTTATAATATTTAGGTGCGTAAGTACACCTTTTGGGGTAAGGTGGGTTAAACGGCCAAAGTGATAGTTAAATGACTCAGTTCATTTATCTTCGCTCCCAAAACCATCTAATGTACAATATTAATTTGTTTTTACTGACAAAACTGTAAATAGGGCCGAATATGGTTCAACTTGCCTATTTCTCAACTGACTATGATGAAATTTGACACGTGCATTGAAAATGGGATTCTTTAATGATTTTTAAATGAAATGATAATGGCCAATTAGGATGGAACTTATCTATTTCTCAACGGATTTTAGTGGAATTTTACATATGCGATGGAAATGGGATTCTAAAATGATTTTTACATTAAGTTCGTGAATATGGCCAATTAGGATGGAACTTGGATATTTCTTATTCGGTTTTAGTGAAATTTGACATTCGCCCTGGAAATGGGATTATAAAATGCTTTTTAGATGAAGTTCTGGAATATGGCCAAATATGATCAAACTTGCCTATTCCTGAAGCGATTATGATCAAATTCGACATGTACGTTGGAAATGGGATTCTAAAATGATTTTAGTTGAAGTTCTGGAATATGACCAAATAGGATGTTGTACATTTCTTATCCGGTTTTAGTGAAATTTGACATCCGCCATGGAAATGGAATTCTAAAATGATTTTTGTATGAAGTTCTGGAATATGGCCAAGTATGATGGAACTTATCTATTCCTTAACCGATTATCATGAAATGTGACAGTTGGCTTTTAAGATGTAATTTTGGAATATGGTCAATTAAGATATAACTTAGCTAGATTTTACCTATGATGATAAATTTATACGTTTCCAACGAACACGAGGAAATGTTTCACAAAAATTTGTTTTGGATGAGATTGTGAGAAATAGGTCAATATGGCTTTTATAATGTTGTCCATTGAGGTTTCGGGGAATGATGCAGCCGTTGAGGTTTCTTTGAGGCAGCCTAAACGTACTATTTCAATTGCTAAACGATCCAGATTATCAACATTATAATATTGAAGTAAAGTTAGAAACTTTTTTGCCAATCTTTCGTGAAAACTTACGGTTATGTTTTCTGAGTATTGGCTGTCCGAGAGTATATTTTGCAATGTTTAAAAACATATAGTGTATGGCGTACACGCGCAGCATAATTGAAAATACTAACGATAGTGTAGAGTCTCGGATTAAAAATATCTTTTTAGAATCTTGTAACGACTTTGGTTGAGTCATTTCCGCGCTGATCGAGAGAACATCGGAAATTGATGTTACTACCGTGCTCGTAGATTTATGTGATTGTGTTTCTTCCAGTCTTGGAGGTGGTGAGGAAATGAACGAGAAGAGAGAAGGGGAAAAATTTGAAGATAAATGATAATTTTTTTGGTAAGCGATCGGTCCATTTAAAAAAAAAATATAATGTTTTTTGGTAGAGAGTCAGTCGGTGTTAAGCTTTAATGCTAGCACAGCCTAGGTTTTGACCTATTAAATTTTGAAGTTTTTTTTTACTCTTATATACAAGATAATGGTCAATATTTTGTTTGATTTCAATTATTTTATTTGGCTACATAATTATTATTTTTTTGGTATTGTACGATTTGACAGTGTTCAATGGTGATATGACTGAAGAGAAGAAGAAGTAGTAAAAAATTTGAAGAAAAAGAAAACAATTTATCTATCGTAATTTTTTTGTGTTAATTATTCTATAAAGTATATACATTTTTCTTTTATTATTATGTGTAACTAACTTCTGGAAGTTTTGAAGACTATAAACCAGATTGTAATAAAAACTGTGGGATACTATTCATATGTATGGTGCTGATCAATTTTGGATATCATATATTGTTATCTTCAAACCATGAGATATTATTTATCGGCTTGGTGCTGACTGCTGATCCATATTGGATATTATTTAAGATTATCCTTAAAGATATCTAAGGTTATCTGCGCAGTGCTGAACAAGTGTATATACCAGTCACAATTCTACATATTTTTCTTGTTTACGTTACATATTGACATACTCACACCGAGGGATATTATTTATCTGCGTGGTGCTGAACCATTGTGTATACCGGCAAAAAAAATTCAACGTGTCTTACTGTTGGTTACGTTAGAAGCTGCCGGGAGTCGAGCTCGCTTAAGACACTGATAGTCACAGATGACCTAAAGCACCTGAAATTAAACCGTTCGTTTTTTTTTGTTTTTTCTTTATATACATACATATATATTTTTTTTAGTTAATGAAATTTATTTTGATTGATTTAAGGCTTCAAATGAAAGTTTTCATTTAATTTTTTTGTTTTACTTACGTAACTTTTCTTAAGTTTTTTTTGCTTTATTATTTTCAATGTTAATTTTGCCTTTATTATTGTTTTTAGTTTAATTTTTTTTTTTTTGAATTTTCTACTAAAGATTTTCTTTCCTTTACTTCGATCATACATGTGTATTTGGGTCAATGCCAAGATTCAATTTTTTTTATTAAATACCAATTTATTTCAATATTCTAGTTTCGTCGTTCATTTTCCTCACTAATTCCGCTTTATTTGAATATGGGGGTGAAATTCAGAGAGCAATTAGGATCAGGTTGTTCCAGGGCCGTATGTGTGATCCAATCACTTTTAATTGCTAAATTTTTGCTTTTTCCATATTGTTTTCTTTTCATACGCGGTTATTCAAGCTCCGATCAAGCTTTGGATAAATTTCCACCCCATACCCTGAGCCTTAGCCAGCTACTAATGCCGCGATCCAAAGCCTCTGTTCGGAGATTCTTTAACGACATTCTGGTGTGGCTTGGAGTTTAAATGGTCGGTATCACTTCAGATTAACTTTTGTGATACCGCCAAACTGAATGTCGTTACAATCTCATTTCCATCGTAAATCTCAAATTTAATCAATATCTAAGTTCCACCCTAATTAGCCATATTCCACAACTTTACCCAAAAATCATTTTAGAATCCCATTTCCATCGCAAATGTCAAATTCTATTAAATTCCGTTAAGAAATAGAAGAAATAGATAAGTTCCATCATAATTGGCCATATTCCAGAATTCTATCTAAAGATAATCATAGAATCCCATTTCCAGCGTAAAAATCTAATTTCGTCATAATCCCTTGATAAAAATGTAAGTTTCATCATATCTGGCCGTATTTCAGAACTTCATGTAGAAATAACTTAAGACTACCATTTTCAAGGCACATGTGGAATTTCATCATAATCGGTTCAGGAATAGGCAAGTTCCATTATATGTCGCCATATTCCAAAACTTTACCTAAAAATCATTTAAGAATCCCATTTCCAAAGCCCATGTCGAATTTCATCGTAATCGGTTCAGGAATAGGCAAGTTCCATCATATTTGGCCATATTCCAGAACTTCATCTAAAATCATTTTAGAATCCCATTTCCAACGTACATGCCGAATTTTATCATAATCGGTTAAGGAATAGGCAAGTTTGATCATATTTGGCCATATTCCAGAACTTCACCTAAAAATCATTTTATAATCCCATTTCCATGGCGGATGTCAAATTTCACTAAAACTTAATAAAAAATATCGAAGTTCCATCCTAATTGGCCACATTCCAGAATTTCATCTAAAAATCATTTTAAAATCCCATTTTCAAAGCACATGTATAATTTCATCATAATCGCTTCAGTAATAGGCAAGTTCCATCATACTTGGCCATATTCCAGAACTTCATCCTAAATCATTTTAAAACTCCATTTCCATGGCGGACGTCAAATTTTACCAAAACCGGATAAGAAATATCCAAGTTCCATCCTAATTGGCCATATTCACGAACTTAATGTAAAAATCATTATAGAATCTAATTTCCATCGCATATGTAAAATTCCACTAAAATCCGTTGAGAAATGGATAAGTTCCATCCTAATTGGCCATTATCACTTCATCTAAAAATCATTAATGAATCCCATTTCCAACGCACGTGTCAAATTTCATCATAGTCGGTTGAGAAATAGGCAAGTTGAACCATACTCGGCCCTATTTACAGTTTTGTCAGTAAAAACAAATTAATATTGTACATTATATGGTTTTGGGAGCGAAGATAAATGAACTGAGTCATTTAACTATCACCTTGGCCGTTTAACCCACCTTACGCCAAAAGGTGTACTTACTCACCTAAATATTATAAAAATTTAAATAACTAAGATAACGATGGAGTTCGTACTTTTATTTTAGCTTCATTGCATTCTTCATACGTTTATTATACTGAATATTCGTTCTTTGAAATACGGCATTTAGGATTTTGAAATTCATGAATCGAAAAATTCCAAATTAATCACGTTACGAATAAGTAAAATCATAATACAAAAATTTTTGAATATGTGGATTGTTAATTCATTCTGTAAAGTATTTAAATTTTGGTCTTTGTTCATAATACATGTATAATGCGAAACGAAATACTGTATTTAAAAAAAATAAAAACACGAAGCTCAAATAAGAACATTCAGTATAATGAAATTCAAAAATTATTCCTGAGTATTTGTGATGTTTTTATGAAAAGTAGAATACAATTCGCGAAGTTCTAAAGAGGAAAAAATCGAAAATACATTCACGAAGTTGAAACGGAATGTATATTTTTGAACTCTGATTTTAATAAGGTAAGGGTCCTGTGAGCTGATATCCAGTGGTGCACAATTGAATTTTTTTGATATTTTGGGCTGTCTCATGTTTAACCTTAATTTATATTTAATACTAGTTGATAATTATATACATAATTTATCATGAATAATTAAAAATTTTCACAATAACAATTAAATACATAAATTGTAAATTTTGTGTGTTTTTCGGGCTGACAATTGATTTATATTCAATATTTAGCGAGGACACATTATTAAAAGAACTTTTTCGAGATGAAAGGTTTTTTTCGGGCAAACTTCACACACATGTATAGGCTCACTAATTGAACCGCTTTCAAGGCATAACACTTTAAAGGTGAAATTTATACAAATTTCTAAATTTTATATGGCCCTTTCCAAGACTATTTCCATTCAGAATTTTTTCTTACTATCGGCTGCAAACTTTCGGATAACTTTAAGAGAGTGCTTACAAGTTGTATAAGTAAAATTTTTGTGAATATATACACAAATAATTTTTTTAATGGAAATTCATGCACTTACCCCACGGAAACAATTCGTAAATTATACGTACCACGAGGCCGCGGAATTATTGAGCTGGTTGAAATATTTTTCCTTCAGTCCAATTTGGAAGGAAATGAATCAGTAAGCCATCAGTAATACGGTGCTTGGACATCAATAATTTACAAAGAAAAACGGGTTTCGAAGTTTGACAACGTTTTAACGATTTCTGCATATAACGGCTTGGCCGAAGCACATGGCGCTTACAGATTAACACCATTGATATTTGTAATCAATGACCATATGATCACACTGAATATTATTTAAAAGCTGAACAGATATACCTCTAATTATATGATAAATTTACCTGTATTATCAATTACCATTCGAGTGTAATGTTTTATGACAATAAACAGCTTGAATAATTAATGTTTTATATAAATTGATATGTTGGCATCGTTTTTCAATTACCTATCCACAATCCGTAAACCAATAATTACTGATAAAATAATGAACGTTTATATGTATGTACATTGTCTGTTAACCGATTAATATTTAATTATGCTATAAAATATATTAAATTTCACAATCCTAGCTAAATATAATTATTAAATTAAGTTTCCATGTTTTTATTTTTCATTACAGGTGAGTGCTATCGAATTTTGACGAGAATATATTTTGGTATGAATTTAAATATTTTTTAACACACTCTCTAAGGGTATGAACGAGACTAGGTCTATATAACAAAAAAACAAAATCTTTTAATCATAAGACAAAGCCATTAAAATTCCATTTAGAACCGCTTAAAACAATAATTTTATATTCTGTATCCACTCGTCTAAAAACAAAAAAAAAAACGAAAACTATTAAATTTATTTAGATACAGTTATAAAACTTGAGAAGAGCTTTTATCTACTTTAAAAAACTTAAATACTTTTGTCTTTTATATATTTTAAGAAAATGATATATTTACTATGTACGAGTATTACAGGACAAAAGTTCGAGATTCTGCCTAATTATTCTTCTACAATTAAATGAAATAATAACACAAACATTTTTTGTTTGTTTTTGTTTTATCGACAAACAATAACAATAATAATAAACAAACAAAAAGAGCACAAAAAAAAAGTTTTACAATTTGTTTATCTTCGGGTATGTACACCATTTTCCAATCTTCTTGGATAAATATTATGCGGTGTGGGTGGTTTTTTTATATAAAACAATTTTCTACCTTTTTTCTCGAAAATACCTGTTGCATGCAGAAAAACAAACAGAAAAGGGGAAAAATCATAAAAGCTTTGACTAGCCGACGATAGATGGTAGGACCACGTACGTTTTTGTTACTTAAAATAATTTTTAAAGCTTTAGTTAGATGGCATTGTGTTTGTAAAACAAATAAAGCTCTCGACTTTTTTGTGGTCTTGCATATATTTTTGGTTGTACGAATTGTTATTTTAATGTGTTGTTAATATAAATGATTGTTAGTGGAATGATTCATTTTACCCACTGACAACTTTTACTCATACATCTCCAACTAGTTTTTCCGTTTCTTTTGTAATATAAGAATATAATTATGTATTAGTGGTTTTCTTTATGGAATATGTATGCTGTTTTTTTTTTTTGGTGTTTTGTTTGAATTTAATGTAGATGATTAATTAGGTTTTATGTTTATTTAATGTGGTGCCATTGGAGGACAAACTGAATGGGGTGATTGCGTCTAATTATATTACAATGAAAATAGCTTTGGATTTTTTGTTTCTTATTTTAGCAGTGATTATTTATTTTGTTGAGCTTTTTTAGAATTTGAATTTTATTTACAATAATGTTGCATTCAGCCTTGGTTGCCATCTCAGGTTGGTGAACGCTTTCTGAAGATTTTATGGTTGAAATACCAAAACCGAAATACACCATTAATCAGTTTCTTATTCTATAAAAGATATGTCTGTGGAATATTAAATCTAAAAATTCAATATACGTACACAATAAAAAATTGTAGCTTAAGTTTGATAGAATAATAATGTAAATATACATAATTCCGTACAATTAATATTTGTCAATCGTACAGGGAAATTTTATACAATGGCACGTTTTATAGAAATGATATAATATTCTAGTACAAGTATTTGTATAAACCCCTTTAATAAATTTAATATACATAAGTGCACTATAAATATTGTTAATCTTGCGGCAAGTTGAAGTTAGTAAAATTATCGTCTAATTTAGTTTATTTGGTTAAACATTAATTTTACACCAGATAAGTATTATACTATTAATTTAATCCAGAAATGTTAGCATTCAATATTGAATTTATCATTCAACATTGAATGATCAGTGCATCATCATTTGAGGCACCGTGCCTGAAAAACGAAAAATACGAATAGTACTAGGAAAGGATTGTTTTGAAAAACGAGAAAACCAGAACGGGTAGTAAAATTTTAATTTTTGATGAAAACGGTTTGTCGCTGTAGTCGCTGTGCAATTCGTAATTAATAGTAGTGTTGCGGGGATACCTTTCAATAATTTGATACGCCGCCGTTAGTAAGTGTGGAATAAGAATCGCGATCTAGCATTTCAGTAACCGATGCTATTTTAGTATGGGGTATTGGAAATAGTTGTCAGTAAACCTACTGCAGAACATACTGTTAAAGTTAGCCGAAAGTTGCCAGCTGAAAGTGAAAAGTCGATAATACAGATTGTATTAGTCCAGCCGAATGTAAAGAAATGATAGTGTAGATTGTGTAATCGTAGCCGAAAGTAAAAAGTCGATAATGCAGATTATGATAATAAAATTCCATGATAATAAAATTCCAGCCGAAAATAAAAAAATTTATAGTTATCAGCCGACAGTAAATGGCACACATGGATTTAAATAAAAAAAAATTTGTAAATCGTCTTACGTGGAAAACTTTGTTTAACCTAGTCGTGGAAAATATCTGAAAATTAGAAGAATCCACAAAATTGGAACAAATTCAGCCTCTAGAGTGTATATCTGAAGTTGAATCGATTTTATGTGATTTGTTTCCGTGGGAAATCTTGGAAAATTCGATTTTCCAAAAATCACTATAAAATTTGTACAACATCAGCCTCTAGAGTGCTATGTCTGGAGATGGATTGCATCAATCTCCAGACATAACACTCTCTCTCATCATCGGGATAAGGCAAAATATCGGAAAATCAGAAGGATCCACAAAATTGGAATTTTTTGTGGATTCTTCTGATTTTTTGATATTTTCCCTCTATGTTAAACAAAGTTTTCCACGTAAAACTATTTACAAAAGTTTTTATTGCAATCCATGTATCCTATTTACTTTTGGCTGTCAACCACCAAATTTTTTATTTTTGGCTTGAATGTTAATAACATAATCTGCATTATCGAATTTTGCGGCTAACTTTAACAGGGTCTGCAGAACCAACTTCGTCCATTAAGGATCAAGCTCGACGCGTGTAGAAACAAGAACAGAAGGTGTGCTTTCCTGAGACACAATCGGAGTATCAAAGGGAAAAACAAATAAAATAAAATAAAAATAGTAATTCGTCGGTGATACCCTACTTGGGGTGGTGCTGAACCCATTCAGTAACTCGCTACAAAGTGTCCCAGATTAGTCTTAGGTTTGAGACAACGGTCACACTATTAAAACCGTTTTTGTGTTACATGAAGTAATAAATAAATTATCTACTCGTGTAGACAATGTGGGTAGACAATCCAAAAAATAACGTCGACAGTATAGACAATGTCGACAATGTAGACAAAGCGTCGACAATTCCTAGTAACAAAACTAGTCAAAGTTTTGATTGATTTATTACAATATATGGTATACGTATATGACATTTAGTCTTTGTATAGCCCTGATATCAACAAAAAAAATGGAGGTGTGGCCAACACACGACTTTCTTTTACGAACAGAGAATTTTGAGAAATTTTAATTTTTTTTTATAATTTTTTTTTTTAATTTTATTTGTTTTTAATTTTTGGAAACATTTTGTTTTAGTAGTTTTTTGTAAACCTTATACTTTTTAAGATATTTGCAAAATAAATTTTCTGGACGAAGGGAATGGCCACTTCCGGTTAGCCGATTTGGAGTAAAATTCACTGGGACCTCCCAATTTATTAAAAAAACTTAAATCTGAAGTTTCAGTTCGATTGGTTAAACCATCTGGGCTGTAGAGAGGACACAGACAGACTGAAGATTAAAAATGAATTAAAAAGTGATTTAAAAAGTGTTGTAGTGTGAAATAAAATTTATAAGAGTACAGTAAAATTGTGTGAAAATTATTTAATGTGATTTTGAGAATTAGCGTTAATAAATAGTGTTGTTATAATTTTTGTGTGACATAAATAAATTCGTTGGTGATAAATTGAATTGCTTTTGTTTTATTCACAATCCAGTGATACGAACCTTGATTGAGAAGGCGGAAACGTAACAATATATATATATATATATATATATATATATATATATATATATATATATATATATATATATATATATATATATATATATATATATATATATATATATATATATATATATATATATATATATATATATATATATATATATATATATAATATATATATATATATATATATATATATATATATATTATATATATATATATATATATATATTATATATATATATATATATATATATATATATATATATATATATATATATATATATATATATATATATATATATATATATATATATATATATATATATATATATATATATATATAATATATATATATATATATATATATATATATACTATATATATATATATATATATATATATATATATATATATATATATATATATATATATATATATATATATATATATATATATATATATATATATATATATTATATATATATATATATATATATATATATATATATATATATATATATATATATATATATATATATATATATATATATATATATATATATATATATATATATATATATATATATATATATATATATATATATATATATATATATATATATATATATATATATATATATATATATATATATATATATATATATATATATATATATATATATATATATATATATATATATATATATATATATATATATATATATATATATATATATATATATATATATATATATATATATATATATATATATATATATATATATATATATATATATATATATATATATATATATATATATATATATATATATATATATATATATATATATATATATATATATGTGTACAGTTTCGAACAAACCATCTGCAACTGTTGGTTAAGAATCATACTCACTTTTATTAAGTAATTTATATGTCGTATGAGTTTTGTTATGCATTTGATAAGTAATGACTTTAAATTCAAAAATTACGTAAACATTTGTTTTTTAAATGCGATTTTTAATTTCAGCATAACTTTGAATTATTTAGTTGCATTAGTAGCAAATGTCTTGTTTGCAACTGTTTATATATGATATTGGAGGCGTGCACGTATTTCTAAGCTTCTAACTATTCAATATTTAAATCTGTCTCTGGTATTGACTGCATAATCAGATATTATCTGCAGCCTATTACGAATACCACCCTAATTAGTCAACAGAAGTTTCATGTTCCACTCGGTACCTCTAAACAATAAATTGTTTCATTTAAATTGGTAAAATATTCTTTGTTTTATCGTTCTTATTTTATTTTATCACCCAACAGCCACGAAAGCAGTAAAGAAAAAACATTCTTTCTCCACCTTAAACACCATCCTCTTTGCCAATAAAAATATTTAACAATCAAATAAAAGTAAAACTGCCTTTTTACTCCTTTTTACATTCATGAATAACGCAATGAAGTAAAAATGTACAAGGGGGGTTTATACACAAACACACTTACACATAGACAAATAAATACTGTATATCAAAGCAATATACTTGGAATGATAAAAGTTTTGAAGTAATTTAAGATTTATGTGGTTTAAGAAAAAAAAAAAATAATTATAACGTGGTATAAGTTGGGAAAGCACTTTTCGTAATTTGACACAAGAATGCGCGAAACAATTAAAGAAATATTCCAGTTCACATAATTGGCCCACATCCAACTCATAAAAAAATTACCTTTACAACAGTATTCGCATAAACTAACTTTGTTTTTATATGTATCACATAAAAAAATGGAAAATGTACTCGGCTGAGCCAAAAATGTTTTTTAATTCTGATTTTTTTTTTTATGTTTGAAGATTAATGTTCTGTTTCAAAATAAATATTTTTGTGGGATTTTTCTTGAAATTTTCACAAATTAAACCTTTTATTTAGAGCGCACAACTCTCACGAGATAATATCAAAGCTTTACCTACCGAGTATGGTAAATGATTGACGTCGATTAAATGACACAACATTTTCACTACACCACATCTAAAAAGGTTAAATATAAATGGGCGCAATTTAAATACAATTTTCAAAATTAAACTGCTTGTGAAGTGTTTTTCTCCGGTAAATTTATTTTTATTTATTTTTAATGAATTTTTTTTTTGGTGTTTGGCTGTTATTGCGATTCAAAAGAATGATTTTGATGTGTTAAACAATGAATGAGGTATAATATTAGAAAGCTCGCCATATTAGTTTTGTCATGAATGGTATTTTTCAAGTAATGTAACATTTATTTGCTTTTAAATTTAAAATATATACTTTTAAATGCCGTGGCTTTAGAGGTTTCATTGTAGCTTTCAATTTTATATAGTTGTTTGGTTTTATTCGATGTATCGGTATCCTATTTTGTAAAATAAATAGTCATCTTCCAAATGTCACGTTTCGTCTTAGTAAATAAAAAAAATAATAAATTATTTGTGGCGAAATAATTTTTGTTGCTCTCTTCGTATGTATTTAATACTTGAATTTTTTGATTATTTTACTTTGCTCTGATAGAATTTCGAAATAAATAAATAATGGCTTTGACATATTCTGGTTGCTTGGTAGAAGAAAAAAATAATTAATTATTTTGAATATACGTTGGATATAATTATATTGGATAGAGAGAAGCTTACCATAAATGTTTTTCTATAGAAATGTTTTAGAGAATTGTAAGAATAAAGTTCCTGTTTTTTATTAGGAGTTTTTTTTTATAGAACACTGTAAAAGTTTTACATTGTTTAAGCTTCACAGTGTGTAAGAAAGAATTACTAAAGTGCTTAACTATTACTGAAAAACGAACAGAAAAACTTCATTTCATTCTCGAATGGAATTTTTAATAAGCTTCTCAATTAGTGCCTGGAGAAATTTTAAATTGTCCTATTGGCCTTCTTTTTTCTTATATAGCACATACGTTAGAATACGTATATATCTAATTAGTGGAAAATACCTATTATAATACTTTTTTCCCCTCCTACTTGCTAAACGATAATCATAGAGGTGTGATGATCAATGTCGCCCATTATATCATTATAGTCAATAATTAGTCAATAAAGCAGGCAAATGACTTTTTTGTCTTTTCATTTCCATATCATATCTACGGGAACTATTTTTTTTTAATCTATGCAATATGTTATGGGGCTCAAGGCACTCCCAACTCTTTCGCAGTTTACTTTTGCCGTCCTACTTTACGCAGTAGTAGCCGAATCGAGGACGTACAGCTATATAGACCCATTTTGTATAAACCACCTGCACATTGCATTGCTTCATGCCAACCTGTAGTGCAGACATGAAAGGTGGGTCGACCCATGGATTCTGCACTCTCAACAGGTGGTAATAGATGTGTTCATCTTCAGATGATGAAAAATCCCTTTTGCATCCGACCCCTATCGGGATTCGAACCCGATACCTCCCGATCCAACCGCCGCAGCTTTAACCACTGCGTACGGGAACTTCTTTAGGACTTTTTCGCACAGATCTAGATAAATCTGCTTACGCAGAATTAGAAAATCTGCTAGTTGTAGGGAGGTATAAAAATTATCTGTCGTGAGGCAATACCCCATCGTCAACACAGATATATCGCTCAGGAAAGAAACACAGGGCAAACCGTATTTGGTTTAGGGTGTGGATGTGTTTCAGATTATAACTTTCGTTTAAATATCTTCGACTACTTAGAAGTTTGGAAAACAAGTGTCTGAAACGCTTCTGCTCTTATCAAGTACATTTTCCCTTCTGTTTTTTTACAATGCCTTGAAAAATTTTCATGGCAGGATACATTTGCATTTCCGAAACATTTATTAGGGACCTTGCCCTTGCTGATAATCCTGGTTGTAGTTGGACATATCTGTTACTCTCAGTGACAATCTAATTTATAAGGTAAATAAATACCTGATAATATGCCCAAATATACATTTCGTGAAGTAATGTAAAAGCACAACCTGGAGTCCCTATAAACAGAAACCTTGGTCGTGGAGGGAGTGGCAAGTAAATGCTAATAGTACACCAAGTTCTTGGCATATATAATTTCGTTTCATTATCACTGCTTTCATCAGATCCTCTTTCTGATAAATTTTCGAATTCAAAATCAATATCCTCGGTGCCACTATCACTCGTTCTGGATCAATTTTTCTAAAATAAATAAATAACAAATTAAACAAAAATAGTTTTGATATTAAGTTACCTTACCAAGTATTTGTGATGATAAAATTAGAGAATTTAAAACAAACATAGTTGATAAAAGCTACATAAAAAGAAAATAATACGGTACGTTGGAGGCGACTCTTATATGAATCCGGATTTTTTTATGAATTAAAAATCTTTCGAATAAAAGTTTTCGCTAAGAAAATGGAACTATAAGGGCAATATAAGTTAGTCAAGGAAATAGAACGATCATAATTTAGTCAAGATATAGAACAACCATAAGAAAATGACTCCAAATCTATGACAAGTGGCGTAAATGACATTTAAGAATTTTTTGTCAAAATCATCAGAAACAATTTCCAGATTAAGTTATTATTGTATTTAAGGCTCTACGCACTCTCGGACTCAAAGTTGAATTATCTACAAGTTGGTGATAACGGCTATTGCAACAGTTGCAGTCGAAATCTCATTTGATACCTAAAGTTTTCAGATTAATTTATTCCCGGACAGGGGACACTGTTAGGGCTTGCTCAATAAAGTGTACATCAAATTACTACATTTTTATAGTGTCCGAACCTGAGTTCAATTCTCTGGCAAGGAGTGCTAAGGCCCGTTTTTCAGTTTCAGTCAAAATATCAATTGGCACCTAAGGTTCCCATACTAATTTATTCCCCTTGACAAGGGGTTTATGTGATCGATGGACAGAGAAGTAGGTCGGCCGCTATAACTTCTATCGGAAACTGCATTCAAATCTTTGGCGAGGGGTTCTACGTTCTATTTGACGGTTTCAGTCAAAATCGCAATTGGTACCCAAAGTTCTCGTAATTTTTAAGCTCGGTTGACGGAAAAGGAGGTCATCACTATGTTAAATATCGGAAACTGCACTGAAATCTCTGCAAAGGAATGCTAATAGGCCTATTTAACAGTTTCAGTCAAAATCTCAGTTGGTACCTAAAGTTCCCATACTAATTTATTCCTTTAAATAGGGGTGGTTTTGGGCTTGATTGAAAGAGAAGCTTCTTTTCCAACAATATAGGGTTGAGGCGCTTAATTTGTAATTTTTCAAATAATTTAGACATAATTGGTAGGAAGCATAGATCTGTATGGCGTAACATATTCTGGGGCTTGCGTTTTTTTAGTATTAATATTACTTTAGAAACCCTCCATTGTTATGTGAAATATCTTGTTCTAATTATTACATTGAATTAGTAGGTTATAAATCGAATACTCTTATCTGGAAACTCTTGCAAAATTGTTTCAGTGATATCACGGTTCAAATTTTGTGATAATATGATTCATTTGCAATGGTGATTTTATGTAGCTTTAATAATGTTATTATCTTCGTTCGTGTTTTCTGATGGATACGGTTGAAATACTCTTTCAAAATGGTTCAATGGTTCAAATGATCCAAATGGTTGGCCTGCAAATACTTCAGCCTTTTCTTCATTATTTCTCGCCCAGTTACGGTCATTTTTACCTAATGGGTGGAATATTCTGTTGTGGTGATTTCAGCTCCTCCACAGTGAATAACCTGTGCTTTCTGTTGGTCCAAAAAAAAAACAAAGTACTGAAATCCTATCAAAAATAACCAAATATCTGGTTGGTTCAAAACCACTTTTCTCGATGTTTCGAAAGTCCCTGAGTCAAAAAAACAAAACAAAAAAAACAAAAAAAACAAAATCCCATCCGTCTGTCTGGATGTCTGGGCGTCTGGATGTCTGGAGATTTCGCTGTCTATACCCATGGCAGCTAGAGAACGGCTAATCCGGTTTAGAATTTTGTTTTACAAATCTATTTCTATGGTCAAGGCGGTATAATGGAATAATTGTGTGATGGAATGATTGCTTAATAGTATGACTGCACGATGAGATGATGTTATAACAGTATGGATGGCATTATGATATGATGGTATGGCAGTACGATGATAAGACTGTATGATTCTATGATGGTATGATTTTAAAATGGTGTTATGGTGATGGTATGATTGTTCTGCAAGCCGCCTTTGGAGGTAACACCTTGTACTTCTAGTTTAAGTTGGGTTTAATTTGCTGGTTGAGTTGGGGTAGGGCGATTTAAGTTGCGAACATATAGTTTTTGAACCGTGTTGATTTATAGTTTGAGTTAAACGGTGAGTTTTGCTTGAGTTGAAGTTTTTTGAGTTTACGGTTGAGTTGGGGTTTAATTAAGGTTCAGTTAAGGGTTGGTTTAAGATGAGGTCGAGTTAGAGTTGAATAATTTTTGTGTTGAAGGTAGGGATTGAGGAGTTCGCTTACAGATTAATTTCGGGTCGAGTTTAGGTTTAGTGTTGAAAGACCACTTCTTTTCTGATCATTGTTATCTTCAATTTGAAATGGACTTGACTTCTCCAAAAATTCCAATCTACAGAAACAGGAGGAAAACCACCTGTGATACCTTTAGAACTATTCTGGGTAATTCACTACCAGTTCCGGTGCCAAAACCTCCAAAAACTGCATAAGAGCTCGATTACTTGTTGGACGAGTTGTCCAGCGCTTTTAATGAAGCGATACTGGGCTCTGGTACCCTTAGCAGGCCTAGAGATAAATCTCGGCCACCCTGGTGGTCCAAGGAGATTCAACAAACACGTCGAAAATGCAAAAGACTCTTCAAAACAGCACGGAAAACAAAATCCGCTGTAGAATGAGACTCCTATAAGGAAGTCCTCAAAATTTACAAATATCAATTGAGAAGTGCAAAGAACAGCTCTCGGAGACCATACTGTGGCAAAATTCAGAAGTCTCCAGAGATGTCTGGGCTACGCAAAGTACACGCAACTGGTCCTTCCATCCCAAGTTATCTTCAACAGCCGGATGGAATATGGACCACTAATAGTGCGGAATCGCTGGAACTTCTGATTGTGACTCATTTTTTTGGTTGTTCCGAATCTGTACTCAGCATATCTGTAGGAAAAAGGGCAAGAAGCCTCATAGGCCAAATTATTAGCAGAAAAAAGCTCCTGTGGGCGTTAAACAGTTTTAAAGCATATAAGTCGCCTGGACTCGATGGTATTATCCCTGCGGATATTCAACAAACTACGGATCTAACAATTTCCTGGTTAGAGTTAATTTTCAAAGGCAGCCTAGAGCTATGTCACATTCCTAGTAAATGGTCAGGAGTGAAGGTTGTTTTCATACCTAAGGCGGGAAAACGCTGACACTGCAATTCCAAAGACCTTAGACCGATCAGCTTGTCTTCCTTCCTTTTTAAAACACTGAAAAGACAAATAGAACCTCATACTAGAGGCACGATTGCGTCGGGAAAGCTGTCTAAATCTCAACATGCCTATTGGAAGGGGAGATCTGTAGAGACTGCTCTTCGTTCTCTTGTATTTTTCATTGAAAAATCTTTCGAATATAGAGACTACGCAATAGTAACCTTCTTGGATATTGAAGGGGCCTTTAACAATGTGCTTCCAGGGGCTATAACTCGGGCACTTTCAGATCTGGGAGTGGATGAATCACTCAAGGACTGGATGGATCAGATGCTAAGAGGTAGGATCATAAATGCCAGTTTTGGGGAATCCTCCGTCAGAAGATTTGCAAGCAGAGGTACGCCACAGGGTGGCGTACTGCCCCCCCCCTACTTTGGAACATGGTCATAAACGACCTGTTGCTGAGACTGGAGGACGGTGGCTTCAAGGTTGCCTATGCGGATGATGTTGCTATTGGTGTCCGTGGTAAATATTCCGGCACCCTTAGTGAGCTTATGCAGAATGCCCTGGGCACTCTTTCATTATGGGCCAATGGCTGTGGGTTGAATGTGAACCCACACAACCGAATTGCTCTCTTCTCTAGGAAATATAAACTTCCTCACATCGATCCTCCCACTTTAAATGGGTTCAGCTTGACTTTTACAGTTGAAGCAAAGTTTCTGGGTCTCATTTTGGATAGCAAATTATATTGGAAACCTAATAATCTGGAAAGGGTAAAAAAAGCTTCGGTAGCGCTATACTATTGCCATTACGAAAGGATGGGGGCTGGAGCCCCGCATCGTACATTGGCTTTATACCGCAGTAGTCAGACCCATACTCTTGTATGGAGTAATAGTCTGGTGGCCTGCTCTGGACAAAACTGTCAACCAAAAGCTGTTGACAAAAGTTCAGAGAACAATCTCTCTGTGGATCAGTGGTGCACTGAGGAGCACATCCACTCGGGCACGAAAGACCACCGACTAGAATGTCCCGGCACTATCTTTTGACACAAAGTTCCGGACTAGGATCCCATTTATGGAGGACTGGATGATGGATGCAGTTTTGGAACCAGGAGTTATAAACTTCTTCACTGATGATTCAAAACGGGACGGGAAAGTCAGGGCTGGAGTGTTCTGCGAGCAACTTTTGTTAAATCTCTCCTTCCGTCTCTCCCCGACTACTGTAGCATTTTTCAAGCTGAAGTAACTACCATAAAGGAAGTCGTAGACTGGTTGAGGTATAATGTAATATCAGTTTGTAATATTCGCATATATACGGACAATCAGGCTGCCATAAAAGCGCTTCAATCACACCTCCTCACGTCGAAAGTAGTCCAGAACTGTCTCTCATCTCTTAACGAGATGGCAGATCAGTTCAACATCCACATTTTATGGTAAAACGGACTATTTCTCAGAAAGCAGAAAGGAAATTGAAATGCCTCTTGCGGTATGCAAATTGACGAATGACAGATGGTCAAGTATCACTTCTTGCGTAATAATTCGGCAGGTCTGCCCAAAATTGGACTTGGTGAGAACCAAACAGCTGAACTCACTTCATGGTTGTTGGAGTGATTACGAGGCACTGTCTCATAGGGAGACATGCGAGTAGACTTGGTGTCTTCTCACATGACTACTGTTGTAGTTGCGAGGACGAAGAGGAAGAAGAGAGAGTACTTCATCTTCTTTGCACCTGCCCTCGTCTGGCACGAAACAGACTAAATTTTCTAATGACACCCATTTTCAAGGCCCTGACGGACCTCTGTAGGATGGACGTCAGGAGTATCCAGCGCTTTGTTAACAGCTCAAAATGGTTCCAATGAGTTGGAGGAAACAATTATACGTGGTATGGCTACGGACCACTTTTGTGTCTATGCCTGGTCCTAGTGGACCGCGACCCAAACCTAACCTAACCTAACCTAGGTTTAGTGAGAGATTAGATTGAGTTTATTTTAGTTAAGTTTATACAGTTAAGTGTTTGGTTATCTTGCTTTGTTTGATTAAGTGAGTTGTTCGGTTGGGGAATTGTTTGAGAGTTGATTTGGGGTTAGGTTGAATTTGGTTTAAAAATTAATTAGGGGTTAAATTAGTGATCGGGTTCAGGGTTGTGTTACCGTTAATTTGGTGATTTTTTTTAGGATTGCGTTGCGATTGAGTTAGAGGATGAGTTCTAAATTGAGTTGAAGCTTAAGCTAAAGGTTGAGTTAAGTGGTTCATTTAGAAATTGATTTGTTGTTGAGGTAATTCTCTAGGGCAAAGTTCTGATGGTCCGATTACGATGGTTGATACCTCTATCAATAGGTTTCGGTACCTGTAATTGCTGTGACAATTTTCATTTTGATTGCTCGATTATTTCTAAACATTTCTTAGAAAATTCAATTTTATTGCAAATCAACTGTGCTACAGCCCACAAGTTTTTGGGCGGCAAAAATCTAAAATGGTCAGATTACGATGGTTGATACCTCTATCGATGGTTGATACCTCTATCAATCGGGACCTGTAATTGCTGTGACAATTTTCATTTTGATTGCTCGATTATTTCTAAACATTTCTTAGAAAATTCAATTTTATTGAAAATTAACTGTGCTTTAGCCCACAAGTTTTTGGGCGGCAAAAATTTAAAATGGTCCGATTACGATGGTTGATACCTCTATCAATAGGTTTCGGGACCTGTAATTGGTTTTACAATTTTCATTTTGATTGCTCGATTATTTCTAAACATTTCTTAGAAAATTCAATTTTATTGAAAATTAACTGTGCTATAGCCCACAAGTTTTTGGCCGGCAAAAATCTAAAATGGTCCGATTACGATGATTGATACCTCTATCAATAGGTTTCGGGACCTGTAATTGCTGTGACGGCAAAAATTTAAAATGGTCCGATTACGATGGTTGATACCTCTATCAATAGGTTTCGGGACCTGTAATTGCTGTGACAATTTTTATTTTGATTGCTCGATTATTTCTAAACATTTCTTAGAAAATTCAAATTTATTGAAAATTAACTGTGCTATAGCCCACAAGTTTTTGGGCGGCAAAAATCTAAAATGGTCCGATTACGATGGTTGATACCTTTATCAATAGGTTTCGGGACCTGTAATTGCTTTCACAATTTTCATTTTGATTGCTCGATTATTTCTAAACATTTCTTAGAAAATTCAAATTTATTGAAAATTAACTGTTTTATGGCCCACAAGTTTTTGGGCGGCAAAAATCTAAAATGGTCCGATTACGATGGTTGATACCTTTATCAATAGGTTTCGGAACCTGTAATTGCTGTGACAATTTTCATTTTGATTGCTCGATTATTTCTAAACATTTCTTAGAAAATTCAATTTTATTGAAAATTAACTTTGCTATAGCCCACAAGTTTTTGGGCGGCAAAAATCTAAAATGGTCCGATTACGATGGTTGATACCTCTATCAATAGGTTTCGGGACCTGTAATTGCTGTGACAATTTTCATTTTGATTGCTCGATTATTTCTAAACATTTCTTAGAAAATTCAATTTTATTGAAAATTAACTGTGCTTTAGCCCACAAGTTTTTGGGCGGCAAAAATTTAAAATGGTCCGATTACGATGGTTGATACCTCTATCAATAGGTTTCGGGACCTGTAATTGCTGTGACAATTTTTATTTTGATTGCTCGATTATTTCTAAACATTTCTTAGAAAATTCAATTTTATTGAAAATTAACTGTGCTATAGCCCACAAGTTTTTGGCCGGCAAAAATCTAAAATGGTCCGATTACGATGATTGATACCTCTATCAATAGGTTTCGGGACCTGTAATTGCTGTGACGGCAAAAATTTAAAATGGTCCGATTACGATGGTTGATACCTCTATCAATAGGTTTCGGGACCTGTAATTGCTGTGACAATTTTTATTTTGATTGCTCGATTATTTCTAAACATTTCTTAGAAAATTCAAATTTATTGAAAATTAACTGTGCTATAGCCCACAAGTTTTTGGGCGGCAAAAATCTAAAATGGTCCGATTACGATGGTTGATACCTTTATCAATAGGTTTCGGGACCTGTAATTGCTTTCACAATTTTCATTTTGATTGCTCGATTATTTCTAAACATTTCTTAGAAAATTCAAATTTATTGAAAATTAACTGTTTTATGGCCCACAAGTTTTTGGGCGGCAAAAATCTAAAATGTTCCGATTACGATGGTTGATACCTTTATCTATAGGTTTCGGAACCTGTAATTGCTGTGACAATTTTCATTTTGATTGCTCGATTATTTCTAAACATTTCTTAGAAAATTCAATTTTATTGAAAATTAACTTTGCTATAGCCCACAAGTTTTTGGGCGGCAAAAATCTAAAATGGTCCGATTACGATGTTTGATACCTCTATCAATAGGTTTCGGGACCTGTAATTGCTGTGACAATTTTCATTTTGATTGCTCGATTATTTCTAAACATTTCTTAGAAAATTCAATTTTATTGAAAATTAACTGTGCTTTAGCCCACAAGTTTTTGGGCGGCAAAAATTTAAAATGGTCCGATTACGATGGTTGATACCTCTATCAATAGGTTTCGGGACCTGTAATTGCTGTGACAATTTTTATTTTGATTGCTCGATTATTTCTAAACATTTCTTAGAAAATTCAATTTTATTGAAAATTAACTGTGCTATAGCCCACAAGTTTTTGGCCGGCAAAAATCTAAAATGGTCCGATTACGATGATTGATACCTCTATCAATAGGTTTCGGGACCTGTAATTGCTTTCACAATTTTCATTTTCATTGCTCTATTATTTCTAAACATTTCTTAGAAAATTCAATTTTATTGAAAATCAACTGTGCTGTAGCCCACAAGTTTTTGGGCGGCAAAAATCTAAAATGGTCCGATTACGATGGTTGATACCTCTATCAATAGGTTTCGGGACCTGTAATTGATGTGACAATTTTCATTCTGATTGCTCGATTATATCTAAACATTTCTTAGAAAATTCAATTTTATTGAAAATCAACTGTGCTATAATAGCCCACAAGTTTTTGGGCGGGAAAAATCTAAAATGGTCCGATTACGATGATTGATACCTCTATCAATAGGTTTCGGGACCTGTAATTGCTGTGACGACAAAAATTTAAAATGGTCCGATTACGATGGTTGATTATGAGGTTTCAACCCTTTTTATTTTTTTTATTGAGAAAAGTTCTTTTTAATGATTGACGGCTTTGTTTAGTGGGACAACAATGTTCAGAAACTCAGAAAGATTAATTCGGTTGGAAATTCTAATCGAAAAATCAATAACCAAAATGAAAACTATCCTTAACTTTCTAACGACCATTGTCTCCAAATCATTTAATGTCCAGAACCCTTAAATTAGCAATCTGGAATGCTAACGGCTTCTCATAACATGGACTTGAAGTTAAAAGTGTTTTTTATACAACAAGAAATTTATATCATGGAAATATCTGAAACGCATAACACTAGCAAATGTTTACTACAAATATCCAGATGGATCATCTATGAGACAAATCATCCTGATGGATCATGGTGGCACTGCAGTTATAATCAATAACATAATTATACATCATGAATTAGACAAGTATAAGAAGGAGCATCTAAAAGCAACTGCCGTAGGAATTGATAATTGGTTAGGTCCTATAACTATTTCGGCCATATATACTGCCCATCAAAACATGTAATAAAAATGGAACAATTCGACCATTTTTATCGTTCTTCGAATCATCGCTTTACAGCAGGGGTGATTATAATGAAAAAACCCAGCAGGGGTCAAGGTTTGTGACAACGAGAGGCCGAGAATTATTTAAATCAATTCAAAATCAATAATCTTACCCGAACCTACAGGATCCTAGACGTCATTGATTTCTGCGCAATCAAAAGAACAAGGCGACACCATATTTGGACCTGTCATCGAACTACTCGCCTGAAACAACCAATGTTAAGCAATAATCAAAGGAACAAGTAGCGCATGTTAACGTCAAAGAAACGACAGTGGCGCCAAATTACATACAGCGGAAATAATGGAGAAATATTAAAAAAAAGGTTTGAGTATTTGCTAAATGTGGATACCCCATTTACTAAAATGGTTCAAATATTTGATAGATTAATCTAATTTGGTTTGTTTCTTTGGTTTAGTAAATTTTGAATCTTTGCTACTCAGTGCCATCTATTTTATAATGTTAGCACTAATTTTTTTTGATTTTTCATAAAAATATAAAGATAGAAATAGAATCTTCTTCTGAAATTTTTGATTGATATCCAGTGAGATATATACAGTTTAAGTGCCTATTTTGGAAAATACAGATTTAGTTGAAAAAAATCTGCTTTGAAAAAATTGGCACTGAAATTCATTTGACGTTGAAATGCTGTACGTAAGCCCAATAATAATAGATTTACATAGATACGTTTCATGTCGTATATACTAAAATTTAAATATGACGGTTGTAGATAAATCCTATTTGGATGAAGAAATAATTTTTCGAGCCGTACAATAAAATCCTAAATTATTAACTTAAAATCAGCAAACCAAATTCCCTTTTTGACAAAACAAATTCGCTCTTTGAAATTTAGTCTCTGCTTATCGTAAAAATACAAGACTGTTGTTAGTAGAGTATCATTTTGAGTTGGAAGGATATGGAAGGAAAAATTGAAAAATTGAGGAAGGAATAATCTAAAAGAAGTAATGTAGGATTATGCCAGTTTGTTTGATAAGCTAAATCAACTGACTATCAACAAAATATCAGATCTTATCTTGCAGCAGCGAAGCAATTGCAGAAAATGTGAAATAAATAGTAAACCATAAATCAATGGGCATTGTGTATAATCTAGCTTCCCTTTCCTCAACAGATAATGCAAATTGTATTAATTTGCTAAGAAAACGCCGTTTCATTTCTGACAGGGAATTGAATGAAATTGTTTTTATTTCATTTCAAAAATACGTGAACTTTTTTTATCCAACGAACGAGCATTGATTACGGAAGATTCTAACCAGACCGATATTCCAAGTTTGGTACTCACCACCAACGGATAGTAATTAATTAACTGCAAAATGTTACGACTCGGCTGTGGCGACCGAGACACGGCGGTATAACCGACTATCGAGCATTTAGTAAATGATGTGCTCGAACCAGACCGACTATCAACTCGTACTGGTCAGAGTTGTAGGTGCTTTATGACCAGTAAAATAAACAATGAATACAACTAATTCAGGAAATTGTACCACAGCTGGTAACCCAGCTAATCAGCTGGTTAATCCACTCTCTAACGTGGCTGGCTCAAAGGATTCTGGGGTGAGCCAATCATTGTTCAACAGTCCTTCTGGGCAACCCAACCCATTTAAACAACAATCCAGGGTAGATTACCACCACCAATAGCGAACACCTTAGAAATGGATAACGCCGAAATGCGCAATAAGATTTACGAAATAGAAAAGTTAACGTTAAATCTAATCAAAGATCTCAAAAACTTACAGCGAGAAAACAAGGAGTTAATAGATGCTCTAAATGCAGTAATGGCTGAGAAAGAAACAACTAAGATAAGCCATACCAATGATCATATAGAGGTTATGTATGAAACAGACGAGGAAGAACTCAATAGAGTAACGGGATGGATTCTGAACCGTAACAAAAAAAATAAGAAACGTAAGATGAGTAAATCACCACAGATTTCACCCGAATAGAAACAATCAGTTGAGCAGCTTCCAACCGGAAGTAGGTACGTGCAACAGGAGAATAAAGCTCAGGTTCCGCCGGAACAGAAACGATCAAGTAATGAACTCCCAACCGGAAGTAAGAATGTAAAACTGGAGAAAAAAGTGACACGGCCACCTCCAGTAATAATATCTAATTGCAATAATTATCAGAGTATTACAAACATCATGGACAACAATCATATCAAATTTCAAGCTATAGCGTTAAATAGTGGTGATATCAAAATAAATGTCACAGATGGTGATAGCTATAGAAAGTTAACACGAGCTCTTAATGAAGAAAAGACAACATGGTATTCCTACGAAGATAAGCAGACAAGGCAAACCAAAGTCATTACTAAGAAGCTACATGCTTCATGCAAACCAGAAGAGATAAAAGAGTAACCGTTGGAGAAAAAATACAAAATTACAGAAGTTACACAGCTGCTAAAAAGAGGTGACAAAACACCTCTTCCATTATATATGTTGTCTTTTGAAAGAACAGAAGACATTAAAAATATTTATGCAATCAGCGAAATACTCCATATGAAAGTGCAAATAGAAGCAGTTAAAAAATCTAAACTGATCCCCCAGTGCAAAAAGTGCCAAGTCTACGGACACACGCAAAACTTTTGTAATAAGGAGCCCAGATGCGTTAAATGTGTAGGAAAACACCGTACGGCTGAATGTACGAAACCAAAAGACACCCCACCAAAATCTGCACACCCAGCAAACTACAGAGGTTGCATTGTTATAAAAAAGCTGCAAAAAATTCGCAACAAAACAAGGGAAACTTCAATAAGTACCAGGGCAGAAATTGACTCAGCCTCAAGAACTAAACCAGCTATCAAGAACTAATCCAAATGTAACATTTTCTGATGCACTATCTATTGGAAGTTCGAGAAGGCAACATATAGGAGTCCCTCTTTTAATTAATGATTCAAATAATAACCAAACTAATAAAATGCTACAAGATATTCTTGATAGACTTAGTTCACAAGAAGAAAAGCAAGAAAAAGCCCTTATATCAATCCTACAAAGGCTCACCCTACTCGAAAAACATCGCAATTTAAAAATTCTTGTATGGAATTGGCATATTGTAACATCAAAATGAAATGCAACTATTTCTTGATTTAGAAAAAATAGATACATGTTTATTATCTGAAACACACCTTACTACTCAAAGTCATATAAAAATCCGTGGCTACGAAGTTCACTCAGCAGTTCATCCTAATAATAATGCACGAGGGGGCAGTGCCGTGATTATAAAGAAAGATATTAAATACCATCTGCAACAAAAACTTGAAAGTGATGAAATACAAGCAATTAGCGTTAGCATTAATACCCGCAACCACAAGTTAGTGGTATCCGCAATATATATATTGCCCACCTAGATATAACATCAAAGAGAATGCTTATACTCAGTTCTTCAAGCAGCTCGGTGAAAAATTCGTAATCGGGGGTGACTTCAACGCTAAACATACTGACTGGGGATCAAGACTAACCACAACTAAAGGGAAAGAGTTTCATCAAGCAATAATTAAATACAACTGCAACTGGCATTCTACTGGAAAACCAACTTATTGGCCCAGTGATCAAAATAATACACCAGACCTAATTGATTTCTTTATAACAAGAAAAAATCCCGGTTGATTATATTCAAGTGAAGGAAGGATTGGACTCCACATCTGACCACTCCTCTATTTTAATGATAATATGTGACACAATAATTACTAATGATAAACAACCACTGTTAACAAATAAATAAACTGATTGGAAAAAATTCAGGAATGAACTAAGCAATAGCATCATTTTAAACACACAACTTTCATCAGAAGAAACATTAGAACAGGAGGTGGAGAAGCTCGTTAAGGACACACAGCTAGCGGCGTGAAAAAGTAGTAATACAATGAACAAAAAAATAGCTGGCAAATGCTATCCAATCGAAATTAAATCACTAGTTATAGAGAAGAGAAATACCCGAAGGGAATGGCAACGAACACGAGACCCAACCGTCAAAAATAGATTAAATAATTTAACACAACGAATACGTAGAGAAATACGGGAACTCGTAATAGTGACCTTCACAGAGATATCGAAATAGACACAGTCGCAAGTGAAATAAAGAAATGTGCACAAAAACACCAGGGAGCTGCAAGGCTACGGCATCAAGAGGGTATAATAAGAAGACTCAAAAAACTAAAACCTTTTGAGTTACCTGAATAGTCCGCACAATGCAACATCAACCAAAACAACACTTTATGGAAAGAACACACATGAGTGCTTTATTATTATATTGTCAGAGTCAAACGCTGTTAGTCAAAAATGACTAGTTACTTTGTAAAAAAATTTATTGTTATCATAAACAAAATATTTAAAAAAAAAAAAATGTTTCGAAAGTTGGGTTAGCCAATTTACAAAGTTCACCAATTAAACCATTAAACGAGTAAGTACGGTTTCGAAATCTATATTTTCGTCTTCATCGCTCGATTAATCGCAATCAAGCAAAACTTTCTCAACAACCTAATACGAATCGCCACCTTATTTTCATATTTTCTTCGTATTGAAATAGGAAACAGATTAACTGTTCAAAGTAGAAAAATATTTACTAAAAATGTTCCCAATTATTTGTTGTTGAGGGCTGAAATATTTATTTTCTAAAACGCGGAATATTTATTTTTATTTAATTTGTTTTTTTTTTTTTTAATCTACAACTTCCAATTCAAATTAACTACCATTGAATTTCTATTAAGTGAGTAAATACAGTAATTGAAATAATGATAATGAAAAAAGCAGCACCAAATTAAAAAGGCCACCAAGTAATTACCATTTTCGTCGATTTATGGGATTTTTGTTTAACTTTCCTCTAATGTATTCTGTAAAAATGGTTGTTGAATTATGTATTAGGAAAATTAATTTTTAATTGATTTTATAATTTTGTTTTTATATTTATGTGGTGGAATTTAAATAGGGCGATAATTTGTAAAATAAATTTGAATGAAAATTGTTTAAAACGAAAATTACTAGATCTTGGAATCTTATTTGTTTTTGTTGGTTTTTAAATGTTTAGTGGAAAGAAGTAGTTAGATAGATAAAACAATAAAACTAATTTTTGTTTGTCTGTGAAAAGGACAAAGGATTCTTTTGTCTTTTTAGGTTATGAATTATGCATAATGCGACAAAAAAAAATCGTATTCATGATTTATTTATTAGACATTTTTTTTCTTCAAGTAGCTAGCTTGAATTGAAATGTAATAAATTTAGATTAAAGTCTTATAATTTTTGAACTCAGGGTGAATATGGTGTCGCAGCTATATTCTCGCATTTTAAAAGAGTTATACATTATCATAAAGCACCCTATAAATAATCTATGTGGCAAGGCATATTCAGAAAGGATTAAATCTAGATTTTGGGTGAAAATCTTTTTTTTTTAAACCCACAAAATAAATAAATGAAATAATGCCATTGGTGGGCAAAATAAATTTGATTTACTCATTTATCTAAATTCAGTTTGAATGAATTTATACACCGTATTACTTAAATAATTTGTATCCCCCTTTTAACAATAAAATTCTATATTGCATTTAAATAGCTTGGATTTTTATATCAATACACAATAAAGATGCCTTTACATCGATTGCAGCGTCATAGTATACCATAAAAAGCTCGAAAACAAAAAAGTTTTGCTTTATAGATCATCTTAAAAAACGAACGTTGATTTTTTTTTCAAGATAATAAAAAAAAAGTATTTCGTACATATACAGGCACAAAAACTCACACCCATACTAAAGAGGTAAAGCCCATATAATTTAAATTGGCTTTCATACGAGTATAAGCGCTGTGAGAGAAGCACATTCATAAAAGTTTGCGTCTTTTTTTTTCTTTTTCAATTTATGTGTGTTATTAAACTGGAAGATTTGTACGAAATATTGTACAGCATAAACCAACAACAAAAAAAAAATGATTTTTTTTTTCAATATTCCCACAGTCGTCAGCAGATTGAAATCTATAAAAAAATCATTCAATAATATTTTACGTATATCATTTCATCTATTGTATGCTTTTGGTAATGTTTGCTATAAAAACTCGTTTGCCATTTCGCTACAAATGATAAAAACTCGCATAAAAAATATTATGTATTACGAAATTTAGCAATGTGACGGTGATTAGGGGGAGAAACCAATCTGGAAATTGCATTGGGCGGAAACAATCTGGAAATTGCAACTAAATTACATTAAAGCCATATTATTTGGTAATTTGTATTAAATGTTGTTACATTAAAAAATTACTTTTGACGTGAAAACGTCTCACACGGCATGTTCAAGCATTACCTTTAATTTAAATGTGTGATTGCTTAGGTTGATCCTTAGGCTTCATGCCTCATTCACAATATTATCGTAATGACGTCATCAAGCGCAGAGGACAGCCGCACCGTAAACGTCTGGTGAATGTTCCAGATAGATTGATCTAGCATGCTCGAAAATACTGGCCCATCGGAGGGAGTTCCTGTTCCAAAACGTTCTAGAATGTTCTAGAAACCGAAAACGGAAGTCCAGAATCGGGAATACATTCCAGCTCAGAACAATATTTATACGCTATGATGAGACGCTTGTCTCAGTATACTTTTGGATATCGATTAGAGCGGAAGCAGGTATAGTGAAAGTGATAGAAAGTTACAGTCGGTGTGCTTTGGCTGACCGGAATTGAATTAGTGTACTTTGGCTAGCCTCAATTCTTTTGGTCAAAGGTCAAATTCAAAGGTCAAGGTCAAGGCCAGGTCATATCCAAGGTCAACAGTCAAGGTCAAATGTTTAAGGTAAATTCAAGGCCCGAATTCAAGTTATGCGGGGTTCTGGAACACATTTCCATAGTAAAGGTCTGTGGAGTAAAACAAACGGAAATGTCCGCCATCTTGGATTTGTTTACTAAGTAAATTGATGAGTAATTAGATTACTGATAAGTATTTTCCTCTATAAATTTTCTGGATATATTATTGAAACAGATAAGCGATCAAATAAAGGTTTGTTCAACAAATTTAAAATGGAGAAAATTTTTGTTGTGTATCGGTATTAGAAAAGCCATATCGAAAGACAAACATAATTCAAACAGAATGGATAGAAATTTTGAAAAATGTTCCATCTAATGACAGAGGCTTACAACAAAAATATTTGCCAACTGTTTACGAAAGGATATCATCACAATAACACATCGGTAGTTTTGGTAACCCAAAATGTACTTCATCAAGCAAAATATTGTCGTGATATTCCTTTAAGCAAAAATCTAGTAGCAGTTTTTAAAAACCCTGTTGATAATTCTCATAGTTTATCTCTCGCTGGACAATTATATCCTGAAAATTCAATAGATCATCGACAAGATATTTTAAAGCAAGACTGCTTATCTTGGTACTGTCCACTTATACTATTTGGAAATGAAAAGTTGTGTTCCAAAAAATGAAACGTTTGACGGCAAACAAATATATTCTAAATGTTTGAAAAGATTGTAGTCCTCAGTTGCGAAAAGCATTCCTGAAAGCTTCGTACACAAAAGTTATAAAAACAATGTGAAATATCGTTCAACACTTTAAATGGAAATAGGAAAATTTCTAAATATTGTAAAAACAAATTAAAAATTTATAGGGCTGACTCTTCATGAGGTGGTCAGAACTTCGGTCTTGATTAATTCAACTCCCAAATCAATCCCAAAATGAATCTCTTAAGTCAATCTTCAGCTCAACCTGAAACTCAATATACAAATAAACCTCCACCTCAATCGCAACATAATTCTAAACGCAATCGCCAATTTAACCGCCAATCAAACCCTCAAATCAATCTCCAAATCAACCCAAAATCAACTTTCAACCCTTAACCTAAATCCAAATGAACACTTAAATAATTCCTCAACCGAACAACTCACTTTACCCCAATGCAGGCTAACTAAATCCTAACTCACCTTCAACACAACTTAGCTCAAACCAAATCTCAACTCTCTGCTCAACCCATACCACACATATCATCATACCATCCTACCATCATAGCATCACCATCATACAATCATACCACACACAACAAACCATCACACCATCGTTATCATCATACCACCATCACCATTACCATACCATTACCAACATCATACCTCCAATTTTTCAAGTTTTAGAAATTCCTCTGAAGTAACTTTACACCTGATTTTTATCTCTCAAGAACGGGATGAATGTTTGAGATAATATTTTAAATGTTTATAGGGAGACTTTATTAAAGGAGATGACGGGGTAATAAATTTTACAATAAATCAGAATTTAACCAGGCTGAGGGACTCTGAATTCTGGATGATAGACGGAAATATCAAAGTCGTTTCGAAGCCGTTCTACTAGCTAAATACTAAACATTGTAGTATTGTACCGCATAAAACTGTTCATCCAATGGTTTTTCAATTTAAATGAAAGCGCTTTGGAAATTGGAATTCGTTTAACGGATAACTGATTTTGAAAAGGCCGCAGTCAACAGTACCCGCAACGTGTTCGATAAAATAACGGTTAAAGACTGCAATTCCCATTTTATCGAAAAAGTGTATAAAGAAGCACAAAAAGTTGGTTGCCAGACCCGTTATGGCACAGATGTCGATTTTACATTAAAAGTCTGCCAAATTTCAACGTTGTGTTTCCCTGAATCTGAAGAAATACCCGACCGGTTCAATGAAAAAACTGCAGAATTTAGCCCTTGCAGGATTAACGAATATTACGTTTCCGGTAAAAATGCAAGAGGTCCTTTGTTTCCGCCAAACTTATGAAGCGTGTATGATCAAAATAAAAAGAGGAGTCGGAGAACACGAAATAATGTGGAATATTATCGATACACAGTGATTGTGGTAGGAACTGCAAAAAATGTTACAACAACGAATGCAGAAATAGAAAATTACATACAGTGTACCATATGCTATATTGTACCATGTGCCGTTTTGAAATATGCCGTAGTGTATCATATGTCATTTACCGGTAGTCTGTTCATATACTTAATTCTTCGAAATACTTTTTTTGTACATTGACTTCGCGGCGTTGTGGAAGTAATTGCCAGGCATCGCTAAATTATCGTTTAGAATATAAGCGGTCTTCTGTTGTATATTTGAGTGGCCGGATATCAGTTATATTACGATCTCTCTTCTTCTTTCCCGGTCGAATAGACTTATAAAATTGAACCTCACTAAAATATTTGACAAGGCTTGTGGAGATGTTTCAAATGCCAACATACTTAGCAGGAACGTTTATTATTGTGTTTCGAAGCTTTCGAGTTCACCTCCATGTTAGCGTGCCCAACTTCGAAGTACTTTTGCTCGATGCAAATTTTCATTGCAAATTTAAAATTTACAATTTCGATTTTTTGTTTATTTCTCGCTTCTCTCCTTCGTTTAGTGGTTTATAAATAAATTTTTGTTTCCTCTCCTTAGAAAAGAAATAAATCGATCTCTATTTCATTCTCTTTCCTTTCTGTTTTATACGAGGAGAGATATTTTATTTTTTTTTAATTTCGCTCCCGGTGAAAGAATTTATATAAAAAAATTTTTTTGTTTCTTTCCGCAGAGAGAGATTAAAGAAGTGAACGAAAAATGTATTTAAACACTGCTACCGACACGATACTATTAAAGTTAGCCGAATGTTTTCAGCCGAAAGATATAAAATGTCGGTAATGCAGATAGTGTCTTGGCTATATCAGCCGAAAGTTGCCAGCCGACATATTTCAGCTGAAACATATTTTAAATCAAATGAAAAAATAACAAAACAACCTAGAAACTGGGATTTTCATGAAGTGAATTTACGGCTGAAAAAGGTTTATTTTGGTTTGTCACTGTTTACCATAGGAATTATACTTAAAATTTAATCAGAAAAGCTAAATATAAAATTAAAAAATTTGTATAAATTCAACCTTTAAAGTGTCATGTCTGGAAAGTATTTCAATTAATGTGCCTAGCCAACAATTATTCCTAGAAAAATTATCAAGGCAAGTTTCATGTGGGGAGCCCGGATTCGTTTGAATGAAAAGCCCATATAAAATTTAAAAATTTGTGTGAATTCAACCATTAAAGTGTCATGTCTGGAAAGTATTTCAATTAATGTACCTAGCCAACAATTATTCCTAGAAAAATTATCAGGGCAAGTTTCATGTGGGGAGCCCAGGAAAATTCGTTTGAATGAAAAGCCCATATAAAATTGAAAAATTTGTATAAATTCAACCATTAAAGTGTCATGTCTGGAAAGCATTTCAATTAATGTGCCTTACCAACAATTAATACTTGAAAAATTATCAGGGCAAGTTTCATGTGGGGAGCTCGGTAAAATTCGTTTGAATGAAAAGCCAATATAAAATTAAAAAATGTATATAAATGAAACCTTTAAAGTGTCATATCTGGAAAGCATTTCAATTAATGTGCCTACCCAACAGTTATTCCTAAAAAAATTATCAAGGCAAGTTTCATGTGGGGAGCCCGGGAAAATTCGTATGAATGAAAATGCCACATAAAATTGAAAAATTTGTATAAATCCAACTTTATAAGTGTCATGTCTGGAAAGTATTTCAATTAATGTGCCTACCCAACGATTATTTATACAAAAATTATCAGGGCAAGTTTCATGTGGGGAGCCCGGGAAAATTCGTATGAATGAAAAGTCACATAAAATTGAAAAATTTGTATAAATTCAACTTTATAAGTGTCATGTCTGGAAAGTATTTCAATTAATGTGCCTACCCAACGATTATTTATAGAAAAATTATCAAAGCAAGTTTCATTTGGGGAGCCCGGGAAAATTCGTTTGAATGAAAAGCCCACATAAAATTGATAAATTTGTATAAATTCAACCTTTAAAGTGACATGTCTGGAAAGTATTTCAATTAGTGTGCCTTACCAACAGTTATCCCTTTAAAAATTATCAGGGCAAGTTTCATGTGGGGAGCTCCGGAAAATTCGTTTGAATGAAAAGCCAATACTTTCCAGACATGACACTTTTAAGTTTCAATTTATACAAATTTTTCAATTTTATATGGGCTTTTCATTCAAACGAATTTTCCCGAGCTCCCTACATGAAACTTTCCCTGATAATTTTTCTAGGAATAATTGTTGGCTAGGCACATTAATTGAAATACTTTCCAGACATGACACTTTAAAGGTTGAATTTATACAAATTTTTCAATTTTCATTTAAACGAATTTTCCTTTCCCGAGCTCCCTACATGAAACTTTCCCTGATAATTTTTCTAGGAATAATTGTTGGCTAGGCACACTAATTGAAATACTTTCTAGACATGACACTTTATAGGTTTAATTTATACTTATTTTTTAATTTTATATTTAGCTTTTCTGATGAAATTTTAAGTATAATTCCTATGGTAAACCAAAATAAGCCTTTTTTCAGCTGTAAATTCACTTCATGAAAATACCAGTTTCTAGGTTGTTTTGTTATTTTTTCATTTCATTTAAAATATGTTTTGGCTGAAATATGTCGGCTGGTAACTTTCGGCTGATATAGCCAAGACACTATCTGCAGTACCGACATTTTATATCTTTCGGCTGAAAACATTCGGCTAACTTTAACAAGGTACCGACACGTCGTAATATCAATACAAAATGACAAAAATGGAGTTGTCTTGTTTTCGGTATTCCCGCTGTATGCCTTGTTTTTGTGCGAGCAGTTTCAATCATTTTAGCGTCGAATTTCGATTTATCGCTGCTGATAATAAAATGTGTATTTCGACAAAAATTGGAGTTGGCTTTTTTGCGGATTAAGCCGTCGATATTTCGTATTGAAATATGCAGTTTTGAAATATGCCATAGTTTACCTTCTGCCGTATTGTACCATATGCCGTTTCCAAATATGCCATAGTGTACCAAATGCCGTAGTGTACCGTTTTGAAATAATCCGCTTTGAAATATGCCATAGTGTACTTTATGTTATATTTTCAAATTCCATTTTGAAATAATCCGCTTTGAAATATGCCATGTTGAACGGATCCCTAAAGAAATTAAGCTAACTCAGTAAATTTTATTAAATTATCTAAATTTTTTTAATTATATTCATTTGAGGCTACTAAACCCTAAAATTGAAAATGTCTCTCTGTGAAATGTTGAATTTGTAACCTTATAGCTAATTGACTACAATTTTTGATGCAGAACTACTCTCTGTAGCTTCAATATTTTATGCTTTAGGTCTCACGAAATATGCCACATACCCCATTTAGCTAGTATTGCTCAAAATAGAAACAATTCGAGAGATGATGTACAATTGAATAGAGGAAGGAAGAGGTTCAGAAATGGTTATGAATTGTTCTGATGAATTGCGCCTGACCTATGTAGGTGGAAACGTCTCAAAAATGATCGAAATTTTAACCGATTTATTTTCGTTGTGTTTTGTTGTTCAGTTGTACCTTAACATCGGCTGAACGAATTTAAGTAGGAAGCAACATAAAACCGTCGGGTGAGTTGTTCTTAACGCCGTGTGAGTTGTTCTTTATATTGAGAGATAAAGAAAATCTTAATTTTTTTTGTTACGTTTTTTATGATGGAGAAACTTGTATAAAAGCGAACGGCATTTTTAATGATATCATGCTTTGTCATACATTTTTATCGAAGAGGCTCAATAATTGCACATATGTAACAATTCTGTATAAACCACGACAGATCAAGGAAGCTTAACGTTGAGAAACAGTTGTCAGTATACAAAATTTTGGTCCAGATTCCAGTGAACTGTTGGAAAATTTAAATATCGATCATCATGAGCATTATTTATCATTATTCCAAGTGCATTTAAAACCTAAGTTTTATTTTTGTATAATCTCCTCTAAACCTAACAAAAATATGAATCAGCAAGATGTGGCTTTTAGAGCCACAAAATTTCCTTGTAGAGTTAGCTAATGCTTTGGCTCTATAAACCATATTTTGCTGATTTTTAATTTTATTGTTTTAAATTGGATATTTTTTTAATAATTAAGATGGAGGTTGAAGTTTAATTAAGTAACAACAATAATTTCTGTTACATTTAAAAATTAAAATTGTTTGGACCAAACAACCACTGATTTAGTTAGAACTGACAAATGATTTGCAATAAACACTGTAATTGTTTACGAACGAAAGATAACAACCACCGATTTTCTGAATATGCAAAATTTAGCAGTATTCCCTTTTCTCACCTTTCCCTTTTAGAAACTACGTACAGTTCAACAATTATTTGTGTTACGCTTAAAATTGTATCCCTATGGATTGTTTCGGGAATATAACTAAAGATATGTTAGACAGTAAATAATGGGGTTACAATTAAATTTATAACAACCAAAACTAATGTGCGTGTCGTCGTTTAAAAATACATCACGATTAATATCTAGACGACACATGAAGTTAAAGCGATAAGGTTAAAAATAATTGTTTTAGAACACAAGATTTATGAAAATATAATATGGAAAGGACAAGAGCAATAAAAACCATTTATCTATAAATAACAATACAATCAATGAATAAATCGATCGATATTATGGACGGTTGCCTTTTTTGTTACGTTCTATATCATCATGAAGTCTGGGATAGAGAAAATGAATTTACCAGCATAAAAAAACACTCGGCTAAAGAATATCTCATCACCATTTCATTTTATTATAAAGTTACCTCCTAATTTTTTTACCTTTCGTTTTCCATTTATTAAAAGAAGAAAACCAAACACATAAAAGCTCCTTTTTTATATAAACACCAAATTGAATCCATAAAAAATTGAGCAAGAGTAAAAATTGAATTACACATTTTTTTTTTCTTGTTCGGTTTGGCTGTTTCTGCTGTACAATATTTTTATATGTACAGATGTAGCACCCTCAGCATACAAAAAGTGGCTTGACCTATCTATTTTGTACCATGAAAAATTATTTGCCATTCATTTTGTAATTTTGTATAACCATAAAAAAAAAATTCGGTAGCATAAAATGTATGCAAAATCATGTTTGCGCTTCTCTTATCAAGAATAAATTGTATGTGCAGTGACTAATTGACGATTTTTCTTTTGCAAATTTTCATTTCAATTCCCTACGATTTATTCTATTATTGTTTTATACATTTACTTTTAGTACTATTGGATTTACCAGGATCATCATCATCATCGCTTCGCACTAAAATATTTTTGTTTAATTAAAAAGTTGAAAAATTCTGTTTAAAAAAAAAATTGATTTTTTTCTACTCGATAAAATTTTAACGGCGAACTGTGGAAGAAAATTTTATGAAAATAATCAAAATAAAAAAAAAACGTTGTTGATGGTTATATGAATTAATATTGATTTGGAAGAAATTATGTTATGGATTTGTATTGGAAAAGCGTTTCTGTTAGTTCAAATAAATGTTGTTTGCTAAACGTTCAAGAAGATAAGTAGGAAGGCCTTAGAGAAATTTTAAATTTTTGGTTGCAAATTGTACAATATAAAGGGCTGAAACGGGCCGAAATCAATCCCGAAATGAACGTCTTAAGTCAATCTTCAGCTTAACCTCCAACTCAATTTACAATTCAATCTCTATCTTAAGCACAATACAATCCTAAATGCTATTACCAGATTAACGGCCAACCCAGCCTTAACCTAACTCCAAATCAATCCTTAAATAATCCCGAAACCGAACGACTCCAAGCCCAATGTAAGCTAACTAAATCCTAATTCTGCGTCAACTCAACTTAACTCGACGCAAATCTCAACCCTCTGTTCAACTTCACACATATTTTCCAACCAAATCCCAAAATTAACACGATTTGCTATATGCGTGTATGAACTTAACTCTATTTAACCTCCCAATTAACCCTAAACTCGACCACAAATTAATCTCTAACCGAACTTCTCTCTGAAATCCAACTCAATTTCAGCTCATATCCTACTCACCATCATACCATAATAGCAATACGTACCGTCGTACCATCCTAACCGTTCTCTCTACCACCATAACGTCATAATATCGTACCATCGTACCATCATAAAGTCATATAATCATACCAACATACCATCATTACATCGTACCACCATACAATCATACCATCGTATCATCCTATATTGATACCATCGTACCATTATATCATCATATAATCATACCATCTTACTGTCCGGCCATTATATCATCATACCATCCAATCGTCATGTCATCATACCGTCGTATCACACTATCACTCTAGAATAAATGCCGGTATACCATCGTACGTTGAATCATATATACAATCATACCATCACACCATCATAAAATAATATCAATCCATCATTCCACTATATCATTATAACCTCACAAAATCATACCATCATATATGGTATACCATCTTAACACGATACCATCATATCATCGTACCGTCATACCATCATATCATTATAGCATTGTATCATCATTCTATAATGCTGTCTATTTAGGTTTCTGTAAACCATGCAGCTGTCGAGGTTTTTTTAAGACGGCGTAAACATACCATTTCAATTACTAAACGATCAAGATTATCTCCGTAATAATATTCAAGTTCCATTAGAAACTTTTCTTGCAAACCCTTCGCTTTAAACTTTGGGTTATGTTTTCTGAGTATTTGCTGTCAGAGCCGTAAGTTCGGCCATGTTTAGAAAAATATAGTGTGTAACGTACACGCGCCGCAGTTATTGAAACTACTTATATTAGTGCAGAGTTTTGGAATTACAAATATTATTTTAAATCCTCATTCCCAATCTCGAATTTCATTATAATCGGTTAAGGAATATCAAAGTTCCATCTTACTTGGCCATATTCCAGAACTTTATCTAAAAATTATTTTAAAAATTGTAAAATTCCATTAAAATTCTTTAAAAAATGGACAAGTTCTATCCTAACTGCCAATACTCCAGAATTTCATCATAATCATATTCTAGAACTTCATCCAAAAATTATTTTAGGATTCCATTTTCAACGCATATATCAAATTTCATCATAATCGCTTAAGAAATAGCCAAGTTACATACTATTTTGCCATATGTATTCTAGAACTTTAAAAGGTTCAATTTGAGGTTTGAGATATTAACGGTGATCTTTCTTAAACAAAATTTGTGTACAGTTTGGGTCAAATCGGTCAAGCCATCTGGGTTTGTTTAAACATTCTACACATATGCTATACATACATACAAATACTCACTTATATAGATTGCTCAGCTGCTCACTAAACGCCAATCCAACCCCAATTCAACTCGCAAATGGCCCCTCACTAAACCCTCACTCCAACACAAACTCTCTTTCAATTAATTCCTCAAACCAGTATATATAAAAAATTGGTCAACTGCTCACTATGTCTTAATCCAACCCCAACTCAACTCCAACTCAACTTCAACTCAACCCGCAAATTGACCTCTGACTTAATCTTTAACCCAAACTAAATGTCCAATTCAATATTCAAACCAGCATATATAAAAAATTGGTAAATATTTCTATAACCAGGTGTTTTGGGTCAATCCGTATGGTAGGTACCCGACTCTCATAACGTACAGGTTTCAAAAGCTTTTCAAATCGCCGCCTTGAAACAAATTGGCGAAAAAAAAATTCTAAATCGGGCAAGCCGTTCCCGAAATACGATGGGTACAGACATCCAGCCGGACAGACATTTTTTTTTTTTTGCTTTTATAGACACAGGGACTTCCAAAACGTCGAGAAAAGTGGTTTTGGACCAATTAAATTTTTGGACATGATTTCAATTCTTTGGTTGTTTTAGACCAAAGTAATATAAAGGTTGAAGCCTAATTCTGAGGTGATTAGAACTTCGGTTCTGAAAATTAACTCAACTCCGAAATCCATCCCTACTTTCCCAACTCAATTTAAAATTTAACCTCCAATCCAATCGCAATGCAATCCCCAACGCAACGGAATCTCCAACGAATCAATCTCACAAATAATTCCCCAACCGGATCTCTCATTTAACCCCAATGCAAACTGATTCAACCCTGATTGATGGTATTTCCTTTTGCGAATCTTGTTTTTGTTCTGTTTTAACTTTGGATTCGCATATCTCATTTTAAAAGGTTGCGACATATTATTACACAATTCTGACAGCATAATAAAAAATTGTGAATGTAGACCCTGAGCCGAAAGTTTCCAGCCGAAAATAAAAATTTGATAATGCAGAGTACGTTTTTAACATTACAGCCGAAAAGAAATGTTTTCAACCGAAAGTAAATTGACGATTGAATAAAAACTTTTGTAAATTGGCTATTGGAAAACTGCAAAATGCGATACTTATCGGAAATAATGTAAAAAACCCTACGCTCTGCATGAAATGACATTTCTCTCCATATCAAATATATGGAGAGTGAAACTGTCGAGATTAAATTAAATCCTACGCTCTCCATGCAAAATGATGACAGTCCAATCGTCAATAGTGGAACCTAATAGTGGAAAATTTTGGAATATCAAACGAATCCAATAAAAATTGGAACAAAATCAGCCTCTAGAGTGAATATCTGAAGATGAATCGTTTTTATATGATTTGTCACTTTCGCTGGAAAAAACATTTCCCATGGGAAATCTGGGAAAATTGGATAAAGTTTCTAGCCGAAAGGATGTTATGTTTGGGGATGGTTCCTGTTCGTTTTCGGGGCATGGTTCCTGTCTTACGGTGTTCCCTTGGGCAAGCAGTTTAAAGGTTTGTTTATTTAAAGAAGAAGACAAAGAAAGATTCAGTTTTTTGAACTGGAAAATCCTGAATAGCAATTTTCTTTTCCGGATTTGACTTAACCCCCTCTGGAGTCATTCATTATATGGCCAAGAAATTCCATATTCCTTTTTAAAAAATCGGACTTGTCTAATTGTACCTTTAAAGCGGTTAAATACTTTATCCAGGTTTTAAGTTCTTGAAGCGAGATGGAATAGACAAAAATGTTATGTCACAAGCAACTATTACCTTGAAATTCTCCAAGCACATTTTCCATTACCCGAAGGAAGATGGAAGTTGCATTTTTCAAGCGGACACACTCGTAATGCTCGAAGTCACGAGCTCTATATCACGAGGGTTCACTTCTATCTGGTGAAAGCCACTTGGGAGATCCAAAGTAGAAAAATATTGACATTTGCCTAATTTGTCTAGAACTTCCTTGATATTTGGCAATAGGTAGCGGTCACCAATAGTGACTTAATTGAGTTTTCGATGGTAAATAACAAGTCGCCATTTAAACTTTTCGCTTGCGTCTTATTTTTTGAGCACTATCCAGATGGGCCTATTATACCTTGCTCAAACAATATCATCCGAATCCACGTTATTTAAATAGTTGGTATTTAATTTATATTTATTTAGGGATACGGTTTCAAGGGGTTCGACTACGACCTATTGTTTCAACGGTAGCTGGACGGCTACCTTTCCTTTGGTGAAAATTTATTTCTGTTTATAAATACCCATCACTGGCTTGCCGAAAGCAAAATTTATGGCCTTTAAAATTGTGGTACGGTTAACACATCACCCTTTTTCATCTCAATGCTTTTTTACTATTTGGAGTTTCTTATGTTTAGTAAATTGGTTTCGTCGTGATTGGTTCCTTAGTGTTGTTGCAATGCAGAACTGGGAAACCTACACCTTTAAACTCCGATATAAAAGAAAATTTGGTTGGTCCGTCTGCCTGAAAGTCTGGATGTCTGGATGTCTAGATGTCTGGATGTCTATACCCAAGGAATCTCGAGAACGGCTTCTCCGATTTGGATTTTTTTTTCGCCAATCTGTTTCTATGGTCTAGGCGGAGAATTGAAAAGCTTTTGGAAATTGTACTTCAAGAGGTTGAGGTACCTGCCAAACGAATTGAACCAGAACACCTGTTTATAAAAAATATTTACGAATTGTTTTATATAAGCTAGTTTGATTATTGAATTGGGCATTGAATTTGGGGTTAGGTTAGGTTAGGTTAGGTTGGAGTGGGTTTATGCACACTTAGACTGGTGACGGTCCATTGTGATACCACAGAATATCTCCCCTTTTACCCCTATTTGAACCATTTCGAGCTACTTATGTAGCATAAGACGTCCCGCACTTTACTCTTTTCGAGATCCGAGAGGCAGTCCATCCTGAACTTACCCAAGTGTTTGTACGTTCTGAGAGCCAATGCTGGACACGAGCAAAGGAAGTGGACCAACGTCTCTTCCTTCTCTTCGTCCAAGCAGTTTCTGCAGAAGTCATTTGCCTCCAGACCCAGCCTTCTTGCATGTTCTCCAAAAAGGCAGTGTCCCGTGAGAATTCCTACGGCCATTCTTAATTCACGTCTGCGTAGGGATATTAATGCCCTAATGCGCCCCAAGTCCAGCTTTGGCCAAACTTGTCTTGCAACTCTACAGGTGAGGGTGTTAGACCACCTTTCCCCCGCTGAGGATAGCGCCTGCTTCCCAAGTGCTTGTCTCAGCGCTGTGATAGGCCTCCCCAGACTTGCCCTTTCCGGTTGCAGCTGGAGAGTCGTACCATGCCTAGCAAGTTCATCCGCCCTGCAGTTCCTCATAACGCCCGAGTGACCTGGGACCCAGATTACCTGAATATTGAAATACTCACCCAACTCATTTAGAGATGAGTGACAACTCAACGCCACCCGTGACGCCAAAGACACCGATTCTAACGACCGGATCGCCGCTTGACTGTCCACATAGATTGTGATATCGTCTGAGGATAACACATTATTCTTCAACAACGTCATGACCTCCTCAATCGCTACGACTTCAGCTTGGTACACGCTGCAGTAATCAGGGAGACGAATAGAAGTGTTTACATTTAATTTGTCACAGAATACTCCAGCTCCCACTTTGCCGTCTAGCTTGGAGCCATCTGTGAAGAATTTCAACGCTTCGGTTTCCGACAACGGTCTATCCCTCCAGGATTCCATTGAAGGGAAGGAGGTCCGAAATCGCTTCTCGAAGCATAGAGTATGTTAAATGTAGACAAGATTCACCAGCTCATCCTTCAACGATCTAACAATAGTAGAGTGTCCTATACTGAGACACCTCCACTGAGAGACGGCTGCAAGTCGTACAGCCGTATTTGCCGCCATCTGTTTGCCAAAAATGTCGACCGGAAGAAGGTGCAACATAACCTCTAAGGCACTTGTCGGTGTCGACCTCAATGCCCCGCTAACAAGCAAACACGCCGTTTTTGCACTCTCTCAATTTTACTTTTATAAGTTACCTTGTCCAGAGCTGGCCACCAATCACCCACCCCGTACATGAGTACAGGTCTCACTACAGTGGTGTAGATCCAGTGTACCAGCTCCGCCTTCAGACCCCATCTATGACCAATGGCGTTCCTACAGGAGTACAAAGCAATAGTAGCTTTGTTTATTCTCTCCAACATGTTGTGCTTCCAACTAAGCTTACTGTCTAAGGTAATGCCCAGATATCTAGCTCTATCAGTAAAAGCAAGTCTCGTGCCATTTAAGGTAGGAGGGACAACTACCGGGATTTTGTATTTCTGAGTGAAGAGTACCAGCTCTGTCTTGGACGGGTTAATACCAAGTCCACATTTGCCAGCCCATTTCGTAACAATGGTAAGCGCATTCTGCCTTACAATCGTGCCCAGGAATTTCCCGGTAACAGCTAAAGCTACGTCATCTGCGTAAGCGATAACTTCAATACCCTCTCTCTCCAATTCTAGTAGTAACCCGTTTACCACTATATTCCAGAGAAAAAGGGACTCTAGTTACTCGCCTCTTAATGGTGGAGTCCCCCAACTTCGAGCTAGCACACCTGCTTCCCAGCATATGGGTAGAGGAATGTCCACCTCCAAAAATGACAATCCCTCCTTGATTGCCTTCGCTTTCACATTGTTAAAGGCGCCTTCTGTATCCAGGAAGGCCACCAAACAGAATTCCTTCGAATTAATCGATTTCTCAATCGTACACACCAAGGCGTGCAGAGCAGTGTCCACAGATCTACCCTTTGTGTACGCATGCTGAGAAGGTGCCCACTTCCTGGCACCTATTTTATCTCTGATGTATACATCCAGCAGCCTTGTTAAGTTTTTCAAAAGAAAGGATGATAGAGTTATGGGCCTTAGGTCCTTAGGATAGACATGTGAGCTTTTCCCTGCTTTCAGTATGAACACCACATTAACCTCCGTCCAGTACCTAGGAATATAGCCCAGCTTCAAACACCGTTTGAATATAGCTTCCAGGTAGGGAAGAATAATTACTGAGTTGTTTTGAAGTTCCGCTGGTATAATTTGATCCGGACCAGCCGATTTAAATGGTTTAAAACCCCTCAGTGCCCATAGGATCCGTTTCCTGGTTACGATATCTCCTGAGAACACTGACAGTGATTCCTGATGATTGCTACACACCAACAGGTTTTCAAAGCTCCCTGGAAAGTGTGTCTCGAAGAGAAGCTCCAGTGATTCTCCACTAGAAGCTGTCCAAGATCCATTCGGTTTTATCAAAAAACTCGGACTAGATGTACTTTTGGAAAGAGTCTTCCTAAGGCGGGAGGTTTCGGATACCTCTTTCATTTTATCACAGAAGATTCTCCAAGACCTCTTTTGTGCCTTTCTTAATTCTTTCTTATAAATTCCGAGTTTTTCCTTATAGGAGTCCCAATCATGAGCCTCAATTTGGGGTTGATTTGAAAATTAGTTTAGGGATCAATTAGCAGGTTGAGTTGGGTTGAGTTGGAGTTGAGTTGGGGATGGATAGGATGTAGGGAGTGGTTGACCAATTTTTTATATGTGCTGGTTTGAGGATTGAGTTTGGCGTAGAGTTTGCCGTTGAGTTGAGGGTTAAACTGGATTCCGTTTGGACTTGAATTAGGGTTGAGTTGCGGTTTAGTTGGGGTTGGATTAGGGTTTAGCGAGCAGCTGAGCAATCTATATACAAGGAAACCTCACCACAACGAAAATCGACGGCACCAAAAAATTTGTCCTTTGTAGTGAGATGTCCGTTAAACTGATGATTTGTTATTTTTTCTTATACAAATTTTATTGGGATTCTATAGCTTATCCGATTTTGATGTAATCAAGCATTTCCAATGGAAATGGGGACAGCATCTAAAAATCCTTTTAAAATCCCTTTTCAATCATCGATGTCAAAAATAGCCAAGTTTCACCTTAATTGGCAATATAAATAATTTGCTACATGTTCAATTTGAAATGTAAAAGTTTCAATTTGAAGTGTACTCGTAAAACCTGTATCATCGCAGAAATATCTACCCTTGACCGCTCTAATAAAGTGTCAGCTTATCTAAGGGAGGTTTTAGTTGAAAAACTTCAGTTACATGGGACTTAAAAGTTCGTCCGTTGAAGTGAGGATTTCGCTAAATTGAGTGTCCTTTGAAATGAGGTTTCACTGTATTTAAAAGTGAGTGTTTATATATATATATATATATATATATATATATATATATATATATATATATATATATATATATATATATATATATATATATATATATATATATAAGTTGGAAAATGAACTTCTTGCACGTATTTGTAGATGAAGTTTTCGGCTTCCTTTATTTCCGCTGGTAGAATCTCACCTCTCATTAACTGCTGCTTTTTAGCTTTACGGTTTGATATAAACCGACTAATTATAGCTAGAACTCTTGACGTTTTTCTGAAACTGGAGATTATATTGATTATGTCCTCCATCAACTCGTTGACATGGAATACAGTTGCTTCCGCTTTGACCTCTTCGTTTGTATTATAGCTTTGTTCTTGCCTACGCCAATCGCTTTCTGCTGCTCTTAGCCAATTAGGTCCCGTCCACCATAAACTGTGATTAGTCAACTAAGCGGCAGTAACTCCGCGCGATGCGCAATCAACTGGGTTGTCGGCAGACATATCATGGCTCTATTGGTCTCGGCGAAAATTGTCCAATATCTCTGCGGTGCGATTTGCAACAAAGACAGGCCATTTGCGCGGATGTGCTGATAACCAATCCAATACGATTTTGGAATCCGTCCAACAAACCACTCGATCAATTTCCAAGTATAGGACGGGCAGCCATTGTGATTTGAATCAGTTTTGAGAGAAGCACCGCTCCGCTTAGCTCTAGCCTTGGTATGCTTATTTGTTTTATCGGCGATACCTTGGTTTTGGATACAATAAGGTGCGTCTCAATTACGCCGTCCCTCTCACTGCGAAAATAGACCGCGGCTGCGTACGCCCATTGACTGGCGACACAAAATCCATGCAGCTGCACGTTTCTACTGCTTCCTAGCCATCGTGGAATTTTAATGTGACTTAGTTGCAGCAAATCATCTCTAATTTCCTCCCATTTATGTTGCACATTGGGCGGCAGCTTGTCGTCCCATTCTATCTTTTGCAACCATAACGTTTGAAATAGAATTTTGATCCTCACGATCATCGATGTTAGCCAGCCTAAAGGATCGGATGTCTTACTGGCCTCTGAAAGTAATGTCGTTTTTGTATGTTTAATGCGGGCTTCGAATTGCGTGGCAAAGTAGAACATGTCAGTCTGAGGACTCCATGCTAAACCTAGCAATTTTGTGGTATTGGGATACTCCGCAATTGTTTTTATTTGGCTGAGTTCATTTGTGCATAGCATAGTTCTAATATGCGCATCGTTGCTAGACCACTTTCTAAAGTTGAAGTTAGCTGAAGCCAAAATATTTATAATCTCATTTTTAAGCTTTATGAGTTCCTCTTTGGAATCTGCTCCAGTCATCAAATCATCGACGTACATATCCCGATCGATTACCCTTGCCGCTGCTGGCGATGATTTCACGTTTTGTTGCGATAATTCCTTGAGGCAACGAGTCGCAATAAATGATGCTGGAGCAGTGCCATAGGTTAACGTCTTTAGCTGGTAGTGGCACATAGGCTTCGACATATCAGAACGCCACACAATATTTTGTACCTTGCTATCTTCATTAGCCATCCAAATTTGGCGGTTCATCTTTTCTAGATCTCCCGTGAGCACGAATTTGTGCTGCCGAAAGCGAATTAAATATCCAAAAGTGACGACTGTATTACTGGCCCAACGCATAAAATATTATTCAATGCTAATCCGCTCGTCGATTTTGCTGAGGCGTCGAATACAACTCGGAGCTTGGTCGTTGAACTTGCTTCTTTCAATACCCCATGATGAGGTAAATACTATCGATGAACGTCGTCTGGAACAATCTGAACCATGTGACTCAATTTTCCATACTCGTTCATGAATGCTACATAGAGCTCTTTGAATTGTGCATCGCGCTCAAATCTTCTTTCCATTGCTTTCTGCCTCATAGTAGCTAGCCCATACACAGTTGAAAAAATAACTTTAATTTTTAATGCAAGCGTTGCATTACGACTTATGTAATGCAAGTTATTATTAAATTGTAAAGTATGATTGCGTTAAAATGAATTTTAATGCAATTATGAGGATTTTTAAAGCAGTATTTGCATTAAAAAATATTTTTAATACAACTTTAAAATATTTTAAATTATACCAATATAAAATTCGCTAAAACAATATGAATATATAAATAATAAGATCATGCACGAGTTTTGCATTACTGGTATAAAATTCACTAAATCAAACCGACTACATGACATATAAGCAGCTTAATAAATCTTCAATAATTTAGTTTTTCGGATTCTAAAATATATTTATTATGTTTTAACGTAAGCTTTTCAGTTCTTAATTTATATAAGTTATTACCTTGGGCGACCATATAGTGAACTAGGCCTAGGCTAGCCCCTTGAAAGATGAAATGAACATGAAATTTTTATTTTTTAATTTATTTTTTTAAGTAAACTGCTCTTTGAGATTTCGACCCTCAACCTCAAGGCACCAAAAAAGAAGAACAACCCCGGAAAAACAAAAAAATCGCTAAAATTACGGAGCTTTTAATGCAATTTGCCTTAAAATTTAATACTTCTAAAATATTTTATTAATGCAGTCTTTGATAAATTTTAATGCAGTTGATTGACGGTTCTCCTACAATTTGCTTTATATTCTAATGGAATGTTGCACTAAAATTTAATCTAATTGCTGTATTACAAATTAATGCAAATTGTGGCAAAATAATTTTTAATGCAAGCTTTGTATCATTTTGTAATACAGCTTTGCGCTGGACCTACATGTAATGCAATTTCCATTACATAAGCAATATTTTTTCAACTGTGTAAGGTCGAACCAAGTTTAGACGGCTCTTCGCGAAAGGGAAGTCTGCATATGGATTGTCCATTTGCACTCCGCTCTGTATATTGAGCGAACCACTGCTCGCATTTGATTTCCTCTTCCGAGAGCGTTGGCCGCGTTGGTATTGCTTAGATTTCCCACAACTTACGAAGGCTATCATCAATATCAAGCATGATACTGAAACACGAAATTGATTGCTGCTCCTGCTCCAAACACCGACCTGCTATCACCCACCCAAACGCTGTCTCTTCTGCTATTAAATTATTTCTCAGATTAATTCGCGATCCACCGGTTACTGCATAATATACTTCTGTTCCAAGTAATAACTCAATTGTACTATGACGATTGAACCTAGGGTCAGCTAATTTCAATCCCGACAACTGATACCAATCTGACGTATCGAGTTCTTTTGATGGAATTTCTGCAGCAATTTTTGGAACCACATATGCTTCAATTTTTAATTTGTGAGTTTGGTTGTCATTTGCTAGAATCTCTAAGATAATTTTCCCCCGAGATTGACCGAGTTTCATGTCACCGAGACCTTTCATAATTAGCCGCCCATTTGTTCTCCTTAAGCCCAGCTTCTGCGCACAATCTTCGGTAATAAATGACTCTTGAGACGATGAGTCAAGTAAAGATCTGCATGACATGACATATCCATCTCCCCCTTTTACTTCGACCATCGCTGTAGGCAAAATCACTTGTGATTTCGATGAAAACCTAAGACCGGTTGCGTCGTTAGCATTTACCAAAGCTACCGTTGCGGAACTACAATACGAAGCTTGTTTTGAAGCTGCTAGCTCTTGACCTGCAGTTGTAGACGCTGTGATTAAAATTTAAGCAGTTGAAGCATCTATTTTCCCCTTTTATGACGATTTCGCGCTCCGCTACAGCTTTCGCTTTAAATTTATCGCATTCAAAGATTTTGTGCGAATCGCTTTTGCATAGTGGACACGAAACAATATTGCCGGTTGTTGCAAATAAATTTGTTTTCTGTGCTTTCGATGTATGTGAGGCTGCTGCGGTCTTTTTATTTGCTATATATGTGTTCATAGTCTCTAAAGCATCAGTTCTAACCTCCAAAAAATTAAAAAACTCTGCCAGCGTCGGGAAATCTTTATCAGCAGTTTCATGTTGGGACCAAAGCGTTTGTGTCTCAATATCCAATTTTCCTAAAAGCACATAAATGAGCCAAGGATCTCTGGCTTCCGCTTTTGGCCCTAGACACTTAAGCCCACGAATTGCTTCATCAGACGTGTCTAGAATAGATCTTACGTTGGCTGCCGTTGCGCTTGTTATATTTGGTTGCTTCAAAAAGGAATCAATGTGCGCGTTCACTGTATGCCGCTTCTTGTCGTATCGTTGCATCAATTTCTACAATGCTTCGTTATAGTTTGCTTCAGTAATGTTCGTATTACGCAGAAAACGCTCAGCATCTCCCTTCAACAAGCTTTTTAGATATTGAAATTTTTGAGCAGAACTTAAATAATCTTTGTCGTGAATCGTCGCCGAAAATAAATCAAAAAATGTCTGCCAGTCTTTATAAGCTCCGGTAAATGGCGTAATATTAATTTTGGTCAGTTTGACTTCGATTGATGCTGACTGTGTCGCATTTAATGTGGTGTCATTATGATTTCCAACACTAATTGCTTCCGTCATGCTCTTTTTGCGAATCGATCCATTTAAACTCGCAATAACGGTGAAATAATTGTCCTCAAATGCAACGAGATTGGACTCCTCTTGCGCGTTACATCTGATAATTTGCTTTTTCATATCCAAAAATGTATCAAATGTGGATTGAGCCCGTTGGGCGCGCACTTTTAATTGCTCTATGGCTTCGTCGGATGTATTCGAAATCCCGCTTACATAAGTCAATAACCGCGTCATAGTCCCTTTTAAACCCGACCGAATTTTTATCAACGACTCTAATTCACTCATTTTGCTGCACTTCACTTACTTTAATATTACTATATAAGTATTATTACTTGTGTAATTGCTTGTTTTATTAATATTTCTAATACTTGCTTGGGTGATTCACGTCGGTGCGTTGTTCGATACTAACGGTACTGGTACTGTTATACCTTTGCTTCTAGAAATTTCGAATTGATTTTAATTTTTTCGTGCTTTAGCTGACTTGCTGGAACGCATCCGGCTCGAAGGACCAATGTTTTCCTGCGTATTCCCTTCTAATTATCTTTATCTGCTTTTTTTATCCGCTTACACAAATTTGATATAAGACAATGAATGAAATATATAGAACGGAAAATTAGCAATTCGTTAACTTAGGTCGTGTTTTCCATGAGAACTGCACTAGAACTCGATAAATTTTAAATTCCCTTTATTCTAAGTAAACCGAAAAAAAACAATGCGCAAAGCGTACTTAACATAAATACACATTGCTGCAGCAACTATGAATAAATAATTACAATTTTCGCAATTTTTTTAGTTACACTTGATAAACCCAAGAATATTTTACAGTTGAAAAATAAGCTATAATTGTAATTTTTTATTGCAAGTTGTTCTAGCAATGCATATTTATGTTAAGTATGCTAGCCATTCGCGCTTTATTAATTTTTTTTGTTTCTCCTTTTTCCTTACAATAAAAGGAGTTAAAGTTTGCTGAGTTCTAGTGCAGTTCTCATGTTGATAATCAAGTCGAGCTGAAAGTGTATTTGGATGAATTAAGAAGGGAACATTTTGTGTTACTGGCTGGTTCTATTAAATTTTGGTTTTTCACATTTTATACCTACATAAAGTATAAAATTACCTTATGTAAATTACACGTTTTTTACGTGTAAGCTCAACTGTAACGAACATGGAATTTTGAGAAACTTATTATGCAAATTTACAAATTTATTCGTATTTTTTATTGTATTTTTTATATTAGCTTTTGTCGGAAATAGTTTTTCCTTATACCTTACACTTTTTGAGATGTTTGCAAAATAAATTTTCTGTCCCAAAGGAGTGGCCAGTTCCGGTTGGCAAATTTGTACTAAAATTCACTGGGAACTCTCAGTTTAACGTAAAAGAAAGTAATATGTGGACAAAAACTACACTCAATATCTCAAAAACGAGGTTGATGATTTTCACTTCATTTTCGAATTCCTCGTACTCAATTTAGTGGGTTTGCACACAAAAATAATTCTACAGTGACAATATTCAAAATGGTAAGGAATAGATGAATATTTATTTAATATAGTCCTCTAAACAGTCTAATATTACAACTTCGACTAAATACATCAAAGAAATAAATTCTATATGGACATATTCCTATAAAAAGGGATGAAGATTCTCTTACAACATCAAAGCATACATTTATCAAAATTATCTGTTGCAAAATATTTTTTTTCCGGGCGGACCATTCTTTCTTCAAAACAAAAAGATGTTTAATCCGTTCAGTCCTTTTTGTTCTTTGTATACACGATTAATATTTTCTTTGATTTAGGATTGTATCGATTTTCCATGAAACTTCGATTATATAAACCTAAATGGATGATTATTATCCCTCTCTATAATATTGAATTAAAATAGGAAAATATGCGTCCTAATCTTTTTCGGCGTTTGATGTAATAAAATCCAAAATAATCTCGTTTTTACTAAATTTTCCGAAAAGAGACGTGACAAATTCTGAAAATTCAGCATGAAAAAAGCGACATACTTATATGTATGGTATACACATTTACATAATATACACGAATATACATAATGTAAAATGTTTTGTTGGCGTTGTTGTTGTCTTTAATTTAAAAATGTGAGCAAAAATGATGAAAAATCTTAAGTGCTGTAGACAATTTTTATTTGTGTGTGCTTAGCCTTTTTCCTCGGTGTTGTTGTGTATATATTCATATATGTATGCCAGATAATCTTCATTTTGTCTTAATTTTAAAAAATGCAAAGAATGTTCATTTCACTTTTGCTTATCTCCTTAGTAGTTTTGTATACGAGCACATAATTCCTAAGCCATCATAATATTATCTACAAAATGATCATCGCTCGTCGTCTTATAAAGTAATAAAGTGGGGGGTGGGGCAACAATTGAATGAACAAGAATTTATCTCATACCATCCACGCTTGTATGGTTGGTGAATTTTAGATAAAGTTTTAATAAGACTGGAATTGTTTAACGTATTTTTAATTATAACATAGTCTCCGAGAGAGTATAGACTTGGAATTTATGATGAAATTTTTATTAACAATTTTAAAGCTCTATTGCAGTGGATGAGCTTTGGTAATCGTATTTTATATAAAGATGCAGTTTTGAAATTTATTTATAGATATGGATCGATTGGGACGTGGTAATATCTCCTAAAAAAAACTCTTTTTTTTTTGTGAAAATCAAATTGCGCTCATAATCGTGGAAAAATCATAATGATGAAATTCATGAATATTTCATGCACACATTTTTTTTTGTTTTGTATAACGCTTCATTGTGCTTTTCGACACAAGCAAAGTTTGGTTTAAATTCAGTACATGTATCTAGAGGTAGGTTTGAAATGTGTTTACGTAAACTATATGCGAAAAGGAAGTCTTGCGTAAATTTTGTATGTGTTTTTTATAAGTTTTAATAACAGTGTACAATGGGTACCTGGATTTCAATAAATCATCAAAACGAGGTTTTGGAACGGCAGCCCCATCCTCTATGGTATAACATAGTGATTGTAGTTTCGGATCGTTTTAACAATCCCTGGATTACGAGATTGAGAAATTTTAAATCCCAGGATCCCTCGAATAAGGCTTTACAACCAAATCTAAATAAAAAACGTTAAATATTTAAAATAATTAATAGAGAACAAATGCAAAATTAGATGTGTTACAAATCATCTTTTAAATTATTATTGAGTTGTTTCCTATCCTTGGTCGTAATTTGAAATATCTTCTTCTGAATCAGATATTTCAATATCATTAATGATGAAAGTTATAAAAGGCGTCGAAGCAACTGCTGGAAAACCATTTCACTATCTACCTCATCAACTCTTCTACGTATAGTATTAAATGCTCTACAATTAACTTTTTTATGCCGGAACATGTTGAAATTAGAAATACGTTTATGTCAGCTTCAGCTACTTTATTATCCTATGGGCTAACGACTTGTCTTGATTTTGCGGCTTATTTAACATAAAGTTTAGCGCGGCAAGAATTGAAAGTAAAGTTCATGCTTGCTGAAACTAAGAATCGCTTACTACCACTTTCGATTTAATATCGATTAAAGATTTTTGTATACATTCATGCAGTCGCAATGAATCGTTCAATGAAATTATTCAAATTATTCCATCGTGTTTTTGTATCTTATAGATACATCAAAATTATTTCGAGCTATTTCATTTTTGTGGTTCAATTAATTCGGCATCACTATCATGGTCAGAGCTGTAGAAATCAATGGAGCAGAATAAACCATAAAGCTGAACAATGAAAGACGAAACTCCTGCAATTTTGCTTTGGGAATTGCTATACAAATTTTTGGAGGCATGCTTTCACAATTCCTTACCAGCGTTAATCTTTTAATTAGCAATTTAATCATATATTCCACTTTAAGGGATATATAGACAAACACTATTAAAGCGTTGTTACTATAGACTAAATTCCATGTTACTGAATTTAGTCACTTATACATAAATTCCAAATTCTGCAACTCTTGGATTAGGGAAAATTCTGAACGAACAAGTCACACTACAACAGACACTTAAAATACTCGAAATTAGTGAGAAGCAGAATTTAAACATTGATCGACACAGAAGAAGGATCTATACAAGTGCTTGTACAAATGCTTTGCTAATTACCTTTCCTTTATTCAAAAAATCGCTTATAAAACATAACACGGAAATAAATTTAATTTTTTTACGTACGGTTAGAGATACTTTTATCTCAATTGTTTCGCTAACTGCACTCTTAGAATAAAAAATGATCTATTGAGTGTGACAAATCTTCTCTCCAAAAACCGCATGTTATGGTTAACAAAACATACAACGCATAACAGCTAAAAGCAACTGTGACCTTGATGTCGCTAAGCTATTCAATGAATTAAAGAATGAGTTTCATAGATATCATAGCGCAATGCGGGAAAGTTTTAAACCGATAAATATTCGGCTAGACAAAATTGAGACAGTATTCGCTGACGTTCAAAACCTGACTTACTTTACTTTTAATATTATGCATATACTTTCAGATCTTCTCAAGGTCCTTCAGATTTGAATGTTATAAATAATATCAACAATTCTTCCTCAGATGTAGAAAAGCCGAATTCCCTTCTAGTTCATCAGAATATTAGTAGCATTCTAGCAAATTTCGATGTATTTGTTGCTAACCTTGCAACTTTTACCAATTCTCCGCAAATAATTTTTCGGCGAGTTTAATTTTTACAATATACCCGGGTATATCGCTCATGATGGTTGCAATATGGGTACAGCTCTGGTGGAGTTGTGGCTTTTATTAGTGAGGATATTGATTGCCAAGTACATTCTTTTAATATGACGTGCTGCGATATGGTCAAGGTGGAATTAAAACTTAGGTTCGTATAGTTTCTGTGTTTTTTGTTTCTATAGGTTTAATTTTGGTGACGTAATAGGGGCCTATTAATAAAAATTCCATTACAACTGAATATTTAATATTGTTACCTTCATTGGTAATTAAGTCGCTAATTAATATACCTACTAGATTTAGAGGAGGGTTAGCATCTTACCTTGATCATGTTCTTATTAGACTAACACCTAATTGTTTACTTACCTACGAAGCCGCTAAATCAAGGTATAAGATTAGTGATCACCACCTAACATCTTTATCTATAAATACTGGAATTATTGTTTCTAAGATTACTAATATGAACAGGGTGTCTAGTACATTTGATTATAAATCACTAAATAAACTTCTATTTTATTGAAACTTGGGATTTCGTATATAGCGAACCTGATATTTTTTCTGCTTATGATATGTTTATTACTAAGCTTAACAACAACATACAGATATGTACGAGAAGAGTCACTACAACTCCAAATATTATTATTATTATTATTGGAGGGCCATGTGGGCGATAAGCCACCTCTTATCTGGCCTCATTGTTCTCCCTCCTATGTTCCGTTGATTCCTCTTCCAGATCGCAGAAGCAGCAATCATCTGTCGTACTTAGGCCCATCTTCTTAAGGTGATAGCTTAAGGGGGCATGACCTATGAGGAAGCCAGTAAGCAGCTTCAACTCAGGTTCCCATGTTCAAGACACTCCTTAAGCCTGATAGAGCAAGGTGATATAAATTTCTTCGCCTTTCGCAAACCTGGAATTCTGGCCCAGTACGAGTACTTTTGAACATCCATCCCATAAGTGTTACCTTATATGAGCCTGTCAGATATTTAATAACCGTCAGACAATCGCATACTAGCCTTGACTCAACGGTACAAGACCTAAGAGCCTTTAAGGCCGATTGGCTGTCTGATACAATATAAATCTTTGCATAGTTTAGGCCTTTTGCTGTACTTATTCTAGCGCTAAATCCTGTAGCATATACTTCTGATTGAAAAACGGTAGCATTGGTACTAACATTGGTACCCAAGGACTTCGAGGGAGCAATGCCCCTTCCGTATATTCCTATCCCCGCCCCATCTTCCGTTTTTGATCCATCTGTAAACCATACCATGGTCCCTTGCTCAAAGGATGGTCCACCTGCACTCCACACATCCCGGTCACGTAACCTAACACAGAATGGTTTGTGGAAGTCCAGTTTAGCTGGCATACAGTCGGAAGGCATTCCTATGGTAGGGTCTGTCTGAAATTCTTTAAGGATTTCCAAATGACCCACCATATTGCCTGGTTTGATATTTCCTTCTGCCTGCATTTTCAGGGCCATAATTGCAGCATCCTTTTTAACATGCAGGTGTAACGGTGTCAGTCCGAGAAGTGACTCCATGACTTGTTTTCATTGATCCCGTAACACCGATGCAGGCTATACGCTGAACCTTATTCAATAAGCTTTTGCGTTGCCTTCTGCTCAGTTTTAGGCCACCATACAACCGATGCGTAGATGACCATAGGCCTAATGATTGTAAAAATGACCAGTAGATCATTTTTGGTTGTAGTCCCCAAGTACGCCCATAGAGTCTTTGACAGGCCCAGAAAGCCTTGTTGGCTCTATTTTGAATTTTCAACAAATGTTGGTTCCAGTTCAGTTTTTGATCTAGGATAACCCCTAGATATTTAACCTAGCTGGAAAAATGAATAGTAGTACCGTTTAACGAGGGAGCTGTAAGCGCGAGCTTTTTTCTCTTCGTAAAGGAACAACACCATTGCCATATTATATTGAGTGCATTTTGCAAGCGATCAGAAATTACCTCATCAAACTTGCCTCTGATTATGATAGCCAGATTATCCGCTTAGCCCTGGACATCAAACCCATGGCTACTCAGAAGGACCAGTAGTCTGTCAATAACCAATGACCACAAAAGAGGAGATAGTACGCATCCTTGGGGACAGCCTATTACGGCCCTGATGGTTACTAACTCGCCACCTAGTCTGGCAGTAATCTTACGACGTTCCAGCATGGAATGGATCCACCTAATTATAGAAAGCGGAACCGTTTTTTCCATTGCTGCCCTCTCTATAGATCCATAGGAGTTATTATCAAACGCCCCCTCAATGTCCACAAAAGCACAAAGGGCAATTTCTTTATATGTCACTGCTTTTTCAATCATCGTGACTAGACCGCTAAGGGCCATCACAGTGGATTTACCAGTTTTATACGCAAACTGGTCCCGATGCAGTGGATTTTTTCCTAGGACCTCAGTTCTTATTTGATAGTCCAGAATTGTTTCCATCGTCTTCAATAGAAACGATGTGAGGCTAATTGGCCGATATGCCATAGCCTGGGTGGGCTTCCTTTGGGGTGTAAAGACCACATTTACTTTCCTCCACAGTTTCGGAATATAGTTAAAAGCATACTCGTAACTTGCCCGAAGCATCTGGATCAAGCTGGGGAGCATTTCCTCAATACCTTTTTGAAGTAAAGCGGGTAAGATACAAGCCCCTCCAGTGGATTTGAAAGACTAAATAGCCCATCACACCTTGCTGGATGTGAATATTTTCCCAGATAGACTCCAGATACTACTGTGAGGCGCATAGGTCACCTCACTTGAGGAATCATGCGGGTCCTCTTGGGCTCCCACCACTACTGAATCCTGCAAGTGGGTCTCTAGCAGTACCTCTAAGGTTGCCTTCTGGTTTCCAGTTAACCTCCCATCTTGCTTCTGGAGAAGTCCTAAACCATTTGAATGATCCCTGGAAAGGACTTTCTGGAGACGAACATCCGACGGACTACTTATCGAGAGCCCCACAGCGGAAAGAGGACCGAGGTCTTTGAAAGCTGGGTGACGGAAAATTTCCACTTGATTCCGTAACACGTGAAATATTGTTCCCGTCTAATTTCTGTCAAATATTGCCCTCAATTCAGGACGTTATAATGAAAGTTTTTCCGAACATTTCAAATAGCTTCAAAGATCATAATTGGTTGTGTGAACGCACAATTTTAGCTCCCAAGAATGACGACGTCAATAAAATAAACCATGAGATTCAATCACACACTATTGACACAGTTATAGATAAGGATCAAGCTGTCAATTATCCAATAGAATTTCTAAAATTCATTGGAGTCATCTGGAATTCCACCAGTTGGATCACTGGTCGTACTTCTACGAAACCTAGATGCACTAAAATTGTGTAACGGAATGCGGTTGGTTGTCAAGAAAATGTTGGGTAACGTTATTGAATCGACAATTATCAATGGCAAGTTTAAAGGCGAGCTTCGGCTATTTTCTTAAAAACTCATTTGTGAGCTCATTTTGTTGTTATGAATTGTCGACGCATTGTCTACATGGTCGTTTTCAGTTTTTGAATTATGTACGTACATTGTCTGCAAGAGTAAAAAATTGATTAATTAATTTATGTAGAATATATGGCTAGCAGCTGAATATTCTTTCAACTAAGTGCATCAGAGTGCGCAATTTGAAATGTATTTCACTGAAATTATTAATAAGTTTTTTTTGTAGCTATACAAACAATTAAGCGGAAGTAACCGTAGGAATTAAGTTATTCATTTATTAAAGTATTTTTTAATTTATATTTCGCATATAATTAAATTGTTTTTATGGTCTATCGTCAGAATATTTTAAAATTTTTTTATCATCCTAAATTTTCAACCCAAATCACAAACCATATTGAGTTTAGGTGAGTCAAACGTGGAATACACATTACTTTGACGCAGTAGGTTTATAAATAAATTGCTGGATATAATTCAAAATAATTTATAAATTAATTATACGATATATATGTATACACATTTCCCATTTTTGACCTATGCAAGGGGCCAATGAAATCAATTGCTATCCTACATATACTATGGAAAATCTGGAATTTTGAAATTTTGGAATTTTTACTGATTTACAAACTTCGCAGTTGTTAATTTGCTTCTTTACAGATGCTGACATGCCAAGCCAAAAATAAAATTGTCTTATTCGACTAATTGTTTTCGATATTCCTAAATGAGCGGACATAGGATCATCATGACATTTCCGAAGTATCTGTATTTGTTCGGATAATGGCGCCACAAACTTCCAGTTGGAATTCCCTATGTTTTTCAATAATTTAGAACCTTCAATTCTTAAATCAGGAAAATTATAAGGTGTCTTTTTGACGCCTTCATAAACATTTTGAAACCATTAGTCGTCAACCTGTTGGTTAATCGAATCGCATTCCATTGATCTTGATAAAGCATCTGGAACTATATTAAATTTGCCCTTTCTGTGAATGAGTTCGAATTTTTATTGTTGCAGCTCGAGAGCCAATCGACCCAATCGTCCGCTTTTGTCTCTCAATTAGTTTAACCATACCAAAGATGCGTGATCCGTAATTACCACAAAACGACTACCTTCAATATATGGTCTAAACCGTTTAATCGCCAAAATAACCACCAAACTTCCTTTTCAGTAGTGTGATACTTCCTTTGCTGTGTAGTCAATTTTTGGCTAAAGAATGCGATAAATTTTTCCTCTGACCCTTCACCTTGCGAAGGTACTGCACCAACGCTTGAAATCTAATGCATTTAAACTTTTTTCCTTTTTTCAAAGTGTCAGATATTGGTGCTGATATTGAGGTAAATTTATGCACAAACTGGCTATTCCCAATAATCTTCTTACATATTTTGGCGAATTAGGTATATTGGGTAGTTACTAACAATAATATCATCGTGGTATACGAATACATTTGGCTCGAGATCTATACCCAACACCATATCCTTAAGCCTATCCTGTGTCTGCGGGGCATTATGGAGACCAAAAGGCATAACATTAAAATGGAAATGCCCCCTGGAGGATATCGAAAAAGCAGTTTTTTCAGACAGAAAATTAGTAGAATGGAACCTCCCGAGTATACGTGCGATATGAGGTAACGGATAAGCATCAGGTTTTGTTACTGAATTGAGTTTCCTCGAATCTAGACATAACCCAATTCTATCGTTTGGTTTACGAACACAAACCAAAGGAATACTCCAGGGACTATTGGAATGTTCGATAACCTTCAGCTTCAGCATGCGATCCAGTTCGACGTCCAGTTTGGATAATTCCGCTGCTTTATTGGTTTCGAATCATTCGTATCAATGTAACGTGTTAGAAGCGTCGTTTTGCCTAAATTATTGTCATTTGCAACTAAAAACTGAGATAAAACTAATTTCAATCTTCTGCCTTGATGATTGATTAATTGGTGTTAAAGCTGGGTTTCTGATAATGATATTTCACCAGCTACTGGTTTGATATCAAAACGATTCTAGAAATCGGTTCCCAAAACTAATGTCCATTTAATTGATCACCCAAGTCTGATTATTATAGGTAAAAGCAATATTTGGTGCCGTCTGCGGTAGAAAATATTTGAATCAATTTCAAATCTAGTTAATTTTAATGCGGAAATTATATCTCCACTCTGTTTTCCAAATATCTGACAACTAGCCCCAGAACCTAATAGCTCTTTAACCACCGTATACTGTACGGTCGAGTTTAAATTATTGGCAAAATATGAGAACGATTCCGACTTGTTCTGCTTTATTATAATTAGAGCCTCACAGTTATAGAGATTAAACCGATACCTAAGTTTAATATCTAATCTGAGTTTTCCGTAGCATTAGTAGGCGTCCATTTAGTACAATTACTCATTATGAATCCTTCTTTATCACATTTGTAGCAGACAATTTTTGTTTTAGCTGCATTGTATGTGTGAAAGGTATGTCCTCGTTTTAATCAATTCCAACAAGTCGGTCCGCTCACTATCGTAATAGAAGAAGGTTGAATTTCGTTTTCTTCAAAATCAACTATGGGTCCATTAGTAATCCTACCGGAACATGATCCCTCAGAGTCAAATTGTATTTTTGATACGCAATCTGTTCCTGCTGATTGGCTTACACTGTTGCGGTTCGAGAGGATTATTTGAAGAAGATAGATTCAAATCTTCGATATGCTTACAATGATTCTTCAATTCCTGAATAGAATTTATTTGAGATAAGGGAAGCTTCTCAATATAAAATTGTTGTAACTTGCGAAAGTATCAAAATACAACGACATATATGAGAGATAAGTGCGAAATGGTTCGTCTTTACCCTGAATTCGGTCTTCTATCTCCCGAATCAAATAAAACTCGTAACTTTCAAAAAGAAACTCCTTCCTTAACGTTTCAACTAATTGCTTCCAAGTTCCAAACTTTTTATATGAAGCCCTATACCAAATTTTTGCTGGACCTTCAAAAAATGAAATGTTCTAAAGCAGACGGTCTTGTTTGAGGTAGATCAGCCAAACTTTCACGAATTACACGCAAATTCATTTCATCAGAAGAACTATATGATTAATTTAATGACCTTAAATACGATATTTCAGGTTTTTCTAAATCTTTCGATATGTTTTGGCCTTGCCGTTTTGACGATTTGCTGTTATGTTTGGTCTAGATGTGAGATTTATTTGAGGATTCAAAGTGGAACCGAAATCATCAATAACTATCGACTGATTATCGCCGTTTGCTGCTTCACTCTCTGAAGCAATTAAATCGGCATCTATACAGTCATGATCTAGTCTCAAGCAACATTATCTGAATTCTATCTCTGAATAGGGGATCTAGTGAAGTCGTATTAGGCAGTCGCTGGAGACGTAAGAGCAAATGAAGGAATTTACTATTATCATCTTACCTTCTAATTGTCTTACCCCGATTGGAACCTTCGTCAGGTTTTTGTATTTTTCCTCGCAGTTTCGAAACTCCTCCTGGACACTAGTTGTCTACGCCATCATAAAAAACCTGAAATAAAAGGAACATTGTCTAAGCCATCATAAACATCTGAAATAAAAGGGGCATAATCATCATCAGTCAACGTTCGCTGAAAAGAAATAAATTTATATTATACATTTGTACACACAGTATAATTTGTTATTATGTAATATGTACTTACCTTGCATTATGTTGATATGATGCGCTTGTATTATCTAAATTATCTGTATAATCTAAAAGTAAATGAAATCTTATTAATAATTTAGTAAATAATAATGTAAATTAAATTACTTAGCTTAAAAATGTTGTATAGACAGCTTCAATATGACATTTGTCAAACGTCAAAATTGTAGCTGAATTCATCTTAATTGTAAAGCAGCTTCGAACAGTTTCGAAAAGTTATGTGCGAATTTTATGTATTATGTATTATTATCACAGATGTCGCGTCAGTGCATAAAATTCGAAACTGTACGTTCCTTTGCTGTGTTATTTTTATTATTATTCTTGTGACAACCATCAAACGCTAAACACACAGAAAAAATATATTGTTAACAGAAATAAAGTTTGTGAAATAAAGAAATTTTTAATTTAATAAATTTCTGTGTAAGACTTATCTAAAAAGAAAATTATTAAGCGGATTCCTCAACTCAATTTCAACATTGGTGCCGAAACCCGGGACAAAATTGGATCATATTTGAAAAACCGCAAAAATCATCGGGCGTGTCGCTATTATAACGGGATTGAACCGCTATGAGCATTTGCAGTTTGCTACCAAGTTTTGTCGCTACAAATACTACGGATTTATATCAACCAAAGCAAACAATAAGACATCACAAATACCATCGGGTGATTCGCTATTACAACGGGATTGGATCGCTACGAGTATTTGCAGTTTGCCGTTAATATTGCCGCTAATAATCCGTGAGTAAATTATTCTTATTGAACCGCTAATCTATAAAAAACATTAAGCTAATAATTTCTGCTAATAATTTTCAACTGATCGCATTCTCTGAGTGCATCATCTAAATTCTTATATGTAAGTGTTATCTAAACTGAATTCTATCAAGAAAATCTAACAATTCCTGTTAGTTTAATTCAAAGTGGTGTGTTAGGACTGGTTTGAACCGGTTACCAATATAACTGTTACGCCATACGGTTTATGCTAATTTTGCTACAAAGGACATTGTCATCAGTGTTTTAATTCATTTACATAATTTGAATTAATTTAATTAAAGTTGAATTGTTAGAAGCTAATTACTACGATTTGTTAGAACTATAACTGTTTTAGTGAAAATTAAATAGTGCATAATAAGGTGAATTCAATATGGAGCTTCCCGAATTAAAACGGAAACGCGGATTTGCAAAGGCAGCATTAACTCGAATTGAGAAAATTACTGTTGATCCGGCTCTTCAGGATTTAGCAGTCGAGGAACTATATGTGCATCTCGAACTACTAGAAAAGGCATATATAGAATTTAAGGATTACGATGAGCAAATAACAGCAAAAGATGACACCCTAACGGAACTCGATGAGTTTTTACCTCGCTATACCAAGGTCAAAGGAACATTACGTAAGGTCGTTTCTGGTCGCAATCCAATGCTACAAGCAGTTCAAGCTCAAATGAATGCAACAATGACGTCATTTTCAAACTACCAGAAAGAAATTCTGGAAACTATGAAGGAGACAAGCTTTAGCGCAACGCATAAGGAGGAAAACATCAAGCTGCCACGATTACAAATTCCTACATTCGATGGAAATAACTATGATGAGTTTCACACATTCAGACACCTGTACGATACTGCTGTTCACAACAATCCAGCTATAACCGATATACACAAGTTCCAGCATTTAAAGGGACTTCTGACAGGAAAAGCAAGCAAGATTATCATACACATTCCACTAACTCCTGAAAATTATGAAGAAGCATACAAGAAGCTATGTAAGCGCTTTGATAAACCGGACCAGGTTTATAAATCGCTTATCGACAAATTTATGCGGATTCCATCAGCTACTAATGGGTCTGCTACTTGTCTTAGAAACGTTTGTGATACTTCGGAGGAAGTCATACGTGGCCTAAAGGTATTGGGGGAAAAAGCTCAGACTAGAGATCCCTGGCTGATACATATTTTGCTATCAAAACTGAACGAGAAAATTCAGCGAAATTGGGCAGAAAAAACAGCTGACGATCCGTACCTAACATTCGACAATTTCATTCACTTCCTGGAAAGGCATTGTACAACATTAGAGTCCATTGATCGTGATACATCTCAAAGACGCAAAGCTACAAAGGCCTCATCATTCCACGCAAACAGCAATAGCAAGGTAATAATTAGAAGCGCAAATGATCAGAAAGCACTAGTTTCCTCGTCTAAGGAATCAAGGTCTGATTTATCATGTTTGAATTGTCATTTACCTCATTTACTGCATGAATGCGAGAAATTTCGTGATTTACCAATAGCTCAGAGGAAGGAGTTCGTTGCAACCACTAGAGTATGTTACAACTGTATGTTCAAGGGTCACACTTCGAAAAATTGTCCATCTCGACATCGATGTTTTATTTGTCAGCGGAAACACCATACTCTCTTACACGATTCTTATGAGTTGGACAAAACAATACCCGTATCTGTCCAGTCAGCTAAGCCCAAGGCAGAAAGCAAACCAACATCCGAAGCAGCCCAAACCAGTAATAATTCACAACGGATTCATGCTGCGGTATGCAACTCAATCCACGTGAAGACATCTTTATTGCCGACCGCATTAGTAAGAGTGGTAGATCAATATGGCAATCATCATTTCTGTCGTATTCTGTTAGACTCGGGGTCTACTGGCTGTCTTATGAGTGAGGCGTGTGCACAACGTCTGCAAATCCATAGGAAAAATCTTCGAATTCCAGTTGAAGGCGTTACTACAGCAGCCGTATCACGAGGATGTACCGAGATAAAGCTAATTCCTCATTTTCATGACAATTTTGCTATGGAAGTGCAAGTCGTAATCCTAAAACGACTTACATCAAAACTGCCCAGACTGGACGAAAGCATCTTGAGTAAATGGCCAGAAATCGAATCACTGACGCTTTCTGATCCACTGCACTCTGTATATAATGATGTTGATATTATTTTGGGAGCAGGTCAATGCTTCCGACTTCTGCGACCGGGTTGTGTAGTAGGACCAGATGATCTAACAGCTCAAAACACTGCACTTGGCTGGATAATTTCAGGAGAAAGTACAACAAGAAAAAATAGAAACATTAATCTCCACACGGAATTCAATGTGGATGAGAGCTTGCGCAAATTTTGGGAACTCGAGGAAGTACCATTGGCCAGAAAATACACACCAGATCAACAATACTGTGAGGATTTATTCACTACAACACATAAAAGGGCTCCAGATGGAAGATTTATCGTTAAATTGCCATTTGCACCTAATTCGCCTCCGCTAGGAAATTCTTTGGATCAAGCAGTTTCTCGATTTCATTCCATCGAACGCCGTCTGCAACGCGATGATGCTTTGAAAAATGAATATAAACGAGTAATGCACGAGTACCTAGATCTAAACCACATGGAGGAACTCAACTCTAAAAACCTCGATCTAAACACAGAGCACTTTTATCTTCCTCATCACCCTGTCATTAAGCCTGATAGCACAACAACAAAGGTGCGCATTGTGTTCGACGCCTCGGCAAAAACAGCTACATCTATTTCTCTCAATGACAAATTACTTGTTGGCCCAACCATTCAATCCGATCTTATTGACATCATCATGCGATTCCGATTACATAAAATAGCATTCACTGCCGATATCACACGAATGTATCGAGAAGTTCGAATCGCTCATGAAGACTGCAGGTATCAGCGAATCTTGTGGCGCGATGATCCGCATAAGCCTCTGAAACATTTTCAGCTTCTGACAGCAACATTTGGGACAGCCTCAGCCCCATTTCATGCTACTCGTGCTGTTCATCAGCTTGGCTTGGAAAATGCGTCGAGTTTTGCCGAAGCATCCAAAGCTCTAATGGCTGATCTATATGTGGACGATCTCCTGACTGGCGGTAACAACAGTCAAGATACGCAAAATCTAGCTAACCAAATAATTAATATTCTAAAATCTGGGGGATTCTCACTTCATAAATGGGCATCAAATGTACCACAGTTCCCAGCATCTTTACCAAACGAGCAAGAAAACGAAACTTTGGTCGAATTATCTAAGGAGTCGGATCATAAGGTCTTGGGATTACACTGGGATACGCACAAGGATTGTTTCCGATTCAAGGTTAATTTACCCGCACCACCTAGCAATCTGACAAAACGACGGTTACTTTCAGATGCTTCCCGTTTATTCGACCCATTGGGATGGTTATCACCAGCAACGATAACTGCTAAGTCACTTTTTCAGCAACTCTGGCTACTGCAATTGGGTTGGGACGACGAACTTCCATCGGAAGTAGCTGAAAAATGGAGAGAAATTCACAGATCGCTGATTTCTATTGAAAAAATTGAGATACCGCGATTAATGAAGACCGGATCATCACTAGAAATACATGGATTCTCAGATGCCAGCAAAGTAGCTTACTCAGCAGTCGTATATAGTCGTGAAATAGATTGTAATGGTACCGTGCACATTAGCCTCGTAACTGCGAAGACTCGAGTTGCTCCTATTTCCAATCCAAGGTTGACAGTCCCTAGACTTGAACTTTCTGGAGCTCATCTGCTTGCCAAGCTTATCAGGGTAGTCATCCAATCGCTTCAACTCGAAAAATGCAGTATTTTTGCCTGGACGGACTCGGAAATTGTTCTTCATTGGCTGACCAAAGTTCCTTGCCATCTACCAGTCTTTGTTGGTAACAGAACTGCTCAAATTCACGAAACAATTCCTAATGCTGTTTGGGGGCACGTTCGATCCACTGACAATCCCGCTGATTGTGCCTCTAAGGGAATTCTGCCAACTGAACTCGTTCACCATAAGCTTTGGTGGCACGGACCGCCGTGGTTGCTGGAATCAAGAGACAATTGGCCACAAACTACAATTAAATCATTTGCAGAGATCACTGAGCATTATGAAACAGAAGCAATAAAATGTCACATTACACAATCTTCCCCATGCTTATTAGACCAATTAACAAAACGACACTCGTCATTCAGTAAAGTCAAGCGAATTCTGGGCTACTGCTACAAATTTATCGTCAAGTGTCGATCTAAAACCGGTAGGTCAACAAAGGGCAGACATGTAGAGTCAGATTTCCAAAGTATCGGACTGACTACAGTAGAACTAAACCAAGCTGAGGAATATTTATGCAAATGGGCACAAAAAGACGAATTTCAGAAAGAAATTCAAATATTGTCCGCCAAGAAGCAAATTCTTAAGGGAAGGTTGTCATCATTAGCTCCATTTTTGGACAAAGGCGGTATTCTAAGAGTCGGCGGTCGACTAAGCATGGCAACTTGTGCTTATGCACAAAAGCATCCAGTCATTTTGCCATCGTCTCATGTCCTGAGTTCCATGATCCTAACATACCTTCACAAACGTTATCTCCATCCGGGACCATCCCTCTTGTCCCATCTCTCAAAATTGTCCTACTGGATTGTTAAATCCAGACCCTTAGTGCGAAAAATTACTAATGATTGTTCTATATGTCATAGGTTGAAGAGTCATCCGTCAGCTCCAATGATGGGTAATCTGCCTGCCGAACGTGTATCACCCTCTCGGGCATTCAACCATACTGGAGTGGATTTCGCGGGTCCCATTCAAATTGCAACTAAGAAGGGCCGCGGAGCAAAATACGTCAAAGGCTACATCTCGATATTTGTGTGCATGACAGTCAAGGCAATCCATTTGGAGCTGGTGAGTGACCTGTCCAGTGAGGCGTTTGTCGGAGCTTTCAAGCGTTTCATAAGCAGAAGAGGTGTGCCCGCTGTCATGTATTCAGACAACGGCACTAATTTCGTAGGGGCAAAACGTCAGTTGAACGAAATGAAGCAACAGTTGTACCGCACTACAACAAACGAAAATGTACTTGCTCACATTACAGAGCAAAACATCGAGTGGAAATTCAATCCACCATCAAGTCCATGGTTTGGCGGACTCTGGGAAAGTGCTGTCAAATCCATGAAACACCATTTAATCCGAGCGACAGGCAATTCCAAATTAACCAACGAAGAATTGTCAACTGTCATCACACAAATCGAGGCGATTCTAAATTCTCGCCCACTCACTCCAATTGAAGAAGACGAAAGCGGTCTATTTGCATTGACACCGGCGCATTTTCTACTGGCTCATCCTCTATTGGCTATTCCGGAACCAAGCTATCAAGATGTTCCAGACAATCGATTGTCGAGATGGCAAGAAGTCAAAAAACGAGTAGATGGATTTTGGTCCCGTTTCACAAAGGAATATCTACACAATCTGCAACAACGGCGAAAGTGGAAAACCCAAACCCAAGAATGCTTAAAAATCAACGATGTAGTCTACATTAGGGATGACGCAACACCACCGCTCAGTTGGCCGTTAGGACGTATCTTAGCCGTTCACCCAGGAGAAGACGGGATTGTTCGCGTTGTTACACTTAAAACAGCACGAAACATACTCAAAAGGCCAGTAGCCAAATTGATCAAAATCAACGATGTTGATGCGAAATAAGGTAACTTTATTTCCAACCTTCCAGTTCCAACAAATTTAACCTCGAGTGGGGCCCGAGTACATGGTCCACCTCACCTTAACAAATTCTTCGAGTAACAAGTTACCAACAAATTTATCCTGAAATCAACAAATGTTAAGGAATACTTCCTTAACAGGCCGCCGGCATGTCTACGCCATCATAAAAAACCTGAAATAAAAGGAACATTGTCTAAGCCATCATAAACATCTGAAATAAAAGGGGCATAATCATCATCAGTCAACGTTCGCTGAAAAGAAATAAATTTATATTATACATTTGTACACACAGTATAATTTGTTATTATGTAATATGTACTTACCTTGCATTATGTTGATATGATGCGCTTGTATTATCTAAATTATCTGTATAATCTAAAAGTAAATGAAATCTTATTAATAATTTAGTAAATAATAATGTAAATTAAATTACTTAGCTTAAAAATGTTGTATAGACAGCTTCAATATGACATTTGTCAAACGTCAAAATTGTAGCTGAATTCATCTTAATTGTAAAGCAGCTTCGAACAGTTTCGAAAAGTTATGTGCGAATTTTATGTATTATGTATTATTATCACAGATGTCGCGTCAGTGCATAAAATTCGAAACTGTACGTTCCTTTGCTGTGTTATTTTTATTATTATTCTTGTGACAACCATCAAACGCTAAACACACAGAAAAAATATATTGTTAACAGAAATAAAGTTTGTGAAATAAAGAAATTTTTAATTTAATAAATTTCTGTGTAAGACTTATCTAAAAAGAAAATTATTAAGCGGATTCCTCAACTCAATTTCAACACTAGTGATACATGTTCTTACTGATTTAACTAAATTCATCATCTTAAAGCTAGATTCACGAGTAGAAAAATAATAATTTAAGATATATGTATGTACAAAAATAATAATTAATTAAATAATAAAGAGAAAATTAAAATAAAAAGTCTATTAAGAAAGAAAATCAAATTAAATTAATGAGTAAAAATTAAAAAAATTAACTGAAATGAAAGAAATAATTTTTTTCATTTTCGATGAGGTTTATAACCTCGTCGTGCCCCACGTTGGGCGCCAAATTATGTAGCGTATGCTTTCAAGAAAAAAAGAAAAAGAAACTCAAAAGTTTTGTTCGAAAACAAAAAAAAAAATTACAATTTCTTTTCCAACATTACAAAAATTTCTTTTTAATTTTGAAAGAATACGAAAAAAATTTATAAACGTTTTCAAATTAATTTTTGAATTTTTATAAATAAAAATTTTGAAATGATCTCTGAACTGCGTCTTTGAGCCATCCACAACGCAATAGACGAAAATTCGGATATACTTCCTGTCAATATTGACTTTCCTGGTGTTTTCCAACTCCATTGGTTCTCATCAGTACATTTTTGAATAGTGTTTTGAGAAAATGGTGAAGAATTAGTTAAAAATAATTTAATAAAGGCGACCAAGGCTAATTCCATATTAAGAAAACTTCGCTCATTTTGTTGTTATGAATTGTCGACACATTGTCTACATTGTCGTCTTCATTTTTTGAATTATGTACGTACATTGTCTGCAAGAGTAAAAAATTGATTAATTACTTTATGTAGAATATACATATATGGCTAGCAGCTGAATATTCTTTCAACGATTTCTTTCAAGTGCATCAGAGTGCGCAATTTGAAATGTATTTCACTGAAATCATTAATAATTTTTTTTGTAGCTATACAAATAATTAAGCGGAAGTAACCGCAGGATTTAAGTTATTCATTTATTAAAGTATTTTTTAATTTATATTTCGCATAATTAAATTATTTGTATAGAATTTGTAAGAATATTTTTAAATTTTTTTATCATCCTATGTTTGACCGCGTAACTTTAGTAGAGTTGTTGAGAATGTTTCCCGCTTGCTATTGTTCAGGGCTAGACAGAAACACTGATTGTTAGTGTAGACACGAATATTTATTCAATAATTCATTTGGTTTATATACAGAAATATCGCTTATACAACCATTGACTATCCAAATCATAAATTTTTATGATTATAAAGGTGAATGCACTAGTCAGTATAATTAATATAAAAAACTTACATTACTAAAGTGATCAATAATGTTATAGTACTTGTTATGGTACATAATATTCTCCCCGACCCTGATGTGAAGATTATTACACCTTATACCAGAGCCTCTAGAGGAGTGATTGTGGCTGTTTTTTCTTTGGTTTTCCCATCTTGTTGTCGTCTATTGTTGCATTCTCATTTGGTTTCTTTGTTATATTTTGATTATCCTCAGTTAGAATAGGACTTACTCGTATCTTTGTAAAAGGCATCTTTAAGATGGTGTTTTTAGGACCATCTACCAGACAAAAGTAGAAATATCAAAACCCCCCCGTACTTTAACCCAAAGTCAATACAAAATGTATCGACTGCAAAAAACGAAAACTTTCCTATTTTTAATATATTTTGTTTATAAAAAGACGAAAGAATCTTATTGATTTAATAAAGACAAACTTTCTCTTTCTATTATTTGTGTGGGCATAAAACACACAGAAATGAAAGTTTTCCTTGAGTTTTTTGATTAGGTGAGTTTTATAATTCGCTAAGTCAATGCATTCTTGCCTCATACGTAATGTATAAAGTTAGAATGGTATTTTTGTACTTTGGTCGTAGCTACCTGTTGAGTAGACCGAACTTTTTATTTGTACGAACTTGTCAGTACGAAACCAAACTACCACAAAGAAAGCTTAAGGAAAGTTTTCGTTTTTTGCAGTCGATACATTTTGTATTCACTTTCGGGTTAAAGTACGGGGGGATTTTGATATTCCTACTTTTTTCTGGTAGATATACTATATTTATAAATGATTGCCCTCTTCATTTTTTTTTTTGATTAACAAGTCGAAATTGTTGTGCCTGCCTTTTGTCTATAAAAAGCCGAAAAAATCTTATTGATTTAATACGGGCAAACTTTCTCTTTCTATTATTCTTCCCATTGCCCATTTTGTACGTGAAAGTTGCTCATCCTTGATTAGAACTAATTTGCTCTCGATAGTGTCCATTTGAACCTTTGTCGTAGACTGATTAAGTATATTCCTTAGATCATATTTTTCAAAATCATTGAGTCATTTTTGAAAGCAGGGTACACATCTGTGTTGCGCTTATGTTGCTTTTGTCTGGCTCAAGAGGTGAAATCAGCGGTGTCCCAATTAAGGAATGCCCAGGCGTTAAAGCATCAAAATCATCCAAATCGCTTAACAACGAAAGAATCGGTCTGGAGGTTAAGCATGTTTTAATTTGTGTTAGCACCGTGCTGAACTCTTCATAAGTTAGTGTTTTTTCACAGATAACTTTTTAAAGTGTTTTTTTGTTAATTTTCCACTAGATTCCAATGCCAGTTTGTTCCATAGTTAGCTGCTTCCTGAGCTGCATTGTTGTTTGCTTGCTGTATAGCCAACTACAACTCTTTACTTAGCGCGTTCGGAGCTCCAACAAAATTGATACCGTTGTCACTGTATACGTTCAAAGGTGTTCCTCTTCTTGAGGTAAATCGTTTAAATGCTGCTGTTGTTAGCTCACTCACTAGTTGCAGGTGAATTGCTTTAATAGAGAAACAAATTAATAATGCGATGTACTCACTTCGTAATCGATGCCCGTATTAGAGAAAGGGGCAGATGGAGTGACTCTAGCTTCTTGTAACATAACCATTAATTGTTCTGAAGCTGTTTTCCTGAATCGAAATAAGATGCTTTCGCAAAATTGCGGACTGTTGTGCGTACTAGACGTTTACCATTCAGAACCCAATATTTTGTAAGTAATTGTGCTAGGGTTGCTTGAATGCCTCCATGCAATACGAAATGGTGTGCTTTTGATCATACACGGTAAATAAAAATTCACTAGATGTGAGCATACTAGACGATCTAGTTGAATCAAGTAAAATTAAAAATACTAGATTTCTGGTTGTAATAAAATCTGATAATTTTACTTGAAATACAAATATGTAGTACTGGAAATCAAGTAAGCAATGTCACTTGATTTTACGACTGGAATTCTGGTAAAATTATGAGAAATACTATTTTTTAATTAGATTTCAAGTAAAATCGAATACTAGATTTTCTTGCAAAACTATTAGATTTCCGGCAATTATTCTACTAAAGTTCTAGTAAAGTAACCGGAAAAATACTGTATGCTTTAGCAGAATTCCAGTTAATCCTACGTCATAATTTTTTTCTAAAGCTTATCCCTTGATTTCACTAGATTGCTCTCTAAACAAATTTCAAATAATAAAGAATCGTTTTTGGATTTTATTTTCATTAAATATTTTATATTTCAACAAGTCAAATATGTACATCAAAAATAACAAAGCTTGAAAATAGTTGTTGCGAATATTCTGCACACAATTTAGAATATAGTATAATTTCGACGCACAAGGCATCGGAAATATGACTGTAATTTAAAAAAATAAACTTCCATGAAATTGTAGAAATATAAACAATTTCGAGGAAATTTCAACCCAAAAACATGAAATATTTTAAAGAATATGTCGAAAGTGCACAAAAAAGTTGTGAGCTGCACGAAATTGACTGTGCATCTATTATTAAGTGGAATATTCCTTCGTGGCTCAACTTATTCTCAGACAAACATGCCAGGTACGGCTGAAGCTGCTTACTCGTTTGGTGAGATCTTTTATTGATTCATCTACCTGCAAAAATAAAAAGTTTTGTTTAGTAAAAAGAGTAATCAAATGAGCTACGAGTATATATCAACTTTAAACGTTAGCTTTCTTATAGAATACTAAATTAATTTAAACCACGTAGATTTAAATTCATAATTTTTCCCAATTTTCGACTTTTCGAGTCATTATAAGGGTAACAATTTTATTAGTAAATTAAATTATAATTAATATGGACTACAATAAAAATACTTAGTACATAACTTTCGTTACCTGTCAATTAATGAACATAAAAGTACATTTGAATTTTATACCTTGTACTTTATCGAACTTTGTATGTATAATAAATGTAATTATATTTTATAGAGTAGTATTAGTATTGGAGAGTAGTACTATAGAGTACGATAATGTACAAGGTATAAAATTCAAATGTACTTTTATGTTCATTATCTGACAGGTAACGAAAGATTGCAACGTCCATTTAATCTAATAAAAAAAATTTCACCCTGATGATGACTCGAAAAGTCGAAAATTGGAATAAAATGATCAATAAAATCTGCATGGTTTAAATTAATTTAGTATTCTATAAAAAAGCCAAAGTTGAAATTTTTAAATGTAACAAGACTATTAAAATTCATAAAATAATTAGAAACATATCAATAAATAATGAAGTACCTTAGCCCAAATGCACACGCTGGACATGCAGGCTAAAACAAATTGTAGATTATCCGACGAAGCAGCAGTGGTTTTAAGTGTGGTGTTGCTCGATATCAGGGGTTTAATTCTTAGAAGTGCTCTTAGATAATCTAAAGCGAAATATATTCTTCGATTATATATCGTACTATCTATTCAAAATAAAATTCTAAGTCATAAACATCGTTTTACGGTAGAAGGCTTTGAAGTTTGGAAATTTTAACAAAATGTGGTAAATTGTTTTGTTCAAAGTTAGATAGCTTGTTTTCAAGGCCTTATAGAAGAAAACTAGTTAGACACATCGATAAAGCTGCTTTCACAAATTGCAAAAACCCAATAACTCGACTAATAGTATTTTTGTAGGGATGGTGCGATATACGTGTAGCATTTCAAATAAAGCCAATGTAACGGTTCCCTGTGTCATTCCCGTGTTTCTCCACGAGACCAAATTCAAAATTAGTCTGAAATGATAATAATTAAAAGTTAATCTGAAAATAATTGAATGTACATATTTATCAAAACTTACACATTCACTCTCGAAATCCTTTAGTTTGTGAAAATTTTGGAAGAGTTCCGTTGCGGAGGCCAAATTTAATCGCAAAATCTGCCACCGACCAAATGTTTCCTTCAGCAATACGATGATTATTGTTTTATTCTCCTCTGTTGCCTCTATTTGGTCTACAACCACATGCCACCATTTACATTAAGGGCAAGCATTTCAAATAAATAATAAATATCACAAAATAAAAACTATGTAAGTAGTTTTTTAACAGTACATAATGTTTTCGTCGCACTAAAACCCGTAAATCTAGAAATGTAGTTTCTGATTGTAATACACTCAAACCTGTTTTTCGGCGGTGGATAGCTAGGGACCGCATAAAAAAATTGGATAAAAAAATCCGAAGCTTCACAGGTATGTACATACTCGTACATACGTAATTTGATAATGAAATTAATTTGTACATTTGGGCATTTTATGTATGTTTTTGGAAATTTTTTTTCCATCCGTGTAGAAAAAAATATGACCAACCGAATAACCGCACAAAAAAAAAAATCGTACAAAAAAGGACCGCACAAAAACAGGTTTCATTGTATTTTGTATTAAAAACGAAAACTATTTTTCTTATTATGCATTTCTGGATTTAGTTTTAATTATTTTTTTAAATTTTATTGATAAAGTTTATTTTAGCTATCGATTGGAATCAAAAACTCAATTTGCCAAAAAATGTAGTTATGTAAAATATGTACATCATAAAATATTAAAACCACGTATTTTATGTCAATTCGGATTTGCTTGATGTAATTATTGTACACTTATTTTATATTAGCACTCACACTTTACATACTATTTTTATTTTGTTCACCTGTTTTTCCTTACACCATACCACAGTACGAAATTTAACTTATTACTGATACTGACTATGACGTTGAAAATGAAATTAATATGCGAGCAAACGGCCAAATTTACAAGAATTCTAGTAATATTCTAATATAAGTTAAAATTGACTGGAATATTACTAGAATCTGTTTAATTTACTAAAAATTCCTTGTACATGCTGTTAACGCCAAAAATCAGAAGTCGCATATGTGTGTCGGTAGCACAGAGCCCGATTAAAATAATTTCCGTGTAGTATTGTACATAAGTGCTGTGGTGCTGCAAGTTCACAAGTTGAAAAAAAGGCACTAGTTATCTTCACATCACTGTATTTATTGGAAAGAAAAGAACAAAAAACACAAATTGTATACTCCAGCTGGATGTCCAGTTTCATCATGATTTATAACTGCAAGTAAAAGGAACGTATTAGAATTGTTGTACTGTGTATAATCAAAAACAAATGTCAAACCAATTATTGACAGTGAACAATACCATCTATTGTAAGGGATTGCAATTTAAACTGTTATATTTACCTTTATGCTATAAAATTATTATAGTAAGTTTTGTATATAAATTATTGTACAATTTTTGTAAGCTCAGTTGCCAATTGTCTGTCATCAATAAAAAACCGAAATAAAAAAAAAACTCAACGTAGAAGAAACCAGCAGCCATTTTCTGGGAAATCAAAAATTAGCATCACAGAAAGAATATTGGGAAAATAAAACATTATTATAACGTTTGGAAATCGGTGTTTTATTTTCAAATTTACCGACATTTACACCCGGTGTTGAAATTGTAAAATTGTGTGGTCAATTGTGTCGCAGAAACAAAATAACAAGTAAAGCAATACGGGATCACAAATTTATTATTTTGTCTTGTTTTGGTGATTCCCGTAATTCACATGCAAACAGGTTTTATCTTGTATTTAATTTAATTTAAATAGAATTTTACTAGATTTCAAGTAACCACATTAAAAAATAAATCGCTGCAAAAATGCAACTAGAATTCTAGTAATTTTTATTTTTACTGGAAATCTGGTAAACAAATTTACGTGATTTTCATTTAATTTACTAGATATTCCCTTTTATATAGTAAAACTAATCATCTAGTATTTTTCTAGTAATTTTTTGTGCTAGATAATCACTAGAATTCCCCATTATAATTAAAAATATTACTGGAAATTAACTAGAAACTAGTCAAAATCTTGTTTTTATTGGAATTTCAGTAGAAATCGATTAAATCTATTTTTAAATTTAACTAGAAAATTAATTTTTCTCTAGAAATTCACTGGATTTTCACTTGAATTTGCAAAACCAGATAATCAAGTATGCAATTACCGGATTTTGTAATGAGCGTGTACAAGCTGCGATTTTTGTACTCTACCGCCGACCCTCAACAAATCATTTTCGTCAATGAAAGGATTGAGTGATGATAGTTTGCTGTTTTTTAGCTTTCTTCGTTGTTTTAAGCGATTTAATGTCTGCGACGAATTCTGATGCTTGTATTGTTTTTATGATTACATTGTGGGATCCGGTTAGTTCATCTACTGTTAAAAAACTTGGTATCTCTCAGTTTTTTAAGGGTAGCAATAAATTTGTAGCAGTAAGCTATAGTTCTTTTGATTTTAAGAGCTGATGAAAATCGTGAAAACTGTCTCAACTCTGGTTGAGGAGCTCTGTGTTGGTAAGCAAGCAATTTAGTTTTAATTCTTGATTCGCTGATTCTTCAGTTGATTGAAGCGTTAGTGAGTAATTTGAGTTTTTTAACCAACTTGGTCCTTTCCACCAAAGTTGATTGTTTCGCAATTGTCGAGCGTTCATTCCTCGTGAAGCTACATCTGCGGGGTTGCAACTGGATTTTACATAATGCCACTGACTTGGTTACATAAGTTACTGAATTTCAGCTATCCGGTTTCCGACAAAAGTTTTATATTTGCTTGGATGGCCTTTTATCCATCCAAGCATTATAATCGAATCCGTCCACGCATAAGTAGAAGCGCTATTACATAAACGACTGGTGTTCCTTGATAGTTTGTTGTTTTGTAATTTACTACTGCTGCAAATGCCTTCTTTGATGCATCGCTGAATCCATGCAGTTCATTTTTTCCTTGTTGTCTGTGTTCTATCCATCTACATATGGTAATATTTTCAATCTCATTCAAACCTTCTTTGAATTGAATCAATTGTTGTTGTTGTTCAACTATTTATTTTAATGGAGCACAGTCCATCTTCGCGAGCATTTGCAGGTAGATGTGTTGTCAATTCTTTATTGTTACTCGCCTATTTTCTTAAATTAAAACCTCCTGCAAGTTGTATGAGCTGTGACTGGGATTCTAGTATTTCTTCTAATGTATCCGCTCCTGAAAGTAGATTATCTACATAGAAATCTCTTAATGTTATTGTTGAGGCGACTGGGTAATTTTTTATCTTATCATTTGCAAATTGATATAAGACTTTAGTGGCTAGATATGTTGCAGACGTGGTCTCATATGTCACTGTTGTCAGTTTAAACGTGTTGATCTCATCTTTTGGTGATTCTCTCCATAGCAGCCTTTGATAATTTTGATCTGCTTTATTGATTATGATCTGGCGGATCATATTCTCTATGTCAGCCTTGATAACGAATTGATGTTTTCTTCATCGCATTACAATCGATATTAGATCCTGTTGTAACGTTGGACCATTTAACATTAAATCATTCAGTGATACGCCGGAGTCGTGCTGACTGACTTCATCACTGCGTGATGTGGAAGGTAATATATTGCAATTGATTCTTCCTCATCTTTTAACATTTCCATGTGCTTAAGTTGTTCGTATCCACGCATAAAGGTTGTGTAACATTCTCTGGGATTTGGTTCTCTGGACAACCTTTTTTCGACTTTAAGGAATCTTGCTTTTGCCATACGTTTAGAATCTCCCAAATACGTAGTTGGATCCTTCTGGAATGTGATACGTAATTCATAGCGCCCATCTTTCAGTCGGTTTTGTGAGAATGCGTGGGGGATGCAATTCTTCTAATTCCCAAAAATTTTTTAGTTGTTCGTCTCTCTCAGTTGATTTATATTTTAGCTCTATTATCTTTCTGGGTGTTAAAAAATTCTGTGAGCTGCGCCGCTAGTTCGTTTTTATTTCCTTTGATGAACTGCGGCTTCATGATCTGAGTGCAAAAATCTGCACCCAATAGTATCTCAATCGGTACTGGAATGTTGTAGTTCGGATCGGCCAATAGCAGCTCGTTCAGATGGTTCTATTCTTTAAAATTAAATGGCGTTTCTGGCAGATTTTTGATTATTCTAGCTAGTACTAAAGCCTCAATTTCAATTGAATATCCTGACGAATGTCTTGGTTGAAGGTTGATATTTACGATACTGTTGACCTTACCAGCAACTTGTCCGCCTACACTATGGATCTCCGCACTGATACTACGACCAACCAGATTTAAACATTGTCTGGCTTCTGTTATTATAAATAATGTTTGTAAGGCGGTGTCAATCAGCAATCTTAAAAGCTCTTCCCTCCCATCGAACCTTGTGGTTTTGACAAGAGCGGTTTCTAAAAGTATTGTCTCATGAATCTTTATCGCACTGTTGGTTGAAATGTTTCTTGAAGTAGTAATTTGAGGTTGCTTTGTATGAAGTAGATTGTAATGCCTTGCCATTACATGACTGATTTTTATTGCCATTGGCTGAATGCCTGCTGTTTATAGTCGTTGTGGCGACGGTAAACATTTGCTGGTGTTACTTTTGACAATCGTAAGGATTCTAGCACTTGATATCTTTGTTCCAGAAATTCGAGAAATCCGTTAGTGGTTTGAAGCTCCTTTGGATTTTTAACGACATCTCATATAATTTTAAAGTTTCGTTATCTAATTTTTTCGATAAATATGGTACTAACCAAGCACCCCAAGTCGTAATGTCGACTCCTAAATTTTTTATTTCGTGCAAGTTTTCCCTTACGATGTCATGCAATGTTCTAATTGCGGGTGCCGTTTCTTGTTGTATATTGGGTAGGCTCTCTAAGCTATTCAAAAAAATACTCCTGCAAAAACATAAGCCAATTCTGCTTGAAAAAAAATATTCCTGATCATCAATTCGGATTTAGAGAAGAACTCGAAACCGTAGAACCAGTTCATAGAGTCGTATCTGAAATCCGAACCCAGAACCAAAAAATACGGCGCTGCAGCCTTTTTAGACATTGCGTAAGTTTTCGATAAAGTGTGGCATAAACAACTTATACACAAAGTTAGAAAACTGTTACCCCAAAGTTTTTCTAAAATCATTAAATATTATCTGGTTGATAAAAAGTTTTTGATGAAAAATAACGTCCACCGATTTATAAGAAATCATTGCTAGGGTTTAAAACGGCACTGTGCTAGACCTACCAACATCATATTACGTGCAAGTTGTAACATTTGCGGATGATACTGATATAGCGTCAAAAATTAACAAGATCATTTAGACTATTAAAATGAAAAATTTAGCTCAATGAGCATAAACCGTAGCCCACTATTTTCACACTCTGCACACTTATCTGTCTATGCCGGTGAAACTATTGAATAATACAATTCTATCACAATACCAAAACGTTAAATATATCCGCCTAGAGAGTAAGAGTTAAGATGAGTTAAACAGAACTGGTTAAGAGGGAAACATTACAACTCAAGCCTAGACTGTAAGGTTTTGCTATATAAAATGTTACTTAAACCTGTCTGGTGCTTTCAACATAATTAAATTCCAACGAATGCAATTAAGAATACTAAAAATAAAGGTAAATGCACTCTGGTATATATGTATACGTAACACAAAGATAAGATCGAAACAGTAGCAGGCCCAATCAAGCAGTAATCTAAAAAGTACTAAACAACATCCCAACGCTCGATTAAGTTAGCAACATTCAATTACGATAAAGATTATGATTGTAGCATGCATACAAAGGATTTAATTTGGGCAAATGGATAAAATTTGTTTGCATTGCCGTGCTTTAAAATTTCATAATGAATCACCCGAAATGTGTTGCTCGAATGGGAAAGTCAATTTGCCACCTTTAGATGAGGCGCCTGAACCCCTTTTATCTTACGTCTCTGGAACTACTGAGATATCCAAACACTTTCTACAAAACATTAGAAAGTACAACTCAAGCTTTCAAATGACATCTTTTGGAACAATAGATGCTTATAGCAGTAGAGGTTATATGCCCACGTTTAAAGTACAAGGACAAATTTACCATAAAGTTGGTTCACTTCTTCCTTTACCTAACAAAGACTCCAAGTTTTTACAAATTTACTTCCTGGACAATGAGGAGTTGGAAACTAATCAACATTATGGTATTTGTTGTGGAACTAGTCGTGAAATCATTTTTAAATAGACAGAGTTTATTCCACGATCGTAATCATCAGGTGAATTTATTTAAAACTGCATTGGAACGGATTTTATTATCCATAAACGGAATGATGGTCTACAACGTGTCACTGAAACGCACAGATCGTATGATGCTCTTGAATACCCAATAAGGTTTTGGCAAGGAGAAGACGGATATCATTTCAACGTGATGCAATCTAATCCATTGGTAAGGTTTCCTATATTTCGTCTCATATCAAGACGGCAGGAGGCCATTCAGAGCGTGTTGTCGGATATATAATACATATGTATATGCTAAGGTTTGTTTTAATGGTATTGAAAAAACCATGCAAATTTATTTGATACATGGATTAACGCAGTCCTTGTATCTGGGTATTAATTTTTGGAGATTGTTCGGCATAGTACCAAGTTCAATTTCTGAAATAACTAATGACGCTACTGAACTGGAAAAATTTCATAAACTGCTGTCTTTCAATAAACAAGGTCTAGGTAAGACGACTTTAGTATATCATACTATAGATGTACGAGGAGCTACACCAATTAAGCAGAGACATTATTCCATATCCCCAATAAATCAGGACGCCCTGTACGCAGAACTAGATCGGATATGGAAATTGGGGGTTATCGAAGAGTCGAGAAGTTCATGGATTTCACCCGTGACATTGGTTCAGAAGCCGAATTTAAGTTCGGTTGTGTTGGGACGCTAGAGGGGTAAATGAGGTTACGAATAAGGACGCGTATCCACTGCCAATCATCGATGGACTCTTAAGTCGATTAGAGAATACCAAATTCATTTCAAGTTTGGACTTAAAGGATACCTTTTGGCAAATACCGCTAGACAAAGAGTCCCGAGTTAAGACGGCGTTTGCCGTACCTGGTCGACCGTTATTCTAATTCACCGTAATGCCATTCGGACTTTGTAATGCGCCGCAAACCATATGCCGGTTAATGGATCAGGTAATACCCCATGAACTTCACGAACGCATCTTCGTGTCTATTGATCACGTCTAAAACGTTCGGGAAACATCTTGCTTTGTTGGGGATAGTCGCAGAAAGGTTATCAAAGGCGGGTTTGTCGGTCAATATTGAGAAAAGTAGTTTCCTTTTTAAAACAATAAATTATTTGGGTTATGTAATAGGGGATGGTACGATGGCAACAAATCCTGAAAAAGTTAAGGCCATACATGATTTTCCCGTCCCTACTACTCTTAAGAAACTACATCGTTTCCTAGGAATGGCAGGATGGTGTCGGCGGTTCATCAGGTCGTTAGGATAAATAGGGCAATTGAATATTGTGAAGAAGAAAAAAATTATAAGAGAATTCATCTGTATTAGTACGATTCGCTAGTACTTAAATCACAGCACATTCTATATATACAGAATGTAAATTGTAGTATAATCAGTCCAGTCGCCGCGGCCTGATGAGAAGATTGATTTTTTCATAATCGTTTTTTCATAAGCTCATCAGTTCGAAACTGGATTGGATTCTCTTACAATCTTCGAAACATATTAAACTCATTTAATTAAATAAATAGAAGTATGTCTATTAGTCGGTTTCGTTGAATTACTGTTCGTAAATACTAATATACTTCTCGTGTTAATCGAAACACAATTAAAATGGTCTAACCACCGGTAGCATATTAGAAATTACATGAATTAATTAACATTCAACAAAAACATTGATAAAAAGTAAAAATACGACTTCGCTAAAGATTAGCCTACAGTAGAGTGATGCAATACACAGCAAACAAAAATGGGGGAATTATTTTTCTTGATGCACCAGGTGGTACTGGAAAAGAATTTCTTCTTAATTTGAAATTCGCTGAAATTAGACAACAGAATGAGATTGGAATTGTTGTAGCATCATCTAGGACTGCATCAACAATACTCGATGGAGGCCGCACAGCATATTCAGCTCTCAAACAGAGAATCCGACTTGCAATGTCAGTAGAAATTCAGGAATTTCTATAGCATTAAAAACATGTAAGATAATTATTTGGGATGAATGTACCATGGCACATTAAAAAGCACTTGAAGCACTTGATTGTACTCTGCGCGATTTGAGAGGTAATGATCGACCAATGGGAGGAACTCTTCTACTGCTGGCAGGTGATTTTCCTCAAACTTTGCCAGTTATTCCACGATCAACACCAGCAGATGAAATTAATGCATGGAGATATGTTACAAACATAACGCTATCAACCATCATGCGTGTATATTACTTCAAGGTACTTCAGCCCACAAATTTGCCAAGCAACTTTTAGATATGGGTGACGGAAAATTTCCACTTGATCCCATAACATGTGAAATATTGTTCCTGTCTAATTTCTGTCAATTCAGGACGTTGTGATGAAAGTTTTTCGAATATTTCCAATAGCTTCAAAGATCATAATTTGTTGTGCGAACGCGCAACTTTAGCTCCCAAGAATGGCGACGTCAATAAAAGAACCTATGAGATTCAATCACACACTATTGACACAGTTATAGATGAGGATCAAGCTGTCACTTATCCAATAGAATTTCTAAATTCATTGGAGTCATTTGGATCCGCCAAAATTATGCAACGGAACAAGGCTTTCTGTGAAAAAACTGATGCCGAATGTGATTGAAGCAACTATTATTACTGGTAAAAGTCAAGGAGAAGGTGTGCTTCCCTTCGAATTCAAACGATTACAGTAGTGCGCCTTGCTTTTGCAATGACTATCAATAAAGCCCAAGGACAATCATTGAAAACAGTGGGTTTGAATTTGGAAAAACCATGCTTTTCAAACGGTCAATTATACGTTGCTTGCTCCAGAGTGAGAACACCAACAAATTTGTTCATTTTCTCACCAACAAATTTGTTCATTTTCTCACTTTTTATCCAAACGCTTTAAAATAAAGCTTTTATAATACACAAATATTTTGTTTATCATTCACTAAAGGAAAAGTTGTTAATTATTTTCGAGGCAGCAAATGCCAGTATTCAACTGAACTTTTAAATTCACTTGATTTGAAAGGTTTTCCACCACGTAATTTAATCTTGAAAGTTGGATCATTGATCGTACTGCTTCGAAACCTAGATGCACCAAAATTGTGTAACGGAACGCGGTTTGTTGTCAGGAAAATGTTGGGTAACATTATTGAATCGACAATTATCAATGGCAAGTTTAAAGGCGATTTTCGGCTATTTCCTTAAAAACTTTGCTCATTTTGTTGTTATGAATTGTTGACGCATTGTCTACGTTGTCGCCTTCATTTTTTGAATTATGTACGTACATTTTCTGCAAGAATAAAAAATTGATTAATTACTTTATGTAGAATATATGGCTAGCAGATGAATATTCTTTCAACTAAGTGCATCAGAGTGCGCAATTTGAAATGTATTTCACTGAAATTATTAATAAGTTTTTTTTGTAGCTATACAAATAATTAAGCGGAAGTAACCGTAGGAATTAAGTTATTCATTTATTAAAATATTTTTTAATTTATATTTCGCATAATTAAAATGTTTTTATGTTATACGAGTATCATCAGAATATTTTAAAATTTTTTTATCATTCTAAATTTTCAACCCAAATCACAAACCATATTCTAATTTTTATTTTGTTATTTCATTTTAGGTGAGTCAAACGCGGGATAGACATTACTTTGACGCGGTAGGTTTATAAAAAAAAAAAATAAAAATAATTTTGATGCTGGATATAATTCAAAATAATTTACAAATTAATTATACGCTACATATGGTATGTGTAGGTTAAATCTTAGTACAAAACAAAAGTTTAATTAGAAAATTTTATGGTTAGATATGACATAATTGAATTATTCCCTGAATAACAACGCAGTCAATTCTATAAAATTGTGCTGGAAAATAAAAATGAAATAAAATTTCGTATTTTATTTAATTACTTACAGACTGTAATTTAACTTATGCTTGACTCTTAAAGAGCAATAAATTTAATTGATAATAATATTTCTTTTTTTTTATTTTTTTTTTCGTTTTTCTTCTTGAGTGTTATAAAAATAAAGTTTTCTTCATCTTATGTACTAAACGCAGCAGCAGAATTGAATGAAATACAAAAAAGCAAAAAAAAAAACAAAAAAAAACCCCAACACGACTTTCGCTAGTTAACTAACTTTTGGGGTACACACAACAATATTAATAAAAGCTTTTTATACGTTTACCCAATTTTTTGTGGGTTTCTTTAAAAATTGTTGTGTTGTTAGTGCTATCCATACACTATGTACAAACATAGCAAAATAATAAAAATGAAATCAAAATGAAAATGGAATGAAAAAAAAATTCCTCTCGGTATAATTCGTTGTCGTTTTTTTTTTTTTTTTTTTTCAATTTTCATTTTCCATTTTCTTCACAACACATTTTTATTTTTGTACCGACAGTTTCACAACATATTTCCAGTTTGTTAGGTGAAATACAATAAAAAACGCTCTCACTCTCAGTACATATAAGAATAACGTGCGGGCTTATGTTGAAGTACTTTGATTGTTTTTGTTTCATTTGCGTGGAAAATTTTTGTGTTTCTCTCGCGCTCGGAAAATTCGGATTTTTTTGTTTTTTTTGTTTTGTTTATTTTATCGTTTGTTTGGTATAGTAGTTTGTCTCTATTAATTTTATTCACTTTGATTTTAGTGTGTAAATATTTTTATCGTTAAGCACACGTGAAAATTGTTTTTTTTTTGTTGTGTACCGTGAAAAATAAAATAAATTTAATTTAATTTGTTTTTTTTTGTGTCTTGTTAATTTCGAATTTTCTGCTTGCTACAGAACCCTCGCGTGTGTCTGTGTGTGTTTTTGTGGGTGAAACAAAAAAGTTGGTTGGTTTCGTTATTTATAAAATTTTTATATTAAAAGTGTTTTATTATTATATGTGAAAATAATTTAGTGTTGTGTAATAATAATAAATATTGTAAAAGAGAAAAGTATGTGGAAATATTGTGAACAAAATTAAATTCGAGCCCGTAAGGATTACAATCATATATTACTAATTAACAAAAAAAAAACAAAATTGTAATAAAGCGTACAGCATACATAGTAGGTACAATAATATATTGTGTTGGTAAATTAATTTTTTGGCCGGCGAACGAATAATTAAAAATGACCACAGTGGTGTAAAAAAATACTAAACCCACCAATGTTAGGTCAAGCAGCAGGAGAGGGCCTGCAAATTTTAAATTAAATATAAACAAGCGTTTCATTTATTTAATATTAAATTAGAATCCAACATCAAAGTCGATAGTCATTGGTGTCTGCTCATGCATAAATAAATACAAAAAAAAAAAACGAGGTACGGACGTGATTAGATTTTGTGTGATCAATTTTTATTTGTATTTTCCATATGAAAAACATTTTCCATATACTTTACCCGGTGTACATAATGACTGCAATTTGTATGAAAATTGTGCTTAAAAAATTATTAATTTATTGGGGTAGCAGCCACACATATATGTGTATGTATAATGCGGCATTAAGACATGGAATTGAATATGTGTTTTTCTCCTTTGAGATGTGAACATCTTGTTTTTCATCTAAAAAATTAATTGGATTGGGACTGAAAGATTTTCGCCTTTCCTGTTTGTTGTGATTTTCTTTGATTTTTTATTTATTATAAATCTAATTAGTTTGTATTTTATTTTAAGCCTGATTTAAAGCAAAGATAGAGTATGGATTAAAATTATATTTTCAGGTTTAACCTTAATTCCCAAGGTGGGGTTTTCATCGGTGTAATTTTGTATGCACAATATTTATTCAGATGAAAAATTTGATTAAAATTGATTGCTCTGTTTTTGTTGAAGTTCATTATAATATTTGTTGCGCTGTCTGTTACTCGATACTTTATTTCTTTGTAAGTGCGTCTGTACAAGATATAATATTTATTTGTGCATATAACCACATTTAACAATAACAACATTTTACTAAGCTTATCCCCAATTTAAAACACAGCTATAATTTGTTGTCATTATTATTTTTACATGGAGAACAATGGCCACAAAAAATGGAATTTTTTTGACGTTTATTTCGCAAAATAATCATTTCATATAGGAAAACTCCTCTATCTCTGACCATTGTTGGAAATTAAAACTGAACGATAGGACAGCCTATTTAAGATGTAAGAAGCTCGTGAATAACCTTGAAGCAGAGTAAAGCAACATTACACATTTCTATTTATTTGCAATTCAAAGCTTTTATTTAAATAAGAGAGCTTTTTAATTTTATTTCGATGCAGTTCATTTTGACAGTAGGTAAACGGGACAGGCAATCCAGACTTTGTTGAAAATAATTTTTAGCGTTATAAGTCACGTTTAAAAACGTTTTAACTAGCCTTTATGTGTGTGAATTAGGATCCTGAACTGTAAAGTTATACATTTATTTCATTTGAAAAATTGGGAAGAAAACACAAAAATATCCAGCCATATTTAAATTATAAAGACAAGTTAAATCTGCTGATTATCTGGTATTTTTCACTAAAACAAATGTTCATTCCCGGGATGGAACTTGAGTTAATGGTGCTCATTTTCCCATATTCTCGAATTTTTATGCTGCTCTTTCATTAAGAACTTCAAACAACTCGTTGGCTATGTATCCAACCCCATTGATCAGGGCTCATTTCCTTATTCGATGACTATCCTTATTATTGTCTCTAATGAGTATTGTGTGCGACATGTATTTTAAGCTGGTGAAGAAAAACAATACATGTCTTCTAACAATTTTGCTTCTGCTGTGGCTTGACAAATTAACTTCATATGTTTTATACAATGTTGAAACTTGGTCAGTTCATCCTAAAATATAAGATTTGGTTGTGTATCGAACGGTGTTGTTTCAAATAGTTGTACCCCTTGAATAGGCTGGGTTGGAATGGGATACAAAATATCGCTGTGGTGTATAAAAATAAGCTAAGGTTAGCATATGGATGGATTACGTTTGGCTTCTTCCATTGTGGTTGTACTTTTTGTTTTAATTGTTCGGCTGAAGCTTTTGAGGTTTCCAGTTTATTTCTATGTTGAGAACTGTCTTTCTTTGTTGCAAGCTGATCAGTTTAACTCGTTTCGCTTGTTTGTTGGTTAAATCAGAATGTTTTTCGGGATGTTTTTCTTCATATGGTAATGCTGAACTCTGTAAACGTCCACCAACTCTTAGTAGTCCATTGCCGTCCAAAAACTTGTTTAAACATAAAATATTACTTTTCCCACTCAAGCTGTGATTGGTTTTGAGATGTGTAATTTCCTAGTGAAAGTCGGAACCTTCCACAATTTTGATGGTATGGGATAATGCCTCATTGACTTTGATATAAGCGACGATTCTCTGTGATTTATTTATTTTGGACATTCGTTCAAAAAGCACAAAAAATGTACTTGCAACTATTATTGTCGTTGCGATAAGTTTTTCCATATCTTTAACTTAAAGGAATCGGCTGATGTATTTCAATTGGCCATTCTTCGTGTTTTAGTTTGACCCATTTAGCGCCGTACCACCATAATGAATGTGTACGAACTTGGAGTTATTCTCCTTGAAGCGCCATCGGCAGGGTGGTCTTTTGATCTGACATGAGACCATGTGGTAGAGTGGGTTAGGGATTGTTTCTTTAAAATATGATTGGCAATAAATATCCTGAATTATGCCTGAACTATTGTTAAATCACCAAGCATGTGTAGATGTTTTCTCTAGATGCATTGTTTCTTGTACCTGTTTTATGAGCCTTGCTAATAGAAGCGTGCCACATAATTCTAAATGTGGTAATGAGAGCTTGATTTTAATTGGCACCTCCCTGGTTTTGGCAGTTTGTAATCTAGTTTTTTTTTTGCGTGTTATTGATTGTTAACCCGTCTTGTATATCCTCCTCCTGTATGTCACTGTTTTTAATTGAAAGTCTCTAATTGGCGCTTCTCCAGGTTTTCCTAGAGTGTAGACCCCGCGACCGTTTGGTCATTTAAACTGATTCCTGTACTAGTTTTGGCTGATGCATCGAATACTACTCATAATTTTGTTGTCGTTCTGGGTTCTTTCAAAACAGATCAAACACATGAAACTTCCATTGTAACCTAGTGCCAGATACTCTTTCATAGATTCATGATACTGTTTACATAGCTCTGTCTATGGCATAGTGAAGCTGTAGCTCTTCGTTTAGATTCACCGAGGATTTGTTGTAGTGTATCAGTTTTAAATTTGACTAAATAAGTTCGATATATCTTCCTTTTGTGGCTTCATTAATTGATTGATCGACTGCCCGATTAACTGGATACAATTAATCAATTAATTGAAAATTTACGAAACAGTATGATCCGATTTTAGTGAAATTTTTTCTAGTGAAATCTATTCCTTAACCGATTATTGTTGGACAAAGTTCTGGTATATGACCAATTAAGGTAGAACTCTATTATACATTAACCAATTTTAGCGAAATTTAATATGTGCGTTTAATAACTTTAGTTTTGCTGTCTCGAAGAAGCTGTTTGCAAGCTATATAATGGTTGTTATGTCCTTAGGAAGGTAAACCTGTTTTGTAACAAAGCTTTTAGAATAAAGTGACTTCTGCAAATTCCATGGATTGAGAAGCCATCTACAGCCGCGAGTCTAGCAATAGTAATAACTCATTACGTATGTAGAAACAATATTTATATTTTTCCCGACCCTCGGGGATTTTCATTTGAAAACCCTGGAAATCGAGAGCCACTCTAGTCGGAGGTAATATGTAGATCTCCACTTTGACGCTCAATTTTTTTTATTTAACCACTATGTTATTCCAGATAAAAATTTGACACATATTGATTATGATGGTTCGTTCAACTTTTTTCAATAAAGAGCTTAAAGCGTGTATTCCATGAGAAAAAATGACTGACAGTCAAAAATTAACGAAAAGCGAAAAATAATCTGATGCCCCATATAAGAGAGAAAGACAACGGTTTGTATTTTATGGAAAATCAATTTTGCTGTAAAATAAAAAACGATGTCCTTGTCTCTTATATGGGGCATCAGATTATTTTTCTCTTTTCGTTAATTTTTGACTGTCAGTCAACTTTTCTCATGGAATACAGGCTTTACGATTAAATTAGCTTTTTTGTGATTTTGAAAACTTAGAAGCTTGGCGATGTAATATTAACTTTGCTTGCTATATTTATGATTGCAGCCGGATATTTTTGAAATATATTTTATTTCGATTTTCTCTTACGATTATTGATGTAACAAAAATGTAAGTGATATTACACGCGCTTAATATTTACACAAAGAAAATTATTTGTCATAATTCATTGCCAATATTGGTTAAACAGAAATATTCTGTGGATCCTGACCCTAGAGGTTTTGCCAATTGGCCAATTACATAACGAACTAGCACGAAGCCATCTGAGTATCAAAAAACACATTCTTTCAATTACGAAAATCTCTAAGATCAGATCCACAGATTTTTCTATTTAACCAATTGTTGTTTAGAACGAAGTTGTAAGCCCCTGACAGATTTTTTTATTAGTAAAATTTTGGTTGGGAACGATATGACATTAAACGAAGTTGTAAGCCCTTTACGGAACATAACACAAAATATCGCGTGAAAGTGTTTTTTGATGTTGGAAGAGTTTCTAGATACTTTGTAAGGCGTTTTAGAAATTTTACATGTTTCAAATTTTTGTTAGTTCCTGACACGATCCGCAAAATATAGAGAGTGGTTTTATAATATTGGAAGAGTTTTTATGTACTTAATTAGGTATGTGCCCATTTGGCAAAACCTCTAAGATCAGATCCGCAGAATTTTATATTTAGCCAATTTTTTATTAGGCCCATATTTTGTTGTTTTTTTTCTTTTGGAATGTGAGTAAGGAGCTTTCGCAAACAATTTTAAAATTCAAGGACTTCCTCAATATTTTAAAACAAGAAAGTTTTATGCAAAGAAAGTAGTACTGCCAAATCTGAGACAACTATAATGGTGATGTATCAATGTAGAGCTCTTTTAAAACATATTGAAAGCTTTTCGTTAACAAAATTTACCCACTTAGTAAAACTAGGATGTTGTACATTATTCTAAGCAAGTTTAATTTTGAAAATTGGTTTTAAGCAAGAAAACCATTTGCATCACCATTGAGTTTACACCTAAAGCTATTTTGAAAATTTATAATGTTCGTTTTGGAAGGAGAAGTACACTATTTTTTGCAAAAACCTTGTAATTTAACATTTTTTATAGATTAGATGCAGAGTCCTAAGTACATTCAACGGCAAAAGCTTTCGCTTCGAGGATAGCCGGTCAAAATACTCTTACACAAGTTTAACGATAAAAATTGCTCATTGGTTTTTTCAACGATAGAGAAAGAAATGCCTAACACGCACTTACCAATATGGTTTTTAGTAAAAACTTTTTAATTCAATAATACAGACATATCGAGTTATACGAGTTTCATAATTACTCTAAAAAATTGGCTCTGGCTGCTCAATTAATAACTTTATTTAAAAAATGTTGCTTGGCAAAATTACAAAACTTTTACAAATTAGATTTGCTGCAGGATATTATTGAAATATTTTCAATGACGTAACCTTAATTTCCATTAATAGTATCTGAATAGTTAACATACAAAATTTAAAAAAAAAATTGCTTTAATGTACAAAGGAGCAAATACTCGTTGACTTAGTTATTCGCAAGTCACAATTGGATAAATGCGAGGGATGTCAAATTGCATGCGTAAATTTTTATGTATGCCATCGGTTTAGCAGTGCGATATATTTTTTTATTCAGCACGCAAATATATTTATTCTGAATAAAATGTTTAACCTCAAAACGTAAATAAGTGAATATACTGTGTGATTTGCTTTTAACCATGAAAATACCAACTTCCTAAAAAACTTATAATTTGTTTTTATCAATTTTGAGTTTATATTGACTCAAAACAAACGTACATATAATTCTAAATATAGCTTTGATTTAGAACGAATATTTGCTATAAATTAATGTATTTATAGCAGATTAGACCAATTTAACAAAACAGATATAACTAATTTTGACGAAAACATTTATTAAACCCCTAAATTAATTTGGAAATTTCACAATTCGGCAGTAGCGAGTACGAATTTCTTGGCCCCTCACTAAATTTAATTTAATAAATTTAAGCATTCGTATCAATAATTTTTACATTACAGATAATGGTTGATAAAGTTAATCTTATTCATGTTACATGAAATAGGATCTGGTAGTGACCTAAAACACACCGACATTTATTCACATAATTAGAATTAGGCAGCACATTATAATTTAAATCAGCCAACAATTCGTTCAGTACTTCACAGCAGTCATATTTAGGGCATTTATAAATAACGTCAAGCAAGGTTTTGCTTACGCTGTTTCAAAACAAATTCTCTTTAATTTAAGTTTTTAAGATTTTAAAAATAAAGGAACCAAAAACATCAAAATTAAAAAAATTGTATAGTGTGAACATTTTTTTTTTAAGTTTGACGGTTTAAAATATCTTGAAAGATTGAAGATTTTGAAAATTGAAGAATTTTAGGACTTTTCATTTAGGCAAACATACAAATTTAAATAAATTTACAATTTTACAGAGTGAAGTGTAAGAACCCTTTAATGAAATTTTTTATTCCAAATGTGAAGGTAAATTCAAATTTGTTTTCAAGTTTAAGATTCAAAGGACCCAATTTAAAATACTAATACAAATAATTTAAGAATTTGGATTGCTTTAAAATTAACAAAAATTAAGAAAAGTTTCATTAGTTTTAAAAACGCGTTCTTTCATTTTACGAAAAACTTCATCCCAAATCATATAATTATTCAGCAAAGGTTTGTCCTAAATGTGTAGGACAATATTTCTTTGCATATTCTAAAGTATTTTATGACAGGTAGAATGTTTTAGAAATAATATGCTATTAACTTCGTTCAGCAATGTGTACTTCGTATTCAGTCAAAAAATTAGGCCAATCCAGCCTGAGAGCAGAAGGGATGATAGGTGTGCTCTCTAAAGCATGAAAAGTGTATACTATAAATAAACATTTGTACATGTTGTCCCATTTTAAAAGACCCACTTAAATATATATTTCTTCAGGAAAGCTGGCAATCAAAAAAATAACCTGTATGAAAGTTATAGGCTTTTACGTGGGCAATCGATTGTTGACCTGAAATTTAATCTTGGAATTTGTTTCAAGGGTATTTGAAGGTCAACCACGTTTTTTTAAAGGAACACTCATGTTTGACTCCGGATTCTGAAATAACGTAAAAATTTAAATTCAGATAGGCATTTTTTGAATGAATCAGATCAAATTAGGCCAATCCGGTAAATTTCTTGGTTTTTACGGCGAAATTTGTAGTTAGTATAAGGACACAAAATTAAAATATTTTCCAATTAAACTAAACATAAGGATTTTTTCTGTACATACTGTACTGTGTGCTTTTAGAATATTTTTTCATAACAAATTTTATGAATTTTAATATGTCTATAGACTCTAGAAATTCTTTCAATTTTATGAATTTTTCAAATTTTATCAATTCTATTAATTCTGCAAATTCTGCAAATTCTGCAAAATTTATAAATCCTATAAATTTTATGAAAATATAAATTTTGTAGATTCTGTGAGTTCTAGAAAATGTTTCAAGTCTGCCTGTTCTTAAAGTACTACAAACCCAAGTTTTACTTATTCTAAAAATTTCATAACTTCTATTAATTTTATAAATTCAAACATTTCGGTAAATCCTATAAACTATAACAATTCTATAAATTCAATAAATCTTGTAAATTTTGTAAAATCTATTAACTCTATGAATAATGTCTAAAAATTCAGTTATTTCTTTAATTTATATAAATTTCATAAGTTCTTTAATTCTTTTAAATTTACAAAATTCGATAAATTTTTTATATCTTGTATATCTTATAAATTCTATGAATTTTATGAATAATATAAATTCTTTGAATTTGGTAAATTCCTTGATTTCTATAAATTCTACAAACTCAGATTTTAATAAATCTATAAATTTTATAAATTCATTGAATTTTACAAGTTTTTTAAATTTAAACATTTCGGTAATTTCTATAAACTTTATAATGTTTGTGTACATGTATCCGATAAATTCCTTGGTTTTTATGAATTCTTTAAATTCGATAAATACACTCAACAAACTCCTTAATTTTGTAGGTTCCTATAAATTTTTCAAATTTTACTTATTCAAAAATTTCATAATTTCCACTAAATTTTATAAATAATATAAATTCGTTAGTTTCTATAAACTGTAAATTCAATAAATTACACTTAATTTTTGTAAATAATTGAAATTTATAAATTCTTTAAACGCTATAAAACATATAATTTTCGTAAATCCTAAGAATTATATCGAAAAACTGAAAAAATCCAATAAATTCCCCATATATTTTTTACAAATTATATCAATTTTGATATGACTATAAACTCTATAAATTCTTCCAATTTTTGGAATTTTATAAATTCCACAAAATTTATTAATTCTAAAAATTTTATGAATATTGCAAATTCTTTAAATTTTTTAGATTCTTTGAGTTCCATAAATTCAAGCCTGTTTGTTTTAAAAATTCTACAGACTAAAGTTTTACTTATTCTAAAAATTGAATAATTTCTGTAAATATTTTTATAATTTCTTTGATTTCTACAAATTTTATAAATTTAAATATGTTGATCAATCCCATACAGATTAATCATTCAATAATTCCTATATACTTAAAAAATAATAAATTCTATAAATAATGTCAAAAAGTAGTTTTCTCCGAAAAAATCTTTAATTCATATAAATTTGATAAATTTTTAAATCTCAAAAATCCAATAAACTTTAAAAATTAATTTTGCAGGTTCTTTAAATTCTATAAGATTTTTAAATTTCTTAAATTCTACAAATTTTACTAATTCAAAAATTTCATAATTCTCCATAAATTTTATAAGTTACTACATAAATTCTTGAGTTTCTCTGAACTGTAAATTCAATAAATTCTATAAATTAAAAAATTTATCGAATTTAAATGGCTTAGAGAATTTAAATTTTTAGACTTTATAGAATTGGTCAAACTTAAATTATTTAAAGGGTTTACACAATTTATAGAATTTGAAAAGATTATAGAATTTGTAAAGTTTATAAAATTTGTAGTAAGTAAAACTCTTGACATTTATAGATTCTTTAAACGCTATAAATCCTATAAATTCTGTAAATTCTATAAATTTCATAAAGTATATAAATTTTACAAATTTTACGAATTTTATAAATTTTAATATGTCTATAAACTATAAATTTTTTTAATTAATAAATTCTATGAATTTTATGAATAATATAAATTTTTCAAATTCGGTGGGCTCTATAAACTCTAGTCTGTTCGGTCTATTAATTCTACAAAATCAAATTATACTTATTATACAAATTCTGTAATCTCTATAAATTTTACAAATTCTTTGAGTTCTACAAATTTTATAAATTCAAACATTTCGGTACATTTTATAAACTCTAATAATTCTATAAATTAAATAATTTCTATGAACTGCATAAATCTAATAAATTGTATAAGTCTTATAAATTTTATAAATTCAGTTAATTCTATGAATTATGTCTAAAAATTCAGTGTGTTCTCTAAATTCTATGAATTCCATAAATTCTTTAGTTCTTATAAATTTTATAAATTCGATAAATTCTATAAATTTTAAAAATCCAATTCATTTGATATATTCGTTAAATTCTACAAAATCCTTAATTTTGTAGGTTTTTTAAATTCTATAAAGTTTTAATATTCCTCAAACTCTACAAATTTTACGTATTCAAAAATATCATAACTTTCTATAAATTTTATAAATCATATAAATTCTTTAATTTCTTTATATTGTAAACATTTCAATAAATTAAAACATTTATGGAATTTATCGAATTTAACTGGCTAAGAGAATTTAAGGAACTTACTGAATTTTTAGACTTTATAGAATTTGTCGAATTTACCAAATTTAAAGGGTTTACACAATTTATAGAATACAAAACTTTATAGAATTTGAATATAAGTTCCGTAAACTCAATTAAGTCTAAAAATTCAGTAAGTTTCATTAAATCTCTACATTCTTTAAATTCAATAAATTCTATAAATTCAGTAATTTCTAAAAATAATATAAATCCAATAAAATGCTATAAATTTTATGAATAATATAAATTCTTTAAATTATATAGAATCTGGAAATTCTAAAAATTCAAGTCTGTCTATACTGTAAATTCTACAAGTTCAAATTTTACTTATTCTCAAAATTGCATAATTTCTGTAAATTTTAAAAATTTTATAAATAATTTGATTTATAAAAATTTTATAATTTCTAACATTTTAATAAATCATTTAAACTTTAATAATTCTATAAATTCTGTTAGTCCTTTGAATAATATTTAAAAATTCAGTAAGTTCTTTAAATTATACAAATCCCCTAAATTATTTAATTCTGTAAATTCGATAAATTCTGTAAATCTTAAAAATTCAATAAGTTAGATTTATCAACTCTTTAAATACAATCAATTCTACAAACTCAACAATTTAGGAGGTTCTTTAAATTTTATAAATTTTTTATATTCCACAAATTCTACAAATTTTGCTTTTTAAAAAATTTCATAATTTGCTATAAATTTTTTAAATTATATAAATTCTTTAGTTTCTATAAACCGTAAATTCAATAAATTCTTAACATTTAAAAAAAAAATAGAATTTCTCGAATTTAAAGAATCTAATGGTTCTAGAGAATTTAAGGACCTTTATAAAATTCGTAGTAATTACATAAATTATTGAAATGTATAAATTCTTTAAATGCTGTGAATCCTACAAATTTTTTTAAATTCTATAAATCCTACAAATTGTGTGATTTCGAAAAATTTTATACATGAAATAAATTCTGTAAATTTTATAAATTCTATAAATTTTATAGTACTAGTTTTCATTTTTTATGTTGATAAATTCTATGAATTTTATAAATAATACAAATTCCTCAAACTTGGTAAATTCTGTGATTTATTTTAATTTTAGTCTGTCTATTCTATAAGTTCTACAAACCTTTCATTTATTCTAAAATTTCCATAATCTCTGTAAATTTTATAAATTCAATCCTCCTATCAACTTTAATAATTTTTCAAATTCAATAATTTCTACAAACTTAATAAATTTAATAAATTCTACTAATTTTATAGGTCCTATAAATTTTGTAAGTACTATAAATTCTATGAAAAATGCCTAAAAATTCAGTGTGTGCTTTAAATTCTACAAATCCCGTAAATTCTTTAGTTCTTATGAATTATGTAAAATCGAAAAATTTTTTAAATCTTAAAAATCTGTTAAATTTTTTATATTCAATCAATTCTCTAAATTCCTTAATTTTAAAGGTTTTTTAAATTTTATTTATTCAAAAATAGAAATTTTTTAGTTTCTTTAAACTGTAACTTCAATAAATTTAAGGTTTAGAGATTTTAAGGGACACACTGAATTTTTGAACTTAGATAGAATTTAAACAAGTTTTAGAAATTATAAAGTTTTATCATTTGTAGTAATTATATAAATTCTTGAATTTTATAAATTTATTAAATGCAAATCCAATAAATTCTGTAAATTTTATAAAGTCTTAAAATTTCATTAGGTTTTATATTTCTATAAATTCTTTAAATTCTATAAATTCTATATATTCTGTGATTTCGAAAAGCTTTATAAATCCAATAAATTCTACAAATTTTACGAATTTTATAAATTTTAATATAAACTCTATAAATTATTTCAATTCTATTAATTCTACAAAATTTATAATTTCTATGAATTTTATGAATAATCCAAATTTTATAAATTTTGTAAATTCTGAAGTAGTCGATAGTTAGTATATTTCTTTTTAGTTTGTTTACAATTTTTTGCACCGGGGGTTAAGGGTACGAGATTTCATTCGATCATCATCATTATCATCTAACTTGTGCGTGTTCCCAGGCGGTTATCCAAATTTCCACAGCAACATTGTCTAATATTGATTGACGTTGTTATGGTAGTTGTTGCGCCTCTTTTTTGTTGTCGGCTCGACCGCCACGTCAAGTGAGTACTAGGCTTGGGAAAAACATTCTTGAACAGGAACATTTTTCAGACTACCACACGTCAATTTCACAGTGATTTATACACAGTTATTGTAGCCTATCCATATTTTAATTTCACCTGCCCGGGTTACGTCTACGGGTGTCAGTTATGTATCTTCACACCAGCTCCAATAAAATTTTGTATGATCTCTTCAAAAGTTATAAACGGATCTCATATATTTTGACTATTAATTATTTTATATGACTAATTCAAAAGCACTTAAGGCTTATTGATAATTAATTCGATAGTTTGCCAACTCCAGATGTAATTTCGCTGTATCGGCTTACCCTTTGCCATATTTCATGGATATATTCAGAAATTTCGTACTAACCCATCAAAAGTTTTAAACGAATCTCATTAACTTCGATTTGTGAATTTTTATAATTGAACCAATAACATATCAACCCCATTTAAGATCACTAGGGTTGAAAAACTAATGGTTCAATTATCCAAATGTCAAAAATTAAAAATTAGAAGTTAATGAGATCCATTTATAACTTTTGAACGGGTCATACAAAATTTCGGAATATAACCATGCGATCTGCTAAAGAGTTGGCCTAAGCAATGAATTCACAACTGAGGTTGACAAGTTAATGGTAGAATTTTGGATTAATCATCTGAAAAATTTGGAATTTGATGTATCTTACCAACCATTTGAAATTCATAAATAAATAAAACGATTACATACGGGGGTGTCCAACAGTATTAACAGTATTTTGCGGTTTTGTTTTTCAAATATTTAGAATCATATACCTACATATCTAAAAATGTATACGTTTTTTGCCTTTATTTCGTGTTAAAAAACCATTTTCGTGCTGACTTTTACTACAAGTAGAATATTAAAGATGTAAACCATTAGTGTTGCCATGGTATTTTCATGCTAACTTTACATACATAAAAAAAAAATCTTTGCAGTCTGGTGTTCTCAAAAACAGCAAATTATTTATTTTCGGCTGGTAGGACCTAAAAGTGGGTAAACACAGACCCACTTATTATCAAATCCGATTTTTAAACAAAATTATAGCAAGGCTAAAATTAAACAGAAAACGGGTGTTCAGAAGAGTGGCAGGAAGAACACGACAATTTAAAAATTATTTATTAATGGTTTGGTGTCGTGTTGATCTAATACGTCGAGAAAAACACTTTAACACTTTGTTGCAGTGGAAAAACTAAAATGAATTCATTAACTATTTCTGAACTACAAAGCTCAAAATAAAACATAACACTCATCTAAATCAATTTTTGTACAAAACCCATATTTTCTCCATCATCTTGGTAATAAACACTTATCCAAACAACAAACAATCTTTGGATGGTGCGTTCGATAAAATGCGCAACAGGTGGCTACAAATATGTTTATATCTTTCATAACAACAACTTAATGTGCAAAAGATAAACATTTTATTTTATTTTATTGACTGTTACCGGAAATACTATATGTATAGTATAAATTATTGTGTGCACTATAATCCGGCATACATAGTGTTACGTGCGTAAAGTATTTTGGTTGGGAAAAAAAATTGCAATAGACACCCACGTTCTTGTATAGTCTGCGCCTTGTAGGTATCATTAAACTATATCAACAATTTAGATTCATATTTACGCATGAATAATTATGATTTGTTTATAAATTAAATAGTTTTATTAATTTATTATACAAATCGATTATTTAACATCAAAGGATTTTTATTTTTATTCATATCAAATAGCTATAATATCCGTTGGCATTTATAGCGTGTACAGATGTCGAAAAAAAAAGTTATTTACGTTGTACATAAATATTAATTCTCTCATTTTAAATTGCATCAACAAAGATTTACAATATGATGAATCCAAATTTATTTTGTGGTTTAATTTAAAAATGCAATCGATTAGATTAGGGTAATTAAATTATAAAATTTGGTGTGAAAATTGTCAGTTTTGTGAATGATGCCGATAATCTAGCTAAATTTTGGGGAGGCTTAATTTAATTTTGAATGATAGTTTTCAAAAACAGAAAAGCTTGTCGTATAAATGTTGACATTTTTCTAAATACTACGAATATGGTTCAAAGTTAATCAATAACCAAAGCTTATGTCAAATTTTAACTGGAAGAGAGTGTCGACGTTTAATATAGATAAGCTTTCTAAATTCAATCATCACAAAAAAATTCAAGCACAAAACTAGTGTTTTACTATTACTATACAGCGGCCGGACGATGGTGGACTCCTTTGTCAGGATTCTGAAAATAGGGGCTAAAAACACAAAATCGTAAACAGAAATGATCAATTAGATTACTTTTAAAATTATAATTTTGAATAAAGCTCAATAGTTAAATGAAACTTTAGAATTTGGGAAGAAATTTGTAGAAATTTACTGTTCAATAAAGTTTCATGGAAATTCGATAAAATTGTAAATTTTTGAATTTGATTTTTTTTAAATGTTTTTTATTAAAATTATTTGGTTAATTAATCGAAATAATTAACCTTATGGCAAATATGTTTTGATTTGCTTAACTTTTGATTAAAAAGTTTAAAAATTACATTTGTATACATTATTTTAAAAATAAACGCGGGAAACCTCCTAAAAGGAGCCTCCTAAACGAATTTACGCTCCTCCCTCCCACGGATTAATTGTACACGCGGTACACGTTTTTTTGGTCCACCCTGTAAATATCTTTATATCTATTTCCTTAAAATCAGCAGCTTGTTTACGTCTCACTTTGCAATGTGCGGCAAAAAGTTTTCCAGGCCAATTTTTTATCGAATTTTTAAATTGGAAGTAAGCTTCACGTGTTCTAAATCAACAAATCAAAAATATAGGTTTATCCGACTCGCCGAACGACACCTTCCGACAAAGTGTCCGCTATAGATCACCAAAGCAACCATTTGTATTTTACAAACATTTTCCGTTATTTTGAGCAGGACAGTATTTAAAAAGTGTCACGGGTTTTCTTAATTTTAGAAACTTCTTTGGATTACCCTTCTCCAACATTTACTAGGCCAAAACATTTCATGTTACATGGTAACCTATTCTATTTGTCTTTAAGCCACCTAGGAAATAATTGTTGGAATTTGGAAGGTGTTGTATTAAATAAAATAAAATTTTAGTTAAAAACAAATAATTTTTTTTACGGTTTTTTTGTTGAACCACTTCAGTTGATTTAAAATTTTGCAAAATAATAAAAATTTATGAATGAAAGGTCGGAATGACGAAAGACTTGAATTTTAATCCGGAACAAAAATTTTTTCGCGATTACGTACTTACACAATATAACTTTATTATAGTGGGAAAAGTATTGGAAAATAAAATAAAAATTAATCCTTTTATTATTATTATTTTATTCAAACTTAATCACTGCAACTTTTTGGCGAATCCCATATTAATGTTGAGCTGATTAAAAAATAATTTCGCAATTTCGTTACAAAGATGTATCATCAAATATCATATGATGTAGTTATGTTTTAAAATCTATGGATCAATGGATGTCGTTTTGTCTATATGGATTAACTGTCATCGAATTCAGTGGCAAAGTGTGTTTGTTCGAAAGTCAAAAACGTTAATTTAAAGAATGCTCGGCTCAAAAATATTGTGATGAGAGCAGAAGGGATGATAGGTGTGCTCCCTAAAGCACTAAAAGTGTATAAATATACATTTGTACATGGGGTCCCATTTTAAAAGACCCACTTAAATATATATTTCGTCAGGAAAGCTACCAATCCAGAAAATAACCAGTATGAAAGTTATAGGTTTTACGTGGGCAATCGATTGTTGACCTTAAGTTTAATCTTGAAATTTTTTTCAAGGGTATTTGAAGGTCAACCCTGTTTTTTTTTAAGGAACACTCATTTTTGACTCCGGATTCTGAAATAACGTAAACATTTAAATTCAGACAGGTACTTAAGGCATTTTTTGGATGAATCAGCGGTCATTTTAAGGTTAAATTAGGAAATGGTATGAAATAGCCAGCAGATGATGAGTTTTAATGTGGAATGACTCATGGGGAATAAATTTTAAATTTATTCATTAATATACAGTTCAGCTTTAAATGACATTGACGGTAAGGGTCAAGTTCACCAGATCAGCATTTTCTTTATTAATGCCAACAACTGTCAATTAAGTCATTGTGAATGTAAAATTTTACTGTCTTTCAGAATCACAAATGAGGGTTCCTATAAAAAAATAGGAGTTCACCTCCAAATAACCTTGAAAATCGATTAAAAGGTCAAAAGTCCTATAACTTTTTTAGGTTATTTTTTTGATTGGGAACTTTCCTGATGAAATATTTGAATGGGTCTTTTAAAATGAGACACGCTGTTCTATAAAATTTATTGTAGTGGTATGCTACATTTTTACTACAGTGCGTGTCAGTTCTGTACACTCTTTTCGATATACCAAATTGTGAATTTCATTTGGTTTAGTTAGATTAGATTTTCATTTTTCCAATACACCTTCTACTGGACGGAAAATATGAGTTATGAATTGTTATTATTGTATTTCCGTTATGAATATTATTATTTTATAGATCTAAAAAGAAAATGTAAGATTGAATGTGTGTGTATGTGTCTGTTTGTATATTGTTATGATTTTCTTATTACGGAAAGTAAAATTTATTTTACGTATTTTCGTTATAGTACATGGAGAAATTTAAAGAATGAATAAATTATTGCTGCTCTATATTATTATACAGACTACTTAAGTCAGCGGAAGGAGATCAATTAATAATTCATAAATTATTATATTTAGGTTGAGGGTGGTAGCAATTTTGCTAGAAGCAAACAGAACGGTTATAGCGAGCAATATATTGATATGTTACATAATTGGCCCTTATTTCTGACTTTCAAAAGTTCCTAAAAATATGTTGATTTCAAAATTTAAAATTTTAAATTTAGATCTTAAATATTTGTAAACACAAACAAAAGGCACCTCAACGGATGATACTCATGTCAATAAGCCAGAATATAGCAAAACAAATTTGAATTAGGAAATTTATAATTTTTAACACGGTCGTGGACACTTTTTTTTTACATGAACCACTCAGAAACACACATTTAATAACTTTAAGGAATATGAAGATATTTCATCACGGCAAGTAGGGATATGCTTAGAATTTAATAATAAGTAATATTAAGATCATTTTGAAAGAAACATGATATGACTGCTATAACATTCATTTGCTCAGTATAACACTTTGTTCTCCTTATTTTACAAATAACTGCTCTAGCAGTCTTGACTTTTATAGCAGTCATTTTGACATCATGCCTATCTTTTTATTTAATATCCTTATCTATAAAATTCATGAATTTTATGTACGTGTGTAAATAAGTGAAAATTAAAACTTGAACTTCGATCAACTCCAGACATGTGTAAATTGTAGTGTGCTATGTCTTGAGGTTTTATTAATTTTTTGCCAAATTTATTAGTTTTCTCAATTAGTTTCGGATGGTGGGCAGTGCTAATCGAAAGTACATCGCTCTTATCTTTCCATTTTGAAACATATATTTGGCCTTTTCTCCTTCACACAAATTCTCCTTTCTTTAATTTTTTGGTAACCACTTCATTGGGAAGGCCTCGCCTGTTGGATCAAAGTGTTCCAGAGCTATGAGTATTATTTCACGAAAGTTCTTCTGATAAACTTAGGCTGTTGTAAAAATTGTCCATAAATAAACAATGGCCTTTACTTAAATATGGTTGCATTAACCTAAACACCGGCGCTTCCATTTTGGACGATTTTGTTGTTTCATTTTTTCCTTAATATATTTCAATTGATGAGCATGTAAAATTTGATGCGATATTTGGCCTTTTTACCTTTAATATATTGTCGGAAACTTAACCTGCCTCGAAACAAAAGCAGTGATTCGACTTAGGACAATTCTTGAAATGGTGAAAACGCTGCCTTAAAATTTGCTAGACGAGGGTTTACTAAAGGCGAAACTTTTCTTAACTTTTTAGCACTATCGTCAAAGCCGTCTGTTGTCATATGGTAGTTAAAGCATTCCAATATTTTTTTCGAACCGTCTACCAGACATTGAAAAAGAAAAGATTGGCGAAAAGTACAAGGAGTCCCTCGAAAATGAATGGCGAATGCTTGGGCTACGTAGGTTTCTGGGCTTGAAGGAGACAAAGTTCCAAAAATTTACGCATTTCTATTTCATCTGTATCCAAAAACGATGCTATACGGCGATTTCGTGTGTTTGGTTGGTTACTTGTGCACAATTTCTTTCCATATGCATTCGTTGCATTCACCAGTTGTGTCCTAATACTTGTAGTGATCAAAAATGTCGCGAAGTGTTGAATTGTCATTCAAATTTATTTTAATACCAGCATCTTTAGAATTATTTCGTGCCAAGTTTCTCCGCTTTCACCAATGTCGTCATCAAAATTTTCAATGTCCGGTTCTAAATTTGTTTCTAGGTCATCCGCTTCACTGCCTGTTTCTGATTCCATTTCATTAGTTGATAATCTGGATCTCTATCATATTCTCCATCATCCGAGAAAGGATCGGGTTCAGATCCATACTCACTGCCATCCTCGTCTAAGCTGTCAACTTCGTCAAATAGTTATATAAGCCTTTCGCATTTTTCTTCGTAGGAACTCATTTTTACATTTTTAATTATTATTAAAATTACCCACAATTTACACATAAAACACTTGAAAAATACCTAACAATATAACAAAATGTTATTTACCTACACAATGAATTATTATCAAAATAAAAATTATTTATTAATTCTCACTCACAGCAAACGACCACTCAGAAACACACATTTCTAACGACTGAAGAAAAGTGTATGAAACAATGAATGCTATAGCATTCATGCTGTTTTTAGTAATAATAAAATACATTTTTAAAAGCTTTCGTAAAAGACGGGGAAATCCCTATTTATATGGCTTTGGTGTTTCAAAGTGAACGTTGTGTAGAAGGAAAATAAACATTTTTTGAATAAGAAAGAGTGCGAAATATAATTGGCGGACCCTTTTTAACGCTACAACACATTAACTTCATGATTGCTATAGCAGTCATGTTCATAGACAACATAAAAAATTTGAATGCTATTGCAGTAGTGTCCGCGATCGTGTTAAAAGTAATAAATTTGGGATTTCAAAATGTATATTTTTAATTTGTTCACTATAACGAAGTTATATTGGGTAAGTATTGTAATCGCGAAAAATAACTTGTTTCCGATTTTCACATTTCTCGACGAATTATATTACCAGAACTCCAAAAAATCGACTAGAAAATGACGTGTCTATCCTTCCCTCTTTCGACAGGTCAAAATTTTATACAAAGATAGATTAGCAGTTAAACTAATAAATAAGCAGTCTGTGTTAACTTTAGGTCTATTCGAGTTTAGAATAGATGGGGTTATTGTGGAAGGCAAAGCTGCCAACCAGATTTTCTGAAAAACGGGACCAACGATTTTTTTGTTATTTTGATGATAAATTTAGGTAAATGTAGGTCGAACTCACTTTACCCAAAGTAGCACGATTGGTTATTTGGACAAATCATCCACCTTGTCAACATTTTCCATTCGTCTGGTTACGGCTTTAAGCCAGAGGCAGATGAATGGAAAATATTAACGATTGACATTTATAAAATAATCGCCTATTGAGCAAATTATTTACATTAATACACATTTATTATGTTATTTACCAATTCATGCAAATTTTCTCCTGAATCAATTACATACATACATATACTAAAAATTACATTTTTTTGGTTAATGGAGTGAATTTTAGGAGTTCGCAAATAAATACACCTACCTCCAAAAATATATATTTTTTTAAGTAAGATATTTTGAAGGGAGTAAAAAAAGAAAAATTCAAAATTCATGATCACGGCTAGCAAATCGTCATGTGAGTTCTATTTTGTACTATATATTTGGAGTTTCTATATTCTATAGGACAAGAGGGAACTGGCATTACGAAATGTTTCTCGATGAGGCTTGTAATAAACAAATATAGCAAAATCTGGATAGGGGTGTATAAAGAACGCGGTACAGCACAAACACAACAAAAATAACTAATATGTATAATAGGTTTTAATAACATAACTGCATTTCATGAGAAACAACCACCCTGGGGCTTGTATAGACTTTTTACATATTATTTTTTTTTTTACTTTTAAGTCCTAAACGAATCTTTATAAATTTGAAGCGTGATGCGTATATTTATGCATGTTACATGAAACCCTTTCATTTGATACCCACGCCATTCGCCATCTTGCGGCCATATTGAATTTAGAATGGCGTCACGTATTTTGCTTGGCAATCCCTTTCATTTGACACCCATGTCATGGGGTTGTCGCCATATTAGATATAGACTGACATCATTTGTCTTATCATATTCTGCTCGTCAAACACTTACATTTGATACCAATGTCGAGGAGGTTGTAGAGAAATAGGTGCTCAGTTATCTTGGAGTAGCCGCCATATTGATTTATTATAACGCCACTAACTTTATCGTAATCCGCCAGCTTGGGTTGGCACCAAAGTTAATCCGCCATTATGGGTTGGCAGCCATTATAAACATATTAAAATATTGGGTGTACTATATTGTATTGTCACCAGAACCAAAGGTGTGTACAAAATTTCAGATCAATTGGATATGCAGTGAGTAATGAAATTATTTTTTTAAATTTCAAATATAAGCGATTTTCTGCATAGCTGAACAGTGCTAGTGTTTCGAAGAGCTATATTCGCCATATTTCGCCATTATATTAGCCAAATTTCACTTGGCCTAGGTAATTCAATGAATAATTCTATAAATTTCAAATTTTACAGAATAATTTTCCAAATTTTTAATTTCTATAAATTCTGTGAATTCTATAATATCTATAAATTTTAGAAATTCTATAAATACTATACCTAAATTCTATAATCAAATAAATTCTGTCAATTCGATAAATTCTCTAAAATTTAAAAATTCAATAAATTTTATAAATTCTGTTCTTTTAGGCAATTTACATAGTTTTGAAATAGATCGACTGAATATGCCATTTTTCGTTTTGATAGTAGCCACTCTGACCTTACCATCATGACCTGGTTTAACTTCTAAAATTTTACCCATTAACCAATAAATGGGAGGTGTTTGGTCATCCACCATTGAAACTAAGTCATTTTTTAGTAAATTAACCTCATTTCCTTTCCATTTTGTGCGACTTTGTAAATTATGCAGATATTCTCTAGAATATCTCCTCCAAAAATGTTCCACGATTTGCGTCAATCTCTTCCATTTCCAAAGACGATTAATCGGAATCTCAACAAGTGTAGGTTCTACCATGGATGTGATCGATCCGCCGATCAAAAACTAAAACGGAGTAATGCGCTGTGGATTATTTGGATCTTCGGAGACGGAATACAGTGGCCGGGAATTTAATACTATATACCCTCTATTTGAACTATGATGGTCAAAAGTTCCTCGTAAGAGAAGTTTATGTTGGAAGCGACCTTTTTGAAATGATTTTTAAAGGACTTGATCGCAGATTCCCACAATCCTCGGAAATTCGGGGATCTAGGTGGGATAAACTTCCATTGCATTTGTTGCAAGCTACAGAACAGATTAATTTTTTCGAAATGACTGGAATTGCTAAAAAGTTGATACATTTTATTCAACTCGTTTCGGGTTCCTATGAAGTTCTTAGCGTTGTCAGACCAAATGACTTGACACTTACCCCGTCTTGCTATAAATCTCTTCAAACATGCAAGAAATCCTTCTGCGTTCTGATCGGTTACGAGCTCCAAGTGGATTGCCTTCGTGGAAAAACACACAAAGAGTGCGACATATACCTTATACGAACTCGCCTTGCGTTGGTGTTTCCACTTGACCATAAACGGCCCACAAAAATCTACACCTGTAACTGCGAAGGAGCGACATTGTACCACTCTATCACGTGGTAAATTACCTATTATTTGTGTGGTGACTCTCGGGTTGAATCTAAAACATTTTATGCAATGACGTACGACTCTCTTTGCAATGGATTTTCCGTTTAATGGCCAATACTTTCTTCTGATTGAAGCTAAGAGGAGTTGCGGCCCGGCATGTAGATTTCGATTGTGTTCATACTTAAACAATAAGTCTTCGAATTGATGATGGTGAGGCAATAAAATTTGGTGTTTGCTATCGTAATCTAAGTCAGAATGAAGAAGCCTTCCGCCAACCCTAATTAATCCAGATTCGTCGAGAAAGGGTTCAAACAGCGAATTCTGCTAGATGACGCTAGTTCCCTCTGGGCTTTCAAACAATTTAATTCTGGTAAAATCTCATTAGCTTGCACAGCTTTAATTAGCGCAACTAACGCCTTGTCAACCTCCAGTAATGTCAAATCGACCGATTCGCCCTTATTATGTACTGACCTTGATTTGGCGTTCCTGATAAAACGAAGGCAAAACGCAGTAACGCGTAAAAGTCGATTAAAATTTCTGTATCTTTCGAACAGATCAAACTTCTTGTAATCACCTTGTTCATAATGGAGAACTAAGGTTTCTGTTTTTACTTCTGGAATCTCACACTTCGGAACGTTGTTTCGATTGCTAATAGGCCATTCTGACATTGGCTAATTTAGGAAAAAAGATCCGGTGGATTTAAACTGGTTGAAATATGCCTCCAAGAATGCTTATTTGTGAGTTCTTGAATTTGTTGCACTCTGTTTGCAACAAAAGTTTTAAGCGTACTGGCTTCTAACTTCAGCCACGCTAAAACGATCTGTGAGTCACTCCACAATACTACCGATGAAAAATCCATCTTCATAGCATCAATCACTGAAGAGATTAGATTTGACAACAGTAATGCGGCGCATAATTCTAAGCGTGCAATAGAGACGAATTTTAAAGGAACCACTCGTGATTTGCTACACAATAGCGTGATATGACTTTCGCCTAATTTATTAACTGACTTAATGTAAACGCATGCATCGTATGCCTTTTGAGACGCTTCTGCGAATCCGTGCAGTTCCATATCTGATGCATCTGGAATTATTGCATGGCGCCTTAAACTCACTTTACTTAAACTGTCTAAATTATTTCAATATTTTTCCCAAAAAATTTGATCATCCTTTGCTAAGGAGGTATCCCAGCCTAGCTTGTAGCCCCAGAGCTTTTACACAAGCAGTTTGGCGGTCATTATAACTGGCGATATAAACCCGATAGGATCGTACATTTTGCACATGTTGGATAAAACAGTTCGCTTCGTAACTATGTCATTTGGTTTGATATTCTGAATATTAAAGAAAAACTCATCAGTCGATGGTTGCCACAAAAGACCCAATGTTTTAATAGAATCCACCTCACTAAATATATCAATTCGTTCCCGTTCTGATTGCGGAATATTTTTAAGCAACTCCGGGGAATTTGAGCTCTATTTATGAGGTGAAAATCCGTCCTTCTTTAGCATTTTGATTATTTGGCATTGCCTCTCTAATGATTCTTCAATGGTATCCGCACCTGCAAGCAGATCATCCACGTAACAGTTCGATCCAATTTTTAAAGCTTCTTAAAAAACTTCGCTCTCTTCTAAAATTAATTGATTTAAAGCACGTGTCGCTAAAAAAGAGGCACAAGCGGTACCGTAAGTGACGGTAGTTAGTTCGTAAACCTTTATTGGATCCTTGGAAAATGCTCTCCATAGGATTTTTTGAATTTTGACTTGGCGATACATTTTGGAAACGTCCGTTGAAAACACATATTTAAACTTATGGAAGCGCAATATTATGGAGCAAATATTATCCTGCAAATTCCTTCCAACCAACATAATATCGTTTAGTGATAAACCCGAAGTTGTCTTTGATGACGCATCAAATGATGTGGGAGAAAATATCCTGTATCATTTCCTTGCTCTGAAATTAGACGCATATATTTCAAACTCAAATATTCATTTATGAATTGGGTGTATTGAGATTTCAATTCTGGGTTACGCTCTAGTTTCTGTTCTAAGAACTGAAAACGTTTGAAAGCTTGATTTTTAGAGAATCCCAATTTGGATGTTGAATCTTTGAATGGTAGAGATATTACGAAACGACCTGTCTCGTCCCTATAGTATGTTTCCAGAAAGTGGTTCTCACAACACTCTTCTTCCTTTGACATTAGAACCTTTGAAGGTCACGAATCAATCTCCCAAAATTTAGTTAATAACTTCGAAATTTCAGAATCTTCATCCTTTTGCATAATTCTTAAATTTAAACAGTAACTCACTTCTTCGCATATTCCACCAAATATCCAGCCAAACTGGGTGTTTTGAATACTGAGCATATATGTTTGTGTATTGAGTTGATTTGGCTTCAAGATATTTAAGAAAATTCCAGCCCCTAATAACATGTCAACCTTGTTACTCGTATTGAATTGTGGATCTGCCAGCTCAATATTGGCTGGAACAGACCACCTGCTTATATCGATATTGGCAGAAGGGATTGACCCGGTAATGGTATCTGCGACTAAGAATTCTAGTTCAGCCTTATACCTTGAGATTCTTGACTTGATTGTACTTTCAACCTTATAATGAATTTTGGATTGATGATTTTGTATGCCTACAACGGAAATGTTGACAGACGTTTTATCAAGCCCTAACCGTTCGACCAACGCTAAAGTTATAAAATGTGACTGACTGGCAGAATCTAATATTGCTCTACAAACGTGATATTCATTGCCCTTTCCTTTGACAAATATTAATGCTGTTGACAGTAGTACACGTTGTTTTGGTTTTTTGGAATGCACTGCTAAGACTTGAGTATATTCGGACCTGAATCAAATTTACTGGAATTGTGGAAGAGCTGGTAGTTTTATGATTGATCGCCACCTGCCTATGCATCAGAGTATTGTGTTTCAAACCACATTTTTTGCAACTGCCAACTTTTGGACAAACCGTGAAATTGTGTGAGTTTGATAAGCAATTGGTACAACAATTGGCGCGTTTGATAAAACTGAATCTTTCATCTACTGTTATTGATATAAATTTTGGGCAATAATAAATTGAATGACTTGCATTGCACAAATAGCATATTGGACCGTTAGACTTTTGTATGCTGGTTAAACCTGATTTAGCAGGGGTTTGTTTTGATCGCATATTAAAACCCTTTGATTGCATTGATTGCATTGACTCTAATAAGTGACATCTTCTATTAAGAAAATCGATCATTTGTTGCCAAGTAGGCAATTTCTTCCTAGTGGATAAATTAATGATTAACTGTTCCGACAAACCAGTCACCTCTAAACTGCATGCTGCCAGTGAGTTTATACTTGCAGTACAACCATTAATCAATTTTCTTAATTCCAATGCATCCTCATTAGTGCAACTTGAGATTGCTAATAACTGCTCAATGTACGACTCAATTATCAGGGACTCATTGTCGAACCTATCTCGTAAATGTGTCCATGTCCTATGATAAGCCTCTGAAGACATAGTAACCTGTGACTCTCTTACAGAGCCTCTTAAATTATTCAATAGATATGTGAACTTTAATATATCATTCAATTCTTGATTTTCATGTATAATGATCATGAATGTATTCTAAAAGTTGTCCAATTCCTAAATCTCCCACTGAAGGTTGGTAATTGAATTGTAGGTATCTTGATGCCTTACTCTTACTGTTTAGGGATTATTGTCGATTTGGTTTCTACTTCATTACTACAATTAGACTCCTGTTCCTGATTTAATTCAACTTTTAAGGTTTTAATGGCTGTTTGCAATACGAGTTTTGTATTATTATACCTGTCTTCTGTCAAACTAACCCTTTCTAATATTTGCTCAAATTCTTCCTCTGTCCCTACGCTAAAAAATTCGTTAACCAATTCTGAATATGTTTCATAAATTTTATCTAAATTATCCATGTGATTATTTAACAAGTCTATATCTGTCGTTTCATTTGTTGGGCTATATTCATTTGCAAAACTTTCTACCTTTTTTAATTTGGCTAATTGTAACGACATCAGTCGATTCAATCTCACTATGTTATCTTGCTTCGGTATTTCTTAATAATTGTTACACAATCTCCCTTGTACAAAGTTATCGAATGACATAAATTTTTAAACTAAATGTATATAAATATATAGTGTAAACTGTAATAATAGTTACCGATGAATTCCCAAATTGATGTCCTTTAAATGGTATATTGAACCAATGATTATCCTTGAAATTGATTATTGCACCTTATTATACGTATGTTGAACTGGTGAACGATGATATGATGATAAATTACTTATGTATTGTGACAATCTCGAAAAATTGTAGATGATTTTTAATGATGATAAGATGAAAAATGTTTGATGTAATTCGAATGTAATTAATTTGATGAGTACAATTCCAACCAATATATTCTGCTTCTAATACGTTGAATTGAGGTTATAATATTTCACGTGTTCTTCTTTTTTAAACCAATCCGGCTCGAAGGACCAAAAATATGATAACCGCTTATTTGAAAATGGTTTCTTCACCTGGCGGTATATAATTTACGGGCAAATGGGGCCACCTCTTTCTTATATATTTAATCGGTAAAAAAGAAACACGAAACTTAACACAATTAATTTTTCAAACGTATTGTACTTTACTTTTATTTAATATTCGTAGTAACATAAAATTTTTATTAAAATAATTGTATATTTCTATTTTTAAATGAATTCATTTTTTTTATTTTATTTTTAATGACGCCTTGTGTTTACGTGATGCTCTTTTTCGAAAAACTTGAACACATCGAAAAAGACTGTGTAAATATATAATGAAAGCAAAAGAAAGAGAGAGCAACATATAAACCAGTATTACCCTTTCCCATTATTTAATGTTTATAAACTACACGAGTGCCATCTTTTGAATAGCACGCGCAAATATTTCAAATATATATTTCAAATAAAATTCGTTAAATTTAAATAATAAATTATGTTCATTAACATCCTGCATCCGAGCATCAAAATTTTTGATGACTTTTTTTAAATAAAAGCGGATCAATGACCTCAATTTCAGCTCGAATGTTGTTTTTAAGTTATTCAATTGTTTGTGGATGATTAGCATAAACCTTACCTATCAAATAACCCCACAAAAAATAATCAAGTTGTGTCAAATCCGGGCTTCTTGGTGGCCAAGGAACTTCACAACTTCTTGAAATTATGCGATCAGGAAATTTTGTTGACAATAAATGGAATGTTGCACGAAATTCATTCAATTTGGGCCACAAAAATACAGTTAACATGCTGCGATAACGTTTCCCATTCAATGTATGGACATTTTCCTGTTCGTTTTCAAAGAAAAATGGCCATATGATATCACCAGCCCATAAACTACACAAAACAATGACTCTTGAAGGATGAAGTTCTGCTTTGTGAATAACATGAGGATTCTCCGCTCCCTAAATTAGACAATTTTGCTTATTGACGTACCCATTAAGATGAAAATGAGCTTCCAATTAACAAAACGACGACGATTTAAATGTTCTGGTGGCCTCAATTTTTGAGTTAGTTTAATTTTGTATGAATGCAAATGAAGATAAACATGTAAAATGCGTCGTAATGTGGTTCTTGAAATGTTTAGTTCTTGTAAACGATGCCTGGTTGATATGCTTGGTTCATTGCATTGCCATTGAATCAGGATTATGAACTTGATGAACATGTTGATATGGTCTACGACCTTCCATTGAACCAGTTTCTTCAAAACGATCAAAAATTTTGCCAATGGCACGCTCAGTAGACGTATGAGAAGTTAGCACGAAATTTTCATCCCGAAAAGGCTTTTTTTCTAAAATGAGTGTTTTTCTAAAACTTCTCATACGTGCTCAGTAGGACGTCCATGTCGACCAAAACTAATTTCCGAAATGTTGTTGTTTTTGAACGATTATTTTCCTAATAAATTTGGACAATCAAAATGCGTTGTTGTGTTGTTAGCGACTCCATGATGATAAACGGCATATTTTTGATTTTTCATGTGTCAAAGAATTTTTTAGAACAGATAACATTAAGTACTAAAATTCATTGATTGAAAAATACAGTATATATTTTGTAGAATTGATGAATTTTATAAAATCTTAAAATTTTTTTGATGCCTAAGACTGGGTTCGAAACGTGTTATAAATATTTTTTAGTACTTATTTTTGACAATAACTTGAAAAAGCTGCACACACCCAACTTATCACAGTCAAATTGCTATGATAAGTTTTGAAATATACAAAAGAAGTTCATTGATGTAGTCGCCTTTATGTCAAAGAAATTGATTTTCCTCTTTCGCTGTTGCGAAATGGATTTTTTCAACTGGGATTTGATTTTAGTTCTCTTTTTTGTTAAAAAAAATTTTTCGACCAATTCGTGACAAATCAATAGCATAAAGTAAAGTAATGTTGATGTTATTTGTGGTTGCCACTGACGTCATTTTCTCTCAAAAAATCTTCCCATTTCTTGGAAATTATTGTATTTACACTATGGTGCGATTATGTAAGCTTTACGAGTTTCGAGTTATGAGAAATTACGACAAAATGCGATTATATATAAGACATTAGGAGTTCTCGTAATTGCGACTTGTTGTTATTGTTTTACTCGTTCAAGTTTTTAAGTATGACGGAGGACGGACAACTCGTAATGATTAAAATGATTGTTTTTAAACAAAATTTGTCAACATATTTCGGGTTCTCGAAACTCATAACTCATAATACGAGAGATACATAATCGCTCCCATGAGATAGTAAATATATGAGAAGGGTAAATTCGTCAAAATATTATTACACTATACGGACAGCATAATAAAAAAAAATTTGAGCAGAAAATTGTACTAAAAATTATATATCACTGGTTTTGGATACGGTCTAAGTGTTCTATTGTTTCAATTCTGTCTAAATCTTTCATAATTTCCCAATTGGCCCAAAACCAAATCGAAAAAGCGCGAAATACGCACACGAACCATAACCAGTAGAATTTTGTTCAACATTATTAATAAACTTCTTGCATTTTTCTTTATTAACCGATGACTAAAACTTGCTGAAACTATTTACAAGCAAAAGTAAAAACAAAATCCTATGAAACATTTTGATGTGTTTACGGTCAAAAGTCTGTTATACAGGCATACAATTTTATCAATATAAAATCAACTAGACAATTTTTGTCCCTAAAGGCTATATACAGGTATGTATAGAAGAGAATATAAAAAAAACTTGGTCAGCTTTCTAAGAAAAATAATCTCCAAAGTTTTATTTTATTCACAATACGAATCCAAGAAATATGTGGAAATGTATATCGTACATACATAGGCACCTACCACATAAACAAGGTAAAAACACCTTTTACTCGGATATTGTCTGAAATATTTATAAATGTACCTTCTTAGCATATCTTCTTAACACCTATAAAAAGGTTACATACGAATCTTATAATTTTTCCAATCATCAGCTCCATTTAATATACATAATATGTATGTATGTATATATATATACCAAATGGTACTTGTTCGAAATCATAAAAACTCAAAATAATGTTGCTGATCCGTCCCGTTTACATGTTTATTTGTACAAAAGCAATAAACTTGAAATATTTTTATGGGTATTTTTAATACGGTTATTAACTCGATATACATATGTATATATGCGGCATTTTCCGCTGCCTCATTTTTTATGTACTGTACTCTCGTAAGTGTAAACAATATACGAGATAAACATAATATTCACGTCTCCCAGTTTCGTTTTTAATTCAACAACAATTTTCACATTTTTATTCGTTTACAAGTGAGTAGATTTTCTGTTTATTTGATTAATTAGATTTTTTTTTTTTGTTCGGGGGGGGGGGAGGGGGATATTTATAATTTATGAATACGGTGATGGAATATTTTTTTTTTTTTTTTTTTTGTTATGTTAATTTATTGGTGTGGAATGTGCCAAGGCGAGAAAATCTTTATACATGTACATTGACTATAAAGAATTGAAGTTAAATCGTATGTACGCCATAAAACACAAATCAATCAAAATTACATTTACACCAACCAGCGGCAATTAATATAATTTCATATGTTATCGCAATAATATCGTGCATAGCATGTACAAAACGTCTCCATGTTATCTAATTAACAATACATTTAAGTTAATTGCGAACGTAGTTATCCAAATTCATTAAATGTATTTAATCAGTGTTGTGTAAACAAAGAAAATGTTATCGATAAAAATATTGATAAAAATAATTTAATAGGTGTTTTTGCACCTCCGTTTTCAGACAATGAAACAGAAGGGTAAACTCATTAAAACATTCGCAATATATGTACCTTCCAAAAAAATGTTCCTTCGTTACCTAAATAATTTTAATTATTTTCCAAGTGGAAGACAAAATTGTTATTTTTCTTGTTCAATAAAAATTAAAACGTAAAATGATACAATTGAGAGGACACATAAATCCATGAACCACGCGATAACTGATACAGACTTTCAACCTCATTTGAAAAATTATCTCATAAATTATGGTTATTGCGAAAATAATTTATGTCGAACACCAATAATATAGACCACCACCGTCATAACTGCGAATTACACGTAATAATGATGGTAGCGGTGAGAACGGAATAGGTCGATAAAATGAATATATGTACAATGAAATGAAATTTATTAAAATTCAATTTTATGTAAATATACAATTCCGTCTGCCTATATTGGCAATAAATTATTTTATAACAAAAAATGTAACGAGAAGTTGGGCAAAAATATAATTTCATTATTGAACCCGAAGGTAAATACAAAATAAAAATTATTTTTCCAGTAAAATCGAAAAAAAAAGTTAATTTAGTTCGAATATATTAATTCAAGTCCTTCATCATGCAATCAATAGGTAAATATTACTTTTTTGGATCATAATTTGTCAGTGACATATTGGCAACAACGATTAACCAACAGTTGCAGTAACGGTGAAACTACTTTTGTAGTTCACCAGGTTAGAACATTTCCAGATAACGGACGTCCGAGATGAACGAATCCCTTTTGGTTCAAATGTGAGCAAAATTAAAAACAATATTGATATGGTGGTGATTTGATATGTGAAACAACACTTCAAGAGTGAGAATTTATTCATTGTTCAAGTTGCAGTTACCAACAATGAGTGTGAAGTTTATGCTAAAAAAATAACAAAATATCACACTGTTAAATTATCTATTTTTCCAATTGGAATTTAAATTATATGAAATTTTAAATTTTTTGTAATTTTTGATTTTTCGTACTACCAAACAGGTTCTTTTCATCAGGAAACAGGTTTTTTTCATCATTTTCAGATAGCTGGAACATCTGTTTATCTCGTTAACCAAAAGCATCCAATTGTGTTGAACATTACTATATTTCAGATAATTTAAAAGTTGACTGATTTTTGATGGTTTAAATAATTATTTAGCGCCGATCCTGGAAATGTCCCGAAGTCCCCGCACATTTCTTAGAATAGCTAAGCCATATAGCGGTCAGTGTCACCAAACCGATCCAATTATGATGAACTATTATATATTTCACAGTTTTTAGAATTTTTAATATGTTTCTACGCAGTTTTACGCAGAGATGTCTGGAAGGTCTTACACATATTCTCGGATAGACCATATTGTCAGGTAACTTGGCCATATGCCAGTCTACGTGGCCAACGTGATCCAATTGTGATGAACTCTGCTATATTTCGCCGAATTTAGAATTTTTGATAATTATGGATGGTTTTAAAAATTGTTGTATCTCCGATCACAGAAATGTACACAAGATCTTATCCACATTTTCAGACAGCTTGGTTTAGTAGCAGTCTCTGTGGTGAACGTCATCCAATTGTGATGAAAATCTACCATATTTCGCAAAATAAAAAATTTTCATAAATTAAAAAAATTTGTACCGCCGATCACAAAGATTTTCACCGGGTCTTGCTCATATTTTCGGATAACATGGCTTTATGCCAGTCTACGTGGCTGACCTAATCCAGTTGGGATGAACTATACTATACTTCACATAATTTAGAATTTCTAATAATTTTGATACTTTTAAAAATTGTTGTATCTCCGATCACAGAGGTGTCTACAAGGTCTTGCCTAAATTTTCGGATAACCTAGCCATGTGCCAGTCCACAATCTCGTGGTTGCCAGGAGGAGGTAGCACGTAGACTTGCGAATTGTGAACATGTTACCCCTTACTTAATTGCACCCATCACGCAGTTGTCTAATACATGATCAAAACAGCTCACGTGATGCACACCTTACTGAAAGATTACGGAGCTGGTAGACCAATCTACTCAACTTTGGCTCCCCTCAAATAGATGCCAAACTACCTTGAATATCATTAAATAAAGAAAGTTCAATAAACGTTATTTAGATAAATTTCTGGAATATGCCCTACTAGGATGGAACTGGGCTATTCCTTCCCCGATTTCAGTGAAATTTGACATGCGCAATGGAAGTGGGATTCTAAAATGATTTTTAGATGAAGTTCTGAAATAAGGCTAACTAGGATGGAACCTATCTATTTTTATACCGATTTCAGTGACATTTGTGATGGAAATGGGACCTTAAAATTATTTTTAGATTAAGTTGTGGAATATGGCGTGTTTGGTTAGAATTCAGCTATTCCTTAACTGATTTGGATTAAATTTGACATGCACTACGGAAATGAGATTCTAAAATAATTTTTCTAATTCTGGGACCCTACACTAACATTAGAAGTTTTACTGATACTGCGCGTGCTCTCACCCATGTTTTCTTGTTTTCCTTTGATTGGGATTAAATTTCCAGGCAGATGTGTAATAAATATATCAATATGAGAAACCTCAACAGCTGCCAAATTCTCAAAATTATCAACAGGCAATATCATATAAGCTATTGTCTGTTGCAGTTTCCATAAACCATGCAGCTGTCGAGGTTTATCTTATATTTAGAAATAATCGGTAATTCCCATTCTAACTTGCCTTATTCCAGAACCATATATAAAAACTATTTTAGAATCCCATTTCGTCAACAACACGCTTCTTAATATCATCCACTAAAAAATTAACATTAAGTAAAAGAGACCCACCAAACAAATTATATCAAAAATTAAAATACGTGCACACATCAAAAACTTTAAAATGCTATTCACTCCGTTGCTACAGCAGATACCGTGAGACTAAGGAGTATCAGCGATAGAGCTTCTCATTGTCGAACACCGGAGTTAATTGGAATGCAATGCACTATGCGACCGATTTTATGTTATTTTAAATAAAGTACTAAACTCTGTAAAATTTAGCATAGTTCATGACAATTGGATAATGTTGACACCTAGACTGGCACATGGCCAATTTATCCGAAAATATGGGTAAGACCTTTTGGACATCTCTGTGATCGGAGATACAACAATTTTTAAAACCATCCATAATTATTAGAAATTCTAAATTATGTGAAGTATAGTAAAGTTCATCACAATTGGATTAGGTCGCCCACGTAGACTGGCATAGGGCCATGTTATCCGAAAATATGGGCAAGATCCGGTGAGCATATCTGTGATCGGCAGTACAAATTTTTTTTAGTTTTTGAAAATTTTTTATTCTGCGAAATATGGTAAAGTTCATCATAATTGGATCACGTTTACCACAGAGACTGTTACTAAATCAAGCTATCTGAAAATGTGGGTAAGACCTTGTGTACATCTCTTTGATCGGAGATACAACAATTTATAAAACCATCCATAATTATCAAAAATTCTAAATTCGGCGAAATATAGGAGAGTTCATAACCAAATTATCCGACAATATGTTCTATCCGAGAATATGTGCAAGACCTTGTAGACATCTCTGCGGTCGGCGATAGAAAACTTTTAAAATAATCCAAAATAATCCAATATGAAGCGGCTTTGAGGAGTTTTTTATTTTATGCCGTATCCGAAACCTATGATAGATACTTTTTGTAAAAATGTCTGATATTTTTATTTGAAAAATATTGCCCTTACGTTCACAATTTTTTATTATGCTGACCGAATAGTGTAATATCTCACTTTAAAGACAATGGGCATGTTTATAGGACGTATGCACTACATGATGTGATTTTTTCGTTTTTTTAATCTTCGCCTATAAACTATAAAGGAGGAGAGCTGTTAGACAATTTTGAACAGGTATTTGAGGCAGCTTGTAACTTTGTGTGACACTTGTTTAGCAATGTCCAAACACAAAATCAAACACCTGGCTGAAGGTTTGAACTTTTTGCGAAGTTGCAATTTTTTTTTTTTTTTGCAAATATGTCGGGTCTAAAATTTTGCCACGCGGTTTCAAAATTGAATATCGTAGATTTCTAAAAAATACATTTGAGGCAAGCTAAGCCTTAGACAGAGTAACATATATACATATATACTGTTACGTTTTTGCCTTGTCAATTAAGGTTCTTATCACTGGATTGTGAATAAAACAAAATCAATTTAATTTATCACCAACGAATTTATTTAGTTAACACAAGAATTATTACAACACAGTTTAATAATAAAAATTCACAAAATCACTTTATATAAATTATTCTCAAATTTTACTGTACACTTATAATTTTTATTTCGACTAAAACACTTTTAAAATCACTTTTTAGTTCCTTTTTAATCTTCACACTGTCGCTTATCAAATACTACTAATAATCTTACAAGTTTACTCTATCGCGATCCAAATACTAATAATAATAATCCAATTTGATCTTGTTCGCCTTTTTATATACACAAACCAAACTTCTCGAATGTTCATGACGTTCCTAGTTAGAATAGTGTAGAAACATTTAGAACTGTTTTATCATGGAAAATTCCATTTAGTACAGTAAAACACTGAGCTATTAGTTTAACTTATTCTATCAGACGCTAGTGTCACCGTCACTATACCTAAAAAAACATATTGTGACTGTGACACCTAGCTTCTGATAGAATAAGTTAAATTAATAGCTCAATGTTTTACTGTACTAAATGGAATTTTCTATGATAAAACAGTTCTAAATGTTTCTACACTATTCTAACTAGAAAAGTCATGAACTTTCGAGAGAAGTTTGGTTTGTGTATATAAAAAGGCGAACAAGATCGAATTGGATTATTAGTATTTGGAACGCAATAGAGTAAACTTGTAAGATTATTAGTAGTATTTGGAAAGCGACAGTGTGAAGATTGAAAAGTGATTTAAAAAGTGTTGTAGTGCGAAATAAAAATTATTAGTGTACAGTAAAATTTGAGAATAATTTATATAAAGTGATTTTGTGAATTATCGTTAATAAATAGTGTGGTTATAATTTTTGTGGGACATAAATAAATTCGTTGCGGATAAATTGAATTGATTTTGTTTTATTCACAATCCAGTGATACGAACCTTAATTGACAAGGCAAAAACGTAACAATATTGTGACGGTGACACCTAGATTGTAATAGAACAAGTTAAATTAATAACTCAAAGTTTTACTGTACTAAACTGAAATTTTCCATGATAAAATTATTCTAAATGTTTCTACACTATTCTTACTGGAAAAGTCATGAACTTTCTAGATGCTTGGTTTGTGTATATAAAAAGGCGAACGAGATCGAATTGGATTATTAGTATTTGGTATTTGATAGTGTGAAGATTAAAACAAGGAATTAGAAAGTGATTTAAAAAGTGTTTTAGTGCAAAATAAAAAGTAAAAGTGATCAGTAAAATTGTGCGAATAATTTATATAAAGTGATTTTGTGAATTTTTATTATTAAACTGTGTTGTAATAATTCTTGTGTTAACTAAATAAATTCGATGGTAATAAATTGAATTGATTTTGTTTTATTCACAATCCAGTGATACAAACCTTGATTGACAAGGCAAAAACTTAACAATATTTTCAAAAAGACAGGTCATTTTAGTGGGAATCTCTACCAGCCAGGTGTTAGGGAATGAGTGCGAGTGAGTAACGCTATGGGTAGGTTGAGGTGTGAGAGACAGCATATATTACCGATCGGCTGAGTATAAAGCGTACTGCGATGCGGTTAGTTCTTGCAAGACCACGTGACATAATAGGCGTGCAGGAATAGTTACCATTCGTAGTAATTTTTTTTTAGAATTTTCATTTACATATTTAATACTAAATGATAAAGGTATTATGTGGGGGATGTAACGGGATGTAACTCAACAAATTAAATATTTTTTTATTTATCCTTTGTTTACTTAAATTAAATTGTATTTTTATTTATTAAAATAAAATATAAAAGAATGAAATTATGTGATAAAATTTCTTATTCAACGTCACTACTTCTCGTTTCATTAGAGCTTGAATACTCTCCGTCTTCCAGTTGTTCTGCATTATCTAAAAAAAATAATTCATTTATATTTAATGAATAATAAAGTGAATATAAAGGAATAATGAAGGCAAAGAAAAGTTTAAATTTACCTGTAACGTTGTCATCGGTGTTCTCGAGTCCATCCTTAACAGTATATAATCGAAAACGGGCATACATTCCCCTTCAAGCCAATTAAATTCCAATGCATTTTCCTGTCGCTGCTATTCATTTGTTTCTGGTCTTAAGGAACTTGGAAAACGAGAATGTACATTCCGCCAAATACCCGTTATGTACTGAGTTCTTAAGAGTTTGGACGTAATTCTACTATGCACGGTGGCAAAATGGAGGGATCACCATTTTTCAAGACTCTTCTTTGTTGTTAGCTTTGTAAGTTAGGCAGAATTTTTGAAATCTCGCTTTATTTATATTTTTGATATTCTTAAATCCATAAGTTTCACAAACAAATTTTTGAACCGTTTTAAATATTTCTTCCCGCAAACCGGTTATATGAGCAGCTCCAAGATCCCTTAATGCCATTTGATTATTTTAATTTTTGATCAATACTTCTAAAGGTCTGATCTTGCTTTTTTTCGAAAAATAAAGGATGAACGTGCTCATAATTTTCTTAGATATTTATTTATTTATTTAGATCTATTCTATAGTTAATAACTTAATGAATAGTAAAAAAAAAGAATTATTTTAGATTAAAAAGAAATAAAAAGAATACTAATAATACGGTACATTACCTGAAAAAACGAAAACTTTAAAAACGTAAAATGAGATTAAAAATTGCAATTACTAATTGCCTTCCGAAAATACACTCTGGATCTCTCAAAATGAAATAAATGGTAAAATTCATTAAAAATTATAGCCATTGACTTGGTTGGTTCATTGGAACCATAATCCGTTCTATGAAAGTCAACAAACAAAAATTCCCTTGGACGCAAGCTTCTGATAGGTACATAAATGCTCCAAGCAGAAATGAGTTCAAGACACTTAATGCGGCCACTAAGAGAATCACTAACAAACAAGGCAGAGGCAATTTTTCGGCGTTTAACCAACGTATCAATGTGAAGGCACTCACACCGAATCACATACGATGGGAGACTGCGCACCTGTTCCCACTTAGGTAGATTACGATCAGATAAATGACCAAGCTTCCTGGCCATATAGATAGTAAAACGTTTCTGAATAGATTCCAATCTTGCAATATGCACATCATGATGAGGATACCAAACCACTACAGCATATTCAAGGTGAGATCTTACTAAAGAAGTATATAAACTAACACACGAGAATGCATCCGTAAAATCCTTTGTCATTCTAAAAATAAAACCTAACATAGAATTGGCCTTTAATATTATTTTATCAAACAGAACTCCTAAATCAGCAGTTGAAGTTACTCTACAAAGTAGATCTCCATCAAAATAATAATTGACAATATTTGGATTGAGTGTTCTGAAAAACGACATCACCTTACACTTCTGTACATTGATGAACAATTTATTCTTAGACCACCAACTAGACAATATATTCATTTCAGATTGCAAAACCTCAGCATCACTTACAGATTGAACATGCATGAAAATCTTTAAATCATCAGCAAATAACAAACATTTACAGAATTTAAAAATATTAGGAATATCATTCACGAATAAAAGAAATATAATTGGGCCTAAATGGGACCCCTGAGGGACTCCTGAATGACAATAGATATAATCTGACTTAACATCATTCAATAGAACATACTGCTTCCTACCAACTAGATAAGAAGAAATCCATTTAAGAAAATTTGGATCAAGACCAATAACCGAAAGTTTTTCAATAATAATTTTATGGTCGATTGAATCAAAAGCTTTAGCAAAATCAAAGTAAATTGAATCAACTTGGGCGCCTTTAGATTCAAGTGACTCAATAGTGAATTTAGTAAAAACCATGCTGGAAACAAGAAATTATCTCTTTAGTATGGAATAACAAATGTTTCGACACAATTAATTCGAAAAGTTTTGGTATAGACGACAGAATTGAAATACAACGATAATTTGATATATCAGAACGGTTACCCTTGTGGTAAATTGGAACAATGTGAGAAATTTTCCAAGATGTAGGAAATTGTCCAGAAATTAATGATTGGTTAAAAAGATAACATAATGGAGTTACAATATATGAGCTCACACATTTAAGTATTGACGAGGGTATCCCATCAGGCCCACATCCATCATTAAAATCTGACAGATATTCATAAATGTCATCTTCAGTTATTGTTAGGTGCGGAATGTTAAATTGGCAATTACTAACAGTACGGTCGCTATCAAAGGATCCGTAATTAACTTTATACTATGACGCGATGGAAAGAAACTAGCAAAACCCTCGCAGATTTCAGGAATCGGGCTCAGTTTACCTCCATTAAAAATCATTACCGATGGAAAGCCAGTTGTATTACGTTTTTCGTTAACAAACTTCCAAAATGTTTTAGGGTTTTGTTTGATATTAGTTTCAATCACACTTATATACTGACAATATTTAGAATGAAATACAGATTTAAATTGTTCACGTAGATCAACAAATTTGGATTTATTAAGTTGACAATTATTGGATCTGAATTTATAGTAAGCTCTATTTTTACGGTTACGTAAGTTGATCAAATCAGAATCAAACCATGGTGGGTAATTATAGTTACTTTTTTCCTCAACGGTACGAATTTATCAAAAGCAACAAATAGTAAGTCATTAAAATTTTTTACTTTTTCATTAACATCATTGGTTCGAAAAAAATCATCCCAACAAATGCAACGGAGATATTCAGAGAGACCAGGTGTGTCGCATTCCTTAAAATTATAAAACGAATCATCAAAAGAAAAAACCCGACATTTATCATCTCGATTTCCAACATGAAATATAATCTCGAGGGAATTATGATGAATATCATTTTCCTTGAAAGATGTCAAAGACTCATGAACTGACAAATATTCCGTATTATTAACAAAAATTAAATCTAAAAACGAATTGTTATCATTACAAAATAAATTAACTTGTTTGAGATTGAAACTGAACAGTGCATCCACCACCGCTGCATCATTTGCAGATAGAATATCCGAAGGGAGTAACCCCACAGACTCAGTTTTACTATTTTCACTATATTGTATGTATATCAAAGGTATTTAGAATATTGTCGCAACGATGTTTTTTTTTTTCAAAAAATTTTACTATCTTTGATTTCCCTGTCTGATATATACTTCCATCTAAACGGCACATTGACATTGGAATTGGTGTTATAGGATAGCATAAAATTTTTTCAAAACCAATCTCGTAGTCCATAGATAAACCTAGCATTAGGCCAAACAAATCATGTGGCAATTTAATTTATTGAACCGTATTACCTCTTAACAGTCTTTTTTTAATATATAAGCAGAAAAATTCATAATTTTTACTTTTGAAAAAGATTTTTCGAACCTGTCAGCAGATTCGTTACATTCAGAAATAAACTTTTCTCGTAATTTTGTATCCTACTTCTTCAATGTTTATGAAAAAATCTTGAAGTGTGGTACGAATATCCAATATTTCAAAAAATTTAAAATTTCATATAATTTAAATTCCAATTGGAAAAGTAGCTAGTTTAACAGTGTAATTTTTTGTTATTTTGTTTTAACATAAACTTTTCCACTCGAAATATTAAAAAGTCATTGCTGGTCGATGCTAGTATCGTATGGATTCATAAATTTGGAAAATGGATTAACAAATGATTGAATCTGTTTAGTGTCTCATTTTAAATTATATTTTTCCAAATCAGCTGTAAAATTTTGCCGTTTCCGTAGACCAGTAACCCCTTATGTATATGTTATAACAGTTGATCGAATCTCGTGGCTCTTATACCAGCACAGCCGAGCAGAAATGGAGTTAGTAAAATGTATTATTTACACCGGCTAATCTTCTTCCAGCATCTGCGTTGGTTTAAATAAATTATCGTGACATTTAACCAACCAACGTGAATAATTTGGCTGATTAAATACAAAGAATTGGGCTAATTTTGGTAAAATAAATTTAAATAGAGCAAAATCGCCTGTCCGTAAACTGCGGCTTAACATCTGATAATAATTGACGAGATATATGCACGTCATGTTGAACTGAGGCGTTTTACCATAAGGAAGAAGATATGAAGATATGGGATTTGAGGCATCGCCATATTATAATAAAGCACTATAATATAATTTTTAATCATTAAACTCCCTCAGCTCTACGTACGTAAATTTTCTGGAATCGTTTTTTTTTTTCATTTTCTAAGAAAAATTGAAAATGCAAAATTTCAAATCCAACTGCCATCAGTGGGTGTAATCGTTTACAAGAAATGAATCGACAGGTCCATTTGCTATTATTTCACTTTCAACAGCAATATTCCTTAGTCCGCAGTCTCCTATAAATTTATCTACAGCTTTGAAATATGCAACATAAGATGCTCACTAAATTGGATTTGCATCGCAACAATAGTTCAATATGAGACTGTTATACTTCTTCAGCGATTTTTGTTTTCTTTGATAGGCGTTAGATAACAAATTTTTGTTAAATACTAAAGCCAACCCACATCGGACTATTCGGAATTTTTAATGCATGTAACAGCATTCAAAGTATATCAAATTTTTTTTATTAATTATAAGGATTCTGGAATTATGGAAAGTCGCTCATCTGTTGATGGTAATAACGTTTCTTCCATTCGTATTTTTTTACAATATGAATGAAACTTGGGAGTAATTGGAGGGGGTCTTTTTCGCGTTGGTTGATTGCCAAAATTTTTTACAGTTTCACTTTCTTCTTTGTCATTATCCGATATATGTTTTTGAATTTCATCTAAGATATCGTGTAATGTGTTTTTAATATAGTGATAGTATCGTGTAATGTGATTTTACCTGATAATGTATCAACAAATCGATCAAAGTTATCAAATGATACTCCCACATATAACCCATTTGTTCTAACCTTCAGGACATAATGTTGATTGACTGGAAGATGAAAATGTAGCCTCTGTTTCGAATTCTTCAATCATATGGTAGCTGCAGCAGTGACCATACCTATTCATAATCTCAACAACTTTTCGAGAACCTATTTTACGTTTTAGCGTCACAGCTAGCTAGCGTCATAGCATAATATGTGTACTAGTTTTAATTTTCCCACATGAAACATTAAAAATTAAATCTTTCGCTGATCTTTTTACTTTTGTGACGGCCACCACGCAATACTGTCGAAAAAAAAGCTTTTATTACTTGTCGTGTCGTACATTCACCCTTCAGTAAATCAAAAGTTTTTTAATTTTTTGATAATGGATTCTGATTCTGTGTTTTTTCCATATTTAAAATTGTTATCATTAACTAAATAACCTTTTGGCCCAAGAATTTTTTTATTATGCTCCAATGTAATTTGTAGCTCGCCTTTATAATTTTTTTTTTAATATACAAAACGCGAATTGTTATTAAACTTTATATTTTTCAAAATAATTTTATGTTAAAAGTATTTTTGTTGTAAATTTTTTATTATATTTATTGAGGTAATTACATTATTTTACTATGCATAATAAAAAGTAAAATGTACTTTACCTAATGAAGAAGAAGGAGCATTTGATTTTTGTTAGGCATTGTCGTCAAAAAATTACTTCATTACAGCGAAGAAATTTTATAACTAGATGTGTGATAACCCTTTTGAAGGGGTTAACATTGGATGGTAAAATAACGTCGTTATATTTTAACCTACGTTTTTGCCAAATTGCCAACACAACGACAAGACATCATCACTCCTTGTTAATACCCAATTGAGCTGCCGTCACTTATTCGCACCATTGAATAATTTCCGATTTTTGGATGTCGGATATTCACGACACTGTCAGACTGACAATACTCATTTACGCCATTTAAACTAACCAAATAATACCAGCAAGGTAACTAAAATCACATCCCAGTAGAACAACTGCATCTTACATTCACAACAGCGATAGAGGAAAATCAATTTGTTTGAAGTAAAATGCTAAGGCGACTACATCAATTGCACATTGAATTCTTTTGTGATAATTTGGGTGTGTGCGATTTTTTCAAGTAAGACTGGGCCCGAAACCTGTGATAAATATTTTTTAGTACACATTTTTGACATTTATTTGAAAAAACCGCATACACCCAAATTAGCATCTCCCTTTGCTATGATAATTTTTGACACAAACAGAATAATTGTTCGGTCGACATTTAACATGGTCGCCTTAGGATTTTATCATATATATAATACACAAGCCAAGGAAAAGCATACAGTTATTCAAAATTCTCCTTATGCTATGTCTTACAAGAAACTTAGAGATGTTTATCAAAATGAAGTTGAGAATGCTACACTAAATGGTTGTCATATAAATAACGTATCACTAATTTTTACTCGAAATTTACACGATGAATAACGTGTTTACAATTCTCCGACGAATTCTGATGATGTTGCATTGATTTTTGTTTCAGGTCGCGATGGTAATATACCAGCTACACTCGACTTTGCTGTACATCCAGCTGACTCTAGAACCATTAAAAGAATTAATCCATTATCGAAACACCTTGATCCAATGATATTTCCACTTTTTTTTCCTAATGGACAATATGGCTGGACCACTAATATAAATATTCTTCGAAAAATGCCACTACAATCCGAAACAAAATTACAGCACTACAATTTTATTCCCATAAAATTGCAGTCCGTTTCAACGTTTTTAATCCTTTGCATTATGGTGGGAAACTATTTCAGCAATACTTAGTTTATTGCTACGCTAGAGTTGAAGCTAATAGATTAAATTTTATACGAACCAATCAGCGATCTCTTCGTTTGGAATCTTATTAAGGTCTTTTAGATTATGTCAATAACCTAGCTCAAAATAGAAATGTTAGTGTAGGTAATTTGTATATACTGCCCTCTTTATTTACTGGCGGGCCACGGTTTATGGCAAAATTATATCAAGATAATATGGCAATGGTTCGCAAATTTGGTCGTCCTGATTTATTTATTACATTCACGTGTAATCCATCGTGGACCGAAATTAAAATAGAACTTAAAACTTTTCAAAATCCCCCGGACCGCCCGGATATAGTTACACGAGTTTTTAATTTAAAGCTAAAAGTATTTTTAGATGATATTGTTAAAAAGCAGATATTTGGAACTATTGTTTCGTACGTTTATACAATTGAACATCAAAAACGTGGATTACCACACGCATATTGTCTATTCACTCTTAAAAATGAGGATAAATTTAGAAAATCCGATGACATTGACAACATAATTTACGCTGAAATTCCAAATCAGAATGAACAACCACGACTTTATGAAATAATTATAAAACAAAATATTCATTGTCCATGTAGAGGATTCAACAGAAATTGTGTTTGCATGATTGATGGAAAATGTTCAAAACAATTCCCAAAAAGTTACTGCAGTGAGACTGACATTTCCGTAAATAATTATCCAAAATATAGGCGACGTCCTCCTACTAATTTAGAAAATCAACCCAGATCACGATCGAACATTGTAATTGATAACCGGTTTGTTGTTCCTTAGGATCCTTTCCTGGGTCTTAAATATTATATTAACGCTCATATAAACGTTGAACTTTGCTCAACAGTCAAAGCAATAAAGTATATACATAAGAAGTATATACGTAAGAATTGGAGTTGCGGTTGATTCTGCTAACAATACAAGCAATATTATAGATTATGATGAAATAAATCAATACCTGAATTGTCGATATATTAGTTCGCAGGAAGCTGCTTGGCATATCCAAGAGCTTCCAATTCATGGCCAATCACATAATGTTGTTACACTATCTGTTCATTTACAAGATGGTCAATCAATATTTTTTACCGAAGATAATATTGAAAATGCTTTAAGAAGAGAGTCTGTTAGGGTCACAACTTTAACCGCATTTTTTGAATTAAATTCTACAGACCTTTTCGCTCGTAACATATTGTATCAGGATATTCCGATGCATTATGTATATAAAAACAATAAATGGCAAAAACGCTCACCAAATTCACACTTTGGGGGGAAAGCTGTCGGTATAATCATTTCAGTTTCTCCAAAAAATGTTGAGTTGTATCATTTATGGATACTACTTTTTAAACTGAAGGGCTCTGGGGTTACATCTTTCGATACTTTTAAAACTTTTAATAATTGTGTATTCCCAACGTTTAAAGAAGCAGCTAAGGCACGAGGCCTAATTAATGATAGCGTTGAATGGCATAATTGCTTATCAGAAGCTAACACTCATATGTTGCCAAAATCGTTGCGAACATTATTCGTTACTATACTGTGTTATTGCAATCCATCAGATCCTATTCAACTTTTTAATGATTTTAAGAACAATCTTCTGGAAGACTTTAATAATCAAGGTATGACTGAAAATGAAGCTTTGGCTTATTGCAGTGTGGCAAGCAGGATTTGATATATTCTTACTTTTACCACTTCCTAATGCAACAGAAATCTTAAATCAAAACATAAACTTTGCTCCTACTATAAAAACAACTGAACCTAATCTGTGGGTATTACTTAACAATGATCAGAATGTCGCAGCATTAATGATATTTTCATCCTTACATAATCGAATTTCTTAAAAGTGTTTTTATTTAGATGGACCTGGTGGAAGTGGAAAAAGATTTTTATACCGAGCGTTAATTCAAAAAAATCGATGCAGAAAATAAAAATGTATTATGTGTTGCATGGACATGAATAGCAGCAACTCTTTTACCCAAAGGAATGACATGTCACTCTGCGTTTTCATTGCCTCTCAATATGGATGCCGTGAAATGTCCACAACTTACTCGTGAAAAACGTGACTTTTTAGTATCTGTGGATTGCGTAATTTGGGATGAAGCTCCAATGGCTTCAGACATAGCACTTGAAACTGTGGAATTAATATTTCGCGATTTAATGAAAAATGATTTAGCGTTTGGTGGAAAGGTAATGGTCGTAGGAGGAGATTTTCGGCAAGTGTTACCTGTTGTTAGAAGAGGAAATCGTGCGTCAATTATCAATGCGACTATTAAAAAGTCCCATTTGTGGCATCACTTTAAAGGATTAAGCTTAAGTACAAACATGAGAGCAATAAGTGATCCACATTTTAGCAGTTGGCTTTTGAACGTTGGTGATGGGAATAATTTTGATACCTCACACCAATTCGTCGTCAAACGTTCGAAAGAGTTGGATTGTACCTTCCTGAACCATGTTTTACACATGGTCAACTTTATACCGCATTTTCTAGAACTGTTACATCAGATTCTTTAAAAATTCAAGTTTTCGAAACAGCACGTCAGGGAATAGAAAATGATGTTACAGTAACAGGCAACATAGTTTATAAAGAAATATACGATTGAAAAAATATTTTGTGCAAATGCACAGGGCTCCCCTAGTATCATTAAAATAAAATGTCAACTAGTCAATACGATAACATAATATATCGTTTGCAGCAACATAATAATAGGAACATAATAATTTTCAACTGCAGCAGCTTGCCGACAATTATTTTCTTCTAGTTTATGTCAACTAAAGGTTCTTATTTATACGGCATATTGATCTAGGGAGTAAATTTGCGAGCTACCACTATCGCCTGACAGATTATTGAAGCTATTAAAGAATTAGTTGGTCGATTGAATTAAAACGTTGAATCGTATGCCTCACATAATTAACGATTTATTTTAATCCGTAATAGAATTGCCGCTAATATTTTTATTTTGCCTTGGAATTCTGATTTGAGAATACCCATGACCTTCTTATTTCCTGTATATAAACCTACCTAACCCGGATAGCTGCTATCGAGAGCCGTCATATGAAAAGTGGCTCCGGATAGCGCTCCGTATAAATAGGTAGAGCCAAATATTTTTTACATCAAGTTTTGGCTCAACAATTGAATTAAAAATGATAGTTTGATGTTAAATAAGTTTAGTTTACCAATAAATAGCGCGTCAAATTTAAATTTGGGCGTATAAAAATGACGGCTCTCGATAGCAGCTATCCGGAGCGAATTAAAAAACACTACTAATATGACAGAAGGGGAATACTTCAAAAAATTATTACACAATTCGGGCAGCGTAGTAAAAATGTGTGAATATAGGGGAATATTTTTCAAAAATTTGTCAAAAATTTGAACTAAAAAATATTTATCACAGGTTTCGGTCACAGTCTAAATGGCAAAAATTAGTACTAAAATATTTTATTGCAGGTTTCGGATACAAAAGACAGAAAAGTTCGTTGTTATTTTTACAAAGCAGCTCACACGGATAGTACACATACACAAAAAAACGTGTATCAACACAAAATTTGTAACCAACACAAATATAAAAAACATCCAAAATTACAACCAAAAAGTACTAATGCCTAGATGTTTTTTGATTGTTATTTTTACATTAGTACTAAAATATAAAACTTCCTCTTTGAAATTATTGAACCAGCCAATATTGTATTTATATTTTTTTGACATTTGTAATATTGTTTTGATTAATTTGACATGCGGGTTATCATTTCTATTATTATTTGTCTATTATGAATATAGGTTTGAAGAAATTTACGAATGATGGCTGGTCTCCACTTTCGTATTTTTCTCTTGACAAAAAAAAAAAATCTAGTTAATTTTTTTCCTCATGACAATTTTTAGTACATTTTCCAAAATACATACACAAAAATGGATTTGAGCATACGCATTGAAATTTTGTCAAGAGAGGAAAAGATCAGAATATTCAATATTTTTGTCGTGACGTTGTGCCATTTGAGCATAAATTGTATTTTATGCTCAATTTAATGTCATTTCATGTTGAATATTTTGACAAATAAAATGAAATTTTCATTCTTTTTTCACAAAATTTTGTCCTTTTAATGAATTTTAGGTCAAAATATAATAAAATTTGTGTTATTAAAATAAAACATAAATAATAAATCGTGGAATACAAAAGTAATATGCGAAAAAATTGTATTATTTGAAAAACGAACCAAATTCAAATTTTTTTCTTATTCTCAAAGAGAAAAATTAGCTATATTCTTTATGTTAGTAGTTGTACAAAAAATGTCACGAGCCGTTTGTCATTTATTTTTTGTCAAGAGAAAAATATACAAGTGGAGACCAGCCATGAGGCTTGCCATAATGACATGATGATCTATAATAGTGAAAAAGTGATTCGTGATCATTATCCAAAGAAATCCCTAAATTATGTACCAAAATATTATAAAATGGCGTATATAGTATGCCAACATGGCGGCTCAAAGTTATTTTTTTTTATTCTTATTACTAGATACAAAGACATAATCTAATAAATCTTGTATTAATAAATTTTCGATATGTTCGAAATTCGCGACCTTACCCCGTATAAAACGAATTAAATAAAACTTGAAGGCGATTGATGTCGCCCCAAACCTCCGCTTGACGATTTTCTGTGTTTCCAAAATACAAAGAAATTAAATTTATTTTCAAAATTTTATAATTTTTTAATAATTATTCCTATACTAAAATAGAAAATATTAAAAGCCCCTTCAGCATTGGACCCTTTGCGCCAGGATAACCGGAAAGGGTCATAAAAAATTATAAATTTGTATTAAGATTTGCGGGCGGCCATCCCATTTCTTTAAGGAATAAAATTTCTTTATAGACTTCCTGGAGGGATTCTTCAAGTATTTTTATCCCACTAATTGTGTTCGAATTTAATTTTTTTCGTAGAATCCTCCTTAAGGTTTCTTTATTTAGTTCTGGCAGGCTAATATCATGTATGTGCTAAGATAGATGACGTTCTTCCTGAGCGTACATTTCTTTGCTTTTTGAAATTTTGAGGTTATTGGAGATTTGCCTTAACCCTTGAGTCCGAAAAAGTGGATTTCGAAATGTTGTCTGTTAGTCTGTCGCTCTGTATGTGTCCTTTCTTACAGCCCAGATGGTTTAACCAATCGAACTGAAACTTCAGATTTAAGCTTTATTTAATAAATTTAGTAGTCCCAGTTAATTTTACTCCAATGCGGCCAACCGGAAGTGGCCATTCCAAAAAAATGCAAATATCTTAAAAAGTATAAGGTTAAAAGGAACCACACCCTTTTTATACGAACCGGAAATGTTGATGAACTTATGTATTACGCAAATTTCTTGCAAACTTAATTTTTTTTTTTTTTACATTTTTCCTGTAAATTGTATATTTTTAGATATTTGCAACATAAATTTTCTGGTTCACGGAAGCTGGGAACTCAAAATATATGAAAAAAATGTAAACATAAAGTTGCAGAGGCCACTCCGAAACGAAATAAAATTTTTCGGACCCAAGAACCTCAAAAATTTCAATGTCGAAAATTAACATGATTACCAACGTAAAAAAAAAAACGGAAATGGTATTTATGAATTAATTGTTCATAATTAAATAAATTTAACTTTCTATGTGCAATAACATTATTTTGGCTGAAATCAATAAGACAATTGTCAAATTTTGAATTTGTTTACGTGCTGACTACCCTTTACTTTGCGTTCAAAGGCAAATAATTTAAAACAAAGCACGAAAAAATGAAAAGATACAGATTTACAGGGTGAGCCATTTTAATCGACGGATTCAAATATCTCCTAAAATAGGCCAGCTAAAAAAAAAAATGATAATGTCAATGGGGATCGTTATTCTGTACTAGTGCCCTCGACATTTGGTCAATTTTTAAGGTCAAGGTCATTTTTTTAAATAGAAACCCATATTTAAGAAACCTGATTCGAGAAGAGTGGGAAATATTACGTTCGAAATGATAATTCAAAATTTGTTATTGCAACCTTGAACAGGTAAAATCTTTAGCAGGTGAGTAGGATGCAAAAGTGTTGACTTTAAAGTGAATTTTGAAGATAATTTGAAAGTCAAGGTGATTTATTAAACGGAAGGTCCTACGAGTATTAAATACACTGGATTTCAAAAGAGCAGGATTTTTTATGTCTGAAATAAAATTACAAGTTCGGTTTCCATTGGGGTGCTTTATAGTCCAGAGTCTTCTTGCCTCTCACCATTACTATAATTATATCAACTACCGACGAACTAACTGTTCGAAGTTGTCTCCATTTGCTTCAAGCCACAAATTTATTTTATTATTTTTTTTTATTTTGCCCACAAAAAAACTGATGTAATGATGTATCAAATTTTACGTTATAAATTATGCTAATCAGAGTTTGAAAAAATACAATACTTACGTTGAAGTTATAGGCTGATTTCCTTGACCAATTCACAAGAAATTAAATCACATGTACAGAAATTAAATAAATCAAAGAAAACGTTTGATTGAAAAAAATAAGGAATCAACAAAATCTTAAGTTTGCACAATAAGTTTCTCAATATTCCCGGTTCGTAAAAGAAAGTGTGTTGGCCACACTTCAATTTTTTTAATATAAGTTGATTTCTAAATGCGTTGATTGGTGCTTCGAAATAGAGCATTATATATACGTGGAATCTTCCTCAGCACTGTGAATCCTTTCATCTCTGGATATGGTATTTGCTTCCATTTATAGCCTTAAGTCGCATGCGCGATTTTGTTATGCAGCCCAATTTGTAAATTATATCGTAGTTATATTCCTCCAAGCGGGTTTTCCACCTCTTTAGTTTGGCATTGTTATTTTTATTGCTTATTATAAACGTTAGTGGTTGGTGTTACGTCATGATTTTAATTTTTCTCCATATAAATAGTTTCTGAGAATATTTAGGGAGTTAACTATAGCCAGCATCCCCATCTCACTGACAGCATAGCTCTCTTCTGTTTTGTTCAGTTAGTTAGAGAAATAGGTGGTGGGCCCTTCCTTGCCGATATCGCATTGGGACAGTACTGCGCCGATTGCGAATTATGTTATCAGGAGGAACGGTTTGTTGAAGTCCGGGGGGGTCGCAACCGGGAGGAGGTAACACAAGAATTCAGTTTCTTTTTGAAAAACTCTTGCTTGTCCAGATTGAGTATTAGGTCGGTTTTCTTTAATTTTGAGAAGTCTTTCACAATGTTAAATGAATGTTCCTCTTCTGTTTTTCCGCCAAAGATTATGATGTCATAACACGAAACACATTTAGCCGATGAATTCTTTTAAGATATCGTCAATCATTCTTTGAAAAATGACTGGGACGTTCTTGAACACAAAAAGAAGTCGTAGAATATAGTAGAGTATCCGCTTGCTTCATTTTTATCTGGTGGAACCCCACATTAATTCTATGGTTGTATAAAATACAGAGCCTCCGATGTTTGCTAATGCACTGGATATTTCTGGAATCGGTTATGAGTCTGAATTGTGATGGCGTTCAGCCCTTTGAAGTATATAAACCTCCTGTATTTTTTCTTTGTGATGCATCTAAATTCTTGTCGACAACCCAGATCGGTTAGTTATATGTGCTTTTAGATGTTTACATCTGCTAAGAGCTGGGATATTGGTTTTTCCGCCTCCTGTTTTATGCTGTATGAGTAGTATTACTTGGTATTTATTGGTTCCTCCACGGTGGTTTTAATTTCAGCTCTTACTCCTGTATCGATTGTTTCTATATTGTGTACTGGTCCGAATATCATTTTGAGTTTTGACACTATAGTTTGGAACTGCTTCCTTGTTTCTGATGAACGATGGCTATCTCGCACTTCCATTCGGAATTCTTATATGTGGTTTTATTATTAACATGTCGTTTTTCTGTTAACTATTACTCCAATTCTTTCAATGTATCGCCTCTTATTATGCCATAAAATGACTCTAATCCCGGTATAATAAAGAATTCAAAAGTATTGTTGATGCCGAGGAGTTACAGTAGAAAAGAAATTGCCACATAAATTTTCCCAAAAACAGTAATGATGAGGATCCTTTTATGTTGATGATAACTGTGATAATCTAGTATCTACTTGTTTACGAAATTTGAAGTCAATCGAAATAGTCGGTAGGAACATTTTGAAATAAAAATATAAAGGGTTGAAACCTCACGAAATGATCAGAACTTCCAACCGGAAAAATATACAATTCAACTTAATCTAACTCTCAACTCCAACATAATCTCCAACTCAACCTTCAACTAAATCCCAACGCAATCACCAATTCAAACCCAACTCAATTTCAAATTAACTCCCACTCGACTCTGGCTCAATCTTTAACTCAACCCAGATCAATCAATAAATCAACCTCCAAATATAAATCCCAAACTAAATCCCCCCTCACCCCACATCAACGCTTTGCTTGTACAGGCTATTTTAACTCGTCCGTAATGCAATCTTCAATTTAACCCCAAACTCAATCCTAAAAACAATACGGTTGTAGAAGCTATATTCGTACTTGAACTTATCTCAGGATAACTCAAGTTAACTTGCAACTCAAATCTCAAGAAATCGCGAATTTGAATCGTGAGCCTTTTATTCTACAATAAATTTTTGTAATTACGTGCAAAATGTATCCCGTAATAAATGCTGATAATTAGTCAGTCAATACCGGTAATTGGTAAGGCTTAGTTATTAAATTATAAACGAATATGTTGCATCTGTTCGCCATTTCGTTTAACGTAATAATTTTATTTTTGTTTCTCAAATATACTATTAAAAAACATAACAAAGGATGTTATCGACCGGGATCAAAACCCTGATAATTGGCAGCAAAAATATATATTTGCACATAAGTTAAAAGAAAATGAACTTTACAATTTTTTTTTTTTGATCTCAATTTTCTTTTAATTTAAATATTTGACCAAATATTTATTTTAGCTGACCAAGTACATAGACTGTAGACTGGCCAATTACCCTTTATTATAAACAACTAATCTGTAATAATATTCGTGAAGGCTTAAAATAACAAAGTGTACTTATAGGATGGAATTTAGATTGAACAGAAATTGAATTCTTTATTATATACCGCGATAATTGACAAAATGAAAGGATTGTGTCAATTTTAACGCAATTATGAAGATTTCTAAGGTATTAGTTGCATTAAAAGTTATTTTTAATAAAACTATTAAACATTTTAAAGCAACCTGCTCAATTTGAAAAATTATACCAACATAAAATCCGCTAAAATGTGCTTAGGTACATATGAATAATAAATTCAAGCACGTGTTTTGCTTTACTGATATAAAATTCGCTAAATCAAACGGACTACAACACAAATAATGTAATTGGGTTTTCTGAATTCGAAAATGTCTATTATGTTAAAGGTAAGCTTTTCAGTTCTTAATTTATGATTTATTACCTTAGGCGACTATAAAGTGAAGTATTCCGCCAATGGAAAGATGAATGTTTGGTATTTTAAAGTAAACTACTCCCTGAGATTTTGACCCTAAAGGCACCAAAAACAAAGACCAAATGACCAAACCCCAGAAAAGGAGAGCTAAACTTACGAAACTTTTAATGCAACTTGCTTTAAAGTTTAATACTTCTAAAATAGTTTATTAATACAGTCTTTGATAAGTTTTAATGCATTTGATTAACGATTCTTCTACAATTTTCTTTACATTCTAATGGAATGTTGCACTAAAATTTAATGTAATTGCTCTTGTAAATCCTGTTTAATGCAAGCTTTGTAATATTTTATAATACGGCCTTCCACTGGATCTATATGTAATGCAATTTACATTACACAAGCAAAATTTTTTTTGGTTTGCAGAAATACCCGTAATCCGTCTGATTATTGATTGCCAAGGTCCATTGTACCCGATATCAATAGACAGAAAAATAGATGTCGGTTTATCATCTTAAGATGGTATTGAAGTTTATTAGGTCAAAAAGAGACTTAATAAAAAATTAAAGCCTAGGTTTATATTACCAGACATACTAATAATCAATGATAATGATCTACAAATCGTATATTCAAAAGAATATTCTGAGCAGACACACTGAATAAAGTAAAATATTGTTTGTATTAGCAGATATACATTTTACGAATAAAAACCGCTTTCAGCCAAATCCATAAATTTATTCTTGGCATTTAGAAATAAATTTTATTAAGTTTTGCCATAAAACAAAATTACACCAAACAGACTTATAAGTAAACTAATAAATAGTATTTACTTATTACCCCTAAAAACACCTTATACGAGTATTAATATATACTTAACCTAATTTATGTATAGAGCTAAAGTACCATTAGATAAATTCATCCTCACAACAACACAAAAATATTAAAATTAACAATCTTAGTCGGCAACAATATCCATCCAAAAATACATCTCTAATATTCCTTTGGGGGGAAGTGGGAGTAAAAATCATTCTTGATTTTACCAAAATAATTTTCCTTTTGCCTTTTGGCAAATACCAAAGCAGCATACAGCGAAAGCAATAAACTCAGATAAGACTTTTGGATCGTATTTCTCTATGTATATGTTAATGTATGTATGTACAACCCCAAATCGAAAATTTCAAGAAAATTAAATTTTTCGTGATTTTATCTACATATCTCTCGTTTTCACATACCTAACCAACGAATAGTTAAAACTATTTAAAAGTTAATTGTTTTGCATACTCTGTACATATTAACTATTAAAACAAGCAACTCACCCCAATTTTTGTTTAGGGGGAATATCAAATTGGAGTCTAATTAATTTATGCTTTACAGAAATTTTCAAAAATAATAAAAAATTAAAATTTGTTTACATAAAATATTAAATTACAAATTCAAATTAATAATATTGATTACAAAACAAAAAATAACAGTCTTACAATTTAGATAATCGTCTTGTCATATATACTCGTACAAAATGTTATTTATGTAGCTACTCAAACCAAATATGAGTTGACGAACGTATACTATATAATGTCGTACATATGAACAAAAGAATTTTATGTTGAGATCTTAAGATGATGAATTTTCGTAAAGAGTATATCAAAACCAAAGCAATAAAGTCTTCAAAGTACTATAACATATATGTTTGTACATATATATGTGGAAGTATGAAAAAGTTTTCATATCATGATACAGTGTGTGTGTGGGTGTAAGCTCCTTTTTTGTTATTTTTTTTTTAATGCGGGAGTTACGGGCGAATGAGTTGATTTGACTTTGTTAAATAAGTAATAAATGTACGGGTACCAGAGTTATATGACTTTAGGCTGTTTTGTGCGCGTTTCAATTTTTGTAGAACAAAATTTTTTTAACTGAATATCTCTGTATTTTATATGTTTGTATTATATGTACATATATACACAAAAAAATAAAAAAATGTGGCCCACTAAAATTTTATGCTGGTGCAATTACATTATCATAAAACGCCAAAGTTTTATTTAACTAATTTGTACAAAAAAGTTTTGTTTTTATTTTTTATGCCATGAAAAAGTGTTGATGAAATTATGTAAATATGTATGTATGTATTGTGAATCTAGCCATGGAGTCGTGTAATCCCTTAGCGAGGAATATTTTGTTTTGTTACTAAAGTGTTTTCAGCAGGAACAATAACGATAATGAAAAACTTTTCTACTCAACATTTTAATTCAGTGTTTTGTATTTAATTAAGCGGTGTCATGACGCTGGGGTGAGATGTTGATTATACAGTGCTGAACATTTTGTATTTTGCCCCTCTAGCGCGTGTACATCACACCAGAAATCCCATTTTAGAAAACCCAAGTTTTCTGTATATAATTTGCACCATTGGCATTGTGCAATTTTGCGCCTGTAATTAGATAATTTGTGCATAGCGTACTTTAGGAAATAGGATGGATTATCATACCAGAAATCTCAAATATTCCGTTTATCTAATAAAACATATTTTTCGGTGTATGATGATTGTGCAAAATTGTGTGTTACAAAACTTACCTTGAAAATAGTTTATATTGGCCAAAATTGGCCAAAGAACATCCACAATTGATCAAAATCGTGGTTTCTGGAAGAGGTTATATGGGAGATTTTCGGAAATCCCACCTTTTATTAGCTTTAAAATTAAAACAAAGATTCACGTTTGTGCATATTACACTTTAGCCAGAATCGGCCATAGAACACCCATAATTGATCACAATCGTGTGTTTTCGAATAGGTTGTATGGGCGATTTCCAGAAATCCCACCTTTTATTAACATTCGAATTAAAACAAAACGCAGTAAGTATTCTGGCCAAGTTTCACATTTGTGAATATTACACTTTAGCCAGAAACGGCCATGGAACATCCACAATTGATCAAAATCGTGGTTTTTCGATGAGGTTATTTGGGCGATTTCCAGAAATCCCACCTTTTATTAACATTCGAATTAAAACAAAGTGTGTTTATTATTCTGGCCAAGATTCGCATTTGTACATATTACACTTTAGCCAGAATCGGCCATAGAACATCCACAATTGATCAAAATCGTAGTTTTTCGAAGGGGGGAGCTCGGGAAAATTTGTTTGAATGAAAATCCTATATAAAAAAAATTTGTATAAATTCAACCTTTAAAGTGTCATGTGTGGAAAGTATTTCAATAAGTGTGCCTTACCAATAATTATCCCTAGAAATTAGGATTTTTTTTTGCTTATCATTCAATCGAATTTTCCCGAGCTCCGCACAAGGAACCTAGCTTAATAATTTTTCTAGGGATAATTGTTGTATAGGTACACTAATTGATATACTTTCCAGACATGACACTTTAAAGGTTGAATTTATACAAATTTTTACATTTTATATTTAGCTTTTCTGATGAAACTTGAAGTATAATTCCTATGGTAAACAGTGACAAACCAAAATGAGCCTTTATTGAGCCGTAAAATCACTTCATTAAAATACCAGTTTCTAGGTTGTTTTAATATGTTTCGGCTGGTATCTTTCGGCTGATATAGCCAGGACACTATCTGCATTACCGACATTTTATAACTTTCGGCTGAAAACTTTCGGTTCACTTTAATAGTATCTTCAGAGAGAGTTCTTTTCTTTGTTAGTAGGATGGGTCGTGCCGAAAGTTTTAAATGAAATACGTTTAATTCTATAATGAACAGAATAAAGCTAAAGACTTAGCATTTATTACTGTATTTATAATTTACTCATCGCTGATGGTGTGAATAATTGTTTTACATTTTATTTAATATAAAGAAAGTTGCACAAATGCATAGTATGATTTACAGTTTTCAAATTTAAGTTGACGCTTGGGTCATTGAATATAAAAGGAAAATGCATGTTGAGTATGAATGTAATAATTTATGTTGACGCTGTTGCGCCGTTGGACGTCGTTCACGGAGACTTTTGTCTGCAGGTTTTAATGATTCTGCTCGAGGCTCATTTTGCTTGTCATTCTGGCGTAGTTTCTAGGCTTACAGTAGATGAAAATGTCCTGTTGAAATACAGTGTTGTATGTCTACGCCTACTTTGAGGTTATCTACATGCAAATGTCGACAGTAGCGTAGACAATAGTTTTCGACGTAGAAAATGTATACAATATGTAGACAATGTAGAAAAATAGTAGACCCTTCCTATGAACCCTGCAATAAGGGTTGTAAAATCATTTTTATGTGTTCAGAGAACTGAGAAAATCTCCTCTGAGCAGCACACTATACAAACTGTGAATATCTTGCATGATGCAAGTGATAATAGGATCAGCAATGAGCGTCATTGGCAGTGTCCCGCAATATGGATGTCAAAGCTCTAGTTGTAAAATTTTATTAAAATCCATCCACAAACAATCCTAAACGACCAAACGGCGCAGCGGTTAGAGCTGCGGCGTTTGGATCGGAAGGTACCGGGTTCTCGAATCCCGATAGGTGCTGGATGCAAAAAGGATTTTTAATCATCGTGCAGTCTCCATGGGCCGACCCACCTTTCATGTCAGCACTAGTAGGTTGGCATGAAGCAAAGCAATGTGCAGGTGGTTTATACAACGCTGGTGGTTTGTACGTCCTCGATTTTGCTACTACTGCATAAAGTAGGACGGTAAAAGTAAACCCCCCTCCCCCCCAAAACAATGCTATCCAGATCTTTTTTGTGATATTCCGCAATATTCGTATAGAATCGTCTTAATATTTTAGATATAAAATTTCATTAAAATCGATTGACAAACGTACGTGTTCCATTTGGTGCTGGAATTTTTGAAAAGGTCAGAACTGGTTACACATATATTTAAAAAAAAAAATTCGCTGTGGCAAATGTAATTTTTTGATTTATGGTTTATATTTATGTATATACCAAAGCCAAAGCAGTTTCCCATAATTTTTGTTAAATTCTGGCCATGTTTTATTTAAGAAACTCAATCCTTGCCCCAAACAGAACTTCTGCAATTATGCACCAATTCCATTGAAATTTGGTATCTGACTTAACCAACATATTTGATGACAAATGAATTAGTTGCAGCACGTCCAAATGATGAATCTATGTGGCGGATTTTAAACTTTTCTAGAAGAGATTTCTCTACAAATTGGTCTTTTGGCGAGTGGATAGTCATCGCTACCAAACCAATTTTGTAAAGCTATTTTATGTTTTTTTCATCAAATATTGACGTTTTTAACCTGGTCACCCTAGTGACAACACCCATTGACTTCCTCTTTTTTTTATTCAAACCTACGCAGACGAACCTCTTAAGTTGTTGCTAATAAATCCTGAACTAAAACTACTTAAGCCGCAACGAATAAAATATCGCTAATATCGCAAAATTTGCGATGGTTTCTTGTGACTGCTCGGTTTGAATCATTTCGATATCTAGCAAAAATAGTTTGATCGAGGTTTGGTCAAAACACGCGGAATTTTTCTTTTTTATATGTGGTTTGGTCCAAAGGTGGTTATATGACCAAACTGGGCTGATGGTTTCCCATTTCCCAGCATCAAAACTCCAAAAAACGTGTTTTCCATTTTTCGTAAGAATACCCGCAAAAAAAAGGAAATTTTTTAAAACTGAAAATTTTTTGGTCGTGTCGAACAATTTTTTAAACGTCCCAAGTTTGGCACGCGTATCACATATTTCCGATCGTGCTCGAGCATGCAAGGAAGCGTGTCCACTTATCGTACGTTTGACTGCTGAATTTTCATAGGCAATGTTTGAGTTGTGTTTGGGTTGTGGCCCCACACCTGCATCTTAGAGGTAACATATTACTGTATTTCTATTAACATATTCCCCTTTACATCTCTAAATTATTTCCATATATCAGTTTACAATTATTGCCGAAAAGTATTACAATTAAATATTTTTAAAAGTGTCTTCTGAACAATAGTAATTTTTGAGTTGTGTCATTGTTGTAGCAAATGAGCGATATGACATTAGTAAATGAAATCCTCCTAAGGCATATAATAACTTTAGATATGTCACTGCTATTGAACAGGAACATTGGAATCTTTTTAGATAAAATTTAACTGATAAAATTTCACCTTCTACGTGTAAGGCATTTTATGCCATCATGAACTGATTAAAAAACTTTTTCATTTTACTCTTCTGTGTTGATGAGGATGCATTTTGTTGCTTATTTTAATTTTGTTCATTCGTAAATGTTTTCAATATCTCTAGTACAAGCTTTTCATCGCCATTTTCTATTTCATCAAATGTGTAAATTTGGGATGGAACGCCTCCTTTGATGATTGCTGCTGTTGCTTTAACAATTCTTATGCGCTCTTCTTTCATTGAATTGCATTTGTCTGAGGCCCAGTTTTGAATTTGCAATTCGGCGGTAGGATGTCACCAAAAAATACAATTATCGTAGAAGCAGATCTCTCAGAAAGTTTTTACTCCCGAGAAAACGTCGTGTAGAGTTTCGCGAAATCTCTCTAACTGTGCAATAGCATTAAGGATGAAGTCATGCATTTTGTGCTAGAAAATGGACTGAATCACCGATTGGTGTAATGTGCCATACATCACTACGTTTACAATTACGTTAATTAAAAGATGGCATACTCGATCTTAAAATTTTCTGCTGCTCGAAATTGTCGATGCATTGTCCACATTGTCGACTTTGTCTTCGTTATCTACGCACACAATGGGATGAATATTTGACTAAAACAGTACTAAACTCAAAAATATCGCTACTCAAATAATGACATTTAGGAAAATTAAGTTGGTCAGGTTTCATTCTAAGTTATTGTGTACTAACTAGTAAGACCAAAATATAAAATAAGTTGGTAATTTAAAATTTTTCTACTGGATCAAGAACACATTTGCAAAAATTTAGGAAGTTCTATAGAACTTCGCTACACTTATTATTAAAAACTAAAAAGCTCAATTTACTACTAAGGCCAAAATATAAAATTAAATGTTTAATTAAAAAAATTTTACTGGCTCACTTTATATAAATTATTCGCACAATTTTAAACACTTTTTAAATCACATTTTAATTCCTTTTTAATCTTCAGACTATCGCTTACTAAATACTAATAATCCAATTCGATCTCGTTCGCCTTTTTATATACAAAAATCAAACTTCTAGAAAGTTCATGACTTTTCCAGTAAGAATAGTGTAGAAACATTTAGAACCGTTTTATCATGGCAAATTCCATTTTAGTACAGTAAAACATTGAGCTATTAATTAACCTTATTTCATGACACCCTAGGTGTCACCGTCACAATACTATGTAGCAAAGTCAAATTTTTAATACTGTGACGGTGATACCTAGATTCTCTAATTTGAATACAGAAATACTTATATTCGGTCATCGCTACAATATATTAATCACATATGTTAAATTATTTACATTCATTCACTAACACGATATTCACTAACACTCTCCGATGTGTTATAAATTATAGTGCTCAAATTATAAAGTAATATAAGATTTTTCCTAGAATTTTTCCGTAATTCCTATTAAATAATATTTATTAATTTAATCACAAAATTCATAAACATTGTTAATTATCATGTAAAACTTCTTTTTAAGTCTTCCACCATTAAAATTGCAAAATGACAAAACTAAAGTATTGTTACGTTTTTGCCTTGTCAATCAAGGTTCGAATCACTGGATTGTGAATAAAACAAAATCAATTTAATTTATCAGCAACGAATTTATTTATTTAGCACAAAAATTAAAAACACATACATATGGTACACTTCGGCATATTTCATTATGGCATATATCGTTACGATATATGGTACACTACGGCATGTTTCATTATGGCATACTCGTATGGCACACTATAGCATATGGTACAAAATGGCATATTACACTACGGTATATTTAAATGCGACATATGGTACACGACGGCATATTTCAGAATGGTAAAGGACAAAACGGTACATTTTAAATTTGGCCATTTCTTAACCGAGTATGATTAAATATGATTTATACGATGAACATATTATTGGGATTCTAAAATAATTTAGTGAAATTCTAGAGTAGGGCCAATCAAGGTGAAACTTCGCCACTAAACGATTTTTTTTTTGTTATTCAGAAAAAACTACCATATAAGCACTAACAAGTCACTTATAAGTAACATGAGTTTCTTGGACAACGATACGTCACATATATGCGACATGAGTTTTTGAATGCCGATACGTCACGTATATGCGCGATGAGTCTTAAGTTTGTACAATATATGCGACACATTTGTGTGACATGAATCTATGAACGGTGTTTTGTCATGTTTACGCAGCCTGAGTCTATAGTTCGTTCAGTGTATGTGACTCATATGTGTCATTTAAGTCATAATTAAACATAAAAACAAAGCGTAATTCGAGTGACTGTGTCAAATTTCAAAATAAATAAAAAAAGCAAATTTCGAAAATTTATTCAGTGTGCCAAGTTCTGAAACATGGATATGCACACAATGCAATCTCCTCGTTGCTAAATTGGCGACATCACTTTCGACTATTTACCACGCTTGGAAAATGTCCCATTATTGGATTAATTGAATTGAAATTACGTTGCAACCTCTGCTGAGGTGGAGGTTGTCCTAAATAAGACTTGATAATTTTTTCTCGGAACTCCAATAAAGACAAATTTCGGTCTAAATTGATTTGGTTGTAAATCCAACACGAGTTCCAAATGCAAATATCCAGCAAGTGGAAAAAAACTTTCATGTACCAGCGGATGAAGCATCCTGGATAAGCATAGTATGAGATCATTTGATCACCACTTTCGATGCCTAACATGTATGCATTATAGTCCTCAACAAGTATTGGCTTGGTGACTTTTTTATTTCGTTTTGTCTTCAAATTAACGACGTCGGCGTTGTGGTTTGAAGAGATTAATAACACGTCAGGCTTGTCTTTCCACTTCAAGACAATAATATTTTTGGAATTGCGCCGCCGTGCAATTTCACCTGCTCTTAATTTACATTTTATAACATATGACGAGTTTCGCTTCCGTGCGTTAGTCCACGTTACTATTTTTGCCACTAAATCATGGTCAAACATTTGTGAAAAATACTGAATTGGTTCTGCATTAGATGGTAGATCTATTAATATTTCTTCAGCACCCATAAATACAATATTATTTCTTCCAGGCTCAATATAGGTCCATAGGTCACTATCGGATACTTTAATATTTGCAATATCTTGCAAATCCAATACTTCTGAGAATTCAGATGACTTACTTTCGGAATCATAGATATGAACACTACTTCCAGAGTCTTCAAAATTCAACTCGCTGCCGCTAGAATACAAAATGGATTCAACAGTTTTTCTGACAGAGGCATTGCGCGTATGTGGAACTACCTTTATGAATTGAGGAGCATGTTGTTAAAAAGTTATAAAAATTTAGCGCGATTCTCACCTTCTATATAATAATAAAACCAATAATTTTTAATTACTTTGAACTAAAAAAACAAGAAGTTTTCAATGTAACTATCTAAACAAGGAACTAAAACTTAAGAATATAGAATTAAAATTGTAATAACAATAAAAACACAAGTAAATACGTGCACACCATAAAAAAATCTACGATCAACTGAAATAAAAAGCCGAAAATATATCGGTTTACTTTTATTCAAAATCATTTCGGGGTGTCCCATAAACTACCACGCTGACGTTGAGGGGCGAACGTGTTATTAGAATTTTCCTTCACCTATTGAACTTTTCCTTGATTTAAAATAATCTCCCTTTCGACAATTTCGGCCATTCGACATTCGGCCTTTTCGCCATTCGGCCTTTCGACAGTATTCTGGCCGATAATTCGAGCGATTCCAGTAATGGGGTTATTTCCTGTACTTGCTTTTGTAGTTGTGGAATTTAACCGATAAGCACTTCAATAAAATTTCGAAAAAAGAAATTCGAAATTCAATTCCGCAGCAATATCGAATACGATTTTCATTAGTTCGTTTGAAACGTTTCATTGGTGATGTTATGGGTTTCTCCCATATTTAATGTCGGTTATACGAGTATGTTAGTCGTTATTAGTTCCCTCAATTTTGGCAGAATTTTCGTTAATTCCACGTTGTTTCGAATTACGACATCTTTTTATGAGTTCCGCTTGTTCAAGGAAATCTCCAGTGTCTTCACGTATTTTGGTTGCTCTCACAACTTTAATTCCTGATTCTTGGAAATTTTTCTTGAAAACAGTCTGAATTAGGTCTGAACAGTCTGAATGTCGCCTCACTATCTATATTACTAGTTGCTTTATTACCAATAATTTTCGACTTATTGCTATTTATTGTAATATCATTATTCGGTATACATACTGCCATTTACTGAGAGGTTTCCCTGTTGCTTATTTAAGAGTACTGCAATTATTGATTAAGTTTTAATCTCTAGGCGGAGTCGCCATCGAACGATTTTTGATATGCGGTGTTTGCAATTGAACACTAACAGTCAAACCAGTGGTTTATGATCAGTAACAATTGTGAATTTATGACCATGTAGATGTGGTCGGAAATATTTAATAATCCACAAAAGACCAAAAAATAATTTTTCTATGATACTGTAATTTCGTTCGGTTTCTGATAGAGTACGAGAAGCATAACAAAAAGGTGAAACTTTGTTAATTTCCCCAAGAGATAAAATAGCCCCTAACGCTATATTGGACGCTTCAGTTGTAAGTAAGAAATCTTGATTAAATTCCGGGTATTAAAGAATTGGTTCGAAAATAATAGAAAATTCATCGTAAACAAGATGTAAATGGCTTCGGGTTTTTCGCAAAATCCTTAATAAATTCACGATAATAACCGATTAATCCAAGGAAACTTTTAATTTCCTCTGGTGTTTTTGAAATTTTGAAGTTCTGGAGAGCTGGAATTTTTAGAGGGTTTGGTTTGATACCTTCCTGGGTTATTATATGCTCCAAAAAATCTATCTCTTTTCAGAAAATGCGATTTGTCAATTAGTATTTACAGATTCGCTTCGCTTAGTTTTTTAAATACTTCATTGATATCTTCAATGTGTTCTTGTAGGCGAGTTTGAAGACTATGATGTCATCCATATAACAAAGAACGTGATTTGTCTGAAGGTTGCCACCAATATTGTACATAACAATATGCCCGAAAGGTATACGAATGAACTCGTAGTGCCCTCCTTCTGAAGAAAATCCAATTTTATCTGTATCAGCCGAATTAATTTCTATCTGATGAAATCCAACCGCCAATTCAATTCTAGTGAAATACATTGATTTACCAAGTTTGTTTAAAGGATTGTTTAAAATTATTGATATTAGGTAATGGGTAGTTATCATCTATCGTTTGGTTTTTCAGCCGGCGATAATCTATGGCAAGACGCCATTGTTTTTGAACTAAAAGATGGCGAACAATCCCCAAAAAGCAAGTTTATTTTCTTCTTTGAAGATGATATATTCATGTCTAGAAGATAAATTAAGCAATTTGGATCGTTATTCTCTATGAGATTATTTATGTTGATTAGGTATTTTATCTTTTCTAATCATTGTGTTTCGTTATGACACGCCAACATGATGTGTGAAACATGAAATGGTTTAACCTGTAGTGGTTGGTTCAAACAGTTAAACTTCCTTTTTCTGTTCGGAAAGGTTAATTATTTCCATAATGGAATGAAAGGGTTCAAAAGATTTGTAGATTCCTTCCTGTATTTGAATACCATCACGGAAAGTTATTGATGGTGGTATGTAAAATTCACCTGTTTCTATGGAAACCGGAATTTTAATGATTATTTTAGATAATGGCTACATATGAAATGATTTTATGCAAGAAGAAATTTTAGTGAGAAGTACTTCACCAAGCTATCCGAAAATGTGGGCAAGACCTTGTGAATATTTCTGTGATCGGCGATAACTTTAAAATCATCCAAAATTATTAAAAATTCACAGAATTTGTGAAACATACTAATATTCATCACAAATTGGATTAGCTTGATAACATAGACAGTTATATCGCATAGCTTTTCTAAAAAGTGTGTGGGACCTTCGGGACATCTGCCGGATCGGCGCTAAAAAATTATTTAAATAATCGAAAATCAGTAAACTTTTAAATTCTCTAAAATAAGGTTTAGCACAACTGGCTGACTTTGGTCAACGAGATAAACGAATGGTCCAGCTATCTGAAAATTAGGAAAAGAAGCTGTTTCCTATGCAGGGTTTGGTTTTACGAAAAATCAAAAAGTAGAATTTCCAATTGGAAAATTAGCTAATTTAACAGTGTAATCCTTTGTTATTATATTTAGCGTAAGCTTCACACCCATTTTATTGCTTACCTGCTTACATAGTTTAGGGGGGAATATTCCTGAACTTGATACTTCTCTAAATCCTCAAATGTTAATAATACCCCTCCTGCACTACCCATATGATTATTACCAAAAATACTAAACCTCTTTTTATATATAATACACCAGAATTAGATTAAATTCAAAAATTCATTAATTGGAAAAAACAAAATTGGCGATAACTAATGACTAAAGAATTTCCTCACATTTTTCTTAATTTCCATACTCTCGTACATTCGTACATATAATAAGCATATTTATGTATGTACGTTTATTTACCATATGTACATACACCCAATTCATGTTTAATGTAAATACGTCTTTAGAAAAATGAAAGAAAATTAAACAAAATTAATTCAAGAAATGAAAATTTTATATGTAACTTTGGGATTAAAAATATTTCCAACACTCAGGGTCGATTGAACAGAATAGCAAAAAAGAAGCAACATTCCAATTTGAATCATCAATCAAATTAAAGAATAAATCAAAAAAAAACTTTTCCTAAATCTTATACTCGGTAGTCGGTATACACACGTCTTCTTGTTTGATAACTGTAATACGTATTCATAAGAAAAACAAATCGTGAAAATCTCTCTGCGATTATTGATTATTTTACCATTAGTGTTTTTGTTGTTGCAAGCAAACTTAAACCACTTTCCCCGTTTTTTTACATCAAATGAATTGAAAATGAATGAAATATTCTGTTCGAAGTTTTCTTTTTTTTTGGTTCTCGCCAAGTTCGTGTTGTATCAACCAATAATTTTTTTCTGATTTATGTTAAACGAAAATAGAAAATGATAACTGAAATGGAAATGACTGTGTGTATTATACGTTCTTATCGGTGAACATTGGAAAAGTTGTTTTTCATTTTATAACCTGTGCGTTATTTATTATTTATGATAAATCGGTATTCTGTGTGCCATATGGTTTTAAGTAGTTTTGTTTGATGTACATGCATAACAAGGTTTTGATGGAAATTACATAATTTGAATGTTTTTGTTTTGTGGTTTAATAAATGAAACAGCAGGTATAACTTGTATTTAATTTGGTAGTATAAGAAGGCGCACGGGATGTTTCTTGACTCATATTTAATTGTGCTCAATAAAATTTTGTGGTTACAGGCATATATATATATATATATATATATATATATATATATATATATATATATATATATATATATATATATATATATATATATATATATATATATATATATATATATATATATATATATATATAAGCCATACGCGTTTGAAATCCTCGATTTTTTACTATCAATACAGACTTGTATGTATTTTAGTTTGCCGATTGCAACCTTAACAAGTACCTGAGCAACATATACTTTTGCATTTTTCATTTACTTCATCTGTTTTGTTAAACAGGTAAAACGAGCAAATGGAGAAATATATCACTAAAGAGTATAATAAAAGACACCTGAATTTACAAGAATACATGTAATGATTACGTCACATTTAACATTGGACAAACTGGTAGAAGTTTCGAGTCAGATTAACAGAAAATATATAGACAAATATAAAGACCTCTTATACAAAGCGTCTTAAGAGGAATCAACGATAAAGCAACACCAAGTGTTTCCTCCATCAACTTGAGGCTTTTCTATTGCACATCTGACTTTAACACTCTTTTGGAAGCTCAAATTTTACCAAATATCACAGGCTTGCCACCCTCGATCGAAATCAATACAAGAATTCCTAAAAAGATTCGTCTAGGAGATCCGAACTCTGCCAAACCACAAAAAATTGACCTGCTCATCGGAGCTGAGTTGTATTTAAACCTGCTATCGATCGGCCAAATTGAACTTGCTACAAACTTATCTCATCTACAAAATAACCAGCTTGGTTAGATCATATCTGGAAAAATAACTAATTTTACCACTGATCAATTGTATTCACACGCGGCAATAATAACTGACGAACCCAGCCGTAGACGATTTATTAGAGAAATTTTGCGACATTGAATCTGCAGCCATCTCAAAACACAATTATATGCAAATGGAATTAGCCTGCGAAAATCATTTCGCAGAAAACACTAAACGAGATGATTGTGGGCGATTCGTCGTCTCTCTGCCGTTGACTTGCTCACCTACTAAACGACTAAATTAGGACGGCGAACTCAAGCAATCATACATAAAATTTCTCAATGAGTACGAAAGCCTGGGCCACATGGTTTCTGTGCCAAAAAATAATATTGCAACGGTTCACTATTTCATTCCTCAACATTGCGGTTTTCAAGTTGACAGCTCCACAACGAAAATTCGCGTTGTGTTTGATGCTTCTGCCAAGACAGACTCGGGCAAATCCTTAAATGATATAATGTTGGTTAGCACAGTAATTCAAAGCAACTTGTTTTCTGTCTTGATTCGGTTTCGTACACATCGATACGTTATTAGCGCCGACATTATTTAAATGTACCGCCAAATTCGCATGAAGGAAGCTGACACGCATTTACAATACATTGAGTGGCGTAACTCTACAAAAGACTCTATACGTATATTTCGACTCACAACGGTAACGTAGATGATCTACTAACTGGTAGCAATTCAATCAATGAAGTCAAAGGAATTAAGGATAATATCGTTGATGTTTTAAAAGAGGCTGGAATGGAATTGCGAAAATGATGTAGTAATGATGAAGCCCTGTTTGTAGACATTGAGAATACCGATCGAGAACCATATGTATGCATCGAAAATTTTAACTACGTCAAAACACTCGTTGTATATTGGCTCACTCGTTGTGACCAATTTCGATTTAAGGTAGCAGAAGTTGACCTTTCCAGGCCTATCACGAAGAAAACCATCCTCTCTGAAGTAGCACGCATTTATGACCAACATTCGGAAGTTCAATTTCATGGGTTTTCTGGTGCTAGCGAATTAGCATATGGTGCATCAATATATATCCGCTGCAAAAACAAGCGTGGAGAATTATCAAGCCATCTATTATGTTCAAAATCGGGAGACATGAAAATTTACAAACCTAAATTATTTTATTGGAGTAATTCTACGATGGTGCTTCATTGGATCGCTTCCTAGTCTTCTCATTTAAAAACATTTGTGACAAACCGTGTTTCCAATATTCAGTTATCCAGTAAAACGACTGATTGGTACTATATTACATCGAGCAAAAACCAGGCGGACTTAATATCGAGACGAATGCAGCCATCAGCGTTAGCCAGTTCTTCTCTATGGTTCAATGGTCCAAAATTCTTATCGAATAGTGATAGCTCATGGCCAAAATTAATTTCTCAGTTCAATGAAGACAATTTTACAAAAGAAGTTCTTCAATTTAAAATTATAAAGTCTTGTCTGGTCACGGACTACAATACTTCGGAATTTACCTACAGGTACAATAAAATTAAATACAAACACAATTATCGATCACTACGATTTGCGAAGAATGCAATATAAACAAAGGAAAATGCACCTCAAGCTGCGTACATGCTATACATTTCTGGTGAAAAAATGTACACCACGAAGTTAGCTATATGAGTTGAATTATTTCCAACTAGAACAAAAAGTTCACCATGGTTACCAATTTTAACTAAAAATTTTACTATTTTGCTAACTTCGTGGTGTACATTTTTTCACCAGAATTGGATCATGTACGCACCTTCATGCCTGAATTATCCATTGAAGACAGAGATTTGGGTTTATCTACAGATTTCCCATTCCTCCATCTTTAATCAAAACACTCTAGCCTTCGCTTGGGCAGCAGTTTTCTTACGCGCATGATGAAAATAACCGTGACAATGAAAATTAAAAGGAAATTGCTTCGCCGTCCGTTCGCCTTAGCAAGGATTTTGGTCGCGAAAATGAGAGACGAGAGTTACGATTTTTGTCTACGTAATAGATGTACAATAGGTACAATAGGAATGAATCTAAACCAAACAGCAATTAATTTAGCAGTTGTATACATCTACTTAGTAGTTGAAACATGTAACTCTCACCTCAAAACAGCACTCTGAAGAAGAAAAAATTGCTTTTTTGCTTTTAATTTGTTCGATTGGCGAAAATATGTTTTTCTGCTAAATATTTTTGCTCGAGAGCACTTTTTAGAAATCTCGATTTTTCCGTAAATGTACCTCTCTTTTACACAAATATGTTTATAAGATAATTCTGGTTCTGTCATTTGGCTGAATTGGCTGCCGTCTTCAATTTGAAAACTTATGATGTTTAGAAGTGTCTTTAATCTTAATATTGCATGGACATTGAATTTTTTATATATTATATTTGCAATTTTCAAGTTTCTCATAATTTGGGAGATAACCAACAAACAAAAAATATTATTTGGGATAATGCAAATGCAGATTTTATCAACTATTTGGCTTTCGCCTAATTTAACAGAATTCAAATTTGCACATATTTCAAAATGCCAGAGCGAATCGAAATTGCGCTATCTACACCAATAATGCATGTCGCACATTTTTTAATCCGACCTTTTCTACGTATAGTGAATCAATCTAGCCAAACAAATATTTGCCAATTCAAGAAGCAGCAGTATAACCAACATAACCAACACTAACATTAAATACATACCAATCCAGTACAACAATCTCTGAATTGCATGAACAATATTTGTACAATCACTACAGAAAAAATTTATGATCGTCATCACTTTTAAAGGTTAAACACAATTCCCAGAATATATGTACATTTACATATTATGCAGGATAACAACAACACCAAATAATAAGAAACTAATTTCCATTTTAAAATCATTATTACACAAATTTATTTCAATAGAAGAAGATGCAACTATCTCGAAATTGAATTTAGTTTTATTTTATTTGCATGGAAATGTCGAATAAAATTTTCTTGGTTGGAAAAATTGAAATATATACTCAATAAATTTTGTCGTTTTATTTATGCCACAACCATAAAAATTTGCATATTTTTCTATCCATTCTTTCGAAAAAAAAATCACACAGTGTGTATGTACATTCTATACATATACATACATATGTATGTATATCTATATTAAGCACTTAAAAGATGAATGACTTACAACACATTTTTTTTTTGCTATCAGCATTTATGATAAAATCGTACACGTGACCCAGCGTAAATAAACACATTGACATTTTAATTTTATAATGATATTCTGCTGCACATTTGAGTGTGGGAAAAAGAAAGCTTTGAATTTTGCAAAGAAGAAGAGAAGATTTTTTTTTACGATTTTTCATAATTTTGACAAATATTTTCATCATATTTCACTCAAAACATAATAAATTTGCTCAAAGATTTATTTTACGTTCGTTTGATGGTGAGGAGGAGGAGGAGGAAAACGTATATCCATAAAAAAAAAAGTTAAAAAGAAAAGAATCTAACCTTTTCTGTCATGTTTGTAAATAAATGCTTTTCATTGTATTTCGACGACGAACGAATAAGCTTTTATGTTTTTTGTTTTTGTTAAAGTGGAATATTGTGGGGTGTAAACAGGACTTATTGATATAAGTATATTGTTGTACCTTAGCACGAATTGAAAATAAGATATTTTATAGTAGCATATAACATCATTAAAATTTTCACTTATTTTTGTTATATGCTGGTGCTGCATACCCTAGTGTGTTGGTGCTGCGAACACCTCCCCCCCACGATCACAGCAGACAGTAAGGATACGGAAAACCTCATTATTTAATATTTGGAATATATGTATTTCGGTTTAATTCGTACACGGTAGTTAGGGTGGAAAATACGAATTATTTGCTTCAAAAGAAGCGATGAAAAGAAAATACTGGCTGATATTCAGCAACTATCTTTAAAGGTTCAAACAGAATGCATTCGCTCTGTTTAGTCGGTTTTTATTTGCTTCCACCTGATTTTGTTTCAGAAGACAAAATGCATTCGTTCCATTTTCCAAATATTTCGTAATAAAAAGTTCCTTGAAGTAAAAATAATTTTGAGATTCAAAATAAATCAGTTTTAAAGGCCAAAAAAATGATTTAGCTGCTTCCATGCTATTTTCAAATAATTTCTTTGTTTACACGTCAAAAATATGGGTCCCATTTGAAACGGGATATTTTAAACGCGATTTGACAAAACGAGATATTGTGAAGACTCAACTTGCAACAATACTGACAGATATTAAATTGAAAACGTTATTACAGCAGAGACAGAGGTTTTACAAGAGGAAGATGATCTACTTATGAATACGTCAGTTGATGACGAAGTAAATGAACAGACTAGCGATGTGTCACTTGATGGGGAATGTGATATTTAGTTACGTATTTAAAAATTGAAGTTATTAATTAATGAGACAAGCTAAAGTTACAGTTGGATTGTATTTGATTTGAGTTCAATAAAAAAATGTTAAACGCCAATTACATAAATATTGATTTTCTATTCATTCTGTTTCTTTCCTCCTCACATAATTTAACTAGAAACAACAATTCCACACAGCTCTTGCAGTATTGACGTCGGTCTCTAAGACATCAGGCTTGGTTGACATTCATGGGAATGACATCGATGTCAAGATAAAAGTTCTGGTACACCAGGTGTTGGGAGGGTAGTTTTCGACGTGAAATTTGGATTAAGCGGCCCAAAAAAAACCCAGAACGATTTTCGGTTCGTGTTTTTTGATTGTGTCAGGAAAAGCCAAGGAGATGACGTTCAGGGCCAGGTTCCGGTGCACCAGGTGTTCGGGGGTCATTTTCGACATGAAATTCGGATTCAGCGCCCCACAAAAGGCCCCACAATGATTTTCGGGTTGGTTTTGGCACTCTTGTCAGGAAAATTCTCGTAGATGACGTCCGCGTACAGGTTCCGGCGCACCAGGTGTCCGTGGGGTGTTCGCCGATGCCATATTTGAATTCAGCGACCTAAAAAACCACCGGGCGCCGAGTTTCTCTCCTTCCCCGCGTGAATTTTGGGAGAGTCCCACGGATATGACGTTCATCGCCGTTCCTGAGCTCCAGGTCGGCTGTGGGTCAATTTAAACATCATAATCGAGATCAGCGACCTCAAAAACCCCTGGGTACCCGATTTGGGCCAGTTCTGACTCTTATTTACAAAGTTATTCAATCTTCCAAAAAGCGTCTCAAAAAATGCATTTTTGGCTGCAGCAATGCAATTTCCGGTTTGTATAAGGTACAAAGTAGCCACATAATTTTTGGAAGAGAATGCAAAAAACCGCATTCCGATCCGTCCTGTACTAAAAAAATTCCTAACTTTTTTAGTTCATTGCCTCGACTAAAAATAAAATCGTGAATTTGCTCAATTTAATTTTTCATGAATTTATAAAAATCGATAAATAGAATTTGAAAATTTGATGTTAGAGGGGATTTTCATAGCAATCTAACTTCAGACGTATAGATGCATCGACGTAAAACAAAAACACCCAAAAATTGTGCATTTTTAAAATAAAATCGAGCTAATTTTTTTTTTTTCAGCCTAAGGCCAATTTTTTTATTCAACGTCAGTATTTTTTAATCTCTTCCAATCATCGTTACACATAAATAACCGTACAAAACTTTACGGTGTTAGGAGTGTTAACATATCTTGTCTATAGTCAAAACTCTGAAAGACAAAAAAAAAAATTCTGCTTACATAGGCAACGGATAAAAGTTGAATAGAACTACTAAATCAATATTACGTTAGAGGAAGAATGTTGTGTGATCAACACCGAATGTTCAAATAAATTAACAAAGTCATCATGCTATATCACCACACCCTTTATTATCTCGATGTCAAAATAAATTTGAACCTATAATAGCCTGCCGGTATAACGACAATATATTTTACAGCCAAGAAACAGATTTTATTTAATTTGTAAATCAATTTTTTTTTTTTGCTATACAGTTTGAAAAGTTTTTACTTGTCATCCTTTTCGACATAGCAAATAAAACCTCTTCACGAATCGAAATGTAATCCAATTAAGTTTTGTAATTTATTTTCTTTTTGCAAATTTAATTAAATAAAAAATGTATAATTTATTTTTAAAGTAGTTAACTATAACATTAGTAGTTTTCTTATTTTCCTTTTTTTAAATTAGAGTAATCTACTAATCAAATCTTGCCAATTCAAATCGATTCGTATTGCATTGTGAACTTATACACGTATAATACATGTATGTGTTTTTAAGGATGAATCTACGTTTTGCTATGGATTATGATTAGTACTACATATAACAAGATCCATGTACACACATTGAAGGTTATTAAGCTTAAAAAAAATAAGTCGACATTTTTTGTTCCAGAACGAACACGATGATAAAAAAAAAATTGAAATCGGTCAGGTCTAAAGCGACCAAAATATTTTATTAGGTCTACCGCACTTTACTACACTATATCTGGCTGATTTTAATCAATTTACACATCGGTCAAGTAATATTTCAAAACCGAATAATACCACAACACACATTTTTATTCGCATCATCGATTTATTTTATATTCGAGATACATGATGTACAAGTAAAAAAGAAAATTGATTGAGAAAAGTTCATCCTTGTTTTCTCAGAATTTTATTTTCTGCTTAACTTATGTATATACAAGGGGATTATTGAGTTGGTAGATGAACACAAAACCATAATTTTTTCTTTTTTTTTATTAAACATGACTACACGACAACAAATGTTGCTGAAACCATTTAGGCACCATGGTAGTAATATCTATGAGCTAATCGAAATCATTGAATTAAAAATGTTGATGTTTTGTTTGAATTTGAATTGATTCAGATTCTTGTATGTCTGGTAATTCATTTTGTTGAAAAGTTAATTGAAAATACGTAACCCAACTTTATTTTTGAAATTAATGAGAATAGATTATAACAATCTTAAAACTGGACTACTACACTTAACGTTGGATGAACAATCAAAACATCGTACACAATTAATCATATTTTAGCTTCTGAGATTTCTACAAAATTTTACAAGAAGTACCATTTCTTAAAATTTGTGTAATCTCAGGTTACTGGTTATATTTCATATTTCCAGGAGCTTTTGAAATCACGTTTTCATCATCTCATCAGGCTATTATCCTTTAGCAGCAATAATAAAAACTGATTGTGTTTACTAAACAAAAAAGTTTTATTTTCACAACAAACATCTATGTTTGGAAAAATTATTCTTTTATAATCCAACGTACTAATAGTGTGAAAATCGTTCATAATTAGACTTTTTTATATGATAAATTGCACAATTTAATTTAAGGTAAAAAAAGTGGTTAACTGTGCAAGTTATACAGTTTTGGCCAAAAATATAAAGCACCCCTATCTATTAGCATTATATATTAATATTATGTCTTTTTAAACAATGGGTGTTAACGAACGAGTCATCCCACCGAATGCGACCCTTAATTATTGAAAATCACCAATTTTTGTTTTGTTTTAGGTTCTTAACAAGAAGTTGTAGCGTCGTAAAATTTTTTTATTTTAGTTTTGTATTTGATCGTGTGCAGTCTTCACATAAAGTGTTTTAAATCAAAAAGAGTTTTCGTAAGTTTTTTGAGAAAAAAAGTGTGTTTGTGATAATTATGCCTAAAGCGTGCCAACTCAGTGAAGGAATAAGGGCACAAATTGTGTTGTTGGATTCCCAGGGTGTAAGCCAAATTAAAATATCCCAAAAATTAAAATGCTCTCGTGGAGCAGTTCAATCTACATTGAAAAGGGTTAAAGAGACCGGGGACTATGCCTATAAACTACGCTCAGGCAGAAATCGTATCACTTCGGTAAGAGGCGATCGACAAATTGTGCGAAAATCTCTCAAAAACCGAAGAAAAACATCTGCTGAGATAGCTGCAGAGCATTTAACAGAACAAGAAGTTCACATTTCGGCACGGACAGTTAGAAGAAGGCTCCTGCAAGCTGGATTGAAAGGTTGTAAAGCAAGAAAAAAACCTTTGCTCTCACTTACCAACATAAAAAGTCACTTGAGATGGGCTCGAGAACACAAACATTGGAATGACGTGGATTGGGCGAGAGTTGTTTGGTCAGATGAATCTACTTTTGAGGTAAATATAAAAAATAAATATCAAAAAATAATTAGTCAAAAAAAAAAAAAAAAATTGTGCTATGTATTTTAAAAGAATTAATAGAGAAATTTATGTTAAATTTGATGGAATTCTTATAGATTTTTGGAACTCCTGGCGCAACCATCGTAAGAAGAAGAGTCGGGGAAGCATACAATCCTGATTGTATAGTGCCTACCGTAAAGCATGGAGGGGGTAAACTGATGGTGTGGGGTTGTATGGCATCATCAGGGGTGGGAAAACTGTTGTTTTGTGAGGGTCCGATGAACAGTACCAACTATGTTACCGTCCTCGAGGCTGCATTGAATGCCTCAATTCGACAAATCTTTAGGGAAACGGATAGTTCTTCGATAATTTATCAACAGGATAATGCCCCCTGCCATACTTCCCGCATTACGATGAGTTGGTTTCGAAAAAAACAAATTCGAGTCATGGACTGGCCCGCCCAGTCACCAGACCTAAATCCCATTGAAAATTTGTGGTCAATTTAAAAAAAAAAATCAAGGATCGCAGTATGACTTCAAAGGAAGACCTCAAACGTGCGCTGACAGAGGAATGGAAAAATATATCGAGAAATACCTGCGAAAAATTAGTACGGTCGATGAATAAAAGAGTCCTGGCTGTCATCAAAGCCAAAGGAGGACCTACAAAATACTAAAATTAATAAAATATAAAAAGTATTTCCTAAAAATATTGAGTTTTAATTTTTGTCTTCATTCGTTTTGTAGATACTGCAATTTGGGAGGGGTGCTTTATAATTTTGGCCAAGGCTGTATATTGCCCAACTTGAATCCCAGTCCCAGTCAAAATGTGCTGAGTTAAATTGTATCTAGAGTGGAATGGTTCTAGTTGAATCACAATTCTAAACTCTGTTCTCTTTAAAAATGGCGAAAACAGAAACATTTCGTTCTGGTAAGATTTTGTGCGCCATTTAGTATTTTTATGTAAGAAGAATTTTTTTATTTCGGAGCATAATTGCTAACCGTAAAATTTGTGTTTCTTTAACAATTAAGTTTTTACTAAAAAAACGATTTAGATAATTTTAATCAATGAGTTAAGAAATACACAAATGTTACGGCAATACTTATGATGATCTTTGTATAAATTAGATAATCATGAAAATTCCTAAAAATCTCAAAAACGTATGTGTAACATCAGAAACCAAAGGAACTCAACCCGTAAATCTTGAATAACTTAAAAATTCCAAAAATCTTAAACAAAATAAATTTTAACAGTGAGAGAGATAAAATCCCGAGGGTATAAAGTACCGACGGTTTGAAAAAATCACGAGGGTAAAAAAAAATCCCGAGGGTACAAAATCCCGAGGATACAAAATGGCGAGGATTCTAAATCACGATGATACAAAATGGCGAGGATACTAAATCCCGATGATACAAAGTCGTAGGGTACAAAATCCCGAAAGCCTATAAAAATTCCAAAATCTAGTTGTTGCGCAATTGATGGAATCCTCTCTAGATTTAAAGATGTACACATACACAGACGAAAAATCGTACATCGTAAATAGTCATGGTGGTTATAACATGTCACCCATGAAGGGCTATATTTTCTGGATTTTTTTTTCGGGATTTTAAGTTTCTGTATTACTTTTACTTCGGTCTAAAAAGACCGAAGTATTGAAATCCTATCAAAAGTGATCAACAATTTCGTTGGCCCAAAAACCACATTTCTCGACGTTTTCAAAGTCCCTGAGTCTAAAATAGCAAAAAAAAAAAAATGTCCGTCCCTCGGGTCTGGATGTCTATATGGCTGTACCCATGGTATCTCGAGAACGGCTTGCTCGATTTAAAATTTTTTTTTGCCAATTTGTTTCCAATACCAAGGCCGATATTTGAAAAGCTTTTGGAATCTGTGCGTCAAAAGGGTCGGGTACCTGCCATACGAATTGACCCAAAATACCTGGTTATAGAAATATTTACCAATTTTCATACGAGTACTAGTTTACGTTACTAAAATAGCGTGGTAGTATTAGGGTTAAGTTGTGAAAATGGTTTCAAAATGCCTGTAAAATTGAATTTTTTTCATTTTTTTTTTTTATGCAAAATATTTTTTCTTGATTTCTTTTCTGGTAAATTCTAGAACTTTTTTTTCGGGATTTGTTTCCCTGATTTTTTTTGAAGCAAATGAAGTGATCCCGAAAAAAATTCAATTGTATAGGCATTTTTAGACCTTTGTCATCATTTGAAATACTATTTGTGGTACATTTATGGGGGCGCTGTTAATATGTCCCACCATAAATAGTTGTTTTATATTTTTATAATCTGCTATAGGCCTTGATATCCTCGCAGCCTGAACAGGTGAAGACACAGAATAGCAGAGAATAAGTATAATGCTTAATTTAATTTTGATTATTTTTATTTCTTTTATTTTTATCGTTTATCAATCGTATACATATGATGATTGCATATTAATCGTTATAAAAATGTTACGCTTCAACGTTTATCGCCTCGTTGTATTTTTTAATGTTGTAGATGATAAACGGAAAACCGAGAATATTGATAAACACAATTTTCTGTGTATATTCTAGCGATTTGTGTTTTGGACGTTGTATTATTAGTGTTGCTTTTTTCCACTGAAAAAGGCTTTTTATACCAAATCGATTTGTTTTTTTTTAATTTCATTGCCTAATTGATTTGTACAAAAATTCTAACAAAAATAAATTATTGCACCACTTAATAGACCGGCGGATAGATGGCATTGTTGATAGGAGCGGTACAACTCCTTTGATCTGTGTCTGCAAGGTTGACGAAGCAATTACGAAGCATTAAATCTGTAATTTGTTAAAATACATTCATCGATACCATACTAATCCAACGAATTAAGTCAACCATAAAATAACTTGAAACATTTGTTGAAACAATCTAGCTTCTATGTTTGTTTTTCTTGCTACAGTCTAAACATCAATTAAGCGCATGGGCACATGATGATGGAACGAAATCTTGGTCTCCCCACCCCCTCTCACAACCGCCGATTAAAAAATAGTGGAGACAAAACAAAAAAACAAATTCCTTACAGCTTTTCAGGAAAAACTTAAGGAACGCTGGTTAGGGAATTTATATTGTTTTTTGACTAATAGATTGTCATAAAAGAAAAAAAAAATTACAACCTACCGACTCCATAGATGGCTGAAACCGGGTCGAGTCTATAATATTAACCTTCCTTTCCCAAATAATGATTTTCTTGATATTATGGGGTTTTATACCCTCGGGATTTTGTACTCTCGGAATTATGTATCGTAAGGATTTTGCACCATTGGGATTTTGTATCTTAGGGATTTTGATTTGCGGGATTTTGTCTCTCGGGAATACGTCACCAACCCATTCGAACAATCTACAAGAAATTCGAATGACTTCAACAATTTTTCTTAATAGAGACAGGCTGTTCAATCTGATGCGGATAAAGTTTATCTTATTATTATTATTATTATTAGGGGGACCATGCGGGCGATCAGCTACTTCGCACTGCGACCTAAAATATCTATTGTGTTGGCCCCTGCTTAATTATCCCTCCAGTCAATATTCAGGTTCTTAATGAACCTGACAATACTGCCTCCCGGTACGTGATACATACTATCTGGGCTTATTGCTCCCCTTCCTAGATGTTTACATGTTTGCATGTAGTTCCGCTAGAAAGACGGTAGCATTGGAGCTCAAGGACCTCGAGAGGGTTGTCCCGCTCCCGTATATTCCTACTCCTGCCCCGGGTCCCGTTTGATTTTACTCTTACGAGTTGCTGGGAATTGCAAATCACCTGTAGGTCACCCAGCATTACTACAGGAAGGCTAAATAAAACTGGAGGGTGCCTGGTATCCAGAGTCCGCATATTTTGGGCTGATTAACCTATCAGCCATTCATCTTTCGGCATATGCTATTCCACCTTAGATTAGGGTTTTTTGTCAAGGTTTTCTCCTTTAGCGCCATACTTTAGCCTGTGCCAAATGGCCAAAAATGTGCCAAGTGGCCTTAGTTACCAGTGGTTGCCACGAGGATGCAGTACGTACACTTGCGAATTGTGAACAGGTTACCCCTTACACAATTTTACCCGTCACGTAGCTGCCTAATGACAAGACCAGAACAGCTCACGTGATGCGCACCCTATACTGGAAGGTTACGGAGCTGGTAGATTAATCTACTAAGCTTTGATCCCCCCCCCTCCAAAAGACGCCAAACCACCTGAAGTTTATCTTAAATTAATTTTAGATTAAACAACAACAACAGAAATGCAAATGAATGGGTTTCAAAAGCATACATTCGGGAATTATTATGCAAGGATATTGGTTGAAATTTGAAATTAATGCTTAATTAAAAAAAAAAAAAACAAACACAAAATTTATCATGATTTAAACTATTTGAATTATTTGAGACTTTCACAAAGCCAACTCAACTCCGTAAATCTAATGCTAATCTAAGAAAATCGACATCTCAAAATTTTCTCCTAACGACAAACATCTGACCTTGATTTTTTGTTAGTGTAGTTTAACCATGATCATCCGCTAAAATTTCATAGTGAGTTTATCTATTCAAATAGTGATTATTGGAAAATTTGTAAAAATTTGTTCTTATTCATTTCTAAGAAATTCGATATCTCCAAACTACCTTCTATCGGCAAACATCACCTGACTATGATTTTCTGATAGGCCTATGTATATACTTTCAACATGCAAATCCGCTAAAATTTCATAATAATTAAAGTAGACTAAAGTACACACCTAGCCCTATCATAAAATCATAGCGAAATGTTTACGGATAAAAGAACATTTTGAGATATCGATTTTCAAACAGTCTAAATTTTAATAGTTAACCTTTGAACCGTTTATTGGAATCGGCTCTTTAAAAGTCCAAATAGTTTAATTCTTGATAAAATATGTTGTTTTGATTCTTTTTTAATTTATCATTAACTTCAAATTTAAAATTTAAAATCTTGGTATATGTTGTATATAAATTATTGCCTTGTCTATATACTGGAGTGTGATTTTTCTTAGCGACAACAAATAAGAGCTTTCGAGTTTCATTCCTATTGAATACTGCGAAATTTAGAGACACTAATCTGAACTATTTTTGGAAAACTTCAAAACTGTGTATAGCGAGAGTTTTGGAATTGAACTTTTTACTCCTGGAACTCCTACTCTCCCCACTCTCCCTCTCTTAGAAATAGTTAATCACTTTAACATAAGTGATCAAAAAAAATTCGATTTGGTTTTGTCGACGAATAAAGGTGGATTTATATTATCGGCTCGTCTCAGCACAGTTCATACCAAAAAAATTTTGTTACATGCGTTTACTATGAGAGTATTTATATTAACAGTACGTTTCCGTGCAGCACAGTACAGCGCATATCGGATCATCCCAAAAGAATATTGTGAAAACAAATCGCAAACGAAAAGCTGCGAAAGAAAAACGAAATACATAATTCGAAATAATAAATATTTTTTCGTACTTTGTTGAGATGTTGCATTCATTACATTCACAATTACAGATATTATACGATGTTGCAGAGATGTTGCATTTATTACATTCACATTTACAGATACGTATACTATATATTTATTTATTCGAAGGATAAGGAAAAAATACTAAATATTAATAATATTATTATTGTATTTAACGTTCTACGTAATCCATCGTAGAATAGAATATTCGAATGCACACCGAAATAAATACGAACGCAATATATGAACTGAACCGAGCTGATAATATAAATTGTTGATGTATGAGACGAAGCATGAATGTGCTGAGCCGCGCCGATAGTATAAATCGACCTTAATAGTAGAAATGTCAATGTAAATCCAGCTTCAGTATTTATTAACGAAATAGCCACAGGGCCCATATATTTTACGTAACAGTGGTTCTGCAAGAAAAGGTACAGGGGTTTTAAAAGTCATTGACAGGTAATCGAACTGGTCTCTAGGATATGATTTTCCAGTTGTTTACAACGATTACACGATTATTTGAAATTTTTCAGTACTTTGATTTATTTTTTTTATTAGGACTAAACTATTGAAGTTCAACATTTTACGAGATTTTGGAAGTTTCACATATTGCTTTGAGTTGCATTGACTTTGAGTTGCAATATATTAAAAATTTTTAAGAGAACTTTCAACGTTGTTAAGTAGATGTTGGCTTGGTTATCATATGGTTCGAGATATTTGATTTTTAGAGTTGTTGTGCTTGCTTGACGTTACATATTATGCAGCTTCCTAAATTGGAAAACTCATTTTGTGTTGCATAATGTGTCGTAGTGATTACTGATTACTGTTTCATGTTGAGTTGCACCTTATTAAGCATTATTCAAGCTTTTCGAAGGCTTTCGTAGAACACTGTCGTGATACAGGCCGTTTATTTTGAAAATTGTGCAAGTCTGCTTTTAAAAAAAAAGTAAGTTAATTATAACAATAAACATACATTAGTATGATCTTTTCATCGGTACACAATTAGTTCAAAATAAAAAAATATGTCCTCCCATTTCCCATCCCATTTCAACAAAATATGAATTTGCTCCACTTTCAAAATTAACGGCTCATATATGACCAAACATGTTCGCATATTCTCCGGAAAATGAGTTCTCGATGCAATGGCAAGAAAAAGTAGAAAACTTTCTGTGGGATCTTAGATGCGATACAATATTTTCACGCGCGACCTGTATGCCTATTTCATTTTAGTATATAATTTAAGATTATTCAAGATCGAATTGTTTTAGTTAGATACGGGCTGGTCCTTGAATGCGAATGTATGAGTAAAGAAATTTTGATTTTCAATACAAAATAAACACATTCTATTACAACCACCACTCGTTTTAATTTTATCTATCATCTAAAATAATTCTCAATAATAATATCGAAACCAAACATATGGGAAGCTCTCAAATATTCTAGAAAACGTCATCTTTGTAACTCAACATCATTCAAACTTACCTAAATTATATGTAACTCAATGCTATATAAATCTTGGAAACATTGTTTTTTGATAAATCTAAACTTGCTAATTTCGAGAGATATCGGGAAATCCTGAAAAGTTCGTCTAAACCTACAATTTCAAAATAATATCGATATTTATAAAAATTTCAAAATATTTCAGTAAACTTAAGATGAAAAATCACAATGAATGTAGAATAATTGGACAAATTTTATAAGCAAACTTTGCAAAACCTCGAATTCATAATCGCGAAAATTTGAAAATCTTGATAAATTGAAAAATCTTGAATTTCGAGAATATTTTCCCTCTAAGTTAACTTAACTGAGTGCTTATTTTTAATTCAAATCCGAGCAAATCTGGAATAATAAAGAAAACCTCGAATAAGATCGTAACCTACAAAATTTGGAGTAATAAACTTCAACACTTCGAAAAATCCCAGAAAATACCGAAAACTCGAATAATTTCGAAATCGACGTTCTCAAAAAAAAAAAAAAATCGAACATACCCGAAAATCTCGAATAAACTTAGATTGCCAAATCTCAAATACTCTTGAAAATATTGAACATTGTAGTCAATTTCGAATAAATAGATGCCAAGCAACTTAAAACGCTATTCATTCCCTAGATACTTATCTTGATTATTCCAAAATTCGCAAAATCTCGAATTTCGAAAATCTTACATAACTTAATGTTAATATCAACGCCATTCGATTGTCAACATCCGTCGAGTACAGACGTTCGCAGTAATAAAACAAATTTAAATAAAACAAATTAACAATAAAAAGAGGGTTCAAACCAAAAGCAATTAGCGCTATTTTGCGCATTACATAATATACAAATATACCTGTTTCAAGGTTGTGGAATAATAATGGAAAGTTTAAGGCAAAATACGGCGAGGGTACAGTTCCAGAAGACGGATCCAAAGCCTACTGAGTTGGAAATGATGCAATTTGTGGTGAACGTGGGATTAAGCAGTAAAGAAATACATACATTATATCAAGATTTGTACGATCGGTGTATATATATCAAATTTAATAGCGAACAAAATTACCAACAATTCATATTGGAAAAAACCTCACTGATCTTCACATATACAAATGGAACAACAACAGAAGTTACTGTTAAGGGTACAAGTGGTGTAATGCGTTATGTGCGGGTATTCAATCTACCACCAGAGATTTCCGAAAAAACTTTGTGTGAGGCCATGCAACGGTTTGGCAATATATTGTCCACTAGACGAGAAAAATTTGCTGCCAACTCGCTGTTACCGGTATTTTCGGGTGTGAGAGGTATCTACATGGAAATCGAACGCGAAATTCCGCAATTTATATACGCCCAAAATATAAAAGCAAGAATTTTTTACGATGGAATGAGAGAAAGGTGTTTTAAATGCGGCGAAGATAGTCATAAAAAGCAAGATTGTCCGTTATTGTGCAATACAATCAACGAGTTGCCACTACAACAACAAGCACAACAACAAACAATAACATCACAAAAACCAGATGAACAACATTTACAAACGCAAGGACAATCACAACACACACAACAAACAAGCACGTGCGACAAAAATGCGTTACCATCGACTAACAATAAAGAACCAATAAAATATAGCGATGTAGCAAAAATCAACATGCTACACACAGAGGACGAAAACAAAATTGAATCTACAAAAAAAATGGTTAACATTAGAGATCATTTGCACACAAGAAAACAGCAAACCGACTCATCGTGTATGGATACGGAAAGCGAGGATGTAGATGAAAATATTGGCAAGCGCGGTCGACCCGCCAAAAAAACAAGATACACAAATACAAAAAATAGAATTGCGTTCACAGAACAGTATAATATGGCAATGACGAGTGCAAATGCAAAAAACAATAATTTTATTGCACCAACACCACCTTCAAAAAATAAAACGGAGGGAACCGGATAGTATGGTCACGTTTTACGATGTAATCGTAAACACAATATAAAAAAATCAAAAAAAAAAAAAAAAAAAAAAAAAAAATCAATATTCATCACACGTAATTGGACAACGCGCAGCATACATTTTTGTTGCAACAAAATGCAACAATTATTATACATTGAAGGATGCAACAACAACATTTTTTATGCAACAAAATTTATTTATTTTTAAATTTATTTTTGTTAAACTAATGAATGGATTCTCCCTGCACATATTTAATTGGTATGTACAAATTGTTATTTGTGTGAATGTGAAACATGAGTGAAAGAATTATTGTTGGCCAGATAAACATACAAAGTTTTTACGCGAAAAAATGTATGTTGGAAAATTATCTGGCCAATAATAAAGTGAATGTGATGCTTATAAGCGAAACGTGGGAAAGAATGAACAAGACGTTGAATGTGAGAGGATACAGATTTCTTTCCAAACCAAGAAGCGATGGTTACGGTGGAGTGGCAATAATGTACGACAGAAATCTGACGCTTCAAGAGATACAGTTACCCGCTTTTGAGGTGATTGAAGCAATTGCCGCCTCAACGACGAATTTGGAAAGAAATCTGTTACTAGTGAGCGTGTATGTAACCCAGGTGCGTGATGAAGATGACAGGAAAAAAGCCTTGAGTGATTTTAAAAAATTGTTTGAGTGGGTGAGAGATAAAAGTGACCTGATTGTATGTGGAGATATGAATGCGCATGCGAGAATGTGGGGTTGTTTAGACAATTGCGCAAGAGGAAAACAGTTGGCCGACCTGATTCAAGACTCCGACATGGTGCTCTTGAATGATGGGAGGCCAACTAGAATGGCGAATGTGGGAGGCACGGCCAGCGCAATAGATTTGTCTATGAAAACTATTGAACTGGCCTGCCGAGTCACTTGGAATGTTGAAGAAGAGAATTTGGGTGGTGATCATTTCATGATCAAAATGATCATGAATGATAATCGAGTGTTTAGGAAAAAACGTGAATTAATGAATAATAGGAAATGGGTGAATCAAATGAATGAGATTCTCGGAGAAAATGAAATAAATCAAAGCCAGTTAGATAGTGAAATTGAACGGGTAAATAAATTGTGTACAAAAATTGTGGATATGAAAGATATTAATGTGAATGGTTGGTGGAACAATGAAGTTCAATACTGGTATGAAAGGAAGCGAATAGCCTTGCGTGAATTTAATAGGAATAAGAGTAGTGAGAATAAGATTATGTATGGTAAAATGAATGGTAAATTGAAAAAGGCTATTCGCAGAGCAAAAAGGAAAAGTTGGCGGGAATATGTGTCCCAAATGACACATAGAACCACAACTAAGGATGTATGGAGTTTGTTTAATAGGGTGAATGGTAAACATTTTAAGGTGAGCAATGTGGTATGTGAGAACCGAGAAAAAGGTGAAGAATTTGTAAGAATGGTATTGAATGTAAGCAATGATTTGAATGTAATAAATGAAGTTGATAGAATGAGTAGAAATGAAAGAATGGATTGTAAGTATGAATGCGGAGAGTTCCTGAGGGTGTTAGATAGATCAAAATCTACCACTCCAGGGACGAACCGAGTAAGTTACAAAATGATTCGGTTGTTGAGTGACTCAGCAAAACATAATTTGCTTGAGATACTCAACAAAGTGTGGATGGGATCAAAAATACCGGACAAATGGAAAGAGAGCAGGGTGGTTCCCATCCCTAAACGGGATAGAGATCCAAATGTGGCAACAAATTATCGAGGCATATGTATGTTGAATGTTTTTATAAAAATCTTAAATGGAATGATGAAAGAGCGCATGGAAGATTTTGTGAATGAGAATAATTTGTTGCCATCGACAACATTTGGATTTCGAAAGAACCACTCTGCAATTGAGTGTGTGGAAAAGTTTGTTTGGGAAGTAAGAAAGGATAATTTGAAAGCTGTTGCGGTATTTTTGGACATTGAAAGAGCTTATGATTATGTGGTTCCGTGGAAATTACAACAAATTCTATCGAATTTTGGATTTTCACGGAAAGTATGTATGTGGATAAAAGATTTCATGACTGATAGAAAAATGGTTCTGAATGGAAGTGGTTTTAGGTTGGAGGGAGTTGCAAATATTGGACTTCCGCAAGGGAGTAGAATATCTCCAGCTCTGTTCAACCTATATACCAGCGAGATACACCACATCAATACAGACAATCAAATCGTTCTGCAATTTGCAGACGATTTTGTAGTAATTGGAAAAGGGAGAAGTATTGATGTGGCGGCTCAAAGAGCGCAAAAGGGGGTAGATGATATAATTCAAAAACTTAAAATGTTGAATCTGAGAGTGAATCCTAATAAGTGTGCTTATATGAGTTACAGAACAAACGTTGCAAATGTTAATATAAGTGTTGATAGTCAAAGTATTGAACAAGTAAATGCGTACAGGTATTTGGGTATTTGGATTGATAGACGTATGAATTTTGGGAAGCACATGAAAATTTTGGCAGATAACTGCAAGGAACGTTTAAATGTGGTTAAACGGGTGAGCAAACCTAAATGGGGCGCTCATCCGAGTGTGACTGACATGTTAAGGAAGGCCCTTATATCCTCCAAAATTGGATATGGTATTAGTGTGTATGGGAATGGTTCGAAAGGGGCTTTTAGCCAATTAATGAAAGTAGAAAATGCATGTGCAAGAGTGGTATTGGGGGCGATTAACTCAACCCCAATACACACTCTGTGGTCTGAAATGGGTGATTCACCTCTCGATTACAAGAGAGAGTGGATCACAGTGAGAGAGTCGGTGAGAATGATAACAAAGAAAAATGAGTTTTGGAACGAAATGATAGTAAGATTACAAAATAGGACGGTGTACAAACCGACATATAGAACTAGTATTGCACTTGAAAACTTGAACATGTTTCTGAGTATAGGCAATGCTGGTCCGCAACCCGTTCCTAATAATCTTACTGTATGTTTGAATATGGAGGAATTTAATAAGGGAATGAATGAAGTTATCGCTAAAATTATGTTTGGGAAAATCAGTCAGCGGTACGTGCAAGATGATATAGTTTATACAGATGCTAGTGTGAATGAGAATGGAGTGGGTGTTGGTGTATTTATGCCTGGTAAGAATGTGGAAAAGTATTTTAAAGTGGACAAAAGCATCTGTATAATGAACGCTGAACTGATTGGAATGTTTGAAGGAATTAAACTGGCTGTGAATGAAGGGCAAAGGAAAATAGTAATATTTTCCGATTCCCAGAGTGGTTTATGTTTGCTAAAATGTGGAGGTGGAAGGGAAGGCAATGTGTATGTTGATTTAATTTTTGAATGTGTTCGAGACTGTCAACGTGATGTGACCATACAATGGATCCCATCACATAGACAAATCGAAGGGAATGAAAGAGCCGATATGTTAGCTAAAAAGGGTACATTGAATGACATGGTTCAGGAGTACGAAAGGAATGATGCAAGAGATGTACTTCGAATGTTTCAAATGAATCTGTGGAGAAAATGGGAGAGTGAATTTAACGAGAAAAGTCTAACGAAAGGAATGAAGTACAGCGTGCTCCGTGGTACTCCTTTGAGAATTCCGTTCTTTAAGGAGCTCAAAGGAGATACGCGAATGTTGCGAACGGTTGCGAGAATCAGGCTGAACCATGGAAATTGGAAGGAATGCTTGTGGAAACGTCATTTGAGTGAGGACAAAGATTGTGAGTTGTGTGGAAGTGTGGAGGATGTTGAACATCTCATATTGGCTTGTCCCAGATATAGCCAATATAGATCAAAGTTCAACATCCTTCGGAATGCAAGAAATTTAAGTGATTTTATGAATGAGGGTGATTTTTTGGCTTACAAGGAAATGTATGAATTTATTAGGATGAGTGGAATAACAATTTAATTCGAGATAATTAATAGCCGAAGGAATATGTGCAGGAAGTAAAATTCTGTTTAAAATTCTATTTCTAAAATTAAGTTATGAAGAAAAATATGTAACAAGGAATTTATAAATTTGGATTTTTTGGCAATATGGCTCTATTTCATATAGGAGCCAAGCCTAATAAAATAAAAAAAAAAAAATAATAATAATATCAACGCCTATATTTCAAATTTCTCCCGTGTTTTTGCCTAACCGATCCATGTATAGCTGTAAGTAGGTTTGTTTGTGTAACGTAAGATAATGTGAATATTTGCGAATCTTAATGCTTCCATAATTGCGTTTTCTCGCAATAACAACTTTGTGTAGTGAAAGTTCTTGAAGGGTTGACAATTTGTCTGATTTTAATTCTTTGGTGACAATTATTTACACAAAATTTTATAAATACTATCATTCAATATGAATTATAAACTTGGTTAAAATTCGAATTGATTTCCCAGGCAAATCCTCTCAATTTTTGCCGGCTCATCAAAGATGTGTGTGGTCTAGCGTTGTCATGATAGCAGACAACAAGCTTTCTATTGATCAATTCTACCCGGTTTTTTTAAATTACTTGCTGCAATCTGGTTAATTCCTGATAGTAGAGATTAGATCAGTTATTCGACCAGGTTCTAGAACTTCATAATGTGCGATTCCCTTCCAACTCCACCATACACAGCCTTATGGGGCGTCAATCCTGGCTTTGTAGTTATTTGTGGTGGTTCATCTTTATTTGTCATTTGACCATCATTTTTTTCAAACCACATTCTCGTATTTTACCCATTTTTCATCGCTAAACATGGTTTGCTTCAAAATGGGTCGATTATGTTGCGTTTCAGTAGCGATTCGCTGATGGAAATTCGGTTAATCCAATTTTTCATCGACAATTCATGCGGCATCCCAACATAGAGCTTCTTTGTGTATCCAGCCTTCATCGACTTTTTCAGTGATTGGTCGACCAGAGCCACCTATCTATATGCTGTTGCACTCGATAAAGCGTCTTGACCGTAACCACCACAATTTTTGTTTTCGCGCTTGGGCAGCATTTTTACCTGTTTCGCAGTAAAATTGCAAAATATAGACACATTGACGAAATACAAAACTATCTGTGTGAATATGAATAGTGTTGCCTAATATATGACATCAAGTGCCATCTAGTGACAAAAATATCTCAATACTATATAATTTGAGTTTCCTGTATTGACGCATAGATGGCGCTGTAATGAGTTATCATTATTAAATCCCGGAAATTAAAAACTTTTGTTATGCTTCAGTTCCATTTTCAAGCCGGTCATTTTGTGAAGAATGTATTTCAAATTCGTATGGCATTTTATTATCTTTCTTTGAAGGACTTATCAAGAACCGATATCAAAATGTAAATGGATCTAACGTATAAGCTTCAACTGTCTGCCTGCTTTATGTCAACTTTTATGATTGAGGTTTAGGTCTCAGAGGCAAATTTAACTTTATAAATAAAAGCTTTTAGATAATAAAAGCACGGATTTTGAAATATCTAAGCCTTTACAGGATTTTTTTCTAATATCTATTTTTCGGAGGAGCTTTTATTTTGTTTTTAGTATTTTGTAAACATTAAATTTCTCGACCTTAAAAATCGTAAATAATTAAGGGACGTTACAAAACGTTGTATATTTAGGCGTATCTTCCAAGCTTGGACGTTACTTCGAATGTTATATTTGAATAGGGACTGAACTTTTATGAAACGATTTTTTGCGAATTAACGTTGGAATTAGAAACAATCGGCCTCTTAGGTTTCCTCAGAAACAAACAGTTTTTTGGATTGGTTTTCAGTCCCCGAATAAAAGTTTTAACATAATACACTAAACTGATATGAAAAATCTCAATATTCAGGTTTTTTACAAAGATTTTGGACAAACGATTATTGATTAATCATTTTTATACAATATTTTGAGACATATTCAATGAGCTTTTCGTCGACGCATAAATTAATTGCTTGATTTTTATTATTTCGGAGCTTTGAATTCAAACTTGTTATGCTGTTTGAATATTGAACTTTTGACTTTTATACCTGAATCAGAATGATATAAAATTGGCTCAGTTTTAGTTAGTGTGGCACGATAGTGGGAACTCACCTTAATTGCTCCATGATAAACCATTAAAAGTTAAAATTTTATATTTTATTTTAGAAATAAAAGTTTCTCCAAAAATGGTTAATTTTGTATACAGCTTTAAACAAATATCTGAAACAAGACCGATTCTTGAGAAAGTTGCGCCATTAACTTAAGAAAATTTAAAGAATTTATGAATTAGTAGAATTCTTTAAATAATCCTTATAATAGAATGGCGAGCTTACACAATTAGTTGATTATTATTAAAGAAAATATTGAGTATCTCTAAGTGAGGATTTGGTCGAAAAGTTTTTTGATATAAGGCAAACAAAATTTCTCATTAAAAGCTTCTACAAAATTGTTTGAACAAAGATCCGATCTTTTAGAACCTTTTTCTTCTTCTCGTCACTACGCCGTTTTATTAACTAAATCAAGATATACTCACTATCGCGCTTCATCTTGGTTTTTATTTTAGCGTTGAATATTTATGCTACACTCTTTTAAAAATGCCATCTTACATAAAAAAAACATTACATAATAATTAAGAAAAATTTGAAAGTTACAAAGGCTTATCATTATATTTACGAGTATGGTTAGAGCAGTCAATTTATGAGAGAAAGCTTAAAACGGTTTTGTTAATTTTAATTTATTTTAGTTTGTTTATGAACCGAACATTCAGCTTGCCTTCAATACTTGAACGTAATTTTTCTGATGGTACTTGAAAAATAGCAAGGTCTGTTATCATAAGAAACTTTAGAGAATAAGTTAACCTTTATATTTTTTTTTAATGAATAAAGCTTTTATGAAATTTGTTTATAATTTCAACGTTAAGCTGTATATGATTTTCAAAATTCTCTTAAAAATTCATAGCTTTAGAGAATAAGTTAAGCTTTCAATTTTTTTCTTGATGAATAAAGCTTTTGTCAAATTTGTCTAAATTCTCTTCAAAATTCATAGCTTTTAGGGTTAAACTAAATTATAAGTTTAGATAAATCTCAGGATTTGGGGTGCTTTTATTTGAACAAAATCTTATACATATAGCAATTGTTCGGAGATAACTTGGACTTCAACTAACTATAACTATAATTCAGGAAACATTTAAGTTATTGGTTTCTTTATTATCAAATATTTAATGAGCTTTTAAACGGTGAATAACAAATTATTTACTTTATTATTTTGTTGTGAACTTTAGGAGCTTTTGATTTAAAATTGCTGATTTTTTCCATTTCCGAAGTGAGGAACTTGAGCTTTTTAGTGTAAGCAATTTACTATCTTTGAAACAAATGTATTATTTGTTTTTAACCCGCCTCCCCTTCAGTAAATAATGCTATAATCAGCACAAACACTTTGACACACTATTTATTATTCCTTAAAGTTATTAGTCGTCAAAACGTTTTGTTTGGAAACAAAAATGTATGTTGATATAATTTTTGGGACGACTCGGCGACAAAACTTCATTCTACTGGGTATTATTAACCCAGTTACATAAAATTATGATTTTCTACTCGTCAGTTGAAGGAAATGTTAATGCAAATGTAAATAATACATGAAAAATAAAATTTATTGCATGACAAATATCTACTTAAATATTTATTGAAATTTATTGACTTCTGCCAACTTTGTTTTTGTTTTAACCCAGGTATTATACTTTAGTTTTCTTTTAACCTGTCTTGCGAACAAATTTAATTTGTATATACAACGTTTCCCAACCTTTATAATACTTACGTCGTTGTGTATAATGTTAACACTTTTTGTATAATCTTGGGTACATGTACGAGCAGACACGTATGTATAAAAAGTCGATTCATTATTAATGATGTGAAAAATCAGACAGATTTAGGTAGCGGATATAGTATTTACTCAAATTTACAGGTGTTAATCGAATTAAAAACTATGCTGTGCGCTTTATTTACAATTTTGAACCAACCAAAAAAAATTGGTTAAAACAAAACTAATAATTGTAAATTTTTTATTTTAGGATTTAGAAACCGAAACATTAAAAAAAAAAAAATATTTTTGTATTGAAATTTAATTGAAGTGATTTAATAAATAAACTAAAACACAACAAAAATGTCTGCACCCGAAAGATCACGTTCAATACCGCGCAAACCACCGGCCGCACCATTTACAATGGGACCAAAAATATTTAAAAAGTGTAAAAGTGCAACATTTCAGATTGATGGAGCTACTTATACAATAGGTGAGTACTGTATATATTAAAATTTAATAAAAACTTTTTGTTTTTGTGTAACAAATTCTAGATAAATTAAATTTAAGCAAGTTTGAATTTGTTATGTAAAAAAAATAGATTTATCAATGATTTCCCTCTTGATGAAGATGAGGATGAAGCTTTTCTTGTTTATTTAACTTTAATTAAATTTTAATTGATACCATTACATAAACATTTTTATTTTTCTATTGCTCAATGCATTAAGCGAAAATAAAATTTAATCAGCTCGTGTGTCAAGGATATCCCATTAAATGTTTAGTTGGGTGCAAATTTTTACAAATTCAGTTAAATAAGTCTGTCCCTGACAAACATTTTATTTTTTTTATTTTTTTAGTTGTTTGTGTTTTTTATATTTACAAAAAAAAAAAAAAAGATACAGAACCAACAGCTCTAATTCAGAGCGCGCATATTTCATTATTTTGTGTTAACAATAGCAACAACTTTATACTGCTTCAGGTTGTGTGTCATCGTGTACAACACACAATATACTGTAGTTTTCATAATGGCACAGTATGGTAGCTCTAAATAAACGACAAATTTATTGTCAAATATGCTATATGTCTTTTTTTTTACATATCAATTATGTTTGCCTTATGTACCATGAATGGTACATATATAGCCGGAAATATACAGAATAAAAAAAACATTTTGTTATACTCAACAATACATATTGATCGACATGACTGTAAATAGAATTATTGTTTGTGATGGACCATTGTTTTGTGACAATAGAAAATTAGATTTGTGGCTCGTAATAGTAGAGTATTCAATTAAATTATTGGCTTCATTAGACTAATCAAGCGGCATTAGAAAACCTTTCGTCGAGAGTGAGCTGAAAATAATTTTTCAAAATTTCAAATTTAGAGTATATATCAGTATTTGTACTGTTTTATGAATTTTTGTAAGGAATAATGTTTTTTTGAACTTTGTGAAACCTTTTTGACTAAAAGGTATACATAAATTGCTTAGGATGATAAAGTTTAATTGCATCAACTTATGAATTTCCGGTATAAATGAAGTCTAATTTCACAAAAACCGCATCCCCAAGCGCCATGATCCAGAACTATAAGAATATATAGTGCCCTGTAATTCGCAACTGAGTCAAAACCAGAATAAACTCCATAGCTAGTGGTAACTTATAAAACAAGCTCCGTTAAGCTGAAGAATTTCAGAATTTCCCAAAAGTTCTTCTAAATTGCTAAATCCAATAGCACTATGAAGTTTGCAATTAAGATGATTCTTCTAAGAAGTTTTACTATCCAAAATAACAAGATGAAGACAAAATTGTTTTTCTAAAACCAGATTGTCGCATTTTAACAAAAACATTCAATGATAAGAACTATAACAGAGATGCTTAGTTCTTGTGAAAAGTTGATTTAGACACCATTCCACAAATCGCACACCCTACTCTACAGGCATGTTGTATGGCTCGATGGGAGAGTGGAAGATTGAGGCACAGTACATATGTATATATAAATATATATATATATACATATATACCATATATATATTATATATATATATATATATATATATATATATATATATATATATATATATATATATAATATATATATATATATATATATATATATATATATATATATATATATATATATATATATATCTATGGGGAATTCTTTTTCAAATCGGCCACACCCCCTCTGCCCATTTCAATTTTAGGGAAAAACAATTTTTGAGCACACGAAAAAATTCATCAAGAAGTCTAGTTTACCGTTAGGTGTTTAAAAAAGGAAACAAATTCTAACCTCAAAAAAACTATCTAAAGTGAGGTATCTCGCAATAAAAAGCCATTTTTTAGTCAAAAATGATCGAAAAAACTATAATTCCTCAATAATTTTGACCAAATTACTCATTAAAAGTATTTTGGGTATCGCTGAACAAGAATCCGATATCAGATTTCAAATTAAAAATGGCGGACCTTAATTTCAAATTCCAGATTGCGGTTCCAAAATGTTGGACAAATATTTTCTCATAATTGACTGATTTTTAAAAAATTTTGTAAACGGAAGTTTTTAAGGTCTCTGATAACGAATTTGAGCTCAGGTTTCAAATTCAAGATGGCGGATCCAAGATGACGGACATTACTTATTTATCATCGAATTTATTCAAATTTCCAATTGCTAGCTGGCATTGTTTATGGTTAGAACTAGGGCGGTATCTGATCGCCTTCGAACCTCTAACTTTCTTTCTTGATTAATGAAAACATCTTTGGCAAATGCTTTCGCTTATGTTAGTCTTACGACGATTAACCGGCTTAAAATTCGAATTTCTCGAAATTATTTCGGGAGATGTTTTATAAAACTATAAGAAGTCAGAAAATGTAAGAATTTTTTTTTTTTTTTTTTTGAACAAAATTCAAAATAACGTTAATTGTAGATAGATTATTGGAATATCGATTATTCTTAGATCTCTGCATTTACTAATTTTGGTTCGCCCGGGGATCTCATTTCCCAGTACCTTACTTGTTAAAGCTTTCCCCTATCCACCACCTGGGGGGCGCTCGATGCGGGGCTAGTACTCGATACGAGTCTGTCTTCGTCTATGTCAATTCTGTCTGTCTGTCCATCTATCTGCAAGGTGTAGCTTATCTAAGTCAATTTCGTCTTTCTGTCCATCTGTCTGTAGTGTGATTGTTTTTGTGTTTTTAAATTTTAATAAAACTTAACAATGAATTACTTCTTTGATTCTAGTGACCAGTGATTTGCATTTTCTTTCGTAACATTAGACAATTTTTTAATCAAAACTATTCCATTTTCTGTACGATAAAACCGTGGTTTTTCGAAATCTCAGAAACACCCTCGCAATTAAGATATCTTCGATTCAATTTTCGCCTCATTTTGTCATGAAATACTTTATCAAAGTATGAAATATTAATATTATCGAAACTTTTTTTTGCCCAGTTGAATAGTGCTTGGAGAGATAATATTGCCTCAGACGGTTTTGCCGTAAGGCTTGCCTTGTAGGCTGACCTTTTGAAAGTAGCATCTATTCCATCATACTTGCTGTTTTCATGTGCAGTTGCTGTGTAATGCCATTCTGCTTCAATATTAAAATCTTTTTTATAATTAATCAAATTGTTTATTTGAAATTTATTTTTAAAATTTTGTTTAGCGCCGTCAGTACAATAACAAATTTTTTGAATTCTTTTAACCTTTTTTTTTATTTCTGGTATCAGTAGTGTTTGAATAGAATATACAGCTGCAGTGTCATGTTTCAGGCTATCAGACAAAAAAATCATACTCTGATGTTCAAGTTCATCATTTTCTCTGTAATAGAAAATCACAGGTACCACTGTACATTGGTTATTGTTGAAATGCCTGGGAAGCATCCTGACACACATAAGCATAATTTTCTGAGAAATCAAACATTACAAGTATTTCATGTGGGCTAAGATTTTCTTTTTTTTTGATTTATAAACTGAGTCTGCTACTTTGCTATGTCAGAATGAACTTTCATAGTATTTAGCTTATTGTCTAGATCAAATAAATAATCTTCAACACTCAAGGTCTGTTCGGTTAATGTTGCTCTATCAGTTGCAGTCCACGATGAATATTTTATATCAGAAATAGAAGAATCTTCTAATTGTTGACGTATTAATTGTACTTCCATAGTTCCTGGACACGATGCATTTATATATATATATATATATATATATATATATATATATATATATATATATATATATATCTATCTATATATATATATATATATATATATATATATATATATATATATATATATATATATATATATATATATATATATATATTTATATATATATATATATATATATATATATATATATATATATATATATATATATATATATATATATATATATATATATATATAGAAATATGTCCATCTGGGATTGAACATATACGTCACGAGAGATACTTGCCACATGAAGTGACCCAAAACTACGTGTATATTAACACATTGGGCCTTGAGTTTAGGATGGATTTGGGAGTTGAGTCAGTGTTAAGTTGGAGTTTAATTGAGGTTGGGTTTGAGTTTAGTACGCGGTTCAATTGGATGTTTATTTATATATTGAGTTGAATTGAGTTGAGTAATTTACGCATTTATTTTTTCAGGCATTTTTGGCATTGGGTTTGGGGTTTAGTTAAGGACTGAGTTGGGAGTATATTTGAGGTTCAATTGGAGTTGGATGAGGCTGTGTCAGCGGCTCAGTTGGGGATTTATTACGGGGTTGTGTTGATGGTGAGCTGGAAGCTAGCTTGGATTGTTTTAAGTGGAGCTCATGTACGCAAGTAGTTTTAGGACCCATTAATTCGAGGTTTGAGTTGGGCGTTGAGTTATGGGTTAATATTTTACTTATATTTTTTGTAATTAGACATTTCACCACGTTGGTTACAGTCTTAACGATTATCAGCCAAACTCGGCCGTCACTACCACAAACAGAATCATTTTACCATTCAATTCGATCACGAGGCCAGTGGTGAAATGCCTTCTTCAACTAACCACACAAGCAATCCCTGAATCATAAGTGTATTCGACTCTTCAAGCGTGTATGCGTTCTTACAGATCACTCGACGTATATGATTAGTGAGCCCTCATAATGAGGTGAGTGATGAACTATGTTTATCCATTCTATTCTTTCATTTAGTCAAAACCTATCTACTTCCTGCACCCTCAAAGGGCAAATACAATTTGTTTAACTCCCGGTGAGCTATAACGAAATTGGATCCGTAGTCAGAATAAACCCTTTTACCGTATCCACGATGCCCTATAAATCTGCGTAATGCAGGTGAAAACGATTTAGTGGACTGATCGCTTGCCAATTCTAAATCAGCGGCTATAGTACTAAAACATTCGAATACGACACTTTTACACAAACTACGACTATGAATGCTTCAAAATTTCATTCATACCTTGAACTTAGCTGTTGGACCGGCATGCAACTGTTATTTAAGTTCATTATAAGCAATTAATCTTGAGAGCATGTGATGACTCGATAACAGCATTTTTAAGACGACCGTCCACGCGCAATAATCATACATCGTCAAACAATGGTCATATGTTTGGGCACTTTGACGTTTAATGTGTTTCATGTCACCGGTGAATTCTACAGTTTCAATGTTCCTTACCAATCTTTTCAATCAATTCATCTACGTTAATTTTAAAACTTCTTGTAGTTCGAATAGTTTGAACATATCTGAACATGAAACACAAAATTCGGATAAATTGACAGGAATCTGAATAAAGTTCCACCAACTCTTCAGTTTTGTTTGCGACAAATGTTTGAGGTGGTTTTGCTAATTCTAGCAGTTTGGATTTTATATCCTTAGGAGCTTCAGGAAATGTTTTTTTTAGGGATTAGACAAAAAATCTGGACCAGAATTGATCAAACATTTGGTTTAGGTCAGTGTTTTGATCCAAACGTTTTTCTAACCATTTATATTGATTTTTATTATTTTTATTTTTTTGTAACTGATAATGTGACTTGATATCGCCCACTATCCATTCTAACAACGTTCTGATTGAAATGTTCCAAACAGATACTTTCTTCTCTGGCTTATTTGGAGACATTGTTGACCTTATCGAGATCAAAGAATTTCTTTATTTTATCGTTCACTCAATTATATAGCAACTCGTGGGGCTCATCAAACCCTGGATTGGCCATTTTCACCTCATTCCACAAAATACTTAAATCGCCATTTTTATGGTAACCTGGGATATATTCTGAAGTTTTAGGAAGTACCAAGAACAAGAACTGCTTTTTGATAATTAGTGTATACTTTAACTTAATTGTAACTTGCACCTAATACTTATCCATCCATGGGTTTTTCATATTTGATGTAGTGAATAATAATTCGCTATATCAGAACGTTCTTGCCAGATACTTAATGTATGTGGCTAGAGTGGAATTTTTTGTAGTTTGGTCGTAGCTGCCTGATGAGTAGATCATACTTTTCAGTATGAAACCATACTACCAACAGAAAGAACTCATGGAGAGTTCTCATTTTTACAGAGTGGTACATTGGTATAACTCTTTGGGCCTTCAGCCAAAATTACGGGGACGGGGGGAAGATATTTCTACTTTTTTTTCAGTAGATATATTATGAGCGATTGGCCTCTGTATTTTTCTGATTTACCAAATCGAAAATATTGGGATTGCCATGAACAATCAATATATTTGTCTATAAAAAATGCCGAAAAATCAACTGATAACGTTTTTCTTACGAATATTTTATTGTGTTTGCCGAGTTTCAAATTATTTTTCTCAATAAAAAACTTTCAATATGATCTCATACAATGCCGATACATGCAAATTTTGAATCGATAAAATATTGTTATAATTGTCGTATAAAGGGTTTTCCAGGCATTTTCGTACTACTCTGAAAAAATGTGATTAATTAATATGTTATTTGTATCATTAATGCGACGCAGTTGATATTATAAATACGTCACTTAAAAACGTTATTTCCCTCCGTAAATACGTTATTATAGTTGTGTTAAATATTTCCCGTAAATCTTTAGTTGCTATTGTTCAACCCAATAATTTTTTAGATAATAGTAGATCTTTCGTTCCTTCTGAGTCAATGTTGTTTCTGCAATATTTTCATGGTGTATTTTGTAATTCTGGAAGCAGGTTGTTGAAATTTCAGGATTTTGGTATGAATTGAGGTACTGGTGCTGCATTAGCAATTCCGACACAGATTATACAGAAACCTAGTTTGGTGATCTTCTAAGTTTCATATTTCCTTCTGATTAATGTTCTGCGTTGGTAGGGTTGTCAATCTCTGAACAATTGTCATCTATAGGCACAACGCTTACTTTTTGAATTGCCCGTTTTAGGGTAATTTTTCTTTTAGAACGCAGTTTGTCTACTCGGATTTTATATTATATTCTAGGGTACAGTTTCTCATTAAGTGCATGCGAAGCACACGTCTCTTAAATTATTTCTGAGTTAGGTCTAGAAATTAACGGTTAACCGATAATGAAATGCCCTGGCGTTATAGCGACTTTATCTTCGATGTCTAAATATATAGAGCACAGCCCCCTGCAAATGAGACATGGTTCGATTTGACTGAGTACTATTTACGGTTCCTCAAAACAGTCTCTCCTAGAATTCGTTTTAAACGGGCTTTGGCTGATTTTACAGCAGCTTCCCAAAATCCTCCAAAGTAAGGAATTGCACTACTTGGTGTCGGCCTTTAATTATTTGTCCGCACATTTAAATGTCGTACCGCAATTGCTATATATGTGGCTGCACAATCCTTGCCGAGCATTAAATCTTCTGAGTGCCGCTACGAAGGGATTTGTTTTTATTAAATCGCTGACAGCTTCTAAATATACTGCCTTGTTACCTTGCAGACGAAAGGTGCAGTTGAAGCTTATAAACCTTTTAACTATGTCTTGTTAATCCATGTACTCGTATGAGTAAAGAGCCGAGATGTTGTAACTTTTGATAAAGGTAATTCTCCTATTATTTGTGTTGCTCGAACATCGGACATCTTTATTAATTGTATTTTGAATTACTTGTTTGGCATTTATAATCAAATATTGTTTTCTTATGTAAGTGGGGCCTAGCTGACATCCTCCGTTAAATATTTTTGCGTGTGCATCTTCGATTATTAACATTTTCATATGATGAACTTTTTGTAGAATAATTGGATGCTTTATTTCGAATGCGACAATCGAGTTATTAATTTTTCCATCTGTCCATGAATGCGTTTAATTGCCATAGAGAGCCCTCCTTGTCAACAACTCATCTGTACAGCCTCTATTCCTTCTTGGAAGCCTAATGTTTGAACGTTGGCGATTATTGTGTTCCGACTATTTGTTAATTCTGTTGACGATAGTTCACCACTTATTCGGTCTACAGGCTGCTTATACCTAAAATTATTTATGAAATGTTTTGTAAACGCTACTGTTCTTGGCACTTTTTTGTAAGTTATGGGTATTTTCCCAGACAGTTATGATTTTGATTTTCTTTCCTACTATCATTCTCAAAAGTAGGGTTTTTATAAGTTATCCTTCATTTCCTCATGTGTGAAACTTTGTGAAACGGCATCAGCTAGGTTATCTTCTGATTTTACGTTTAAATATTTAGCTTGGCTGACGAGGGCGATGGTAGAGTCTAGGTATGCACGTACGATTTTGTTGATGTTTCCAATGACTGTTGTAAATTCTTCATTAGGCTTGTTAACAAAACCGTTCCACATAATTCGAATATTGGAATGGTTAATTTTTAACCTATACTTTGCCAGTACTCAAAACGACTTTCCTGTACATGACCGCAGCGTATGCCATATCGCTTTAAGTTGCTATGTGTGGCATTTATCAATCTAGGAATTTTAATACGTGTTAGTAATTGCAGTGGTTGTTGAAAGTTTAACCACCCATTCTCTAAATGTTATCTTAACCTTTCATCTCAGCCAATGTGTTCCTTCCGAATCTTTTGCATTAATATGGTAAAAATTTCTCCTTAAAACTTCTGTAGCTCTAGGAAAGATGGTTTCCTCATGCTGTGATTGCTGGTTTCCACTAACTGGTCCTAGTTTCTGGCAAATTATTCTCTCCCATTGTTCAATTTTTTTTTTACTAATGCAGTTGCTAGTTTTGGTTCGCATCTATATGAGCCAAGTGCTATAACACCTTTTGCAGAGGTCTGCCTTTGTTGCTAACTCATTCCTTCATTTTAGGCTTAGATTTTTAAAATCTAGTGGTTCCATAAGCACCCCCTTCACATTTGAATTTACATTTGTTGCTGCCACTCATTTCTAGCGACTGGAATCATATTTCCAGGCAACAAAAAAATTCATATGACTCAAGTAATTTATAAGTTACCAACATTTTCAATAACAAGGGATCCATGATGTTACGTTGATCTCTAAATTTGAAATACATTGCAAAGTTTTTCTCGCCGTATCGATCGGTTTCCTTAGTAGTGCTGCTGATTCGGTTTGACTTGGCGGTATATTCATTCAAGTCTTTTAATATGTGAGGATATCAGTAGACACCTATTGCTGTATCGATGTTGTGGCATTTCCCGTCATGCCGTGTAATGATCCTCAGTGACCTTAAATGTGTCTAACAAAGTAGCTGTTTGGTCTACTACATTACTTTTTAAATAGTACATTTTAGTTACTTTTGGTGGATCATTGTTATTATGCACAACTTGAGTGAATATATCTCTGAATGTTATTCATTGTAGATAATTTGTATATGAATTAATCCTGGAAATTTCTCAATAAAATCTGTTGTGGATTATTGTATGCTTTGTGGTTTCCCTCAATATGAAAACTAGAACCAGGCACTAGTTTCAACAGATATGAATATTTCTTTTTAAGTTTTATTTTCTGATATGTTAAATAAATCGTTTTAGCTGTTAAAAGCTGTTGCTATCCAACTTGCTAAAAATATAATTGCTTAAATCTTTCAAACTATAGAACGATATCTTTATTACTAATCATGGCTAAACTACTAGAGAAGGTTGCCAAGGCTAAAATTTCTGAATTTTTAAGTTTAATGTAAGGGGGCTGGAATGATGGTTTAAATGCAGGTGCTCTTTTTCTGAATGTATCCAAGGCCTTTTCCATGGTAGTTCATATATTATTGAATAAATTATTAAATGTTGGATTTAGGGGAGTAAGTTATAACTGGCTCGACAAATGTTTGTCAAACAGATCTCAAGGAGTCAAAATTGGAAGCAATCTAACTGAAGAAAAGTTTTTAACAACAGGTGCACCACAGAGATCGGAAGTACATTACATTTGGCCACATTCAACAACAATTTGTTCTTAAACGATCAACTGCAAACTTTGTATATATCTTTGGAATATTTTCATACTATCTACGTAAAGAAAGCAATGTGCCAATAAAAATGCTCCATATCATCATTAATTTTTAATTAATGAGAGCAGAAGTTACATGAAATAAATACGAAGCAGAGCGCGTTGTGACCAGCCGAAGATTGATACTATTTGACATGGATGAACTCGCTAGTTTCTCTAGTTTATAGATAACAATCGTTTAATCGTACTACATTACGGGCCCTCAATCCTGCTGTATAAAACAGAAAGAGGCCAGATTGATAGTTGTATAGATCTTCCCGGATAAAGTCCATGTTGTGTAGCCAAAATAAAATATTTTACACAAAAAAACAAAATCTCTGCACTATGGCTTTGAAAAGTTTCGGTACGGCAGGAACTCCTTGATAAGTGCTAATTTCACATCTGTTCTAAGATTTAAAATTTGGAACAATGAAAGATATTGTTCAGGGATCAGGAAGAGTTAAACTTTCAGCACATCAATTTTTTTTTGTAATAAATTAAAGCCAGTGCGATTACAAGTAACTGGAGACATATTGTGTGATGAAAATGACGCTGGGAAAATGGTTCATGAACGGATTCAAAATATTTAGCGAACATAGGGCTGACTCATCGGTAAAAGTAACCCAACTTTCCTTTTACGATTTAGGAAATTCCAGATGCAAAATGTAATTATTTATTATAAAGGAACCATTTTAAAACTTTAAATTCTTTTCGGGCTGCGTCAAATCTATGGACTAAAACTGAACACATCCTCACCACATGCCAGTCTTGAATATTTCGTTGAACAATAAAACGGTTTCGTTCAAATTTGTTCACACCTAAAGAACTCCCAATGCCTAAAATCAAAATGAAAAGAATTATCAAGGGAAAATTAGGTATAAGGTAGTGTTGCATCTTTCATGAAAAATATTCATCATTGTTGGAGTATGGTAGATGCTCCCACGTCCAAAACACCAAATCCAAAAATTTTCTTAGAGTGTTGCTGATTTCGTCAACTACTTTGTTGATATGCTAAATCAAATTAGTTTCAGAATTGAAATTTAAAAATTTTTTGGCTTTCCTCGATTAATGGGGATATTGTAGCTTGCCTTCAGCATATGTGCCAGATTATCCTTTAAAAAAAAAATAATGTAACCTTAGTCTTAACATCCAATAACAGTGAAAGTTATTAATATTACTTATTATTATTGTTAAATCAAAGCAACTAGCGCGGTTTAACATCATATAATATGATGGAAATAATTATTTTGTACGTCCTGTAACGACGACTATTTCTAGCCGCCCTGTAACCACAAAATTTCATAAATATTATAGACTTCAAGTATGTAATAAAAACATAATTATATGAAACCACTGTTAGATGGAATCTTTTATTTTGGTAAAAGCCATAAATTATAATTGACAATAACAAAAAACGCTTGACAACAACAACAATAGTCGCTGGTGTGTAATAAATATTGGTTTAAAGCTATTTTCCAGGTTATTAGCACAATGTCAAATTTGCGTTTATAATCAGTTATTCGGATTTTAATAGAAATATTAACCCTTTCAGGAGCATACTATCAAATATTAGAAAGTAATAGATTGTGTTCAAAAACGTTCATTTTACAAGTACAGTTCGAAAAGCCTCAGTGGAGACGTGGCAATGGACAATTATTTTCGACCTCAAAGCCATACAGATTGGTAAGTATCATTGTGAACATACAAGTACACACCACACCTACATATACAACAGGTATAATGATGAAAATTGCGGTTATACACAATGAAATTTTGTTTTTGTTATTTACAATTTTAAATTGAATTTTTATTTTTATTTATTTTAAATTAATATTTTTCCAATATATATTCTTACGTATGTTGAATGTGCCCAACTTAAATAGCAACGATATCGATGCCAATTTATAGTAGCTTTATTTTTCATCCCATGTGTATACTACTTATTTTCAAAGCAAAGGTATCTCAATGATACTAACAAAAACAAATATTTCGATTTAAATGGTTATCCTAATTAACACTCATTTTGTATACCAGGTTTTATGTATAACCGGGTACATAGAATATAAGTTGTTTTCTGTGAGCTATTTTAAGTTTTTCAATTATCGTAATGATGGAAAATTTTATATTTTGTTCGACATTGTTGAACAATCTAGTGTATCATTTACAAATAATAAATTAGATAAGATAAAATAAATTATTTTATACACATCCGATACATTGATGATGTTCTAGGAACTGTGGAGTTTTGTATCATTAATATAGTTGTAGTACTATATGTTGTGTTTCTTACTTAGTTAGTAGTATAGCGAAATTGATGAAATTAGTTTGAAGTTCGTAAACTTTTTTAATGATTTAATTAATTTAACAGTTGTTATATGTATTGGTATAAATAATAGATGAGAGAAAGTTGATTTGCATCGTCAGCATATCAGAAGAACTGTCAGCTGACATAACAATAACAACAATGCTGTTAAATCGTCAGCTTTATAGTCAAATTGTCTATAATTTTGATTGTGAACGCTCCCAAATATTTTGTGGTTGTAACTCTAATTAAATTTGATTTTACATTTTACATTTTACATTTTACATTTTACATTTTACATTTTACATTTTACATTTTACATTTTACATTTTACATTTTACATTTTACATTTTACATTTTACATTTTACATTTTACATTTTACATTTTACATTTTACATTTTACATTTTACATTTTACATTTTACATTTTACATTTTACATTTTACATTTTACATTTTACATTTTACATTTTACATTTTACATTTTACATTTTACATTTTACATTTTACATTTTACATTTTACATTTTACATTTTACATTTTACATTTTACATTTTACATTTTACATTTTACATTTTACATTTTACATTTTACATTTTACATTTTACATTTTACATTTTACATTTTACATTTTACATTTTACATTTTACATTTTACATTTTACATTTTACATTTTACATTTTACATTTTACATTTTACATTTTACATTTTACATTTTACATTTTACATTTTACATTTTACATTTTACATTTTACATTTTACATTTTACATTTTACATTTTACATTTTACATTTTACATTTTACATTTTACATTTTACATTTTACATTTTACATTTTACATTTTACATTATGCCCGATATATCATAGCCATATTGTGGAAACCATTTCTACAGTGACGACCAAACTAGTGTTTCACAAATTTTTACCCAATATAAATCACTCTGAACTTTACTTTTATCAGCTTTTGCACTATTACGCAAAATAATGAAAAATGTATTTCCCTCATATTTACAAAACTTGGGATTGTAATCTATACTTAAATATTCAAACAAAACAAATATTAATAACAACAAAAATTGATTGACAACAACAACATTTTTCCCTCTTGTTTATATGAATTTTATTGTTTTAATAATTTTAGAAGTGATTTTCATAAATATTGAAATAAAAATCATAGCGTTTGGTGGTATTTTAAATAAGGGTGGTTCTGATATTGACGTTTGCAATCCAAATTTCTGACAATTCTGAATATATTAATAGCTATGAAATGTATAGTTTTATAAAGTGTTATTCCCACTAATATCATTGTGAAATTTACATAAAAGCTCTCATTTTCATAAAATAAAATTCTTCGTTTTTAGTATATACCGGGTATGGGTATATTATTATGGTGAAGATGGAAATTTAAAGAAAATTTTATCGTTTTTTTAACACTGATTTGTGTCAAGCACGTAGTTGCTCTATTTTTTTCGGTTGTACTATATATAGTTTTTGTCTTATCAGTTGGAATGTTTTTTTTTGTTTGTTTTATTTCGTAAAGTTAAGTTTGTGTTTTAAATATACAATTACAGTTTAAATGGGTGGGATATTATAATACTACATATTTTGTTGTGATAGCATTGAATGGTTTTAATAATATTTTTGTGAAATGGATACATTTTTTGTTTAGCTGGGTAAACGACTCGGAAAAAATAAACGGTTTTTTTTTGGGCGTCTCATAAGATTTATGAATATAAGAGGGTAAATCAGTTTTATCGCGTTTTGATATATTATGCAACAAGGTCGTACAAGCATATAAGAAACTAAATTTTATAGGGAGCTCTCTAAGGATTTATATTTTAACTGTTCAGGTTTCTAAATATTTGTACAAGCACTGTCCTCAATATTAACAAAACAATCAAAATGCAATTTTGCATTTGGCTTGTGTTACAATATTATGTAACGACTAAAGTTCAAAAGTGCAAGTGTATTTGTAAACAAAGTTTGATTTTTTTTGTGCATCACATGGTATCGTTCAAGTATAGAAATTTAGTTTAATTTCAACTTTTTTTTTAGTTTCAAATTTACAAAATTTCAAAAAAAAATTTGTTGAACTTTTCCTATGTTGTACGACAAACTTTTTTTTAGTTACGTATTATTTGGTACTATACCGTATACGTACTTAAATATATTCTATAGGTGTATAGACATTCATATTTGAAAATTTATACAATCATGTTATGCAGATAAATATGAATCTGAAAATAACACACAATAATTTCTACATTTTTGCCATCACATTTTCACTTATAAAGTTTTGCTTATTTTATGGAAATTTACTTAGTTGAGATGCATTGAATTTTTGATGTTTACACGATAAGTTTTCGAACATATTTTATTGATTTGAATAAGGTTAAATAAATTTGAATATGTGACACTATGCGCGGTGATTTTCTTTCTTACCGGTTACCGATATAAAGTTTCTAACAAAAAATATGTAGACAGCTATGTCTACATACTACAGACATGAATTGATGAAAAGAAGATTACCACTGTCTAGATTGTATTTCCGCTTTAAATAAGGCAACACAATTCTTGTTTAATTTAATTAAATCGAAAAGATTAGGTTTAATACAAACGAACCTAAAATTTTTTATTGATACTTAAAACAAAATGAGGCCCCAGTAACTTTTGGCTCGCGTAATTTGATGTATAGCTCTGTAGTAAGTAATTATGTGCAAGAGACAATTCTTATTGAAGTATTTAAAAGGTAGCTGATAGTAAAATTATTTGTTATCAAATTACGATAGTTTTGATAAAGTAGATCGCTTCATTTATCAATCAATAATATCAAATCGACCAAAACAATGAACGATTGTCAAAGAAGGAAATTGGACGCCAGTTTTTTCTATAATACCTGGACGATTAAGATGAGTAAACTAATGAAGGCAGACAAATTTTTGTAATTGGGTGTTTGAGTAGTCCCCTACTTTGATATCGTTGTGTTTCAATGGACACTTTGGCAAGCGGTTTAAGGAAATGAGATATTCTGTCTGTGCTAAATTCGAAATGTTGGAACGGTTGCTGATAGGGATAATCGATTGATTATTAAGTGCGTTATAACTTACTCTGGTAGCACTGTAATTGGCTATCCGATGTTTAATGCGCAAGTGTTACAGGTTGAAAATTAAGTAGAGCTTCAATTTGGGTTGAAAGTGTATTTAACTCCTATTACCTCGACAGAACTGGTCGTAAGTGGAATTTGATGTACTTTACTAATACCTCAGAACTCTCTTTTCTATCCGTAATAGCAGTTGTTGTTGAAAATATTTTCCGATTCTGATCCAATCCGAGATTCAAATATTACGATGTAACCTTAATATGTAACCTTAACTTTCGCGCTTTGCTGATTTTGATTGGGTCAGCTTAGTCTACGCTTGGCTGTTGGGTTAGGTTGACCCGTGGTAGTGACAATTGTACAATTAGTTAGTCCCTCTTGTATTATTTTCTTCAGCCAGAAGCATATTATGCTGTTGTATGGCACTCGTTGCTCAAAATTCTCGCAGCGGACATTAATATTCGCAGCGGTCTAAAAAATTATTACATATTTTAAGTCTTAAATGGCCTGTATGTATTATAATTGCGCCTACAGTAGTTATAGTTTATGGAATGTTTTCGATCATATGGTTCCTTTGCGTGTTCTACTAGGCCACCTATTAAAGGACCAACAAATCTGTGACTGTAATTTTTTATTTTTTTTTTTAAACGTTGCCAATGGCTTTATTCTTGAATCTTTCTACATAAGAAACTCACATGAAGTAATCAAATCTTAACCTAAAAATTATTACATATTTTAAGTCTTAACCAATGTTAATACTTATTGTTAGTGCTCACAATTTAATTAATTTAGACTACACTTATACGTATATATCGAATTAAATTTAGAGGTTCACAGGTTCATCAGTTCGAGTGGATCTGTTCTTCTCAGACGTGTAAATCGCGGCTGTTTTAGTATCTCCCTGGCCAATTCGTTGGGATGTGCTTCTAGTTTTGAGTAATATTTCGAACTGAATTCTTTAATATTTTCTTTAACGGTTTTGATCCCAAGGTCGTCATGTATATTACTATTTCGAATGTACCACGAAGCATTGGTAATACTGCAAAGTATTTTCGCTTGGGTTCATTGTAGGAGTTCTCTGTTTGAAGCGCTGGTGGATCTCCATAACTGAATACCATATGTTCATATGGGTTTGATTATCGCTTTGTACAGTAAAACTTTATTGGCTAATGACAACTGAGATTTTCTTCCCATCAGCCAATACATTTTGGAAAACGTAATTTTTATTTGGTTGCGCTTTGTTTCAATATGATTTTTCCACGTTAACCTTCTATCCAGATGCAAACCTAAGTATTTTACTTTCGTTTGTTGAGGAATATTTTTACCGTTTAATTTCACTGGTGGGCGCAGGTGCGTTTTTTTAGCGTGAATGTGACATGCGTTGATTTGTTTTCGTTCACTTTTATTCGCCATGCCTTCAGCCAGTCCGCGACTTTGTTTAAATTATTCTGTAATCCCTTTGAGGCAATTTCAGAATTAGTGTGAAACACCAGGATGGCCGTGTCATCGGCAAATGTTGATATTAATACTTTTTTGGTTACATGTATATCAGCTGTGTACAACCAGTATAATATTGGTCCTAGAACGCTGCCTTGCGGGACACCTGCATTAATATCATTTAAGCAAGTAGTTGCGCTGTTTTGTTTGACCATGTATTGCCTTTGAAGAAGATAGTTTCCCAAAACTGAGTGAAATTTCTTCGGTAGAAGCTCTTTAATTTTGTAAATTAGTCCATCGTGCCAAACTCTATCAAAAGCTTGGGCGATATCCAAAAAGGCAGCAGCACAATATTGCTTTTATTTGAAGGTGATTTTGATTGCATTTACAATTCTGTGTACTTGCTCTGTAGTACCATGTTGGTTTCGGAACCCAAATTGATGGTCTGGAAAGTATTGGTCTAATATTGGTTTCAATTTCGTTAGTAACATTTTTTCAAATAGCTTTGAGACTGTGGGCAGCATGCTTATTGGACGATATGATGAGATTTGCGTTTCATTTTTCCCTGGCTTATGTATCATTGTGATCAAAGATATCTTCCATTTCTGAAGAATATAACTGGTTCGCATAATCGCGTTGAATACAAATGTTATTAGTTTTATGCATTTATCTGGCAATTCCCTTATCATTTTTCCAGTAATGAGCTCATGTCCTGGTGCCTTTTTTCGGCCTTATGCAAGTTTTAATTGTATTCTTAACTTTCTTCCAGTTATACTTTATAGGTTTGTAGGATAAACCATCATCCGTTGGCTGGGGTAGCACGAAATAATTATCTTCTTCGTGTGGGACGAATACTGTTGCTAGATGAGCAGCAAAAGCATTGGCTTTTTCTTCATCACTTCTCGCTCAATTTCCAGTTGGTAGTCTAATTGGTGAATTCGAATTTGTTGGCCTTTTTAAATTTTTTGTTGCCTTCCACAAAGAATAATCTGTCCTCTCGGTTGCCGAGAGATTACTTAAGTAGTTCTTTCCGCGCTGGTTTTCTTCTTCCCTCAAACCAAATCTTAGGGCCTTAATAGCTCGATTTAATTTCCATTTCAATAAAGGTGATTTTGTTTGCTGCCATTGACGGCGAATTTTTCGCTTTTTCTGGATTAGTTTCTGTATACTATATTATATGACAGTTTATTAACTTTTTCCGAACTACTTATGCCGGGTGTAGCCCTTTTAGCAGATAATGTTATGACATGTTTTAGATTTTCTGCCGCCGCATCAATATTAGCTGGTGTGTTCAGAGAAATATTAAGTAGACACTTTTGTTCGACTAGCCTCCTATATTGATCCCAATTAGTTTTCTTGTTTGTAAGACGGTTCGGTATTTCGTTCCTTAGGACTTCAGTACTCAATGTTACTATTACCGGCGAGTGATCAGAAGAAAGATCATACCAATCGGTGGCCTTAGCGTATGTACGTGGAATGCCCTTAGTTACACAAAAGTCAATTAGATCAGGAATTTTATTTTTACCTGTTGGCCATTAAGTTGGGTTACCGGCAAATAAATAATCCAGGGACTGTTCCTCTATAGCATCATAAAGTTGTTTGCCTTTCGGCGATGTTAATCTGGAACCCCAATGAGACCCAGTGAGTATCCAAGAACTGGAGTTTTTCTATAGCATGTTTTGGACGGAAATACACTGCCGATATGACGCAGTTTCCAGACCACTCCTGCAGACAGATGCTCGTTGATTGTATATGTTCTTTCTCAAATTTCGTAAGTTCGTAGTGTTTTAGTCTTCGCTTAATCAATATAGCAGTGCCTCCATGTGCTTTACCATCTGGGTGCTTGGTGTCATAAATAGAGTACCCATTAATTTTGAAATAGCTATTTTGGGTGAAGCGTGTTTCTGATATTAACATTATGTCAATGTTGCGCTCAGTGAGAAATGCATGTATCTCCTCCGCTTTATGTTGTGATAGGCCGTTTGCATTCCATATGGCTATTTTGGTGATGGTCATTTCTTGCTTTTTACGACTATCTGTGACTGTTAATAAACTGATATCTCAAGCCTTAAAATTCCGAAAATTGTGATTGACCCGATTCAACTAGGTAAAGATCTAGAGTGACTTCGGGAAAGTTGACAAATTCAATTTTCAATAAATTTACATATTACCGACTTTTGACAAGTTTTTAAGGTTCTTTGTTTTATCTGGGCGAAATTGGTTATTGCTACAGTCTTGCTGTTTTTTTTTTAATTGGTTGGTGCTGTTACCAGTCTGGTATCTGTCAGGGGTCAGGGAAGCAAAGTCTACTTAGTTTTATTTGAAAGAAACGTCAAACCATTGCTGAACATTTGAAGAATCTAATATATTCCTTTCCTAGGTTACTTTGCTAGCCAAGCAAGAACTTTTATGGAATCGGACCATAAGGAAATATTGATATACATATATATATATATATATATATATATATATATATATATATATATATATATATATATATATATATATATATATATATATATATATATATATATATATATATATATATATATTGGTGTTTTCAAGTTTTACAGTATGGTTGTCCATTAGTTTTCGATGTCTGTTATTAATTTAGTTTCTTCGGTCATTTCTCATATTGAAATTTCGCGGCCGCCTTCTTGAAAACCATTTGCAAAGATGATGTCCACAGAGTATTAAGAAGAAATCCAAGCCGTTCTGTATGGGCGTATATTTCTTATAAGTCTTTGCTTAAAATATGAGATGGTTCTTATAAAATTTCTTAATTTCTTGTAGAACTTTCGTTGTGCAGTTGTGCTAATTTCCTGAGTGCAGTTACGCTAATGATCGACACCTGACGGAACATTTTCTCAATGTCTGCAATTTCCTCTGTGAAAATATAACTAAATGAATATTTCGATTATTGTATGTTGAAAAGTAGGGCCGACCACCAATGCATGGTTTAACGATACTCCTGAGATTGATCTCTCTGATGCGTCGAACACGTGCTATTTTTATTTGTTATAGGATAATTTGTGGTTAATTCGGTCGATTTGATCTGCTAGTGACAGTTTCATATGAATGAGCTATGTATATTCTGTTATGAATTTGGTATAATTGTTGTTCAAATCTTTTTAACAGCTTTTACTGTAGCGAGTTGAATGAATCTCTCGACAATGATTTATTAGGCTTGGATTGTAGCAATCTGTGAATTTGGTCGAACGTTCATCTTTTATGTGGTTGTCAAAATGCTCAGCACATTATCATCTTCTCACCATTAGTGAATTGCTGAACAGCTGGTAGATCTTCCATCGCCTATAATTTCCTTAACGCCCATACTAATTTCATCTTTAGCGGGCAAACTGGTTATGTTTTGGTGTGATGTAACACATGCCACATATATGCCTCCCACAATCCACCATAAAAGAAAGAAGTTGTTCCACCGAAGGGTTTGCCTAAGAACCGAGTATTTGGATGTCGAAGAGGCAATCTCATGAGAGAGAGCCTTGCTCTTCTTCAGCGATAACGTAAAAGCCAGATTGGGAATTTACTAAGATAGTCAGTATCCAGAGAGTAGATATTATAACATTGCTGAATATCATACCTTTGAACACAACGAAATTGCATATTCGACTGGTTTCCATTTCCAGGGAATATTCTCGTGGAGCCGCTAGTGGAAGGGTTCTGAGGGTAGCTATATCTTGAATGAAAAAAATGGTAAAATTTCATTGGGCCTCAACAGGCTTGAACCATTCGAACCCAAGATTACCGGACAACCAAACTAAGGTTCATTATCTGAACTTTTAAAGGATCTTTAGAGTGAGAAAAACTTTCAATTTTAATATTGGCAATCGTGAGAGCCTCCTTCTATTATTTGGTTATAAAAACACCGAATAGGAATGTTTTCACTATTCTTAGTCATCATGGATTCAAATTAAAGATTTGAGTCCGGATTTTAAAACTATAAGTTCCAGAAGTTTCTTATCATCGGGTAATCGACGACTTTTCTTTCTTTTCTGTTCGCAATCTGTCTCTATAGTTCCCGTCCCATATTACATACTGAAAGGTTAGTACTAAATAAATAATCAAAAGTGACTCACCTCTTTCGTTGATATCCGTACCTCCATAGATATTTTATGCGCCTTAACATCGATTCCGAATACCACACCAACCTTTCTTTGTTCCTCTTCGAGGATCACCTTGTAGGCTGAATCTAGCGAAAAATCTGCAGGAGCCTACATCCAGGCTGACAGCAGTTGTGTCACCATTGCTGTTTTGAGAAAATAGGAAAACTTTTTAAATATTTTTCCTAGGATTAGAGGGTAAAATTTTATACCCCTTGGTTCTAAGGCCACAGATCCTATTTTTGTCAATCCAAGGTTCTTTGGTTAATAATACGTCCTCGCCCGAACTTGTTAGCCCGAGGAGGACAGCTGCTGAAGCATCCTTAGAATGGCGAAGGTTAATTTAAATCGTCCTAAGCACAAGACTTACCTTTACTTACCTTCACATATTGCCTGCTACTGTAGGACAATATTAATTGCCTGTAATTTGGTAATCGCCAGTATTAGTCGGGCGACTTGAATCGACATACATTTTGTTGTTGTAATTATCTAGGTCAAGGTTGTTCACCTACTTTTTTTTTGTTGTTGTAATTATTTTCTGGTCACGTTCAGCCTACCTACTTTTGTTGTTGTTATTATTTACGTCAACATTGTAGACATACTTTTTTGTTGTTGTATTTATTTTTCGGTCACCTTCAGCTGATCTACATTTTGTTGTTATTATTATTTACGTCAAGGTTGTTGTCCAACTTTTTGATTGTTTGTAAGTGTTAATTTATTCATTTTTAATTTCTCGCTACGCATCCTGAATTCTAAAAATATTCTAATTTCCGCAATTGTATTACTACTTTGTTGCAATTTCAATCTATCGTATTGTATTATGTAATGTAACGTATTGTATTATAGGTCAAGGTCAGTTGACATTGTTTTATATCCTACGCTATAATACAATACGATTATGCAAATTGATAAACAATTTTACAGAAAAATTGTTGCGATGGACGGCGAATGACTGGTTCTCAGGCAGCGATAGGTTTCCTGGAAAATATAATTCATTCATGGAAAATTATTATATATAAATGATTTAAATTAATATATATATATATATATATATATATATATATATATATATATATATATATATATATATATATATATATATATATATATATATATTTATATATATTTCACATCGTCCGTCTCGCTACCCTTCGTCCTGGACAGGCTGCCAACATCCTTTCCCAGCGGTTGACTGGCTCCTTCCGTGAACCATCCTGCATCTCTGCAAGATGGATGGAAGGCTTTGTAGATCAACCTTCATCTTTCCGACGTGATGCTCCCATCCTCTTGACTATTGTCACTTATGGCTAGCATCAAAAAATGCTCCTTCAAGACATCGCAGAACAGATTTTTCCGGTTCTCCTTGGATAGCCCGACTTTTCCTCGGTCAGCAACTTGGCACACTAGCTGTCGACCACTGCCACCTCGTCTTGGGACTGCTGTCTTTTAGACACATGGTCGCTTTTTGAGGTTCCATACAGAAAGGTGCTCCTTGCATAAGCCACTGAGACTTTTTGCTCCTTACTGAGCTGCTCTCGGGAGTTGCAGCCCACTTCTCTAGCATTCTAATGGCTGAGCGACGATTCTTATCGCTCATCCCTTCCCCATTCTCCCTGTGAGATTGAGCCCCACTCGTCTGGTTTGAGGTATTTACATACCCAATCAGGGCTGTTGGAGAGTGCCGGTCCTCTTAATATTTTTAATTTAATCGTCCTTATAATTTTCAAGAGTTTCGGATAAAATAAATTTCACCTGATTACAACTGGAGATCGCCTAGAATTCGGAGGCGGTCAGATATCGCACCAGTTCTAACCATAAATGTTGCCAGCTGGCAATTGTACAAAGCAGCATATTAATTTCTCTGAGATTAATGGTAGCATTTTAAAATTCTTATTTATTTATCTTTAAAATGAGCTCAATTCTATAATTTTTGGATAATTAGTTTATTTATAGACCAATAAATACAACAACAAGTGAATGAAATTTTTAAATAGTTGACACTCTGAAAGAAAAACTACAACAAAAAATTATCTCCCATAATTTTTTTTTTTTAAATTAATGCTAAACATTCAAAATATAAAAATCATAAAATTAAAACATGATTTCCAAAAAAATGTGATTTAACGTACATATTTGTCACCATACATAGATTTAATATTTTTCCATCTAACTAGTGTAGTATGGTGTACCACTTTTATTGTGCACCTTCTTCAACTTATAACGTACAATTAGAAATGTGTTAGTTTTTATTTTCGTCATACGGTTATTTTGTATTAGTCAAAAGTGGCACAAGTGCTCGACTGGGTTAAATCGCCAAATATGCGTTTAATTTATGTAGGTCAGTATTTAGAGTGATGTAGTATATAATAAAGCAGTAAAACGCAAAATCACGTTTTTTAAGTTGTGTTAAGATCGTATTGAGATGATTTGTTAAAAAACAGAATTGTCGTCAATACACTGCTGCTCTGCATTGTAACGTTCACTATATTTAGATGAAATTCTAAAAATTTTGTAGAATGCAAAATTGTTGATATTATACCAGTTCAGAATTAATAGACGTAACAGTGGCCCAATGGCATTATCGATCCTTTATTATAGTGTACGACCATAAAAGTATATTTGGCAAATTTGCCAAAGAGTAAAAAACTTAGTTTGCAAGGCTTTGAAAATACATCGGTCGAACTTTTATAGGTAATCTTTATTGGGAAAGAAATACTTGGACAAATATTGGTTAGAATCTGGAAGGAGAATCGTCGTAGACACTTTTTCCCCAATATTAGCTTTAGCTTCCATTTGATGACGTATGGATTCTATAAATAATAAGACAGGTTTAAGGCCATATGAGGCAGCAATGTACGATGCAACATGGGGGTGCCCAATCTTTCTAGGTCTAATATTGTCATTGAGTATTCACTATACTTGTTAGTAGAATTTTCAATATTTTCGCATTTAGATACCTTAGATACCTCAATATTTTCGCATTTAGGTATCTCACCAAATAATAGGCAAGTTCTCAATTTTGTATGCAGCAAACTATTTTAAAGCTTTTTGAGTAGGATTTAATGTGTAAATAAATTAGTGTGAAATTAAACCTTTTTTAGTCAATTAATATTTATTTTATTTATTTTTCGTTTCAGGTAAGTTTCGATGACTCTGATCTGCAAAATACAGATCTCAGGAGTAGCTGCAATAATTTAAGTTAGTAATTCATTATATTCGTTACTTAAATACTGAGTTTGGTTGTTCCACAACCCTTTTATTATATTCCTGTATGTTTCCGTTCAAAATGAGTTTTTTTTGTGTATCACTGTATAAAAACATAAATTTTTCATATAGAAAAGAAACGGGTTAAAATAATACAATTTCCACTATGAATATTCTGTATGTAACAAACAAAGTAGCGAATCGCTTGGAAAAGCGTACAACAATTTTCTATAATGTAAACGGAAAAACATAAAAGAAAAATCAATTTTAAAGGAGTTAACCCCCCGTCTCTCTTTGCTTCCTTCAGCATATGGCATATACTACGTACATTATCTTGTGGATATGTGTTTTGGCATCAAATTCTGTATATGGTATACATGACCTTAATATAATTTTAATTGATCAGATTCCAAATAAATAAATAAATTTTATTCTAAGCTATATACGGAAATTGGAAGTAGTTTTACATTAAGATGAGCATTCATAAAATTATATATACATAAATATACAGCATGCCCCCTTCCCATTCGTACACATCTAATATAAATTTATTATCAACATGTATGGTATATATGTACGTATGAATCAATCGATAAGCGGAAAATGTATATAAAATAAAATTTTATTAACATTGTATTTTCATGGTATGAAAATTGCAAATTGACTTTTCCGGAATTGAATGAAAATGAAACACGATGGGATTTTTATGTATTTTAGTCACAAACTGGATCAATTTAGTATAATGTGTATATATAGAGATATAAAAATAGCACGTTGATATTTACAAGGAAATCTTATTAATCATATGCGATATTGGAAGAGAATCAATCAACGATATGGCGGCTTCTGGCGGCAGTTCAAAGAATTTCAAAGAAAGTGTTTAATTTAAATTAGTGATAGTCTTTAATTTCTCGGGTTTATAAATTTGATAGACATATTTAATTAAGACATCAAAAATTACAGCGATGAAATTTTCACGATAAAATGACACAAAACATCTAAAAGGTTGTTATCTACATACATCAGCAGTTTAGTTCAACCATGAAAAACATTTGTTCAGCAGCAACCAGAAACAAACTGCTGAAAATCTCAATTCCGCCATTTTACAAGAATTACGCGAACTTTCCTTCATTTAATGGTCTTTTTAAAGCGACAATTCATATAACAACGATTCATTATTCAAGGTACATAAATTTAATTATTTAAAGAGACTCTTACGTGAAGGAGCAGCCAATTTTGTTAGTAGGTAATAATCGTTCTGATTTTTGCAAATTAAAGATGAGTTTCAAGTACAATCGAAAATACAACGTTTTGCATTTAGATGACATTGGTATTAAGCAAAATCATTGACGAAAGATTTTTTAATCAACTGGTACTGCTAGCCTCATCGAATTATGATTCAGCATAGCTTCAGTTTATTAGTGAATTAAACCTGGAAGACTTTTCTATTATTATGCCAAACACCATATTCGATTACATCATGCACAAAAGGTTTATGGCTGAATATCTTGAATTAAAGCATTTTGAAGAAATAGCTTAAAGAGACATTCAAATGGCTGACCTGCCTTATCATGCAATGCCGCAGTGAAAACAAGCAGCTCAATTAAAGTTCACGTAGTATTTCATGGATTGTTACGAACTTCGACAGTAATCACTCTAATCAACGTGATGATGATTGATCCATCAATACAATAAGCCCTTTAGGATATATTGTTGCGATTTATAACATATAAACACGTATTAACTGCGGCCATTGAGAAATTCTATCGTCAGATGCGTGTTACGGAATATGATGCCAACTATCAGATCATTCTATGGTGCGGCGATCCTGATCATAAGCTTACAAATTTCTAATTAGTCAGTGTTGGCTTTGGTATCGCGTCTGGGCCATTTCTAGCAACTAGATGCTTATTCCAATTGCCTTTAGATAAAATGGTCCTAAAGCATTCCAAATATATAAGAGTAATGCTATAAATATCCTTAGTTAACAGAGGCTTCCTCAATGTGACTAGTTCTCTTTTAAGGTACACAATATTAAAACTATTTCCGCGACCAAACAAAGCAAAGATAAAATTGGTTTCCGGTTTCGAAAATTTTAACTTGTTTTAAAGAATTAACTTCAGTTGAACTTTCACGAGCGGAAGAAATCATAATCTAATATGCCAAGACGATTCCATTATTGAAATTAGACGATTGAGCAAGAAATTGTTGTTGGAAAAACGGAGTACTCTGAAATCTCTAAATCCATTTCTTAATGAAAATAGAACCTTACGAGTAGGCGGTGGATTGCAGAGACCTAATTGCAGTTTCGCAACAAAACATCCAGGAAAATACCATCACCAGCCAAATAATTGTAACATTCATTTATTTAAAGTTTCTCCAAGGCAAAAGTTCTGGATTATCAATGGCAGGAGTATGGTTAACCAGATAGTGTAGCAGTGTATTACACGCGCACTTATTTCGTTGGAGCAATTGTTTCGAGAAATACAATAAAAGAGGTCACTGCGCTAAAATTTACAAATGTTATACTTCCATTTTCATTTGCCTTTGACAAAGGTGATTCATGTAGAAGGGGTCACCGATTGCACGGCCAGTAGCTCATTTGTTAAATATGTGTACTAGATAAGTTAAACCCAGCTATTCGTTAAAAGATTCCACTTTATTGCAAATACTAGAAGTCACAGTTCATTATAAGAGAGATCATCGGAAATAGTTAAATTGGTGTTTAGTGGTTCACAAGTTTGCGCAAATTATACCAAATTTGCTCGCCATTACTATTACCATTAACATTACTAGTATCATTACCATTCCAATTACAATTACCAAATACAAAATAATGTGCCTGATTTAAAAGAAGGGCCGCATTAAATTTTCGCTAACTACAATAATAAAAGGAAGCTGTATAATTTCATGCGCAATGCTAAGCGGCTTTGGAGAGTTTTCTATTTTAGTATGTGAATAGGTTTTTCAAAAATGATACAATTTCTATGAATGTTATAATGTCAAAAAATCGTCAAAGCTTCAGTATAGAAAAAAGGACAATAGTTCACAAAGCACAAATATCGGGTGATTTGTCTTCCATTCATTTAAATTCACCAGCATTTTCTAATGTTAAAAATTCCAATTTTGTTTAAAACAAATTTATAAACTTCATCAAATTTCAAAGTTGTATATTTCTAGCGATCACAGATGGATTTACCATACTTTCTTTTACGAATTTTGTACTAATTTTAAATATCGAAAATATTTCAACACAATCTATTGAATCTGATGTATTGGACGAAGTGAATAAACATGTAAACGCTTTAACTTTAATTTTGCTTTAATTTTCTTTTAGTAGAGATGATAATGTGTTTTTTGGATTTCAGAAAACATTGATTGAGGGTTAAGTCAAATTCATCTCCAAAAAATACCATTCGAAATCCAAATTTATAGACAAAGCTTTACTTTAACAGTAAAATATCGAAAACTAGGACGATTTTTCTTTTATTTTCCAGAAATTCAAAGTTTTAAATTGAGAATTTTTAGGGTATTCAAAAGTTTCTTTAAATATTGAAAATTAAACGTTTGTATGGCGTTTAAAATGATGATCTATGAACACCACTTTTCGATGTAAAATTTAACTAATTTGTTTGTTTAATTTATAATTTAATTTCATTTCTTTGTTTAATTTATAATTGAATTTAGTTTGATTGTTTATTTTATAATTTAATTTGTTTGTTTAATTCATAATAATTAATTTGTTTATTCAATTTTTAATTTAATTTGGTTGTTTATTTTATAATTTAATTTAATTTTTCTTTAATTTAATTTCTGTATTTAATTTATAATTTAATATTTGGTTGTTTATTTTAAAATTTAATTTAATTTATTAGTTTAAATTCATAATATTTAATTTGTTTATTCAATTTATAATTTAATTTAATTGGTTTGTTTAATTTAAAATTTAACTAAATTTGCATGTTAATTTTTAATTTAATTTAAATTAATTTTAATTTATAATTTAATTAATTTTTTTCTTTAATTTATAATTTAATTTAATTTGTTATTAATTTACAATTTTGTTGAAGTTGTTTGTTGATATATAACTTAATTTGTTTTGCATGTTTAATTAAAAATGTATTTTAATTTGTTTTTAACTAATAATATAATTTAATTTGCTTGTTTAATTTATAATTTTAATTTAATTTTGATTGTTTATTTATAATTTAATTTGTTTGTTTAATTCATAATATTTTAATTGGTTTATTCAATTTTTAATTTAATTTAATTTGTTTGTTTAATTTAATTTTTGTCCTTTAATTTATAATTTTATTTAATTTGTTTATTTAATTTATAATTTAATTTAAAATTGAACTAAATTTGCTTGTTAATTTTTAATTTAATTTAAATTGTTGTTAATTTAGAATTGAACTAATTTTTTGTTTAATTTAATTTCTTTTTAATTTTTTTAATATGTTCCGAAGATTGTAAGAGAATTCAATCCAGTTTCGAACTGATGAGCTTATGATTATGAAAAAATCAATCCTCTCATCAGGCCGCGGCGACTGGACTGACTATACCACAATTTACATTCTATATATACAGAATGTGCAGTGCTTTATATACTAGCGAATCGTACTAATACAGATAAATTCAATTACAATTTTTTCTTCTTCACGACAATCACATAATCTGTGAACGCTAATTTTACTTTTTAATTTTTGTTGAATGTTAATTAATTCTTGTAATTTCTCTTATAGTCAGTCCAGTCGCCGCGGCCTGATGAGAGGATTGATTTTTTCATAATCATAAGCTCATCAGTTCGAAACTGGATTGAATTCTCTTACAATCTTCGGAACATATTAAAAAAAATTAAAAATTAAATAAATAGAATTCTGTATATTAGCCGGTTTTCATTGAATTACCGTTCGTAAATACTAAAATGTTTCTACGTGTTAATAAAAACCACATTTAAAAGAGTCGTAAGACCGGTAGCATATTTAGAAATTACAAGAATTAATTAACATTCAACAAAAATTAAAAAGTAAAGTTAATTTCTTTGTTACATTTATAATTTAATTTAATTTGGTTGTTTATTTTATAATTTAATTTAATTTTTTCTTTAGTTTATAATTTAATTTAATTTCTTTATTTAATTTATAATTTAATATTTGTTTATTAATTTTAAAATTTAGTTTGATTTCTTTGTTTAATTCATAATACTTAATTTCTTTATTCAATTTATAATTTAATTTAATTTGATTGTTTAATTTAAAATTTAACTAAATTTGCATGTTCATTTTTAATTTAATTTAAATTATTTTTAATTTATAATTTAATTAATTTGTTTGTTTAGTTTATAATTTAATTTAATTTGTTATTAATTTACAATTTGGTTGAAGTTGTTTGTTGATATATAACATAATTTGTTTTGCATGTTTAATTAAAAATGTATTTTAATTTGTTATTAATTAATAATTTAATTTAGTTTGCTTGTTTAATTTATAATTTAATTTTATTTGTTTGTTTAATTTATAATTTTAATTTAATTTTAATTATTGTTGTTGTTGTTTTGTTTAATTTATAATTTAATTTGTTTGTTTCATTCATAATATTTTAATTGGTTTATTCAATTTTTAATTTAATTTAATTTGTTTGTTTAATTTATAATTTAATTTAATTTCTTTGTTTAATTTATAATTTAATATTTGTTTATTTATTTCAAAATTCAATTTAATTTCTTTGTTTAATTCATATTTAATTTGTTTATTCAATTTTTAATTTAATTTGTTTGTTTAATTTATAATTTAATTGAACTGAATTTGCTTGTTAATTTTTATTTAATTTAAATTGTTGTTAATTTAGAATTAAACTAATTTTTTGTTTAATTTATGATTTAATTTAATTTCTTTGTTACATTTATAATTTAATTTAATTTGGTTGTTTATTTTATAATTTAATTTAATTTTTTCTTTAATTTATAATTTTATTTAATTTGTTTGTTTAATTTAATTTAATTTAAAATTTAACTAAATTTGCTTGTTAATTTTTTATTTAATTTAAATTGTTGTTAATTTAGAATTGAACTAATTTTTTGGTTAATTTATAATTTAATTTAATTTCTTTGTTTAATTTATAATTTAATATTTGTTTATTTATTTCAAAATTTAACCTAATTTCTTTGTTTAATTCATAATATTTAATTTGTTTATTCAATTTTTAATTTAATTTGTTTGTTTAATTTATAATTTAATTTAAAATTTAACTAAATTTGCTTGTTAATTTTTATTTAATTTAAATAGTTGTTAATTTAGAATTGAACTAATATTTGTTTAATTTATAATTTAATTTAATTTCTTTATTTAATTTATAATTTAATATTTGGTTGTTTATTTTAAAATTAAATTTAATTTCTTTGTTTGAATTCATAATATTTAATTTGTTTATTCAATTTATAATTTAATTTAATTTGTTTGTTTAATTTAAAATTTAACTAAATTTGCATGTTAATTTTTAATTTAATTTAAATTAGTTTTAATTTATAATTTAACTAATTTTTTTGTTTAATTTATAATTTATTTTAATTTGTTGTTAATTTACAATTTGGTTGAAGTTGTTTGTTGATATATAACTTAATTTGTTTTGCATTTTTAATTAAAAATGTATTTTAATTTGTTATTAATGTAATTTGCTTGTTTAATTTATAATTTAATTTTATTTGTTTGTTTAATTTATAATTTTAATTTAATTTTGATTGTTTATTTATAATTTAATTTGTTTGTTTAATTCATAATATTTTAATTGGTTTATTCAATTTTTAATTTAATTTAATTTAATTTGTTTGTTTAATTTAATTTTTCTCCTTTAATTTATAATTTTATTTAATTTGTTTGTTTAATTTATAATTTAATTTAAAATTTAACTAAATTTGCTTGTTAATTTTTTATTTAATTTAAATTGCTGTTAATTTAAAATTGAACTAATTTTTTGTTTATTTTTTTTTGTTTTGTTTGTTTATTTTATAATTTAATTTAATTTTTTGTTTAATTCACAGTATTTAATTTGTTAAATTTGTTTGTTAAATTTATAATTTAATTTAATTTTTTTGTTAATTTGTAATAAAAATTTAATTCGTTTGTTTAATTTAAAATTTTACTAAATTCTCTTGTAAATTTTTAATTTAATTTAAATTATTTTTAATTTTCAATTGAACTAATTTTTTTGTTTAATTTATAATTTTTTTTAATTTATTTATTAATTTATAATTTAATTTAACTTGTACCTTCATTTATATTTTAATTTATTTTGTTATTTTCCATCACGTACTAGCGCGGGTGCAGCATTTTGCCTCGTTGAATTTTGAGACTAGACTAAAATATAATTTTGTTTTGAAAAAGTAAGTTTATGTAAAATGGACATGTCGAGCAACGTATGGTTAATTAGAAGAAAAAGCGTTGCATGTGACGAAACCTATTGATATAGCCCAATTCACTAACGAACAGGAAACTATACGGATAAATAATTTGGTAGATTGCGCAGGCAATATTAATAGAAACATCGTCGTTCCATTATTTAAGTGTTACATACGCATTTTAGTAATCTTGGAGTTAGAAGTGTCACCTTACGTAAAAATGCAGACTGGATCATCAAATTTGATTCCTGAGTCGCAAATCTATTTTAGTCAATTTAGAGTTAGGACTGTCACATTACATAATAATAGACCTAACTGCAAACGACTAAAATGCGTTTGTATCACTTAAGTACTGAGGTGACGATATGTGTTTAGTGAATATATTGTTGTAGTGGTGTATTAGGTGAACCATTTATATATTCAAAAATTTGAATGTATTTGGATGCTCTGGAAATTATATATATATTTGTCAGATGGATTGGTATAAGTAATCTCGGTGATATAGAAATACTTTCCCTAAAATTTTAAATGTATCAAACAATGTTTACTATATCATTTATGATAAGATATTTTGCAGTTTGCAACATTAGTTATTTTTGAGTGACAAGCGATATTTTATTATCAAAAAAAAATATTCTTGTAGTATGCAAAACCAAAAGGATACATATGTATGTACATAGGTTATTCGACTATCTTTAATCGATCTCTCTTTGAAATCATTTATTTTGTTCGGGTTCATGAAATATGTCCTTTCAATTTTCATATTTTAGTTTATGACGAATATCATACTGTGAATTTCATCGAACTTTGACCGCCTAACTGCGGCAAGTCCATGCCTCACAGAGCCTTATCAATTTATAACCGCGATTGGTTCATACGAATTCAAATCTTGCGTTTAACACACAGTGGATTGAACTGCGGACTCATTAGGATATTATTTATATATGTTTGACTCCATGTATGAATTCATACACTTGGATCGATAAACTGTTAAACCAAAGGTACAGCTATCATTAAATAATTAACTTCCTCGATTCACCAATGTGATTCAAAACCGGTAAATAAAGTGTATATTATATTCTCCCATAAACATGACAAACGCAGTAAAAACACGTTTTACGTGCGAAGCAATTACTTAGGTGGTTCGTACGTTCTAGGTGATTTTATCAACAAATTTTTGAACAACTTGCAAGATATTATAAAAATGCATCAATAACTGACCAAGTATATTTTTTATATAGACGTGCCTCCTTAAACTACGAGCCATGTTGCCAAAATTAAATTTTACATTTCTCTTATTTACAAACAACAACCGGACACTACCCCCAAATATTCTGCTACTTTTTGCTTCTCTAGCTATCAGATCGTTATCCCACTCGTTCTATTAAGCAAGTACATACATTGCCTTATATGAACCAAACCTATCTCATTTATTAATCCGGTTAGGCTTCTTATATGCCGGGGGATATTGAAAATATATCTGCATTTAGGATAGACCAATATCAAATGTTCAATATCCTCCACACAACCCACAATCTTTGTCCTCACTCAATCAACGTTTCCACAAACATTCTTTCCAATTACCGTAGTTCATCCTGGTTCTTTCCATCGTTCTCAATAGTCGTGTGTCTCCTTTGAGTTTCTTATAGAAAGTAATTCTCAAAGGAGTGGCGCATAGAGCTTTGTTATATTCACTCTCCCATTTTCTTAATAGATTCATCTGAAACATACGAAGAAAATCACTTAAATTCTTACTTTCATACTCTTGAACCACCATATTCAATGTATTCGCTTTTTAGCTAATATATCAACTCTTTCATTTTCTTCGATCTGCCTATGTGAAGGAACCCATTGTATGGTTACGTCAGATTGAAAGACTTTCCACATTTTAACAAACATAAACCACTGTGGGAATTGGGATTTATTACTACGTTCGTATTCCGTTCATTCATAGACAGTTTGTTACCTTCAAATATTCCAATCAATTCGGTGTTCATTATACAGATGCTTTTATCCACTCTAAAACATTTTTCCTCATTCGTACTAGAAAAAAAATACCAACACATACACCGCCCTACTTTAAAGTCTTACTACCATTTCATTCCAAAACTTATTTCACACTGTCTATGTCAAACCTTTCAATATGGATTCTCTAAATTACCGAACATTATAATTTATTTTAACAAACTGAAAGTTATTATTGGTTTCTAGAACGTGACGTTTTCTTGTCTACGTATTATGAGTAATAGCTAATTAAAATTACGAAAAATTCTGTCAATTCAATGTGCCCGATATTTCAAATTCCCCAAGTTAAATATGTATCTTAATTTTGAAATTTTGACCTCAACAGCATGCAGAATTCATGTATTGCACTACATACTGCAAGCACCAATCCTCATCTGGAAAATTTTGAATAAAACTAATTTAGGTTGAATTCAAAATTTTCTTCTTTATACAAATACTCTAATGTGATAACATGATTTCTTAATTTTCCGAACTTATGTTCATCACCACACCCACAAAATATATCAAATAACTGTTTTCTACCCCAAAAAAAAAACAAATATATTTTCATCTCGTTACCAAGAACAACCCCCTAAACAATATTCAAACACGAAGCCAATATAAACGTACGTATTAAATAGCTAAAATTACAAAAATAATTTGTGAACTGTGATTACATTTTAAATCATTTACATAATTAATAGCGACGTAAGTTTACACAGCACAAAAAAAAATAATTTAATTGGATTGATTGATCACGTTGCTCGCACTCAACACTAATATAGTATACAGCACAAATAAAACTTACATAAAATACTTTTTAATTATTTTGTAACTTATAAATAAATTTTCATTTTAATTACCAAACAATAATGAAAATGTCGTTGGTGGTATGAGACAATCAAAATAAAAATTGATTACCCACTGAATTCTCGTAAAACATTGGAATACAAAACGATTTTATTCAATGTGATGTTTGTATATACGCACGCTCGTAATATTAAAATAAACGCCGAAATCATTAAAGAGAGGGGCGCAAGTGAAAATAGGGAAGATATTTATTGTAATAATGTTAATTACGTTGGACCGGTATAAAATAAAAAAGTTGACCTTTTCTGTCGTTTAACACCACCGGAATCGGTCAATTATATTTAATTGGTATTGTTATATGTACAGTAAGAGAAACATCAAATTTCTAAATTTTAGGATTGATGAGGTATTTTGGGCGGTTTACAATTTCATTATTTATGCACCATTCAAACGTCGGTATTCCGTCAATCTACAGATAAATTAAATTTAAATATAACGGCTATGTAATCGAAACGAATTCTGCAAAGCTAAGATCTACACTGCAATAATGTGGGATTGCATTTAAAGAAAGACCTTAACCACAAACAACAGCTCGAAGCGAATATTCTACCAATTTGATGAACCCAGTAAGACAATATGTTATTTAAATACGACCTATTACTGAGTTGGTTATGCGAATGTGAATCATTTCTATTATTTGATTCTGGAGCGTCAGAAAATCGTGCTCAAGAAGTAGGGCTTACAGTATTGGCATGCTGCGAGCCTAACTTTTGATGCTTTTAAATATCGTTCGGCTGCAGCCGAATTGATAATATCTCGAAAAATAAATATTTAATGTCTTATTAATAATAAACCTTTATTTAGATTGCGATTCAATAACAGTTACAGTCCAGTAATTTGCATAATAATATAGTTTATTGATGTTTTGGTAATTTATAAATATATATTTGTAAAATACCTAAAGCCTAAATATAAATTGTTTGTCTTAAGGACTCCCAAACTCGTTAAGACCTCATTTCTTTTTAAATAAATTACCTCTATTTGGATGATGTAACGAAATAGATTATAATTGTAATGTTGGTCATTTGTAACACATGCGGACACAGAAAAGAAGTTTTTTCTTTTTTTATTTTTAAAATACCTCCATAATTGAGATTGATTGTCCGATTATTGATTAAGTTATTTCCGGAAATAGCCGGGCGTAGCATAGAGTAATTTTAATTTGTATTATACATATTTGTAACAAAATTATTTAACTTATCCCGCATACATACCGAAATGAAAAAAGACGAGTAGAACTTGACACAAATTGCATTCAACAATAAATGGTATGCTATTTGCGCCAGGTAAATATACATTTCAATCATGGGCAGCTACTCTGGCCCTTCAAAATATCTGTATAGGCAGCAATTATTTTTTTTGTATTCATAGAAATCATTCATCACGCAATTCAAAATATTTGCGGCTAAAGTACATATCTCTGTTAGCCGGTTTACGGGCTCTAGTCGGCCACTAGGTAACACTTTTACTATACAGCCTAAAAATAGTCACAAAATAGTTTTGACGGTTTTTTGAATAATCAAAAATTATTCTCTCTCGCTAAGGAAAATGGAGTAGACGATAAATAATTATTAAATGGTGTGATCTGAGCGAATCGTTTTTTTTTTTGTTTATAGGAAAAGTCGGAAAATTTTTATAAAAATTACCGATAATTCAGCTAGGTGTTTTGTGCGGAAAATCCGATAAGCTATGTAAATAGATTGTAGCTGAAGTGAGTATTAATAAATATCACAAATATAAATGGTGAAAATTATGTGAAAACACATATTCTTTATATGGGACCGGAAATCATGTTTGAAATTTATCATTTTTATGTTTTGGATGTGTAGCACTGAGTTGTTTAAATAACAGGGTGTCAAATATATAAAAATTTCATACACGAAAATTATAAAATGGTAGAATCTCTCATTTCTTATTTTTCAAAATGGCCGCCAAAACATTCTTTTTCTATTTTCTCATTTAGTTCTGTTAAAAATACTAAAAAGTCAGCGCAATATCTCGTTTCGTTTTCTTCCAAAATACATTTAGGACAATCTACAAATTTTTTGTATCTCAAAATGAAATTTAACCAAAAATTATTGATAACATATGTTATTACAAAATAAAGACAAACATTTTAAAATATTTCTTAAAATTTATGTAACCTTCCTTTGATGTAGGAATTTCTGCGTGAAAATCGCGAGTTCTCTTTATTGTTTTCAATTTCTCGAATCTACTGGTGTGCTGGATGTATTTGGACTTCCGCATCTGAACAAAATCCAAAAATTATATCAGTCTTCAAGGTTTTGGCCCATGTGAATAATTCTTCTGCATTGGTTATGATACCATCGGATTCGTCGGTGAAACTAGCTCTGGACGCCCCATTCTTTTGGTAGTACCTCCTACTCCATCGCACGGTCCCTTTCCATGAGCTGTTGCGTGCCAAAGCCACTCACAATCGATGCCGAAATCCTCTTTGTGCTTAGATATATTCATAAATTTTTTTTTATTTTTATAATGTGTGTGCACATCAGTAATATAATAAATTTTAGATAAATCAGAAGTTTTAGTTTTCAAAAACTTCATCAACTTTTCGATGGACAAGTAAACTGCTGCTGATTTTTAAACCCACAAAATGTGAAGATCATCAGATTTATATTTCGTTTTAAGTTTTATTTTGTGATACAAAAAATTTGTAGATTGTCCACGTTTAACCTTTAACCCGGGTATGTTTTTCAATTTTAATTGATTTAAAATTTTATTGAGATTTAGGTATCTTATCGACATGAATCCTTCAGTAGCTTAACAATTATATATTCTGAATGGAATTTCTAGAAAAGTTTTTCCAAAACTCGATTATAACTTGTTTTTAGTATAGTTTGTTTCGAATAACCCCCCAAATTGACAACAAACGTACTGTAGCGCATGACCTTCGAGATTATTCCCCATGGTGTGCACAGGCTTGCAACACTTTTATATCCGGGATGCTTAGGGCTGGGAGGTTCTTGATTCACCATTCGGTTGGAATAAACGGCCTGCTACAAAAAAAACGATAATCATGTGCAGAAAGCAAAAAAAAATAAATGACAACAAACACCAAAAATCACGTAACGGATTCGGTACCGTATGCCCATATCAGCAACTACGCGATGCTTCCCGAAAAAATAATAGATTAAAAACACATTACGAGTATTTACCACTTATCAAACCGACGCACATATGTCCAAATCATATACAGAAAAAACTAAATGAATAACAAATGACTAATGAATGTCGTTGGTAAGAAGAAAAAAAAACTTTCAATTGGTTATAAGAAATTACATTAAGTGAATTTAAAAAAAAATTAACTAAAAAAAAATTAATATTTGAATATTAATGTATACTTATCCTTATCTGCAATGATGCGATGGTGCCCGTTATTCCGTAACTCCACAACGTGATACTCAAATTCTGGAACACAGCTATTCAGGATACTTAATACAATAGCGACCAAAGCCAAATAAACTTTTTTTTTGTTTTATTTTTGTTTTTGTATGGGTAGCTGATTTCCCCCTTACAATACGTTGCACTCCAAAATACACTTCAGCACCATTCGAATTCGACCAATATATCACACAATGTGAAAATTATACGGGCGGACAAAAAAATAATAAAAAAAACCAAACAGCAACTTTACACAATTATATTGACTATAATTTCAATTGGTTTACAATAGAATTTATTCAACAAAGTTTATGAATTCATTTATCAATTAATTTAACAAAGTTTATTAATTCGATATTTGCCACATTACATTATCAATTACACAAAATGATCATAACAGGGTTTTTATTTTTATTTTGTTTTATTTCGGGTTTTACAATGAATAAAGTTTATTAACCACCAACTTTTAACATAATTTTTATTTATCAATTCGACCCGTTACATTAGGAATTTCACAAAATGATCATAACAGTTTTTTTTTCTTTCATAACATTTAATACAGTTTTATATATAAATTTTTTTTTTCCAAACCGTTAATTTAAAGTTTTTCTTTACACTTATAACCACCGACATTCAATAAACCATTCCACAAAGAAAAATCTCAAAGCTTCTAAGCACTCAAAATATTGTATTCTGCCTCACTGTACAGAACTTTAACTTTACTATTTTTATTTTTCTTAATTTCAATTAAATTTTGGTTTTTTTTCAAACAGGTAACTTTTTTTTCACAAAAAAAAAAATAAAAATTCACGATATGTGAAAAATAATGGTTCTCTTCATCACCACCTTCAACTCTTTATACCCAAAAAAAAAAACCCAAACGCGAGCTTTATATACGCAATTTTCCCGCCAAATCTACTATACGGTCATCTCATTTCCTCCGATTTTTTTTTCGCACTGCATAATGCAGTAAACAAACGTACCATAAATTTGTATATCACTTTTCTAATTTTTTTATTTTTTAATTTTTTTATTTTGAATTGCCATAATTAGGTTGGTTGGAGTCCCCGATTAAATTGACTTTAAAGTTGGATGGCAGGTGTCGACAGACAACGATTAAGAGAAAATAAAACAAAATAATTACTTGTACAATTCAAAAATTTGTTGTGTTTTTTTTTTCTTCTATTCTCTTCCTTGTTGAAAACAAAAAAAATGACCGAAATTTATCGACCGTTACAGTACCCGGGTATGTAGCTAAATCAAAATACTAAATGAAAATTAAAAATTAGAAAGTTTCATATTATTTAGTTTTAGTTCATTATTTATTTATAAAACTTAACATATAATAAAATATTACATAAAAATTAATTCTCGGTGTTTGTGGTACATCGCAAACAAGTTGCTACATTTAATGTACGCTGCGCGCAGACTAGGTTTTCACAATTCGCACATTTTTTCCAGGTCAATATTCTGCACTGAATATTGCACGCTGCCCTTAGTTCAGTTATAATCTAGGGTCATTGTTGGTTTATTGGCCGATCCTTGTTTCCCCTTATCACAATGCATAGTAGATAAAACCATCACAGCTTTGTATTTTTTTTAAATATATTAACACATTGTGATGTTGCTCGAAAATCCGAAAATAGACGATTCGACAGGTCGAGGTTTGCCTTTTACAACTAGGAATTCCGCTGATACGAATCTCGAGATTGCAGCGATTCTAGTGTAGATTTGTTCTTTCAATGGATACGAGATAGTGGAGTCGCACACCCACCGTACTTTAATTCTATATTTAGCCGGTTTTGAAGGAATGTACTGTGTGAAACGTCATCAATCGTAACATTTGCTCCAGCTACAAGACAGCAAGTATCCATTGCGCACGGATATTCTCATTATCAAATCTGATATATTGGCTTATAGTATAAAAGCGCTGAACACCCATCGTAGCGTAAACTCATTCTTGGATCGGCTGACACCGGAAAATTTATAATGCCGAGATATCCATCAAATTCAGAGACACTTATTGGCTTCCATACCCGAATATTATTTGGATTTTTGTGGTTCCATGTTTGATAACTTTGAGGTCCTCTACGATTGGTTTCGTGAATGATGATGTCACAAATGTCCTCATGTATAAATATTTCAAATGATTGGATGATGCTTAGATTGTTTTTTTTATTTGTTGGGCCTGCAGTTAATTTCATTCCAAATTGTTATATCCCTTGCCTTATATTCCAAAGGGTTCGATTGCTCCACGGGTTCTTCTGTCAAATCGTCCGCCACAATATCAATATCTGAGTCGTCGTATTTTATTATCTATTTAATTCATATTTTTAATTTTCACGTTAAATTTTTTTGATGTGTCATGTCGAAATATTCAGTTATCATAAATAAAACAGAGTTGCACAAAACCAGGAAATACAATAGCATGTTGAATTAAGAAATAAAATTGAAATAATCAACATTTATTTATACTAACGTAAAATTCAATTTTAAAACAAAATTTCACGCAAAATTAATAGAAATCGTACATGCTTACTCGGGTATGTTGGTTGTTTAGACGAAAATAAAAATTCGGTTGTAAACACAAGGGTTAAGTATAAAAATATGTAGACTGTCATTCTTAAACGAACTTTGCAAGAAAAGGAAACGAGATGTTCCGCTGATTGCTGCACTAAATGGAAAAAAATAAAAAAAAGATGCAATTTTGAGAAAATTGAAAAAGAATGTTTCGGCGGCCATTTTGGAAAATAAGAAATAAAAGATGGTACCATTTCTACAATTGTGTTTTATAATCCCTATATATAATCCCTATATATAATCGCTATATATTTATCCCTATATATACATATATCTATTCATATTTAAAATTTTCGGGTAAATAGTTTTTTTCTATAGCAATAAATACAATACTAAGTGCATGAAATTTTTATATATTTCACACCCTATATCTTAAAAAACAACAACAACATAAATCATATGCCATAAATTGTTTTACTCAGTGCTGTCCAAAAATATATGACTTCACGTATTTTTCACCACATACAAATATAAAAAACAAAACTGCCCTTGTCTTTTATAATAGAAAGAAGAAAGTTCGAACGCCATAATTTCTTTAAATTTTTCTCTTTAAGACAGGGTTTCTTTAAATTTTTGACTTGTTTCAAATCCTTTAAATTCTTTTCGTAGAATTCTTAAAACTTTCTAATTCTTGAGATTCTTCTCTGTAAATTTTTTTGTTATTTAGGAATTTACAGCATTTCAAAAAATTTTAAATCTTCAAAATTCTTTAAAATCTTTAATATCTTTAAAGCTCTAATTAAAAATTCCAATTTTTATGTTTCCCTTTAATTTATTTAAATTTTTAACTTCATAAAATTCTTTAAATTCTTTTATTTTTATTATTATTTTTAAATATTTTAAATACTAACTACTACTAACTTTTAAATACTAACTATTCTATTTCATTTATTTAAATAATTTAATTTTCTAAATTTTTAAATTCTTTATCTCAAAATTGGTATGTTTTCTTCTAAAGATAAGAATTCAATAAATTTACAGAATTTAAAAATTTAAAGAAACTTTAAAAGTTTAAAGAGTTTAAAGAGAAGAATATATCTATTTATATTCCTTAAATTCTTTAAATTCAGGCTTTTTTATGTTTTTAGTCCATAAAATTGTTTAAATCCTTTAAATTCTATTAAATTTTTAAATTCTTAACATTTTTAAGATTCTCTAAGCGCTTTAAATTTTTTAGATTGTTTATTATCCTTAAATTCTTTAAATTTTGTGCAATATTCAAACTGATTTTATTGCATTTCAAGATTCCTAAAATTTTTTTAATAATGAGGAATTTTTAATTCCCTTAAATTGTTTAATTCATGAAATTTTTTAGTTCTGTAAATTGTTTGAATTTGAAGAATTTAAAGAATACAAAAAATCCTTTAGATTGTTTCATATTTTTAAATTTTTTTATTCCTTACATTTTTCGAAATTATTGAAGTTCTATAAATCCTTTTAATTTTACTCCCTTTATGTTAACAATTCTTAAAATTCTTAAATATTTTAAATTGTTTAATATTTTTAAATACTTATCTTTAAATTTTTTATATTCTTGATATTCTAAAAATGCTTATGATTCTTTAAATACTTTAAATTTTCTCAAATTCATTAATATATTAAATTTTTTAGTCCCTTAGAATTTCATTCAAATTTATTAAGTCTATAAATTTGTTAATTATTATAAACTCTCTAATTTTTTTAAAATCTAAATTATTTTATATCCTTTATAATTTTTAAACCTTACCCTTTAAATTATTGAAATTCTTTAGATACCTTAAATTTGTTAGCCTTTTAATTTTCTAATTTTTAAAATTCTTTGCAATTTTTTAATTCTGTAGATCTTTAAAACCTTTCAAATTGATAGAGAATTCTCTTAAGTTAAGAACAAACTTAGGCCTTAATTTATAGTCATTACTATTGCTATAATTATAGCAATATGAATTTCGGATTTATTTTGTAGTTTTCGACATTTTGTAGCAATGTTTATTATAGTGTTGGATTTTAATAACTATAAACGTTGTTACATTATATAACAAATAGTATAATGAGGTTTATAAAGATGAAAACTGTTACTATAACAAGAAATATAGTTATAATAAAGGCTATAAAAACACATTTAAAAATATTTGGATCAAATATATTGTTACGTTTTTGCCTTGTCAAATAAGGTTCGTATCACTGGATTGTGAATAATACAAAATCAATTTAATTTATCTCCAACGAATTATTTATTTTACAAAATGTATTGCAACACAGTTTATCAATAAAAATTCACAAAATCACTTTATATAAATTATTCTTAAATTTTACTGTTCACTTATAATTTTTATTTCCACAACAACATTTTTTAATTCCTTTTTAATCTTCACTCTATCGCTTACCAAATATTACTAATCCAATTCGACTTCGTTCGCCTTTTTATATACACAAACCAAACTTCTAGAAAGCTCATGACTTTTCAAGTTAGAATAGCGTAGAAACATTACGTAACAATTTTTATCATGGAAAATTCCATTTTAGTACAGTTAAACATTGAGCTATTCATTTAACTTCTTATATTACACACTAGGTGTCACCGTCACAATATTTTCTACAATGAAAAGCATACTATTTTTTGTTGTATATAATGAGCAGCGATACAGTGAAGTAATGAGACCCAAAAGCGTAGAGTAGCGTTTCTGTTAGCAGTCATGAATAAATTTTACGTCACTGGAACTGTAGAACCAGAATAAAGCCAGAATGATGATGTTAAGAAAATTTTATGAATTTTGGTTTAACTAAATTAATTATTACAATAGATTGTAGTTCAAACATTTATGAAAATATCTCAGAGATCATAATTAAGAATTTGTAGCACTTTCATTTACAAATTTGTCTTAGGAAAAAAAGTGATTTTTGTTTTCAATGTCCCGTTTTACTATGGAAAGTTTGATTTTTTACTCGGTTATAATTCCTTTATAAAAGCTTCGTCTTTTAGAGTATGGCTTGGATATTATATTTAGCTATTACTTTTCAATATTTTCTTTTCTCTTCGCACCAAAAAGATATGTTTGCGCATGCGCATATTTTTTCGTTACAAGCTTTGCAACAAATATCATAGTGATTTGAATCAAATTTATTTTGAATGCCTACCTTATATCAAAATAAGGCTTAAATTACGTCGAAAGCTCCTCGATGAATGGAAAAAATAAATTACTTCAACATCACAAAGCTTAACATAATATTTGTTGTTTACTCGTGGATTAATATCACTAACAAAATGATTTTATATAATAAAACACAATATTTCGATTTTGTCACTTTCTTTAACGTGATATTTATTTTATTTGAAAATGAAATTATGATCATTTCGGATGTTACTCCTTTATCAAATTTCTAACAAACACTAACTAAAATTATGCTAAAAATTGCTTTTATACGATATTTTTTGTGCCTACGTGCCTTGTGAATCTTCTTTCCTCCTTATTTTATTTTTTCTTCTTAAAGGGGTGGTAGCGCCCTTCTTTTTTGTACATACCATCTGGGTGGTCATTTTGTGGTGCTATATCACACCTTTATATCACTAGTGGATACTTTTTTTGTGTGATATAAAAAAATGGAGAAAGTCTACAAACACATCCCGAATCAAAGTGATAAGTTGACGTTTCCACATAACCTCAAATGACATTATATGAAAATTTTATACGAAGTGCTATTTGTGTGGTGATAAAGTAATACTTTAATGCAAAGGTGTTTATTATTTAAATAAAATGTTAAAAATATAATAATCAGTCCTTTGTCAATCATCAATTTTATTTTGCACTTGGTTTCATGATAATTTTCAATCATTTTTTTAAAACCCCAATTTAGTTGTTTTCCATCAAACTATTTGGAGTTTGATCAAAAACAACTAAATTAAAGTTTAGAAAAATATGAATGAAAATTATCATGAAACCAAGTGCAAAATAAAATTGTCGATTGAAAAAAGGCACATAACTAGTAAAGCCTTTGGTTTATTAGAATTTGATGTTTAAACATTGACCAATATTTGCATTTTGGGGGGTTATGTCAGAGGGTTTATGTTGATTTTTGTTTAAGAATTTTTTTTTGTCCTTTGCTATTATGAGCTCCCGATGAAATTTGTTATTCTAGGCAACTAGAATGTTATTTTTAACAAATAATTTACTACACAAAATTAAAATAATTGTTGATTTTTGTATTTCATTTTTCTAGTAAGTTTAACAATAACCCATTAATTTTATTTCAAAAATATATAAATGATCATTTTGTTAATAAATATTCATTCATTTATATTTCGCCTCAATGTAAATTTCATTGATTTTTTGATATTTGTATTAGAGCTTTTTTTTAACTAAACTCCATATAAAACAAATGTAAACAAGAAAATAATTATTTTTTTCCACTTGTAAAAGTAAGACGGAAGAAGTTGTGGTCTTTTTAATTTAAATCATTATGCGACGTGGCGATATTCATCCATGACAACACCATAGTTAGCTACGACCATTTATTTTTCGCACAGTATCGCCAAATGTGATATATTACCACAAAATGACAACACTGCAAAATGAATTTTAAGGGGAAAGCAATGAATCAAAGTGATGATTTGACACGTAACCTCAATTGTTGATTTTTATATTACTATGTAATATAAAAATCAACAATTATTTTAGTTTTGTGTATTAAATTGTATGTTAAAAGAACCATTCTAGTAGCCTAGAATAACAAATTTCACAAAAACAATCATCCTCCTAACAGAAATGGACAAAAAATAAGCAATTCTTAAACGAAAATCAACATAAACCATCTGACATAAACTCACAAAATGCAAATAAATGAATTTCATTCATTTTTTGAAATTTTGATTATAGGTGTTTTTAACCAAACTCCATATAAAAAAAATGTAAACAACAAAATAACCAATTTTTTCCACTTGTAGAAGTAAGACGGAAGATATTGTGGTCATTTTCATTCAAATCATTATACGACGTGATGTTGTTCATCCAAGATGGGACCACAGTAAGCTACGACAAATGTCAGTTTATCACAGTTTTATCACCAAATGTGATATAGCACCACAAAATGACCACCCTGGTGTCTGTTTATGATAAAAAACAGAGAATAATTTGTTGACCATCTGGTGTGTGTGGGTGTGTAATTGCAAAATGATATTTATTACGGATTTAGAATGAGGTCGTATATTTTGTTGAGGCCAATTTTTTCCTTTAGTAAAAAATGGCTGATATCGTTCCTTCCGAAATGGGTGATCCGATTTCCAGTTCTTCGAATCGGTTCATTAGTAATCCTTTTCGTATTCTGTGTAATACCTGTAAGTTTGTGTTGATGTCCGTGTAATTATGTTTTTCTGTAGTCAAGTGATGTGCATATTTCGAGTCGATTTTTGGTTCTCCGATTTCTTTTATATGTACCGTAATTCTAACTTCAAAGCTTCTGCCAGTTTGTCCGATGTAGAATTTGGGGCAATCATTACATGTATTTTTATAGATTCCGGCGTCTATTGGTGTATTTAATTACGTTGTTTGAGCTGATTCGCTAATTTTTTGTTTGTTTTAAATGCCATCGTGTATCCGTATTTTTTAAACACCTTCGATATATTCTGGTAGATGTTATTATTGTACTCTACCGTGATGTATTTCTCTGTTTGTTCATTTTGCTTGTTTAACGTGGTCATTATACTATATTATGTTTTTTCTTCCAAATATACATATTGTTCATTTTGTCAATTAAGTCCGTGTTATATCCGTTTTTTATTGCTATGTGTTAAATGATTTTCAGTTCTTCCGTATAGTCCTGATTGTTCATCGGGATCGTATTTAGTCTATTTATTAAAAAGTTGAACGTTGCCATCTTCTGTTGGTATGGGTGGTTAGATGATTTATCAATGGCGTGATCCGTTTGCGTATCTTTATTTTGAATTAGGAGATATATTGGTGAAACCTATAAAATATTAGGGTAAAATAATTGCACGGCCAGATTTCTGTTGTGCAATATTCAAGGCATATTAATATTCTCAAATATATTATCAGCCTCAAATTTTCGTTCCCTGAAGTACAAAGGTTCGTAGATTTCTGGATTTTATGCAGATCTCAATTTATGAGAAAAGCGTAAATATGAAGTTTCAGTTCGATTTGTTAAACCATTAGCGTCTAGAGATGTGAAAAAATTCTCAGCTACCAGAAAGTAAACATCTCAGAAATTATGAGGCATTAAAATACTGGAAAAACTGTTTTTAGTTTGCCATGACAGTAATTCAAAATATAACAACAATAAAACTGTCGTTCTTACCAATTAATCTAATGTCTTGGCATTGTTTAAACAGTCAAACATTTAGTCCAATCGTAACGGCGAAAACAGTTCGTTTAACCAAATGTTCGAATCCAAGTGAATTTGTTTCATCTAAAGCACTCTTAAAACTCTCACAAGAACCTAGAGAACTAAAATAGAAATTCAAAATTATGTACATTGCTAGGAAGCTAGGCCCTTCGCGATTTACATACATATTTTCGAAATTGGGATGCCCCGCCTGGTTGCCCATTACTAAACTAACTATAGCATAACACCATCTAGCTTATTAAAATCATCACACTGTAGTTGCCATTTTTGCAAAGTATATACAATAAAAACAGTGAATAGCCTAAAGGTTTCCCGACGAAAAGAAGGTAAAAATTGTAGTAAATGTACGTAACATTATAATATGTTTATCAGTACCTACATAGTAGAAAATCCATATATTTTCAGAAATTTTTTACTCTTGTATATGTATATTAGAGCTGCTATACAAACAAATAAAATATCGTTAGGATTTTTTTTTTTAGATTTTATTGTTTATAAAAATAAAAAAATACAAAAGACAAAAACGAGAAAATATCCCAAAGACATACAAAAGCAAAACAAACATCTTTCTTTATTATTATTCTGCTTCGTCAACCATCGATATCTTTCAAAAAGTGGGAGAACGACTCCCAAAAATAACACGATTGTATCTATTTTTGAAAGCCAAAACATAACAAAAACTTTGCCGTTAGGGTATGAAAATTCTATAATAATGTTACTTGTGCAGCTGGGCTCTCCATTAAAAAAATACAATATCGAAGGAATGGTTTTAATTAAGGTGCAAGTCGTATCAGCAATTGAAAAAAACTTTTCCTTATAGTATCTTTAGCTTATAGGATTGAATTCGGTTCGATCTAATAAGATAATAGCTGTTGAAAACGAACCGACGAAAGAGATGTCCAATTTCGATCTTCTTAAGTATTATTAAAAAACATTGATTAAACAAGATTTTAAAAAATTTAAAAATTAATTAATGGACCTCAAGAGTCCATTTCCCACGAACGACCGTCACTACCACCAAACCTTCCTCAGCATATCCGAACTAAAAACAATTAAATTGAAATATAAATCAAAGTTGAAATCTAAAAATTTGAAATTTTATTATTTCATATTTTCAAAAAAAAATCCCAGAACTCTGAATTTAACATTTGGTGAACATAATGATCACAGTGTCTACCGCTACAAAAACAGCTGTTGCTTATTCTCCCCCAGCACGCCTCTAAAAGAAACAATGTTTTTACACGTAACATAGTGTTTTTGATAAATTTTTGTCTCGCGGTCCAACAATTAAGAATCGCTGATTTAATGGTTAAATGATTTGCTTTATTTTTAATACGGGGAGGTTTGATTGATTTTTTTTTGGTTGATACGCAGTAATGGTTATATTTAACATTTCCCACAACATATTTTTCGAATTATCATAATAAAGTAAATTATGGGTTAGAACCATATAATTTGAAAAGGAAAAACTAATATAATTGAACAACTGCTGTTTCCCACATATATCCATTTTCTCAAATTAATTTTGGGACTTATTACGTAAATAGTGTGACAGTATACAACAAATAAATACAACCATTTTAAAATGATTACAGACAAAATCGAGAAACCTAAGTAAAGTTTAAAGTTTTTTCCTCGCCTAATTAAAATTTGTATTGTGGAGAAATATTTCTTAGTTTGCACGTGTACAACAATAATTTAAATATTTTAAATCAACGGCAAATCAAAGGGACAAAAACTTGCCAGAAAATACAAAACACATTTATTATCTTCTGACGTATATGGTATAACATGTATACTATCATCAATCATCTACAAAAAACAAATGTCTCTAAGTGTATCGTACAAAAGTGAAATTATTTATCACCCACGGGTTATAAAAATTTCCATATGAGGCTATGCCTGATGCGATTTGATTATCGATAAAAGAAGCGAAACGAAAATTTGAAAATTTAGCAAAAAGCTTGACCTTTTTACGGTCAACGGATATTTTTTTTTTCCAATCGTAGTTTTCTTATGAAATTTCTTTGTACCATGGCGGGAAGACACTATCGTTTATACAACACTTTGCTATATATTTCTATTTGTACTTGTGTCAATAGTTTTCTTTTGTTTTTATTTTATTGCAAACTAAATAGAGTGGAAATTCTATATAGTTGAACAGTAATTTTATGTTTTTCAATAATAAACTCTGAGGAAGCATAAGCTTTCAAGTATTTTCGTATTTCAACTGAAATAATACTTGAATTCTATATCGTGATGGAATTGATTTTGTTGTTCACAGTGTGTCGATAAATCGATTATATTCATACAGGTGTGTAACGAATAACGTGAGCAGGTTTGTTAAAAAAAAAAAAAAAAAAAAAAGGTGAGAGGTAGGATTCAACGTCCAGTGAACGTCGATTGATAATTTTATTTCTTTTTTAACACTTTCTTGCATATCTGTTTCGTTTTGGTCTGTAACCATATTTCGTTCATGTGTTTAACGTAAATTACGTTGATCAATATTGATGAAACGTCAATATTCACTAAAATGTTTCAATTTCACAAAATTACTAGTTGATTACCCTATTACGTATCTTTGTTTGAAAGTTTTATTTAAAAACAAAAAAATATATTCAATTATATCAAACGTTTTCAGTGAAAAATCTACGTTAAGCGATATTGTATAGGACGAACAAAATTCTTATTGATTTGTAGCGGTTCACCCAATAAATCACTACAATCTTGGCGGCGCACATTCCACCTCGATTGTGTATTGGGTTGACTTCTCCTTCATGCTTGGCTGGACCAATCATAACATAACACACACATACACACATACACAAAATAGAAGCGTGGGTTAACGCTGAGAATGACCTGAACCTTGAGAGCTGCATAACACAAAAATTACCACATCACCTGAACACTCCACTCACATCTTATATTTCGATCATCTCCTGAAAATTATAAAGTTAAACACACATTTTTACTTTCTTTTTCAAAACATTATAAATAAATTGTATTTATTATTAATATGCAACATTTTTATCTGCATTAATCGAAATATTTATTGTACAAATTAAGTATTTTTCTTCCTTTTGTCCCGAATTCTGGTCCTCTCCGACTTTCGATGACACGGTGAGCTCGCGATAACAAGATAAACAAATATCACTCCGGGAGATAATTCGGGGGAGATTAGAAAAAAAAAATAATTTTATCGTAAACACAATTTCAAAAAAAAATATTTAATAAAAAAAATGTTGGTCATCAAAAGAAATAATAATAAATTAATAATTAATAATAATACATTTAATAAAACAAAAATTACGACATTTTGCGGTAGGTATTTATCGCCGCCTTTTGAGCGTGTCCCGTCAATGACAGTGCACCCTATTTTCGATCTGGACCATGCGGTATTACTGTAATCGCCTTACTCACGTTCGGGGGGTTGTATTTCCGTCTTCGTGGTAACCAGAGCTGTACCTCGTTAATGCCCGTCGGATACGGATTCCCGGAACAAAACAAAATAACACTGCGTGTCGGATACGGGTTCTTTTGTTTCTGGTGTTTTTTTATTTTTTTGTTGAAATTTAATTTGCACACACAGCAATACTTTTATATATTGTTACGTTTTTGCCTTGTCAAATTAGGTTCGTATCACTGGATTGTGAATAAAACCAATTCAATTTAATTTATCACCAACGAATTTATTTATTTCACACAAGAATTATTACAACACAGTTTATTAATACAAATTCACAAAATCACTTTATATAAATTATTCTCAAATTTTACTAATCACTTTTACTTTTTATTTCGCACAAAAACACTTTTTAAATCACTTTTTAATTCCTTTTTAATCTTTATACTATCGCTTTCCAAATATTACTTATTCTTACAACTTTACACTATCGCGTTCCAAATACTAATAATCCAATTCGATCTTGTTCGCCTTTTTATATACACAAACCAAGCTTCTCGAAAGTTCACGACTTTTCCAGTTGGAATAGCGTAGAAACATTACGTAACAATTTTTATCATGGAAAATTCCATTTAGTACAGTAAACATTGAGCTATTAGTTTTACTTATTCTATTGCACACTAGGTGTCACCGTCACAATATTTTATAGTTTTTATTTTTTTCGCACACCATCAGCTTTCCAATCCAAAAAGAAAGTTATTTTGTTATAAGCTTATGTTATGACAAACCCAAAAAAAAAATAAACGTCATGTCATCAAATTATTTGGCCATCTGCACTAATGTTACGGCAACTCTATCCGGTTCAGACAAGACTCAAACCTCAATTTGTTTACCACTAATATACATGGCGCCTTAATGTTGCTTATTTTACACCAACAAAAAATTGTATATTAACCCTATGTCAGCGAAGACGATTAGTTTAGGTTAGGTTAGGTTGGAGTGGCTGCATAGGCACACTTAGACCGGTGACAGTCTATTGTTATACCAATATATCACCTTTACCCCTATTGGAACCATTTCGAGCTACTTATGTAGTGTAAGACGTCCCGCACTTTAATGTTTTCGAGATCCGAGAGGCAGTTCATCCTGAACTTACCCAAGTGTTTGTGCCTTCGGAGTGCTAATGCTGGACACGAGCAGAGGAAGTGGACCAACGTCTCTTCCTCCTCTTCGTCCAAGCAGCTTCTGCAGAAGTCATTAGCCTCATTTGTAATGATTAATCTCAAACTATTTCTGACAAGTTTTTCTAAGCTCTGATCTGGTATATTATCAAAAAACTTTCTCTTAAAAAAACATTTGAATAGATTATTCATATTTTATTAGATTAATAATACCATACCAGTGCTTCTTCTTTAGTTGGATATTCTTGTATCTCTACTTGAAATTTTTGAAAATCTGGAGCTGATGACAGTGGAAGTCCCTCCAATAGTCTAGGTTTTAGCTTAGGCTCAGAACTACTTTGGTTATTTTGACTTGATTTCTGTTCTCGGCGTAGCAACACGCTGCAGTAATCGGTACACGCTGCAGTAATCAGAGAGACGAATAGAAATGTTTACATTTAATTTGTCACAGAATACTCCAGCTCCCACTTTGCCGTATAGCTTGGAGCCATCTGTGAAGAATAGTAACGCTTCGATTTCCGATAACGGTCTATCCCTCCAGGATTCTCTTGAAGGGAAGGAGGTCCGAAATCGCTTCTCGAAGCGTAGAGTAGGTTTAATGTAGTCAAGATTCGCCAGCTCATCCTTCAACGATCTAACGATAGTAGAGTGTCCTGTTCTAAGACACCTCCACTGAGAGACGGCTGCAAGTCGTACAGCCGTATTTGCCGCCATCTGTTTGCCAAAAATGTCGACCGGAAGAAGGTGCAACATAACCTGTAAGGCACTTGTCGGTGTCGACCTCAATGCCCCGCTAACCAGCATACAGGCCGTTTTTGCACCCTCTCAATCCTACTTTTATAAGTTACCTTGTCCAGAGCTGGCCACCAAACACCCATCCCGTACATGAGTACAGGTCTCACTACAGCGGTGTAGAGCCAGTGTACCAGCTCCGGCTTCAGACCCCATCTATGACCAATGGCGTTCCTACAGGAGTACAAAGCTATAGTAGCTTTGTTTATTCTCTCCAACATATTTGGCCTCCAACTAAGCTTACTGTCCAAGATAATGCTCAGATATCTAGCACTATCAGTAAAAGCAAGTCTCGTGCCATTTAAGGTAGGAGGGACAACTACCGGGATTTTGTATTTCTTAGTGAAGAGTACCAGCTCTGTCATGGACGGGTTAATACCAAGTCCACATTTGCCATCAGCCCATTTCGTAACGATTGTAAGCGCATTCTGCATTACGTCTACAATCGTGCCCAGGAAATTCCCGGTAACAGCTAAAGCTACGGCGTCTGCGTAAGCGATAACTTCAATACCCTCTCTCTCTCTCCAATTCTAGTAGTAACACGTTTACTACTAGGCTCCAGAGAAGAGGGACATACCCCCCCCTGCGGGGTTCCCCTAGTTACTCGCCTCTTGATGGTGGAGTCCCCCAACTTCGGGCTAACAATCCTGCTTCCCAGCATATATTTAATTAACCTTCTCAGAGGTACGTCCACCTCCAAAAAGGACAATCCCTCCTTGATTGCCTCCGCTTTCACATTATTAAAGGCGCCCTCATCCAGGAAGGCTACCATACAGAATTCCTTCGAATTAATCGATTTCTCAATCGTACACACCAAGGCGTGCAGAGCAGTTTCCACAGATCTACCCATTGTGTACGCATGCTGAGACGGTGCCCACTTCCTGGCATCTATTTTATCTCTGATTTATACATCCAGCAGCCTTTCCAAGGTTTTCAAAAAAAAGAAAGGATGATAGAATTATTGGTCTTAGGTCCTTAGGATAGACATGTGAGCTGTTCCCCGCTTTCGGTATAAACACCACATTGACCTCCGTCCAGTACCTAGAATATAGCCCAGCTTCAAACACCCTTTGAATATAGCTTCCAGGTAGGGAAGAATAATTACTGAGTTGTTTTGAAGTTCCGCTGGTATAATTTGATGCGGACCAGCCGATTTAAATGGTTTAAAACCCCTCAGTGCCCATAGAATCCGTTTCCTGGTTATGATATCCTCTGTGAATACTGACAGTGCTTCCTGATGTTTGCTGTGCACCAACAGGTCCTCAAAGCTCCCTGGGAAGCGTATCTCGAAAAGAAGCTCCAGAGATTCTCCACTAGAAGCTGTCCAAGATCCGCCCGGTATTTATCAAAAAACTGGGACTAGCTGTACTTTTGGAAAGAATCTTCCTAAGGCGGGAGGTTTCGGATACCTCTTCCATTTTATCACAGAAGATTCTCCAAGACCTCCTTTGTGCCTTTCTTAATTCTTTCTTATAAATTCCGAGTTTCTCCTTATAGGAGTCCCAATCCTGAGCCTCCCTTGTATTTTTGGCTGTATTAAAGGCTGTCCTATAAGCCTTACGATAGGTCCCCAGTTCTCTGGACCACTATACTGGTTTTTCCCTACCTCTAGGCTTAGCCAGTGGGCAGGCAGCACGAAAGGACCGGTTGCATGCGCTAGAACGCTAGCAACCATTTCCTCCAGCTCCCCAACGGTCGTCGGGGGCTCTAGAGCCCTCGACGGCAACAAATCCTCCAGTAATTCCTAATATATGCTCCAGTTGCTCCTTCTAGGATTCCTTAAGGCTTCACGGGTAGCAGGGTGAATATCGAGGCTATAGGTTAAACATCGATGATCAGAAAAGAAGTGTTCCTTATCCACCCTCCAATTTTTCACCATATGAAGAATATTATTTGAGGCAAGGGTCACGTCTAGAACCTCCTGCCTGTTACTACTAATAAATGTAGGTTCCCGCCCAATATTACACGCTGAAAGGTTAGTACTCATCAAATAATCATAAAGTGACCCACCTCTTTCATTAATGTCCGTGCTTCCCCAGATAGTGTGATGCGCATTAGCATCAACTCCCAGTACCACACCTACCTTTGATTGTTCCACTTCACGAATCAGCTCCTCCAGGTTATCCGCAGGAACCTCCTTCTCCCGGTCCATGTAGGCTGAAACTAGCCAGAATCTACAAGTGCCTACTTCCAGGCTAACTGCAGTAGTGTCACCATTGCTGTATTGAGAGAGAAGGAAAAGATTAATATTATTTTTCCCAAGAATACAAGATCTGATCTTCCCAGACTTACTAGAGGATATAATTTTGTACCCCTTGGTTCTGAGGCCACAGATCCTGTTGTTAATAATCCAAGGTTCTTGGATTAGTATCACATCCTCACTCGAACTAACCAGCCTGAGGAGTAGAGCTGCCGAAGCAGCCTTAGAATGGTGAAGGTTAATTTGAATTATCTTTACTATAACCTTTCAACCTTTGCCTACCTCTATGGTATATTCCTGCTAGCGCAGGAATATTAATTCTCGGTATTTTGGGATGCGCCGGAATCGCCCGTCTCGCTAACCCTCCTACCCTCTGTAGAGGACTTGTTAGTGCCCCCCGTCTGTCCGGGCTGCCGACATCCTCATCCATTGGTACACCAGCTCCCTCGCTTGTGTGCTTCTCCTCATCTTCCAAGTGAATCCTTGCCAGACCGAGGTCGCCAGATTCACTCTCCCCCTACCCTCAGCTTCTCCCCCTATGCTGCTGGTACCCCCTTCAGGCCTGGGCGGGTTGCCACCATCTTGCGGTTGGCCTCCCGTACGCGCTTCCGCCCCATCCATAAACGTTGAGGGTAATTGATCCGAAACCGAAGTCAATTACTCCCTTTGTTTTGTGAAGGAGGGCTAGGGACTCCTTATTTATTACCATAATTGATAATTTCGAGCCCCCTTCGCCTCCTCCTGCTTGACTATCTTCCAATTTCCGGTCGGAAGATTCGAGTTACTGACCTTAATGATTTTCAAAGCCTCATCAGGGCTAGCCGGTTCGGATGGCAGACAGACACGTGCTCTCGGCCTGCTTGGAATTTCCTCCCAGCTAACTGCCGCAAGCTTTGCGCCTGGCCACACCTTCCCTACTTTGGCTTTTCCACCAACCTCCATTTATTCACCGTGATGCTCCCATCTTCTTGACTTTCGTCAATTTCTGCTAGCATCAACACATGCTCCCTCAGGACATCGCTGAACAGCTTTGTCCCTGAGTTAGTCTCGGCTTTGTGTCAGTCAGCAGGCCCGCTTGCTGTCAACTGCTTCCACCTCGTCCTGGGACCGCTGTCTTTCCGACACATGGTCCCTTTCCGAGCTTCCGCAGCCCACAGTGCTCCTTGCCCAGGCTACTGATGTTCTTTGCTCTTCCATGAGCTGCCTCTCGGGGGTCGCAGCCCACTTCTCGAGAATTCGGAATGCCGAGCGGCGATTTCTGTACCGCCTTTTCGCCGGAGGAATGTCTCTCGTCCCACTCCCCTGTGCTGCGTTGGTACCGCTAACTCCCGGGACTTGTGCCCTAGAGTTAGCCACCTTTGCAACCTTAGAGGCCCCACCCGTTTGGTTCGAGGTACCTCCCTGCGCTGATACCGGCTTTTGAAGAGACCCGGTGCCCTTGGTTTTTTTGTGTTTAGATCCTTCCATTTTGATTTCCACGAGTATCGGAGAAATAAAGGTCGGCCTGCGCAGAGATCCGTAAACGCAGGTAAGAGAGGCAACTGGAGGTCGCCAGGTATCCAGAGGGCTCCGTTGGCGACTGGGCTTTGTTAAATGGGCCCCCAGCCTAGTTGATCTTCAGCACGGGTCGCTTAACACCTTAATCCAGCCCATTCGGCTCGCTAGCACCCCGGCCTCCCAGCACCTCGGCCTCCCAGCATCCCCTTCCCTCCGCTCCACATTCTCTCTCTCATTCACCTATTTACATCTAGAGCCCAATCCAATGGGATCCATTCCATTCGCAGGGTCACCCGTTTATAGGGTACCCCACTCATCACCCGTGGAAACTCTGGAGATGTAGAGAGGACGTGACGCACAGTCCGCCGTGGTTATTGGTCGATGGTTTTCTGGCGCCATCTGTTCGCCATTCCATGCCTGGGCATCAAAGGCACTCAGAATTTAATGAACTGAGGTTAACCACTCCCCAGTTCCCTGAGACTCTCCCACCAGCTGGGCTGCGGTTGGGGGCGGCTTATTTAAATCACCGCTAACCTACCTATCGATAGGCCGTCTACCATCCAGCACCTGTGACCCCCCCGATAGCTGCAGTACGCCACGGGCAGCGAAGACGATTACATCGTTACAAGCTTTTGTTCTGTTTTTATACATACGCATCAACATTCTATTAGGCAGTAATCATCTGTTTGAGGTTATTTGTGATGGAAGAAAAATAATATTAAATAGCCATTTAATAGCGCAAAATACAAAGTTTGGGTGGATAATTGCTGGGACACCGATTCAAAGGGAACCTGGTTACGAAACCCCAGTTAATCTGCAACTAAACATCGATGCAACATTAAAGAGATTTTGGGAAACAGAAAATATGGGTGAGACCTCTCCAGTATCTGAAGAGAAGCAAATGTGCCAAAACCACTATCAGGATACGGTTGGAAGAGCAGAGGACGGTAGATACATAGTGCGTTTATCGTTCAGGAGGACTAACTCCAAGATTGGCAACTCAAAGGCTATGGCGATAAAACGATTTTATAATTTGAAAAATCGTTTTAATCAGGGTTGTGGAGTCTGAAAACAAATTTTCGGCTCCGGCTCCGGCTCCGACTCCGGAAATGTATATATTGATTAACGACTCCGGCTCCAGCTCCGGCTCCAGTTCCGGCTCCAGCTCCGGCTCCGGCTCCAGCTCCGGCTCCATCTCCGGCTCCAGCTCCGGCTCCAGCTCCGGCTCCGGCTCCAACTCCGACTCCAGCTCCAGCTCCGACACTAAACATATATTCAGTTTGGCAAGCTGGCAGTAACTGGCGATAATTTGCAAAGATCACTGCAGGGACCGTATTAGCGTTTTCTGTACAATATCAATATTAGATTATTTATAGGGGAAAGCTGCTACACGGTGCATTTAAGACCAGCCACAATTTTATTCCAAAGATATATTTCTATCAAGTCAATAATCTGACGATACATTTCAATTTCATGCGAAGTTAATTCCCCTTTTTCTTAACAGACGGAACGAGTAACAATAGGTCATCTCTAAACTGTGGAACTTCTACAAGTACGCAGAGTTTCAGTCTTAGGGAAAGAAGGTAGCGTGGCGGTGGTTGCTGGAGAAAATCATCTGTTAAAAGAGGGGGCTCGGATCATCCGTAGGATTATCTGTTGAGCTGTTACTCAAAATACACAGAATCTGTAACGGTGACGTGGATATTGTTTGAAAAAATGTAAGAGGGTTTTACTTAATGACAGTAGCTTTTTATTTATTTTTTTTTTGTTCAGATTTATTTCATAACCATTTCTGCTTTTCAAACAAATCTGTGTTTTTCTCATCGATTCTAAGTTATGAATTGAAATAGCTCGACAAGTTTCTAAATTTTCAAAAATAAGTTTCAGATTTTGAATATTTTCCTAAACGCTACTGTGAAATTTTCAGTTACCTTGTTTTTTAGAAGCAAACATAGAAATAAATTAAAGGTTATTTGCGATTCTTCCAGTAGCTTCATAAACGTACAATTCTTTTGCCAACGAACGGAAAATATCATCGGTTTCTGGCTCAAATTGCAATCTTCCATATTCGAGTTGAATTCTGCGTAAAAAAACAACATTTTCGGTTATGGCTTTTTCCAGCTCTAGAAGAGTAGCTGTAAGATCGCGTTGCGAGATTTTGAATAAACGTTGGCTATTTTGCAATTGAATTGAAAATTTTGCAATTTTTTTTGACACCCCAAGATTTTTATTCATTGATTTGTAAGATACATTTAAGACACGATGATTGGTTTGAAAAGGTTTTTGTACAAATTTAACAATAAAGCATCCTAGCTTGTTAAAGTTTCGTCAAAGTCCATATTAATTCTTCTTGATATTTTTCCAAGTTTTTGTTTGGTTTAATAACAGTAATTTTCCGTGAAATGTGATGACAAAATATATTATTTCGATTTGCGTGCTTAATACAAAATTGGAAAAAATTAAAGATTTCACAAAAATCTCGACCCAATTTTTTTAAATTTACCCCAATTTCGTTTAATACGATTTGGAATGCCAAATTGAACTGCGGTAATTCATATACAAATATTTGAGATACGTAGGAAAATAGGAATAAAAAGCAACAAAAATCTGGAGCTGGAGTCGGTCAATTCCACATGGCTCCGGCTCCGACTCCGGCTCCTTTGAAAATACGAAAATAAACATAAACTCCACGGCTCGGACTCCGGCTCCGGCTCCGACTCCACAGCCCTGGTTTTAATAGAGATGCATCATTCCACGAATCCTATAAGGAATTCATGAAGGAATACAAAGAATTAAGACATACAGAACTGGACAGCTTCACAAATATTGATGGATATTATTTACCTCACCATGGAGTAGTGAAGATGAGTAGCAGTACTACGAAGTTGCGGGTCGTCTTCGACACCTCCGCTAGGACTATTAATAACGACTATCCAACCCTCCAACCGACTTTGTTTGAACTTTTATTAAGATTTAGCAGACACATAATTATATTTATTGCGGCTATTGAGATGTTCCGTCAAATTTGGGTACAAATTGGGGGGGGGGGTTTGGATTGGATTTCGCCTTGTCCAAAAAGTGGAAAACATTTGTGGCCAATTGCGTATCTTATATTTTGCAACATACCAATAGAAGTAGTTGGATGCACGTACCATCATCGGAGAACCCAGCGGATTGTGCATCACTTGGATTGTGTCCAAATGAATTGGTACAGTTCAAACTATGGTGGAATGGACCCGAGTGGCTAAAAGGACCTATATTTGAAATCATTCGTCACATTTTTTAAAATATTATACAATAGAGATTCCAGAAACTATAGTCGAATTATTTATTTCATTTTGCAAAAAATCAAAATGTAACGCCAATGAACCGTTATTGATTTAGTCATTTTGACTAATAAAAACTGCTTACATGTTATCTTTTAAATTAAATTGAAAATTGGATTTCTCCTTAACGATGATTATTTGAAAAACTTATCTCTGAAAATGGCATTTAGGCGAATAAATTACCACCATATACATAAAATATATACGTATACGGAAAATTTGGGATTTACTTGGTTTGTATTTCACAAGCTAAAATGAAAGTATCCTCAAAGACGAATAGCATTGGTCGCATCAGCGCAATGATGTCAAGAAATTATGCGTAGCTTCCTTTTATCTTCATATTGTAATTAATAAAAATTTAATGGGGCTATTTTTGGGGATTTTTATTTTCGGAAATACCATGGTATCCCTTTTGTGAGAAGCTGTTGTAAAATTTTGTGATCACCATATTTTTAGTTACTCAGGAATTTTTTTTAACGAATTATTCCATAAATTTTCTCAAATAATTTGTTTTACATTAACGCTCCGTAAACACTGTACCTACTATTTATTTATCGATCGTTTTATGGTGTTTTCGTAACATATAATCTACAACCACACATTGGTATAATAAAAGTTTTCCCCCAAAACCTAAAAAAAATTATCGCCTTGAGAATAAGAAATTTCAAATTTTTTTGCTTAGAAACACGAAAATATTTACAAATTTAAATTCTCATTACCTACCTATACCACATCTATAAAAACATACACCCTATGCGTGAAAAAAAAAATTTCATCCATCTTCCCATCTGCCTTTATGAATATCTTCGATATATGAAAATTTTGTTACACTTTCACCTGGCCCATTGTGTACAATAGATGTTAAATTGAATGGTGATGATATTTTTGAAGTCATACAATTTTATTTGCACATCCCAGCGACGATTATTTTTTTTTTTGCGCATATTAAATTTTAATGACTTATTCAAAAAATGTAACAAAACAATTTAATCGGTTCGACCATAAAAGCTTAACAATCATAATGCACTCAATTTATTTTAATTGGTTGTGGGAACGGTTTCAATAAAATGACCAACAATTAAATTTCCCGGATGCATATAATTAAATATTTTTTTTTTTTTTTTTTGCATTTTGAAGTGCATATTTCATATACATGAAACATATACGTTTTATGTACACAAATTAATTAAAACATGATAAATCAAATGTAAAACATTTCTATTTCCAATTTATTTATAAATCCGCTCAATCGACTTTCTGTCAAAATATGAAAAATCACGTGATTTAGTTTTTTTTTGGGTTATCTAGTATAAATAAGTATGTTCAGAGTATATTGTGTATTAAGCCATTAATAATGTACTGGCATCATACTGGCGCTTATTTTTCCTTCATAAATTGATTTTGGCACTGGTCGATGATATCACAACCGCATAAACCGCAGAATCATTATTTGACCAAAAAACAATACACAAATAAAAGCTTAAACTTGTTTCATCAATATGGGATTTAACAGCAGCCAAAACCAACAACTTGTTTATAAAAAAAAAACTTTTAAAATGGAACACATCAATGGAAAATCAATTTATATTATAAAACGTTTTAATAATAAAAGAAAATTTTTTTACAACAAGTCATGGTTCAAAAAGTTAAATTTGTATACGAAAACTATTATAACTAAGTTTGGGGTGAAATCGATTTAAGAATTCTGAAAATTAAGCAAATTTCAAAATCATGTTACACAAACGATACAATTAATTAGATATAATCGTTATTCACTTCTATACAAAAAAAAAGCTTAAAATAAAATCAATTCAAGCTTTTATTATCTCATATATACATTAAATGTAAAAATGTTCCGATTGATTAAATTCTAATCAAATAAAAATGTCTACGTTACATGGAAACCATAATTGAAATCGCCATTTAACATTTACAAACATTAATACAAAATTTATTAGAGGGGTTATGTTCACCCTACTTCTTTATAATGCTACATGTTACATAGATATATGGTATTAAGGAATTTATGGTCGCTCCTATAGTGTAAAGCTTATCTGTATATCTATATGGCAAATATGTATACAATAATCATTGATAATTGTTTTATTATCAACCAAACAAGGATCAACCAACAAATGTGAATGATAAAATTTGGCTTTATCGATATGATGTCGGATTAAGATGATTACAAGAGATAATGGAATATGAAAATATGTACTTAAGAAAAGTTTGTGTTGAAAACGTGATTTGAAATCATTATTTTATTGATTGCCACGAATTTTTGATGGAATTTGATTAAGATGTGAAAGCCGGTGGTTTTGCAGGCAGTAATAATATTTTATTTAAAAATAAAAAGTCAAAAAATTGCCTCTTCCCATTCAAAGATGAGAAAGTCAAATGTCGCAATACTCATTATATCGATTATATTACTTTTGAATTAATGTTTCAATTTTTTTTTTCTAATGGAAATGATTGTTCAATCGATTTTGACGAAATGGCTATCGAATGCCAAATATTTCGGGCACCATTCCTGGTAAAATACATATATAAAGTACAATCAATTTAACTGCTCATAATATATTTGTAACATGTGTAAGAATTTGGATTTTAATATCAATGAGAAGGTCACGTTGTTAACGGATGAAATGCACCGAATTGTTACGGAATTTTCCAAATTTTTTGGTAACTTAAATAATGTCACATCACAAATGATAGATATGAAAATTAATGAAGTGAAACGTAGCAGTTTGCGAAACAGTGTTACTTCAGTACCACACAAAACATTTGTAGCTGAGAATGTGGCTAATTTCGTTGTTATATGCGTTAATTTGAGTGACATTGATAGTATCTTGCTGGGTATATCATCTTCAACTCTTATAACATCAGTTCCAGAAATTAAATCGCTGTTCATCACTCGTTTGACTCCTCAAACAATGGTGGAAGATGTTGTAAATTTTATCAAAAGGGAAAGGGATTCTGATTGCAATTTTGGATGCTTAGACGTCACGCTGGTCGTCTACGCAGTTTAATTAAACATGAATTATGTCTTCTGTTGAAAAAGATGGATCTTGACGTACCTTGCATTTCTGAGTCGTGGTTGCTAGATGGTGTTTCTGATACGCTGATTGATATTTCGGGGTACAGTGTTTTGAGGTTTGATCGTCTTGCTGATCGTTGGGAGGTTTGTCTGTTTATACTACCGATTTACCTTGAAAGTAAAGCGAGGTAATATTACACTAATAGGAAGGATTAAGCTGGTTAAAGCTGAAATTTCTTGTCGTTCAGGTAAACTATTTATTGCTACATTTTATGCACCTCCACCTGTCAATGCAAACGACACTTCTGATCTACTTAATATTCTTTTAGACTTAGCAACAATGTATGATATATCATATTAGTTGATTTAAACTGAAACTTAATTAATCCGGGCAACATTTTGCATCAAGTATTGAGATATTTAGATCTATTTTACATCCCGTTCAACCCATCCCGTTAATTCAAATTTTACAACATGGACAACTGTCTGTACCAGGGATATCCGACCATGATCTCGTTTTTATGCAATACCAATTTAAATATATACGTGAAAAGCCTGTATTTGCATATGTTAATGATTTATCAAGGGTTGACCAAAACAAATTTCAGAATTTATTTACCCAATTAAATTGGGACCTTATTTTATGCACTGCTAATATTGACGAACACTTTAATATTTTTAATTATAACCATCATTATTTGTTTTGTTAAGAAGGAGACTTATATAAATGTTTAGCAAAGTAATAGAAGTTTAGCGTAAATTTTGTAGCCTACATTACACAAGGTGATCCTTCGATAGTCGGTAACTTCTTTTGGTCTTTGTACCTTTGGGATTGGTATTTGTAATGTATCGATCCATTCTGGTGGTACTTGATTGGTGATCCAGATCTATTCAATTAAGGCATGAAAAGAACTTATTATGCTATCTGGAGCGTATTTAAACAGATCAATCCGGGAGCAGTACCAGTTCGGATGAACTTGATTGTCATTTTAATCTCATCTTGAGTAGGGGTGGTCCTGGTGGGTAATGATCGATCTCCTCTATAAGTGGAGGCCAGTCACCTTCGGATTTTTTCAACTCATTATATCAGGTGGAAATAGAGAGATAAAATGACTGGTTCTTTTGGGAGGTTCTTTTATACTGTCTAAAAAAGTGATATGTCCTATGTAATCGGTCAGAGGGTTTAAAATTGGCTAGTTTTGAAAAAAATTCGTGACATTCTAGGGTTTTATGCTCGGAATAGGCTTTATTTAAATTCCGTCTGGCTTCTCTCAATTGGTAGGTGGCTGAGGTATCTTTTGGATGGATATGGTGATAATATTTTTATCTCTTTACATGAGCTAGGGCTTTTCTTCGTTTTGGAGTCAAGGGCGTCCATGAAGTTGGAATAAGCTGTGAGGAAGTTTTCAAACTTTCAAGAATTAATGTCCAAAGTGGAATATGTCCGTATTCTGAGAGATGTTTTTCATGGACTTCTTGAAGAGTATCTTAATATTGAGATGCTATTTTGTTATCTTTGAGTAAAGAAAAATTTAGGGTTCGGAAATTATAGGTGGAAGATGGTAGGAATTTTTTTGGATTTTTTGGAATTGGTGGAAAGGGCTAAGGTTATAAGGTGTTTTCCTTTAAGGAGGGTACAATGTAACCATATAAGGCGATGATCGCTTATGCTGGGGCGAAGAATATCAACTTAGACGGAATTTATATAGATGTTGTAATTCTTCTTTCTAGTTAAAATATGATCTACTTGTGAGTGATGCTAGATGGACAAGTAGGACAAAATAGTATCCGTTGGCACTGATTACTTGATGATATAAATTGTGACCAACGAATCTTTTGTCCCAGTTATCTTGACTTCCAATATGGGCGTTAAAATCACCGAGAATCACCACATCGCGGGTTTTTGGGCAACGATCAATTATTGAAGATAGTGTTGTGAAAATTTTGGATGGTAATCGCCGATTGAATGGTGAGGTGTATGGAGGGACATACTTCTGCCATCATGGATTCGGCCAAGTAAGGTGATTATGGCTCCATAATAATATTTAATTCCAAGTGGTTTGAAGACGGGATTTTTTTGTACAAGAATTCCCACACCTCATCGGGGCTCTTTGGGTATTTGGTAAGATACCAGGTGTAGTTAGTAGTGGAACATACATCTGAACTCATGTTGGTCTCTTGGAGTCCACAGAGAGTGATATTGTGGTATTGTAAATGAGTATCGATTGTGTCGCGCTTTTGGTCGTTGTTGATACCGCGGATATTCCAGGTGCCAAAATAATAAGAGGAAGTAGTTATTGGTAAGGAGGTAGAAGGTGACGGTGTGGCTTCAGTAATGGTGGAATACGCGTTGAACATTGCCAGTAATACTAGGTATATGAGAATTTGGCGAGGTAGAATTTGTGTGTGATAAAATGTTGGATGTGGTTTTTAGATTATCATGGGATCCTTGTGTAGTTGCAGAGAGTGGTAAGGTTTTTGTCATAGATATTAGACTATTGTAATGGGTTTCATTGTATAATAAATGAACTTCATGTATATAATTACCGCCATCCGGAATGAAAATTGTTGGTTGCTGGGTCGTAGTATGATGAATAACTATTTTAATTCCTTTTAATCGGCTTACAGCTGATATGCATTCGGAACCACCCCAGTAGCCGTCCATTTCAAGGTTGGAAAGAAATCTGAAATGGTTTCATTGATTTATGAATATAAGATGGATTCAATTTTAGTTAATTTGGAGGTAAGGGTGGTATTATAAATGATGGTTACCTTTCTATACATTGGTTTTGGAATTGCACTGTAATCTGATTAGAGTCAGATAGGTGAAATGAATCCATTATAGTTGGTATATAATCTGGTAAGTGCTCTCTAATAAATTGAACCACCTCGGATCGGAGTTCATGATGTAAATTAATAGGATGCTGTGGTAATACGAGTCCCAATTGATGTTACCATCGGGGGGAATGACGTGCACTTGCATTTTATTTTATTGCAACAAAGATGTTGGCAGGAATTTTAGTTGAATTTCGTTTAAAGCGTTTTATATTTTCGAGTTGTTTTAGCTTACGATTAAATCAAAATCTGGGCCCTATTGCACCAACTACTTATCACTTATTACTTATCAACTTATCATAAGTTAGTTTTTTTGATAATGATAAGTGATAAGTGTTTCACCAAAAATAACAAGATATCACTCACTTATCAATTTGAAAACTTATCAAATTTTGATAATGATAAGTGATAAGCGTTGCACATCAGATTGTCTATAACTTATCAATTGACGAATTATCAAATTTTTATGATAAGTTGTAATGATCTATACAAAAATACTATAAATGTGATAGTGTTTGCAAAATAATATGCTTTCCGCTCATTTTATATGTTAAACAATGGTTATAGGTACACACCTATGTATATAGCAAAACAATTAAAAAATTGTTATTCTGTAATTTAATAACAACAACAATTTTAAATGTATATAATAATACATGAAGAGAAACCTTTCTCAATTGAGAGTTCTTATTTCAGTGTTTAGAATTAATTGTAAAACTTTTCTTTTGATTTATTTTTATAACAAATGATTTAAGAGAATTCCTTTTAACAAATAAATTGAATTTAACTACATTATACAAAAATTGTAATCGTATATAACCAAAACGATTTTTCACTATTCGTATCATCCGCTTATGAGCACGATTAAATCTTTGCTCTATTGCATCATCCGGATTTCTTCGCATTGGTGGGATAATCTAATCTTTAAGGGGAAGCACTGTCACCCAAAATCACAGCACCGGAGAACGGGCGAAAACAAGACTCAAAATTGCTAAATAGCCTTGTATATGGCAATACTCTGGAGTCGTGGACACTACCTGGCCAATTTGAATTTACTGCATAGAAGCTGCGATCTGGGCTACACACCATTATTGCATTCAGTGAATGTTTTCCATTTCGATTCGCAAAATGTTCTTAATTGACCGTAGGTGCATCTATATTAATCATTGTTCCATCGAAGCAACCAGCTACCTGAGAGTAACCACCCATCTCAAGAAACTTCTATCCTGGATATTCCTAACCAATGCGGTGTTGTTAGTAGCTGCTATAGAGGACTCAATGCGTAGTTTCGGTCGCTTCCATGTTGCAAATTTGCTCCGATTTTTAATGACAAACGAAAATGTTTTATCACTCGCGAGTCCAGAGAATATTTGGTTGTGGCTTTCACTACAAGATTTCTTCTTTCGTTTTCATCCTCGAATAATCTTTCGAACTGACGCATTTATTTATAAAAATTATTTTTTCGTTTAAAAAATTTCAGTTTTTGTTCACTAAAGTTGATACCTACATTTGATAGTTTTATATTAATTTTAAAATATCGAGAAACAACTGTCTCACCTCTATGATAAGTCGAAGAGAATTAAATTGTTCTTACTTTGACTTAATATTATAACTTATTAGAATACAATAAAATAGCGGTATAAATTTTGAAATTAAAGTTATTATACACTTTTTTCTTCTAAAACACATTGTTATATGTATTGTCATTATCATTATCATTTATAATTATTTGAATAATAAAAAAATTTATTGAAAATTTTTTTTTTTTTTTTTTTTTTTTTTTTTTTCATTACCAATTTTATTAAAACGTTTAAAAACAAAGTTACAATAAATAATAAGTAATTGGTAAGATAATTGCACCTTTAGTTTCAAAGAAACGTGTGTCAGGTACAATGGTTCTCTCTAATAATATTACAAAAAATTTAACAAAAAAGTCAAAGTTAACACAATAATAATTTACAAAATTTAAAAAGTAAAAGTAATACAAATAAAATAAAAGACAAAACTATAATAATACAAAAAATAGATGGTCAATTGCTTTGTTTAGTTTCAACCAATTTTTGAGAGCTTTGGAGAAAGCGGAAATGTGTTTGTACTCTTTTAAAATTGAACAAAAGATCTCATCTTACCAATAACAGCAAAAAAAACGTTTTTAACAGACTTCCGTCATACCACTACAATTTATAGCTCTTATCAATTTTTTTGAGTAGTGAATTTTTTCTTATTGATATTTTGGATAAGTTATCATTGAAGTTGTCGATTATTGATAAGTTAAAACTTTTGGTGCAACAGAACTATGAAAAAATTATCAAAAACCTCAAACTTATCGCTTATCAAAATATTACTTATCATTTATCATTTCGCAAATTGGTGCAACTTAATTTTGATAAGTGAGTGCTTATCACTTATTATAACTCAATTAAATACGTATCAAATTTCAATTTGGTACAACAGAAAATTATCAAAAATTATGATAAGTTGATAAGTAATAAGTGATAAGTAGTTGGTGCAATAGGGCCCTGGTCGTAAATGTCAAATTATCATTACTTAAGGGGTGAATAAATATGGAGAGTAGGGGTGGGTATGAAGGAAATTAGGTATCTTCTATTGAAAGTTTGTGTGCTATGGTAAGCAAATTCTGATAAAATTCTTGATGAGGAACATGAGTGTGAATGTTGAATAAGAATAGTGAATTTTGATTAAAAAGGATAAATGAGCTGGTAAGGGACTGTGTAATAGTTGAAAATGGGAAAGATAAATTATTACTGATATGAAAATTATTGTAGGTTAGATAATGATTTTAAGAGTTTTCGATCTGTGTGTTTTTTATGGTATGTAGGGGTGAATACAAAGTGAGTAAATACTTAGTGAAGGCTGTTATGGAATAAAGGTTGTTGGGAGACTTGGATTTATACTTGTAACTAATTTATATTATTTTTAAATTAAAATTTTAATTTTAATTTTTAATTTTAAATTTAATTTCTATTTTATTTGATTTTAATTTTTATTTTTTTATAAAGATATAATTGAGTAGTTGATGGGTGTCCCGAAAATCTATGGATCCTGTTATTAAAGTTATTAATTTAAGATACAGAATTAGTTATAATGAATTAGTAATGTACATTAATTATATCTAGGTTTCAGAGTCATCTGAGAATTGTAATATTAACTTTTGATTAATTCTTTATTGCAACCAGAAGCAGTGTTTTTTATCTACCACATCATGCTGTGGTGAAGAGTGACAGTACAACAACGAAATTGCGAGTGGTATTCGATAGTTTGTGCAAATCTTAAGTTGTTAGTTGGTCCTACAATTCTAAAGGATTTAGTTTCTATTTTGATGATATATGGAACATCTTGCGCTCCCTGTCTGGCAGTCCGAACACTGCATCAAATTGCCGAGGATTATAAATCACTTTTTCCAGTAGGTTCCATTATAGCGAAACGTGATTTTTACGTGGACGATTGTTTATCAGATGCAAACTCGAAGTTTCAAATATGCTGGTTAAAGGTGGGTTTAAATTGCGCAAGTGGAGGTCAAACTCAACAGAGCTGATGAGCGGCATTCCAGCAGAATTGATAGATGATGAAAACTTAAATATCGATGATGACTCCACAACCGTAAAAACGTTAATACTATAATGGAATCCATCCATCAAATAGTTGTCCTCTAAGCTAAATGTTGTCTCAAATAGCACGAATCTTTGATCCGTTGGGCTGGGTTTCACCCGGTATAATAATATTTAAAATAAGTCTACAGAAATTATGGCTCAGAAAATTAGACTTGGATGATCCACTTCTCGAACATATAGAGCAGCAATGGAAGGCGAACCAATCATCTTTATTGGAATTGAGGAAAGTCGAGCTTCCCCGATTTTTGAAGACTTAAATTTTACAACAAATGTACAAATTCACGGATTTTGTGACGCGTCAGAGCATACGTATGCAGCGGTCGTATATCTCCGTACAAGCAACGAAAATGGGCAAACAAGTACAACCATTGTTATTTCAAAAACCAAGGTTGCACCGCTGAAACAAGGGTCATTACCACGTTTGGAATTATGTGGAGCTGTATTAACACACTAAAAAAGCGTTAGACGCAAATAATCCAGAATGTTACGCATGGACTGACTCTCAAATCGTGTTATCATGGCTATCCGGAGTTCCGATGCGGTGGAAATGCTTTATCGGGAATTAGGACCTCGGAGATATTGGAAAATCTATGTGACTCCTAAGCAGCTACTGTGGTACTGATGTGTGTGACTCCTAAGCAGCTACTGGATTGCCCTCTATGGTGGACGGGACCTTCTTGGTTACTCAATCGCAGACACGTATAAATAGCAATACGCCACGTTAGAAGGAAGAGCTATTGCATTCAGAACTAACACCGAATCGCCGTATAACCATACGTTAGAAGAATTATTTAAGAGAGTGGCATCATATTCAAAAATTAAGCGTATCTTGACAAGGATTTTAAAGTTCAGCGTGATGAATCGACACCTGGATACTGTAGAACTCTTCAAAAAATAAAGCAGATAGAGCAAACCAAAAAAATTGGCACTAAAAGTAAAATTATTTCGTTGTATCCATCCGTCGATGAAGAAGGTCTGTTAAGAATCGGAGGAAGATTTGGTAATCTAAATGCACCATACGACGTGAAACATTCCAATGCTTCTCCCGAAAAAACATGTAGTCACTGATAAAATTATGAAAGAAACACATATTCGGTATTTACACCCAGGGCCAACACGATTGGAGGTAGCTTGTATTTTCGATTTGCCTGTTCTTAAATGTTTCCTTTTTCAGGTTTGCTCTCTTCCACGTCCTTATCGGCGAACATTTCAAATCGGTTTTTAGCGGTACTTTTCGACATTTGGTTTCTTACTTGTTAGTAGTTTTTCATTTTTTGGGCTATCTCTTTTCCGTTTTACAATAATATATCGATCGATGCCAGTTTGTGTTATATGTACATTACGTTTAGTGCTCTCTATAAGGCTAGTATCGCTGCTGCGCTTTCCAAGGTGTATATTCGTCGTGTCATTTACCACTTCTGGCTCCGTATTAGATAATGAATTTGTTGAAATTGATCTCCAAGTGTAACCAAGTCTTGCATTACTACAGCACTGTAGTCACTGGATCTTGGTGGCTGGAAGCCCGCTTGCTGACTCCCTTCACCGTAAAAGTTTCCTCCTCAGGTAAAAAAAAAAAACTCAGCCGCCTTTAACATGAGGAACAGATGCTGTTTGAAGCCGCACTTCGTGATGGACAGACGCTGCTGCTAGTTTTGTTCTGTGAGTGGTATTTTATTTCCCATCTAGCCGCAGACAAGCCGGTGATGGCATTCCCTTATCCGCGGCATAGGGATGCGCCCGATGGGAGATCCAGCAACTCTACACGTTTAAATTGAATCTGGTTGAATACAAATCGATTTATGTACTCACTCATGAACTGAGCTTTAATATTTTTAAGGGAACTTTATTATTAAATTCGATAAGACTAAACACAAAGGATTAATAATTTATAAATTTTTCAAATTTGCTTACAAAAAAAAAGCGAGACTTTGTTAAGAAAGTTTGTTGTTGTATTATACTTCCTTGTATTTATATAATGTACAGATAAGTTTTCGAAAAGGGTTAATTATATCAAAACGCAACAATAGCAACAACAATAGAAAGGAAAATTTTTTAATCATAATCCATAATTAGATACAATAATGAGTAAATGTCAAAAACGGAAAAAACTTTTTGTGGAAAATTAATTATTTTATCACATTTTAATTAGCAAATTTAAGATGATCCAGATTCTCCTTATAACAAAATACCGTTATAATAAAGTACGAAGAAAATCTTAAGATAAAAAAAATCTTTCAATTTTCTTTTTTTTTGTATTTGGATGCAAAGTGGATTATAATTCAGGCACAAACATATAAAAGGTCCACTGTGGAGGAGATGTACGTACATTTGACCAATGTAATAATAAACAGTCGCTCTTCACAAATACAAATAATTAATTTCATAACACTTGCATAATTTAATATTTTTGTTATTTTGTGTAACACCAAATACTAAACCAAATACGTAATTTATTCGTTATTACGTATAATAAAAATTCTCCATCTACACTATACAGAGTCAACGAAATTGTATCTCGGCTTAACGAATTAGTTGGTACACATTTTGTACAAAAAAAAAAAAACTTTCGCTATTTTTATGTAGATGGCAGCATATATAATAAAAAATATTTACCTATATAAAAATCGTTATTTACTTTGTTTTGTTAACCGAAAATCTAATTAAATAAGTCATTAACGAATATAACAACATTATTAAGAATCGATTGATTGAATTCACACCGTACAGACAATACGAATGACCGTATTTTAAGTATCGAGTTTTATCGAGTTATTATTGTTATAAATAAACCAACTGATTACATTTTGATTAGAAAAATATAGTTAATAACAACAAAAAGTGGAAGAAAACTCAATTTCCCTAAATAAATGAAGATAACCGAAAATCGAATCTAATTTTGGGAAGAAAAAAAAAATGCGAGAAAAGAAATCAATCAAATTCAATTCGGATACTATTTGGATGTGTGTGTGTGCGTAGTAATAAGAAAAACTCATTTTCTTCTCGTCTTGTGATCTCTGTGTAAATTGATTGAAGATTATATTTGAATGGAAGTGATTATTGGTTATTAATAGACATTTTTGTGACGATTTTTATGAGATAGAGTTTTTGTCATTACTTTTAATGATTTTTTTAATTTTTTTAATTTGCGAATTCTACAAAGTTGTTCGCAGGCACATATTTTCATCCCACACAAAATTGTGACAGGTTTGGGCGTGTTGTTTAGTTCATGGGTGAAAATTAATAAGTACAGCATATGAGTTTATGTCTTTATGTTCTCCTGTACGAGCAACTAAAATTCATTTCATGTCCGATAAAATCGTAAAAGGTATACCTATTGCCTGTTGTTATGCGTATTAGTCCTCAGCCATGCAAAATCCTCCGGCCTCCACTGGAACCTTTTCTGACGTGGTGACTTATTCCTCTATGAGTTCCAGTGTTGTCGTGCCTCCAGTTGGGAACAAGCATTTTCAAAATCTGGGCACAAAAACTATTCATGGTAGCAGACAATTTTCGAAAAATTTTGGGGTAAAGGCCATTGTACTGAAAATGAAACTGTGTCCATGGCTAAAACTTGTTTGGAGATTGAAGACTGTAAAGCATTCAAACTAGTCCCTAAACAAAGGAGTATCGAATCTCTGCACTTTGTTTGCTTCAAATTGGGCATAAAAGCTGATGTACGTATTAATGCCCTAAACCCTAATACTTGGCCAACCGGTGTACACATTCGGGAGTCTTACGATAAACATTTTCGGACAACTTTGTCTACACGGGTCAAGTTTATACCACTCAATTATCCCGTAATTTAAGTGATATATTTTCAAGCAGGATGCCTCCGCCTATAAGTTCCTTAATTCCTTTACCATTCGAGGTAAAGCTAAATTATTCTTGCCTGGCGTGCTTGACAACGTGTACGATGTGAACATTATATCGGAAACATGGCTTACTAAATACGAGCCGATTGCATGCCTTACCTTACCGATACGAGCTCATTGCATGCCATCCAACTTATGATGTTATTGCAGTATGTACTAATGTAGCCAGTGCCTCCATCCTCGTAGTTGCTGCAAATATTATCTTGGAATTATTAATTTCATCGATTCTGCTATTGCGCCATTGGTTCGTGTTGGTGAAGAACTAATTGTTACTGGTGACTTCAATCTTCCAGATATTACTTGGATTGATGTTGATGGAGTTTTCACGGCCTGTTCCATCGACCAAAAGGGATTAGCAGTCACTGATTATGACCTTATGTACTTGGAGCTATCGCTCTAGTCTCTTTTTGTGGACATTTATATAGTAGACTAGAACATAGGCAACACTTAGTTGTCGTAAACACCGATTTTCCAAATGCTTTCGATAAAATTGACCATTCGAATGTTATCGAAAAGCTAGATTGTCAGTTTATCCCTATTAAGTAGATGCATTCATACCTTTCTGATCGTTACCACTTGGTTAAGATTAACGATAAGATTAACGATTTTAGCTCTCGTTCATTTCGTGTTACCTCAGGAGTTCCTCAAGTAAGTCACATTGGTCCGCTTTCATTTTCATTATTTGTTAATGATATTGTTGAGTGTTTTGAATTTGCACATTGTCTGCTTTACGCAGCGGATATGAAAATATTTGCTCCAATTAATGAGATTGCTGATTGTGTGAAATTGCAAAGTAACTTGAATAACTTTTGCCGTTGGTCGTTTAATAACAAATAGTTGCTGAATTGGGGTAAATGCAGGATTTTATCATTCTCTCGGATGCGCTCGCCAATATTCCAACAATATTTTTTTATATAATATTGCTGTTGATACAATTGAATTCATGTCCGACTTAGCCATAACCCTTACTTGTGATCTAACTTTTAGCGACCCACTCACACTGAAAACTCTGTATATATCCTTTGTTCGTTCAGTTCTAGAATACGCTTTTCAGATGTGGTCCCCATTTTATAAGTGCCATCCAGTTAGCATTGAAAGTGTTCAGAAGCAATTTGTTTTGTACGCCAATCCTGTCTAACTTAGTGACACTTTTGGATTCGAATATTTGTGATTCCAAAATTTGAATACAATTCACTTAATACCTTAATTTTGAAGTATAAATTCAGCCTGATATTGTCGATGTACCTTCGGGGCCTTTATCTGTTCCTAAATGATGCGGTATATGGAAATATTTTGTCGGTCTTAACAGTCCGAAACATGTTGTTTAGAGTTTTTATGTAATGACGGCGTTTTGTGTAGTATGGTTGGTAATGTTAAATACCTGAGCCTCGCTTGTAACTAATAGGATTTTTGTAAGCCGTTAAAATGATATTACCCAGGTTATTGCGATGCCTTTCGGTTGGTTGACAGCATCAATCAGAGTCTGATGATCCTCATAAAAATCAAAGAACCTGGCAAAAAGTTGACAACTTTTACTGAGACTAAAAGAATCCAACTACATCTTAACAATGTACGATTTGGGCGTAGATCCATGTCACAATGGCATAGACTTAAAAACGAGGTAAGCTTCTTTGTGATATCGAGAAAAGTATCCACAAGAATTTCCTTCATATTGAGCGATCTTTCGAAGTTCATGCATGCATATTTCATAGGTACACTCGTATACTTATTGCATGTTACTGAGTTGTGACTTAGTATAGGTGAACCGAATAATGATCCCTTATGAGAGAAAGAAGTTATGCTGCCATTCAGCAGGAAAAATTCCATCATGAACATCTGATTTCTATACGGTTGAACTTCACAAAAAAATTGCTTGTAATTAATCGATTGGATAAGCCTCAGATCGAGAGTTGCAGAACAAACATTATTGCTTCAAGAATTCCTACGTATCACAATTGGAATTGATTATTTCACAGCCAGGAAAAGAGACCGCGCGAGCTAGAGCATGTCAATATTCATTAATTACACGTATGCCATGTTTAATTAATTGAAGGTTTCCCCTTGAGATTTATTTATAGTCAATATTAAAAACTGTCGCCTTCGCAATATAAAGAGAAAATTATTGTCAGAAGGAGCTAATTAAATTCTTGTAATTGCAATTTCATCTCCTTTTGATCTTCCTGTCAAGACTTCAGCAAATATAACGTTTGCTTTCATTTGAGTTGTAATGAGTCATGTTTAAAGCATGTACGCAGGTATACCTAATGGAGTTATTGCATTTAAAAATTCCGTTGGGAAATTTGTTGTTTCCTCTTCATCATCATTAAGTACAGAATCCACACTGTAATATACTTTTCCTTCTCCTTCTAATCGACTTAAAACGTCGTCATTCATTTTAAGTGTGTCCTCGTTTAAAGGACACAATAATGCTCTATTGGCAAAATATTTAGATTCCACAGCAGTAAACATTTTTGCAAAAATTTCATCTATCAATGATCCTTTGAAGAATGAATTCTTCAGGTATTTCAAAAATATATTCTCCAAGATCATGTGAGTTGGTTAATTCCAACTCATTTAACCGCATCCATCACCCAACTCATTTAACCGCAATTGTTAAATTCTTTGTCTTCCCCAGTTCGCATATTTGTAGTAAACTTCACTGGGATAATTGTTGGCCAGAGAGGTAACTCGGTTACTATGTGTACAGTATTTGCCTAAAATCTCCTCCAAAGAGGATTACCATATTCTCTAACATTTTTTCATTACTGAAAAGTTTCTTAAGAAGTCTATTGACTACCTCAAGTGCGATTCCGGGTGTCATTTCAGCCTTTTCTCAAACAATGAGTTTGGCAGCTCTTATCATATCTGCCTCTGCAGCTTGTGTCCGTTAGGGGCACTGATAATTTAAAAGGAGAGTGGGGGTCATTCATCCACACTGTATACATTCTATACTAATGACTTTTTCTCTTCGCTGCTGTCTGGGGACCCAATCCCCTTTTTTAAACACATCGTATTTAGGAATTTCTGTGTACAATAGGTTTTGTCCCTTAAAAACTTGAATGTGCATCACTCTCTTCTAAATCACTATTAACAATATCTTCGTTGTCGTTTTCATCTTCGTTATGATTTTCCCTTACTTGTTCGGGAATTTCAATATTTTCGGTATTATCAAAAGCATCACCATTGTTAACACCTTCCTGATAATTGTCTTGGCTTTCCGTCATCGCTGGAAGTTTTAGCGTTTTTTGATTTAACTTAAACCACGCTAGTAGTATCTTTAACTTTCTCTGCCGCTTGCTGTTCTTAACCTTCCAGAAACTCAACAGACTGTTCCTTTGGTAAATATACTGCCAAACGTATTATGGCATGCGATTGCCAGTGCATCAAATAATCGTTTGTGCGCCATATAGCTTCAGAGGGGCTTATGTAACGTCTTTTATAATCCACCCCTGTACTTTTGCATTATATATTTAGATATTATTCGATTATAATTGTTATTCGTTATATACTTACATTTCATTACCTTGTACATTTTACATTTTTACTAGGGGTTACCTGTACAATTTTATTATTAATTTGTTTCTTTATTTCTAAATTTCTGTTGCTCGCGGACTCCCAACTCTTTTTTATTCAAATTTGGATTTTTAGAGGCAGCCAGCAGCAGCAGCAAAAACAAAAATATTTTTTAAATAAAACTGTTTAATAATTTCAAAAATTAAATTAAGTGTTTTATTTATTATTATTATTATTTATATATGAATTCCGCTACGGGAAGCAAATTTTCACTCCAAATTTGACTCTTGCGCGTCTTCGAAGACGTACAGTTGTAGGTCCGTTTTTCGTATCGAGAATCTGGAAAAGGTGAATTATTTAGGAACAAAATTTAAACTTTATTAAATAGAATATTTACTTACATATTTAAGAGAAAACCTCCTGATATACCACATTGTTGGTTACTGTGACATCATCAACAGTACTTCCTTGTTTTGGTCCTTCGATAATTTTAATATTTAGAGCAGTAGATTGTGTTGCTCTTGATAGTGCTGTGTAAAGCTGGCCATGGGTAAAAATAGGTTCAGGAAGATAAATGCCGATTTTTTGAAATGTTTGTCCTTGTGCCAAGTTTATTGTCATTGCGTATGCAACACGTACTGGAAATTGATGTCTTATTAAATTGAAAGGTAATGCTGGATCGTTCGACGTATCTAAAGATATTCTTGGAATGAAATGTGTAGTACCCTTTACTGTGCCAGTTAAAATTTCAACTTTTATTACGTTCCTCTGTAAATCTGTGACTGCTAATCTTGTACCATTACACAAACCGTTTTTAATAGATAGGTTTCGCATAAGCATTACGATGGAGCCCTTTTTTAATTTTAAAATATGTGGAGGAAGACCAGAAGGATTTAACGAATTCAAAAATTCTGTTGGGAAATTCACTTGTAAATTACTGTCATCGGTACCATCTTCGTTTTTAACGGAATCTACTGAACAAAAGGACACTTCTTCGGCATTTAAATTGTTCAATACTGTGTCATTTATATGACGAACATCATCATTTTTAGAATAAATAATCGCTCTCTGAGATATAGATGCCACATCTCCTGGAGTAAAGTTATTGCCAAATGTATCGGTAACGATATCGTCTGATAGAAATTCATTTGGTATATTTATGAATATTGTGTTTTTTTAATTGATTGATCGGAGCAACATTTACCATCGCCAATTGAAAGAAGCCATGTGCAAAAAGTTGGATCAGTGATTGCTCTCATATTTTGATCGAGCTTAAATATTTGTAAAAGTTTCCATAGTGGTGACTTTTTTATTGTAGCATTTACAACGCTGACACGGTTTCCTCCTCGGATAACAGGAAGAACTTGCTGAAAGTCGCCGCCTAATATAATAAATTTTCCACCGAAAGGTAAATTATTTTTCATTAAGTCACGAAATACTAAGTCAATAATTTCAAGAGCAACTGCAGGTGCCATAGGTGCCTCGTCCCATATAAGGCAATCAATTGATGTTAGTAACTTCCTTTTGTTTTTTTGATAACTGAGGAAATTTAACGCAGTCAAGGTTTAAAGGCAGTGCAAAGGCAGAATGTGAAGTCATACCATGTGGCAGAAGATTTGCCGCAATTCCAGTCCAAGCAATACATAATGTTGTTTTATTAATTGTGCTGAGTTTTTCTATTAATGCTCGTTACAAAAATGTCTTTCCGTAACCTCCAGGGCCATCTGAGTAGAAATATTTCTGTGAATTTATACCTTGAATAGAGGACCAAATGTTTGAAGCAGCCATACGCTGTGCTTCGTTTAAATTATCCCAAAGATATGGTTCATTGTTAGGAATACAAAGTGGTGCTGTAATAAGGTTGGCATATATTTCTGAATTTGGTACTGGTAATACAGTAAAGAGATCAAACCCAACATCTTCACATAAATCTCGCAGCGAAATAATGCAGTTCGTTAACGCAGTATCTTCCCCTAGACCAGAATAAATGAAATCTTCAATCATATAATCTTTATAATCGTTGAATAATTGTAGTGTCGTAAGACCGGTAGCATATTTAGAAATTACAAGAATTAATTAACATTCAACAAAAATTAAAAAGTAAAATTAGCGTTCACAGCTTATGTGATTGTCGTGAAGAAGAAAAAATTGTAATTGAATTTATCTGTATTAGTACGATTCGCTAGTACATAAAGCACAGGACATTCTGTATATATAGAATGTAAATTGTGGTATAGTCAGTCCAGTCGCCGCGGCCTGATGAGAGGATTGATTTTTTCATAATCAAAAGCTCATCAGTTCGAAACTGGATTGAATTCTCTTACAATCTTCGGAACATATTAAATTAAAAATTAAATAAATAGAATTCTGTCTATTAGCCGGTTTTCGTTGAATTACCGTTCGTAACAACTAAAATGTTTCTACGTGTTAATAAAAAACACATTTAAAAGTGTCGTAAGACCGGTAGCATATTTAGAAATTACAAGAATTAATTAACATTCAACAAAAATTAAAAATTAAAATTGTAATGGGTTTGAAGGATTGCAGTGACAAATAATTGTAACAAAAAGAGAGCGTAATGATTTTGGAAGCATATACTTCGAAGCTTCAGAAAGACAAAAATGCAATTCTGCAGAATCGTTTATCAAACCTCTAGCTCGAGCAGCTTCTCTGTAAGTTGAATATACTACATTTTCAAAACTTTTTAAGCTTTCGAAGGAAGCGAATGTATATTATGTTTTATTACCATATCGTATAGTTGCGGATGTATAATTTTATTGGGAATTTCAGCTGAAACGAATTTGTCCACATCTGCAGCTGATTTTAACTTATCCTCCTTACAGAGAGTAAATAAACAATGACCATGTGGAAGGCCACGTTTTTGGTGCTCAATGACATAAACGTAACTGCATATTTTTCCAAACACATGGGATTTGGTAATATCGTTCAAAAACTCCTTTAATTTGAGATTGAACACTCGTGTAACTAAATCAGGGCGATCTGAAGCGTTTTGAAATGAATGTAGTTGCGATTTAATTTCTGGCCACGCTGGATTACACGTAAACGTGATAAATAAATGGGGGCGCCCAAATTTTCCCACCATATTGTCCTGATAAAGTTTTGACATAAAGCTTGGCCCACCGCAGTAAATCAAGATGGAAGTATGAATAAATTACCAACCCTTACATTGTTATCAAAAAGACCTTTGTACGAATCAACACGAAGGGATTTTTGATTGGATCGAATATACATTAAGCGATTGGCTTCTACACGGGCATAAGCATATACAATATACTGCTGAAATAGCTTTCCCCCATAGTGAAGAGGGCTAAAAATTGTTGGTCTAATTGCTATTTTATATGCGTAAAATTGTAGGACGGTGGTAGTATTTCGTACAGCCGTAGAGTTCGTTGTATTATGAGGTATATTGGTAGTCCATCCAAAATCTCTATTAGGGTTAAAATGAAGAAAAATCATTGGGTCCAAATGTTTAGATAGGAAGTTAATTCGCTTAATGCTTCTGCTATTGGTAGGATAAAATGCAAAATCGATTTGGGCGGGTATGTTGCCATCACGACCGGGAACATAAATTAACGCAACATCTTTAGCATTTGTAGGTGCATTATACACTCTTTGATCATCCTGTAAATTTCTATAATAAACTAAGGACACTTTATTTATCTCGCAATTATTTTGGGCAGCATATGCTGATTCGGTTTCGAATGCTTCTCGAAGCTTTTGATAACTTCTAGCGTATGGTGAGGTGATATGTTATGCAAAACATCACCAATTGTTGTCATGATTTCTTTTAGGCAGGCTATAATGATTATTCATACGAATATTGACAGCGGTATTAGTATCATAAAGAAATAGTTCAACATACAAAATATCGGCATCAGCAGTGTGGACGTTTCCCATATTCAAATTTAAGTCAATTGGAATGTTATCAGCAGTTTTGTGGTAGACTTGACCAGAAACTTTAAAGCAATAAACACTGCCATGTATATTATGTATATTGGCTCCCATTGAAGCAAAGGCGTTAGAGTTGCTGTATTGCCTAATGAACTCACGGAAATTTCGGCTTTTGCGATCAGTACCAATGTATAATTCTTTAATTTCAATTGGAAAATGTGCGTTGGAAGTAGGTAAATTAGACAACTTACCATTGTGGCAACAATTCGATTTAAGCTCACTTTTGAAGTGAACTGCAGCGCAATGGATGCATGTGAACGAAAGCGGTTCAAGATCATGTGTCTGAGGAAAAAAAAAATTCTGAAGATCCCGAAATAGCCGACTTGTACGTGGATTTGCGAAGTTCAAGATGAATTGTAGGTCTATTAATATCGACTTGGTGTTGTGAACGCTTCACTCGTTGCCGTTCATTTATTTCACTATTTCTTCTACGACGATAGCTTGTAAAATATTCTTGTCTATTTCGTTTCATACTAATATTTCGGAAAATTTAACTCTCTTAATTATACAATACTATTTGTAATCAGGAAAATCACATTAATTATTAAATCTAATTTCATCGAAAGCGCAAAATTTTTGAATATTTGTTTTATTTATCCCGACGTGTTTAATATACATAATACGATACGTCATATTACAATACTTATACATGTATATTAGTATTTTATAATTACTGTTCTAAGTCAAATTAATGGTGCATGTATATTAAAATAACACAGCTAGCTATAACTGTACATTTTTTAATAACACAGTCGTGTGGGTGCAGATTGCAGAAACATTTTTGTCTATTTCAAATATTTTTGTCTTTTGTTCTTAATTGAAACAGAAATTGTTTCTAGTGTATAGAAACACATAATATACTAACTAACACATTGTGATATAAATTTTTTTTTATTTTTTTATTTTTTTTTATAGTGGGGTGAGCTATTACTAACCCTGTGCACCGCGACCATTAAGGTCTATTGTGCATCCCCAGATGGTTTTAGATAAAGTGGAGGTTCAAGTCCTTGATAAACGCAACCATCTCATGCATATCCAACGGGCCGGCGTTAGGCCACTGTATTGTGTATGCATGGAGGAATTTAAGTCTTTTATGGATTATAGCATCACACGTAAATAGTAGATGTTCGGATGTTTCCCTTTCCAGGTTGCAGAATCTACAACGGTCTGTAGAGGACTTTCCGATTTTCTCCAGATGTCCATTAAAAGGGCCATGTTCTGTTAAATACCAAATGAGGGACTTCAAAGACTGTCTGTCCATCTTGGTTGCCTGATTTAGACGTCTAATATCATAGCTTAGTAGTTTCTTGGTCTGTCTCATTCCAGTGGAGGACTCCCAGTATATCTTCATTTGTCTCAGTTCCCAATTCCTTATGCCATTTGCCAGATGGTTCTTGGAGTAACCAATACTAGGCTCGAAGCCAAGGAAAGAGCACTTCGCTGCCTCCTTTGCACAGCGGTCTGCCGCCTCGTTTCCCTGTATATCAGAATGGCCAGGGGACCACAAAAGATTTACTTTATTCTCCCTGCTGAGTTCTAGAAAATTGCGATAGCAACTCCAGATAATCTTTGAGTAGAAGACAGATGCTCCTATGGCAAGCAATGCCGCCTGGCTGTCCGAGATCACGTAAATCTCGGTTTGCCTATATTTTTTTGTGAGACATCGAAGCACACATACCTCGATCGCAAAAATCTCTGCTTGGAAAGCTGAGGGGATTTTACCCAATGGGATACAGAGTTCGAGACCCGGCCAGATTATACCCGCACCTGTGCCCACCCCTGATTTCGAACCGTCAGTGTACCATATGGAGGCGTGACGGGGTAAGGAGGTCTGATAGTTGAATTATTTCCTCGTTCAAATCCAATTTCTGTAGGATACTGTTATGTCCTAGTTTAATGGTTTTAATTTGAGATGTTATTTTTAAATTGACTGCTCTTGAACCAGCTACTTTTTTAAGGTGCAAGTGTAGTGGTAAGAGCCCTAGTAGCTTCTCAAGAGCAGCTGTAGGGCAGGTTTTCATTGCTCCCGTTACACTTAAACAAACTTATCTCTGAATCCTATCCAATATAGAGCAGACACCACTTTGCTCTGTCTTAGGCCACCACACAAACGCTGCATAAGAGATTATTGGTCTTACGATGGTTGAGTATAACCAAAGCGCCATTTGGGGATTCAGACCCCACGTTTTGACAATCATCCTTTGGCAAGAGAAATGCGCCCTATTTGCCTTGTTTGTGATATATTTTAGAAACGGGTTCCATGTCAGTGTCTGATCAAGTATCACTCCCAGGTACTTAACCACTGTCGCCATCTGGAGAATTTCCCCATTTAGAGACAGAGGTGGGAGAATTGTTTTCCTCCGATTTGTAAAGAAAGTGCAAATAATTTTGCTGGGGTTCACTCTAAGGCCCGTCTCAATACACCAGTCGCTTACCAACTCGAGGGCATATTGCATACGTTCCGCTATTGTACTCTCGAATTTCCCCCCGACAATTAAGACTAAATCGTCCGCATAGGTGATATTCGAGAAGTGAGAGTTTCTTAATCTTCTAAGTAGTTCATCCATCACGAGTAGCCACAAAAGATGTGAGAGAACTCCCCCCTGGGGACAGCCCCTAGTAGCCGGAATCGTGATGGTTTTATTACCGAAGGAGGCCGTTATCCTCCTGTTCCTAAGCATATTAATTATCCACCCTATGGTGGAGGAGTCTATTCCCCTTTCCTGTGCTTGTTCTTGAATCATTTCGAACCTGGTATTGTCAAAAGCCCCTTGAATATCAATGAAGAAGCATAACAAGACCTCTTTATTCAGAAGTGTATCTTCGATGTTTGTTGTCAGCTCGTGAAGCGCTGTTTCTGTCGATCTCCCAGTCTGATATGCATGTTGGCTGGAGTCTAAGGGATGCCTTAGGAGGGCATTGGATCTAATATGTAGGCCCAGTATCTTCTCCATGGTTTTCAGAATAAATGATGTGAGGCTAATGGGTCTATAAGACCTTACGTCCTCTGCAGATCTTCTTCCAGTTTTCGGGGTAAAAATCACCCGCACCTCCCTTCAGCTTCTTGGAACATATTGCAAGCTGTAGCTGGCTCTAAGGAGTCTAATTAAATAAGGCAACAAAATTTCTAGGCCTTGCTGTAAGAATGTAGGATATATAAAATCCCCTCCCGGCGATTTAAAGGGACCAAAGGAGTTAACTGCCCATCTTATTTTTCCGGGAGTGAATATATCTTTTGAAAGCCTGTAAGCTTCCCTTGGAATCAAGTAGGGATCCACGCTGTCTGCATCGAGGTCTACCTGGCCTTCAAGGACCGTACACTCTGGGAAGTGGCCTCTCACCAGGCATTCAAGAGTTTCCTCCATGGATGTGGTTGTCTCTCCATTCGATTTCCTTACGGATCCCAACGGATTTCTGTGGTCCGAGGAGAGTGCCTTCTGGGCCGCAGGCAGCCTATCTATTTTCCCACAAAAGTCTCTCAAGCTCGACCTCTTGCTTTTCCTAAGAGCGACATTATACTGGGTAAGAGACATTCGATAGGTTGTCCAATCGTTTGTCCTCTTAGCCCTGTTGAAGAGTTTTCGAACCTCACGTCTTTTGGTTTCCAGGGTATGGTTCCACCAAGGAACGTCCCTTGTCCCCCTGATACGAACCAGGGGTGAACTTGAGTGGTAGGCATCAATGATTGCCTCGGTTACATTGCTTGAAACTCTATCAAGATCCTCAATAGAGTTGATATTGGTCTGTAGACCGGTTAAGTTATCACAAAGTCTTTCATTGTAGACTGGCCAATTAGTACGTTTTGGTATTCTTACCACCGACCGATATACATTATGAACAAAGGAAAACTGGAGAAATAAAAATATTTTGTGAACGAAGTATTTTATGTAAACGAAAATACACGATGGTTGCTTCAATCGGGTATGCCTGTATATTGTAATATAGATTACATTTTTATTACTTGCAATATATACTAATTCCAAAATATATATTCTCTCAATAATATTGTTACGTTTTTGGCTTGTCAATCAAGGTTCGTATCACTGGATTGTGAATAATACAAAATCAATTAAATTTATCACCAACGAATTTATTTAGTTAACACAAGAATTATTACAACACAGTTTATTAATAAAAATTCACAAAATCACTTTATATAAATTATTCTCAAATTTTACTATACACTTATAATTTTTATTTCCACTAAAACACTTTTTAAATCACTTTTTAGTTCCTTTTTAATCTTCACACTATCGCTTACCAAATACTACTAATCCTTATAAGTTTACACTATCGCGTTCCAAATTCGAATAATTCAATTCGATCTTTTCACCTTTTTATATACACAAACCAAACTTCTAGAAAGTTCATGAATTTTCCAGTTAGAATAGTGTAGAAACATTTAGAACTGTTTTATCATGGGAAATTCCATTTTAGTACAGTAAAACATTGAGCTATTAGTTTAACTTATTCTATCACACCCTAGGTGTCACCGTCACAGTAATTATTAGCTGCGTTTTTTTATTCGCTCCGGATAGCTGCTATCGAGAGCCGTCATTTTAAAAGTGGCTCCCGATAGCGCTCCGTATAAATAGGTAGAGCCAAATATTTTTTATATGAAGTTTTTGGTAAACAATCGAATTAAAAATGATAGTTTGATGTTAAATAAGTTTAGTTTACCAAAAAATATCGCGTCAAATTTAAATTTAGCCGTAGTTCTTGGACTTCCTGTAAACGAAGAAGGAATAATAATTGGTCTTCCAACTTTTTGCTTTTGAAACATTGTCATTATTTAATCGTTCGTTTAAGTGGTCCTTTAATCCACTATATTTTTCAACTGTAAATTTTCATTGATGGTTCCGAATGAATTAAGATTCCAATTTATTAACAACATTAAAGGAACTGGTAACAAAATATGATTTTATATTCATGTTTGGTGATTTGGGTACAGTAAGAGCATGCTTGATAAATATTTCGCACAAGTTTTTTGTGAGGACAACAAAAACTAAGTAAATAATAAATTGGATTATGTTGAGTAGTTTGGCGGTGTTTGTCGTCTCTAATAAAAAAAAAAACAGAATACCTTCCATCATTTGGTCGATATAAAATTTGCAGAGGCATTCATTGGCTAACCAGAAACAAAATAGCTACCGAATGGAATATTTTATTGGATCATGTGCAATTATCAGTGAGAAAGGTTTACCATTATAGGTTATGACCGCTATACAGATAATATCGAATTTAACCGCACCCAAGTTTAAATTCTTAAACTAAATTGAAACATAACACTTTGCAGTATATAATGAGTTATGTTGAGTTCTTTTTCTAGGACCAAACGACCAATCTACCAAGAGTCTCATAAGCAAAATATAAACAAGATTTAGTGCGAGTACATACCGAATACTACAACAAAAACAATTTGTTGGATCAGCGCTTCTGGGCGTCATTATATAATCTTGAAATATATCGTAAGATTGTTCATTGTTCATATACATAGTAGTGTACAAGATAGATGGTAAGAATCCCATTTCTATGACCAATTTCATTTTGTTTTTGTCTTAAAATCTGATAGTTTTTGATATGATTTTATGGGTTAGTATCGTATTGGGATTTTTTTTTTTAGTTTTAGTTGGTTTTCTCGAATGAACTTTATGTATACAATTGTTGGTCTATAAGACACTACAGCACTTTTATTGTTTTCATAAAACAATAGAAAATGTTCGTAGTAGTGCTGATATTTAATCCTTTTGTTGTATGTATAGCAGGGCACATGAATTGAATGGAATTTAATATAAAACATTTTAAGTTTTATTGTATGACACAATGTAGCACGAAAGTTGAATGTATCATTCGTATAACATAAGAAAAGTTTTGGTCTTATTGTTGTATAATGGTCAAAAACCAGTAAATCAATAAATGTGTTAGACACGATGCACACAATATTCCGATTAGATAACATTAATAATTCAACGTAATTGTTTTGATGTCGATTTTGAACTTTCGTATCTCGTAGCTATAAACAACATATGAATTTTAGAAAATCGATTTTGCGGTGGTTTTATAATGATATGATAAAATTATTGATTTTCCAAAATTTTTATTGTAAACAGAGATTAAATACGCGGAAATTATTGTAAAACGTTAATTTGCTAAATGTACCCTATTGTAGATAGATATCGTTGGAAATGAAACAGGCAATCTGCCAGCTAAAACATAATTGCTGATGTTTGATATAGAAGAAGTGTAGATTGAAGAGACTTGGAGAAAACAGTAATTTTGAATCCCCTCTGAAACATTGGGGTAAAATATCAGTTTATTAAATCGAACGTTAGAACTAACAACACCGCTAATAAATTGTTTTCGTCGCATGCATTTTCTATGTTCTTTCCCAATTTTTCTTCTTCCTTCCAGGAAAATAAGTCTACAATAAAACGATATCTCGTTTTTTTAAAACAATTTTTTCTTTTGAAAGAATGGTGGATTTTACCATTTTACTTTTTAATTTTAGAGCTTAAAATTTTTCAGAAACCTAAAATTAATTTTCCACATGAAACTAGCACAATTTATGACCTTAATTTAATGTTTGGAAGGAATAACTTAGTACGTTTATACTTCCGGTTAAATCTATATAGGTTATCATTTACTATAAACGGAGGCGAGTCAGCTTGTTCCTCTTGAAAAAAAGTATGTGGTCGAGCTAAGTAAACCCTAAAAAATGCATTTTAAACAGGGTCGAATTGAAAACAATAAGAATAAAAAATAAAAACTTTGAGATAAACGCCGTTTTAAATTTTTAATGCGAACGTATCGTATTTCTAAATAAGCCTGGGAGAAAATAGTTAAATTTAAAAGATTTATTTCTAATGTTTATAATTCTGTTTCGATTCTATTTAAGCTTCACTCTATAGAGTGAACTGAAAAAAAAATTGAGCGACTTTAGCTAGTTTAATTGGTTTTAGTAATAATAACCTAGGTTTTGGTTAATTTGGCAAAAACATACTTGTGTGGGTTTGAACCACTCCAGTTTTAAAATACAAAACTATCTAGGTTAAATTATTTCTTCGGCATTTACTAAATTATACATCAAATTGACTTATGTACGAGGTTAATACTATAATTGAATGAAGTTGCGGTAGTTAATTTAGACGACGGTAAGGTAAAGTACGCACCTACATATGCGCATTGGTTAATTTGAACCATGCAGGTTTCAAAAATCAGTTTCTAACGTTTTTTCAGTACGAAGTACTGAAGTAATACTGGCACCTGAAAATCAATTACAATTATTTTCCTTGAAAAAAACATTTGATGGATAAGGAGCGTTAAATAAACGACAAAAATTCAAATTAACTCTGTTTTGTATTTTTGGCCCGTTATGTAAATTTTGATGATTGAAAGAATTTGGCGGAATTTCTTCTCAAATATGTTTGGCAATTGCCGTTTTGCGTGATATGCGGGTCTATGCCCGTTTTGCAAAGACCACTTGCACAGCCTGTAGTGCTGACATGTAAGGTGGATAGACAAATGAATCCTATACTCTCAACAGCGGGTCATATTTGTGTTCATCGTCATCACCGATCGTTACCGGTACCTTCCAAAGCACACGCCGCAGTCTTAACCGCTGTGCCGTTTGGTCTCAATCTGTTTTGCGTAATAATGTGGTTAAGATTTTTCCGTAAACCAAATATCAGGTGAACAGCTGACCCTTCTCCAATAATTGTGTGATTTTTAATTTCTTGGCAAAACCAAGAGACGTTGACTGAATAAAATGAAAATATGAATTCAAATTTTGATACTTGTTGCTGAAAGTGTAAAATAAGTGGTCTATTAAAAATGGTTCATATTCTGGACAACACGGTATTTATTTATATATCGAGGGCCATAGAATTTATCACTCAGGATTGAGTGTGGCCAGCACAGTTATTCCATCTTGAGACATGCGGCCTGCGAGCACCGTAGCTGTTGCTTTATCATTGCAAGACATCTTTTAGTCGCCTGTCCTCATTTTTAAATATTTTTCTATTTGAAATTTAGATTTTTCCTTATCTGAAGGAGGCATATTGCCATTACTCGTACAATCATTACATTGGTCCTTTTTTGGTTTGAAAAAACTTAAATTAAAATTGAAATTGAAAATGTCCCGGCACTGTCGTTGTGCTACAATATGTTGATGAATTTGCTTGTCTTCAATTCATTTAACATACAACCGATACATTTTAGCTACGGAAAGATAGATCTCGAGGAAACTTTTCGTGGAATGGGCCCGTGTATAATGAGACTCGACTATTGGAAAAGCCGAGATATGATCCAAAACGATTTTTTTTGAGACTTGTTTAACCTCATTAACCGGACGTACATATTTACCTATTAAAAGAAAAAAAAATGAATTATTTTGGAACAATTTTTACATGTTGATGATTATTACCGCGATTATCAACTCCGCCACCTGCAGATTTACGAAGAGCAGTATCCACTATTTGACTGGATACAGCTAGAGTATGGAAAACATTTTTAAACAACCCATGTACTTTCGTATTTATCGTTACGATAGTAGTTTAAGTAATATAATCTTGATGCGTTTCTTCGGCTGCTCCTAGAAATTTTAGTAACTTTTTTATCAATAACTTTAACTCCTTTAGCTCCAAAGTCCCACTGTCGTTCTTTATTTCCTAGTTTGTAGTAGTTATTGAAAACGTCCAGCCTAACATCATTCGGCACTCTTTCGTGGCATTTTAGGCGGCATTTCAATCTACATCCACTTTTCATCAGCTTTGAAGGAATTAACTGTCCGTCTGCGTTTTTATATTGCTTTCCGGAATTTTTTTGGCGTTTCGACTCTACTATTCGTCGCCAGCTATTAATGTTTCTTTTCCTTTTTCTGGTTTTCTAGTTTTGTGGTGAAGATGTGGGTTTCAAAGGACCAGAAGAACTTGAACTTGATGGTTCGTACTCAGAATCCGTGCCATAGCACGCAAATGGATCTGGGAGTGGAAAATAGTTTGATTAGCTTTTTCATAATGTACAAATAAAACTGTAGATTCAATGACGCAGATATCTGTGATTTAAAGTCACATTGGAGAAAATAAAGGAAATAAATTCCGTCATATTTCAATATTGTGCTATACATAAAAATGATGACCAATTTTTATCTCACCTAAGCAACGAAAAGCTTTTCTAGCAGAATCAATTTTTCACCAGCAAACACTTTAAAATTTAGACCCATCTTCCGATGTGCTACTATTGCTTCGTTTCAAAAATTACATTCAAGTCAGGTGGATTGGCAAAAAAATATTCACGATATTAATTGTTGACATTGTTACCTACATACGTAATTATTTATCATTCTGTGATGAAGATGCAGGTCCTGAGGAGCCAGATGGGTATGAATCTAATAATTCTTAATTAGAATCTGTGCCGTAACATGATTAGGATAATGGTAAAACAATGAGACAGTAAAATGAAGAAATTCCAACTAATTTCATTGTTGTACTGTATAAACAAGAAACTTCATAATATAAATAAGATATTTGGCCAAATGATTAAATATTTATTTGTACTGAATTTTATATAACTTTTCCTTACCTCCGATGTTTTCGGCCTACACTATGCAACACTAATAAGACACATAGTTTGCAGTTAGGTTACATAGGAAAATATACCTGCGACATACACACGTTTTACAAGGGCGTTCTACCCCCTGACGATGTATATACATACAACAAAGATTTCTAAAATTTTTGGACATTTTATTTATGTAACTACTCTTATTTCAAGGAATTGGCTTTGGCACGATCAATAAATAAAAGTTTCCTTGTATTTTCATCACATTCCATGTCCGTAATAAATTTGAAATCACTTACCTGAATCATTAGCCTCAAAATCAATTTCGACAATATCGGCGGATATGATAATTTTTTTTAATTAATATTTGTTCACAAAGTTTTAAATTTAGTTTTGGAAATCTCTTAACCAGACTATTGAAATTTGAAATTTTCAATATTTTGTGAAAAAATAATAGTTTTCCTTCCAAACAAGCAAGAAAATTATAACAAAACTTACGATGCCTACTTGAAAATATTTTCCAATAAAACAGTATTTTAAGTAGACTTATAGTTTATCGAAACCTAAAAATATTTCTCACATAAACAGCGATAACTAATTCTTAGAGTTGCGCTTACAAAAATATTTCCCGCCTATTAAAATTATAAGTGAAAATACGATACTGAGAATTCAATTTGTTACCACCTAGAAAACTATAAGTCAAGTTATCGTTTTAATACCGGGGACAAAAAATACAAAATGATTTATCGTGTTATTGGAAAGCAAAACAGCATCCGCAGGAGGACCCATTTTAAAAAATTAGTTGAACTAGAGTGTACTACTTTCTCCGAGCTATATGAAAATGCAATCATGCAATAACATGATAAGTAATACTTATCATTATCTTGCACGCAGTGAGCGATATGTATATATATATATATATATATATATATATATATATATATATATATATATATATATATATATATATATATATATATATATGAGTAATTTCATTTTGAGCAGCAATGACTGAACTTTATGATTTTTGATTTGTTTAATTTTTGGTGATATAGGGTGTGTATTGCGCACAGGATGGTCCCGAAGTTTTGCAAAAATAGTGAAAAATTGCCATTTGGAGTAAATTTCAAAGGCAAATTTATGAATTAAAAAATTAATCGATTTTTAAAATTTTGTTTGCGTTAACTAGAATAAATATCGAAATTATAAATTCTTATAAAATTATAATCAAAATTAAATTTTTTTGATCCGATATATAACGGTAAAATATTAAATGAGATATTAAACTAAATATACCATTATTTTTTTTAATTTTTTTTTTGCTCAAAATAAAGCTTAACTAATTAGCTTTTACATACTCAAATATGGCACAAGCATTATTTTTTGTTTTTAAACTACACTAATTCAAACATAAGGCATTCTTAACAAATACTCAACGTAAGTAAAATATGAACGAATCTTGTTTCAAGAAAGTTTTTGATTCCACTTCTTCGCTATTTGCGACCATGTCGAACAAAAACAAAGCAAAATTGGCGAAAGGGTTAGACGGTAGAACAAGGATAAAAACAATAAAAATGTATGGTCCAATTTATAAATTTAATTTGAAATATAATGTTCACTAACGATTTGTGAATTTGAAAATGATTTAGTTACAAATTTATTTTTTGCCTTAGGTATAAAACAATGATAATCGTGAGTTCCCTTTATAGTAATTGCACTTTGATAACGACTTTTCAAGTGTAATTTGACTTCATCATACTCTGCTTTCGTTGCATATTCAAAATGCATTGTTGATTTCCATGATCTACTCCATTCGTATAGCTGTTGTGGAGTTTGAATTGATCCCTTTGTTAAACTGTAGCGATAGGCACCTCTTTTAAATGTTCCACTAACACCATCAAACGCCCTTTGCCGTGACTGGTAGCATGAAAATGCCTCTCAGCTGCGATGTTAAAATCTTCTTCATGATGGCTTAAATTAATTAAATTATTTTTATTTTTATATTGTGTTATAGCTCCGTCAGACATATAGAAAATCTTTTTGATGTACGATGTTATTACTTTTGTTATAAATTGAATTTTGAAGAGATGTACTGCGATGCTATCGTGTTCCATACAATTAGAAATAATAATGAAAGTACATAGCATATTTCACTGAACTGCTCTCAAAATCCTTGTAATAAATAACGAACGGATGAATGGTCGCTTGTGCATTATTCCAGTGGTAACCTTGCACTGAATCTTGTACGATAAAGGCATAATTTTCCGCGAAATCACATTGTACAAGCAGATCCCCTTCTTGTAAAGATTCTTTTTTTTTGTTTAAGAAATTTTGATTGCTCTTTCGATATAAAATGATGAGGTATTAACTTGGTTAAATTATGAATAAATTGTTCTATAAACTTTGTCATTTGGTCTTCTAATGTAACCATACTGCATCTTTGAACAGTAATCCATTGTTTATACTTAATTTTTGACACATCACTGTTATTGAAGTATTTACGCAATAATTCTTCAAGTTCTTACAAATTTTTAGAGCACTCTTTACACTTTTTAATGTAACATTCTTGTATTTGTTCATCACCACACATAACGAATGAAATTAAATCATTCTAATCTTTAAACGGGAATTATCTATCGTCTCGGGGATGACCTGCTTTTATAGTGCGTTCGATCATCATCTTCATGTTTTGGTGCATAAGACAAACACAAACATTATGTTGACTGCTAGAACCCAATTTTATACAGTGGTTTGGACGTAGTTGTGTGAACTTTGTAAATCCTATTTTAACTCCAGGGTGACGAGATTTGAACTCGATGTAGGCCTCATTTAGAGAACATAGTAATACCCTTTTCTGAGTATTCTGAAGAACATCCTACCTCCGGGGCATCATTCCACTTATTTCATCATCCTCAATCAAATAACGGGTCATCCTGATCAATTAAATAACGGGTAGCACCTTCTTTAAAATAATCTTGAATTTCGTGATGTTTCATTGTGATATTAATAATTTCTTCTTGTCTTCATAATCTCCTTCATCGAACTGGTATTTGCAATTATTCATAATCTTGTGGCGGTTCACGCATTCACACATGCGTTCGCCGCCACACGGTCCGAACAACGCAAACGAAAACACCTAACATAAAAGACAACTGAACTACTGTCTCTTCCAGACAGTACAACCAACAATACACAAGACAAAAATTAATAAAAAACAAAACAGTCTCGTCTCGGATTTTAACGCGGCAACACGTCGTCATCATGCTGGCTGCATGCGCTGTTGACATATAAAATGGTGGTGAATAATAATATATAATAATAATGTTAACAAAGAAATTAAAATAAAATAAATATTTGTTCAATTAAAAATTAATTGTATTAAATTAAAAACAAATTAATTAAAATATATTTGTGCAACACAATAATTAATTTATCAATAAAAAGTAAAGTGGTGTACTTCCATATTGGTGACCCCGACGTCCATTTTTATGGACAGGAACACGCGGTTTTAGTTGTTTTTTTTTTTGTATCATAAAATGTCGAACACAAAAATTCACAATGAACATTTACATTTTTATAAACCGGGCAATCAAATGGAGTCATATTAAACACAGAGAGAGCTTACATAACATCACACACGTCACAAAAAAAATAAAAAAAACACATACAAATACGTGCATACATAACAGAAGTCACACCACCATCAACACAATGCTGCGCAACTTGTGATATTATAAAATAACACCTAACACAATGCACACATGTATAACATGTTGTGCGCTTACATTATTGCCATCATAAAAAAACAATAGACAAACCAGCGGCATCATCATCATCATCATTATCACCACCATTATCATCATCACACCAGCCGGCCTTGGTCATCGTCACATCATTATCGCCGTCATTATCGTGGCCGCCATCGACGAAACATCATCAACAAGAACGACATCATCAGCAGCGCCTTATAATAACAACAGCGGCGAAAAGAACGAAACCAGCAGCAGCGGCATTAATACCATAATCAACATCATCGCCGCCATCTCCATCATCAGCACCATCGCCATCAAGACCGACGACAACAAGAACAACACCATCAACGCATATATATTTTTTATTTTTTTTATATATACAATAATTGTAAATTTTTTCACCACCAGTTTTTTTTTTGTCTAGTTTTTTTCCAATAAAATTATTTCATATTTTGTTTTAATCGCAACCAAACAAACGACATACATCCATACTCGATCACACTCACCAGACTCACAGAACAAACACTGACAGGACTGAAACTGGCCCCAAAACAGGCTACGTCAGGCTTCAGAACATACCATTCTGGTCTGGCGCATGTTTTGGGACCAGATACTGACACATACCGAAACTAACAAAACCACGACAAGGAAACGTCAGACGTAAACTGGCAAGTCATGGTTTTGCAAGTCGGACGCACTCAAACACACGCAGCACTCAGTGGGGACAGTGTTGACGTCCACATCAGGTCTATGGTCGAAGCCCCTGCTCCCAACTACCTGGTGTGTCCTTCAGCACTTTCCTACACTGGTGCACTTGCACACACACGCAAGCATCACACACACTCGCATACGATTTCGAGCATCACACACACTCTTGCACACGCACGCAAGCATCACACAGACATGCACAAGCTTTACACAGACACACACGAACATAGACGCACACTAACTGGTACACACGCACACTCAACCCCTGTGATAACACTGATCGGCTAACGATTCTGGTACAGCCAGACGTTTCAGCCGCACAGAGATAAATCATCACGGAGGGGGATGTCACTCGTGGGGGAGTCCTGTGGCGGTTCACGCATTCACACATGCGTTCGCCGCCACACGGTCCGAACAACGCAAACGAAAACACCTAACATAAAAGACAACTGAACTACTGTCTCTTCCAGACAGTACAACCAACAATACACAAGACAAAAATTAATAAAAAACAAAACAGTCTCGTCTCGGATTTTAACGCGGCAACACGTCGTCATCATGCTGGCTGCATGCGCTGTTGACATATAAAATGGTGGTGAATAATAATATATAATAATAATGTTAACAAAGAAATTAAAATAAAATAAATATTTGTTCAATTAAAAATTAATTGTATTAAATTAAAAACAAATTAATTAAAATATATTTGTGCAACACAATAATTAATTTATCAATAAAAAGTAAAGTGGTGTACTTCCATAATCTCTTCATAATACGAAATCTTCTTTTCCTTTTATGAGCACGTTGGTTCCTCGTCGCAATTTAACTGCTTATAAATCGCTGTCGAAATTTCACTTGATTCTCGTTTAAGATATCCGGCCTTCTCACATAATTTTCTTTTTATTGGTGAGAACTGCTCCATCATATTAGGTTGCACATGTTGGTTGATACTTTCAATTAATTCAAGCCGTTCTACTTTCCTTCGGAAAATCGGATATTCGATCATTTCTTCGTTTTTAGCTGCAGTGTTTGTTGAATCCAATTTTATTTTTCCTAGGTTTATGTACGTAACACGTATTTACAAATGTATAATTTATTGTTTAATTCTCGAGCTGGATTCAAATGCACAATCCTTTCTCTAGCGTACTCACTAACAGCTCTCAACTTATTATTACACTTTCCACTAACAAATGGTTTACAGCAATGATAATATGAAGACATTATCAAGAATACACTCCTCTAAGTTAAAATTTTAATTAAAAATTCAGAAACAATTTTGTCAGATATTCACAACTAATATTTTTTTTATTACTCACTTGTTTTATACCTAAGGCTAAAAATAAATTTGTAACTAAATCATTTTCAAATTCACAAATCGTTAGTGAACATTATATTTCAAATTAAATTTATAAATTGAACCATACATTTTTATTGCTTTTATCCTTATTCTACCGTCTAACCCTTTCGCCAATTTTGCTTTGTTTTTGTTCGACATCGTCGCAAATAACGAAGAAGTGAAATCAAAAACTTTCTTGAAACGAGATTCGTTCATATTTTACTTACGTTGAGTATTTGTTAAGAATGCCTTATGTTTGAATTAGTGTAGTTTAAAAAAAAAAAAAATAACGCTAGTGCCATATTTGAGTATGTAAAAGCTAATTAGTTAAGCTTTATTTTGAGCAAAAAAAAAATTAAAAAAAATAATGGTATATTTAGTTTAATATCTCATTTAATATTTTACCGTTATATATCGGATCAAAAAAATTTAATTTTGATTATAACTTTATAAGAATTTATAATTTCGATATTTACTCTAGTTAACGCAAAAAAAATTTTAAAAATCGATTAATTTTTTAATTCATAAATTTGCCTTTGAAATTTACCCTAAATGGCGTTTTTAACTATTTTTGCAAAACTTCGGGACCATCCTGTGCGCAATACACACCCTATATCAAAAAAATAAAAAATATGTGTTTTTTATTTTTTTAATTACTACACGTACATCAAAAACTAAACAAATTAAAAATCATGAAGTTCAGTCACTGCTGCTCAAAAATGAAATTACTCATATATACATATATATATATATATATATATATATATATATATATATATATATATATAGTATATATATATATATATATATATATATATATATATATATATATATATATATATATATATATATATATACCATATATATATATATATATATATATATATATATATATATATATATATATATATATATATATATATATATATATATATATATATATATATATATATATATTGTGTTTAGTTAATTCAATGGCAAGTAAAAGTTATCTGAACTGAGCAATTACTTTGAAATGTGGGAAAAATTAACCTTTGTGCTTAGTTGTTTTGGTGGCAGCAAAAGTTACCTTAACTGGGCGATTAGTTCAAAATTTGGTTTAAATTACCCTTTGCGCTTATTTCTTTTAACAGTAAGCAAAAGTTATTTTAACTGAGCAACAAGCTTAGAATTTCGTTAAATTTAACATTTGCGCATAGTTATTTTAATGGACAGCAAAAGTTATCGTAAATGAGCGGTTAGTTTCAAAATTGGATAAACTAACCTTGGTGCTTAGTTGTTTTAATGGTCCGCAAAAGTTATCTTAACTGTGCAGTTTGTTGAAAATTTGATTAAAATTAACATTGTGCTTAGTTATGTGAACATTAAGATTGTTGGTTGGTATAACCTAATAGTGTTTAAATAATTAAGGAATGTTTACTTAAAACCTTAGTTTAGTTAAATGGGTAGCTGAGGTTACAATAACCTGCCAATGAGTGTAGCATTTCGTTTGAGTTTACCAGTGCTAAGTTATAATTTAAGAAATAACCTAGCCAGTTTAGTATCAATAAACAACCGCTAGGTCGGTTGAAAAACAATCATAGTGAATCGTTAATTTAACCATTTTTTTTTTGTTTGTAATTACCCAGTTTTTCTTTCAGTGATAATTTGACTTTGCAGTAGAAACGCTAAAATAGATAACTTCAAGTTGATCCAAAGTTAACTACAAGAAGACTCAGCACCAGGTATTTATATAAAATCAGTATTGTTAAGTGCAAGTCGACACAAAATTAAAATATAATAAAAATTTGCATTAAATGATGAGTCAAAAAACCGAGTGCAACAAAATGATATTTGTTAAAATGATTGATGATTGACATTTTGAGATATTTTAACGCACGATTCGGGAAACTGTTGAGAAATCGATTTTTATTGTCCATAATAAATTTGCAGTGTATCATCATTTTTATCTTAACTTGACATATTTATTGGTTTAGAACTTATCAATAAATGCTATTAGTCCGTATTATTGAAGAGAAAAACTAATTACAATGAAAAATGCCAAAATTGGATAATAATTAGGTTGTCACCTTCGCCTGATTCAAAAATGGTACATGACTTTGCATGTGACGTTATAGTAGTATTAATTTGAGTATACTTCTGTAAGTTTAAATGTCATCTCTTGGTTCAATTAACACTTGGAATTATTCAATTCCACCTAAAACGTGATAAATTGTGAATTAGGCAGTCAATTTTATACTACAGAAAATAGCAAACCGTAACGAGAGGAAGGCTAAATTATACAGGGTGTCCCACTGCTACCAGTCCAAACGAGCAGGGCGTGTAGCTGGATCCATCCAGTATTTTCCATCAAGAGAACATTGGTGGAATTAAAAAAATTGTGCGAGAAATAACAAAAAAATTCATTAAACTCATTTTTTCTCGAAAAACTCACTTAATAATTATTGTTGTTTATTTCAAATTAAAATTTAATAGACTATTTAATACAAAATTGCTTCCTCGTTTTTCATCTAATCATGTCTAGTTTTTGAGATATTAACATTTCAGTGTAGTACTTGTTAGTAAACGTATAGCTAAAATCGTTGTTAATCTTTTGAAAATAATTTTTTTGCGCGTTTGTAATCAGAAATAATAAAATGCCACGCTACACATTAGAAGAAATCGCCGACATCCATTTTATTTATAGTTTATGTAACGGAAATGGAGGAGCTGCAGAACGTGAAAATCGTTATCCAGAGGTAGGCCGGTGCCAGATCATAGAATATTTGAAATCACATATGATTACGAGAACGAGGAACATTGGTCCCCTATGAATACGAAAATGTTAGCCGAATTCAATATGAAGTCAATACCGACGAACAAGTTTTGAATTCAGTACAAAGAGATCCCACCATTAGCACGAGACGTCTTTCGATACAACTTGGTATTAGCAAAAATAAAGTCTAGAGAGTACTTCGAAGTAACCATCTACACCCATTCCATTACACTCCAGTGCAAGAATTATTACCAGTCGATTTACCAAACAGAACAAATTTCTGCCGTTAAACAACGAGGAACATAATCCTTCATATTTGTCATCCATTTTATGGACAGACGAATCGACATTTACGAGGGATGGAATAACAAATTTCCACATTCTTCATGAGTGGCAACCAGAAAACCAACACAGTAAGCGAGAATCATTATTTCGAAGACATTTTAGTGTTAATGTATGGTGTGGTATAATTGTAAATAATTTTATTGGGCCAATTTTACTACCTGAAAGATTGAACTCACAAAACTATCTTGAATATTTGAATGAAACAGTTCCCACTGTGCTAGATTCAATTTTACTCATGATGAGAAATACTTTTTTGTGTCAACAAGATGGAGCTCCTGCACACCATGGAAGACAAGTTCGAAATTGGTTTGATATAAATTCGGCGGCGGACCTATAGCTTGGCCGGCTAGATTTCCGGATTTAACACCACTAGACTTTTATTTATGGAGATATTTGAAAGGAGAAGTATACAAAACAAACATTCAGACTAGGGAGCAGTCGGTTGATCGAATCAATAATGCCGGCAACAAAATAAAAAAAAATTTAGTAAATTTCAACATGGCTGCTGCCATTAAAAGACGACTGCAACTATGCTTGTTACGGAATGGAAATCAATTTGAAAATTGTTTGTGAAGTTGAAAACTTAAAAATTCATACAATAAATTATTAAGTACTACATTGAAATGTTAATATCTCAAAAACTATACATGATTAGATAAAAATCGAGGAAGCAATTGTCGTAGCAATAGTCTATTAAATTTAAATTTGAAATAAACAACAATAATTATTAAGTGAGTTTTTCGAGAAAAAATGAGTTTAATGAATTTTTTTGTTATTTCTCGCACAATTTTTTTAATTCCACCAATGTTTTCTTGATGGAAAATACCATGCTTGATATTCCTACTTCCAGACAAGAAAGAAGCACTCTGTGCCTTTATAATTATAGAAAAACAATTGAGTTATCTTAATTTTTAGAAGAGTTATTGGCATCTACATCATTCAAGGCAGCGTACCATGCTAAAAATTTTGAAATGCAATTGAAGTCCAGCTACACGCCCTACTAGTTTGGACTCGTACCTGTGGGACACTCTTTATAGTGATAGGGATTGGTTTGAACAAATCTGAGGAAAAAATCGGCAGGATTAAGAATGAATCGCAAGGGGTGTGGAGGATATATTTTCTAGCAGAACTTCTTTAATCATCCTAAAACTTTGAACAAGCTACCTATCTGTTTGTTAGATAGATTAGTTTATTAATATTTTGGAGACTATATTCTTCTGATGTAGTATTTGGGTTAAAGGCCAAACTCTTTAAACCTCAAATTATTCCAAATATTTTCTGTATCTCTAAATATCCAAATCTCGTCTGATTTAAATAACGAAATGAGTTTGTGCGCGTTTGTGTGAGGTGTTATCACAAAAATGTTCATCTTTCCCTTTCAACCAAACCGTTATAAAAATCATACCAAACGATAAGGAAACAACAACAAGAATTTATCATTTTCGTTGGGTACAATTTGTCTTGAAAGGACAATTTCTATATATCTCTCGCAATTTGTTTTCTTTTCAGAGAGACGTTCCAATTTTACTTTCACTTTGATTCGATTTATGTTTTCGCACACACACAGACATAACGAAATTATTATCCTTTCAAGAGAAATTCGAAAAATAAATAACAAAATGCCCTGAAAAAATAAAAAGAGGATCTCCGAATCGATTTTTATGGCTTAAATGGAAAATTTTATTACCCCCCTTCTATATATAGAATTATACCTTGTTCGTCCGTGTGTCATCTTTATGATGGGACATAACAATTTTTATTTTGGGGTATACTATGTACATATAGACTTAGGTATATAGATATGTATGTACATATCTAAACGATACAGAACGAATGAAAATATTGCGTTCAAAATGAAACTGTGTATATGTATACCATAAATGGAAGAAGGACATGAAGTTGAAAAGGAAATTACAACTTTGAGCTTTTTGTATATTCGAAATATGAATAGGAAAAATAAAAAAGCGAAATAATAGAATAATCCTTTTACGTTCCACATCCCCGTAAATGATTCGGTTTTTTTTTCGAGTCACCTGAACATTAACAATGCGGATTTAACGAAAGGTGGTGGGAAAATGTGATTATTGGACGCGATAAATTGAATAGAAATTGTGCTACAGTTTGATAGCGGAAAATGAATAATTATTGTTAATTTTTGTTTTGTTTTACGTTTATTTTCAGGTGAGTGCAAGAAATTGGTTTTATCAAATGTACCCGTGTCGCGGACAATGTCGGTATGTAAATGAAATTTCTTTTTATTTTAGATTACAATAAAATATGCAAAACTTAATCAACTTATGAAAGTTTTTGTTTAAAAGCTCTTCATCAGTATCTAAACAATAATGAATGATTTTAAATTGAACAATCCCGTTTTGGGTAACTGTTGGATAATTTTTCTTGGTTTGTCAATTGAGCAGAATATTTTCATGTTTTCCTTCTAGGAAACTGAGCAGAACGAGCGGTTTGATTTGGCCCAATTTCTAAATTGCTTAATTCAACCTTTCTCGTTGTTGTGTCCGTCTCCATTGGTTTTATTAAAACATTTTTCGTCAAAGGAGCACATTTCAAAGTAATTCTTGTTTTTTATCTGAGATCTTTCAACAAATTCATTCTTCCTTGTCCTCCACAGATTTGCCCACAAATTCGTATTAAGGTATATCTTCTCGAGCAGTACACCCTAGTCTCGCTAGTATATCGGCTCTTTCATTTCCAATTATTGGTATAGGTGTGAATTTATCCAATGACCGAACACGTCACTTAGTACCAAGTTGGTTGATAGGATTTAGATCAATTGTACACATTGCCATCCTCGTTGGCCTTCCATCGTTTAGAATTACGAGATCGGAATCCAGAATGTGATCAGTAAACAGTCTCTCCAAACATCGTTAGTTTCAAAAACATAAAAAAAATTGTTTTACTACATCAAAAAATTGGTTTATATCCCTTATGGGTTTATCTCTGTCGGTGACAATACATTCAACACTTACACGTACACGTTGGGGTATCCATTAAAAGTAAAATTGGTTCAGACATCGATGTCGAATGAAAAACGGTCAAGAGCTGAACAAAATATGCTGATATATTACCCGGACCGATTTGCTTTATAGAGGCAGTTTAATTTAAATAATGAGGAAAGTAACCACAAAATGCATGTGTATTACTGTCATGAAGGCAAAAGCACTCCGTAATTAATTAATTAGCTTGTACAAATTAAGAGCATGAGTCTGTCAATATTTTAAGAACGTTGATATTGGTGAAGGTACAAGGACTGCATAATTCTGTTTATTGGTTTTGTGTAATAAAAATTTGTCAAATCTTGTTCAACATTTCACTTTTGCAAGTACAAATCGAGCCATTGACTTTAGGCAATGAAAACTTTTAATTAAGGGAGTCTTCACGGTGTTCCACAAACTCGCAAAGTTGTGAACCGTTTTATTATTTGCTTTCGTCTGGCAACACAGACAATATGAAAATTATGTGAATTTTTTTTTTCCAAAAGGGTGGCTGTTCGCTACCCAGAGACCTGCGACCATTGAGGCCTATTATGCATCCCTAGAGATTCCTACTTGAAATGTAGGTCTATATCCTTGATAAACGCTGCTACCTGATCCATATCCAATGGGTCGGCGTTAGGCCACTGGATTATGTACGTATTGAGGAACTTCAATCGTTTTAGGATGATAGCATCACATGTGAATAGAAGGTGTTCCGATGTCTCCTACCGCAGTCACAGAATCTGTACTTGTCCGTAAGGAACCTTTCCATTTTATGTAGATGGCCGTTAAAAGGGTCAAGCCCTGTTAAAAACTAGTTAAGGGATTATTTTTATTTATAATGAGCCAATTCTTTATATTTAAACAAATAATTATTTGGTATAGGGCTCTTTATTTTTGCAGATTTAAGTTTGAGCTTTCTCAGCACAGATAAGACACCAACAAAGATCTAAAATCAAATATTAACGCACTTACGCACTAATTTAGATAACTTCAAAATTCTCGATAAACTAACCAATTTTAGGAAAAGATCGATTTTGGAAATGTTACATACTAAATCGAGTACCAATTCGATTAATATTGTGGAAGATTATGTTTATATTGGCAACTCGTATGATGTATTTATATAAGTTTTTTGTCTCACACTCATTTTTATTTTTATTTAATTGTACAACCTTTCTACATGAAATCGCTTTAGCCAAGAAAAAAATTGTCTAGGCTTTGCGTTTCCATGAAAAATCAGTTTTTAGTAACAAATGTTTAATTGTTTTATGTCGAATTTTTATATAAAAAATTGAGGTGTGACCAACACACGACTTTCTTTTATGAACAGAGAATTTTGAGAAATTTTATTTTTATCTTAATTTTTTTTTTTTAATTTTTTTTTTTTTTTTTTATTTGTTTTTAATTTGTGGAAACATTTTGTATTAAGTAGTTTTTTGTAAATCTAATACTTTTTAAGATATTTGCAAAACAAATTTTCTGGGCCAAGGGAGTGCCCACTTCCTGTTAGCCGATTTAGAGTAAAATTCACTGGGATCTCCCAATTTATCAAAAAAGCTTAAATCTGAAGTTTCAGTTCGATTGGTTAAACCATATGGGCTGTAGAGAGGACAAAGACAGACTGACAGACTGACAGACTGACAGACTGACAGACTGACAGACTGACAGACTGACAGACTGACAGACTGACAGACTGACAGACTGACAGGATGACAGACTGACAGACTGACAGACTGACAGACTGACAGACTGACAGACTGACAGACTGACAGACTGACAGACTGACAGACTGACAGACTGACAGACTGACAGACTGACAGACTGACAGACTGACAGACTGACAGACTGACAGACTGACAGACTGACAGACTGACAGACTAACAGACTGACAGACTGACAGACAGACAGACAGACACCATTTCGAAACCCACTTTTTCGGACTCAGGGGACCTCAAAACAAATAAATCTCTAAAAATCTCAAGTTCCAAAATTTTCATGATTACTATACTTTATTTTACTAGAGTAAAAGAAAGTAAAACGAACTCATTTTGCAAATAATTTCATTATGCTTTTGATAATGATCCCGAATTGGGATTGAAAGCTCAAGTTTAAATTTGTTTAAATAGTTAAGGGATCTTAGGGATTGGCGGTCCATCTTCGGTGCCTCTCCCAGACGTATAATATTACAACTGAATAATTTCTTGGACAGTCTCATCCCAATGGAGGACTCCCACAGTAATTTCCTATAGTTTTGCTCGCAGTCCCTTATACCATCTGCCAAGTGGGTTTTGGAAAAAGCAATACTAGGACCCAGGAAATCTCGGCTTGCTCCAATTTTTGCACATCGGTCTAGTGCCTCATTTCCTCTAATGGTGGAGTGGCCAGGAGACCACAAAAGAGTGACTTTATTTGCTTTACCCAGTTCTAATAAATTACAGTAGCAGCTCCAGATCAATTTCGAGTTGAACACTGAAGCTCCTAAGGCTAGCAGAGCTGCCTGGCTGTCCGAGATTATATAGATCTCGGTCTCCTTATATTTATTTTTGAGACATTGAAGCACACATACCTCACTAGCAAAGGTCTCTGCCTGAAAAACTGTGGTGTGCTACCCAGTGGTATGCATAGTTTGTATGTCGGACCCGAAGATCCCTGCACCGGTACCGTTGTCTGTTTTTGACCCATCCGTATACCATACAGAAGCATGGCGAGGAAGGGAGGAGATAATATTCTCTACCAGTGCCCTATCCGGCAAACTAATAGTAAAATTCCCCCGACACTCGATTGTCCTTACGATCAAATCCGATAGTTGGATCAATTCCTCCTAAAAAATTTATTTATGTAGGATACTGTTGTGTCCTGGCCTCATGGTTTTAATTTTGGCTATAATGTTTATGCTCAGACCTCTTAACTTTTTTAATGTGTAGGTGCAGTAGTGAGAGCTCCAGTATTCTCTCAAGGGCAGCTGTTGGACAAGTCCTCATTGCTCCAGTTGCACCCATACACATTAACCTCTGGATCTTGTCCAGTATTCTCCGTGCACCAGTATGCTCTGTCTTTGGCCACCACACAAACGCCACGTAAGAGACCATAAGTCATATGACGGCCCGGTAGGGCCAAACCAACATTTGTGGGGTCAGTCCCCACGTTTTGCCAATCATTCTTTGGCATGTGAAGTAGGCCTTATTCGCCTTGTTTGTGATATGATTTAAGTGGAGATTCCATGTCAATTTCTGATCAAGTACGACACCCAGATATTTAACCTCCGTTGACAGTTGGAGAGTTACCCCCCCCCCCCTCAGGGCTATTGGCGAGAATACAGTTTTCCTCCGGTTAGGAGGAGTAAGGCCCACCTCCGTGCACCAATCATTTACTACCTCTAGGGCTTGGTGCATTCTTTCCCAGAGAAGTTTAAATATCTTAGTCTGGTAAGTAATTGATCCATCACGATCAGCCACAATAAGGGAGAGAGAACACCTCCCTGGAGGCAACTCCAAATCCACCTTTCGGTGGAGAGGTCTTTACCCCTTGTTAGTGATTGTTACTGAATTACTTCGTAACTAGTATTATCAAAAGCTCCCTGAATATCAATGAAGGAGCATAGAAATAATTCTTTATTCTGAAGCGTATCTTCGATTTGCGAAGTTAGCTCGTGTAGAGCCGTTTCTGTTGATTTCCCTGCTTGGTAGGCGTGCTACCTAGAGTTCAGAGGGTATCTTTGGAGTGTGTTAGATCTGATACAAAATCCCAGAATTTTCTCCATGTTTTTCACTAAAAATCATGTGAGGCTAATAGGTCTATAAGACCTAATATCCTCTGGGGATCTTTTTCCCGCTTTTGGGATAAAAATCACCCGAACCTCCCACCAGCATTTTGGAACATATTCCAAGCTGTAGCAAATTACGTGCATACTTGAATACATTTCAAGTCAACTCAGTTTAAACCCTAACCCTATGTAACCCCATAATCCCTTACACGATCTGCAACTCAATCGCAACGCAATCCCTAACGTAATCACCAAATCAACCCCAACCCAACCTTCAACTCAATTACCAATTCAACCACACATCAACTTTCAAATTAACCCTCAACTCAACCGCAAACTGAAATAATCATCTTACTTCAGACTCTACCCCAACTCATGCTAAATCTTCCGAAGTCAACTCCAATTCAAGCCCAGCTCAAAATATTCTCAATCCTTTACTCAACACCAAACTCAACTGCCAACTCAATCTCGAAATCAACACGATTCGAAAACCATATGCTTATATGATCATGAGATTGATTTGGGAATTGATCAGGAGAATTATTTAGTTGAAGAATTATTTAGTGGTTGATTTAGGGATTCAGTTTGCGGTTGCTTAATTTCCAACTAAACTCTCATTTCGACCTTAAAATAATTCCCAACCGAGCCCCTCACTAAATCCTAAATGACCTTGAAGTCAACTTCTAAGCCTACTCCCCGTCCCCCCTCAAATTTCCACTGAACCCTCAACTTATTCTCCAACTCAACCTTCAACGCAACCCTAAGGGCAACGCTCAATTATCCCTACATGTAGGCATACAATAACTCTACTTAATCAAATCTCCACCTCAACCCAAGGGTCAACACGCAAATAACTCAACATCCTACTTGACCACATTTCTACTCTCAACGCAACTCCGCAAACTTAACATTCAACCCAATCCTCAAATCATCATGGCTCAAAAAACTGTATGCGAAGTTACAAGAACTCAACTCAAAACCACTCAAGCTAACTTCTAACTGAAATCTATCTTAACTCAACCTTTAAATAAATCACAAACTGAACTGCTGAAACCCTACCCCAAATTGAACCCCCAACTCAACCACGAAAAACTTCGACCCCTAACCGCACCTTTCGTTTAACCTTAAACTAAATGTCCAACTTAACACTCAAATCAACGCGGCTCGAAAAATTATATCCGTATATGAACCCAACTCATGACAACTCAATCGAACTTCCAACTCAACCTTCATCGCAACCACAAATTACATTCCCACTTGAACCGCTGACTAAACCTCAACCCTACGTTGGACTCAACTCCCTAAACATGGTTTGAAAAACTATATGCGTACATGAACTCAACTAACTCGAATTCAACCCTAAAATAAAGCCCCAGCTGAACTGTAAACTCTTCTTACCCATACTCAACTCCAACCTAACTCTACCTCAACTTCTACTCAAATTCGCAAATAGAATCCAACTCAACCGATAACTCCATGGCCAACTCATTCCTCAAACCAGTATATATACAAAAGTTGGTCAGCCAAAATGTGTCAGGTATTTTTTGTTTTGGTTAACAATTGGTCAAAGCAACAGCAAAAACTAAGCAAATTTTGGTGTAATTTTTTTCGTGTATTTTCGTGTCAATTTGACTATTTTTTGGCGGTATTACATAAAATTAAAAATTTGATTAACGTTTGTGTAAACAAATTTTTGAAGGAAAGCAATACAACTAATATCACTGTCGTTTTAGATTAATTCGTTTGGCCAGTACTCGATCCACTCGACGTATAGGTTCCAAAAGTTCTTAATTCGTTTTTTGACAGAGACTTTGAAAACGTCGAGAAAAGTGGTTTTGGACAAACACCATTTTTGAAGTTGCTGAAACGATTTCAATAACTTTGGCCCGTGCGGACTGAAGTTTTAAAACGGACCAAATATTTTGTTTGACCACTTTTCTCGACGTTTTTAAAGTTCTTGAGTCCGAAAAAGCAAGAAATAATGTTTGCCGATCTGTCTGGCTGGATGAATTTACCCGCGGTATTTCGAAAACGGTTTATCCGATTTTAATTTTTGTTCGCCAATCTTTTTCTGTGGTCAAGACCATGTTAGTCAAAAGGTCAGCTACTTGCCATACGAATTTATCCAAAACCACGTGGTTATTAACACGTGGTATTATTACGTTTACTAGGTTTTCGATCTAGGTTTACCAATTTTTTTTGTAGACGTTGGTTTGAGATTTCAGTTGGGCGTTGAGTTTGGGGTTGAGTTGAGGGTCGTGTTGGAATTGGAGTTAGGATTGAGTTGAGGTGCAGTTTTCGGACCGTACAAATCTAGCGATTGGATTGAGCATTGGTTGAGTTAAGGTTTGAGTTGTGGGTTGATTTGGGGATAGAGTTGGCGTCGTATTAGGACTGAGTAAGGGTTGAGGATGGATTGAGTGGAAGTTAAGTTAGCGTTGAAGGGGGGTTGGTTATTGATTATGTTGGAGGTTGCATTGGGATTGAATTCTGGTTGAGTAAGGGATAAAGGGTTTCAGTTAGGATTTGGCTTGGTAGTTGAATTGGAGGAAAACTAGGTATTATTTTCCTTAAAGCTATCATTTGCATAGTTATCTGCTATCGCAAATGCATTCAGATTCAGTTCTTTGGAATTTTTACAGAAAATCCTCACCTTTATCCACTCAATCCTCTTATAAAAGTTTTAGGTCTCTGATTCCAAATGAGTTTGTTTGTTTGTTTGTTTTCTATTGATTTATTTTTTACCGTCCTACTTTACGCCTGGAGTAGCCAAATCGAGGACGGGCGGCTACAGATCCGTCTTTGAGAACCACCTGCACATTGCATTGCCTCATGCCAACCTATAGTGCTGACATGAAAGGTGGGTCGGCCCATTGATTCTGCACTCTCAACAGGGAGTCATAGATGTGTTCATCTTCACCACCGATCGTAATCAGATGATGAAAAACGGTACCTCCCGATCCAACCACCGCAGCTTTAACCACTGCGCCATTTGCTCGGTATCCCAAATGAGTTTTGATATAAAATACAATACAAAATCTTAAAATTCGTGGAAAACTGAATTTGGATTAGGAAAACTATTAGCATAATGAAAAAACTGTGATTTTCAAATAAAGATGACAATGTTGTAACACTGCGGGTTTTAAACAACCTAGCTTTTGGATGTCACTGTAAAAACGACCAAAAATTGGGATACGGTAGTTTCGTTTTTTGACTCTGTACCAATGGCGTGGATGGCAGGAACCTCTTCAGCAAGGTTCCACCAAATTTAAAGTTTTTTATTTTTGCAATACAAAACGTCTTTTGCGCCTCTTCGTACCCGTATGTACACCACCTGTAGATTGATTAAATTTTTCCAAAATAAATTCAAAATTATTGTAATTACAAAATTGTTTTTGGCGATTTTATTTTATTTCTCGCTTTAGAAGTAAAATTCTAACACCCAGCAGAAACACAGTCATCTTAAGTTCTACACCTTATTAAATATTTAGTTGTCAAGAACGACTCGAAAAGCTTAAATTTATCGCCTAAATCTATTTTCCGATTTAGACTCTCCAATATTAACTTTCAATCTAGGACATTTTGGTGTAGTCCATATATAAAGCGCAACATCTGTCCCTTTGTATAGGATAATCTCAAAAACTATGGAATCGATCTTGATGAAATATTCACCACTTGACAGGGTTCTGCCGAACGTTTTAAGATATATTGTTGAAGACATCACTGGAATTATCGTCGAGCAGCTGTAATTAAAAGAAAATACACAAAGAACCATTTGTTGAAAATGTAATTGAAATTTGTACTTATCTGATAATATTTGTGTCCATCAGTCGTTTATTTTTCTTATATTTTGATATCTGAAAAGTATAAATTTTAATGCATATGGTATAGTAATTTAAAACTTGTTTTATATCGAGCCAATTTAACTTACCATCAACAAATTAGCTAGTTTGTTTACTTTATTTTGACATTTTGCTATTTTTTATACAAGAGGATAAAATATTATAGTAGGTGTGCGGTGTACGTTCCAATAATTTATGATTTTGTACTAAAATTATTTGAAGTGTAATCACTTTTGTAATATTAGTTAAACTATTTATTAACAGATGTCACTTACTATTTGCATATTGTTACGTTTTTGCCTTGTCAATCAAGGTTCGTATCACTGGATTGTGAATAATACAAAATCAATTTAATTTATCTCCAACGAATTTATTTATTTCACAAAATTTATTACAACACAGTTTATCAATCAAAATTCACAAAATCACTTTATATAAATTATTCTCAAATTTTACTAATCACTTTTACTTTTTATTTCGCACAAAAACACTTTTTAAATCACTTTTTAATTCCTTTTTAATCTTTATACTATCGCTTTCCAAATATTACTTATAATCTTACACGTTTACTCTATCGCGTTCCAAATACTAATCATCCAATTCGATCTTGTTCGCCTTTTTATATACACAAACCAAGCTTCTCGAAAGTTCACGACTTTTCCAGTTGGAATAGCGTAGAAACATTACATAACAATTTTTATCATGGAAAATTCCATTTAGTACAGTAAACATTGAGCTATTAGTTTTACTTATTCTATTACACACTAGGTGTCACCGTCACACTACCCCTCACCTAAGCCTGTTCGTCCCGAACAGGACCCAAATCACCTCCTCTGTATAGGGCCAGCCTCTCCAAATGCACCACCTTTGGTTTACCTCGATGTCCCTTCCGTATCCGATAAACCACGTCGTTCATCCTTGTGATGACAATATAAGGTCCTTCCCATGCTGGTTGCAGCTTCGGTGATAATCCCTTTTTCCGTTGCGGGTTGTGAAGCCATACTAATTGCCCTTCCTGGAAGCCCTGGTTATTTGCTCGTATGTCATATCGAGCCTTCATCCGGTCACTTGACATCCGTATTTTCTCCCGTACAAATTGATGAATCTCATTAAGTTCCCCTTTCATTCGGTCTACGTAATCTTGTCCACATAAAGCCGATGATGGTACAGCCCCAAACTTTAGATCTCCAGGTAACCGTAGATTATCTCCAAATAACGTTTTAGCTGGTGTCATTCCGGTTGTGTCATGTATAGCTGATCGATAGGCCATCAGAAACATCGGTATATGTCGATCCCAGTTGCGTTGGTTTTTCTCAACGACCTTTGCTAGATATTCCTCCAATGTACCATTGAATCTTTCCACCATACCGTCAGACTGTGGATGCAAAGGCGTTGTTCTCGTTTTATTTATACCGAGCATCTGGCATATTTCTTGAAACACCACCGATTCAAAATTCCGTCCTTGATCGGTATGAATCTCCATCGGCACTCCAAATCTGCTAATCCAATTGTTTACCACGGCATCAGCTATTGTTGTCGTCTCCTGATTGGGAATGGGGTACACCTCCGGCCATTTGCTGAAATAATCCATGATTACTAGCACATATTTGTTGCCGCTCTCAGTGGTGGGAAATGGGCCCGCTACATCCATTGCAATTCTTTCGAATGGTGCTCCAACGTTATATTGCTTCATGGTTCCACGACTTTTGCGTGCGGGTCCCTTCACCGCCGCACATTGGTCACATTTTTGGCACCATTCTATCACAGACTGCCTACATCCTGCCCAGTAGAATCGTTGACGTATCTTTGCTAGAGTTTTATTAATTCCAAGGTGGCCCCCACTTGCTCCTCCATGATACTCATTCAGAATTTCTACAATCCGGCACTTTGGTATCACCAGCAACAATTGCTTCACTTTGCCATCCGTGCTTTCCCACAATCGTTTTAAACAGCCATTCTCAAGACGGAGGCTATCCCATTGAGCCCAATAAGCCTTGACAATGGGAGTTTTGTCCGCGATCTCGCTCCAAGTTGGCCGGTGTTCCTTTTCCTTCCATTCCATTATAACTGATAAATCCGTGTCATCCAATTGCTCTTTCCTGATCATTTCGTCGGTCCACTCCTCATCAGGCAGCACTTGGGTAAGCCTAACGTCGATGATGCCTTCCTTTGCTTCAACATGGCCACAATGTTTACATTCTACTGGACACGGCCGTCTTGATAATGCGTCGGCATTTCTGTGTGCACTTCCCTTCCGATGTTCAATTTGGAAATCGTAGCTTTGAAGACGTTCGATCCAGCGTGCTACTTGTCCCTCTGGATTCTTAAATTGTAACAGCCACCGTAAAGCGCCGTGATCTGTCCGTAAATGGAATTTTTGGCCATAAAGATACTTATGGAAATGCTTGACACACTCCACTATAGCCAACAATTCTTTCCGTGTCACGCAGTAATTACGCTCCGGTTTTGATAATGTTTTGGAGAAGTACGCAATAACTCTTTCTTGACCATTAATTTTCTGTGATAACACACCTCCTATACCGTCATTACTTGCATCGGTGTCCAAAATAAATTTCACGTTGGGTATAGGGTACGCGAGGATTGGCGCGGCACACAACCGTCTCCTTAGTTCCACGAATGCTTCTTCCTGGTCATTCTTCCATTCGAATGCTTTGTTCTTCCTAGTCAACTCGTGTAAACTCTTGGCGATGTTGGCGAATCCTGGCACGAAGCGTCTATAATAGGTGCACAATCCGAGAAAGCTTCGTAATTCGTGTAAATTTTTAGGTCTTGGCCAGTTCTTAACCGCGGCGATCTTTTCTTCGTCGGTGTGAATTCCATTAATCGTTACGAGATGACCCAAATATTTGACTTCAGTTCTGAACAGCTTACACTTCTTTGGACTTAACTTCAATCCGGCAGCCTGTATCCGATCCAAAACTTCCGCCAAGTTCTTTAGATGCTCGTCAAAATCCTTCCCCATAACGATGATGTCGTCCAGATATATTAGGCAAGTCTTCCAATGTAATCCCTTTAACACGCGCTCCATTAATCGTTCAAAAGTCGCAGGGGCATTACATAATCCGAACGGCATAACATTAAATTGCCAAAGTCCGTTACCCACACTGAACGCTGTTTTCTCGCGATCTTCCTCATGGACTTCCACCTGCCAATAGCCGCTTTGTAGATCTAATGTCGAAAATATTTGAGCACCCGATAATGTGTCTAACGTGTCATCGATCCTTGGCAGTGGGTAGCTATCTTTTTTCGTCACAGCATTGAGTTTTCGGTAATCAACGCAAAATCTCATGCTACCGTCCTTCTTCTCGACCAATACTACCGGTGAGCTCCATGGGCTATTAGATGGTTCAATTACTCCTGCTGCCTGCATATCTGTTACCATTCGATTGACTTCTTGTTGTTTTGCCAAAGGTAGTCTCCTGGGTGGTTGACGAATTGGCATCTCTTCTCCCGTATCAATGCGGTGCTTTACCATTGAGGTCCTTCCGTTATTATCCGATGTACTGCAGAATATGGACGTGTACCGTTTGAGTAGTTGATGTGCAGAATTTTTCTGTGACTCGGTAAGATCTTCGGTCCATTTCTGCATAAGTTGTTCTACCATTTCTTTCTGCCCTTGCATGTCGGCTTTTTCAACCGGACTTCTCTGTTCACACTTTACTATAGTTGAAACCTCGTTACATTTTCCGATGACTGTCCCTTTCTTGATGGTTTTCGTCTTATCCGAGAGATTTAGAGTCCTAATTGGTACTCTATAGTCGTTGTTTGGTTTAACTAGGGCTTTCCCGATTATAATTTCCTTGGCTCCGTTCTCCTCTTCGTTAGCTTCCACAACCCACAACCTGGGTGACCCAGAACCTCCCTCCAATTTTCCCCATAGGATCGTCTCCGAATTCGGTGGCAGCTTCTCCCGATGATCAATAATAATTCGCCTGATAGTTGCTCCAGCACTGCTAGATTGAAGTGGCAACTCGATGTTATCGTAACTTAAAACTCCTCGTCCAACATCCACCACGAAGCCATTTGCCCTCATGAAGTCCATCCCCATTATAACTTCATCCACAATATCTGCAATCAGCACTTCGTGTTGGAAAAGAGTTCTCCCGATTTTTATTTTCACGATCTTTTTGCCTTTTATTATTGAACTATCTCCAGTTGCTGTTTGTAACTTCAATCCATTAGCTGGTTGTACATCTCCATCGATCAGATCTTTACGGACAATCGTGCGATTTGCTCCCGTATCCAGAGTGATGATGCAATCCGTGCCATCAATGTCGCCTTTGATTGTTAAGCTGTCACCGCCCCTTGCTACTTTCGAAACGCGGATGGAGGTTATGGGGCAATCGGTTGTGGGAGTCAGCTTCTGCCCCTTTAAGCTGACTCGTTGTAGTTTAACGGCTCCGCCGTCATTTGGCCTTCTTGCCTAGCCAACGCCTGCTCCCCGCTTGGTCGTCGCTGCATAGGAGATGGTGATCTTCCCCTTTTTCTTCTTAATTCCCAGCAGTCGCGAGAGATGTGACCGACCTTATCACATGCCCAACATTTGATTTTGCCGCTTCCATCTCGGTATCTTGGTGTTGACCGCTCGTTGTTTATGCTTGTATCGATTTCTACTCGGCGTATTTTCATTGACGGTTTGGTGATGGCTTGTGCAGTTTCATTTGTTAACGCACAAGCGATGGTTTCCGCAAAGGTTGCTTTAGGTGACAACATCACCGCCCTGCGTGTCTCTGGATCTCGAATGCCGTCAATGAATGCGTCAATTTTTAGCCTTTCCATATAATCGGCCGATGTACTGGTATGTGCTAGATGTACTAATCGCTCGATTGCCGATGAAAATTCCTGTAGCGATTCTCCTCCCTTTTGATAGCGGCTTTTCAATTCCATACGAAAGATTTCCCGCTTGTGGTCACTGCCGTACTTCCGATCCAGCGCCTTCATAATTTCGAGATAACTGTTGCGATCTTTTTCCGGGATTGTTTGTAAGGCCTCCGCTGCTTCACCTTTAAGGGCCACTATTAACGCTGCGACAAGATGTTCATCATTCCAACGGTTTTGATTGGCTGCCGTTTCAAATTGAAATTTGAAAATGCCGAAAGATGATGTACCGTCGAAGTTTGGTGGTTTTAACTTAACTGATTGAACGGTCTGTACCACTTGCGTCGTTGTTCCACTTGCCTTGACATCAGTTAGATCTTTCTCGAGACGTTGACATTTTTCCACAACTTGTTGAATCTCCGTTTGCAATTTCTCTTCAACATGTTGAACCTTCCTTTCTAATTTTTCGTCAACCTTTTGAATCTCCGTCTTAAAATTCGTTTGCAGTTTCTCTATTTCGCCTTGTACATTTGTAGACAATTCCAGAATTTTCTCGTCCGTTCTCTTTTGCCCATCTGCAATTTGGTCTTTAATTTCTTGGTTAGACTGGTTTATAGTCTCCAACTGTCGCTCATTTGACTGCTCAATTTTCACCATTTGTCGTTTCATTTCTTGATTTGACTGATTTTGTTGTTCCATTTCATTCTTAATTTCTTGGTTTGACTGCTCAATTTTCACCATTTGTCGTTCGTTTTGCTGTTTCATTAGACACATCTGTCCTGTCATTTGGTTCATAGCAGCTATTAACTGCGACAAATCGAAACTTCCAGAATGTTCTTGTGTCTTTTCGACCAACGGTTGTTTATCTTCTGCTTTCTGCTCTATGGTTGCTGCATCCGTTACTTTCTCTCCAAAATCATGATGTTCCGCGTCCAGCCCTTCTTTCTCCATGGCGTCACGTAGTCGCGCTTGTAAAGCTGCTTTACCACCATCAGTAGCCAAACCTCGTTTCTCAAGTTCCCTCTTTAATTCTGGCACTTTTAATTCGTTGAGAATCATTTTCTTTATCTTTTTATTCACAATCCCACCGCTGTCACCAAATTGTTACGTTTTTGCCTTGTCAATCAAGGTTCGTATCACTGGATTGTGAATAATACAAAATCAATTTAATTTATCTCCAACGAATTTATTTATTTCACAAAATTTATTACAACACAGTTTATCAATCAAAATTCACAAAATCACTTTATATAAATTATTCTCAAATTTTACTAATCACTTTTACTTTTTATTTCGCACAAAAACACTTTTTAAATCACTTTTTAATTCCTTTTTAATCTTTATACTATCGCTTTCCAAATATTACTTATAATCTTACACGTTTACTCTATCGCGTTCCAAATACTAATCATCCAATTCGATCTTGTTCGCCTTTTTATATACACAAACCAAGCTTCTCGAAAGTTCACGACTTTTCCAGTTGGAATAGCGTAGAAACATTACATAACAATTTTTATCATGGAAAATTCCATTTAGTACAGTAAACATTGAGCTATTAGTTTTACTTATTCTATTACACACTAGGTGTCACCGTCACAATATTTTTTTGTACATAAATTTTATTGTAAAATTCTTTCATTCCAAAATCAGTCATTGTACAAATCAGTGGTTTTCTACTGATACAAATAAATTTATAAAACATTAAATTATTTTTATTGTCATAATCAGAACATTTTAATCCATCCGGAAATAAAAATAATATTGTTGAATTCCTAAAATTAAGATATATCATATTAAAATCGGCAGAGTATTTTAAAAGATTTAATACATTTGTAAGAGCTGGTTTTGTTTTTCATTAAAATTATTGTTGCTGGACATAAAAATATTAATTGCTATTGGCATTCACAAAGAAGATGAATTCAAAATATGGTCGATGCTGACAGAATACCAGTAGATGAGGTTGTTTCATTACTCGAAACTTTGAGAATAGTAGTAGAGGCACACAAGCGAGCCGCATTATTTTAAAAATTGCTCGCAAATAGAATATAGATTTGATTATCGTAAAGACTTAGGATGTAGGTTCTAAAAAATCAAAAATATGTAACTAAAATTGCAAAATATGTGGTAAAATATGTGATTAAAATGAAAAGTATGTGGTCAAGTTTTTGACTATAAAGTTGGGTAAACTAATTTTCCTGGATTACAAAGTGATGGAGAAGTAGCCAAAAATGGGTCCACATCCAAACACATAAAAATTTTAACTGGTAAGCGATACTTACTTCAAAAGGACACCGTAACGGTTGGGACTAAAATATTCACGCTATTAAAGCAAGTTTTAAACTAAGAAAAACTAAATAACGCTCATAGTTATTGCTCAACTCAAATTGTAATTCAGACTCAATTTTTAATTTAAGTTACCATCAAGTTATATTCAATCACAGTTTAGAATTCATATTCTTTTATATACATCGTGCTATTGTTATTTTATTGAAATCATGTTTCTTATTGCAATTTTTACTAATTTCAGTTAAAATTTAGTTTGAAATATCAAACTTACACTTCTCGCATCATTTTAAAATGAAAACTGAAATTGAACTGTCAATTTTGTATTCTAAATTTCACTCTAAATTATAACTCAATTCCTCCTTCAATTTTGTCTCAAATCGAGTTTGGAACAGCCTATTTGTATTCAAAAATTATTTAATTTATTTCAAACAAAATTTTGGAATCCAAAAACACCTTTTTCTCAGAATTTTTCCCTCGCTAAACATAAAATTTTGCTCAAATCTATTTTATAATTTTTCTCTTGCCAATCCGATTCGAAATACAAACTCATCTTATAAACTGAAAACTACATTACGGATATGTTTTTGCTCAAGTCCAAATTAATATTCAAATTCAATTTCTACTCGAATTTTACACAATTACTGCTTAAAATTCAAATTCTGATACAAATTTACCAAACCTTTTGACGCAAAGACGCAAACTATAGAGTTTTAAATTCTACTCTGACTCAGCATTTCTAATAACACTCGAATTTTTCTTAAATGCACTTGCGACTAAAGCTTAAGTTATACTCCAAATTTCTAATCAACTAGTTGGAATTTTTACTTAATTTGTTAACAAAATATCATAAAATTTCTAGCCTTATTGCAAACAGAATTTTGTGTTAATTAATTTTGGAATTCAAACTCAATTTTTAAATATTTTATATTTAAATAGCTTCCAAATTTTTGCTGAAACTCTCGATTGGATTGAAATTGAATTTTTAGTCCAAACTTTGCTCAAATCTTGTTTTACCCCGTTCTGAAGAAAAATGTTGCTCCAATAACTTTAACTAAATTTTTTAATAAAAATAAAATTCACTCAAACTGTTATTAAAGGCAGTCCGGATTCCAAACGCAAGTTTTAAGTTAATTTAAGCTCATATATTTGCTTAAATCAAATTGTATTTAAACTCTATTGCTAATATAAGTTCCTACTTAAGATTTTATTCAATTACGGTTTAAAATTGAAATGCTTTTTGCTGAACTAAAAAAATTGTTGAAATCGTGTTTAGAATTTAAACTCAATACAAAGAGGACAATTTCTCCTTAAAATTTCACTCAAACTCTCATCAAAATTTCGTTATCTTAATCAATTTCTTCTTTGTCGAATGCAGTTGACCAGTTTAGACTAGATTTATATTCAAAATTCATTTCATTTGTTCAACTTCGAAAACATTTTTCAGCTAAATTTCTGACTAAAAATCTTAAATTTTTTCGAATACATTTTGAGTTTGTTCAATTTTTCACGTAAATGGTACTCTATATTATACCAAAATTCATGTTTGAATTGTGAATTTTTTCATTTCCAAATTAAATTTAAAATTTTGCCTTATAATTATAATTGAAATTCCATTCACAATCATTACGTCTAATTGAAGCTAATTATGTTACATTTAGATTTCCCTCTAATTTTGGTTAAATCCATCGTGATTTAACTGTAATTCGAAATCGATTTCTAATCTACCATTTTGGTCAAATAATGCAGTTGGTCATTCACACTTAATAACCAAATTTACATTCAACATTTCCATCGAACATGTAATAACTTGGGACTTTTCGGATTAAAATCGAATTAAGGAAAGTAAAGGAATTTTAACGCTTGTTTGGTTTGTTTAAATTCCAATGAATTCTTTTACGTGCATTTCCATATTTTGCCCTAATCAGATGAATGTCGCAACGTGGATTATTTCATTTTATTTTTGATAAAGGCACATACGTTAACGAATAAAAACAATAATCACAAAATTTGCTTTTCTAGAAGAGACGGAGCCTAGGCCAAATTAAAACTTTTTTAACCCCTAAAAAAATATTTGTTGGCCTAAATTTAAAATTCAAATTTCAAGCTATGAAAGTCGAATTACGTTATTCTTGAAGAAACATTAAAACTATTTTAAATAACCCATAAAATATGTGGTAAAACGTAAAATAAGTGAAAATATGTAAAAATATGTGAGTATGCAAAAATATTTAAAAATTTGTGGTAACATAATAGTTCGTTCGCTTTTATTTGTTCTAAAAATAATAACTATTCAACAAATTTTTGGTTTGGATTGCCCAGAAAAAATATTTTTTTACCTAGGAATCCTAAGCCTATAGTTATTTATAATACGACGATGGCTTTTTTAGATTTTTAATGATTTAAGATTTGCTTACTACATGCATATATTCGAGATTTATATGAACGTAAAGGTCATTCGAGTCTGCTTCAGATTTTCCATATTATTCAAGTTTTACGTAGCATACCATAGGAAATAGTACTATGATACCGGAAAGAGTTCTTAAAACTTCAAGATTAAATAAGATTTCTTTATGCGTCTATCTAGATTTGAGGTTTTGATTAGAGTTAAACTTGATACCTAATAACAGGAGATTATTGGTATTATTCACCATTTTTTAAATTATTAGAGATTTTCTGACTAATTTTTCGAGATTTGTTTGTGATTTGTGCATTCAAGGTATTGTTAATTATTGGAGATTTTTCGATATTATTCTACAATTCTAGGGTGATCCAGATTATTCTAGGATACTGAGATTATTCGAAATATTTATAGATGTACGTCTATGTGACTTTCTTGTTCTTTTCGAATTTTAATCGGAATATACACTTCCGAGCAAATAAATCGGCTGAAACCCTCGCTTGAAGGAAGCCAAGAGGTCCAAAATTGATAGCACGCCACCGCAAGAGCGACTCGAATTTACTTGCGAACACTTCAATTGGAGCATCGAGTAATGTAGGTCCGTTCTATTCACTGACTAGTGCAGAATATGTCTCCATGGTAGTGATAGGAGAGATCGGGTCTACCGACGTCCAGGAGAGCGATTTTCACAGTGCTGTTTCGCTGGAACAGTCTCGTGCGGCGGAGGTTCGTGCATAGTGCGGGCTAACATATCGCTTGAGGCAAAAACAGATCTTGCCTTCATACCTGATGGCGGTCGTAGAGGAGGTCTGACCACTGAACGATATATCGAGGACATTCTCTTGAATCTTGTAGTGTCCTACGCAGGATATATAGGGGAAGATTTCATATTGATCCATGACAATGCCGGGTGTCACACAACTCATGGATGAGGTTGAGCTCGAGACGTTGAGGCGGCCAGCCCTCAGTCCAGACATGAACCCAATTGAGCATTTATGGAATGAACTAAAACGGAAGGTCCGAGCCACAAATCCGGTACCATCTAACTGTTGGACATATATATATATATTGTAATTCATATAAACAGGAACGGCCCCTTCTGGCGATTTCCGAACGAGCTCATTGACATTTATATTAGTACGTAATTTCCTCTCTCTCTTGTTAACCTTTGTATTAACTACATGTATAAATAAATGTACTTAAATATAAATATAAATCCTGTTTAATCTCATTAACTGTTATCTATATCCACCAATTGGTGAAACATTTGTACTAAAAATTGTTGGTTATCTATAATGAGTGCATCAATTGAAAAATCTAGTGTCGCGAAATTAAATAATGAAAATTATTTCAATTGGCGCTTTCATGTTGAGATGGTATTAAGAGAGAAAGATATCTGGAGTTTAATTTCGGAAGAAGCACCATCACCGGTTACAGACATATGGAAAAAGTTAATTGAAAAAGCGTTTGCAACAATCGTTTTAGCAATTGAAGACAATCAGTTGCAGCATGTTCGTTCATGTAAAAGTGCTCAAGACGCAAGGGAATCACTTCAAGATTTCCATGAAAAAGATTCACCTGGAAGTCGCGTTAGGATTTTGCGCGCAATTATGAACCAACGGATTGATGAAAACGGTGACATCGAACAACATGTGGCAAAATTAAATGAATTATTTCATAAACTATTAGCACATTCATGTGATATAAAACTAGAATTTTTAATGATTGCTACATTATTGCTATAAGTTTACAAAATGATGGATCCTGGACTCCGGTGCCACCTGTCACATTAGTTGCCGAAAAGAAAATTATACTTCGTTTGATTCGACACATCATGAAAAAGTCTCAGTGGCAAATGGAGATGAAATGATATCACCCAGTCGTGGTACAGTTTGGCCGGTTAGCCGATTTGGAGTAAAATGCACTGGGACCTCCCAATTTATCAAAAAAGCTTAAATCTGAAGTTTCAGTTCGATTGGTTAAACCATCTGGGCTGTAAAGAGGACACAGGCAGACTGACAGACTGACAGACTGACAGACTGACAGACTGACAGACTGACAGACTGACAGACTGACAGACTGACAGACTGACAGACTGACAGACTGACAGACTGACAGACTGACAGACTGACAGACTGACAGACTGACAGACTGACAGACTGACAGACTGACAGACTGACAGACTGACAGACTGACAGACTGACAGACTGACAGACTGACAGACTGACAGACTGACAGACTGACAGACTGACAGACTGACAGACTGACAGACTGACAGACTGACAGACTGACAGACTGACAGACTGACAGACTGACAGACTGACAGACTGACAGACTGACAGACTGACAGACTGACAGACTGACAGACTGACAGACTGACAGACTGACAGACTGACAGGCTGACAGACTGACAGACTGACAGACTGACAGACTGACAGACTGACAGACTGACAGACTGACAGACTGACAGACTGACAGACTGACAGACTGACAGACTGACAGACTGACAGACTGACAGACTGACAGACTGACAGACTGACAGACTGACAAACTGATAGACTGGCAGACTGACAAACTGACAGACTGACAGACTGACAGACTGACAGACTGACAGACACAGACTGACAGACACAGACTGACAGACTGACAGACTGACAGACTGACAGACTGACAGACTGACAGACTGACAGACTGACAGACTGACAGACTGACAGACTGACAGACTGACAGACTGACAGACTGACAGACTGACAGACTGACAGACTGACAGACTGACAGACTGACAGACTGACAGACTGACAGACTGACAGACTGACAGACTGACAGACTGACAGACTGACAGACTGACAGACTGACAGAGTGATAGAGTGATAGACTGACAGACTGACAGATTGGCAGACTGGCAGACTGACAGACTGGCAGACTGACAGATGGCAGACAGTCAGACAGATGCAAACGAAAACTCCTAGTGGTAAAAAGTATGTACTTACTTTTATTGATGATTTCAGCCTTTACACTACGTTTTATTTACTTACGGAAAAGTCAGTGGAGGAGAAGAGTACTATATACGGGAAGAGAATTTAAAAATTTTCTTAAATCACATATGCTACATAACACAATAAAACGGAGTTGCTGAAAGAAAAAATAGAACACTGCTCGAGATGACAAGAGGCTTACTGTTTGATGCAGATATGCAAACTTAATATTGGGACGAGGCACTTGTCACAGCTAGTTTCTTGCAAAATCTATTAGCATGGAAACATCTAAATCGTACACCATTTGAATTGTGGAATGATAGAAAACTAATTTACACAAATTTGCAATGGTTTGGCAGCAAATGTTATGTTAGAATTCAAGATGACCAGCGTAAAAGCTAGATGCAAATGCCGTATCATATCAAGAGAACTGAAATTCTACAATGATGTTCAAATTCCAAATCCTGATATAAAGAAAACTGCTCAATTGATTCCATCAGATGAAAAAAAATGACATTATCCCAATTAAATCTGATGAGGCAGAATTAAATCAGCCAGCTAATAGTATAAATGAAGCAGTTATTGATAACTCTAGCGAATCAAGTGAAAATATTAGGAATTACGTTCCACATCGACAATTGACTCAAACAACAAAAAGCGTTCCGCCAAAAAGATTAATTAAAGAAATTAATTTGTGTGAGCAACAGAGCTATACAGCGCAAAATAATAAACCAACATCATATAATCTAAAGAAAAGCAATCAGATGCAAATGGGTGTACAAAATAAAATCCAACTTAAATGATAATTCTAAATGCAGAGCTCGTTTAGTAGCTCAAGGCTACAACCAAAAATTTGGATTAATTAAAACAGCATGGATTAAGAAGGAGAACTGCCCAACAAACAGTTTTTCTTTAAACTATACATTTTAATCCATATTTCTTTTTCAAATTAACTTGAGCTTATGCGCAAAGCAAAAGTTAGAGTTGCTTGAATTAAGGAGGCGTGTTGGACATTTACATATATATGTAGTAATTCATATAAATAAGAACGTGCCCTACTGGTGATTTGCGAACGAGACCTTATGGCTTACGTAATTTCCTCTCTCTCGTTAACCTTTGTATTAACTACATGTATAAATAAATGTGCTAAAATATAAATTTAATCGTGTTTAATCTAATTATCTATTATCTGTATCCACCATCAACTACGCTCTGCTAATACTAACATCAGTGACCTCAAAATTGCGTTGGATGAGGAGTGGGGTGAGGTCCTCCAAGTCTTTGTCAAAATTTTAATAAGGTCAATGAGGAAGCGCATGCAAACCGTAGTAGACGCAAGTTGGCAATACTAAGTATTAACCATTAAAATTGTTTTAGAGATTTATCTGTTTTGAGGTCCCCTGAGTCCGAAAAAGTGGGTTTCAAAATGATGTCTGTCTTTCAGTCTGTCAGTATGTCAGTCTGTGTCCTCCAACCGAACTGAAACTTCAGATTTAAGCTTTTTAATTAAATTAGGAGGTCCCAGTGAATTTTACTCCAAATCAGCTAACCGGAAGTGGCCACGAGTGTTAAAAGGTATAAGGTTTACAAAAAACTACTTAATACAAAATGTTTCCAAAAAAAAAAATTAAATTTTTAAAAATTCTCTGTTCGTAACAGAAAGTCGTGTATAAGCCACACCTCCATTTTTTCATAATCATAAATTTTAGTTGCGTTTTCATTCAAAATTCATTATAAAAAAGTACTGAACCAACTTTCATTTCAGCAAATATATCAGGCTTTCAAAAAAATACTATCCTGTGAAAATCGGTTAAGCCGTTTTTAAAAAATTCGCCTTCTTGTGAGCGCTGAAGGTTTGAGTCGATTTAGTTGCTCGGGAGTGTAGTTCAGAGTTAGTACAGGTTAAACTTTCACTGATATAACGTTATTCGTTGTTATTCTGGGATTTTCAAGGTTATATTAATAATTGCAATCACTTTATGTAGTATTCATTATTATTATTTAGATAACTGTATTTTTTATCAACTGACCATGAATCTTGAATGTGAGGCTGTAATCTATTGTTACGTTTTTACCTTGTCAATTAAGGTTCGTATCACTGGATTGTGAATAATACAAAATCAATTTAATTTATCACCAACGAATTTATTTATTACACACAAGAATTATTACAACACAGTTTATTAATAAAAATTTACAAAATCACTTTATATAAATTATTCTCACATTTTACTGTACACTTATAATTTTTATTTCCACTAAAACACTTTTTAAATCACTTTTTAATTCCTTTTTAATCTTCACACTGTTGCTTACCAAATACTACTACTCCAATTCGATCCGTTCGCCTTTTTTTATACACAAACCAAACTTCTAGAAAGCTCATGACTTTTCCAGTTAGAATAGCGTAGAAACATTTAGAACAATTTTTATCATGGAAAATTCCATTTTAGTACCGTTAGACATTAAGCTATTAATTTAACTTATACTATTACACACTAGATGTCACTGTCACAATATATTTGTTTATCATAAATTGCAGCTTAACAAGATGGAAAAAAAATCAAAATTAATTGGTACCAAACGGTGATTAAAATTCTAACGATTGAAAATAGATTAGATGAAGATTGATTTTTATTTATCTTGTGACCTAAAAAACTGGAAAATCAACGATAATTTGCTTGTTTAGGCTTTCTGATGCCCAATCTTAATGATATCCAAAACTTGGTTTAGTGCAATTATATTTATTAATTGCAATAAGCAGACTGTAGCAGACTATATCACGAAAACATTTCAATTAAATTGTAATTTAACAATTTAATTTTTGTTCTATTTCCCAGCTTTAAACAGAACACAGTTGCCTGCTCGAAAAACTTTTGCATTGTTGAAAAACTAAACCAGTGATTTATATATCAGGCAGCTAGCATACACAAACAACAATCTAAAGCCTAGTTGTAGATAATGTAAATGGTTTAGTTTTGGAAAATATATGGCAAACAAACATAATGATAATCGTTATGTGCAGATATTATAAAAAGCTCGTTAAATTTAAAGCTTTCATTCTATTGTGTTTTGTTTTTACAAGAACATGATTTTGCAAATAGTCTGATGCTGTGCGGGTAATTTTTAATATAATTTTCCGTTTTCATGATCATGCTCAATTCGACCAAATTAATCCGAAAGCTTATATAAATGACTTTTCATTTATTAGCTTTTTGTACTTATTTTGTACGATGATAATGTCAAAATATTATTACGTCTCGTGCCGTATATTTCGCTTAAATAAAATTAAATTTATTGATTTTTGATTTTGATCTGTAATGTATGTATGAAAGCTATGAATACATGTGGCACGCCCGGCATTAACAGCATTATTGAATTTGCTCTAAGATATGATGGACCATTCGACCACAAATCGGCTGTAGCTAACAATGATGGTTTAATAGCCGTTGAAGCTAGGTCTGTCGGGTTGTGACTTGATTTGACATAATTCCAATTATTTTTGGAAAATGTTGTGAGATTTCAGTCGTTCTATTAGCAATGAGCGACTTCCACAGGAATGTTGGAGCTTTGTAAGAAGTTCTTCACCACAGAGTGCCTCCTTGGTTTATCGTTTTCAAGTATGCAACTGCAGCGTACGCGGCATTTGAAGAATAACAGAATCCATGAATTTCATAAACGGTAGATGGTGTTTTACGGTTATCACTGCGCCGGGTATTTTTAATTGTTCAAAGCACTTACACTCCATTGCATTTCTCTGAAATTTGCGTTCCATCGCCCTTAATCTAGATAAAGCATTATTGATTGAATTGCCTAGAATGGCTGAGTCGTTTAGAAAGAGCAAGCTAACATGTGGGTTGCATTAAAATGTGTCTCGCAAGCAGCTTTCTCAGCAGTAAATGGAATTTGAGCTGATAATTCCTCTAGTTCCCAAATCATTCGTAGCTAAATATCAATTTCAATTTCTGGTTGTAATTCGGAAATACGCTGAAATGACTTTGAGAACAAATCTGCTCCAATTATTACATCTACGTTAGATGGCTGGTAAAAATGGAAATCAGCTAATTTTAGATTGGAAAAATAACTCTAAGTTATCTTTAACTTAGATGGCGGAAATAGATGAGTAAATTTCGGGAGAATCCAGACATCAACCATCAACAGGGGATTTCGGTTTACCCTTGACAAGATTACCAGATGGATCAAACCCTTTCTCATGCCAGTTCCAGATGTGCCTATTCCATATATGGCGACCTTAAAGGGCTGTCTAGGTTCAACACAGGCGTTTAAAGTAAATGTAGATTTAGAGCCGGAGTCAAGTCAGGCACGGAATTCGTGGAACATCTCGTACCAGACACGTAATAAAATGACAGCTGTAGGTATTTTTATTATTATTATTATTGGGGAGGCCATGCGGGCGATCAGCCACTTCGCACTGCGACCTAAAAGATCTATTGTGCTGGCCCCTGCTTAATTATCCGTCCAGTCAATATTCAGGTTCTTAATGAACCTGACGATACTGCCTCCCGGTACGTGATACATACTATCTGGGCTTATTGCTCTCCCTCCTAGATGTTCACTACAGCATGTAGTTCCGCTAGAAAGACGGTAGCATTGGAGCTCAAGGACCTCGAGAGGGTTGTCCCACTCGTATATTCGTACTCCTGCCTCGTATTCCGTTTGATTTTACTCTTACGAGTTGCTCGGAATTGCAAATCACCTGTAGGTCACCCAACTTTACTACAGGAAGGCTAAATAAAACTGGAGGGTGCCTGGTATCCAGAGTCCGCATATTTTGGGCTGATTAACCTATCAGCCATTCATCTTTCGGCATATGCTGTTCCACCTTAGATTAGGGTTTTTTGTCAAGGTTTTCTCCTTTAGCGCCGTACTTTAGCCTGTGCCAAATGGCCAAAAATGTGCCAAGTGGCCTTAGTTACCAGTGGTTGCCACGAGGAGGCAGTACGTACACTTGCGAATTGTGAACGGGTTACCCCTTACACAATTGTACCCATCACGCAGCTGCCTAATGACAAGACCAGAACAGCTCACGTTATGCGCACCCTACTGGAAGGTTACGGAGCTGGTAGATTAATCCACTCAACTTTAGTCCCCCCCCCCTCCAATAGTCGCCAAACCACCACAGCTGTAGGTAACAACGAGGTGTAACTTTACGGTAATACTTTGAATTTGAAGTTGGTGATTGCAGAACTGGTGCTTGAACAGTGGAGCGTTGGAAATCTTTTCTCAAAAAATGGTGATGGAATCATGTAGTCGGTGGTATCAGGGATGTGCCGGTTACTGGAGATGGATTTGATCTCCGCAGTTGTGCTTGCTGCCATCTAAGCATCAGAATATTTAGGGGTATGAGACGAAAAACAACCTCCGATGCTTGAGTGAGTGTACTCCTGAGTGCACCACTAATACATAAGGTGGACGTTTTCTGAATTTTCATCTGCGACTTTAGATTGGCCATACCGTCTAAGGCTGACCACCAAACAACAGTGTCATATTGTAGTACGGGCCCTATCACAGAGGTATAGGGGCAGTGTACAATGTGGCGTTCAAGCTTTATCTGTAAGAGGGCCACTACAGTTTAACGTGGATAGCACATTTAAAAACAATACCAAGCGCATTTTGCATTTGCTTTCTTAGATCAGCAGGTTATATACATATTTTCTGAGATAGCTTCATTATTAAAAGCCTACGGGAAATTCTTTTCTCTTGAATTTTTGCTGAATAAAGGCCCTAGCTTGTATTAGACAATGAATATTAACAAAAATTTGATAAATATATGAATAATATTTATTTAAGATTTTCAGTAAACGCGACATTGCGAGTAAATTGACGATTGCCGTTAAGCAGTTGTCCTTGCTGAGGGTTCAGTTCAATTTGCACTTTCACTTGACGGGAGTTTCTTGGACGACAGAGAGCGATATAAAGTTATCCATGTGAGAATATGGCCGATTGAATTGTATTCCTACGTGGTGCAAGGATTGACCCAGGATTGTTTATCATAATTGCCTATGGTGATTGGAAATTTTCGCCGCCCTAAAATGAACGTAAGAGTGCTTTCCTCCTCGCACAGCCCTTTCGTATGGGATTCAGATTTGGTAGCAGCCTGATGATGATGCCCTTTTTTAATAGCAAAACCTGAGGCGGCGTTCCGGAAGGCATCTCGCCATGAATCAAATCTATTATTATTCTATTAATTTCAAGTGCCTGTGCGTTTGGTAGAGCAACGATAACTCTCTTTCACAGTTCTTCTGTTGACATTTGCTTAATGTTCTTGATCTTACGATGTGATCATCTCATTCGGAATTTGAATTGTATCTTCTTCCTAGATGCCTAATGCTACAAGCAATATTCCTAATCCGACTTGCAGCGGCCATTGATTGTGGTCGTCGTAGCCCTCGTTGCGCATGTTGGTGATTAAAGAAAGTTATGGAAACAGGCTCCATAGTGGGATCATTCTCTGGGCGCATTTCCCTTTCTATGACTGGAAGCGTCTGACGAAAATCAGCACCTAGGACCAAGACCTTGCCTCCGAAACTAACGTCATTGTCCATCAACTCGCGCAAGAGCTTATCAATACAGCGAAGTCCGTTTTTAGGTAGCATAGTAACTTTACCAATAACGATAAGGGTGGCCTCACGTAAAGACTGAGTTGTCAGCCAAAGAGTCTGGAAGCTTAAATCCGCTGTGACCTGTGCGTCCACCCTTCAACAAAGTGGCTGTGATTTCAGAGGTCGCAAATTGCAGCACAACTAGTCCTTTACCACGAAAGTATACCTTAAAAGTTCTGTACAAAAATGTGTTGCCTGCGAGCCACCAGGGCCAACGAGATAGAAGATTTTCAACTGTCACCATTATCTTAATATATGCCACCAGTTGGAATGCGTTCAGCTTGCCGATTTGTTCCGTTGCCTATCGTGTTTCTCCTTATGGGTCAAAAATTTGATCCTCTCCTGGAGCGTCACCTGTTAGTATTGGCAAAGCAAGTGAAGAAAATGTCATTCCATGCTGCTCAGGAACAACATTTAAGTCATGAAGGGCTAGGTTTAATGATATATTCTCTCTGTGTCTTCGCAAGTAATCGAGTGTCAAATCAGCCAGATGATCTTGCCATAATTTCATAGGTTACATGGGTTGATAGAATTTGAATAAACGTGAATGCTTCTCATAAATTTCCGTCAACCGTACACAAAAACTCAAAACATTTTGCTCCAGGAACGATGTAGTAGCGAGAGAACGATGTAGTAGCGGGAGCGTTTCATGCCTCCTCTTTGTCGCTCGTACTATTAACCTCACACCTAAACATAATGATAAGAGGTGTCGGTATAAAGATGCATTCGTACAGCCGGATTATTCGTGTTAAGAACCACGACTTGAGCTTCGTTCTACCAGTGTATGCTGCCAGCGGTGCGACCTTCTTTTGAGCAGTTGTAAACTTATCTTCGCCTCTCAGTGTTACCAAAATGTGAGCATGACGCAAACCTCTCTTTTGGAGGTCTATCGTATAAACATAAGCAACTAACTTGCCAAAGATATCGCAGATTGGTGATGTTTTCGTTCCAGCTACGATTCCAAGTGAAGATGATAGATAAAACAGAAGGTCTCCATTACGCGAAAATACTCATTGCGTCACAGCATCGCTTGATGAAAGCTTGATGGAAGAATTATAGATAATCGTGATCAGCGAGTCCTTGGTATTTTTCAGCACGTAGTCGCTTGTGATTTTGACAAATAAAGTTGAAATTATTTCCTTCCACATGCAGATATGAGTCGTCTAACCATTGCCGTGTTAATTTTCCAGCGTTCATGATCGGATTGAAGTTGCCGCGTATTACTGTTAAAGCCGCTTGATACTGCAGCATATTCATATTCATTCTATCGTGATTTGATTGAGCACCACAAAAACTTTCATATTGTCAATTTGGTTGCCATCCTCTGGATCACCGTCTAGGTGGCTCACCATCTTCGCTGCCCGACTGCCCGTATAGTGCCATATATTGAAAATTGGAATCTGTTCCCCCGCTGCTGCAGCCCGTTCAGAAGCCCTTTCTCTCCAGCTTCAACGTATCGCATCAAATGATAACTTTGTGCCAGTCTGTTATGTCTGCCGAAGTACAGTTCAATTTTTCTAAAAATATCACGGCAACAGTTTTCGTTTGCAGCATTTCGCTATCGCGCTTCGGTAGCTTGTGTGATATCAAGAACATTGAGCTGAGCATATTGCGGTGCTTGGTCATTGATTGGCTGTAAGTATGACGCTCAATGACAGGTCGTTCCATGAATTTTAAACACGTAATGATCTCTTATCAGGCAACTGGCACTCTTGTACGATGCAATGTTTTGTCAGAAGTTTCGTCGATCAGGATTGACTGCGTTGGACATGCGGCTTTTTAAACATTCAGGATAATTTACTCTGTTTTCATAAATATGGATCGGTTGCGGTATAGCATAACTTTGCCATTGTAATTCGTCGGCTGCCATTTGGTCAAAATGATGACGTTTTTATGCTGATATTTGATATTTGATTGATATGGAAGATAATCAGCATCTTTTTGTCGAATTTTCGCTAAAGCCTCTTGACTTTATTTTGCCATGAACCTCTCTTTTAGTCCTGTCGACGGTTTTTTTGCCGCAATTTCTTCGTCTTGGGTCATGTTTAACGTCCTCTAACTAAAAAAATTATTTCTTAAATAAAAGTGTAGAAAATCAATTTTCAAGAGACTTACGAAAAATGCTGCTCGATTTCCTTTTCGACTATTATCCGATATTAGAATCTCAATTTTTGCCAGATATGTGTGGTATTGTGTTGCCATGATGGAAGACAACATCCATTTCGATTGATCGGGCATCAATCCTGGCTTTGTAGTCGTTTGTAGTGGTGGTTCATCCTTTCTTTGACCATGATCTTTTTCAATGCGAATGTGTTCATGTGGATTATTTGATTTGGTTTTGTAGCTATTCTCGTTAAACTAAGTTCTTGATTGATAGGTGATCTGTCATGTCTTGACCCGTTACGTCTCACATCTATTGACGTCTTCGCTGGCAATCGTTCGAGGTTGCCGAATTTATATATTCGTTTGATCTTGGATACATTTTCGGCTATACTTCTGTGGTCTTCGTTGTGTGTGTATTACTATCTTAAATTGTTCTAATGGATCATTGATTTGTTTAATTCTTCGGTCGATTGCTGATTCTATATTGTTGGTATATTATCATGCTATTCATACATGTTCGATCAGTTCATTTGATTGGCTGGCACAGTTTTATTATGTGTAGTGTCTTTCAAATTTTTTCAGAAATGTTGATCCTACGAGAAACGCTATTTGCTTGTTAAAATCTCTCATCGGTGTTGTTGTTGTTGGAAGTTGTGTTTGCTCATGCTGGGATATAGTGCAGTCGATTTCTCGTCTTAACAGTGCGTCTGCATTTGAATTATGTAGAGACCTTTATTGTATATATTTAATCTCGAAGTCAAATTGTGATAATTTGATGATCCATCTTATTAATTTAGAATTTGGATCCTTGAATCTCATTAGCCAGTTTAAAGGTTTATGGTTTAATTTTACAACGTAAAGGTAATTAAATAAAGTGTTTGGTTGCCCAAACAACTGCCAACAGTCCTTTCATTGTCGAATCATATCTTAAGTTAAGGTTTTGCTTGCAAAAGCTATTGAATTGTCAGTGTCAGCTGCGTTAGTTGTTAATCGGAATTTTTTCTTAAAGTCCCAATACGTATGAAGGGGTTTGCTAATTAGCATCCTTTTGCAATTATTGAAATATTTTTTGTTGTAGTCGTTATTTATTTCTAAGAGACCTCGTTTCTTTAGCCATTTTTACATTGACTTTGTTATGTCCGCTAAGTGTTTAACGAATTTTCGGTAAAAACCGATTAACCCCAAGAAATGCTTATTTTGCTTCATTGTTTTAGGTATTTAGATTTCGTTAATTGTCTTTTCTTTCTCTGGGTCAGGTGAAATGCCATTTTCGCTAATTATATGTCCTAAAAATTTAATTTTATTTGCATTATAAAGTTATATTTGCTAAACACCTTATCCAACGATTGGCTGATATGTACGTAGATAGCACGATATAGACTCTTTAGTTTTGATAACTTTTATTGGGTGTTACTGATTAGAAAAATACCCAGCGGCGATTATGTAAAATGTTTTTAAATATAAAACCGGCAAACATATGGAACACTCAATTAACGTATAAGAGGAACAAGCATTCACCAATTAAATAAATTCTCAGTCTTACTTTCAATTTCTGTTCGTTTCTTTTGTGCACAAAGTAGTTTTTGGCGCTAAGCAACTTATTCATTCAATTATTACTTTGTACGAGACAATTTTATCTCAATGTATGTACATACGTATATGAATCTATATGAAATTGTTGTCTTATATACGTTTAGCGTATGTCAAAACAAGAATTAATTTTTATATATTTGGTGTGCCGCCATATTACACACAATATCAGATTAAAAGAAAATTATTTATTTTAAATGACACTTTGAGTCGAGTTTTAATCACAATAAAATTGTAATCACCTCTCGCGCGCGCTTTACCAACAGTTTTCCATTTTTAATTGATTTGTTATTACAGCAAAATATGTAAACGTTTTATAAAACGATTGAGTGACGACAATGAAGTGTACAGTTAAATGTAATTTACTTGTTTCTAATTATCGCGCTTGTTGATTATTTTTTATAACCGTGTGTGTCGTTCAGGTGCTGTATATTATACGTGTTGTAATTAAGTGATGTTGTTCTGAAGTTTAGTGATTTGTTTTTGTTTAGTTTTAATATTTATGAATTATTTCGTATTTTACTGCAAATTAATAATTTTGGAATCGAAACACTTAGTTGTCATTACAAACTCGATACACTCTAAATTCTCAGATTTCTAAAACTATTTACAACACTCATCAACACTTCAAGAGTCACTCATTAGAGTTATCGCTGACAATTGACATAATCTCAGCAACTTGTGCTAGCAATTGACGTAAATTAGTTTTTGCCGATATAATTGTGTCTCACTATACACAATTTACATATACCCGATACGATATACCGCAATTTATATTTACTCGTGATATACCATTTCCAGCCATTCATTCTTGAGGGTTTCTAAGTTTGTGTTATAATGGGAGAACACCCGGACAATTATTAGTCACATTTATAACAAAAAATTTACATATTTAAGTAAGCAAGCATAGCAGACATTTAGGCGATTTTTGAATAATAGACCGGGCGGTGGACCTAACGGAATTTGTACAACTAAAGTCAAAAGTAGCAAAGTCAAATGTTGCTTACTTGATTCCGAAATTATTAAATGGCTTACCCTTGGGGTCGGCTAGTTCATTCTATCACATTTCATTTGTAAGATACGGCATCTTAGGGTTCAGTCCAACAACTTTCAAATAATACTTATTTTTATTCAGTAATAGTGGAAAGAATGAGCCTTTGCTTAATCATGTTTTTGTCGAATAGGTACACATATTTTAATAAGAGGCCCGATGTTATCAAACTAATTATGTCGTTCCCCATCTCGGCTTAGAAATAACATTCTCAACTATCATTTACAACTGTCTTTGAAAATTCCACAGTCATAGTCTCAATATCCAACTAGTTCGCTCTGCAATCCCATTACAATCAACCAATTCAACGCCAAATTAACTTTAAATAAAACCTCAACCTAACTCCAAACTCAACACCTAACTCACGAAACAACCCTAAAGCAAGCTAACTCAACCTCAACTCAACTTCAACTAAACGTTGATTGAAGCAAATCTCAACCCTATACTCAACTCCACAATCAACGGTCAACTCAATCTCGAAGTCAGCTCGATTCGAAAGCTACATGCGTGCATGAACTTAAATCAAATAAACTCAAGCTAAACTCCCACTATACGTTCAACTCGACCCCAAATTAATCTTCAAGTGACCCTATAACTCAAATCTAACCTAACTTTCCAATTAACCAACAATTAAGCTCTTAACTCAACCCTTAACTCAACCCCGAATTCAACGTTCAACTCAAACCCTCAAAACTACGTGCCTGAACTCAACTTAGTCTAATCTCTACCTCAAATCTCCACCCCAGTCAGCTAGTCAATCCCCGAATCAACAAGGACAGACAAAATATTGCGCACATGAGCTCAACTCAAGCTGACTGCTAATTAAACCTGCAACTCTCCCCAAATAAATCTGCAACTGAACCCCTGACTAAATCTCAAATGAATTCGAACCTAAGCTAATTCAATTATAACTTCACCTCTAACTCTACCCCCAACTTTATCACACACTCAACGTTTTAGTCTTTCCTCAAATCAACGAAACTCGAAAAGCCGTATTTGTAAATGAAGCAACTCAAAACAACTCAAGCTAGCTTTCGTTTCAACCGTCAACGCCACCCCAAATAAATTCCTAACTTAACCACTGACTCTTACTCAATTCAATCCCAACTCAACTCAACCTTAACTCGAACTTGAACCCAGCGCTTAAATCAGCCCCAAACTCACGCCCAACTCAGCTCCCTAATCAACAAGGTCCTAAAAACTTTATGCGTACATGACTCAACGGTAGTTAAGTAGAACCCAACTGTAAATTCAACACACAAATAAGGATCCCTGCTGAACTGCCCAATAAACCGTAACCCCAATTCTAACTCAACCCACAAATGGAACCTAATTCAATCCTAAGTCAACTTTAATTTAATTTTAATTCAAACCGCAAATGGAACCCCACTCAACTGGAAATTCCTAAGCTTCTAACGCAATCCTCAAACCAGCGTTTGTAAAAATTAATCAACGTAAATTCGTATGACCTCTTGACTTACAGCTTCCAAAAGCTTTTCAATTCTCCGCCTTGACCATTATTATTATTATTATTATTGGAGGACCATGCTGCGATCAGCCACTTCGCACTGCGACCTAAAAGATCTATTGTGCTGGACCCTGCTTAATTATCCGTCCAGTTAATATTCAGGTTCTTAATGAACCTGACAATACTGCCTCCCGGTACGTGATACATACTATCTGGGCTTATTGCTCTCCCTCCTAGATGTTTACTACAGCATGTAGGTCCGCTAGAAAATGGCAGCATTGGAGTCCAAGTACTTCGAGAGGGTTGTCCCACTCTCGTATATTCCTACTCCTGCCCCGTATTCCGTTTGATTTTACTCTTACGAGTTGCTGAGAATTGCAAATCGCCTGTATGTCACTCAGCTTTACTACAGGAAGGCTAAATAAAACTGGAGGATGCCTGGTATCCAGAGTCCGCATATTTTGGACTGATTAACCTATCAGCCATTCATCCATCGGCATATGCTGTTCCACCTTAGATTAGGGTTTTTTGTGAAGGTTTTCTTCTTTAGCGCTATACTTTTACTTTTCATTTGGCCTGTGCCAAATGGCCTTAGTTACCAGTGGTTGCCACGAGGAGGCAGCACGTACACTTGCGAATTGTGAACAGGTTTCCCCTAACACAATTGTACCCATCACGTAGCTGCCTAATGACAAGACCAGAACAGCTCACGTGATGCGCACCCTGGTGGAAGGTTACGGAGCTGGTAGATTAATCTACTCAACTTTGGCTTCCCCGCCCCCTCCAATAGACGCCAAACCACTGCGCCTTGACCATAGAAACAAATCTTTCTTGAGAGACCATGGAAAAACAGCCAACGGCCAGATATCCAGACCTCCAGATAGACGGACGGAACATTTTTTTTGTTGCTGTTTCGAATTCAGGGACTGAAGTGGTTTTGGACCAACCAAATTGCCCGTTTTAATTCAAACAATAGTTTCGGTAAAATATTTTGGAGAATTGAAGAAATCCAGCAAATTTCCTCTATACAAATATAGAAGTAGGGATAGACAATCAAACTAATTTACCAGAAATCGTCAACATTTTGTGTAATAAACAAATCAACAGATAGTCAAGAACTTTATCTCAAATATGGGCAAAATAACGTTCATGAACCATTGGAATATTACACATAATCGGGCATCCTGTGAATTTTCTGGTCTTTCGGTGGCACGATAAAATTTAGCTAACGTATTAATCCAGGTAAGTTGACTACGTCTGAAATCATTTAGATCTACCGTATAAACACCTTTAAGAAAGAACATCAGTCCATCCAAGTTAGTTAGTCTTTATCGACTTAGTGTGAACAGTCTTAATTCATCTTCAGAGTCTTAGCTTAAAAATTTGCACCATTTGTTGAGTAGGTCATAAAGTTTACCATCTGGTTGTTCATAATGATTGTCTTATCCATTGAATGCTATTGATTATAAAGGCATGTCTATTTCTTATTTGTCAGCCCCATATCTATCATAAGGTAAGATTTATGTGACTTTGTACATTTTAAGACCGCTACATTTTTTTGACCTCATTTGACATCTTTAACCTTCTCGACTTTTCCGTTGCCTCTTGATTGAACACAATGTGTGCTTAATAACATGATTTTTTTCGAAAATATCCTGGAAGTGTTTGAACGTAAATGCTGGTCCCCTGTCTGAAACTAGGTTTGGCGAATATATAGCTCGATGTAGCTATTTCAAATTTTGCCAATACCTCTGCAGTGGATGTTGATTTGGTTGTATATATTCATGAGTATTTTGAAAAGGTATTAAGAACTTTTGGCAGAGAGTTTAGAAAACCTTCTGCCTTCCTCGTTTCCTCGCCCGGTGTATACACTAAGAACAATTTGACATTACGATTTCACATTTTCTCTTTAGTTTTACGTTTAGCCTCTTTATTAGCTACATCTTCGTTTTATAGCATAAAAAGTGCCCGTGATTGTGTGTCATGAAATATTATTTCGGTTCCTATTCCCTTAGGGATACTTTAAACATCAAGTGCTCTCCCATTTCAATATATGATATATTTCTTATAAAAGGACAATTCCAGAGGAATGCTTAAATCAAATGAATTTGAATATCCATAGCTTGAATCTTTCTAACACTATTCAATAATTTGTTAGACACAATTAACTCCACTGGGTTACTATTCAGCTCATCTATAAATGTTTCATCCTCAATCCTTTTCGGTGAAATATTATAGCCTATCCAGCTATTCTCGTTAGCAACTGTTCTTGGCCCTGGTTTGCTTAAATGCAACACAATCGGACATAATGTTAATTTCAGCTCTTTGTAAATCATCTCTTAGCTTTTATAGCGCCTTTTCTACAGTTACAAGGTTTCCAATTCATAACTGGGATAACAATATTGGCATCTTTTTATAGTACAGAGAAAATTTTATAATTCTTATTGCTCCATACCAAAACTCAAAACGATCGTGTCGAGTGACAAATGCAATACAAAATTTGTAACTACTCTGCTTTACAGGCAGAGAAAAAACCCGTTTGGTATAAACAGGTATAGTTTACAACTTACATTACTATTTACCTCTACTTTTACACTTTTCAGAACACTTTTACCTTACTGCGAGGATTTCGAGTCGACTGAGTTTCTTATGGCATTTTTACATTCGATATTTTTATGGCTACCCTCGGAGCAACGAAAATAAGCTATTACACCCTCATATTGTCAATATGCCTTCCATCTGATTTTCTAAACTATTCACGGCAGCTATGATATGCATGTACCTCTTTGTGCCAAACTCAATTCCCTAAAGAATTCGGATTTTAGTTTCCTACTTTCTCTCAGCCGAGAGAAGCCTATCATTGGTGATTTCATTTTGATCATCACCTCTATTTAGTACTCGAAAATGTTCCCCTCTGACAAATAATGGGTGAAGGATTTTTGTTTGTGGCGTTTTATCACCAAAATTCAAACCCATTTTTCTTATATTTTAAATGAACTTTCTGAAATGAAAAATATGCCGTTTTGATCGATAACCTTTTGCCATTTTTTTAGTAAAACCATTATGCCATCACTATAAAACTTATGAGATTTCTTCATTTCAAGTGATTTTCACAGACCTCTTTTGAAGTCAGCTTTACAACAAATAGTGGTCGGACTTCCCAGTAAAGCTCTCTCAAAATTTGCCGAGTCGTTAATTATGTGTGTTGCATGGCATTGTCGTTATGGGAGGCGACGCCTTTCCTATTGATCAATTCTGGCCACTTTACCTCGATTGCGCGCTTTAATCGCATTAGTTGTTGACAGTACAGTGTGGAACCAATCGTTTGGCGAAGTAGGAGCAGCTCATGATGAACGATTTGTTTGAAACGCCTCCAAGCACAAAGCATTACCTTATGTGACATCTATCCGGGCTGATTTCGTTTCATTTCAGCAGCGCTTCTCAGCTGTAAATTCGGTGCATTAAATTTTTTCATTGTTAATTCATGGCACCACAAGAATATCGAGCTTCATTTTGTATCCAGCCATACTCAAATGCTTAAAAACTGTTTTTTTTGCTCATTAACTACTTAGTTCCGCCAAAAAGTGTTTAAATTTTCAAAACTTTAGGTGATGAAGAGAGATTGATGTGAATTTTTTTTAGAGTGTTTAACCAAATATCCGGATAATCGTTTTACATCGAAGGTCATTCAGGTAGTAGTATGAATCTCTGCTGTAGAAAGTGTAATTGTATCTTGATGGCATCACAAATTTAAAAATTCTGTTTTTATTTCTTTCATCAGTTCACCAAATTTCCTATTTAGACAAATAATTTTAACCCTAAAATTCATGACTGGGGCCCAAACGTACCCCACGCGAACTTTAAACTACGCTCCTGAGCTAGCGAATAATATTATCGACTGCTGATCTGAACTATTCAATAAACTAAATTGAACTTTTCAAACTATTAAATTCGAAGGTCTATGAGTGGTATACAGTGTATTACGAAATGGTGTCTGGGGAATGAACGAACCCCAATCATGAGTTAATGTTTAACTTTTGTGGCGGTAAGTTAACTTTATATTTTATATTGAAATAAACATTTTATACATATTTGTTATTATATAATCTGAGGATAATAGTCAAATACAGTGAACTCCCAGTACAACAAACCACCAATGGACCATCGCAATAGTTTGCTAAAAGCATACGTGCGGAGAGTACAAACTTCTAGATTTTGCACCGATTGTGCGGCAATTTTTGTACGGTACTATATTCTGTTAAGTCAGTTTAACTTTTTGTACGAATGTTTGACAAAAGAAACCTTTAAACACAATTTTTAATTACTTTTTCAATGATTTTGCCCCACTTCTCAGTATTCGGATTTTGTCATTTTCAATGGCCCAAATAAATATACTGTTACGTTTTTGCCTGGTCAATTATGGTTCGTATCACTGGATTGTGAATAAAACAAAATCAATTCAATTTATCAGCAACGAATTTATTTATTTCACACAAAAATTATTACACAATAAAAAATATTAACACAATTTAATAATGATAATTCATAAAATCACTTTATATAAATTATTCGCACAATTTTACTGATCGCTGTTACTTTTTATTTTGCACTAAAACACTGTCGCTTACCAAATACTAATAATACAATTCGACTTCGTTCGCCTTTTTATGTACATAAACCAAACTTCCAGAAAGTTCATGACTTTTCCAGTAAGAATAGTGTAGAAACATTTAAAACAATTTTATCATGGAACATTCCATTTTAGTACAATTATTCTATTACACACTAGATGTCACCGTCACACTACCTCGCATCTAAGCCAGTTCGTCCCGGACAGGACACAAATTACCTCCTCTGTAGAGAGCCAGACTCTCTAAATGCACCACCTTCAGTTTACCTCGATATCCTTTCTGAATCCGATAAACCACGTCATTCATCCAGTCTGATCCAGGTGATGACAATGTAAGGTCCTTCCCATGCTGGTTGTAGTTTGGGTGATAATCTTTGCTTTCGTTGCGGGTTGTAAAGCCATACCAATTGCTCTTCCTGGAAGCCCTGGTTATCTCGTATGTCATATCGAGCTTTCATCAGATTACTTGACATCTGTATTTTCCCCCATTATAAATTCATGAATTTCATTAAGTTCCTATTTCATCCGGTCTACGTAATCCTGTCCACATAAAGCCGCTGATGGTACAGCCCCAAACTTTAGATCTAAAAGTAATCGTAGGTTATCTCCAAATATCGTTTTAGCTGGTATCATTCCGGTTGTGTCATGTATTGCTGAACAATAGGCCATCAGAAACATCTGTCTAAGCCGATCTCATTTGCGTTGGTTTTTCTCAACGATCATTGCTAGATATTGCTCCAATGTACCATTGAATCATTCCACCAAACCATCGTTTATTTTCTCGTTTTATTTATACCGAGAATCTGGCATATTTCTTAAAATACCACCGATTCAAAATTCCTTCCTTGATCGGTATGAATCCCCATCGGCACTCCAAATCTGTAAATCCAGCTGTTTACCACGGTATCAGCTATTGTTGTCGTCTCCTGATTGGGAATGAGCCATTTGCTGAAATAATCCATTATTACCAGCACATATTTGTTGCTGCTCTCGGTGGTGGGAAATTCCCCCGCTACATCCATTGCAATTCTTTCGAATGGTGTTCCGACGTTACATTGTTTCATGGTTCCACGATTTTTTCATACGGGTCGCTTCACCGCCGCACATTAGTTACATTTTTGGCACCCTCTATCACAGACTGCCTACATGCTGCCCAGTAGAATCGTTGACATATCTTGGCCATTGTTTTATTAATTCCTAGGTGGCCCCCACTTTCTCTTCCATTAAAGTCGTTCAGGATCTCCGCAATCCGGCACTTTGGTATCATTCTTTCCCATAATCGTTTTAAACACCCATTCTCAAGACCGAGGCTATCCCATTGAGCCCAATAAGCCTTGACAATGGAGTTTTGCCCGTGATCTCGCTCCAAGTCAGGCGGTGTTCCTTTTCCTTCCATTCCATGATAACTGATAAATCCGTATCATCCGTACTTGCGTAAGGCTAACGTCGATGATGCCGTCCTTTGCTTCAACGTGACCACAATGTTTACATTCTACTGGACATAGTCGTCTTAATAATGCGTCGGCATTTCCATGTGCATTTCCCTTCCTATGTTCGATTTGGAAATCGTAGCTTTGAAGACGCCATAATGATACTTATGGAAATGCTTCACACATTCCACTATAGCCCATAATTCTTTCCGTGCCATGGAGTAATTAAGCTCCGGTGTTGATAATGTTTTGGAGTAGTACGCAATCACTCGTTATTGGCCATTAGTTTCCTGTGATAATATACCTCCTATACCGTCATTACTTCCATCGGTGTCCAAAATATATTTCACGTACACGAGGGTACCCGAGGATTCGTGCGACGCATAATCGTCTCCTTAGTTCCATGAATGCTTCCTCCTGGTCATTCTTCCATTTGATTGCCTTGTTCTTCCTGGTCAACTCGTGCAAGCTCTTGGCGATGTTGGTGAATCCTGGTACGAAGCGTCTATAATAGGTGTACAATCCCAGAAAGCTTCGTCATACTTGTAAATTTTTAGGTCTTGGCCTTAATCCGGCGGCCTGTATCCGATCCAAAACTTCCGCCAAGTTCCTTAGATTCACGTCAAAATCCTTACCCATGACGATGATGTTGTCCAGATATATTAGGTACGTCTTCCAATGTAATCCCTTTAACACGCGCTCCATTAATCGTTTAAGAGTCGCAGGGGCATTACATAATCCGAACGGCATAACATTAAATTGCCAAAGCCCGTTGCCCACACTGAACGCTGTTTTCTCGCGATCTTCCTCATGGACTTCCACCTGCCAATCGCCGCTTTGTAGATCTAATGTAGAAAATATTCGAGCACTCGATAATGTGTCTAATGTAACGTCGATCCTTGGCAGTGGGTAGCTATCTTTTTTAGTCACATCATTGAGTTTTCGGTAATCAACGCAGAATCTCATGCTACCGTCCTTCTTCTCGACCAATACTACCGGTGAGCTCCATGGGCTGTTAGATGGTTCGATTACTTTTGCTGTCTGCTTATCTGCTACCATCCGGTCGACTTCTTCTTGTTTTGCCAATGGTAATCTCCTGGGTGGTTGACGAATTGGCATCTCTGCTCCCGTATCAATTCCACTTGGCATCTATGTTCCCGTATGTGCTACAGAATATGGACATGTACCGTTTGAGTATTTGATGTGCAGAATTTTTCTGTGCCTCGGTAAGATCTTCTGTCCATTTCTGCGTAAGTTGTTCTACCATTTCTTTCTGGCCTTGTATGTTGGCTTTTTCAATCAAACTTTTCTGTTCACACCTTACCATACTCGAAACTTCGTTCCATTTGCCGATGACTCTCCCTTTCTTGGTGGTTTTCGTCTTATTCGAGAGATTTATAGTTCTAATTGGTACTCTATGGTCGTTATCTGATTTAACTAGAACTTTCCTGATTATTATTTCCTTGGCTCCGTTCTCCTCTTCGTTAGCTTCCACAACCCACAACCTGGGTGACCCAGAACCTCCCTTCAATCTTCCCCACACGATCGTCTCCGAGTTAGGTGGCAGCTTCTCCCGATGATCAATAATAATTCACCTGATAGTTGCTCTTGCACTGCTAAATTGAAGTGGCAACTCGATTCACAATATCTGCAATCAGCACTTCGTGTTGGAAAAGAGTTCTTCCGATCTTTATTTTCACAATCTTTTTGCCTTTTATTATTAAACTATCTCCAGTTGACGTTTGTAACTTTAATCCACTAGCTAGTTGTATACCTCCATCGATCAGATCTCTCCCGTATCCAGGGTGATGATGCAATCCGTGCCATCAATGTCTCCTTTGATTGTTAAGCTGTCACCGCCTCTTGCTACTTTCGAAACGCGGATGTAGGTTTTGGGGGAATCGGTTGTGGGAGTCAGTTTCTGCTTTTTTAAGCTAACTCATGGCCGCCATTTCAAATTGAAATTTGAAAATTCCGAAAGATGTTGTACCGTCAAATGTTGGTGGCTTTAGTTTGATTGTTTGAACGGTTTGAACTACTTGCGTCGTTGTTTCACTTGTCTTAACGTCAGTCAGCTCTTTCTCGAGATGTTTAACCTCCGTTTGAAATTCAGCTTGTAATTTATGTTCCACATCTTGAATCTCCATTTTAAATTCCGTTTTAGCGTGTTGAATTTCAGTTTACAATTCCGTCTGCAATTTTTCTACTTCGTCACGTAGCGAAGTGGATAACTCGATAAGTTTCTCGTTCATTCTCTTTTTCCCATCTGCAATTTGGTGTTTAATTCCTTTTCCTTGTTTCTCCATCCGGTGTTTAAGTTCTTCGTTTGACGGGTTTATAGTCTCCAACTGTCGCTTTTTTTGTTGTTTCATTTAGAGTTTTGACTGTTTAATTTATCCCATTTGTCCCATCAGCTGCTTCATAGCAGCCATTAACTGTAACAAATCGAAACTCGGTAGTTGTGTTGTTTTGACCGATGGTTGCTTATCTCCTTCTTCTGCTCTCAGCATCCAGTCCTTCATTTGCCATGGCCTCATGTAGTCATCAGTGGCCAAACCCCGTTTCTCAAGTTCTCTCTTTAATTCTGGAACTTTTAATTCGTTGAGAATCATTTGCTTTATCTTATTATTCACAATCCCACCGCTGTCACCAATTGTTACGTTTTTGCCTGGTCAATTAAGGTTCGTATCACTGGATTGTGAATAAAACAAAATCAATTCAATTTATCAGCAACGAATTTATTTATTTTATACAAAAATTATTACAACACAATTTATTAATGATAATTCAAAAAACCACTCTACATAAATTATTCGCACAATTCTACTGATCACTTTTACTTTTTATTTCCACTAAAACACTTTCTAAGTCACTTTTTAATTCCTTTTTAAACTTCACACTATCGCTAACACAATATTAATAATCCAATTAGATTTGGTTCGCCTTTTTATAATTCGTTCGATTTTTCCAGTAAGAATAGTGTAGACACATTTAGAACAATTTTATCATGGAAAATTCCATTTTAGTACAGTAAAACATTGAGCTACTAATAATTATTAACTTATTCTATTATACCCTAGGTGTCACCGTCACAATACTTTGTTAACTGAATAAAGTGACAGTAGTGAATCCTAATAAGTGTGCTTATATGAGTTTCAGAACAAACGTTGCAAATGTTAATATAAGTGTTGATAGTCACAGAATTGAACAAGTAAATGCGTATAGGTATTTGGGTATTTGGATTGATAGACGTATGAATTTTAGGAAGCACATGAAAATGTTGGCAGATAACTGCAAGGAACGTTTAAATGTGGTTAAACGGGTGAGCAAACCTAAATGGGGCGCTCATCCGAGTGTGACTGATATGTTAAGGAAGGCCCTTATATCCTCCAAAATTGAATATGGTATTAGTATGTATGAGAATGCTGCGAAAGGGGCTTTTAGTCAATTAATGAAAGTATTGGGGGCGACTAACTCAACCCCAATACACTTTCTGTGGTCTGAAATGGGTGATTCACCTCTTGATTACAAGAGAGAGTGGATCACAGTGAGAAAGTCGGTGAGAATGTTAACTAAGAAAAATGAGTTTTGGAATGAGATGATAGTAAGATTACAAAGTAGGACGGTGTACAAACCGACATATAAAACTAGCATTGCACATGAAAATTTGAACATGTTTCTGAGTATAGGCAGTGCTGGTCTGCAACTTGTTCCTAATAATTTTACTGTACGTTTGAATATGGAGGAATATAATAAAGGAATGAATGAAGTTATCGCCAATATTATGTTTGGGAAAATCAGTCAGCGATATGTGCAAAATGATATCGTTTATACAGATGCTAGTGTGAATGAGAATGGAGTGGGTGTTGGTGTCTTTATGCCTAGTATGAATGTTGAAAAGTATTTTAAAGTGGACAAAAGCATCTGTATAATGAACGCCGAACTGATTGGAATGTTTAAAGGAATTAAACTGGCTGTGAATGAAGCAGAAAGGAAAATAGTAATATTTTCCGATTCTCAGAGTGGTTTATGTTTGCTAAAATGTGGAGGTGGAAGGGAAGGCAATGTGTATGTTGATTTGAATTAAATGCGTTCGAGACTGTCAACGTGATGTGACCATACAATGGATCCCATCACATAAACAGATCCAAGGGAATGAAAGAGTCGATATGTTAGCTAAGAAGGGTACGTTGAATGACGTGGTTCAGCAGTACGGAAGAAAGGATGCAATAGACGTACTTCGAATGTTTCAGATGAATCTGTGGAGAAAATGGGAGAGTGAGTTTAATGAGAAAAGTCTAACGAAAGGAATGAACTACAGAACGCTCCATGGTACTCCTTTGAGAATTCCGTTCTTTAAGGAGCTCAAAGGAGATACGCGAATGTTGCGAACGGTTGAGAGAATCAGGCTGAACCATGGAAACTGGAATGAATGCTTGAAGAAACGTTATTTGAGTGAGGACAAAGATTTTGAGTTGTGTGGAAGAGTGGAGGATGTTGAACATCTCATATTCGCTTGTCCTAAATACAACCAATACAGGTCTAAGTTCAACATCCTTCGGAATGCAAGAAACCTGAGTGATTTAATGAATGAGGGCAATTTGGTTTATAATGAGTGGGATAACAATTTAATACGAGATAACTAAAAGCCGACGAAATATGTGTAGGGAGTAAAATTCTATTAAAATTCTATTAGTAAAATTATGTTATAAAGTAAAAATATGTAAAAAGAAATTTATAAATTTAGATTTTTTGGCAATATGGCTCTGTTTCATGTAGGAGCCAAGCCTAATAAAAAAATAAAATAATAAAAAAAAAAAGTGACAGTAATTTATTTTCAATATTCTGATATCTCCCCTTCAAAATATTGCTTGGGATTTTAAGATAGGTTCAATGATTGATAAGTTACAAATTTATATAAAATCATGAGCTTTTTGCTAATTTTTTCGGGTTTCAGTCTTCGAATATGCTTTTCATTAGTTAACTGTAAATAAAATCAGATTTCTCCTACACCATTCTCTTCCTTATGAAAAAAACGAAGAAAACCATGTATGATAAAATAAAGAAAAGCGTGGCATGGGTTCGGACTCCAGTCATGAGTTTGAAGGTAAAAAAATAAAGTCATGAGTTGTAAGGTTAAAGACCAATATACAAGAAGTGTGGTGACAAATATTACTGTAATATACCAAATTACTCAACGAATTTACTAAATCGCAAATTGATTGGTAAACATGCTTCTTGTGTGTCTCCTCCAAAATCCACTCTAAATTGTTTAAGACACAATTCCACATAAAACAAAAAAACAAAATGATTCCCAACAATAACAACAACAACCAAAATCCTATTTATTTTCTAATCAATTTTTTGTAATGTTTCACCCAATAAAAAATATCAAAATAAAAATTACCATGTATGGATGGTTGCGGATGGTTATGGATGAATGGAATAGGCACAAGAACACAAAAATATTGTGTTCAACAAATTTACAGACATTCAGGATAATATGTATCGTAATTTTTTTTGGTTTTTGTTTTGCTTCTGCCTGTTACCTACCTCCCATAATCTTTTTCCGATAGAACAGAGAGAAAAAAATCGGAAAAGATCGAACCCGAGATGTGAGGTAATTTTTCACAGCATCAAAATAAAAATTTTTTGTAATAAATAATTTTTCATTTTCACACAATAAATTTTATTAGGGTTCCGAGACACAGAGCGGATTATTAATATTGCGGATTATGATTATTATTGGAATTTGATGTTTGGGTTTAAAAAAAAAGTTAAGGTTACACAACAACAAAAAAAAAAGTTTATTTTTTATTTTTAATGAAATTCGAGATGATTGTCGTTTTTATATAAATAGGCGCTTTGTTATAATGTTATGTATATGCCAGAATGTTCCGCTGATTTACTACATTACGTTTGTCGATTTAATCTTTCTTGCAGAAAAATTTTGATGTGACCAACAGATGGTGGACACATATATAATATGGTTCGACTACAGTGTAACATGTTAAATTGTATGTATGTATCATTAAAACTTACTACTTAACACAACTAATTAATAATTACAAATTATGTACGAAACATGTTTTGTCAAATTTTTTTTTGTGAGGTAACTAATAGACAAACAATGCAATTTAAAAGTTTAGTTTTTGTACGAAAACAACATCAAGATTACATCCCACTTAAACACCCCCTCACACAAACAGAAAAGCACCGAGAACTTAATTTTTCATTTAAACACATCTACCTAATTAGTATCTTTTGAAACAAACAAAAATATTCGAGCTTAATTTTTCAGTTTTTCTTTTTCACCATACATAATAACAAACCAGAAAAAAGTTTCCAACAAGTGCCTGTTGATTGCCAAATGTAATTTTTATAGTATGTATATGATTGGGTGTATTTATACAAATTTAATTGGAAATTGAATTATCACGCAAAAAAATTATAAATAAATTGAGTGGAAGTGACAGTAGCTTTGTATAAACTATGGACTTTTTTATGGTCATGCGACTTCTGGTGGATGAACAGAATGAAGTGGTAAAACTTCAACTCTATGTTACCTTCCAACTGAATTTATTGTAGCAGGCTGCTCTGGTTATGTTTCAGAAAGGCATGTTTCTTAGAGTCGATGGGCTTGTGAGTAGAGCATCCTGATTCTGACTAGATAATCACCGGAAACTGTTATTTTTGAACTCCTGTAATACCAAATATAAATTAATAACAAAAATACTAGTTTTAAGTGACACTCTCACTCGGCATGGTTAACCTTCTTTCTCCCGTTAAACAAAAAAATACTTCACTTTTTCAGCGGGCCGAAACCGGTTTAACTTACAAATAAAAGGACTTAAGTGGCCTTTATAAAGCTTGGGAAGTCACAAATTCTTTAAGTATAGTGAAGGAAGTTAATGTCACTCCAAGCACTGCCAAGTTGTGAATGAGCTTTCTAGCCAAAAATAGTTTCAATGGCTTGGCAACAAGGCCCCTGTGAAATTTTCATTTACATTTCGTCTCTTTATTTCCTAATTGCAAACATGCAAACTTATTTTCGTCATTTTCAAAAGGTTAATTATTTTGTCGAATTGTTGGATATCGTCTTGCAAGATGATTCCAGCAGCATTTAGCGGCGCCCGAAAACCAAAAGATGAGCTTTCTTAACCCATATTTTAAAGATTTTATCTCGATAAAATAATACATTCAGACCCCTGATTATTAAACTATGAATGTAAGAACAAATATAACAAAACTATGGCTTTATTTTGCTGAACTCAACACGGTCATTTCACGGTGTTTGTGTAAAATAACTAGCAATCAAAATTCTAATCAATTTTGTCTGACTAAATCGTACAATTCAGACCTCCTAAATATAAAAATTGGACTGGAAGACAATTTCTGCGGTCATTTAACCTTGTCAGACAAGAAAAAATTATAGAAAGTAGTAAGTAGTTTGAAAGTATTTTACAAGATTGAAAAGTCGCCGTGTCGCACCTTTTAAAATTCAGACTTGCCAACATCTTTCTTGCCTGATAACGGTAAGTGAATCCAGAAAAATTGTGTACAAAGCTCGGAGGAATAGCACGATCGCTATCTGGATATCGATTTTGATCGCATAACTATGATTGAGTATTAAGAATTTTGTATATATACACGGCGTATAATAAACATTTTGCTGTGACGTATCGTCAAATCGGTTCATATTTTTGTTGCTTATGCTCGCCCTGTGTCATTTTTCTCTTTTTTCTAACATGAGGAACTCGTATTTTTGAATCTGCTATATTATTGGTACAGACGACATTCATTTGGTTTCGCTAATAAAAAACCAAAAAAAATTCTCCCAAACGTCAATAAAAACAAACAAAAACGATATCAGGGTAAACGGCAAAAGTAAGAGCGGGATTAAAAACTTATAATTATAGATTTGTTTTCGTTTTACATTCAGTACAAAAATTTAACTGTAGCGAATTGAACTGTAGTGGTTTGTAGATGCTGTTGGCTGTTATCTTTATCCACTAACTTATATTAGCGTAGCATTTAAATGCTACATAACTCCTTAGTAACGAGTGAGTCGATCGATGTTGACAACCACTGCGTGACCCTGATGTTTCCAAATGAAAAGATCGTTTATTGTTTCCCCCCGAATTTCGTATGGTCCTTCCCACTTGTTCTCTAATTTTTGGCATGAACCAATTTTCCATTTTAGGTTATGTAATCAAGCTATATCTCCAATTTCAAAATTTACTGGATTCATCTTCCTGTTGTATTGGATCGTCATACGCTCCGAAGTAACGTTGAGATACTCTTAACAAGAGACACCTGGGCAAGTGAAATTTTCTCCTGTTGTTGTTGTTCAGCATTTCAGCGGGTGATACTTTAAGGGGCAAAAGGTTCTATGGAGGCGGTCTCAATCGAAGAGAAGTCCTCAATAAATTGTACCGCATTCCCATACCGTCTGACTGTGGATGTAGCGGAATAGTTTTGGTTTTTCTGATTCCGAGCAGCCCCATCATACGTGTATAAATCTCCGACTCGAAAATACAGGATTAACCAATCAACCTCTATGTTGATTTGGCCTCCGAATTTGGCGAAATCGCACCAATCTCTCCCAGTCTGATGATTAGATTTACTATACCATTGACAGGGCACGAATCACCTGTTACCGTTTTGACATGAAGGTAACGAAGCTGCAGTAAGGCAGTATATGGATAGAAAAGAAAACCTTACCACTATTTCAACGGGCACCAAATAAAAAATATTGAAATTATGGAAAGCCATTTTCGGCCCAATTGAAAGTAAACAAATCGACACAAATGTACTAGCGGAAATTAAAACGATAACTGAGGAGCCAATTTACACAAAGACGTACCCGTATTGTTACGTACCATACGGCAACTAACACGATCGAATAGGATAGGCTGCAGTCAGATTGTGGGAGGTTCTTTGTTGCCGTAAAATATTGATACCACAATATCATCGTGTTTAGAGGTAAAAACAAACACACCTAGATTCGTCCTTATACTGTCCTCGACACACCATCAACCAATAATAAGATAATTATTCCATATTTTTAAACAAAAAAACAATATTTATTCAAACTAAATCAATTAATGATCAATCAAAAATGCAAAGAAACAAATAATCTTTAACTATTGATTCTTGATTAAAGTGAATAAAATTTCATTTTAAATTCTAAGCACAAAAATGCCATAAAAAAAAACTCGTTCAAAAACTCACCCATATGCATGTCTGCCGTAGAGTACTCTCGGTGATCATATATATATACGTGGCTGAAAAATAATTCCTAGGGTTATTTTATTCACTTTATTTCAAACTAACTCTATATACTTATTTTAATTTAATATTCAAAAAAATTTTTTTTTTTTTTTTTATACGCAAAAACAACGCTATTATCACTCTAATTTTCTTAATAATTTCACTCTATAAGTAACGTTCGTTAAATTATTCTCTTTTATATTTTTTTTTTTTAACTTAATTCAATTATATACTATATATCTATATTTCTGGTGTCACAAATATGTTTTATATGCCACTCCGTGTAATAATTTCATTTATTACATATATATTTTTTTTTGTTGTTAGCGGAAAACATCAATATCCGCTTTTCTGTTTGTCTTCAATAAATGTGCAAACTTCAAATAGTCCCGTTTTATGAAAAGCTCTCAACCAATTTGTGCTGGTAAAATTGTCTATACAATGCACAGTTTATTTTGTGAGACCCCGCTGCTATCGTATATGCTTTGACTCATGATGAAAGCATCTATACATAAAAATAGTCATTAGGCATTGTTACCGTTTCTAAATAAGAATGTAACCGCCATAGGGTTTTTTAAGAAATTTGCTTACCATTTAAAATTCCTATTAATGAATATTTTATTTTTTTATTTTTTTTTGTCACTCGTATGAATCCTTGGTATTTAAGCGACTACTATATTGCTATATATCTATATATGTACAGATAAATATCATAGATATAATATACACCTTGCATACACAACTTTTATTATTTATTGAACATACGTAAATTTACCATACGATCACTGATTTTAAATTTTATATTATTTATTTTTGGTCCACTAGCTGCGATGGCCTCACACGAAATACAATTCATACCAAATTATCATAGCCGAAATTAAACAAAATTCTATTTACCAGTATATAGTATAAAGCGGTTCTTATGTGCTTAGTCAGTCGTACACGCATAAAAAAAACATTCTTCCCCACTACCAAAAACGAAATCTTTCTGTCCACTGTAAAGTACCTACATAAACAAATGATCATTCGATCTATCTTTAAATACTTTATTAGTCACACAGGGAATCCAAATGATGACGCGTGATTAATTCCAAAACAAACAAAAAAAAATAAAACAAAAATATACTATGCGATACCAATGTATTGACAACGAAAGAATTCATAGCAAAAAAAAATCTTTCTCTGATCTACGCAAACTATATCAAAATGAGTCCGTACAAAAAAAAATATCAGCCTGAAACAAAAATTCTAGCAATTCATTTACATATATAGAGAAGGGAAAAAAAAAAGAGATTCGATAACTGTAACAGTATCCAATCAGCATGAGAACAGAAGTTTGATAGCAGTACTTCTAAATGATGGCATTATCAGATCTTCAAAAAGCCTACAATTGACCAATTTAGGCTGCAAAGTAGAAAAGGATGCGTCAGAAAAAGATGAATTCAGCAACATTATCGGACACCTATTCAATAAAGGACATTACAAACACAATCGAAAGTTATGGAAACTCCAAATATTTTACTACAATGGACTTAACGTCAGGATTCCCATTCCCATTCATATGAAATATGAATCCACAAGGATACCATTTGGTCTAAAAAACGTACCCGCGATCTTTCAACGTATGATTGGCGATTTAAAGGAATATATAGGAAAAATCTGCTACATTTACATTGTCGACATTATCGTGTTTGGGGGACAATCAGAAGAGGAGCATCTAAATAATGTCAACAAAATATTCAACAAACTAACAAAAGCCAACATTAGTGTTAATTTGGATAAAACCGAATTTTTAAAAGAGGAAACACAATTCTTGGGTTATATTATAACACCCTCAAGAATAAAAGCAGATTAAAAAAAGGTATTTGCGGATTAATATCGTACTAAAGGTGTTTCATCAAATATTTTGCAAAAATCGCAAAGCCTTTACCCAATCTAGCAATAAATCAAGGAAAACAAAACTAGAGTTTACAAAGAATTAAAAGCTTTTCAACATTTGAAAGACTTACTGTTGTCAGCAGATTTACTGATATTTCCGAACTTCGAACAACATCCATACTAACAACTAATGCCTCAAACCATAGCATCGGAGCAGTACTCTCGCAGAGAGATATTGGCAAAGATCGTCCAATAAATAATTAAAACTGAAGAAAATTACGCAACCAACTGAAGTGAGATGTTAGCGATTGTCTTGGCTTTAGACTTTTTCTTGCTTTCAGCAATAGAAATAATAACAGCAAATTAAAAAGATGGAAAACAAGAATTGAGAACAAAGTACACAGCTTATCCGATTTTGTGGAGCTCCGTTAAATGTATTTAAAAATCGATTACTATTCTCATAAGGAAAAGAAGTTCGACGTTATGAAGAACCTTATAACAACTACTACAGACATTATATTTCACTACCAGAAATACACAGAGAACAATTAATTTGACACTTGAAGGAGAAGTTATATCCAACGTTTGTAAACGGTACAATTAATGCAGAAAGTTTACTAAACGCACTTATTCAATTATAAAATACGAATTACAACAACGAGTAGTTGAAGACATATCTAACGAAGAAAACTAGTTTAGGAACGGAGAGGGAAAATAAGGAACAGATCCACATATTTTCCACAAATGGTAAGTTTGATAAAAAAAATATACACAAAGTTATGAGATCTGTAATACAAACAAATATGATTGTCATCCAAACAAGCCTGAAGTCCAAGAAATTCCAATTTCAACTTATCCATCGGAAATCTTCCACATCGATATAATTGAGATAAAAAAAAGAAAAATGTATCACATCTGTAGATAAATTCTCAAAATTTGCAAAATTCTTTCACATTAAAGGCAGATCGAAAATTGCCTAAGAGACAAGATCATCAAAATCCCGCACTATTTTACAACAACGAAGATAATGGTAATGGATAATGAAACAAGTTTCATCAGCCCTATGATTTCAAACTATAGAAAAATTCTCGGGATTCAAATTTGTCTAACACAACTGATCAGTGAAGAAGGTTTATTCAACCGTTATAAAAATAACGAAACGGCTGCAAAATGTAGACTTCTCTGTGAAGGAGTTAATCAACATTCAGTCGATAGGTATAACAATTCAGTATACATTCAGTTATTTATTAGCAAGAAACCCAGCGACATATTTTTTGCGCGAACACAGCGTATTAACTATTAAAACCTTTTAAACTACAAATATAAATTAAATGAAGATTTAAAAGGCGAATTAAAACTACCCAAAAATATAAATTGCAAAGGTAGAAATTACCTGAAACAGATGACGTTGGGGATACAATATATGCCTCGATAAAACGAAAACTATTAAGAAATAAATTGTGGCAAAAGACAATAAAGTCACAGTGACAACAATCGCTGGGAGAAGAATACATAAAACGAATGAAGCTCGTTTCCACCTTGATCAAAAAGTTCCCGGAACAACCACCGTGTGGCGCTCCCATCGTTCCGATTTGAGTTCTGTTTTTTTTTGTTAAGTTGGTACATCTGTTGTTGATATTCCCTCTAAATCTTAGCGTCATAGCTTGACATTTGCAAAAGTTACGTAGTCAAGAGTACATCTATCTCTGTGTGTGTTGGCGATTATTTACAATTTTAGAAATGGATTTAAATTTGCAACAACGAACTTGTATTAAATTTTGCGTAAAAAACGGATTTGGAGAACGCGTTTCAGCAGCCAAGGTGGTATGCCAATACAACCCTTGATAGTGTCAATCAAACAAGTGAATGGGAATATAATCAGTGGAAATTTCAGAATAATTCACAATATCGACCTTAGTAGCTAGAGGACGTCCTATCCAAAAGACAAAAAGCATTCTTCAATCTCAGCTCACGTATCAAATAAGCGAAATAGAAAAACTTCCAGGAGAACTCAAAGTTCAACATTCGAGAACTCAATGATCAATCAACTGGATTGGTTCAGCCTGTAAATGGATTGCTGGTTTAGACGTAACCGACTAGGGTGAAATTTTTAGAAGTCAAAATAGAATAATAGAGAATAATAAAGAACCATATAAGATAAATACAGCCATTATAACATACAAAATACAGAAGGTTCTCAAGCAGCTCTAGAGGAAATCACAAACGAAGTATTTCAACAAGTAATGTTTAATCGTCTTCAATTAGTCAAAGAAGAATTAAAAGAGACACTAAGAGCAAAACAACTAGCCAAAGGAGGAATAATCTCTAACCTGCTGGATAAAGAAGAGGTCAGTCATTTATTAACGTAAATAGAAATCTGCCATACGCAAATGTGATAGAGGCCATCGAATTTGCACAACCAATCTTATATACTACATCAATGCCTAAAATGATCAAAGAGGATTTTCATCATATTAAAGTTCGATTAACAATCAAGGACAACAAACAGGTTCACCATATGCGAACTGAATCAGCTGCTGGAACTATAGGAAACCCATTGTATTAGTTAGTTAATAAGGGAACATAGGGATAATTGAACCCATAAATGAAAATACAATATTCCTATGTAACTTCAATGGTATATATAATAAACTACAGTAACTTAAACAAACACCTAGAGGGAAGCTATTTGATTCAATATATCAAAATGAGACATTGGAAATAAAGGATCGAACTTTTACCAACAAAGAACTACCACCAGTGCTACAGGCAAATATTACTGAACAAAGAATTAACAATTTACAATACAAATTCGAAACATTGCAAGACTTCAAAAACTGGCCACAGCACATCAAATTGGCCTATTGCGACCCTAATACTAATCGTGGTTATTCGAGTAAGAGACAAACAAGCAACAAGCCGATGGTCACCAATCAAAACCCAATACCACTTGGAAAACAACCACGACGAGGATTTTTAAAGGAAAAAGAGTTAAGACAGCGTTACCATCATATCATCAAACTATTCAGCGTGCAACTAAACATTTCAATTTAAACATTAATATTTTACATTAGTTATTTGCAGAAGTAGAAAAAGTATCATATTAAACTCGTGTGTAATGGTTATTACTCATTCGGATAATTAATACGCTCGCTATGCATTAACCACATCACACCGATGAAAAAAAGCTGAAGGTCAGGTAAAAATTTAGATTGAAATTCTGTAAGAATACGACTTCAATAACAAATATCACTCAAGGCGCGTGACGAATTCAGTCGTGTGAATCATTCAGTTCGCTATTCGATTTTCTCTAAAACAGGAACATTTCTCTAAAACATAACAAAATGACGACGAACGAGTAAGAATTAGCGATTAAAGACTGCTTTGAGGTACATGTGATAGGGAGCATCATAAAGGAAACTGTAATAGTTTTTAATGATTTTAGATAGAATATCTTTCGGAATAAGAATCTGTTGTCATTTATATTGATTAGATTTTTCCTTTCTTTAATGGTAATTGGTTTGCTCGAAATTGAAAAGGTTAAATCCGCATCTGTTCCCTTTTATTTAATAGATTTCTGAACCTAATGACAAATTAGGAAATTTCTAATTATAATTGAGAAATCATGATTCGAGTGTTTTACGTATATATTCAATCCATATTAGGTCACAAAAATATCTTGATTACGCCATCATCTCGCAAACGTGACACGGCACATGCTAGTAAAATCCCAAAAAAATTTAATTTCAGCCCGTAAATATTTAAGAATATTCATAAATTTTAAATAAACTCATCATAATATTGCACCATCATCTTCATCTTTAGTAGCATAACATTCACTCATCCTCATGTGTATACGCACATGCTTATACAACAGATTCTAAACAATGAATGATAATTGTCATATCTTCAGAATAATTTCACGTCAATGTTAAAACATTAAAAAGCACAAAATATTAACTAAATCTCCCCAAACAAGGCGCATACGCACCCACCCAAATATATACACATCATCTTTTATGATTTTAATATGAAACCAGAGTAGCCAAAAAAAAATCATAAATTTTATGATTACAATTTAATTTTATTCCTACGTGCTTCTCATTTTAATATTTCCCGTCGTAATTACGTTTTTGTTGTTGTGGTGTTGCTTTTTTGTTTTTTACACATCCCAGCCCGCTTCCAGCATACACCAATTCATTATTTCATTTAGAATTTGAAAGAGAAATTTATTCGCGCGGCGCTTTACTAATCGAAAATAATGAACGAACGAGCTTTACCATAAAAACAATAATGTATGATAGATGACATATTTTCGGCCGTCGAAAGTTGTACGGTCGAGGATTTCATCTACAAATTTTTGAGGGTGTTGTTGAATTACAATGAAGTGTATGTGTATTAATTTAATAACACTGCTTTTAAAATAAAGAAGTTTACGATATGGTGTATCATTAAAATATTTTTAATGATCGTTAATTTTAAACGTAATGAAATTGAATTCGGTCAATAAAAATGTTTTATTGGATTTTTTTTGTTTTGTTTTTAAAAGCAGCATCCAATTGCTCTGCCCTGCCACCTATAGTACAACTATTTTTTGATTCGTCTTTCACACCTGTTGATTGAAGATACGTACGATTGTGGAAAGATATAGTTTAGTGGTTTTGATGTTGTCTAATTTATGTTTGTGGCTTTTGTAGTGTAAAAAACACATACAAGATACAAACACGCATATCGCTTTAATGTAAATATTTTTTTACCGCACATCCATCTCATGGTGTGCTTGAGAAAGGAGTTATAATAAAATTAATTGCTTTATAGATATACGAGTAGATATACAAGTGGTGGGTGGCGGTTATAGACTAGAAGTAGTAACCATAATCATAAATTGTTATTTAACAAACGTTTATTTTATATAAATGCGAACGGAAACATTATATCAATATCGTGATATTTTACTACCTACGCGGCGGTAATATTAAGTCTTCTTCGTCTTCGTATCATCTTACATTTTGTTATTGCAACATTATTCAATCAATAACTTATTTTATTTCACATAGACATTTACATTATAGGTATAATACTAAATCGACCTGGGGCTTGAAATAATATTTTGTAGGTAAATTGTTAGTTAAGCGCTGGTGACGGTTTACGATTCTCGTATTTGAATATAATCAAAATTTGTTTTGGTTCATTTAAATAGACACTTGATTGAAAAGTTGTTGTCTCTAAATTTTCTTCCATTATTCATTCATTGTGGAGAAATTGCACAACAAGTTATTATAACAGTTTACAAAATATTCGTACATATAATTATCTCACATTAGCACCATCTGCCAAATTGATGTGGTCTATTTGGAATATTTCCTTAGGCGTGGTATTGCCTAATTTCTTCAATATGCGGTATTTCTCAACCAAAAAGTCGAACTTACTACTTTTGACGATAATTTGTATGGGATGAAGATTTTTTGTAACATGTCCCAGTGAATTTTATTGAAAATCGGTCAACCGGACGTGCCATCTTCCTTTGTCCCAGATAATTTATTTTGCAATAATCTTAATAGGTAAAAGGTTTACAGAAAAACACTACAAAATGCTTGCAAAAAAAAAAAAAAAAATTTGAAAGCGAAAGAATAAATTTCTAAGGAATTTGCATAATAAGTTTCTCAAAATACTCTGTTCGTAAAAAAGGTAACATAGTGACCACATCCTAATTGTTAAATTGTTGTCGTCCTTATCAAAATTTAATAAAGCATCGCGCTGAATAAAATTAATATAACGGATTCGACTTTTCGGTTGCCATCTATGAGATAATAGCTGATGTTCAAGATTCTTTTTAGTTTAATTAGTTTAGATCGCTTCAGGCAGCATAGCGCAACTTTGGAATTTTTTTTTCAAAATGGTATCAGTGTCCTCTATATTTTTCCGAATGTATCAACTGATGAAACTGTGTGATGATACTTATGCCATATTAGCAGTTATTTGTGCCCAATCTCAATAAAATAAAATGCCCAATTACACTAAAATTTAACGGCAACTTGATTCAGTTAAGTGAAATTGTTTTTTTTTAATTGTAATGTCTGGCTGTGAAAAAACTGTGTAAATTGTGGTTTTGTTCCAAGTAATATTTGTTCTAAGTTAAAGCCGACATTTTCCGCTCAAGTACTGTTCAGCACCCTAACTTTCTGGATTTAATTAAAATATTTAATTTAGAGTCGCTTGAAATCGGAAGAGTTGTGCTTCAAGAGATATCTTTATTTGCAAATTGATCAATAATGTGTGTGCATAATTGTCATGTCGGATGAAAACTATTTCTCACGGCACTCTCTAGATCAAATTAGTTTTGCAAACTCTTGCAGAATTTTTGTAATTTTGATATTCCTGATTTTTCAGTATCCAATTTAGAATGGTTATCGCTAAAGCACGCCACTTAACTTGGTGGTTATACTTACTAATCGGTGGTGGATTTATAGCAAGATGTTACGTAAACGTATGTTTAAACACAAATATAAATACAAATACAAATACAGACACAAAGCCAAATAAAAATAATAAAAATAATAAAAAAAAAAAATAAAAATAAAAATAAAAATAAAAATATTTTTATTGACCGTAGACTTCTAGAATTTTTTTTTTCTATCTGTTATTTATAAAATAGTTAGGGAATTCCCCTCCTAAGCAACAAAATAGGGAATTTATACCAGCGTTTGGTGTAATATGTGCTATTTAAGTCGAATTTACGTAATTTTTGGGTTATTTTTCTACTATGAAGTAGTTTCTCCATATTTGTAAAATATTAGGGAAATTTTCCGAAAATTCTCCTTCGTGTTTCTACATTAAACCGGAGTTTCCCTTATAGGAAAATATTAAGAAAATTTATACTAATTTACACCAGCTAAGTGTGCTTAAAGTTGAAATGTGTTTATTGTTGAAAATAGGGTTTTAAATAGGACGAATTTTCCTCGGATTCTACCTATTCTCTCCTTTAAAGATAATATTTCTTTTAGATATAATTTATCACTAATAAGAGGATATTTTCTCAAACAAAATTTTCCCAATTTTTGACCTTCAGAAGTATTATCCATTACAGACGACAAATAAGGATTTTTACCTATATTTTAACCAATTTTTCTACCGTAGGCTCAGAGTTTCTTTAAATAAAAAATAGGTATAAATCTATTTTATACAATTCACTCTAAAGAGGTAAATCACCTAAAAATTGCACCTACAAGACGAATTTTCGAATAGGTGGCAATTACATTTTTCTGTATAGTTGAAAATAAGTAAAAATGACCAAATCAAGACATTTGGGAATTGAATTGTATTATTACATCACCGCATCATAAATCATTTTTTGTTGAAGCAGTTCAGCTCATTTCGTGTTTCGAACGTATATATTTAAAAATGAATACAAACCGGACTAATAAAAAACAAAAACCTTATCGATATTCGTCAAGTTATTTTAGAAAAGTAAATTATTATAAAAATAAAGATTTAGGATCACGCAATCCTTCAAATTTTACTTTACATGTGGCTACCTCATCACAAATAGTAGCACGGTCGGGTTCAGTGAGAAATGAAAACCCTTCACCTTCTACGAATGAATTGTCGTTTTTAAATGGGGCTGCATCATGCTCATCAATTGCATTACCTACAGATGCAGGAAAAGCCATTTACATATGAGGATGTTGATTTTGATGATGAAATTCATGACAATATTTATCACGAAGAAGACGTTTATAGTAAATCGGAAGAGGAGGACATTTCTAATAAAATCAATTTCCAACAAAAGTTAAGGCATTGGGCTTTAGTTAACAAGTGTACACATATGTCAATTACTGGTTTATTAAAAATATTAAAAGCCCATGGACATTCGGAACTGCCAAGCAATAGTAGAACGCTTTTAGAAACTCCAGCTAAAATTGATATTATTGATATGGGAAGCGGACAATATTGGTATTATGGCATAAAGGATAATTTGAAAACAATGATCTGTGATGTCAAAAATTCGATGACGATTAGTGTGATAATCAATGTTGATGGAATATCGCCATTCCAAAGTTCTATGTATGAATTTTGGCCAATTTTATTACGATTAGAAATAAGCCACTTTTAAAACCGATGGCTGCTGCCTTATATTACGGGGTTGGAAAACCACCTTTGAAAGCCTATCTTATGCCTTTTGTGAATGAATTGAATGAATTGTTGATATCTGGGATTTATATAAATGGCCATAAAATAAATCTGAATATACATTGTTTCGTTTGCGATACACCAGCTCGAAGTTTCCTTAAAGGTTAAGTAGAAGATTAGTAATTTATTTTATTAACATTAATAATAACCCTATAATTTATTGTAACCTAGGTGTTGTTGGTGCCAATTCAGAAAACGGCGCTTGTATAAAATGTACAGTTGAAGGTATTTGGGATAAAGGAGGCCGTCACATGAGTTATCCTATTTTTAATTGCAAATCCAGAACAAACGAAAGCTTTAGAAACGGAATTGATGAAGATCACCATAAAGAAGTTACACCATTAACAAAATTGCCAATTGAGATAGATCTGGTAAAATGTTTTGTTGTCTCTGACTCTTTACATTTATTTGATTTAGGTAAATACTACAAATATAATATTAAACACACAAAGTCAATTAAAATTTTTGGATTATTTATTATTTCAAGGAATCATGAGGAAATGCTTGTTTGGTTGGTGTAATGGAAGTTACAATTTTCGAAAAAAACTTTCACCATCTGCAAAAATTACGCTAACGTGCTTGTTAGAAGACTGTAATAAAATGAAACCTACAGAAATTAATCGCGCTATAAGAGGCTTAAAATGTTTGAAATATTGGAAAGGTTCGGAGTACCGTACTATGCTGCTTTATCTTGGGCCTGTAGTTTTAAAAGATATCCTGTCGAAAGATTCTTATAATCATTTTTTGACATTGTCTTGTGCTGTTACTATTCTATCGTGCCAGGAACATCTACAATATATTGATCTAGCTGAAAAATTGCTGAATGATTATTTAGAAGGGTTTATTAAACTTTATGGAATTGATTCAGTTAGCAGTAACGTTCACAACCTGTGTCATGTCATTGATGATGTAAAGAATTTCGGATCACTACCTGAAATCAGTGCCTACCCTTTCGAAAATTTTCTTGGTCACCTCAAGGCATTAGTTCGTAGTGGCAATAAGCCTTTACAACAGGTAGCAATTCGAATCATAGAGTTATCTAAAATAAATAATAATTATAATAATCTGTCGAGTGAGCTGCCAACAATTTATTGTAAAGATGAAGTTGATGAAATTCATGAAGAGCCTAACTGTAAAAATGTGTATCGGAAAGTATGTATTGGAGAATGTTACATGCTAACTGATAATGCAAAGGATAAATGGTTCCTTACAATACAGCGAGATATAGTTTCTATGAAAAATGCAACTTACTTGAACAATAAGTTATACATTTATGGTGCTGCTGTGAAAAATAGATCTAATTTCTTTACAGAACCATTTGATTCATCGAATTTGAATATTTACTCATGTAAAGAAACTTATGGCAATATGAAGTTGTACAACGTCAATGAAATTAAATGTAAAATGTTTTGTTTAAAATATCGCTCTGAACTAATTTTTTTCCATTGATTCATACTCTAGATGTTAAAATCAGATCCTAAATAAATAAAAAATTACGAACTAAATTGTATTCCAGTTTTATTTCAGTTCTTTGGAAAAAGAATTATTAAATAAAAATCACAAATTCAAAATATTAAAAAAAATAAAAATATAAAAGTATATTTTTCAATCACAGTTAAATAGTAGATTATTTTAGCTTAATTGTCTTCATCGGCATCGTACGATTGACTACTAGCATCATATCCATCTTCAGCATTCCCGTCATTTTTGGAGTTCGAAGGTTCAATACTGCTAACATTTGTTATCATTGGATTTGTTTTTTGATTTTTCTTACATTCGGCCGCATTTCGTTTATTCGAGTGTTTCAATACTTTCTCTCGAAACAATTTTTCAGTCTCTATTTGACTCCAGCGATTATCTGCCTTCATTAAAACTGAATTAATTACATTGAGGACGTTTTCAAAAGTTCGAAATGCAACCTTTTCGGTGCAGTTCGCCGAACGAGAAATTCCCGTCCAAGATGTAAGTGTTAGTAACTGTTTTGTAAAAATTATTTCCGATATTAATTTCACTCCCACTTTATCTCCTCTTTGGAGGCCATCTACTCCACAAATTGTCGATAAATAATGAGTAATATATGTTTTGTATTGCGGGTTACTCGCTATTTCAATATTAAAATTTTTTAAATCGGCAACCGTATTTAAGGGAAATTTATATTTTTCACCCAAGTCTTCCTTGTTGCTGCCTCTCAATTCCTCTACATCAGTTTTCCTAGTTTCACCGTTATTCATCAAAAACTTTTCTATCCGTTCTAATATGACTCTTTGTGATACCATCTGACTTTGTAGTCTATCGAATTTGTCATTCAAATCGTTATGACGTTTATTGCAGCCTTGGAAAAATAATTATTTAGATGTTAAATGTTATAGATATGCATCAGTTAAATTAATAAATATAATAATTACTTTCGGAACAGCTAGGGTTAGATATGAAGCAGCCATCCTCAATTACTATCACCTGATCAGAATTTTCTGGGAAACACATGTTTGGTGAATTGGTGCTACTGCTAATGTCTAAATAACTCGATACTGTTTCAAACGCTTCTCGATGAAAATATGAATTATAATTTTCCGATGTACCACCCTTTTTGAATTCTTGAGTCACCTTTTTTTGCACTGAATGTTGAATACTGTAAAATTTAATTATTTTTAATTGTATTTTGTGTAGCAAAATATTAATTTACTTACTTTGCTTCGTCCTCGGTAGTATTTGCTATACTATATTGTTCTTCAAACAATAATCCCTCCTCGAATGTATTTATGTTACATTGTTTGATAACGCAGCGACTTTTGCCCCACTCTCCAAACACAGGTTCACTATTGCAATCTTTTTGTAATGCGTTTAATTTTTTGTTTGGCCAAAACAAGTACCCATCTAATACCCATTTGTTTGGTACTACACTGTACTCCTTAATAATTACGGTACCTCGCTTTTTTAAAGTTTCTACTAACAAGAAATTATTATTTGTTGTGTTCTCCTCCATGGTTGGTTATGCAATGTAAAGAAACTGATGCAAAGCAAATGACAATGTAAAAATATAAACAAGAACGGCTAACTATACACAAACCGAAATTGAGCCGAACAACATAAAAATTTAAGTCGGAACTAATTTTTCGACTTAATAGTAAGTTTTTACCTAAATAGGTAGAATTGGAATTTGGTAACGAAATTTAAAATGGAGTGAAAGGTAGAAATTCCTTAAATAAGGAATTTCGTCTTAAAATAGGTAATTTCGTTTAAAGCAGATAGACATTTTCTCGTTAAAGTCGAATAATTAAGTTATTATAGAGAATAAAGACGATTTTCAAATGTTCGCCATTTATTTGGTTTTATTAATGAATGACCACAGACATTTTACTAACTAAATGTCAAAAAAAAAATTTATTTCATAATCATCAAAAAAATTAGTTCTCCAAATATTAAATATTTTTTAAGGGCGTTGTAATTTTTCGAGGTAGAAACTGCGTTTTTATCGAAAATAATACGAAGGCATTAAAATTTATTATTGGAAATCGATTTATCAGATAATATGATAAAGTTATTTTTCTAATTATACATTATTATTTATCATATTTTATTATTACCATTTTATGTTTAACTTTTACTTTATAATAAAATAATATTTTACCAAATTGGGAGAATGATAATTATATACGTAATTCTCCCAATTTGGTGAAATTTATTATTTGATTAGTCAACAGAATGATAATAGGTCGAAAATGTGGGAATTTAAACTAATATTTTAGGTCGAATGGACGTAGAATTCACCAAAAATAGGTAGAAGTGGAAAGTCGAATACTACTTAAATAGCACAATTTAGGTGTAATTTTACGTTGAATCGACGTCGAAAAATTCTCCAATTATGTCGATTCGACGTCGATTCCACGTAATATTACACTTATTTTTTAAGGGTTTTTCAACTCCATAGACGAATTTTAAGTTGAAATCTACTTATATTCGACCTACTCTGTTGCTTGGGCTTCCTAATTTGTTTTCATAGTCATAGTTATTCATAGTTATTTTAGTATTTTGTTTAGTTTCAATAAAATTGGTCGGGTTTTTATATAAGCTGTTGACTAAGTAACATAAAAATAAAATTAAATTAAATTAAAAATAAATAAATAAACTAAAAACAAAAGAAAAATGGCGAATATTACAACTCCGAAACTCAAAAGAAAAGGTATTTCTTTGGACACTAAAATTGAAATTTTAGACCGCCTTAAAAATGGAGAAGGATCAACGTCTTTAGGTAAGAGTGTTAGTCGAAACGAAGCTACAATAAAGACCATTAAACGAAATGAAGACGCTATTAGGAAATCTGTAGTATCTGGCACGAAACTATTTGCTAAGTCGTCATCATACACTAGGAATTCTGGTAAAGAATAAAATGAAAAAAGCACTGGTAATATGGATAGAGGACAATACACAAAAAAGGATACCAGTAGATGGAAAGACCATAAAGCAGAAAGCATTGAGAATTTGCAAGCAGACAAAGGAATTGAACCATCTACGAGAACCATCATCGTACATCCTCTCAATCAAATCATGATACGAGCTACATATTTTCTAGGTGGTTTGGCGTCTATTGGAGGGGGGGATCAAAGTTGAGTAGATTAATCTACCAGCTCCGTAACCTTCCAGTAGGGTGCGCATCACGTGAGCTGTTCTGGTCTTGTCATTAGGCAGCTGCGTGATGGGTACAATTGTGGAAGGGGTAACCTGTTCACAATTCGCAAGTGTACGTACTGCCTCCTCGTGGCAACCACTGGTAACTAAGGCCATTTGGCACATTTTAGGCCATTTGGCACAGGCTAAAGTACGGCGCTAAAGGAGAAAACCTTGACAAAAAACCCTAATCTAAGGTGGAACAGCATATGCCGAAAGATGAATGGCTGATAGGTTAATCAGCCCAAAATATGCGGACTCTGGATACCAGGCACCCTCCAGTTTTATTTAGCCTTCCTGTAGTAAAGCCGGGTGACCTACAGGTGATTTGCAATTCCGAGCAACTCGTAAGAGTAAAATCAAACGGAATACGGGGCAGGAGTAGGAATATACGAGAGTGGGACAACCCTCTCGAGGTCCTTGAGCTCCAATGCTACCGTCTTTCTAGCGGAACTACATGCTGTAGTAAACATCTAGGAGGGAGAGCAATAAGCCCAGATAGTATGTATCACGTACCGGGAGGCAGTATCGTCAGGTTCATTAAGAACCTGAATATTGACTGGACGGATAATTAAGCAGGGGCCAGCACAATAGATCTTTTAGGTCGCAGTGCGAAGTGGCTGATCGCCCGCATGGCCCCCCCAATAATAATAATAATAATAATACATATTTTCTACAAGTACAGGATGGTTAACAGGATTTCTCGAACGGCACGCACTTTAGAATATAAAAATCACGGGAGAAATTGCTTCTGAAGATGAGAAGGCTGCCAAAGAATTTATACCGAAACTTCCAAAATAATTGCCGATGGTGGTTACAGTCCAGATCATGTCTTTAATGCGAACAAAACTGGTCTCTTTTTTGGAAAAAAACGCCAGGAGACCGTATGCTGAAGCCTCTACTTGTTAATCGTGCACTTAAGCCTTGCTCAATGAAAGGAGTCGACTTTAACAAATTACCGGTTTATTGGATGGTGAACAAAAAAGCATGGGTGACAACTGCCATTTTCACTGAATGGTTTAATCAATTTTTTGTTCCAGAAATTAGAAGATATATGAATGAAAATGGTCTGGTATTCAAAGTTGTTCTGATTGTGGACAACGCTCCTGGCCATCCAGATTTGGAGCACGAAAATATACAGGTTTTGTTCCTGCCACCAAACACAACATTCCTAATTCAACCACCTGGCCAGGGAATCATCACGACATTTAAAACTTACTACATCAAGCGAACTTTCAAGTATATTTTGCACAATAAAGAAAAAAGCACTTACAGTAATTGATGATTGGAAAAAGTTTTCTGTTAATGATTGCGTCACACATGCTGCGTTGTTATTATCTGAATTATGACGATCAGCACTAAACGCGTGTTGGAAAGCAATTTGGCCAGAATGTGTCAAAAGCAAAAATTATGTGGCTGAAAATACGAACGAGTATTCCTCTATAATCACTTTGGCACACGCAGTTGGTGGAGAGGGTTTTGATGACTTAGCATTTGATGATATTGACGAACTGCTACTTGACAAAGTTCTAAGTGAAGACGCAATAATAGAGGTTGCCTTAGAGACTGTTGATTCTACAGAAAGCAATGATAGTGATGAACCGGTTCAACTAACTGCAAGTTTAATTCTAGAAGGTCTTCAACTTGCTAATAAATTAGGAAATCATTTCATCACAAACGATCCTATTGGCGAAAGCGCTGCACAGTTTCAACATGATCTGATGTCTTGTATGGCTCGTTACCATGAATTACGCAAGCGATCGCGTATGATATCCGATGATGATAGCGAATAGAGGTATGCTATTTTCATCACCTTAACTGTTTTCAATTTTTTGGTAATGAATTTTTGATGACTTTTAATTTGTTTTAATTTACTTTCAGAATTGAATTATATACCTTTTGTTTCTTAATTTATATTGTTTTAATTGCAATAATTTTACATTAATGATACTTTTACTTTCAAAATTGAAAAGTCTTTTGTTTTTATGAAATAAATTGTGATACAAATTTAATTTGGCTTTTATAAAGAATCTAATAATAGTTTTAATAGTTTTTTTTTGTATGAATCATTTTATTTTACCTATTTTTTACAGGGTTGAAGGATATGGAACTAATCCTTATTTTTTCTATGTACTTCATGTCTCTTTTTACACGGTTTTTTACTACACAGTTTTTTCTAGAACGTATCTACCGTGTAAACACAGAATTAGTGTACAAATACAAATACAAATAAAAATAAAAATAAAAATAAAAATAAAAATAAAAATAAAAATAAAAATAAAAATAAAAATAAAAATAAAAATAAAAATAAAAATAAAAATAAAAATAAAAATAAAAATAAAAATAAAAATAAAAATAAAAATAAAAATAAAAATAAAAATAAAAATAAAAATAAAAATAAAAATAAAAATAAAAATAAAAATAAAAATAAAAATAAAAATAAAAATAAAAATAAAAATAAAAATAAAAATAAAAATAAAAATAAAAATAAAAATAAAAATAAAAATAAAAATAAAAATAAAAATAAAAATAAAAATAAAAATAAAAATAAAAATAAAAATAAAAATAAAAATTAAAATTAAAATTAAAATTAAAATTAAAATTAAAATTAAAATTAAAATTAAAATTAAAATTAAAATTAAAATTAAAATTAAAATTAAAATTAAAATTAAAATTAAAATTAAAATTAAAATTAAAATTAAAATTAAAATTAAAATTAAAATTAAAATTAAAATTAAAATTAAAATTAAAATTAAAATTAAAATTAAAATTAAAATTAAAATTAAAATTAAAATTAAAATTAAAATTAAAATTAAAATTAAAATTAAAATTAAAATTAAAATTAAAATTAAAATTAAAATTAAAATTAAAATTAAAATTAAAATTAAAATTAAAATTAAAATTAAAATTAAAATTAAAATTAAAATTAAAATTAAAATTAAAATTAAAATTAAAATTAAAATTAAAATTAAAATTAAAATTAAAATTAAAATTAAAATTAAAATTAAAATTAAAATTAAAATTAAAATTAAAATTAAAATTAAAATTAAAATTAAAATTAAAATTAAAATTAAAATTAAAATTAAAATTAAAATTAAAATTAAAATTAAAATTAAAATTAAAATTAAAATTAAAATTAAAATTAAAATTAAAATTAAAATTAAAATTAAAATTAAAATTAAAATTAAAATTAAAATTAAAATTAAAATTAAAATTAAAATTAAAATTAAAATTAAAATTAAAATTAAAATTAAAATTAAAATTAAAATTAAAATTAAAATTAAAATTAAAATTAAAATTAAAATTAAAATTAAAATTAAAATTAAAATTAAAATTAAAATTAAAATTAAAATTAAAATTAAAATTAAAATTAAAATTAAAATTAAAATTAAAATAATAATACAAATACAAATACAAATACAAATACAAATAAAACAGAATAACAAAACAAAGTTTGTTACAAAAAAAAAATGATTTTCGGGAATCGTTGAGAATTTACGGTCAACATTTTTATTTAAATACAATTAACCTCAAAATTTCAAAATATTGTTATAAATCAGCTATTTTCGGTTATTTTGAATATATTTATTTTAAACTCAGATTAAAAATGCTTTTCTAATTAGTTTTATAAATTTTTTGAATAATTATGAAACACTTCTTAACTGAAGGTTACAGCGACCATATTGAATCCGCCGTCTTGAATTATAAATTGTCGACCTTAAATTCGTATTCAGCTTCTCAAAATGCCTCTGCTTACCGAGCTTCATTGCGTCATTAATTTTTGGGCAAATTATAAATTTGTTTTAAATTATATTTAAAACCGATTACAAAATGGTATAGGAACCGTACTATAAGTTCTACATGGAAACTTTAATATTTTTCTCGTTTCTAATTCCTTTGTAAAACTTTAATTTTTTATATTAGAAATATAGTGGACTCTCCTTAAGGTCGAATTAAATTTCTGAAAGCATGTTAGTTACACCTTTCACTTTCTTTGCATTATAGTAAAAGAGTTTTACTAAAAGAGGATAAATATTGAAAAACTGGGTTTCTGTGTCCTTTCTGAAGTCCAGATGGCTTACTTAATCGAACTGAAATTTCATTTTCGTATATTAAGAGGTTTTTGTGACTCGCAGTTAAAATATTCCAGCAGGAAGTGGTAACCAGAAAATGTATTTTGCCATTATGTCAAAAATGTAAAATTTACAGAAAAACTATTATAAGAAGTGCTAAAAAATAACTTCTTAACAAACTTCTCCTTGGTTGGTAAATATTGAGCAATCAGAAAATTAAACGTTTCGCAAGTGAACTGTTCTTTAGTCCATCGAGAAAGTGCCCCTTGATATATAAAATCATAACCTTGAATTTGCTGGTGTAAATATGAAATGGATGGAATTTAAGTTTCTTGAGTATCCTAAACATGTGTTTGATAGATCAAGTGCTCTTTCTGTTATTTTCAGTTTTCAATTATTTGTGCAGATTCCTTTTTTCCTTAATAAGTTTAGAGGAATTTTTTCACAAATGTCAAATATGTTATTCATGTTGAATTAAGCAAAGTTAATTAGGCAGCAGCGATGCAACAGTCAATGTACGATTGAGGGGCATTTGTCTCCAAAATTGATAGTAGAAATGTAAATGTTGAACTCGTAATTCAAATTTTTTTAACTATTTTGCTGAATGCCATAAAGAAAAATCATAAAAAATGGCCTTGAAATAACCATGAAAACGTCTAACAAATCAAAAATAAATTTCAGCAACATACTACATATCTTCCCCTTAAAACAACTTTTGAATATTTTCATAAAGTTGCCCGTTTTCAACTTATTTTTAAAAACGAACACTAAACAGTATAGTATAAGAGTTTCGTGCACTTCGTCGGTCAGTTTAGGTTACTATTAGTTTATAACTCAGTGAGACCTTAACCGATCCCGGACGTATCAAGTGTTAATCGATTGAACGCGATTAGTCTAATTAAATAAATGCGACAATAAGTAATCCGGGGTAACAAGAATCCATAAATTAAAAAAAGCAGGCGAGACAATTTATGAACTTTTAAAATACCTTGAAAGCCTAAAACCACATGTTAGGAGAACAAGTTGCGCGGATGCGATACTCTATTTCAAAATTGGTCGAAATGACCTTCAGACATGACCTTCAGAGAATGCAAAAGTAAAGATTAGGACCTCTAGACGAAGCGCATACAAAACAAACAAAACCAAAGAAATTATTGTGAATCACAAGACAAAGGGGCAAAAGAGAGCACAGAAGTTAATGACCATATAAGGCAATCATTTCAGATTAATAACTCCATGGGATATCACCCAACGCGGACTACAAGTGACCCAGAATGTCAATTTGAATTAATTTGTGAACTTTGTAAATTGCCTCAAAATTCAAAAGTTATCATACCATGCAAACGAAGAGATGAGAAAAATGTTCATCAAAATTGTTGGTGCAAAATTTTGGTAAATGTTCAAAAAGCCAACTTGGTGGTGTTAAAGTTTCCTCCCGTTTTATTAAAAATTATTACAAAATTTGTCTCTGTCAAGTACTTCTGTTCCAAAATTAGCGCCTTGACAACTAATTTAACATTTAGTTTGGTATGACTTAACAGGCTTTACATGTACAATTTTTCCCTCACACCCAGAAGAAAACGGGTTTTCGCTTGATAAATGTTGGTGCCATTTTAAACAGAATCGTAACCGATTCTGTTTTTTGTTTTTGAATTCCTAGTTTCATGTATTGGCGAATCATTCGAAATTATTAATATGCTGCAACAATTTCCATTATCTTCAATTATTTGTATGTACATAGGTAGAAGACTTTTCACATTTGTGGGTTCACCTGTGGGATCACTTGTGTACCTAATTATGGTGTTACTTCAATCGAACATTAAGGAGGAGTTGGGTGCTGCGCTTACGATTATTTGCGAAATTCAACGATCGGTCTCCTTACTCTTTATGAATATATTAACAACAATATTGTATAGTACACAGTTTTTAAAATTTATTGATTTCCATTGACCAATATTTTCGATAGACGTCTTTATCTGTAGCGCACCTCCAATGTTAATCGATCACCTAGACGTAGTCCTACGTCAGCTTAGAAAAAAGTGTAGAAGCGGTACCACATTAAGCATATTAAGTAATTAATACAAATCCCAGAGATATACTCATATGAGGTGGCTATATTCTAAGTAACGGGAGTACATTTAAGCTTTCCAAATTTATATTTGTCTACACTTTCTTTGGAGAAAGATAAATACAGAATTGAATAGCTTAATGCATCTCTGCTCTTTAAAAGACAATCACTATATGAGCACATTTCTTAAGTTCATAGTATTTAACATAGTATGGTTAGCACTCGATTTTAGTATTTAAGAATTTAAAAATGATATGTATTTAAATAATTTGGAATAAGTTATAACGCTTCGATTAACTTCTGAATTTGTTAATTTTCACAATTTCATTGAAAACTTTTTCGCCAATCGTTTTTATTTTTTGGGTAGCTGCATCTTGTGACACTCATGATAACAGATTTTTCTTATTTGTACTGTCGTTTACACCGAATTTTAAGATACAATAGGCGATATTTTGTCTGTCTGCTTTTATTGGATTTTGCATCTTTATTTTCCTGGATTCTGTGGATACCGCGGCTTACATTGTAACACAACTCAATTAAATTCCGCTATCAAATGCATGCAGGTTAAATTCATTAATAAACTATACGTCAATTTTAACAAGTAAATTTATGTGAATTTCTTAATTAAAATTTATTTATAGTATGTGTACATATTGCAATTAATAACTTTAATTTTTTTTCCTCTCGTTACAGGTGAGCAACTCATTTCAATTTGTATGTACATGAGTGTGATGGAAGGGTAATGATTTATAATTATGTATGTATATTTAAAATTGTGGTATATTACGACTTACAGCAATTCGATCGAAATTTTATTTATCCAATTCCATATTATAGCACATATGTACATAAAAACTTTAACTCGAATTATATTCATAATATATGTAACCGATTGCTAGGTAACATGAAATAAAAATAAATAAATTAACTTCACTTTCTTGTGTTGTGCTTTTAGTGTATATGTATGTAATCAAATGTCTGGTACACAATTATATATCGTTATAATAGATATTATAAAGAAAGAAAATTACAAATGTTGCTTATTAAAAACAATAAGGCAAGAGATACCGGTTCTTGTGATGTGATATGTGTGATATTTGCGTTCCTCTTTATACATTTTACGTAATATAAGTATTTTTTCCGTCATATGTTTATGTTGTTATATTAAGCAAGAAGTTAATTGTATACTGTTGGGTACTGTTATAATGGAAAATTTTGGAAATGGACGCGACAAATAATGTGGTACTGGTCCCAATTCTAACTTAGGTTGCAACATTGCTACTATTATATTAAGTAAACTATCTCATTAGACTCATATTAAAATTACATATATGACACCTTCAATCCCAGATATTTTTATTTAAAGCCCTTTCGTCTAAAAGACGAAACTTCTATAAGGAAATTAGAAACGAGGACAAAATCAAACTTTTCATAGTAAAACACATATTATGGTAAATCACTTTTTCTCCTAAGACAAATTTTTAAATTAAAATGTTACAAATTCTTAATTATTATTTTTGAAATATGTTAATAAATGTTTGAATTTCAATACATATGAATGTCGTTTAAGTAAATCGTTTTCATTTTATGGTAATAATTGGTTTATTTGTTAAATTGAAATAACAGCTTACTACAAATCGCGCGGTCATTAAGTCAATACCTATACATTACATAGATGGCAGTGACGACCATAAAAATTTGGTATAATCGTATTAAAAATTACCACCTGAGTGACAGTTTTGTGATAAAAATCTCGGTAGTGCTAGGATTTATTAGCAGAGCTGGTTGGTATATAAATGCAATGCATGAAAGAAATTTAGTTCATTAAAGCGCGAAGTAAAAATTGTTTTATTTAGTTTCACCAACAACTTCTTGAGAAAGCTGAATAAATACTAAAGTAGAGTTTGATTTAATTGTCACATCATGTGAGTAACATCAACGAGCATATAATCTCCTAAATCTCAATAATTTCGGATTATCTTCAATGTTAATCTCGAAAATATCGAATAATTTCAATATACCAAGCAACCCAATTCGCCCGTTGAAATTTACAATATCCGGAATAATTCATAATTATTTCAAGGAACTCGGATAGCCTCAAATATTCTCAAAAAATGTGATCTAGGGTAAAGTCGGGAGACATGGTGTACCTTATTTGTTCCTCGAATGCAACTTTGGAAATGAATCCAAACAGATAGTTTCATCTATTGAAAATAAACTTTAAAAACAAACCAAAAAGCAACTGAAAATAGAAATTCAATCATTAAAATACAACACATAACGTGAGTCGTAAATACCATTTCACCCTCGGGAATTGGGATCTTGTATGTTATATAATAACGTTTTACCTCCGCATTTAGACCCTAAAATGGTTCTTGTAATGGGTTTGATTTGATATCAACGACCATGTAAATTGACAGAAATTCTGCTTTTCTTGTGTTTGGTTGCCACCTATCTAATCATGAAACTCAATTTATTAAACCAAAAGTTTGCTTATAGGGGAAATGGCACATTACCATATAACGCTTTATTTGTATATACCATATCTCGTTTAGACCAACTCCTGACATTTCAAACATAAAAAGGCACACAGTAACTCAATTTGCTTCTGTATAATATTGTTTGATTGAACTGCCCGGTCTGCTCATTTTGGTAAATGAGATGAAGATATGCTTTACTTGCTGAAACAAGCACCCACAAACAAAAAATAAATAAAGAAATTAACACACAAATTTTGTGTTTTCTTACTTTTTGATTAACACAAACATTAACATTTCGAGGAATATCGAAAACACAAATTAACCTCAAAATTTTCAAATAAGGTGATAATTCTAGAAAAAAAAATCAAATTTACCAACAAAAAAAAAAACTCGAATAAGCTCAGGATCCGGGAATAATCTGAAAGAAATCAAGAAATCATTGAGAATATTGAATAATCTGAAAAAAGCAACGCAACTTCGCGCTATTTAAATTCATAAATCTGAATAATTCCAAGAATCTCGCAAAAAATGAAGAAAAAGTCGAAAAATGTATAAAACCATTAATAATATCTGTTACATGAAGCTCAATGAGAGAAACTCGAGTAGGCTCGAATAATCTCGAAAAGATCGATAGTCATTATATTCTCCAGAAATTCCAAATTTTTATGGAGATCTCGAACAAATTAAAATTTTACAATTATCTTAAAAATCAATCAATCACTAACAATCTGTAATAGAAAGACTTCTCAATTCTATGCAATTCAAAAGCCCAAAGAAACATCTTGCTCGGAAGCATAACTGGAAGACGTTGCCTAATCTGATAACACGACGCAAGTCAGCGTCAAAAGTCGACCAACCGGAATACTCCTTGTAAAGATAACTCTTATAAAATTAGCTTTATTTAAAAAACCCGAAAATCGAGCTTCCTGGTCTTCGATATTGTGAGTATTAAAAGTTCGAGATTTATTTTTCGAAATTGCGGCAAAACGCGATTAATCCTGTTTTCTCGTAATTGGGACTTTTTAAATTGCAGTTTTTGGATTCGTAACTCGAAACATGTTTTAGTTTAATCGGCAATCGTTGAAAAGGCAGAATAACAATTTCGCAGAATAATTAATGGTTCTTGAAAACTTAAAGATCCCTTGTTCTAGTTGTATCTGTCAGTCTATCTGCCTGTCTGTCTACTTCCCCCGTAAAGCACTGATGGTTTAACCTTTAACCAATCGAAGTGAAACTTTATATTAAGTTTTTTTCTTAAATTGGGAGGCCCTACTGGATTTTAATGAAAATTGGCCAACCTGAAGTGCGGACTTGCACAAGCGACAAAATTTACAGAAAAACTTTAACAACAAAATTAAAAATTAAAAATTTAAAAAAATTTGCTTCTCAAAATTCTTCGTTTGTTAAAGAAAGTCGTGTGTTGGCTCACCCCAATTGTTTTAACTGACGTTTATTTTTTTTACCTCTGATCGATCGGACCATTTTAGAAAGTTGGAAATCCTAGTTATACCACTAAAAAAGTTTCGAAAAAATACGTCCTGATGATTACGGCTCTTTACTTTAGAAGGCTCTGCTACTACATACGTGTTGATTGGAAACATTTTTAATTTTTATTATTTCCTGTAATGTGTAAATAAATCAATAATGTCATTTTTCGAATTCTTAATATTTAAATAACGGAAATTCCGAAAAATATTCCAATTTACGAAAACCCGTGTCATAGTTTAAGGACTACCAATGCTCAAAATAACGGATGGACCTAATTTTTTGGTTTTATTTTTGGCAGTTTTAGAAAGTTAAAATTTTCAAGATGCAACATTTTTTTATTGCTTAAAAAATTTTATAATTTAGAATTTTATTTTTATTCTAGTTAGAATTTTTAGATGATTTTTTTTAACTATGTATAACATCATACAATTGAATTGCAAAGAAAAATTTCGGTGTCTTTGCACAGACGCTTATTAAATGAGTTTGCGAGATCTATTTTGCAAACAATAAACATTAAATTTAAATTTAGATTGGGTACAGATTTCCAAAATCAAAAACTCGAAAATCCAAAATTCCCAAGTCGTGCGTTTTTCTCTATTTTCATTAATATTAAAAACGATGAAGTAGAGGATGAAAATTGTAGGGAAGCAGGTAAATAAAATATGGAGAATTTCAAAATTAAGCAAAAGTTGGGTGTCTTATTAAAAAAAAAAATTTTTTTGAAATTTGGGTAATACGAGCAAGTAATTTTGGAAAAGAGAAAAATTAAGAAATAAAAATTGAAATTTTGCACTTTGGAATTTAAATTTTTTTTTTCGAGAAACTGAATTTGGGGTTTTTCCTGTTTACTTTTTAATTTTTTTTTTTTTGAATTTTTGGCTTTTCATCGGGATGGTGTTACAATGCCAAAACAATTGCTGTGTTTCAAAATTTTATTTAGTAAAATTAAATTCCAAATTATAAAATTCAACAAGCTATAATTCCGTAAATCACGTACGTAAAATGAAAGTTGTCTAGACTAAGTATGTCCTAAGTTTTTTGTACGTGTCGTAAAAAGTTTCGTTATTTACTTTTACAGAACAAATTTAGATTTTGTATGGCGCGATATATTCTGATGGTGCATGGGCCAAAATTGCCTTTATTCTATATTGCCATTAGGTTTAAACTTTTCGAAAAATATTTCACTTTGAAAAAATGTAAGGGAGGACAACTTAACCTATAGAACATTACGTTCGATATATTATATGAGTTAATATCAAACTTGGTTCTCCTCAGCAACCGAATCAACCAGTTTTTCCAAAAATGAAATATTTTTCGAACAGCAAAGACCTCATTCCAAATTCGAATATATGATATGTTGGTTGCCGCTTCTTGATATTTTCTCAAGAAAATTCGGAAATGACATGGCCTGCAAGGAGTCTCGATTTGAATCTTACAGAAAATGGGAAAATATCTCACAGTGCTATATCCAATAGATTATCGAAAGCAAGGAACTAAGGATACAGCTGTTATTCAAGCTCAGGAGCGCAATACACGCTACTAACATATGGAAAATGTGAAAATTTAAATATAATTTTCCAAGTTTTTCAAACGTTTGGTTTTTATTTGAAAAGTCGAAAAACTTCAACATTTTCCAAGATTGTTTTAATTTTTTAGGGTGACCCGTTTTCTCTGCTAGTCAGTGTATTTTCTTTCAATAAATCATTACTTATACAATAAAACTCTAACACATTAGAATTTAATTAAAATTTTAGAAACTCTTTAGCAGCGTCGAAGAAAATAGATATTAAGAACTCCAAGTGTTCCAGAATGAACGATTTGTTTGTAGATAACTCAGTAACTAAAAAAAAAAATTATCCAAATTTACTATTGAAATCTTTTATTGACATCATTAGAAACCGTTTTGCTTATGTACATGAAAAATATGTCCGGTAGGTGGCCACCTCCAGCATTGATGAAAATTTCGGTTCGTTTTAAGCATTTTTTGATGACGTGGCGGCAGTATTTTGGTGATCGGCAAGAGACTGGTGCTTTTCTCATCTTGCTTTTCAGGTAGCCCCATATGATATTACCGAATGTCGATATGACACTTCCACGAAACATTTGATGCAAAATGATCATTGTTTGATCGGCTGTGTGGCATGTGGCACTTGTGGTCTTGTTAAAATTAAAGGCCTTCCATACAAAGTGTGTCCACTTCTTGTACCAAAAAGTCGCTTAGCATCACCATTTTGTCTCTAGCGATTACGATTGACAGTAAAAGCCCTGCCTTCGTTATCGAACAAAAAATAACGTACCAATGATTCGTTTCGAGCAAATTCCACACCAGAATTACTGTTTTATCGAATTGGGCTTTCTCGTGATTAAATCGAAGATTTTCCGATACCCAGTAACGACAGCTTTGGTTTTAACAATAAGTTTGGTTCGATTTAAACGCGTTTGCGACGGTATGAGGTTAATTTAAACGTTGTTGCAGATCTAGTGGCATCAATTGTATGTTAATTGAATTTGTTCAAAATTCGACACAAAAGGGTGCGATTACATACCATTTACCTTTTTTGGTTGATGTTCTCGCGTTTGCACCCATAACATCACCCACGCTATCAATATTCTAGCTTGACGCAGATAAACGTCTCGTTCTCTTTTAGGCTCCTTTACACAACGACATTTTGATCGAAATAGATTATTGAAAAAATTTAGTTTTACTCATACAATCGCACAATTTGTTGTTACTGTGATTTTAGGAAAGTTTAGAAAGAAATTCACATTCATGAAATAATAGCCAACATTTCATTAAACATCGAATTAGAAAATAACTACGTCATTTGAGCTATTTTGCAGTTTGCCTGTGTATAAGTTCAGGAGATCTTCGAGCATATATCTGAACAGATAAAATATTTTCTTCCAACCCTGATTGTAGGCTTCGCTTAACACTTAGAGGTGGAATATTTTCTAAAATGCTAATACCAACTAGTTCTACAATCCGGAATTATTTTGTACTTTATGCTTTTTTTGTCTTTTAAATATGCACACACAATATTGAATTAATATTTCATGCAATTTTGAATAAAGCTTCTTTAGCCAACTTTTCTAACTTTACACTGAAATCGATTTTAACGAAATATTTTTTGAATTCTTATATATACTTGAACTTACTTTCCGGCAGAGATATGTGGTAAAGGGCTCCTAAGGTTGTGAAAGTGAGCACGATTTTTTCAGAAGTAAACTACATATTTACGTGTCAATTTTTAACTTTCTTTTCCAAATTCCTGAATATCTTTGAATTTATTTGTTTATTTAGTTATGCCGAACTGGTTTCATTATTAAAAAATTTAATAAAATTATATCATTAAAATATTTTTAAATTTATTAATAATCTAAAAGATGCTTCAACATCAATTTCTTAAATGCGTTTCTACGAATAAAGAGGGCTCAATATTTTTTAATCTGCTTCTATCTCGATTCGCTGGAAGTATGAAAGCAGGCGGGCTTGTATTTCTAGATAGCCTTGTTAGAGCTTACATTTAAAAGCGCTATTACACTCTCTCTAAGCGATCTGATTAGTTAATATAAAACAGATTCCATACGGCAACACCATATGAACGAACAAACGAGACGTATAAAGTTGTAATCACATAAGAATCCTGAAAATCTTTGGAAAACCTTTTATCAAACCCAAACATGGAATTCGCTTTAGAAATGCAACCCTCAATATGCTTATGAAACGATAGATTCGAAGTAAAGTTATACCTATGTATATTCTTAAGCTTATCGACACTTTCAATAATGCAATCGTCAAAAAAGTAAACGTAACTAGCGGGTGAGCGTAATAGGGTAAAACAGATTGTTTTGCATTTTTAGATCTATAGCATCAAATTATGCAATGAATACGAAGCTTTGAAGTTTGTCGGACAAGAATGAAAGTCAATTGCATCATGGGCGCAAGAAATAGTTTTGAAAATTTTAATGTCGTTCGCAAAAAATTTAAATGGAGAGACTCAGACCTGTACAAAATTACCATTTAATAGTGCACTTGAAATACAATTTGTAACTAAACAAAACTAATTTAGTTACAGTTACCTACCAGGGAAAAATCCACGCAATCCTGTGAAAAATCCATGAGAAATGAATATCTTAACATGAAACCACAATTGCTCTTTAACTAGTTACTAAAAAAATTGTGGTAAAACTGAAATAATGCAAATACCTATATAGTTCTCCACATTGCTTCGAGATCCAGATTTGAAAACCGCGTTTCCATAGAAGAGAGAATTAACATTCAGCGAGACTTCGATTACAGAAATTGATTTACCGGTTAATTTTAGAAAATGAGTCGAATACAATCGAATCCGGCACTTTGATTAATATCAAGAATTGACAATTCGGATAAAATTGCATCTAGTTCCAGACGAAATATTGAATATTTTGACTCCCTTACAACATTATTTAAATTACAAATATTAGATTTTGAATTATATACACTCTCAATGAAATCAGCAAACAAATCACAAATTCCTGCGATAACAGGAATGGTCATTTAAAAACATTATAGAAGAGTAACCATTAGATTTTCTTGTGTAATTAACAAAATGCCAAAAGATTTAGTTGTTCATTCAAGCTCCAGAATATAACTGCTGTAAAGAAATCGGTATATATATATATATATATATATATATATATATATATATATATATATATATATATATGCGCTTATCCCTTACTTTTTAAAAAACCAAGCGCCTGCTTGTTTCCGCATTGAACCGATTTAGCTGTAACTTTTTCAGGAAAAGTAGTTGATGAAAAATGAAGTTTCGCAAAATTTGACTACTTCCTACCCCCTCCCCACCCCCTTCACGAGTTTTAATTTTTTTAAGTTAAGAAATTGAGTGATTTTAGGCTATTCTCGAAAGGTACATATATCCATTCTACTAAGGTTGCTTTGGTTTAATGCTATAGGCATCATTCTCTTCGTTTTTTATTGAAATTTCATTTGAATTCTGTTTCAGCAGAACCATTTTAAGTTCATTTTTCACATGGCGGCTCTATTTACATCAAGTAAATAGAGCCGCCATGTGAAAAATGAATTTTTTTATACTTGAAGCTGTTATCCTAGGGATAAATCTCTCTATACCTACACTCAAAAAAATAATTCTGTTTTATTTACAAATTTTGCTTCGTAAAACAAAATTTGTAAATATAACGAAATTTTTGTTAAATTAACACCTGCTTTGTAAGGTTTTCACCGTAGATTTAACGAAGCATTCGTAAATAAAACAAATTTCAATTCGTAACTCCGATTTCAATGGAAATCCAGATTTACAGAAAAAATTAGTAATGTTTGCCCATGAAATTGTAACATAATTTTAGAAGTTTCTGTGTAAAAATAACGGAGCGTACTTATCCACTTTTTCATTTTACAAATAATTCTGTTATTTTTATGAACTTTGCATCGTGAAACACAATTTGTAAATTTAACAACGTTTTCGTTAAATTAGCACCTACTTTGTAGGGTGTGGATTGTATAATTAGTGGATAATTCGTAAATCGAACAAATTTTTTTTCGTATTTAAATTTTTGTGCAAAGCCAAACTTACAATGAAATTTAAGTAATATTTTATGTAATTTGTCCTTTTAGAAAACAAAATGTTTATCAATTGTAAAACAGAATTGTGGACAATTTTACAAATTCGCTTGAATTAATCCCAGTAATCCCCCTATTTTAAGTTTATAAAAGTCTAAAAATTACCTTTAATAATCTAATTTATTTAAACTTTAATATACCAAACAAATTCTGCACAAATATTCATCATTTTTACTAAATACGTCTTTGAAAAAACTTGTGCTAATAATAATACAGAATAATAACGTAAGTTTTGAATGAAGAGATCCATGTGTTTATGCGCAGCGATCCAACATGAGTTCTTAAAAAAATCTTGCTTTAGAAAAGCCTTCACTGACACCTAATTACAAAGTGCCATACAAATATTTCTTCCAAGTCTAATTATTTATAAATTAAGGGAAGACATTGCAGTAAGATATGTTTAGCAATCATTCCGTAAAGTTTTAATGGCTCTCATCTTTACAAATTTAATTGTAACAAAACTAGAAGTGACTTGTTTACTTTTCAAAAATAATTGTAAAACTATTTGATTTACTAGTATAACTGTAAAGTATCGTTAATGCTTCGTAAAATGTACGAAAATATTTTGCATATTTGTTTGTTATTTTTACGAATATTTTTTTGGTTATTAAAACAAAGTCTTCGTTAATTTTACGAAATTGTATCGTAAAATTAGTCCCACTCATCGTAGATCGTACACGTTTAAACGAAATTATTCATTGTGGTTTGAGCTAACAAGCAGTGTAGTTGATTTGATTACAATAAGAATAGCAGTTAAAATAATTAATAATAATAATTATTTAAAAGCATAAAAGGTTAATATTATAAAACAATATAAATAATTGTGTTATTTTTAATTTTTAAAAGTGTATACAGGGTGTCCGGGTTTGGGATGCTGATCCGTCATGGGGTGATTTCTTGGTTCATTCTGAGAAACAAATCGTATGTGGAGATGGGATCCATTTTTGATATCCTTTGAGATACAGGGTGTTTAAAAAATTTGGTTCAGAAAAAAAGTACACCCAAATATTAAACTGTAACTTCCAAAATATTTATCGGAGAGCAACCAACTTAGTCTTATTTGGTTGGTAATCGTATAGGCTATTATTAAGGTTTAAGTGGTTATCTTGTATCTGCATCCGTTTGAGAGCTATGGTGATTTAAAGTAAAAAAAAAATATTTGTTTTTTATAAAATCGAGTTTTTCTCAAAAAAAAACCGTTATAATTTTTTCTTTTGTTTATTTAATTTTAATTTGTCATGATCTCCTCTACAATCCCAGCAAATAAAATCAATAGCAGAAGAAATTGTTACCGACCAAACGGCGCAGTGGTTAAAGCTGCGGCGTTTGGATCGGAGGTACCGGGTTCGAATCCCGATAGGGGCAGGAAGCAAAAGGGATTTTTAATCATCTTATTACGATCGGTGATGAAGATGAACACATCTATGACCCCCTGTTGAGAATGCAAAATCCTTGGGCCGACCCACCTTTCATGTCAGCACTATAGGTTGACATGAAGCAAAGTGGTTTATACAAAACAGGTCTATAGCCGCATCCTCGATTTGGCTAATAGTGCGTAAAGTAGGACGGTAAAAGTAAACTGCGAAAGAGTTGGGAGTATCTTGAGCCACAGAACAGATTGCAGAGATTAAAACCAAAAAAAAAAAAAAGAAAAAAGAAATTGTCAATAGCAGAATGAATGATGTATCAATAGCAGAATACAGAATAGAAAAAATGGTTACAATTTTTATAAATAAATAATAAAAAAAATTAATTTATTTTAAAGTAGTATTTAGTTTTGTTTATTTCACAACTAGAATCGTAAACTTTATAATCCCGCTATGTTAATTCAACGAACATGTTTGGTAAATTCTACAATAACCTTCGGTAATATCCCAGGAAAATTTGTTACTAATACAAATACTTTTGTTAATATTACAAAGCAGCTTCGTAAATTTAACAGTCCCATTGTTAAATCAACGACCATAATCTGTAAATATTACGCTAATCTTCGTATAAACTCCCCAAAAAATTGTAAAGAGTACAAATATTTTTGTAATTTCACTAACTAATTTCGTAAATTTTACAACTCGCTTTGATAACTGCACGGAAAGTTTTATAAATTTAACAACGAAATTTGTAAATGATACAAATACTTCCGTAAAAACAAAATTTAGTTTACATTATTACTTTGTAAATACTACAATGGCCTTTGAGTACTAAACGATATGTTTTGTACGAGTTTTTACGAAGCACGAGGAGACATTTTACAAAATATCTGAAAATTCCCGGTAATTATAAATGGTTGTAAAATTAACGAATCAAAAAATGTTTTGTTAACGAGTTGCAGCGTTGGCTGAAAACGAACAATTTTTTTTGTTAATTTAACCAGTGTTTTTTTGTTAAAATCACCGGATTTTTTTTTGAGTGTATGCAACGAAAATGGAAAATACTAGCCTAACCAGTGAAATCCTTACACGCGGAAACTGTCACCTCATGATCAAATGGTACAAAAGTACTGTAATAACATTGTTACATTGTTTTAAACCAATGTAAATGTTTGAGGGATGACGCTTTCCATTTCATCGTTCAATCAGCCAACAGTCTACTATACAATATCTGGTATGTTAAAATCTTTATTTATATTATTTTGGTTTAATTCTTCTTATACTTTTGTGTTTTGTTGTATATAATGTATAATGTTTTCTTTCTCTTCTCCATAACAAATATGGCTAACGCTTAGCTATATCTATGTTAGTACAAAAAACCGAAAATACAAAAACAAAGTCAACACGAATAAAAAATACGTGGGAAATTGATAATATGCTTTACAGTGAAGGGAATATAGTATATTGTATATTCCATTTGAAATACAAAATTTCATATCGTATGTAACTGAATTTGTTTCCCTTACTAGACACCTAATGTTAGTACCAGAAAATAATATTCAAAGAGTAGCGCCAGCTTCGCACTAGCTTGTAACTTTTTTTTGGTTTAATTCCTCTTATACTTTTGTGATTTGTAATAAGACTTAATTTGCATCGTAAGTGCATCAATGAACGATGTTTAGTTGCAGCTGATGGTAGTAATTTAAGAAAAAGATATAAGAGAAAATCGCATAAGCCTCGATGCAAAGCCTCGTCTAAATTCGTAGCACGATTTTCAACTGTGTAATAATTGAATCAAATTTTGTTTTGAATGACTACCTTGCATCAAAATAACATTTAAATCGTGCCGTAAACGCCTCACTGAACGGTAAAAATCTACAATTGCTGCTTTACTTCGAATATTATGTTATAATAATGTTGTTATATGACTAACGAATAAAAGTGTTGGTATATAGTATGACTTATATGACTTACCTCCGAAAGACATGTAAGATAAAATCGTATACGTCTTAATGCAAAGCTTATTGCAACTTTTTTGGGATTTTTATTTGGTTTTGGATATCTTCTCACCACACCGATATCTGATGCGGGATATTAAAATGGTCAACTACATCAATTTTCATAAATCAAACTTTATAAATTACCTGATTTAACTTTATCCTTAAACTTCATCTTAAAAAAACGCTTGTCGTCTACAAAAAAGTTGAACTTCACTCTTTCAAAAACCGATATAAATTATTCCTAATACATAATAACTTAATTTTTTTGAGTGGGATAACTGTAGCTTTTAAGCTTGAATCTTTTTTTACAGTGACCATTTAATCTTGTCAAATTTTTAATGTAAGAAGACGTCACATTTATTTACAATCATTGAACTTTACCAAAAATATAATTGAGATTCTTTATTGTTTTATGTAACTGAGTATAAACATGAAACTATTACATAGTTTTTCCGAAATCCGGTACGTAATCTAAGAATCGACCCTTATATATAATATTTCAATCTTAATAAAATTTATTGAGATACCCAAGCTTTATATACGTATCTATATGTATGAATGTATATATCAGTAGTATTCTACGTTATTTTTCTAAACGGATTATTCACTTGAGACCTTTTTTAACCACCATCGCACCAGACGAACATTTATTTTTTATTTTTTTATTGTTGTGTACATTTTCTCCAGGCATTCGTTATCTTACTCTCGTTACTTTCTCAAATTCATTCGTATTTCTTTGGTATCGTTTATACAACCACACACACAGTATAGTAAAAGCTCTCTGTTGTAACGTAAAAAAAAAAATTTTCATCAGTACTTTTTTTTGTGTAGTGAACATATGTATCAGAGAACATAACAACAAATCAAAAAATTAGTTGGAAAAGAGAAAATGAATTTTTCGACGTACGATAGCAGCACATTTCTAATTTTTTTTGTGTTTGTTTGTTTTGTTGTTGTTTTTTTTTGCACACACAGTAGAAGAAAAGCAAATAAAATTCATTTTTCATGTTGATTTGATTTTCAGTAGATTCATAGAGCGCTTTCGATACGTACGGTACGTCTCTATAATTATTTTTATGTGTGTTGTAGTATCGCGGCGCGTACATAAATTCGATGGAAATGTTTTTTTTTTTTTTTTTAATGTTTTAGGAAAATAAAAACAAAAAAAAAAAAATGTAATTGAATTATTTGTTTAAACAAAAAGAGGAAAAAAATAAACATTTTATGTAAAATTTACGTATAACTTAATTCGTGCGCGTAAAATATGTAAATTGATCGAAAAAAAAACCAAAATTTAAAATTAAAGTGAAAATTGTGTATATATTTGTGTGTGTGTATTTTAGAGTTGAGTGTTTTGTGATAATTTTGAAATTTATTTTATTTTGTTATGTTTTATAATGAAAATTCAATTTTCTAAATAATAAAAAATGACATCAATTGGAAAAATATCTAATTATAGATTTCCTGAGTGTGTGTGTATGTGTTTGTGCGTTGTGATAATATTTTTTTATGTTTTCGTCGCTATAAACGTGACGATTATTTTCAATCCTATTTTTATATCCAACAACGTACAAGTGAAGTGACACCAATAATATTATTGGTAGTTTTTTTTTTTTTTATTTGCTTTTTTGGAACATATGTTTTCCATTCCAAACACCCTTTGCAATTTAATAATTCAATCGTACACAAATTATTTTAGTAACTTATCATTATTGTCAAAGTGGAAATTTGACACGGATTTGTACGAGCAAGCTGAACAAGGAGTTTTAATATATTTTGTTTATTTGTTTGTTTGTTTGTGTCTACTTATAGCCCTATAATTTTCAAATCGATATTCGTTTCTGTTGTATAAACATTAAGACGACAACATATAATACACCAATTTATTAATCGTACATGGTGGTGCGTGTACTATAGTTAAAACGAAAATGGATTAAGAGTTTTCTTCTCGTTTGTTATTGTTTCATTTTTTTTCTACTTTTGATTAATGTCTTAAGTAAATATTCAATTGGGTAAAATGGTGCCAAAATGTTTCATCTAAAATTTTGTTTTCTTAAAAATGAGTTGTTACAGGACTGAAAAAAAAACGCACAATATTTAGATATGTTTATATTATTTTAAGTAATTACTTATATACAATGTTCTGCGACTATAAAACACAACAGGTGGTTTTACTCTACTACACCGTAAACATAATAAAACATAAATCCACATCATATTTATTATGATGTGAAAAAATATTCTATGTGTTATTCTGGTATGCAGATTTGGTTTTGTTTAAGTGGGGGAAAGTTATGAACTGACCTAGACCAATCATAAAAAATGTAAGCTAGTGTTGGTCTTCTAGCTAGTTTGACGACAGAGAAGAATGTTAAATAAAAAATGTAATTTTGTTGAGTGCTGTTTGTGCAAGATATAAAACTAAGATATAAGCTTCTGCAACCTACACAATCAGTAAATGGGAAAAATACAGTGCTTGACTTATTGGAACTGTATTCCCGGCCTTAGACAAGCCAAATCTTTGATCAGACCATTTCACCACAAAAATTTGGCGATCAATTTCAGCAAAGGAAATATTAGGAAACTTGTGAGTTTTCTCTCAGGTCACTGTAACCTGAGATATCATTTGAACAAAATGAACCTGTCCACAGAGACGGAGTGCCGACTCTGTTTGGAAGAGACAGAAACCGCAGAACACATACTATGTGAGTGTGTTGCTCTGTGCACACGGAGGTGGATTCATTTTGAAGAGAGGTATCTGACCCCGGAGAAATGTAAATTGGCCTCTATAAATAGCATTCTCGCCTTTATTAGAGAGGTGGAGAAGCTCCTGGAGTAACAGTACCCAACAGCACAAAAGATCTTTTAGGTCGTAGTGCTAGCCGCTTTTGGGCAGGGACGAAAAAAAAAAAAAAAAAAAAAAAAAAAAGATATAAAACGTTGTTACTAAAGTGCGTTTGAACGACCTGGATAATGGCTTATCTCCCTCGCGAGTAATGTTTGATTAATGAAGTTTTTTAATTAGACTAATTGAACTATTTGTAATATGTTTGATAGGTATTAAACCTGATAGGTATTGCCTTATATGTGCCAGATAGGTATTGCCTTATATCGTACGTTTCAAAACGTTTGAGCTTCCTATATTGTTCTCGCCTAAAATTTTCGAAATTTAAAAATTACAAAACAAATTTAAGCTCAGATTTTAATTTTAATTTTTAAATCCAAAAAGTTTTACTTAAAATTTCCCTTTATTCGACAAGAAGCCGTAAATATTTTTTAAAATGTATTTTGCCGAACTAAATTAATTGAAGCTTTAAAAACGATAAAATGTATAAAACCTACCGATTCTACTACTAAAAATAATTTAAAAATGTTGAACTTATATTTTATAATAAACATTTAAAAGCTTAAACTACCCATTGAAAAATTATACTCGTAGTTAATTATTTAAGCTTGATTCTGCATTCTGATATTTTAGTATATTAAGAATAAATTACAAATGGTTGTTAAAAAGCTATAATTTTATGTGGTAAAAACTTAAATGAAAATATGTACGGTATTTTATAGCTGAAATGTTTCGAGCTTTACCTTTAGTTAATATTCATACAGACTTAATTTTAAATTAGTCTTATATGTTTGTAACATTAAGCTTTCTTTTTGCATCGATTTTAGGTCTATCAAAATATAAAATTTCGATTCGTATAAAAGCTTTAGAAAATAGTAAGAAAACTTTTAAGACGATTAACTAATTTGAATATACGACCCAATTAACTAATATGAATAATGCGTTAAATTTGTAAACTTTAAAAACTATAAAAGCACAAAATTTTATACGATAAACTTGCACTTTGTACGATCCTTGTTAAGAAATTTACTTTAAACTTGAATAAACCATTTAAAAAATGTATTTGTCGATCAGGTTCAGTTTTATCATAAAACTCGTCAAGTTATTAGTAGCAAAATAAAAAAAAATGTTTGATTATAAATGAAAGCTCGTCCTGTTATAAAGCGTAAAATATTTAGTATAGTTTTATTGAAAAATACAATAATCACAATGAAAAAGCTCGAATTTCGAATATTTTTGAAAGTTATTTATCATACCAGACTTAGTTGTGCAAAGTTTAAAATTTAAAACTGGCAAGAAATTAAAACAGAAATCACAAAACGGTCATATATGATTTGATTTGTTTTGCTATTCTAGCCATAAATATTTAAATAACTAAAGCTTTAGTTGTAATATTTCTTTAAGTTTCAGATTTTTTGTCTAGATCCAATTTTGTGCTATTTTTTTCAATTTTATTCAAATGGTTTTTCCCAAAAATTTCAGATTAGCAAAATTTAAAAGCTCAAATTCAAAATATTAAAAATAGGAAGTTTAAAGTTTAGCGTACAGTTTACAGTGTGAATATTTTTTACACTTCAAATTTACCAAGTTTAAAAATTACAAATAGAAAATTTTAAGCTCGAATTTTAATTAAAATATTTAAATAAGGAAAGATTCACTTAAAATTCCATTTTATTAATTCCAAAAGCTTTATTCATAAAAATTGATGTATTTTTTAGTTTTAACTCATATAAATAAAACGTTGAATAAGCCTAGATATTGGTTAGGCAATTAGCATGATATTTAAAAATTTTAGTAGTAATTTTTAAGCTTGATTTTACATTATGAAGTTATACTATTAATAATAAATTACAAATAGTTACAAGCTTTTAAAAATTATTCGTCATTTATTTGAGCGGTAAAAATTAAAATAAATATATATTCACAAAGCTTTCATATTTAATTGCCTTTACTGCTGGAAGCCGATAGCAAGCAATAAAATAAAGATTTAAAATCTAAAAATCACAACTATCGATCTTTAAGTTCTGTTTATAGTCTGGTTATAGTTAGTCTAAATTATTTGTAAGGTGATATGACTTTGTCTTAATAGAAACGATTATATTTCAGTCAGTTAAGCCAGTAAAGCGCTCTTTACCAGAATTAAATTCAAAAGGCTTCTAAAATCATTAAACTAATATTCATATGAAACCTTTGCTTCCAATAAGATGCTAAATTATACAGCATTGCCTTTGAAAATTATAAGAAAGCTTTTAGAGAGTTACTTAGCCTAATTCACTGATATGCACAAGGCGTTAAATTCTATAAAAACCATAAAACCATGACATTCCATACAAACCACTTGTACGATCCTTATTAAGCCGTCTTATTGTCCCTTCTGCTGACAAATACTGCTATTAGAGTCTAAAGTAAGGGCTTTACCTAAACCTAGAATTTAAGCTCTCCTTTTCAGTTCAATCTAAAAGTTATATAACGCAAGTTCAGTTTTATCATAAAACTTGAGATTTCCAAATAAAAATAGCTGAAAGCTTTTTAATGTTTTAGGTCAAGTCTTTTAATTCATTTTTTTAGGCATGCCAATGAAAGCTCATCGGTTTTAAAACTTATGAAATTTAATTAAATTTTATTTAAAAATAAAATATTCACAATCATGTTTGGTATGATCCAAAAAGGGCGAATTCAAGAAATTTTTGAAATTTATTCAAGCTTTGCTTTGAAAATTAAAATCTTTTGAAGCTTTTAAGCTTTTGAAAAAAATCATTTAAATTTTAAAACTTTAATCAAAACTAAATTCAGTTAATCAAAAGCTTTCCAAACATTTATAAGTTCGATTCAAATAAATTCTGTGTTTCCACTAAAAAGTTCAGTAATAAAGCTTTGCTTTGAAAATTAAAATCTTTTGAAGCTTTTAAGCTTTTGAAAAAAAAATCAAAAATATTTAAATTTTAAAACCTTAAAATTTTTCGCTTTAACCAAAATATTCCAAGAATTAAGTCTTATCGGCTGTTCTGCCAACAAAAATTCACAAATATGTCTAATACAGTCTTAAGAAATGAGGAACATGAATTAACTTATTCGGTTTTATGTAATGCTGAGGTCTACCTTGTGCTTTGGTTTATCTTATGCTGACTTAACTGTAAATTATTGATCAAGTCCAAATTAAAGCTAATGGTAAGCGAATATTAGTTCTTAGGAGGGAACAAATCACTGAAAACTTTCCGACTAGAACTTATTTTTAATAGCTGTACCTAAAAAGCTAGATGAATAAATAAAATCAACAATAAAACTTTTAGTCGTTGATCAGCATTCCACAGAGGAGCTAAATGTTCATTCAAACCTCCAAAATTTGAAAGGTTTTTTTGTAACAAAAATATTTAGCTTTATTTATAAATATTTAAACTTATTTGGTCAATAGACGTACAGACTACGAATTAATTTTAAATTAGTCTTATATGTTTGGAAGGTTAAGCTTTCCTTTTTCATCGAATTTATGTCTCTAAAAATATAAAAGTACGGTTGGCTGCTAGCAAGACACTAAATAATAAAGCTTTGCTTTTGAAAATTGTAAGAAAACTTTTAAAATAAGTTACTAAATCCAATTCACTGATATGAACAAGTCGTTAAATTTTAAAAATATAAAAACTGTAAAAGCCTAATATTCCATAAGAAACGCTTGCACTTGTATGATCCTTGTTAGAACCGTCTCACCAGCTTTTCTGCTAACAAATATTGCTATTACAGTCTTAGTTGAGGGCTTTACTTAAACATTGGCTTTAAGTTCTCGTTTTCAGTTAAATACAAAAGTTAGATAACGCAAGTTTCAACAAAGTTTCAAATTTAATATTAAGTAAAGTTTTGCTCTTACGCATTGTTAGATCGCATCGCTGTTATTGCTATTAAAGCTTTCCGCCTAGAATTTGTTTCATTTGTTTCATATATCTGACTGGAAAAAGCTATATTAATAAAAACCTGAAAAACCCGATTTAAAAAATTGTATTATTCGATCAGCTTCAGTTTTAACATAAAACTTGAGATTTCCAAATATAAATAGTAAAGAGCTTTTTAATGTTATAGGTCAAGTTATTTAATTTTTTTTTAAATTTTTAAGTTGCTATATAGTAACGAAAGAAAATATTTGATTATAAACAAAATCCCGTTAGTTTTAAAGCTTAAAACATTTAGTTAAATTTTATTTTTAATCACAATCAAGTTTTATTGCTAAACAAAGAATGCCAAACGACTGACTTGTGTCGTATATGTTATATTCTTCCATTACGTTAACTTGTAAACATTTGCATACTTTTGAACCCTGCTTATCTGAATCTAGTTTCTCAAGGGCTCTCCCAAAAACATAAAGAAGCTATATAATCAAGCTTTTTAAAATTTAAAATCAGAATATTTAGAAGTATTGAACCCAACTAATTGTATTTCACAAAGTTTTAAATTTAAAATCTTTAAACAATAAATAGCAATAAGTTCCAAGAAATATAAAAGCTTTCAAATCTGATTCGACTTAAAAAATATTTCATCGGCTGACTAAAACAAAATTTAAGAAATATTGATGTTTATAGTCTAAAGTAGAAACCTGCCCTAACCTTTATTAAAAAATTTAAAATAACCTTCTGGGTTTAATGTAAATCATTTTATTGCAGTTATTCTCAAAGTTTTCTAACTAAAACGCATTTCAAGGTGTTTACTGGGAAAACCTCTGTTCGGCAAAACATGCCAAACTCAGATCTATAGTAAAGCTGGAGCTTTCTTTTTTATTGCGTTGGTTCAAGTTATTTAATTCAGTTTATTATTTAAAGCTTAAAACATTTAATTAAAATTTAGTTTAGAAAAAAAAACGTTTAACAGCTGACAAATTTAGTAGGCCTTAAAGAATCTCAGACTTTCAGGAGATCTGCTAACACTTATTTTAAATTCGGTCCAAAACTATTATGATATAAATATTTATAATCAATAAGTAAAATAAAAATCTGAAAAATAGCGATTTACAATGATTGAGAGAACTCTATAGAGAGAACCCACTAAAGCGATAGAACGCCACATATGATCGGAGTAATTCTGGTACCAATTTGTGCATAAAGAACCTGTAGCGGATAATTTATTTTAAAATAAAATAATTTAGCTGCACATAAATTTTAATTAAAATTAAAACAACCTATTCCAATATCAAAATTTTGCGTAAAGAAACAGCGGTAGTTAATTCATTTTAAATTAAAATAATTAATATATTAAGTCTATTATTGCTCTCACTGCATCTAAACGTTATCACGCAAAACACCTACAGCCGTGTAGATGGCACAGCAGACTCCAAATTTTTTTTTAAATTCAATTATGTTTATTAAAGTAAGTTGTGCACGAGTCTGAAAGTCTATATAAACCATTTGGTGGGGATAGAGGTAAATAATCTGAAAATCTGATAATTAAAAATGTGTAAAATCTACCAACTTCATTTAATTGCACGACGTTGCAAATTCACCAACTTTGGAACTTTATATTTTCAATTCTAAACTTAAAATATTCATTCAAATTTTAGTTGCTAAAGCAAATAATGACTATCATTATTCATTACATCATTTAATTGTGTAAATATTTTAAAGCAGCGCAAAAACTAAGATATAAATGTTCACAAAGCTTTCACATTTAATTGTACGCTCCGGAACAGAATTTAATATTTCAAGAATTTTGATTCAAATTAAATGTTTGCTTCCAGTAAGATGCTAAATCACAAAGGTTTGCTTTTGAAAATTTAAAAATACATTTTAGAGGATCACTTAACCCAACTAACTCAAATGAGTAAAATTTTTAATTTAAATCTATAAAAACGATAAGAAGCACAAAATTCCAAGAAATGTAGAAAGCTTACATACTACTGTTCTGCTACCAATATTGCTGGAATAGTCTTATGTAAGGTCATTACTATTTTGAATTTATGTTAAGGTGTTTCTTGATTTATTGGAAAATGTAGGCTTATCAATTGATTTAATTTTAAAATTAACAAACGACATAGTTTAAATTAAATGTAATGTTAAAGACAGTTTAGTTTTTATGAAAGATCAAATCACTGTAACTATTCTAAAAGCTTTCCAACTTGAAGTTTATTTGAAGTTGCTGTATATTATTCCATCAGTCTACCTCGTTAAATCGGAGCTTTCCAACCAAAAATGCCATATAGCTTTTTATTGTGTTGAATCGAATTAATGTATTTAGTGTGTCATTTACTTTAAATATCTGAATAATAACGAAGCAAAATGATTTGATTATAATTGAAAGCACATCAATTCTAAATATAAAAATATTTGGTTAAATTTAATAAGTTAATAAAAAATACAATCATGCGATGTTGAAATGAACAATGATGAAATGGTGGTTTAAAAAGCAATAATTTTATACGTCTAAAACAATTCAATATTAGAATTTTATATCAATACTAAAATTCTTTCAAACTATGTATGTAAATTAAACTGTATTTGTTATAGCTTTATTAAGCAAATTGTTTAAAACGGAGAGATAATCGAACCTTGATTACCCGCCGTATCAACTCTGAATACGGTAACATCTTAAAATGAAAATGTTTAAGTATTTTGTGAAGCCTGGCTGCTTATTGTACGAAGGGCAAGAATTAGTGGTTTAAGCAACCGTGTGAACGCCAATATGCTGTCACTACTGGATGGAATTTGAAAGCTTTGCTGATAATGTTACTAAAATAGGAAGTTGTTTGCGTTTATATTGTTTTTAATTCTTATATACACTATAATATGAATGAGCTTATTATGCTCAAAATTGGGTGTACAAAATTTAAAAATTAAATAAATAAATATTTCAAAATTTAATTAACCGTTAGGAAGCTAAATAATAAACCTGTGCTTTTGAGAATTAAAATCAAAGAGTTTTAAAACTTATTTAACTGAAGTCTTCCACCTGATTGTCGTTAAGAGATATATTATCGGCCGTTCTGCCAATAAAATTTTACAAATATTGCTATTACGCAGGAATTAAGAGATAACTTGTAGCTGTTATTATTCTAAAAGTTTTACGATTGACTGACCGGAAAAAGCTTACTGAATAAACCCTTGAGAAAAGATAAAATTTAAGTAAAAGTTTTGAATGCGGAATAGTTTACCTAAAATTTCGATTTGTAAAGAAGCCATAATTATTCCAAAAGCTTTGTTAATAACAAAAAAATTAACTAAACTGAATTAAATGTATAAAACCTCGTAAATTTCTTTAGGTTATCACCACAAAGGGTTTTTTAATTTTGAAAATAAAAATTTCGAAATGTTTTAAAAGTTATCTTAAGACCTAACTTAATTGCGTTAAGCTTACAATGTTAAAGCTTTAAGATATACAACAAGCATAAAGCTCAAAAAATCTTAAAGGCTTTCATATCGGCTTTATGCTAAGAAATGTTTTGTTCCTTTCAGCCACTTTTCTAACTTTTTTTTGGGTTTAAACCACACAATTAAAAGCTTAAAACTCACATTTAAATGTTTAAATATTAATTATTTAAGCTTGTTGATGAAAAAATTTTATTAAGCGCGAAATATGTCAAATATTGCCTTAAGAGCAATTTTCTAAAAGCTTTTAAACCGTTATTTATCTCGAGAAGCTGAGAGATAAAAAATCGGTTAATAAAAACTTAAATAATTTGAAAGTTCGTTGTAAAGCTTCTTCATATTCAATAGAATTCAAAATAAGGTAAAATTTCGTTAAGAAGCTATAGCTTTCCAAATGCAAATCAAAACCATAGAACTTTTGGTTGTAATAACTTGTTTTTTAAATTCAGAAATGCTTGAAAATTAGTAGCTGTGCAAACAACAAAAGTTTCACAAAATACTCTGACAAAAATTCTGCAATAACTAAGATAAAATAAATGTATTATATCTTTAAGCTCATCACCAAGCTAAAAATCTATTTAAACGGTTTTGTGTGAAAAGCTTAAATAAAAAAAAATCACAGTTGTTTCCTTTTGAAAATTAGCATATTGAGTTAGCATTATTTAGGTTATTGGTCAGGTCTAAGTTATATCTAATGTCAAACATTAATTACAACTTAAAAGAAAACATATGGCTAGAATTTATTTCAAACGGCTATTTTAGTAAAACCTTCAATAAACTGATTTAAAATAATTAAATTAGTTCATCAGCCTCCATAATATCGTTCAACCGAAGCTTTCCAACTAATATATAATTTAACTATTCATTGTGTTGAGTCTAATTAATTAATTTAGTTTGGTAAGCAAACATGCTAAATAACTAAGCAAAATGATTTGCTTGTAATTGAAAGCACATCAATTCTAAAGCTTAAAATAAAACATTTTCTGAAGTAAATTAAATTTTTCAATCACTCTCCAAAAACCAAAAAATTACGATTTCAATAAACGCCTTGCTTTCATTAAGAAGCTAATTATAAAGTTTTGTAAATTAAAATCAGAGGGCTTTTAAAACTTATTTAACTCAACTCGATTAGTTGCACTAAATTTTAGGAAGAAACCAGAAAAATATAAAAGCTTCCTCGCTAGATGTCTTATCGGTTATTCTGGCAATAAAATTTTACAAGCGTTGCTATTACATAAGGATTTCATTAAACTTTGTTTTTAAATTAAGTCATTTTAACATTTATTTTTTAAACTCTCCCGCTAGAATTTATTTAAAGTGACCGAATAAAATAACCTCCTCAATAAACCTCTAGTAATACAAAAAAAAATCACCTCTAAAACTTTTTGTCTTCCAGCAGCTTTACTTCCAGTGGCAAGCAAAATGTTCAGTTAAAAGTACAAAATTTGAACATTAATTCTCACAACTAGAAAATCCAAAATGCAAAAATTCAATTTAAATTTTTATTGAAATTTTTAATTGACCAATGGTCTACTTAAAATTTCGTTAAATGTTGTTGTTTTAAATATATTAATTGAATTTTTTGTACAAATAATGCCAACATCATAATTAAGCCATATGTTAGTTCCTACTACAGGCCAACCAGCCATAATTATTTCTAAAGCCTTTTAAAAACCGAACATTTTTAACCCAACTAAATTAAACTTATAAAAGTTGGTGTATTTTTTGCTCAGCTGCCACTATCGAGCTTTCCTTTTAAAAATTAACATTATAAATGTGTTGGATAGTTGTTTTGCTGAACTTTCTTAATTGCTCTAAGTTTATAATTTAAAAATTCTAAGAAAGACACAAAGCATAAAGCTCATGAAATCTTTAAAGCTTTTGAATATTTCAACAAAAATAATTCAAAAATATTGAGCTAAACTATTGATGGTACGACTTTAGTTAGCCCAAATTATGTCTTATATCAAGCATGATTTAAGCCTGAAGAGAAATATTTCGATTGCTTTTAAAATATGACGTTTGCCAAGAAGCTGGTTGATTAAAGATACATAAAAACTAATGTTCAGATAATTACAAAATTTCTAATGATTGGAATCAGGAAAATTTTCACAAATTATATGCAAAATGATTCAGAATGGCTTTACTGACGAAACATCTGCAAAGCTGAGGGAATACGAATATCGACTGTTGTAATCATCATTTTATGTTCAGCAATTACTACTTAATCATTAAACCAGCCACATAAATGTTGCTGATTGTTAAAATACACTGTGAGCATCTGAGCTTTTATTGAAAATTTTGGATTCTTACTGTTGGCATAGTTCTGTTTTATTAACTTCATAAACCCTTTAAATTTAGATAGAATTTTGAAGCAATAATAAGTAAGAAAGTTTTAAACTGAAATTCTACATTTCAATCTCAATGAATCTCAATGGATTTAAAATTTAAATCGTCTTTAAAAGATTTGGTAAATTATGTGTAAACTAATAATAATTCCAACTAAATAATTCCCCTAAGCTTAATATATATTAATAATTTCGAATCGTTACGTTTATTTATTATATTTTGTTGTTGCTACTCGGTCAGGCATTTTCCATTAATAATACATATTTTTTATGAGAGGCTTCTATCGAATTATAAAAGCTTAAATAATATAAATTTCTTGTAAATGATTATTACCAACATTATTAAAATTATGTACAGGTATATGAGTCTACTGCTTGTTACTCAACTTTACGAAACACACACAGATTTGTATTCAAAAAAAAAAATATTAAAAATTAAAGCTTCACGGGAAATACGCAAATTCAACATAAAATTGTACGTTACGCTGCATGAAATTAATACTGTTGTTAAATAAATTATAAAAATGCTTTTAATAATAATTCAAAATATTGTAAGTCTTTGTACAACTTATACGATTTTCATTTGAACAGTTAAAAAAAATCAATGATTCAATGCTTTATATTTAGCGGTATGAGAAAACGCAATTTATTTTTCCACCATAAAATTGTAACGCTTTTACACTAAATATTGATGGAGCAGAAATTTATTATGCTACTTTGAATATTATGAATCTATATTTTATGTTGAAACAGGAAATTATTTGCCGTGTTAAACAATATTAGAAAGCTCGATTGATATTATTTTTGTTAAAAATAATTTAGAATACTATTGAAAAATATTAGAAATGGGCTCTTCAGAATTGTGTATACTGAAAATAATTTATACTACGGTAATCAAAAAGTAATTAATTCAAAGAGCTTTTATTAGTATTAGTTAAGAAGGGCAAAAATAACATCAGCTCCGTTCTTTTTCTGCAAAGCACATTCAAACCGAAATTTAGATATATCTGAGTTACCTAAATAAAATTTATGAACTTTTTCATTAGCTTAAACTTAAAACAACCAATGAATTTAGGCCTCTGGAATTATTTATATTTTCCCTTATACTCATTTAGGCAGCTACACGAAAGTATCTCATTTAGCATAAATTGTAAGGGATGTCTATTAAAATATAGCTGAAAATTTCAATAAATATGCAATACAGTAATTTTAAAGTTTTAAATATTTAAAATTACCTTTGAGCTTTTAAAATAAGAAAGGTTCAGAATTAAGTAGAAAACACAATTAGAAGGTTTTGTTAATACAAATTTATTCATTATACACCTGAAGATTTACTGTTAACCAAACTCAAGAATATAATGTTAAAGCTTAATTTAGAAAAAGCTCTTATTTAATTTTAGTAAAGCACAATCCAAATATGGCTTATTCCCGCTAGAAAACCTGTAAACTCAAAACTTCACATCCAAAATAGCTATAAAAATATATAGTTCTTTTCACTAAAGCTTCATGAAAGCGCCACGCTAACAAATCGAAAAACAAAATGATAATTCAGAATATAGTGGTCGGTGTTTACTGGCAATACTGAAAAGTTTGCCTTTAATAGTGGTAACGTAAATATAAATTAACTCAATTACAGAAAAGCTTAAGCTCGCCAAAGAATAGTCAAAAGGATTTAATTTAAGTAATTTTGGTTTTGAAAAAATCTTCTTGATTATGGAACTCTAACAAAAATGGTAACCTATTAACAAGATGCTACGGAGATTCTCAGAACTTTTCAATTGAAGTAACAGTTAAAACTAAGCGTATTCCAATTGAAAGTAGGACTAACGCGAGAAATTTACAGAATCCGTTCTTTTTCGACCACAAAATATACCGCTTTTTACACAATAATTATAGTTAAGAAATTTATTAAGTGGCTCTAGGAGAATCTGGAAAGGGCAAAAGGTTAGAAAATAGCTTTTATAAGCTAAACATAATTATTATAAAGTGCTCAAAATTTCAAATAAAACCTTTTAAACTTTAAATATTCAAAATTAGGCTTCCGAAAATTATTTAGCCCCTAATCGGTTATCAAAAGCCACTGGAAATTTTATTTAAAAGGTCATAATTTAAAGGAACTTAACGCCTTTAACAATTTAAATGAAAAATAACTTTTGAACATTCTCATAATTTTAAGCTCGTATCTTTTCGCTAAAGTACAATAAAATCCGAAAGCTTAAATAAGGTAAGAATTACCTAAATAAAATAAAGGAATTTATCTTTAGTAAACCAGAATTTAGCAAATATAGAGGAAAGCTTAATTTAATTTAAGCGTCTAGAATTATTTATATAAACAAAAGTATTTATTATAAACCTGTTGAACTTTTTTTTTGAGTAAAGCACAAACTAAGAATGCTCAAAACCCTGAAAAATCAATAGTTTCAGCTATAAAAAATGTGTGGTTTTATTACTAAAAGCTCCATTAAAGCTTCACACTTACAAATCCAAAATAAAATAATAATTCAGAATACAGCAATCGGAGTATACTGACAGAACGACACAATTTGCCTGAAATTGTGGTAACGTAAATTTAAATTAACTCAACAACAAAAGTTTAAAGCTTGTCAATAATATTACGAAAAGGCTTTTATTTAAGTTAATTGATGATGGATCAACAATTTGTTAAACATCTTTGAATTTAACAGCATTAAAAAGCTCTAGTAAAGTTAATTAAAATAATTCTGAATATAGATTTCGCAGCATTCAACAATCCCTATTTTTGGAGAATACTAATGCCGAACATTACAAAAGAGCTATTAAAATATATATTTGCCACGGCATTTATAATTTAACCGTAATTATTTTAAAGAGCTTTTAATTGTAATGGCTAACAGGTTTCAAAAATTCCTTTGAAAATTTAAATGTTCAAAAGTAAGCTTCTGAAAATTCCAGCAATTAATCGGTGCTCAGAAGACAGTGGAGTGGACATTTTAGGTTTAAGAAGGTCCTAACTTTAAATCATATTAAAGGTTCAGGTCAGAATTGTCAATGTCGATGGATCAGAAATTTAGTAAGCATCTAAATATTATGAGTTTATATGAGGTTTTACGTTGAATCAGAAAGTTTAACAATATTTGAAAGCTCTAGTAAAATTACTTTAATGACAATAATTCAAAATACAATCATATAGAAAAGGGCTTTTGAGATGTTTAATATGGCTGAACATTCCAAAAAATATTAATTACAACCCCTTTGAAATAGTTAATGTATAAAGTTAAGCTTCTAAAAGTCTTACGGCCCTCACCGGTGCCCAGACCATTTACCATTATTAATCTTAATATTTATTGTAAAGAAGAAGAATCAGGGGAAAATTGAATATAATCTACGCGCTTTTTAAAGCATAAAAAATGTATGATTTATCTAGATGATACGAAGCAACTTATCCGTAATACCATAAACTTTTTTGTTGTAAACCAGAATTTATCAAATATGTACAAGTTTTAGTTTAGGCAGCTAGAGTCATTCCCATTTTCCCTTTTAGTCATTAAAACAGCTTTGAAATTTCCCAATTAACACAAATTTTAATAGCTTTCTATAAAATAAAAGCTAAACATTTTAATAACTATAAAAAATAATTTAAAGTTTTGATATATTTAATATACCATTAAGCTTTTATAGTAATAAAGTTGCTTTTTTCACAATATATAAAAAAAAAATATTTCCAACTATCTTACTAAAAGTTTTTGAAACAAATTTATGTATTATAAACCTGAAAATTTATTGACAAGAAAATTATAAGCTTAATTTGATTAAAGCTCTTAATTCTTTTTGAGTATTGCACAAGTTAAAGATGGGTTATTCATTCTAGAAAACCGGTAAAATCAATATTTTAGTTTCCAAAGTAGATTTTCCAGGTATGAATATTTTTTTACAAAGCCCAAGAAAGCTCCATGCTAATAAATCGCAAGAAAAAGATTAGAATAAAATCTAAGTATTTTATTTTTTCAGAAGCTTAGTTAATAGGTATAAACCGAACAGAAAATGGACCTGGGCGCAAAAAGTCGCAATTTATTTTTTCGGCGTGAATATTTACGGTTTACAAATTATTAACCGAGTTTGAATATTAGTATTTATTAAATTTTGAAAAACAGGTAATTATTCAACAAAGTCTACAGGTAAAATAATTTAAAATAATTATTTGGAAGAGCTTTTAATAGTAATGGTTCAAAAATACAAACAATTTAAAGTAAAATCCCACTTAAACTTTAAATGTTCACAATTAAGCGTTTATAAGACTTACACGTCTAATCGATACTCAGACGACAGGAGAAATTGTAGTTATTAGAAGTTCTTCACATTATAAGCCTCCAGATTTATTATAAAGGAAAATTCGCGAAAAACATTTATTAAAAGCTCTATATTTTTTCACCAAAATTTCCTAAATGAATAAGGTTTGCATATCCAAAATAACCCTACAATTTATTGTAGTAAACCAAACTCGAAAGCTTAAATTAATCTTGCCTCTAGAATTATTTCTATTTTGTCTTATAGTCACTAATGCAGTTTTGAAAGTAGCTCACTAAACATCCATTTTAATGGCTTTGTAAAGATTACATAAAACATCGTAAAGCTTTTAGAATAATAAAGCTCCTTTTCTCTTCAATAAGTTAATGATATAAAGAAAGCTTAATTCTTTTTGAGTAAATCACAAATCGATTGGTATTTGAAATACCAAAACATTTCCCTGCAAACGAGGTAATGCAATTTAAATTAGCTCAAATACAAAAGCTCATAGAGAAATAACAAAAAAAGTGTTAATTAAAAATTATTATTATTTGAAAGTAACAATTAGCCTATAATAAAGCCAGTTTGGAGTTTTAAATTTAAAAACTTAACTTAAATTTTGAAAGAAACGAAAGTTAAATTTAGTAATTGTTGAAAAGCCACGTCATATTTCGACATTAGACATATAACAGATACAAAAATGTAATAAAAAATTAATTCACTATATGTATATGTACAATCCAACACCCCAAACTATTTAATTTTTATTTAACCGCTTTCTATGGTCAAAATATTTATATCAAAACGTTCGATAATGCGATAAATATAATTAAATTTTAATTGAATTAAAATTAATTTTTAATTTAATAGCATTAACACGCAAACAAATAAAATAATTTGGTCGCTTTTCGATTGTTTAGCATGGAAAATGATAATTAATTTAGATATTGAGTCAAGCTGATTGGTTTTTTTATTTTGTATTTGTTGTTGTTTGTTTTGGGCAAGATTTTCTATAACCGAGAAGAAAAGGATTTTCCCAATTGAACCATAATAATTGATGGCTTATTTAATAAAGGAAAGCTCCTTTTTATAATAAACACACATATGTGTGTATGTTCGCAAACGAAAAAAATGAATCGTTTTCTATTGATTCCTGTATGAGCTTTTATTCAGAACACACATGTAACGCAGTACAATAGAAGTATAATTATCAGGTTGTCCTAAACACTAAAAATATCCTTTTTGTACGTAAACACGCGTTTGCAGGTAAAATACTTTTCAACCAATCAATATTTATGTCGCTCGTACTCATAGGCAACAAAAATCTCTAGTACTTCCACGATTTTTGAGATTTTCTATACATTGGATTGTGCTTCTCATTTTTTGGATTATTTTCAGGCTACATGGGTTACAGACAACGCGACATTGACTTTCAAAACATTAAAATACTTTTAATTGTGAAATTACAAAAAAAAAAATGATATACGTATATATAACCTACAAGTCTATCTATATAATGAGCACGACTAGTTCCTAGAATTTCTGTATATTTTTGTTCAAACGTTAGAATACTGCTGAAATTTTTCTATAAAAAATGTTTTTGGTTTTTGTTTTCGTTATTTTGTAATTCATGATAATGAACCATGTTGCTGTGGTGACACATTACCTAGCTTGATGAAGACGTTTATTGTTTAATAATAAATTAATTAGAAAATCATACAGGTTTTGCCTTTATATTAGGAAGATTTTTAAGTATTTTATTGGCATTCATCTTTTGCGGTACAGCAGACTTGAATACGATACCAAGAAGTTCATTAATGTTTTCTAATTATATTAGCATTTAACTAAATGTTTAGGTGGGTGTTTTGCTTTTGTACTAGTTTAGACATAGGAAATGAGGTTAGGTAAAATATCTAAATTGTAGAGTTTTCACCTCATCGCAACAGCATCTTTTCCTAGATCTTATATAGCAAATTATGGGAGCTCCTGGGTTCAGTTCAATAATTGTAATATATATAAAATAGAAGTAATCGTAATAAATTATATGTAGGAAGTAAAACATCAGTGTATATTATAACATTTTTCTAAGCTTAGCGTCATGAAATAACAATAAAGTATAATTTATCCAAATATGATCAATTTATCTCAATTTGTGTTCCTTTTCTTCCATGAGAAAAGCTCAGGCTTTTCATTAATCGATTTTCTAAAAATATTAAACTATAAATGCTTTACAGGATGTGTCACACATCTTTGGACGATTAATTTATTTCACATCGTCATCATTTTTAAGAATAAATGCAAGAAGCGTCTTATTAGCTTAACTGGAAAATTTGGCTGTAACTTAGAATTATGTAAAAGAAAAATTGTTCGTCATCTTATGTTAAAATCGCAAAAGTTCAAAGTTGAAGGTTAATAAAAAAAAACATTGTCTAAAAGCCAAACTACATGTAAAGCTCATAAATTTAAATATTCTCAATAACGATTTATGTGATCTTAACGTATATCTAGGTACCAAGTAGCTGAAATACTATGGCAAATATCGGTGTGCAAAGCTTTCAAAAAGTTAAATACATTTCATCAATTATAAACGTTCATTAAGAAATTGCTTAAGGGAATTAAAGCTTTCTGAAAAATCGTTGCGTAAATAAGATTATAAAAAAAAATCTTTGTGGAAAATAGCTTTAAGCATAAAATCAAAAATCAATAAAACAGAAGATTTTGGATATTTGGTTACAAAATTAGCAACAAAAAAATCTTTTCCAAGCTTTTAGTAAAAATAAAAAATTAAACTCACTTAATTTGAGTAATAGTTAATTTTTTAAAAATTTGGTAACAATGGAAAGCTCATATGTTAATAAGATTTTAATATGGAATGTTTTCCTCTATAAAACCCCATCGATAATGGTTTTCACAGTAGCCAACGATTTGAAATATATTTGTGTATTTTAAAATTGTACCAGTTTTAGAGCTTTTAAAACAATAACCAACTTTTTATCGAGTTAACAAATTTGTGTACATTGACAGTATTTTAAAAGCTCATTTCAGGAAATTTGGAATATTTTAAAAGCTTAATTTAAAATAGTGAAAGCCAAAAGCTTATAAATTAAAAAATAACTATACGTTGAGCGGACAGTTGTTTAGTATGTACTCTGCTTACCGAAACGATTTCGCGTAGGCAGTAAAGCTTTTTTTAAATGTTTTAGGATCTATCGCATATATTTTGCTTAAAAACTTTTAAAATCATTTAGTCTTTGCTTTCGAAACACAATCATTTTGTTTCAGTTATACCAACCGAAAAACTTTAGGCCACTGAATAATTTTCAACAGGCTCAATTTGTTAAAGCTCATTAAAATATTGTGAAAATATTCATTGTTGTTCTCAGTCAAAAATTGAAATCCCTTTAGGATATTTGAAAGAAAATTTATTTTTCTGAAAAATCGTTAAGTAATTAAAACTAAAAAAAAAAACATAATTTGCTTTTTTTACTGTTGTAAAATAGCTTTGAGCTTAAAGTAGAAATAAGAGAAATTATAGATTGATGGACCGTAAAAAACACGTTGAATTTGAGAGAAAAACATGAAAGATTTCAAAGATGATTTTGGATTAAGATTTGTTTTCTGGCATTTCACAGACAGTTTTATTTTAGCTGGCATAGATGAGCAATTAGATTGCGGTTTGTATTCTTTAAAGAAGTGGTGAAATAATTTTGGTGGTGAGCAATATGAGACCAAGGTGTTTTATTTTCTTTAAACTAATCTGGTTGGTGCGTTGTACCTTAATGAGATATTTTTGGAGTAACACAAGGAATTGTACATAAAGAAAATAAAGACAGTATTGGGGCATTTAAAAAATCTTTTGACGTTCCAGGTATTTACTTATTTGAAGAGCCTTTTTTCATTTGTGCCCATTGTCGGTCAGATCTAAAGAACTAAAGCCAGGAAATGCGGAGCATTATTGTATATAAGCTAAATTTGAAAAGCTCTGAAAAAACTTCTCGTAAAAAATGAAAATGATTTTTTTCAAAGCATTAAAATCGTGATTCAACGGTTTGTTAAAAACGCTTAAGACTCTGAAAACTAAAAAGTTCATGAAGTAATCGAATATTTTAAAAAATATGAGAACTGATCAAATGGTACTAAGCTCTATAATCTATATCTATTCTATATAAAGAGACGCAGAGTTAAGGCTTAGTGGACAATGTAATTTAAAAACGTTATTCACAAGCAAAGAACACCACTTTGCTTGTTGATAATGGTTTGTGTTAGCAAATTATTCTATAATTATTGATTGCAGATTCTCTTAAATTAAGGTTTCAAATTACAAGCTTTTCACAGTTTCGTTTCAAGTGATTTCGAACTTATTTTCCTTAACGGCGGTTTTTTACCAATTAGGTGTTATTTCCAAATATTCTTCCATCGTTAAGGGCTTCTGGTTTCCAAAGGTTGGGAATTCTTTTGTACATCAAAATGTAATATTTGGTTATCTTTGAATTCCCTCCAATTTGCGCTTAGTAGAAAACCTACGAATCTTCAAACAGAAACTAAACGACATAGAAAAACATCGCTGGTTTGTTTCTGGTTATCTGGTATGTGAAACAGTATCTAGAAAATGGTTTGCTTCCACAATACCTAACCTGATTTGTTTGCTAAGCAATCTTTTATTTACTTGTTGAAAATTTCCAACGTTTTAAATTCACAATTATAATTTTTAAAGATTTTTAGGAATTTCAAGGGTTTCACAGATTTAAGTACTTCAGCATTTTCAGGAATGCAAGGACTTAGAAGAACAATAAGAGTTTTACATTATTAGGTTTTCGGAATTTCAAAAGAATATTAAAATTAAAGAAAATTAAATGTTTGTCATAAGATTTTAATAAATTTTAAAAATTTCAATAACTATCGAATTCTGACACTTTTGAATCTTTAAAAGTGTCAACCTTCTAAATTTGATGAATTTTAAATTTTTTTTAAATTCCTGAAAGTTTCAATAAATTCAAAAAAAAATTAAAAATTTTGGGGAGCACCAATAAAATTCGGATTTTAAGAAAATTTTAAAATTTAAAATTTATTCTTTAAGAATTTAAAATATTTTGAATGTTTCTTGTAAGACAAAAGAGATAATTTGGTTTTTTTTAGAAGTTTAAGAGAATTTTAACACTTTTACCTATCTCAAGTTCGATTTGAATTTTTAATAAACTCCCAATATTTTTAAAACCACAAACATTTAATGTGAAAGTCTAAATTTTTAAAAATAATATTATGGGATGCCTTCAATCTTTAAAGGAACCTTTTTGAGATTGCCAAGAAGGTCAAAAATTTCATTTTTGATTCAAGTAAATCACGAACTTAAACAAAAAACTTAGATGTATATGCGTAACAGTAATCTGGCTGAATGAATTAACCGAAGGTTTACAGAGTTAATAATAATTAACAAGAGTATATGAGCCCTAAAATTTTAGGGCTCATATACTCTTGTATGAGCCCTAAAATCAAAATCGAATTTTATGAGGGTCTAAGAAATTGTTTGACAGCCACGTTAATATATTGCCCTGGGAATATAAAGTGAATAGTCAGATATATTGTGGAAAACCAGACCATTTTCCGTAAATTATTTTACAAGAAAAATTAAACTTGAAAAGCTTAAAGCTTCCTAAAAAGCTTAGTTTTATCGGAATTATTTTTCCACCAAATCAAAATAAAAATGTGATGCTAACGGCAATAGTAAAGAAAAAGAAGTTAAAAGCTCATAACATTCAAAATTATTTTTAAGGTTTGGCGAAATGAAGGAAGTCTCAGAGGAGAAATATATTAGCTGTTAAATGTTACACCACGTAATCTACAAGGCGGTGTTTCTTGACCTCCAGGCGTATAAATAGTGTACTTGGGAATTAAAATAATCACGTCGACAATACAGGCAATATCGTAAATTTGTTTTTATTGAATTTATCCTCCTTCCCATTTGAGGTTGTCAGCCTTAAAAAAACAGTTTAGTGAAATTTTATTACCGCCATAAGCATGTAGGTGTACTAATAAATTAATTAACAAAAACTTCATAATTTAGGTGAGAACAAAAAATAGCATCGAACACATTCCAAATTTGTAAGTGTAATTTGTGAATCGCTAATTTGTGAAACTAAGAAATTCAACGTTATGTAAACTATAAACATTGTTTTCAAGGTTAAAAATCTTAGAATTTAGAAAATCTGATCAATATGTTTCTTGAATAATCTCAATGCGATATCCTCAATGCGATGAAACTCGACAAAATTCTCCCCGATCGACCCGATGGACTCCGAAATAAGAATAACTTCTAATATAGATACTCCGAAATAATCCAAATATTGATGAATAATCATAACAATTCAATAATTTCGAGAACAATTAATTTTAAAAATCTCGAATAATCTTTAGTCATCTTCAAATATTTCTCGGAATTTCGAACAACGTGTTACGAGAAAAATTCGAAAAATCTCAAAATCCTCGGAAATTCAATATAACATTTGAAAATCAAAACAAATCAAATAATATCAAAAATCATTGTTCTAAACTATTATAGAGGAGCTCAACCTACCATTATCTCGAAAACTCGTTTCACTTTTCAAAAACCAAAATTTATTTTAACTTTAGTTACCAAAGATATGGGGAACATGTAGCCGGGCTGCACGCACAAACAACTTGAAACTTATTTGTCAGTTTTAAATGTGCGTCAGTCGACTATCGACAGCTGCGGCTATTGTAAAACTGAGCCAGCCGGAGCACAATTACGGGATTTTCTACACCAAAGACATCAGTGGATGGAAAATCTCTAAAGAAAGTAGATGCTCAACATTGATCCTCTTCTAATTAAGATACAGAGCAGAAGCCAAAAATATTTTCCTTTTCTTTTAGGCCTTCAATTCAACTGCATCTGCCAAATTCCTCTTATAAAATTTCAAGTTTTGTTTGGTTGCAATTAAACAATTCTTACTATTTCAGGCCTTGAAACAGCATTCATTTGGGCGCAAACAATAAAATTTTAATAACCATAAATCTCGATTTAACTTTTTTTTAGCACTTCCAAATACTACCATGATTCAATTATAATTTCGAAATATAGTGTCTTGGAATTTTATGTCGAAGGTTGAGACGGTAATCCTTTCAGGATCGGTATTACCAAAAAAATTTGAAAATAATTTTGTTTTTTATTGCCTATAACGGTCAATCAGTCTTGAAAATGGTATTGTTAAGGAAATTTCTAAAATTTACAAATTTTTAAAATGTTTATAAATTTAGTTTCCTTTCAGAATTTTAAAGTGCCTATCTTTGAAAAGTTAAATTTGGTTGAAGAAATTCAAGAAATTTTGGAGGGTTTAAAAAATGTAAATCTATGGTATTTCAGAATTTTCAATTTTCAGAAAATTACAGAAATTTGATAAATCTAAAAAATTTGAGAATTTTAAAGTTGAAAAATAATTTCGAGATTTTAAAACAGTTTACCAGTTTAAAATTTGAAATAATTTTTAATTTTATTTCTAATTTTATGATTTAAAATTGCTTTGACTAATTAAAATTCTCTTCTACTATTAAAAAAAAAAATTGAGACGAATATTAAAAATGTTTGGCTTATTTTTGATTTTAAAATTTTCCAGAGATTATGGAATTTCCAAAATTCAAGCAATCTTAAAAATTTAAACAATTCTAAAAAATCCTAGAATTTGTATTTCAAAAAACGAAACAATTTCGCAATTCTAAGAATAACACATGTTTTAAAAATTTAAACAAAAATTTCTTAAATTTCTAATGTTTTATGAATTCCTAGAAACAAAAGAAACTTCAGGAAATTAAAAATAAAGAATTTAAAAGATGTTAAAAAAATTTGAATTTTTAAAATTTAAAAGTTTTGATTGTTAATGTTTTCAAGCATTTTTCAAATTGCTTCAACAATTTTTAAATCCTTAGTATTTTATATGTTTTAATAGTTTGAACTAATATTTTTCAAATTCCAAATATATTAAGGAGCTCTATAAATTTCCGTAATTTAAAGAAATTAAAGATACAGTTTTAGAGCATACCAAGAAACTAAGAATTTAATGAAATGTTGAAATTATAGATTATTATTTTTCTAAATTATGCTTCTAAATATTAAGAATTTAATTTATTTTGATTAATTATATACAGAACCGTATAATTTTTCTTCATTTTCGGAATAATAAAGTTAAATTAATTTTAAGATTTCTAAAAACAAACCAATTTAGAAGAATTCTTAAAATTGTGGGCCAATTTTTGATTTCTAGGTTTTCAATAATTAGGGTATACTATTTCCTCAAGTAATATGATCAATTAAGAATTTTAATGATTTTAAAAATTCGAAAAATTTATATTTTGGAAGGCATCTGAAATTTATAAAACTTGTTAGGAAATTAATTTAATTAAAGCTTTAAGAAATTGGAATAAATATAGTTCCCCTAAGAAATGTTAGGTTCAAAGAAATTTGAAAATTCCAAAGCTATAAAATAAATTAATTTTTAATTTCAAAAATTTTTTCAAAGCCTACGAGTTTAAAGAATTTGGGAAGAATATTAAAATTGTTGGGCTTATTTTACCGATAATTTTGATATCTACCTAGAAAAATAATTTCTTAATTCTATGAATTCTGTGATTATATTTCTAAAATATTTTAAAAATGTCATCCAAATACTTTTCAAATTTCTAACCTAAATTAGAATTTAAATAGATTTTGAAATTTCCAAATTAAAATTATTTTAATTTAATTCAACGTTTTAATAACTTAAATTGTTTTGACTGATTTTAATAAAAAACTTCAAAATTTTTATTAATGAAACATCTTAAAATTTGTAAACAAATTTCAAGCAAATTCTTATTCTAGGAATTTAACATGTTAAAAATTGGAAATAACATTTTTTAAGTGTTAAATATTTTAGAAGTTTAGGATGCTAAGTAAATTAAAACTGAAATTCTAAACATTTCAAGTGTTTCGAGAGTTCTTTTGAGAATTTAAACTTGTTTTTTTAAATGGAGAAATTCAATCATTTCAGTTTAGCAGAAAAAAATGATTGAATTTGGATCACTTTCTGAAATTTTATTAGAATCGATATGTTCTCTAAATATTATTCAAACGATCCAGAAAATAGCACAGGGTATAAAAGTTCTAAGGACTGTTAGATTCTGAAGAGCGCTAAAAGTTAGTTAATTTTTTTTAACTGATTTAACCACTTGAATAGGTTTCGATTAATAATTGAAATATTTGGATTAAATTATTTACAAACATTTCTCGAAACCTACCATATTAAGGAAATTTAGAAGAATATTAAAAAGCTTATTTCCAAGAATTTGCATTTCAAAAAAGTCCGAATTTTTTTATTTCCAAGAATTATTAATGTTTTTAAAATTTGACTCAGAATTTTTCAAATTTTGAATATTTCAGGAAGTTTTAGAAATTCAATTAACTTCAAGAAAAAATAGACAATTCAGGAGATGTTAAGTAAATTTGAGTTAAATTAAAAAGAAATTTTAATTTTATTTTTAAATGTTTTGATTGATTAAAAAAATTTCAATAAATTATCTTCTTTCTACCAATTACAAAGTTCAAAGGAATTTGAGAATGTTAAAGATTCTAAATTAATTAATGTCTTATTTCAAAAATTTCAAACAGTCTAGAAATATATTTATAAATTTTAAAAGAAATTAAGAAATTTTACCGATTTTAATGATTTCAAAAATTTAAATTATGCAAGACTTTCAAAATTTATCAAATTTCTTAAGATTTTTAATGAAAATCTAAACAATTTCTCAACCCTAGGAATTTGAAATGTTTTAATAGTTTAAACCCATGTTCCAGATATGTTAAGAAGTTCCAAAAATTTCAGTAATTTTCAGAGATACAAGAAAATTAGAATTTAATGAAATTATGAAATTTTAAATAAATTTTTTTTTTAATTTTCTGCCCAAATTTTAAGATTTTAATTTATTTTTATTAATTAAAGACTTCTTTTAAATAAATACATTACTTTACCTTTCGAAATAATAAGATTCATAATAATTACAAGAACCCTGCAATTTCAAAAGTTAAATTATTTTTAAGAATTTCTGAAAACCAACCAATAGGCTAATAAATAGTGGGCTAATTTTTATGAATAATGAATAACGCTATTATTAAAAGTTAGAAATTAAGAATTTTAAGAATTTTTTAAAATTTTAAAAAATTTTCATTTTTGAAAACTCCTAAAATTTGTAAAATTTTTTAAACAATTTTAATGATATACTTCTTTTAATTTTTATCTGTTTTTGGATTATTTTCAAAATTAAATAAATTTAGTCTGTTTTTCCAGAGCTAATAAAATTAAAAAAATTTTAAGATTTAAAATTTTAAAGAGTCTACGAGTTTTTAAAATTTAGTGAAATTTTTAAAATTGGTTAAAGTTTGTAAAATTTCTTCGAAAATTTAATGATTCAAATAAGAAAACAAAACAATTTCTTAATTCTATTTCTTAAATATTTTAAAAATGTGAACCAAAATTTTTCAAATTTCTAAGATTTTCGGAATTTCTGGTAATTTTAATAATTTTAAGAAATTAAAAATTGAAATTAAAAATTTTAAAATTTTTTAAACGTATTTCTACATTTTAACAATTTAAATTGTTTTGATTAATTTTAGGAGCCTTTTAAAAATTTGAATAAATTCCGTTCCTTTATAATTCAAAAAAATCTGAAAATTCCAAACCTTCAAAATTTGTTAATTTTTAATTTTAAAAAATTTAACTAGATATTAAAGCTTATAGGCGTATTTTTCGTAGAATAAAGGACGGCTTTTAAAATTTGAAAAATTTTCTTGGACAATTTTGTTTATGCTATTCCAAAAAACGAAACAATTTCTTAATTCTATAAATTCTTTGGTTCTATTTCTTAAAATGATCTAAGAACATCAACCAAAATTTTCAAAATTTCTAATATTTTCGGAATGTCTAAAATAAGCTTTGAAATTTTGAGTTAAAATTTTGGTTAATTTACTTCCAAATCTTACCAATTTCAATTGTTTTGACTAATTTTGAATGAAAAATTGTATTGCTTAAATTAATGAAACCTCTTAAAATTTGTAAACAAATTGAAGAATTTTGATGATGTCTTGAAAAAACTAACTAATTTAATATTTTAAAAAACTCTGAAAATTTCAATAATTGGGGAAATAAAGAAGGTCGAGGTTTTTAAGTATTTATTTAAAATATTTTAAGAATTTTAAGTTTGTAAGAAATAAAGTTTAAATTTATTTTTTATTTTGACTGAGAAATTCAGTAATTTAAAAAACTAATTTTTCAAGATTTCAAAATATTTTTTTTCGGATATTTTGAATAAACGGGTAATTTTCAAAAAGGTTTCCAATTGAAATTTGATGAATTTCAGACGCTTTCTCAAATTTTGATCGAATCCTTAAATATTATTCAAACAATCTTGAAAGTAGCACAGCGTATAAAAAATCTAAAGATTCTGAAAGCGCTAAAAGTTCGAATATACTTTTAAAGGTATTTTGTGATATTAATTAGAATGTTTTATTGTTTGACAACCCCTTAATGCTTTTGACGCTTTTCATGCATTACGCTTAATTTAAAATAAAAATGCAAATTTTCAATTATTAAAAGGTTTCGTAAATCCTAATCACCAATCTGTCAAAGCTTACTGTTTCATTTAAACCAAAAGCTTTCTGAAGATTTGTTTGCTCAGTAAAATCGGGAAAGCTTTTTCTGCTGATTCCGTTTGCCAAAGAAAAGCGTCTTTGTTATCTAAGGCATAAATGTTTATGCAATCAAGCGATCTCTAAGGGACTAGACTATCTAGGGAGCCTAAAACACAGGTCTAAGAAAGCGTAGACATTAGAAAAATTCAAGGCAATTGAAAGTTAAATAATTGTAATCAAAACTTTTCAGTGTTTTTCAATAAAAGCTAAGTAGTTTTTACATTCTGCCAGAACTACGTACAAAACTACCTCTCGTGAGGCTAAAATATTTACTTAATTAGCGCTATGTTAGCTTTTGTAACAGCTTCTTAACGGTTTTCTGGCCAAACCCAGGAATTAAAACATCGGGAATTCAATTGAACTTGTATCATTTTGGTTTGCTTTTCAACCTTTAAAATTAATTCTTCTGTATCAAGCTCACAAATTGAAGCCTCAATTCGGTAATGGAAGCCCGCAAGCCGTTTGTTACCATTTTGGTTGAAGAACCGTTCAATTGACAGATATTAGTTCTTCTCAAATCAGCTTACAATGACATCCACTATATCTGATAAATATTTCAAGTCGGTCCGAAAGTAGTTATTAATGCTATAGTCCCTGCTTTCAAGTCGGTCCGAAAGTAGTTATTGATGCTATAGTTCCCCCTGTTTGCATCGCCTATTTTAGTAGATACACAATTTAATTACTAATTCTCTGGAATATTGAACCACCTGACTTACAATCTTGTTTATAGCGCCAATCCCAGATTAAGAACTGTTTTAAAAAATGAATCAAAGGAAGTAAACTTCACTTATTAAGTACACTTATATTTTGTCGTTGATTTGAGTATGCAAAACACTTTTTGTGGAAAACTTTTTTCAGAATAAATAACAGTTAATCTAGAGGCCACATTTGTTTTTTCAATTTGTGTAGTGATATACTTCACACCGATTTATTTCATATGCGAATAAGCAGAACCGGAAATCGATTCAAGATTGTGCAATTGTTCAGTTGGCATCCACTGCTACAACAGGAGTTCTCTCCATTTTTGAAACCATTTATTAATTTTCAGGTCATCATGTGAGGTTGATTGTGGCAATTTTTTTTTAAACCAAAGTTTCTAGGAAAATGTATCCCAATATTTGTCTTTAGTTAAAAAATTAGGTAAAAAATCTTTCAAATATACATAATCAGTAAGGTTTTAAGCCTCTTGACATTGCTCTTAAAGCTAAATTAATTTTCAAAACGTAAAATAATTAAAACGTATACAAAACCCAGAATTCAGGTCGAAGGCAAAGTCATAATCACATGAATAAAATATTTATCATTTTCCGCGAATCTTGTATATTTTGGTTGTACCATCCCCCGTCCTCCCCCACCCTTTACATTTTACCTTTATATACCTTAAACAAACCTAAAGTACAAATTTTCTGTTTACGAATCTTTTAGAGAAAATATTAATTTATTACTCAACGTGTGCAGATGATTAAGATCAGGCAAGTTTGCAATTTCAATTATATATTCCGACAACATCATTATCATCATCGTACATACATATAAAGAGATTAGATTTCGGAAAAATTTATTTAAAAAAAAAAAAAAAACAAATCGCAATTTTCCAATTTTCAATACCTTCTGTGTGCTATGCGTACCTTACAAAAAATAAAATTTTAGATATTCCATAGATTATTTTGTATTGTATTCAAATTACAAATTTTTTTTTATTTCAATCAGCTTTTTATAAAACAAGATTAATAAAATTGATAACGACTTCAAATTTTCGCTCGTTAGTACGGTATATGTACGGTATATACAATGTTGCGATATTGTAAATACATATATGCAAACATCAATATATAATGTGAAATACTGTTATAAACAATGAGTGTATACAAAAATTAATTACATCCTCAATTAATAATTGAATTCGCTGAACGAACGAACGAACAACAAATATGACAGCGTATCTCGTATACCGAGTATATATGTTCCGTGGTGCGGGTGATGTCGGTCCCTCATATTTTCCCTTGTACGTCTCTTTCATGAAAAACGTAAATATTATTTCGAAGCTAAAATAAATTTTCACTTTTCCAGCTATTTTTTGCTCTGTATTTATAAATATTTATGTGCATGTATATGTGTTTGTATGTCTTTTTATACCTTGCGTCACGGCTATATGATAATGAAACCGTTTTTTTTTTTATTTTTTTATGTTATCATCGGTTTGCTATTTTATAGCTGCTTTGCCTTTTATGTATCAAAACATTTTCCTCTTGGTTATTTTACCCTTTTGGTTAAATTCGTCGCTGTCGTAGACAATGGTATTTTCACTGAATTGGAACGCGCGAACGAGAAAAATGTTATTTTAAAGCAGAAATGAAAACTTCTTGTCCAATGAGATTTTTTATTTAATTTTTATTTCGTCCCTATGGACATTTTGATACTATACCATAAATTATATAAAAAAAAAGCTCCCATTATAAATTCTTTCTGGAGAGCTTTCATTAGGAAATTTCTTTGTTTTACAAATTTGAATTTAAACTCATTGTGAAAGTTTCATTTACAATGAATTGCATTGCACGATTGATAAACTTTTTAAGCTTGGCGAACTTTCGATTTGAAGAAATAATTCAAAAATTACTTTTTTGTTCAAATAGTACCGAACCAAATTGAAAAGCTCCATTTATAAATATTAGACAGAGTTCACTGAAAATATTAAGTAAAGCGGTTAAAGTTATAAAAGCTATCAACTAATTGTAACTTTGGGATTTAAATAATTTTAAAGATGCAAAATTCATCCGCCTTTATCCGTTAAATCATTGATTGGTTTGATTAATTTTCCACTCTCGTCGAATTCGTTATCGTCTCCAGCTGAAAACAATGTGTTGGTTTACCTATGCATCTGCAGTTCGACCATTCACGATGTTGGTGTAATAAATTTACATTTGGATGAATATTTATTGGCATTCTCTGATACTAGAAAAATTCAAATGACTTCTTTACGACAGGACAGTGTTACGCGTGATACGACCCACTCCATTTAAAAATAGATGGGGAGGAAATAAGCAGGAACTTACTTTACTCTAAAATGTTGTTGTAATTATCGTACTAAGTTCGGTCGACGAAACCGAATTCACACCGTCAATATTTTTCCGATAATGTGACCATTTTACATCTGATTAATGGTAGAGATATTAAAATTGCATTAGTTTGTTTGGCCTATATATCCAACTATCTTCAAAGTATAATGAGACGTTCCCGTTGATTCAATGAGGAACGTATTTTTAAATCAAAATACCAAATGGAATCTTTCAAATTTCTTCATTATGGCAACATTTATTGCATTATTAATATTTGTCTCTTGCTACAATAGCAAAGTATAGGGCTATGTCGTAAAAATCCACTTTAGTTGGCCGTTTCCCTCCTAGAATTTTGCTAATACACAACGGGACCAAAACACGAGGAACAATTCATTAAATTTAACAAAAGTTTACAGTACAAAGATCAAGTCGCGGAGGAAAGCCACTATTCTCCTTACATCGCAAATGAACACTTTGGGATTTTTTGGGGCTGTTCATGACAGGAAGAGTGCATTTGGTGAAAAAAAAATGTGAGTTGAAAAATATGTAGAAAAGCCACTGACGAGTTACGCAAATCCTTTTTACCGTACACAAAACATTTTGGTAATGTTGAAATGAATTAATGAGCAAACCATCATTATATCGCTTAAAGAATTTCCTGTGTCAGTCTCTTGTTATAGGTGCCTCAACCACTATGCAAATCATTCTTTGCAAGTTGAGACTATCAGTGATGTTTGTTCAAACTGCAGCGTCTGGAATGGGAATGAGTGCTAACAGATATCATCTCAAAGGCAGTTAATGCAGAGTCATAGAAATATAAATAAAATATGCTTTAATCTTCTTAGAAATGGAGTTTCCGTCTTTAATTCAAAATTATAGAGTAAATTTGGACGAAAAAATCGAGCGGAACGGAACAGATGCCATCAGCAGCCAGAGCAATACACCACGAACTTTGAAGATTAATTTTTAGCTGGGAGCAATAATTGTCTGTTATAATTATAAACTGATTCCGGAGATTTTATGACTGATGATGGTAGTGTTGATCTAAAACCGAAAACTATTTCGAAAGGCATGAAGCCTGTGGACGAATGCGGGGTTGATTTATATGTGAACATGGCAAATGGGATCCATTGATTCCAGTTGAGAGGATCTTATTTTAAACGCTCCAATGCACCGTTCGACTGTGGGTGGTAGGCCGAATTGTTGAAACATTTCACTCGTGAAATTTGAGCCCTGAACTGATGATTGTTTGCGGTATTCCCTATTTACATAGGAAGTTTTCTGAAAATGCTCTGACTACAATAGAGGTTTCTTGATACGGAATTAGTAACGCTAACGAAAATTTGCTTAATTCTTCATGCAGTCATGCAGCGTTAAAATATATTTATTTCCTTGGTGCGACTCTACTTACGGTCCAACTAGTGGTTATCTTCATTGGAACTTTGTTTGATTTACTAATTTTGTTAGTTTGGCATAAGGTACAATTTTCTTATAAATTTCAGAACTTTAAAAATTAATTTTAGATATGAATAGTACGATTTTATTCGCTTAATAGTACGAGGCACGCCTTGATGCCCGCCAAGTGGGGTACAATCAAATTCTTTAATCATACGTTCGATATCGGCTTGCGAGTTCAGCTGAATAATTTTTTGCTTAGGATCTATAGTGAGGTTATTTGATGTTGTAGTAACATTACCGTTTTCCAAAACATGCGTCGAAGTAGTTGGTACTAGATTGAGCTTTGAAACTGTTGTTAGTCGAAATATTATCTAATTTTGTACGTTCTTTTTCTGGAACGAATTGTTTTGACTGAGATCTGGTAACTGGAAGAATTTCGTTTACATTATGTGATTGAACAATTCTACTCAAAGAATCTGCGTTTTGGTTACTTTTACCAGGTTTATACATTACGTCATATTCTTATTCGTCTAGATCGGATTTTGGGTGTTTTGCGAACCATACTATAGAGGGCGATGATCAGTAATTATTCGGAATTTACGTCATATAGATATGGATGAAATGTTTTGACCCCCATACTCTGGCTAACAACTCCTTTTCTATTATTGAGTAGTTTCTTTCAGCAGAATTTAGGGACCTATAGGAGGTATTCCGTGATAAAATAGCCCCAAGTGTATAATCACTGGCATCAACAGTCACGTTAAAAGGCTGTGAAAAATCCGGATATATACGCATCTTCTGATTCCTTGGAATTGGAAATTTTTTTACAGAACTCGTAATTACATACCCAAGATAGCAAACTTCCTTTCTTAAAAAGTTACATTTACATAGAAGGTTGAAGCTTTAAGATGAATTTTCTTAGAAAATTCAAAACATCAACCAGTTTTCGATTGTGATCATCCAGATCATATCCATAAACTACGATATTTTGTAAATATACGAAACATCGGATTCCGTTTAAACCAGATAACACTCGATTCATAAGACGCTGGAATGTCGCTGGTGCCGCTTTAGCCCAAACGGCATCCTACAAAATTTAAAATGTCCAGATTGAATGCTAAATGCTATTTTGATTTTATCATCTGGAAGCAGTGGAACTTGGTGGTACCCGTTGGCCAGTTCTAAAGTAGAGAAATAGTGACCTATTTTTTTGCAGGTATTGCATATCACACCAACCGGCCGTACATTTAAAGGATGTTTTTGTGGAATAGAGCGGTTATATGCGTTAGAGTAGGTACCTGGCTGCGATTTGTTTATATTGGCTTGGTTTAGTGAATAGCAATTTCGACTTTTTTCGAACTGTCAGCTGAAATTGTTTTCCTGAAAAACTCACTTAAAGCTGTGGCAATTAGATTTTTGTTAGTACTACCATAACGAACATTTCTGTTGTAGATGCTGTATTCAAAAAATTCCAAAATTTTATTAGATTACTTAAGGCCAACTGGGTGCAACTGATGAAATAGTAATTTCTTTTAATGCCAGTTTTGGTTCTGTTGATAACCAATTGCAATTATATTTCTTACGGTTAATTACGAGTATCTTCCTACGATAACTTTCCTTTTTCATTAAACTAATAAACTAACTGGAGGTCGTTTTACTATTGTATTGGAAGTTGGAACTCATCACCAGCAGTTGACTTAACTTTTGGATACTTGTCCATATCAATCTGACTTAAGCCAGAAATAATTTCAGCGAAATATACGCTCAATTCGTATTTTAATACGAATTGAGTTGGAATTTTTTCCATATAAAGGTAAGCAAGCTGATCTGTAATGTTTCGACTAATTCAGAAATTACACCTTTTAAATCAGCTACCATTCTAGGATACGGAGTGAGATCTGTCTTGGAACGGAAACAAAATGTATTAGCTAAACGTCTAGAGGAATTCCCAAACCTGTTAAATCTAAGATCCATTTCTCTTCATTAATATCTTGTGTCCCCTAACTCTGGAGAAGTTTGTTTCTCCCGCGCTAGTAAAAGGAAATTTATGTAATTATACCAAGTACTGTGAAGTCAAACTGCAATCTATCGGGCAAAAACAAAACATATTAGTTCACTAAATATAATGTCCATAGGGTGCAACTGAATCTTACTTCACGCTTTACATTTCAACACTCCGCCTCGATCCTCTGAATCCCAATTTAATTAACAATTAATCAAATGATCGCAAATAATGAATTCAAAACCAATCCCAATTTCGTTCGCAATGTGTTTTGTGTAGCAGCTGGTAAACCGTCAGCTGCTCTTTGGTGTTAATGTACTTCACTTCGATATCTCCCCGAGCGATAATATTGCGCAGCAAATGATATCGAATATCAACGTGCTTGAATCTGTGAGATTCCTTTCCACTCGATGCGATGACGATGCCATCTTGGTTGTCCCCGCGCTTGACCGTTGGTTTACGGATGAATTCACCCTTCTGCCCCAACAATCCTCAAACGTATTCTGCCTCAGTCGACGATAATGCTATGGTCGTTTGCTTCTTTGTACGCCAGGAAATAGTAATGCCAAATACTAGAAATTCATAACCAGATATGGATTTACGATCAATGATATCACTAACCCAATCTGCATCCACATATCTGATCAACATTCGCCTCAAAATCGTAAAATGTTCATCAGTTGCACATGCCTAGAATTGACTAAAATATCCAATGACTGCACAGAGGTCGCGATGTCGTCGCTTCATGCATTAAACAGCCAATCAATTCACAGTCTTACGAAGCTTCAATTTACATTCGATTAGTATTGAGATCCCGTTACAATTTTCCATTTCCGAATTGACTTAACTGAATAGTGATGCCCAACAAGTGACGGATCTCACCAATGTCTTTCATTTCAAACCCCTTCGAAATGATCCTCTTCATTTCATCAATTTGCTTGACCGATTTCCCGAATAAAACATTGATCATATTTCGAACGCTAATCATAAAACGGTGAAACCTCTCGTTACATACGCGAGACGCTTGTTTTAGCCCATATAACGACTTTTCGAGTTTGCAAACAAGTTTTCCTTGTGCAAACCCATCCGGCTGTGGTCACTATTCTTGCCACAGGCGAATAAGTTTCAAAGAAGTCAAGCCCCGGATTTTGAGTAAAACCTCGCGCTACTAATCTTCGCCTTATAGCTGTTCGGCCGACCAAACTCATCACGTTTTCTTGAAAAAAAAAAAAAAAAAACATTTAGAACTGACAATCGAACGTCCAGGTGGTGGTTCAACCAGTTTCCACGGTTTATTTTTCTTGAGCGAGTCCATTTCTGCATTCACTGCCTTCATCCATTCATTAACATCATTTCGCCCTCGAATGCCCTCGAATGCCGAATGAGGAACATCGTCAACAAATGCTAATGCAATCAATGTAAAAACTGTTATGGCATCGTTGTAATTATCCTCTAAACGCTCTCGCGGTGGTCGCGATGATGATGCATTTGTCATCTGTCATATCGGAACCACGTTTCTCCGCCTCGTCGTCGCCGGCCAGTTCCTTTTCGACAGAAAGCCATTCATCGATCGTTTGCCGTACCTAGTAGTGTTGGATTGCGATTTGTGATATATGGTATGCTTTATGTGCATACGCATATATGCTGCATTTTCCAAAAGAGTTCGGTTCAATCTCTCTGCTATGCCGCTTTGCTCCGGATTGTATTCAACTTAAATACCTTTATCACGACACAATTTCTGGAACTGATGCCATGAGTATTCACCAATATTCTCGCATCTCAATATTGAAATTTTTCGGTCGAGCTGCGTGAAACCATATTGGAAAAATCACTCAAATATTCATTAACTGCGATTTGGTTTCCAACGTTACAATGTAAGATTTGCCATCTAGCGTAGGTGGTGTGATAGGTCCACATGCATCACTATGGATCAACTCGAGAATTTTTGATGATCGCGCTCCGCCATGGCTCCAAAATGGTTTTCGCGCCTACTTGCCGAGTGCGCAGAGCTCACACACTGCAGTCAAATTACCATTCAATTTTCCAATGCCGTCCACCATCGATGCTAATCGCCGTTCAAATGACCCAAACGCTTGTGCCACAATTCGATGTTTTGAATTGTTTTATTTTGTATTTCATGCAATTCACCAATTAATGCTTCATCGCTAGATTTGGTAGTTGTCACACTACACCCAATAGCCAATTTTTCACCTTGCCGGTTTTGTTGATTCTCGGTATTACAAACATCATTTAAAAAAACAAGTGATTGTAGATCGGCGATGACGAACGTACACACGGCCATCCATAAACATAACGTCAAAACCAGCATTCTCGAGTCGGCTCACGTAAAATAAATTACATTTCAAATTCTCCACAAACAAAACATCGTTGATTCTACATGGCCACTCTTTCACATTAACGACCGTCTTACCCCGAACAACACCAATTTTGGTTGCAAATATCGAAATTCCATTTATTGCAACACCAATCGAAATCGGTTTGTTTGAATTTTTTCATTCGCTGAAAAATGAAACATCATTTACCATATGATCACTAGCACCCGAATCAATGTACTAACGCATACACGTATTGCGTTTACACTTGAATACATAGCTACAACATCAGCCAAAAATATGCTTTCATCACTCGCAACATTCGCTTTCGTTTTTTTTTTCTGATATTGCTGTTTCGGTTGGTACTGCTGCTGTTGCTGTCCTTGTCGTTGTGTGCTGTCATTTCCGATGTCATGTTTCAATCTCGGAAGGAATTGGTCCCTAGGCCTTGATAAACCAAAAAAATATTTTTTATGTTTAACAGATCTGAGATAACACTTAAACAATTCTCAACTTTAGCAGGAAATATTCTATTGTTCTATACAATAAACAATAATCCAATTTTACCTTATGCGGTTTCTAAAAACTTTATGTATATTGAAAGGAAATGTATATAGAGGAAATCCTTCTTGTAAGAATTATTACGGTACACAAACAAGGAGCAACAAGTAGTTTGTGATGAAAATATTTCAGTTTATGGTATATATACCAACAGAAAGAAAAACTTTTTACTGTTTTAGGTACAAGAAAAAAGCAACAAAAAAAAAAAAAAATCTAAATCCAAACCGCACGAACAACTTAACTTCGTTCATATACTAAATAAATATATGAAGACGGGCAGATTTTATTATAACTCAAGATCGATTAATCGTTCGTGTTCATATATAAATAAAAATGTATAAATCTTAAGATAATTTATTATACAGTTTAGTAATTTATTTGGAAAAATTTCGAAAATAAATCTTTGTACTTAAATATAACATTAATCTATAATTTGAGATGAAAACCATAAATAATTTTTTTTTTTTTTGTGTTAATCGAATGTTTCGAGTTTTTTGCCATTATGGTTAAATATGGTGCGGTAGCCGATCAATCGATTAAATTTTGACTCCAAATTGGATAAACCCACGTATTATCTAAGTTGATTTTTAATCAAAAGTAAAATAATAAACTCAATTATCTAGAGATTCTGTTTTATGTAGGGCCCGCGAATTAATTTTCAAGAGAAAATTGCTTGAAACGATGTCATTGGATTCGTACACAAATTATTGATTTATATCCCTATAAATGTCACGCTTAATTTAAAATTTAACTTCTTTTGATGAATTGAGGTTTTCGTGTCTTTTGCCGTTGCGGTCTATAGCTGAACGCCAACATTAACTTAAAGCTGTTATCGTGATATGCTCAATATTACGACCGTATATAAATAGCAAATTTTGTACATAACGATCTAAACTAAAGTGTACATACATATTACTAATCCACAGATAATCCGCAAAATCATACAGATATGAGAAAAACATTGCTAATAGTTGTTGTTGTCAATAAAAAGCAAAATTGTTATTTTCAATCAAAACAGTTGTTGTTGTTGTTAAACAGGAGATTTTGTTTATTCAATTTGCCATTGATTTGAATTAGACAATATGCCTAGAGGGTTAGGAACATTGGAGTGGGTTTTTGTTGGTATCGGACAAGAGGGAACAGAAATCGATTTAGTAAATAAATATAAGATTTCAAAGAATGAAATTTAGCAATAAAAACAAACAATTGATATTCCGCAATTGGCAATTTGGCCATTCTACATATTAATAGGATTGTTCTCATCGTAATTTATGAAATGTTGTGCCACAGTTTCATTATAAGGTATATTATAGTCGTAATCCGAATTGGTTTTCTTTCATAGTAATAAAAAAATGTTTAATACTTTCAACTCTTTTAAAATGAATTCAATAGTAAGGATTTCTGGGGCTCCACTGCATATTCTACTTCGGATCTTACAAAGGCCATCGTGGGCCAAAACATTGAGTTCGCCTTCCCTAGATCTTAGGATTACCAGTGTTATGCCTCGTAGTCTACATGAAGTAATTAATCAAGTTTACTCGTGTAGACAACGTATGTAGACAATTGAAAAAAATGGCGTAGATAATGTAAACAATGCCGACAATGTAGACAACGCGTCGACATCTTTTAGTTTTAAAAATAATTACTTGTTTTATTCGGAAGAAATTGAGCAGATTGACACGAAAAATATCAGTAGGCAAAAGCAAGTAAGCGATGTTAAGGTAGTTTAAATTTACATAATGATGTATGGCGCAAAATGCCAGATTTCATCCTTTTGCTATTGTAAATTCAGAGAGATTTTGGGATACTCTACACGAGGTTTTTCTCGGGAATGGAAACTGTAGACTAGCATTGGAAGCCTTGTACAAGTTTAGTAGCAAATTGTATGAGTGCCAATTTACATTAAACAGGGAAAAACCTAAAGAATTCATCGCGGCAAAGAGGGATTTGTAGGCGGTGAAAACTATCTGAGAGATCAGCTTCTAACTAATTTTAAACCAAATTTGACAGCTACTAATATATTTTGGCAAAACAATAATTGTATTTTTTGGTGACATCCTACCCACCGAATTGCAAATTCAAAACTATGTCTCAAATAAGTGCAATTCAATGAAAGAAAAGTGCATAAGAATTATTAAAGCAACAGCAGTAATCCACCAAAGAAGGCTGTACATAAGCAACCAAATGCATCCTCAGCAACAACAGTAAAATGAAAATCTTTATTATCCGTTCATGGTAAACACAGTTGCAGACCAAAACCGTTTATATCATCAGTGCGACTTGGATTATCAGTTTGATTGTGATTTATTGAATTCTATGGGTATATGAGGCTGATAAGTTCATTAAATGGCAACAGAGCTTACCGAAATACATTTTGAGCAAAAAATTGATTCATGTATTTGACATTGCTGTTCTATACCTATTTATATAGCTTGGGCGGATTAGACCATATATTATGCTCTAGATGGCATAAAATGCATCACACATTCTACATCAGTTAAATTTTAAACATATCTGAAGTTATTATTCGCCTTAGGAGAATTTCATTTACTCGTGTCATATCTTTAACTTGGCACAATTTGATCTTTCATGAAAGCAAGCGGACTAGAGCAATTATGGGCAAAACCTTATAGAAATTCAACAGTCAAACGTGTGATAAGTGGGCATGCTTGAGCGTATGATAGGTGGATAATTTAATACGTGAGACGCGTGCAAAAGGTCCAATTTTAAAAATCGACTTTTTTGCAGTTATTCTTACGAAAAATGGAAAACACGTTTTATAGTTTTTATGCTGGCAAATGGGAAACCGTTAAATTTGTTTGTTCAAATAACCACCTTTGGAATAAATATCACGGAAAGGTCGAAACAAAATTACTTGATCAAATGGATGGTTTGATCAGAAAGTGTAAAAATCCAGCTGTTACAAAGTTTGTTTTTATTGTGTTGGTATACCTGTGCCAGCGGTACCTTAACATTTGTAGCCATATTGGATTGTTAGTTTATTGTTGGCTTTCGAAGAGGTTAAACAGTTTTCGGTGTGCTCGGCAATTTGGGTTTTTGGAACGGGAAGAAGATGGGAGTGTAAGGTGAATAGGGAGCTTGAGGGATCACAAACGATGTCGTTTTTAAGCCAAAATCTGATAGTTGAATCCTGATAGTGATTCGGTAATTGTCCATAACCATGTTGGTCACTTTTTCGAGGATGCCGCCGGTTGGTACTGTGCTCAGGAATCCAACGAGCAAGTCATGTATTTAACGTCTTCATGGTTGTCTTTGAAACGCTTATACCACTGGTAGATACGATTTGTTCATAGAAGACTCGTAAAATTATTGAACATTTTCAATACAGCCGTGCACTTCAATCCGGTTTTAAAGCAAAGTACAATACAAATTCTAGGAGGGAGAGCAATAAGTCCAGATAGTATGTATCACGTACCGGCTGTCAGTATTGTCAGGTTCATAAAGAACCTGAATATTGACTGGACGGGTAATTAAGCAGGGTCCAGCACAATAGATCGTTTAGGTCGCAGTGCGAGGTGGCTGGCGAGGTGGCAACTATGAGTACCTTACAACTTTTTATAACCTCTGTAACTCGGTAAATGAAAAAAAATATCTGCATATACTATATATCCATGGTCTAATGGGTAATCTTTGAGGAACACTCTACGATAACTTTGGATTTCTTATTTTCAATTAATACTGCTTACGGTTTATTAAACAATAGGTGAACCATTTTATAAATTTGAAAGCAAGTCCATTTGATTCAAGACTACTATATCAATGACCTTTCGATGACAAATAGAATAAAATCCTTTACTGAAGTATGTTTTAACTAGATCCATCTGATAGTGCTTCTCTATTTTACTCTCAACCTAACTTTAAGGGTTTGGGAAATGTTGTTGGCAAATTAAAAAATTCAACCGAGGTTTCTACTGAATTTTTAGTGCTAATATTAGGATAAAATTAATTTACATGGACATCTATACGTATGTGACATTTAACGTTTCAATGTATGTTAAGAATAAATTTGCTTTGGAAAACTGCATATTGATACGGTGTAATTTGCCAAAGTAAAGTATTTAGTTTTTATTATTACAAATAACCCCAATCAGTTAGCCCTTCTGTTGTGGCGCTTAGAGTTAGAGTGTTAATTTGGTTATATTTGCCTTAACGAAAGTTTTGCTTGTCTTCCGTGATCTGAGGCTCAACTTCAAAAGCATTGTGAAAATCGACAAAAGAAACAGCCAGATACTTTTTGCATAAAAATAAGATATCTTCTTTATCCAAAAATTATGAATTTTAGTTCATAAAATTCGTGGTCCTCTTCAGTCTCCGACTCTGGCGAAGCTAAGAATAAGCCAGGCCTGTAATGCTTGTATTATAATTTTATCCATGAAATATTTAAAGATTTGTCGGATAAATTATTTCCCTCAACAATTTTTTTTACAGAGTGGTGTTTTTTTCCACATTCCACTTCGACTTCAAGATTTAAATCTTTTAAAAGTTTCGAAATTTTTTGTTGCTGACAAACTGCAAAACTTTTGCAAATATTTTTAAAATTTCTTTGATTTTTATTCATATTTTTAAAATACTGGTGAAAAGACTCATATCGAAGGGACGAAAAGTGTGCTAGAGGACCCATTTTTAGTATTATACTATAGGGTAATGCATTGAGAAATTATGTTTAGGCAACAAATCTACTTTTCGTAAATTATTTACTGATAGAATGTTGAGAGTTTTCGCAAAAAACTATATGCAATATTTTGAGAAGCGTAGTTATTATACACCATTTCGGGAGCACGTTTTCAAAATTGGTATCGCCAAAAATTAAAGGTAACAAATGATTTTATTCGGTCGTTTATTTGGTCATAAGTCAAATATTTTCTTTGTACTACATAGTTTCAAAAATGCTTAATGCTAAAAGGAGCAATGCCTTCCATAATATCATGCATAGAATCTACTGTTCTATTCTGGCAAACATCAAAATTATCTAAATTATTTAATATACAGACTAATGTGACACCCTTTGATTGAGCCAAATCATCAGTATAGGTCTTTGCAAGTGTTATAATATCTTCGATTTTACGAAGTTTATGTTTATCTTCACGATCACAATCTTTTTTTTTTTTTTTTAACTTTTATTTATTTGGCATAATTTAATACAAAGGGTAAATTACCTCCTTGGCTTTACTTCAAATAGGATTTTATTTGTTTCTTTAAGTTATAAAATGTGTGAGGGACATCGTAATACAATTTAAATAGAATATTTAGTCTAGTAGTTTGCCATCTTATTCTACCTTAACCTAAATACTTAAACTAATCAAATTAATTCGTTATTAACATTATATGTCAGATGGCAATAATACTTTTGTCTAGCTTCAGAAATTAAATCTTCTATAAATCTCATATCGGTTTCACGATGAACTCTTATCGTTCTATATCGAATAGGAACTTTTAGAATCAATTTCAGAAATTTGTTTTGAAGAATCTGAATTTTATTTCTATTTGTGTCTTTTGCGTTGGACCATATGGGTGAACCATATAGAATAACGCTCAAAACCATTACTTTATATAGTAGTATTTTATTCCTGAAGCTAAGTTGACTATTCTTATTTAGAAATGGATATAGGACTTTTAACAATTTTTCACATTTTTCTTTAATATGGTTCAGATGGTGCCCGAAGGTCAACTTTGGATCAAGAATTAGGCCTAGATAGCGTACTTCCGATTTCCATTGAAGTTGAGCACCATTCAGAACTAAAGGTAGCTGCGGAATTTCTGGTGCACAACATCTTGTAAAGTAAATGCTTTCACATTTACTAGTATTTATCTTTAGTTTCCAATTTGTGAAATAAGAGTTAAGTGCATTTAGATAACCACTAAGTTTGGATATTATGTTATTGGCGAGAACATTGGAGTAGTATATCGCAGTATCATCAGCAAATAAAGCTAATTGGCAGTTTTCAAATCTAGGAATATCATTAATAAATATGTTAAATAACAGAGGAGCTAATACGGAACCTTGCGGGAGACCAGCAGGAATATTCATTAGACTGGATTTTTCATTATATATTTGTACATAAAACTTCCTGTTCTTTAAATAGGAATCTATAACTTTAATTAGGTATTTCGGAAAATTGCACGTTATCATTTTGTGGATAAGACCGTTGATCCATACTGTATCAAAAGCTCGATAGAAGTCTAACAATGCCAGCCCTGTGGATTTTTTATTGATATGATTTTCCCTTACGTATTGTACTATTCTGTACAGTTGATGTACCGCAGAATGCCCAGATCTGAAACCTAATTGCTGATTTATAAAGAATTCGTTATCTTCCATGAATGATTGTAATCGAATTTTGATAAGTTTCGCAAAAACCTTGCTTATAGAGCTTAGAAGGCTTATAGGCCTATAATGTTCAGGATTATTGAATTCCTTATTGGGTTTGAGAATTGGAGTAACTTTTGCTATTTTCCAGGAATTTGGGAAAGAACACAATTTTAAACAACTATTAAAAATTAGCAGGAGAGTTTTAACACCAAAGTCTGGCAACTGTTTTAACAAAATGTTAAGAATATCATCCATCCCAGATGCTTTATACGGTCGTAGGGTTTTAATAATATCACATACCTCTTCTAAACGAATTTCTTCAAATTCTTGTGGATGATAGTTAGTTAATAATTGTTGGCAGCTAATATTGACATCACATTCATGAATGGGCCCATAATTATGAGTGGATTGATAAACAAAATGAAAGGTATTTGCGAGCGCTGTACACTTTTGTGAGTTTAACAATAGTTTTACTGTGGTTTCACCTTCCTGAATTTTCAGTGGCGGTATTGGTCTTCTTTTCGTTTTAACAAACTTAGCAGTATTCCAATATTTTTTTGGATCCCTTTTCAAGGTCCATAAGCTGGACTTGCCAGGATTTGTTCAGTAAGTCTAAGATCTTATGTTTTATTGCTCTGGTTAGCATGTTAACAAAGCTTTTAACAGTTCTACTTCTGGTCCTAAGCCATGTGCGCCTTAAACAATTTCTGAGCTTGATTTGAGCCAGTATATCTTCTGTTAGTCAATGGGTTGACAAGAATTGAGTTGTCTCTAGCATTTTTAATGGACTCTAAAAATAAATCGATCATCGAGTCATTTTCAGGAGAAGTGTTCAAGGAATTTGTTTGATCAAAACAATTTAGTGACCCCTCAATATGCTGTTTGTATTTAGTCCAATCACCGGAGTAATTAAATCGGTAGTTAATTGGGTTTTTATAAGCTAGACTGAAATTGTAAGCACATACGATTGGGAGGTGGTCTGATGCCAGTTCAGGTAGACTTTTAATTTTCATTATATGTTCTGGTTGGTTTATTAAGAAGAAATCAATAATACTAGGAGTAGAATTGGGTCTAACAAAGGTCGGATCCAATGGTGCCACGATAGAGCAATTTTGAGAGCTACTTATGTGATTATGAAGATTCCGACCACCTTCATTAGACCTGACACAGTTCCACATGGGATGTCGGCAATTAAAATCGCCCCCTAAAATGTAGTTTGTTTGATTTTGAGTCAATTTTTGTATTTCGCTTTTAAAAGTGGGTCTATTTGTTTTTGGACAATAGCATGCGGTAATTCGAACGGAAGTTCCATTTACATGTTTAACTTATATCGCGAGATTTTCAATAGTTGAAAGATTTTGATCCGGTTCTATAGAAAGTGTAATCTGGAAAAGAACAGTTTAAGTGTGGTCAATAACATAATATCTATATTATACTTTGTCAAAAAATGTTTTAACTCAAGTTTTTTAGGTCGAACGCTTTGTGCATTCCATGTGGCAATTATTAATGATTTATCTAAATGCATATTTTAAAGCTATTTCGGTTATTCTAATAAATTGTTCTTCTCTAGAGTTGCAATTTTTAATTCCATTCACTATTTCTTTTAAAATTGTTGAGTTCGTTCGCACTAAACAAAATATTCGGGTTAGCTGAGCCTTCAGTTAAAAGGGCAGAAGCATAAGTAGTGTTTGAATTATTAATAGAGTTAGTATAGTTAGAATTTGGTATTACCTCTTTTGTTAAACCAGGGAAGTTATCTCTATCTAAGTTAAAACTATTTGAAGGTGATGTTGTTTTATGAGATTTTTGCATTTGATTCCGCCTTGCTTGTTGTTTTCGAATTTAAAGATACTCCTCACGTTTGGGACACATGATCGAGTTTGCCGGATGATTATCCTGGCAGTTGGTACAAGTATGTTTATTCGTATTATTTTTTAATAGACAATCATATTCCTTATGAATGTTGGCGCAGTAATTGCACATTTTCTAGTCATGTGACAGTTTGCTTCAGCATGATTATAACGGAAACATCGTCTGCATTAGGTGACCCTACCCGCCGTCTGTTTTGCAACATCCTATCGCACTACAGTATGAGCAACGTATTTGTGGTTTCTCAATTGGTTAAGGTTGTATTCCCCTTTTTTAAATGATACAAAGTATAGCGTGGCACCTTATTTTGAAATTGTTTTATGTATTTTAGTGGGTTTGAAATTTATATCCGATAAACAATTCAAAAATTCGTTGTCTTCCATAGTGTAAAGGCCATATAATATGAATGTACTCAATTTAAGGTTGTCCATCGTAAATGAATAAAATTCGGTTTTGTTTTCGGCAAGCTATTGAAGTCAACGAGTTTTTCAACAGTTTAATCCCGTTACTTTCCATATATTTATGGATTAAAGCTGAATTCTCAGGCGTCATTATAGGTGGTAACTTAGTCGGTTTGGGCTTAGAAACCTTTGTTTTTATTTGAGATTCACTCATTGTGTTAAATATCTCAAAACGTTGACTAGTAGGAACATTATATACACTTCCATTATTATTTAATAATTTTTTATGATAAGGTGCACCAATAGGTTCAGATTGTCTATCCACAGACCCATCCCTATTCAGTCCCATAATGGGGAACCGATCACGCACTTCACTAATTTTCACTTATATAGTGTATTAAAATATTAAATGTAATTTGTAGAACAAATCAAATAATACATTTTGTATCACAATAGGATTTAATTTTTATTAGACTTCATTGTTCGAGAGGTAAACATAAACTGACATATTCACAATCGAGTCTTGAATTATACCATTAGTTTCGAGTACCTTTAAATCGTTAAAAATTGGTTTTAGTATTATGTTATAAGATCCTATTTTATCTATATGCTTCTGCGACTACCTAACGGGTTAGTCACTTCAAAATTATCGTAAAATAGTTGAACTTGGATATAGTTTGGATTTCTTAGATAAAATTCATTTGAATAGTGAACACTTCCACAGCAAAAATTTCTCAAAATTTCGTCTGAACACTACTGATCATTTTCGAAGTATTTTTGAGAAAAGTATTTATTTTCAAATAAAACAGAAATAGTTTGTAAAATAAAAATCTATTGAAACGAATTTTGAAGTACACATTTCTTTAGTTTTTTGGTGAATTTACAGTATTTCTGATCCCATCTTAGACTGACTGATAGCAATGCTTTTTGGACATACATAAAATTGGTTTATTTCAAAATTATTTTCTCTATTGAATTTGGAGGTAAATTTTGAAATTTTATTCCATAAAGAAAAAACTTGGCTTCAATGCTACTCCTAAACAGCTTACAATTATCTGAAGTGGCAGTGCTATATTTCTGATCAAGACTCATGAAATTTGTTGAAATACTGCCTATTCATTTATTTGGCCCATCGCATTTAACTCTTTAACGAAATCGTCTATTTCGAAATAATTAATTTCATTAAGTACCGATGCCCTTTCGTATTGCATAGGTGCTAATGAATGGTGCATTTGAGAATTATTTGTTCGACCTGGCGGAGAGAGTTTTGTTAAATTTGGTACTTTAACAGCGTCTTCTGAATTTTTTATAAAATAGTGGCATATTTTGTTACATTTAATAGAATGTTTCTTTAATCCAGAGAATGTATTAAAAAGGTGGTCACAGGAACTGGAAGCTAACCATTTTAATTTTAAAAATTTTTAATCCAATATATAAAGTGGTCTATTTTTAAATGCTTAATGATAAGTGATATTTTTGTTGATTTTTAATTTTATTAAATAAAACAGTAGAAAGAATGTTTCGTAAGGCAAATTAAGTGATTAATTTATATTAAAGTATAGTGGTTATCCAAAACGACAAAAAACTGATTTATAGTAGCCTTTGACGCACCAACGGCTATAACATAAGGTGATTTTTCATTAGTCAATCTCACCTAAAATGTTACGATACATCGCCCGCTTCATGACAATAGCTCCTATGTGAAAAAATGCTAGTTTTCAGTAGACACAAAAAACCGTTAATGTAAGAGTTCATTCGAAATTAATTAATGCCAATTTATTTTAATTAATCTCTTACAGTTTCTTGGTAATTGTTTTTCTCAATCATGTGATTAATTAATTAATTAATGCACATAGGATAATTTGACTTAAATTTAAAGTGCAATTAGGAGCAATTGTTAGATTATTCGAATAAGTGGTAAGACTATTGATTTCATTTAATTTATTGAAATTAATTTTATTTGTGTTATTCATACATAAAAAATTCATTTCCTCTAATAGAAAAATATAGCAAAAGTTAAAGGCACTTATTTCTCTTATTCATAGTGTTTATCATACACATTAAAAAATCACCTGAATAGATTAACATGTCCAGTGATGTTTAAACATTTCATTTAAAATAAAAAACTTAACAGTTAAACAATTCACTAAATTATAATATCACACTTTGACAATTTAAACTAATAAATTTATATATAGTAGAATCAGTCTCAGGACTTTAATCACAGCTTAATTTTAAACCTAATCCATGAATTGCAAATTATCTTAGAATGAGTGAACGAGTGGCAGTCAGATGGGATTACAGATTTCAGCTGTTGTAAGTGATCATACTTGCTTTTACTAATTTTGCACACTAAGTTAAATAAAGGCGGGTACTGAGTGACGGTTTCAATTACTTTCATCATCCATGGTAAATCAGTCCAATTGTAATACAAATTTAATTTAAATGTTATTTTTCCATCAAAATAACGCAACGCTATAATATCGGTTACTACAGGATCGCATACTTTTCTACTTGGTCTTGTTGACAAATACCGCAGGTACTCAGGTTAACGCATAATTTCGAAAAAAAAAAAAAATGAGTGGGGTAGTGGTTCCGCATCATACGGTTCCGGTTTAATGCGCGCAGTCTTGGTAATAGTGACTAGTTGCTAGCAGTGTTGTTCACGTAAATTACATTGCGTAATTTACACTATTATTTACGTGTAAATAATTGTATTTTTTACCTGAAATTTTTTACGTTACAAAGTAAGAAATTGTAAATAATTAGCGACATCTGTGCGAAATGTGACATTTAAATGAAAAGAGCAGAATTAAAAAATTGTATGTCGATATTACAACCATTTCACAGCTCTATCTATTGAAATTAATTTGAATGTAGATTTTACTATGTGTTTTAAATAAAATGTTTAAAATATGCTGATCAAACGAAATTTATTCTGTTTTTTATGTACTAAAATTGTATCTATTCGAAAATGTTATTAAACAAATTATTTCTCTATTTACATAAATGAATCAAATAATTATAATTTATTCTGCGCCATCTCACACGTAGGTACCATACTATTTGATTTATAAAATTTGACTGTGTATGTTTTACTTTTAACTTTCACCACCGCAATTATATGTTAGATTGTCAAAAACAAAATTATTTTGTAAAATATTAAAACTATCTATCTATAGCATTCACAGTTGGTATTAATTACGGCAACTACTCCAAGTCCAAGCGAGCTTGCCAGAAGTAATCGATTCCTAATGCCTATAAATATATGGCCACCATTTTGCAATTGGTATTCTAACAGTTACGTTCTCGAAAACGATAAGTAATTTAATTGGATCACGCATCATTCTTTATCAAGGCTCAACTTTGATACAATAATATCATGACAGGGGCAGCGAAATGCAATCATAACTGTGGTAACCAGTTGGTTTTTGGTACGGTTCTTTGAAAGCAATCGCACAAATTAATTCGGTCACAAATAGCGTGTACCGAATTTCAATATTATAACGTATCCCGTTGTATAAGAAAAGTTGTAGAAGAAACGTTTATTTTGTCATACTAAACACTACGGGAATATATAGCCAGCCGTATAATCGGAACGGGATATGCTATAATATTGAAATTCGGTACACGTTATTTGTGAGCCAATATAAACCTGCATAATAAATTTCACTTTAATCGGTTAAGAAACATGGGAGTTGTAGAATAAACGTTTATTTTCTCATACTAAACACTACGGGAATATACAGCCAACCGTAAAATCGGAACGGGATACGTTATAATATTGAAATTCGGTGCACGCTATTTGTGGATTTTTTTTGGGAGAATGATCCTTCCGATTTAAATTCTCTTTCGGTACAAAATTTTTATTCATATACAATAGGTAATTCCAGTTCCAATCAAAATCACTTCCATCCATATTATCACTGCTACATCGTTTCTTATTTACTGTCACTGTCAGAGTATCAGTAATAATGATTATGTATTTTATGCAGTTTAATGATTCTATGAAATCATTTATCCGGTCGAATCAAGCAAAAATGCACGAAACAATTGCGATCGTACAATTGCACAAGATCGTTATGTCATGCGGCCGACATAATATAATTCCCGTATTTCTGTGAAATAATTTACATTATCCGAAATACTTTTGAGCGGAAGCGGGCGAATTTCTGTCAATATACACAAAAATTGCGGCGGGTTTAGTAAACAGCAATTGCACTCTTAAAAATATTTTTTGATTTATTTGCTAAAACTAACCACAGATGGCATTGCGATAAATTCTAGCGTGAATATATACCTACCTACTACAAAAATTATTATCTGGTAAAGCATAATTAACTAATCAAATCATTATTCAATGATTTTATGTGCACATTTCTATTAAAGGAATCATATTTTTGATTTGAAAAATGATAAAAGTGGAATTGTACACGAATCTGCCCAACAGTGGTGAAATTAGTTTAATCAATATGACTGATTATTCATGTTGGTTTGTTGAACATACTATATGCAATATTCATTATGATAATTTAATTAATTAAAAATTATAAATTTTGCAATGTTATTTTATTTTGATTATAATTTTCGTTAAAATCGATTGAAAATTTTTAGAGAGGTTTGAGTATGTGAGTGGTATTAGTATTTCTTAATTCTTTTAGATGGCATCACTTTTAATATTTTTTACATTTATTACAATATTTTACATTAATTACAATTTTTACCGTATTTTTCAATTTTTTACGTAATGTATGTAAAAAATTATTTTTTACGCGTAATTGCACAACACTGGTTGCTAGGAAGATGTATTTCTTTATTTTTTAATTTATGTTCAATTTTGCTATGCACACTATCATATTATGTGGCTTGTTTGGCATATATTGACGAAACCGCGATTTCATTTTAGTACCACACATTTGTTCAATCACGCATAGTCGCGCATTTTTTGGAATTGAATTAAACCTGCGATTCAAATGATTAACAACTGGTCTAATTTTAAATAGCGGGTCGTAGCCGTCTTCGCCCTTTTTCTTTCTAAGAATGATGTTGTTGAAACTAAGAGAGCGCCGTATTTCGTAAAATCGCTTTGACGTCATTGTATTCCTTATTGCCTCGAAAGAATGAATGTTGCCCCCAGTAACGCTCCAGACTTGGATAACGCTAAATAGACATATATACCAAAATTCCGATATATTTTTTAATGTCAACATAATTTACAGAAAATCTGGTTTGAATGTCCTGTTGGAGAGAATTCAAGTTGGTTTCTTCTGCTCATCATTAAAAAAATAATTAAAACAGGAATTAGGCATCTTGAGATTGTTAAAACTCTCTGGAAGTTTCGAGTCAACCCTGAACACAATTTCGTTTCGATGAAGAACAAGATTTGTTTTTCTCCAAGTTATCTTTGAAAATTCAGTTTGCAGCACTATCATCAAACCCACCATTATTTGGTTGCAACCTAGGACCGCATTCTTCAAACACAGGTAAAGGAGAACGAGGCCGCTTTGCAGGTTTCTTCTGGAGCTTCGATAGCGGTTGTTCTTGTGGCTGTTGTTTTATGTGTGATTGCATCGACGAGGTCTCTGGCTGTGGCTCAACTTCTGGTGGTTGTATATGTTGTTTTGTTGTTGATGTCTGTGATAAAAATTTAACGGGAGGTAAATCTAGGCTCGTACTTATGTTATTGGTAAAAATTCCAGCTGAAGTGTTTCTCTCTGACTGGGCCATCGGAAGGTCCACTTCTTGATAATCTTCAACTGATAAACTAAAATCAGAATCAGCAATTGAATCATTGCCCCCATCATCCGCTTCACTGTCGTTTGTTGCACTGCTTATAGAATTTCACCTATCCTGAATTTCCTCATCAGTCATAGAGCTAGGGTTATACGGTTGACGAAAACCTGTTGGGCGTACCTTAACCTTTTTCTGTTTCGTGGTATTTCTGAAACCAACAGTCCAATTCAGTTGACAAAATAGCGAAAACTAAAGCAAAACAACCAAAGGTAGACCCAATCCACTTATTTTCAAACATAACCAAACACGTATATATAAAAAAAATCGATCAATCGGCAAGTCCGCCTTTGGACGGTGTTTACATAATAGGGCACAGAGGCATGCTAATATTTTTAAATCAATAAACAAACTTCACTATCACAAAATATGCAAATTTTCCAACTTACCAATAAATTTTTGAACAAAATCAAACAACTCTAAATATTTTTTTTTTATTTTTTAAAATTCTAATGCACAGAAAATAATTTTGTAATAAATTTGACATGAAAATTCGACTTCTACTGTGTGAATAATACAAAAGATAACCGTTACAATATACACAACTAAACTATAGTATAGAAAACTTATAACAAGTATCATTACTATTCAAGTATCTAACTATTTATTTTTGTTGTTTTTTTGTACCCCGTCTAAAGGCAGGACTGCCTGTTAGAGGGTTAAAGATGAGATAAATGATTTAGCTTTGGATGGAGTTGATCAATAACATTTGTCAGCCTAGGCGTCTTGATGTAATTTCGGAACATGAGAAATGCAGGTGGCCCCAATTTGTGTCACAAATTACATTTCGTTGTGTGATAGCCCATTTCTACAGTATAGGTACTTAGGATAAAGAGTGTGGAGTTTACAAAGCATAGAAAGAACAAATAAAAAATTATGCAGATTGGTACCAAAAAATCCGGTTATATATTGGTAAGTGAACGCCATTTTCGAAAGCTGGGGCGGGATCGTAACAGATATGTCTATAGCGATTATCATTTTTCGACAATTATAAATCCGAGCGGTAGAAAGGTGATGTTAGGGAGCAAATTTTAGCAAATTTGTCTTTCACAGCATTGGGGCTTTTACTTCGCCCAATATGTTTGTTGCTTAAGCCAAATTACAAGCATAAAGGCACTGCCTTATTCCTATATCCTAGCCAAAGGCTACTGTTCCATGAATACAAAACATGCTTTGCATGCATACTGAAAATCTAAAACGTTTCTTTGTTTAATTCCCCATCAACTGTTTGATTGAATCCTAACTAATCGGCTATCAGTCTCAATGTTCTTTTGTCTTTCTCTTCTTCTAATTTAAATTATAATAATTCCCAACAACTTCCAGGCAACATACAGTTCTCTTTCGCATTTTCATACAGCAAAAACTTCTATTTCCTGCTTAAGCGTGAGTATTATATGAGAGGTAGTTGTTTTAGCAATATTAAGAGGACAAAATATATATTTGATTCAATATAAAATGAACGAATCAATGTTTTAAATTATTACTAATTAAGTGATATACGCGCAACTCAACCTACTTTGCAAAAACGATTCGAATATACCCAAAAAACTCCGAACCAATCCAACTTCTCCTTATCGAAAAAAGTGAATAATCTCAAAAATTAATAAAATCGCAAACAATTTCAATATACATAATTGTTCAATTGTTAGCTTAAAAATCTAGAAGATCCCATAAATTTTTTTAATTCTGCAGCATCACGCAACTATAGAATTATAGAACAATCTCAATATCAATCGAATAAACTTAGAATCGTTTATGATAATCTTGAAAATATTCAATAAAATGTTAATAACTTTGAATAAATCGAAAAAACGTGGTTTCTGTAACCAGTGTATGAATTTCGAGATTTTTTTTTTTGGAAATTTGTCAAAACTATTTCCAGTTTTCGTATAATCTTACATAATGCGATTATTCGGAAAAGCGACTTCATTAATTGCGAGGTTATAAAAATGAGACAGAGGTAAAACTCTAGCAGATGAAATTGATATGTGGATGGATTACGATAACTATATATATAACTTGCCATCAATTTGAAGTGCAGCGGGCTTCAGTATAATTTTACTTCCAAACTAAATTTACTAACAAACCGTTTAGATACACATATATCGGTTAAGTGGACTATTTCAAATTTTCAAATAACTCGTCTTTACTACATAGTGGAACCCCCGAAACCTTGAGTGATTTCGTGAAGTTCAAGGAATTGCAGTGAGTTTATGGCTAGGTGAACGATATTTGCAACCGTTACTGGTTCAGAAGTGACTTATAGCTCATCACGGAGAAATTACTAGCAGGGCTCCACTGTCTCATATACACCAAAATTGAGCGAACGCGGTCAAAATCATCCAATAAACGATCACTACTTCTCATACTATAATGTATGTCCAAAATTTGGAAAATCCGTGACATCATTTACGGTATTCCCAAGCTCAATATAATAAGAAATTATTGTAAAATGTAAATGGTTGGATTGATGCGATATATAAAGATATTTTTATAGGCTGACGCTTTGTGGAAAAAGTACTGTCCGAGGATATATTTTACTTTTTATTTATCATTTAAAATTAAATGTTTGCCTTTACTAAAGTTATAAAGAAACCTTCCCTCATTTTGACTTTATAACTTTTAACCTTACTCGTTAGGCTTTTTTTCTCTGCCGTTTCTTCCTAAATCGAATCTTCGGTGTCATATATTTGCTTTTCGTTCAATCTTCCACAGTAAGAGATTCGTTAAACGGTTAACCCCCCTTTAATCGATTTTGTTCCGACATTATCGAATTACGATTTAAGATTTACTTTCAATTATCCTCCAACCGAATCCTATCGACTGCAGCAGAGTTTTTTTTGGCAGTATAAAAGACACGACTATTCCTATAAGCATATCTTCACTCTTCTGTTAAACCTGTTCTGACAAATGATCTCTTGACATCCAACAATAATAGGTATCAGTGAATTCATTATCTTTTGTCATCCTGCTTCAAAGGAGCTTGCATATTTTAGTAGTTTACTCTGCATCATTAATTGTGGCTCAATTGGTTTTCAAATAGACGGACTAGTCACCTGAATGGGGTGATCATATTTACGGAAATCGATCTCTACAAGATGAATCTGATGTTTGATAGGCATCCATGAACATCTAACGTTACAGACCCAAAATTTTAACTATGATTTTAGGTTCCCAGTTGAATGATGCGTTGAATGAACGAATTATTTAGAAAGATTGTACCTTTTACTGGTGTGACGAATGGGTTCTTGGTTCAAACTGTAGTACCTAACTCGACTACTGACCCTACATCGGCTAATCTTTATAAATTCTGATGAACTAAACGGTAGGTCATTGCCTGTTACTAGCTCAAGCGGACAACTAAACGTTGCAAATATTTGCTGAAGCTGAAGGATTATAACATCCGCTATTGTTCCATGTATTATTTAGACTTTAATATACTTCGATGTTGACTCAATTACTAAAATGAAAATAATCTTTGGGCTTTTGAAATCAGCTATGTTTGCGTTTAGATATTTTTGGCAAATCAAAATGTTTGGTCAACCTTCTCCATTTCTTCTTCGATATTTGGCCACCGCCATACAGATCTTGCCAACGATTTCAATCATTGCATCCACCATTAGACAACACTCTGGATGGTGAGCATGGTGAGCATGCTTGTGCGAACGAAATTTAGTCTCATTTCCGGATCAATGACCGATTAGGTCATCCCCTGTTCATATCTAATAAAATCTTTAATAACAAGATATCCTATTTTGTAAAGCGTGCTGCATCATCAATGATCATCGGCTTCCGAAAACTCATAAACTAATTTTATATATACTTCACAATGTCTTGTCCTTTCCGAAACTTAATTGTGTAATCATATAAAGGCTATATAATGGCCCATTGCTAAAGGTTGTTAGCAGAGCAGCAGTAATTTTATCAATCAGTAACATCAAAGGGTGGTTATCTGACACTAGAACAAAAGAATGACCGAACATTTATGGAACTTGTTCACTCAGCCATCTTTTCCTGATCTTGATAAACCTGCTCGCAGAATCGAACATCAATAGTCCGTCCCCTTCCTCAGTTACTTATCTAAGAACGGCGTCAGGCAAAGAACTTACGTCACATACGATGTTTATGGCTCATCGCTTAGGTCATAATGGATTAAAAGGTCGCACTCAGCCTCTTTTTGCGTCTTCTAAAGGCATCGGTACATCTTCTAGCATAATATTTTGAGGTATTGGGACCTGGTAATGTAAACGTTATACTTAGCAAGCTGTTGAAATACTGCTTTCACATTCAGCAGACAGCTTTTTTGATCTGCTCCAACAGTCAAAACATCATTGAGATAGCAAAGAGGTTTTGGCAACTCCTGAAGAGGTATAACAATTATTTGCTGATATTTGGTAGGAGATTGAGTGTTGATGTGACCACAGTCTCGACAATCTTTCTCAGTTCCACCTCATCCTTTGGTCTCAATAAATATGGCTACAGAATATCGGTTTTGTATGGCAAAAGGCTTAGGCACGTAGTCATTAAATTAGCTAACCACTGTCTTCCTCAGCATGATTTTCAGCATGGAAAAAAAAAATCCAGTTCGTTTTCTGTTACTCCACTTTTTACACGAACAAATGTTTTTACCACAACATCTAACGTTTCAGTGTTTGCTATCGTATACTTTATTGAAAGTATGGTTAAACAAAGAAAACTTCCGTTTCACTAAAATCAGCCGATCTAATTATCATACCGATATCAATCTTCACCGGTATCAGAAGCTCAGTGAATTAAGAAAATGATTGATTTCGCCTTCCACTGTTCCACACTGTTTCATAACCCTACGATTTTTGGAAATATTTTTTCTCCATGAAACGTGGTCCTAACACAAAGAGTTTTTTGTTCAGCGATTTCCGTAACTGCACCACCATTATCAATCATTGTTCTCGACTTCAAAAACGCGGCAAACACGTTTATTTCTGATACGATGATGTCGAATTTATCGAGATTATTTCTGATCTCATGATTCCTTCGCATTCTGCGCGTGGCGCCCTCTCTGATAGGACCGAGGATTATTCTAATAATTTTACGCCCAGTTACAACAAGTTTCTGGATGTTTTGTGCTGTCATTGACCAAGACTTGTAACTAACAGTTTTGATAACTGGTCTTATCTGCGCTTTATAGATGTCCAGTTTTACTTTACGCGGTATATGTGATGAGATTTGAACATTTTTATGTTGGCGTAGAATGATCGCATGCTGCGATCCTCGATGAAATGCCCGCAGAAACGGAGATTTACTCAGTGATCAGAGATCATACGTATTTGAACTCATTCATCATATCTAGTGGCTATGTATTTAGTGATCTGAAGGCCAATTTGGTGGGTTGTTAATTCCAACGGAAGAAGGACCTCTTTCAGGGAGATGATGTTGCGACAAAATATGCAATTATTGTGCCTGTCTATTTAGAAGCTAGGATAAATAATTCCGTCCCACTTTGAGGACAGTCCTAATGCCATTCTTTAAATCATGTGATTTATTGTGAATAGCGCTGCTACGTGGATGAAAATCCGTAGCTATTTCTCCTTATACTTTGATATGTATGTCTCGCTTGCGGGCCTGTTCTTCCTTCCTCCGTCTACATAGCCGATAGGAGAATTTTCTCGCAGTCGTGTAGGTGTTATAAGTTTGTCTTGTGATAGATTTGATTGGCGTGCGTGATTTTGCTCCCAAATAGCACCATGTCAAACATCGTCCAAGCAGAGATTTTTAGGTCTGGATAGATTTTGTCCTATGGTGGATTGCTGCATCGATTACCGTTATTTTAATGATGTCCCAATGTTCTTGAACGGAGTCAGGAAGTGGTTTATTCTACATGATTCCTGATACAGTAGTCTCGAAGGTGGTCCAGGTAGCTTGGTTGTTCAATGTCCCGGTATTCCAATGAGTGATACGCTGGGAACGATGATTGTATGTGGTAATTCAGTAGCTATCATGAAATGGTCTGAATCAATGATAGGTACACGTTTAGTCCTTTAGGCCATAGTTGGATTTCCATGGGGCTTTGTGAATACGATTATGTGGGAATTATGTACTGTTAACCACTAAATCGTAGAGATAAGCTAGCTCGCTGGTACGTCTCCCATTATTGTTTGATGTGCTACGGAATGTACTACCCGCTGCCAATTTGAGCATTGAAATCACCCAAAACAATTTTAAAGCAGGTCTAAGAAAGCGTCTTTGATTTGATCAGTCTTCTCCTCAGGGACGTTCGCAAATTTGATGTTAAAGTGACGTACATGAAACATAAGTGTACGAATCCGATTGCTGATAGGCATAAAATCAGTCAGAAATTGGCGACATCAGTTGCTAATCAAGAAACCGACGCCAAATTCATATTTATCCATGTTATTGTTGTGACAGAAGGACAAGTTAGTCCGTAGTCTTGTTTCCTGCAGGAAATCTGAAATGTAGGACCTCACATTAGATCTGTTTAATCGTTTCGACATGAAGATTTGTTAACTCTTAAAGTCGATGCATAATTTTTGTCATGCGCGAGTGAACATAATTTCCTATAGGTAAAGGCTAATATTGATAGTATACACATTTTGCAAAGTTTCACCAGAGGGTACAATTAGACTCCACTGAGGAATAACTAAAGATATGTCGCTAGATATATGGATGGCTATAATAAACACTTTGCTGCCCTTGGTGTACTACTCGTATATTAGAAACGAATTTTGATTTTAATTCAACAGGAATTTTGAGTTTCGGTTTTGAAATTATGTTAAATCAATTCATCCATTTACTCTGTAGAAAATGCGTTAGGAACCAAATTTTCTCTAGACGTTTCGATTATAAATATTAAATTTTAAAGTAGAAGCTCAGAAGTTAAAAGATTTTCCAAACGAGCCTTCCCAAAAGCTCTCTTAGGCTAATAATACTGACCAAATTTCTTCACACTTGACTCGGTGATTCTGTCTCAATTTCGTTGAGCCGAGTTAATTTTTTTGTGAAATAGAAGCAATCGGTTGGTCCTCGCCGCTGGTGAACCTTTGAAATAATATATTGTCAACAATTAAAGTAAAAAGGGGTATTGCAGTACCTATGACCTATGTTAAACGGGAGGGGTTGACAATGATAACTTCAAGTTTTTAAATGCAGCTTTTACTTCTTTATCCCATACGAACATTTAGTTCATCTTTAGAATATATAGCGCCAGTGCCACGCATACATACATAAAAAGCCCATTGTAAGGCATTCAGGATATGAAGTAATAGCAGCAACATTTTCCGGATTCGCTTTTTAATACAAAATTTCTAACTATACGAGTATATCCTACATAACGTACTTTTTAAGAAGAAACCTACTCTTTTCAATGTTAGTCGTAAGATTTCGGCCCTCAAAAGTTCTGCTGCCTTTTCCAAAATGTCTTGGAATACATTAATGGATTCGAAATCATGGAACGAAGTGCAGCCTAACTTTTTTCGAGAGTGTCTTTAATAAAATTAATTATTTCTCATGATTTTTTCGGTACCACTTTGCAGTGATATTTTAACGCGATTACCGTTTAAAGGTGATGTAGCGATTCTATTTAAGGAAAACTTTAAAGACAAAACTAACAATAGTTTGTATATTCAATAAAACCAATTATATTATATTGATTATTATATGACACGTGCAACACTACACCTCTATAAATACATATACAATATATACAAAACTTCCTGGAAAAACATAATATTAGGCGAAAGAAAAACATATTTTCCAATCGTACACAATAATAGAATACCACAATACTCTTACCTTTAAATCAAATAAAAACAATAAGCTAAACTAACACAAAGGTTTATTGTTGGTTTAACAATACACCTACGAGACATACATATACTTACAGAGGCACCAGTGGCATAATAATACATATATCTAAAATACAAATTTCCTTCATTTATCCTACTCCTTTGTAGTACAGCTTGAAAACTATGCTTTGCGATTCGTTTCAAGCGATATTCATCTGTATGACTTTGTGTTCCTTTTGTATATTGATTGTGTAGTTGTAATAAAAACTACTTTAGAAAATCTAAACGAAAAACTTATTGAAACATTTTTCTTTTTTTTTGTATTCTTTTTATTTTTTATGGGTTATTTGTGTATGGTAGTTAAAATAAAAAATAAAAAATTAAAAGAAGTTGAAAAGTTTATATTTTATTAAGAAAATATTTTGTTAGGTTGTACGGGTTTATAATAAGGGTATTACATAAAATAGGTAACATCTTTTTGCTCATAGACAGTAGTTTAATTATTTGCGCTCCACTATCTAACCTTTCCCATAATATACCATTCTGAGATAAGTTTGCGGCCGTACCACTATTACTAATTAAGATTTTGCTAATAGAAAAACCAATTTTGTTACAGATTTTCACATTTCTCGATGAATTAGGTTACCAGTCTGTCTTCAAGACAAAATAAATACTCGTAGGTTACCGTAAGCTTTTAAATATAAATTCATTCCGTGATGTTTTATTGACACTTTATCACATTTTATTGATTCAAATTTCAACGAAATGTTGTCCGATATATAATTTTTCTGAGTAATATATTCTCTTGGTATTAAGGACTGTACACGCGAAGCGCGACACGTCATTTTCCGCACAATTCACTTGTAATTTATTTAATTTTAATTTTAATGGAATGTTTTGTATTATAATTATGGAGCATTTGAAATTTATTTTAAAAATCTTTATATAGCAAATGGAAGATTATCGAACCGGCATTTCTCAAGATTCGCCTTGTCGTTTATTAACACGTCGGGTTTTTGGTTTCAATCCACACGTTACACGCTGGTGTTGCGTCTTTATTATAGTATTGTGCCGCTTAGTATAGATGAAGTAATTAATCAATTGTCTACTCGTGTAGACAATGTATTTATACAAATAAAAACATGCCATCGACAATATAGACAATGTCGACAATGTAGCCAATACGTCGACAGTTCCCATCAACAAAAAGAGTAAATTTTTTGATTTATTTATATTTTTATAGGATGGAAACTACAGAACAAACTCGCGTACTGCAACAGCCGATAACTGGAATTATTCGTTAGTTGCATCAAAGGATATTTTTCTCTAAAAATCCTTAGAATTTCAAAAATAAGAAGTTGCACTTCGATAACTGCAATTTGTTGTTTGTTTGATTTCCCCTTAAAATTATTTCCGTTAAATCAATAAGAAGAAAGAAAAATTGAATTGTTGGCACTTAAAATGTGTGACACCTTCTTGTTTTTAGTCAGGCCTCACTGTGCTTAAATAAAAAATATAAAAGTCCAATTGGTGTAAATGGAATTACGATATTAAAAAATATAAAGGGCTGAAACCTCATAAGGTGGTCAGAACTTCGATCTTGATTATTTCAACTCACAAATCATTCCCGAAATGAACCTCTTAAGCCAATCTTCAGCTTAACCTCCAACTCAATTTACAACTCACCCTCTATTAAATTAACGGCCATCCCAAAAATCAATTAAATCACCAAATCAATCCTTAATCTACTATCAAATCAACCGTTAAATAATTTCCCAACCGAACCACTAACACCCCAATGAAAGCTAACTTAATCCTAATTCTACATCAACTCAACTTAGCTCGATCCAAATCACAACCCTCTTCTGGGCGATCCACACATATTTTCCAACCCAATCCCAAAATTAACTCGATTCGAAAGCTACATGCGTGTATCAACTAAGCTCAATATAACCTCCCACAAAACACTAAACTTGACCTCAAATTAATCCCTAACTGAAATTCCATGGTATCCATAAGATCGATTGTATGATTGTATATTTCTGTTTCGCTTTTTTTAATTTATACTTGTGTGCACCTTTATAGTAATACTTTAGAAATCAAAATGTAGATCGCAAAAAATATTGTCTGAAAAAAGTAGATCCCTCAAAAAAATTATACAATAATATCAATCCATCATACCACTATATCATCATAACATCACACAAATATATTATATATACCATCTTACCAATAAACCATCCTACCATCGTGCCTTCATACCATCATACCATCATACCACCATACCATTATACAATCGTACCATCATACCATCATACCATCATACCATCGTACCATCTTACCATCACACCTTCATAACATCATACAATCTTTATCATACCATCACAATAATCCATCATACAATGAAACCACCATCGTAATTGTTAGAGAAATAAGGAAGTGATCCACACTGATCCAAAAATCATTTTAGAATCCCATTTCCAAAGCACATGTCAAATCTTATCATAATCGGTTGAGAAATAGGAAAGTTCCATCATACAAAATCATCTTAGAATCGCATTTCCAACGCACATGTCAAATTTCATCATAATCGGTCGGGAAATAGGCAAGCCCATCTTACCTGGCCATATTCCAGAACTTCGTCTCAAAATCATATTAGAATCCCATTTCCAACGCTCATGTCAAATTTCATCATAATCAGTTAAGGAATAGCCAAGTTCCATCCTACTTGACCATATTCGAGAACTTTATCTAAAAATCATTTGAAATTCCCATTTCCATTGGAAATGCTGGATTTCATCAAAATCGGAAACTCAATAAATTGTTTATAAAAATAAATTTCAAATCACTAGTTTAGCGGACACCTCACTACAACGGACAACTTTCTTGGTCTCGTCGATTTCCGTTGTAGTGAGGTTTCCCTGTATATACATAGCTCAACTGCTCACTAAATCCTAATCTATCCCGCAACTCAACCGTAATTCAACTCGCAACCGGAACCCAACTTAACCCTCAACTCACACGCAAACTCTACGCCAAATTCAATCCTCAAACCAGCTTATATAAAAAATTGGTGAACAACTCACTATATCCTATCCAATCCCAACTCAACTTCAACTGAACTCGCAAATTGATCTCTAACTTAACTTTCAAATCAACCACAAATTCAATGGACAATTCGTAAAAATTTTTATATAACCAGGTGTTTTGGTTAAATTCGTATGGCAGGTACCCCATCCTCTTGACGTACAATTTCCAAAACCTTTTCAAATCTTCGCCTTACCCATAGAAATCGATTGGCGAAAAAACATTCCAAATCTGACAAGGCGTTCTCGAGATACCATGGGCACAGACATCCAGACATCGACACATCCAGTCGTCCAGACAGAAAAAAATTTTGGTTGATCCAAAACCACTGTTCTCGACGTTTTGAAAGTCCCTGAGTCTAAAAAAGCAAAAAAAAAAAAATGTCCATCCGTCTGTCTGGACGTCTGAATGTCTGGATGTCTGGATATCTGTTGGTCTTTACTCATGGTATCTCGAGAACGGCTTGTTCGATTTAGATTTGTTTTTTGCCAATCTGTTCCTATGGTCACGGCCGAGATTTTAAAAATTTTTAAAATCTGTGTGTCAAGAGGGTCGGGTACCTGCCATGCAAATTTACCCAAAATACCTGGTTATAGAAATATTTATCAATTTTTTTACATAATATGCTGATTTGAATTGAGTTCAATATGCGGGTTAAGTAGAAGTTGAGTTGGATTTAAGTTGGGGTTGGATTAGTGTTTAGTGAGCAGTTGAGCAATCTATATAAGTGAGTGTTTGTATGTACGAGTATGTACAACATATGTGTATGATTTTTGGAAAAAGTTCTGAAATATGGCCAAGTATGATGGAACTGGCCTGTTTCTCAACCGGATACGATGAAATTTGATATGTGGGTTGGAAATTGGATTTTGAAATAATTTTTGAATTGAATAAATGAAGATCATAGTTCTGATCACCTTATGAGGTTTCCTATTAAAAGCCCTATTAAAACCTCGGGAAGAATTGTTTTTGGGCCAACCAAATTTTTCGTAATTTTTTACAGGATTTCAATACATTGGTCTTTTTAGACCGAAGTAATTTACCCCAAATTAAAGTAGTTTAGAAAAAATCGGCGCATATTAGTACAAGTAACTTATATATCATTCTTTGGGTCTATAAACAACATTGGGTTAGCTAGGAAACTGTGCATAAAACCTCGAAGTTCAGATAAATTAAATGGACAGACAACAATGATTAAAATGTACCTTTAGCAAATTTTGAAAATTTAAGGTTTACCTCTGGGTTTAATGTTGTTAGAACTTGTCCAACAGAGTTAGACCAAAATCGATCTTTCTAAAGTAAATTGGTCGGAATTTTTTTTTTTCTTTAATCGATGTATTTCTTCTGAAAGATTAATAATTAGATAAATCCCAAATTTGTCTGAAAGGGGAAAGAATGAAAAAAAGATGTTTTCACCCCTTTTAGAGGTCGCGTTCAGAGCTGTGGAACCGCACCGGAACCGCAGCTTATTGAAAAATCAAAAACCGGAACCGGAACCTGTCAATAAAAGCTGGTCCTTTGTGCCAATTGATCATGAGATGACCGTCACAACCTGTGATGATTTAGCTGGATCTTCAAGTATTCATCATTTGCCACTGAATATTTCAGTCTGGTTTGAATACAGTAAATTAATCAAAAATAATACCGACTCTGTCATCTATAACTTTAAATTGGGTGATTATATTTCTTTAAGTGCATTTCTTGATGGGTATATTTGGTTTTCATTTTATAATAGTAATAATATAGACGATATGTTTGATATATATTTTAGATTAGTAGTTTCTGACGCCAAGAAGGAACCGAGGTAAAACAATGAATTGATAAATTTAAAAAATAGAAAGGATAAGGCTAATAGAAAGGATAAACTTTATAAACTATCTCCGAATACAGTAAATTACAACTCATTTATGGTTTTACGTAAAACGTATATATTTCTTAACCGATTTCATTACAGTAATTGTGTTTTGGAGGTGGAATCACAAATTAAATCGAAACCCAATCACTTTTGGCATTTTGTTAACTATAAAAGAAAATCTGATGGTTACCCTTCCACAATGTATTTGAAAGACCGATTCTGTGATAACATTCTAGATAAGGTTAATTTGTTTGCTGATTTCTTTGAGAGCGTTTATAATCCAGATTCAGGTTCTAATCTCTGCAGCTTGAATAATGTCACGAGTAATAAGAAATTTTCAATGTTTCGTTTGGAAATTGATACAACCTATTCGGAATTGTCAAATCTTGACATTAACCATTTTATGGACCTTTTTTGTTTTTTGTGAGAAGAAAGAGATGATTATGGAGATCACAAATAGAACAAAACTAATAATAAGAACTATTGGACCTGTCTATAGTAACCAATAGCAAAAAACGGAATCAATTGTCCAACATGAATGGACAACTTCTTGGCCTTAGCCATGCATTAAATCTACTTTAGAAATTAATTGAAAAATGCATATGCCAGGCCTAGCCAAGCATATGAGTTCCCCTGAAGGGGGAGAGGTTAGTAAGTTTTAGTTAGTGTAGCGTTACCAGTAGAAAGGCAACGGTGCGTTTCCGCACTCTTCCACCCGACTAAGAAAAGCGACGATGCGTTTCCGCACTCTTCCACCCGTCTAATAAGACAACTGGTAAACGCTTCACTAACGACGCCCTTTTGTCTCAGTCACAGTACGGCTCCCCCATAAAAATTTAATCAAAAAAAAAAAACTGTGTGGTGATCACCACCAACGGTTAAAAATTTAATGATCCCCCAACTAAAATTGTTGAAGTTTCACAAAAAAAAAATTGCATTACTCCAACAATTATGTGGGTTCAATAAAACAGGCATAATATGCTGATTTAAAAAAAAATGTTCCACGCGCAGAAAAAAACTTATTGCATTCCCCATCAACTCAATATTGGGTAAAAACTGCTTGCGCACAAAAAAAAAGAAGAAAATTTCATATATATGCAACAACAACAAGCCGTATTGTTATCACTAGGCAACAGAAGGTTATTTTCACATTTGTTTACTGTAATCTGATAATATACCTTTAATTTGTATACAAACAGTTCCGTAAACAAAAAAAAAATAAAATTAGAAATAAACAAGGAATTTCTGTCGCGTACCAGAAAATAAAGAGAAAAGATATGAAATGTAAGATCATCTTATCAACTGTACACATTAGAGACAGTTGAGAAATGTAATCTTGGCTTTTTGGCATCCGGACATTAGTCACTCGATAGGTTTATTTGAAGATGAATATCTTCAATGGTGGTATGCTATTTTTATTTATGATAGGTTGGGATTTTTGGGTAGAATTGCTACACAGAAAAAAAAGATTGCTATTATTAAACAAAACTTGCTATATTTAATATTTTTTACCCCTTGATTTTCAGCTAATCAAGCCCCTTGATTAAATGGAAAAATGGGTCGAATAATATAATACATTTTCGTTTTTCTTCTTTTAAGAAACTCATTTTAAATTCAATGGAAGATATCATTTCTTAAATATAGAATTATTTGCTAAATTTAACATTTATTTTTAAATGGTTATTGTTTATGCTAAGAATGTGGCTCTTGCTTAAGCGAAGTACAATTTCGATTAAATTTAATACGTTTTCATCTAAAATAAAATTTTAATTTTTCTTGAATTAAGAAATAATTTGCTTTTTATAAGAATTTTCTATTAAATTTACATCGGAATAATTGCTTTATTTGAGAAAGGGTATTGCATAGAAATTTCTATATTGCATAGAAATTGGGATGTGAACCTAGACGCTTTAAATTTTACCAAAATTAATTTTAACTGCAGCTTGATATGTCAAATATGTACTAAAAAAATATTTATTTTTCGGAAATGAGTATTTTGTAGTATGAGAATTATGTAGTAATAAAAATGCATAATATAATTTTTAAAACAGTATATTTCGTTTTTAATTCAAATTCAATTTATATAAAATAATAATTAATTTAAAATCAATAGACATAACTATAATATTAATAATAATAAAATATTTGGTAATATAATGTTATAATAATATAAATATAAAATTAATCTAATTATAATAATAGTTATAGTAATATTATATTATAGTAATAAAGCCTCAATTATAATAAATTTTTTTTTTAAATGAGCGCTTGTTTTTTACACTTTGTACCATCCAGTAAATATCACTTTAAAGACGTCTTTTGTCAGATGGTTTAGCATAGTTTCAAGTAGCGTATTTGTAAAATTACTATTACTAGACATTTTTGTAACAAAACCCAACACTGAGTCTTTTACTTTTTGTTTAAATTGCTCTACCATATGTTAATATTATTTTCTTGTAAAACCTTTTTGGAAAGGTTGTGCAACTCAGTAAGCTCACAATTATTTTTGGATTCAGACATCAATGGTATTGTCGAATTTGTCGGAAAGGTATTATTTTCATTCTCGTGGTTCTTGATTAAATGTCGCTTGAATGATGATATATTTTTAAACACTGATGGACAACTAGATTGACACTTGTGTTCATCAGAAGACTTTAAAAAATGCGTATATTTTAAATGTGATACATAAATATTGGTTGTTTGAAATGATTGAAAACATCAAACAATTCAACATGATTACAATGTTGCTGAATTGTGTATTGCGGTTTCCAAATATTGAATTTGTTAGTTATTTTTATAACAGGCTTTAATTTTGAAGTAGTCTAAAAATAGAGAGACAAAATATGTTAATTAGATAATTGGAACTCAATATATATATATATATATATATATATATATATATATATATATATATATATATATATATATATATATATATATATATATATATATATATATATATATATATATATATATATATATATATATATTTATATATATATATATATATATATATATATATATATATATATATATATATATATATATATATATATATATATATATATATATATATATATATATATATATATATATACATATAATATATATCATGTACAATATTAGTCTAGTAAAGACATAAAGGCAACAATACTTATAATATAATGACATTATAATAAAAACTATAAATAATTTCAAAATTCAACAAATTCAAAATACTAAATGAATTTATTAAAACTAATACAGAAATTTGATTACCGTTAGCAATAATCCCGAATAAAAGCTGTAAGGTAGCGCATTAATTTAAAAAAGTTAAAAAATGATGTTTTCTTGCTGGTTATTCTTCTACCAGGCTTTCAAATGTAGTGGATAAATGTAGTAAGTTTGATAATTTGGTAGTCTGTAAATAGGAAAAGAATTAATGTTAATTAATTAGGAGCTCAAAATATAGTTTGACTTAAGAAGTATAGAGAAATATAATATAAAATATTAAGTTATTTAAGTAAACTACTTCAAACACTCCCTTATTTTACTTTTTTCAATAAGATTTAAGGGAATTTTTGACTTAAATTTTTCCATTTTTGAAATAAAAAAAATTTTGAGTCCGGTTACAAAATTTGAAAACCAATATCGATCTGAAAATTTATAATAATAGTGTTTAAGTAATAAATAAATTTCAAAAGATGTACGCTGTTAATCATCTCGTTTGCTTTTAATGTATTTTTTGATGAATCTTTAAATTATTTAAGGCGCCCTATTGCAGTGTTGTTGCATTTGATTTCAACGATGTCCCACGGAGACGGAAAGGGAGAGACTTCAGCTCTTCAAACACTCCCTTATTGTTAATTTTCTTAGGTAAGAGTAAGGGTAGCTTTTTTACTAAAATTTTCCCATTTTTTAAATAGCATTGAGCCCGGATACAAAATTTGGAAATCAATATCGATCTGAAAATATATAATAATTGTAATAAATAAATTTCGTTTTAGTTTTAAATGACTTACTAATCTACTTCCATTCGCTGATTTCAAAAGAGGTCAGCTATTAATTATCTCGTTTGCCTTTAAAGGATTTGATGAATCTTTGAATTCTTTGAGGCGTTGCAGTGTTTTTCAGTGTTTTAATACAGGCTAAATGTTAATATATTAAAAATAGTTATGATTTTAGTGTCACTAGTCTATTACCAAATTTTTGCAATTTTTAAGTACAAATTTCTGTTATTCAAAGTGACAAAGTTGTTCCAAATTAATCAAATATAAAACATCACACTTTAAACTACGTATTGAAATAATTAAATATTTATATTTGAATCATTACAATTTGAACAAATAAAACTATAAATTAAATAGACACTGGATGCGTCCGAAATGCAAAATGCACATTTAGCGAAGTGACATTTGAAAAGCTGCATGCGACGTAGTTCTTGCGTGCATTTTTAATACGTATTGTTTGAATGGTCCGAATTTAAATATTTTTATGATTTTAATGAAACATAATTTATCACAAAAATTCGTATTCTACAAAATGTGCATTTAAAATCGCATTTTGGAAACACCCACTATTTCCACAAAAAATTACGCACTACTCAACAAAAAGAAGGACACAAAGATGGTGATGCACACGGCGTTTTTCTACAACATAATTGATGTTGCAAATTTACGTTAAAAATAATCCGGTTGGATAAAAAAACAGAAACGTCGAGAATTCTAAAGAGATTTTAGACACACAACTTTTTACATAATTAATACTTACATAAATGTATTCTCACTTTTTCCACAATAAGAAACTTTAAAAAATGTATTAAAACACAAAATTCAAACTAGCACTTAGGACGTTCTCAACTCAACAGAACAAGAAGGTCTGAAATCATAAATATTTTCGGTTTTAAAACCGTTTTAAAATATTGATGCGCAAGCGTAAGTTTAGCAAGGCTTGCTTATTAAAAGCATTACGTTATAGAATTAAGCGAGTGTGTGTTTATTGCAAAAAATGGTCGTTGTAATTTAGAAATATTTCTAAATTAATAAATAATTTTAAATAGAGCTTGCTAAATATTAGCAACTGTATTTAAAATATATTATTAGTTATGAAAGTTTTGCTAGAATTTACTAGGCCCTTCTCGTTTATTAAAATATGTTTTTATATTTTATTATGTTTTCGAAAAATTTTCATTTTAAAAAATTAACATTTTCTTTTAATGGAAATTTTTCTAATGAACTATCAAATATCTGATTAAACTTATGACAATTACTGATAAGCTCAACCTTGCATTTTTATTTATTACATTTATGTAATTATTATAGTAGTCATACAGTGAAATGGAAAAACGCGAGCAACAAAGGATGAAATTTTGGATAAACAACATTCGTTAAATTGTCTAAAACCGGCTAGTGCTACCACCACCATGTTAATCAAGTAGGTTTATACTAGAATGACAGATTTTTGGATATAACGAATTAACAAATCTAAGACAGCTGTAGATTAAATTAAATAGTTTCAGCGGTTTCTGAGTTCATCAATATCAAATATCTGCCTTTTAAAGTCGAGCGAAATTAAAGTTAAAAAAATTATCCTAACCGTCTAAATGAAATAACTGGCTAATTCAATTTGATTATTCATTGCTGAAATTTCTATTTCCGTTTACCGCACATAATCGATATGTCGTGAAACACGTATAATCGTTATGCCGTAATTTCACATTAAGTAGCTATGTATACTCGTATGTAACATTGAACCACGAGCCACATAACCAGAAAAAACTTAAATTAAGAGGAATCACAGTACAGTAGTTGTAGTAACATACACAAACTAACAGATGAAAAAAAAAAATTCAATTTGGCTAGCCTTGACCTTATTTTACAAATTCAAATTAATGAACAGCTACACTTTGTGGTAGCATGTTCTAACCATCGCTATTTTCGATGTTCGATAGTGCTCATGTCTCTCTTTTCAAGGATAACATTGTATACCATGAATGATGAACGTCAGTAGAAACAGAATGATTGTTTGTACGAGAATGCTGAGATCGCAATAAACTAATCATCAAAAATCGCAATGGTGTACATTTTTATTCTTGAAAAGTGAGACTTGAACACTATCGAACATCGAAAATAGTGATCGTTTACAATCATGTTTACAAAAAGAAATTTTACGTCACAAAATTTCGACTAGGTACACAGATTTATGATTAAAACTTATATATAATTTTTAACAATGTTGAGGTAATTAGCTTGTAGTCTAAGTCGAAGAAAGGAAGGGAAGCTGAAAAGGCTCCTCAAGCGGGCAATTTTGAGCTAAGTAAATGATATAAACTAATAATTTTTTTTATTAAAATTGTAATAATTGAACAAATTAATTGATTAAATATATAGTTTAACTTGCGAGTTGTGTATATTGGGTTGATTTTAATTGGTTTTATAATGTTTATTGTCAGAATACTGTGCTTAAAAATTGCAAAAAATGGATTCTTACAAAATTAAGTTCAATTTTTTTTTAAAAAAATGTATTATTTGGTCCATATATTTCGATTTATCAATCATCATCAGTGGACTGCTAAAAAACTACAAATTAACCTACCTTAATATGGAAAGCTGCAATAGCGTTTCTAAGATGCATTTTGTCTATGTTTTAATGCTTATGAAAACTCGAAGCGTCTTATATTCGAGCACGTCCTATAATCGGAGTTTTTTGTTATAATTTTCTTGCGTCCTAGAATCGTAGTTTAAAAATAAAAATTAATTTATTGAAAATTATAAAAATTTGTTTCTGTTAATATCGCATGTGCCTTGCAATCCAAGATGTGTCGTACAATCGATGATTCAGAAAAAATATTTTTCTCCGATCGTAGGAAAAAATATATCTTTCCGTTGTTTCTTCGAAACGAAAAGCTCATGATTCCAGTATGTTGTATTTGTTGCTAAGCAACAAGTAATAATAGTACGAGAATATTTTTTTTGGCCTAGGCCGGGAATATTAACTACGACAACTTTTGAAAAAAAAAAAAAAAAAAACAATAGTATATTGTATAATTAGGAGGAAAAGTACTGCATTCCCGGACGATAGTGGAAATTGGCGGACGAGGCGATAGCCGAGTCCCGCAACCACGGGAGTCCGGGAATGCACTTTTCCTCCGAATTGTACATACTATTTTTCTCCGATCGGACTTTAAAATGAATATAAACCCAAAATAATGTTTAGTATTATTCATTAATTATCATATTAAGAATTCAAAACAAAGTAAAAAATCGAAAATAACATAAAATTATTGCTTAGTTAGCCACGACACCATAAGACATAAATACATTTTGTTTTTTTTTTTTTTCAAAAGTTGTCGTAGTTAATATTGCCGGCCTAGGGCCGCTATTCTTGAAATTCTAGTGAAATACGTCATTTCAGTCGAAAATTTAAATTGTTTCATACCAAAGTCACCGGCAACTTTTTTCAGTAAATTACAAGAATACGGGCCTAGGCCAGAAAAAATATTCTCGTACTATTATTACTTGTTGCTTAGCAACAAATACAACATACTGGAATCATGAGCTTTTCCTTTCGAAAAAACAACCGAAAGATATATTTTTTCCTACGATCGGAGAAAAAATGTATTTATGTCTTATGATGTCGTGGCAAACTAAGCAATAATTTTATGTTATTTTTGATTTTTTACTTTGTTTTGATTTCTTAATATGATAATTAATGAATAATACTAAAAATTATTTTGGGTTTATATTCGTTTTAAAGTCCGATCGGAGAAAAAATAGTATGTACAATTCGGAGGAAAAGTGCATTCCCGGACTCCCGTGGATGCCGGACTCGGCTATCGCCTCGTCCGCAAACTTCCACTATCGTCCGGGAATGCAGTACTTTTCCTCCTAATTTTACAATGTACTATTTTTTAAATATCTAAATTGAAAAAACCGCGAAACCTGTATTATTTAAAATCTTTGGGAAGCTACATTTTGGTGTATTTGGAGAAAACTAAATAATTGAAAATGTTGATACCTACATAGATATACAAACAATATTCTAGAATATTCTGGAATATTTAGTTGATGGTCAACAGTGCAATGTTTCAGCTGAGAAGACCGTATAATAATTATAAGTAATAAAGAATATTTCGTATAAGACTATAATGAATTTAGTAATAATCTACATACATACAAGCAAGAATGATATCGAATTAATCTTATCCTTTCTCAAATAAAGCAAGTATCCCGATATAAATTTAATAGAAAATTCTTATAAAAAGTACATTTTTTTCATAATTCAAGTAAAATTAAAATTTGATTTTAGATGAAAACGTATTAAATTTAATCGAAGTTGTACTTCGCTTAAGCAGGAGCCACTTTTTTCGCATAAACAATAATCATTTAAAAACAAATGATACATTTAGGAAAATTTCTCTTGAATGAAACACCAAAATGTATTACACTATTCGGCTCAACACTCCATTTAATAAAGTGGCTTGATTAGCCGAAAATCGAAGCGTAAAAACTAGTAAATATAGGATTTGTTTTATAGAATAGATAACGAAATCTATTTTTTTCTGTATGCATTAATATGCACAAATGATGCATTGAATGATTATGTTGAATTTAAGTTTTGCTTCATTATTTAAAAAAAAAAAAGTCTAGAAAAAATACAAGTTATATTTTTAAAACCATATTAAAATTAGTGATTTAAGCAAAATCTTTCTTGATAGAAATACAAAACGCATCCTAATTTTAACCACTATTTTGTTTAATATTGTAGGTACTGCAAATTAAGTCGTTTTCTTGTATTAAGTAAGGTTAATTTAATGATAATCAATTATTACATTTCTTAATTTAAATATTAAATTCTATAATTATTTTAGATTCTTATTTTAAGATAAATATAGTTAAATCAAATATTTTTAGTTTATATTGAGCAAAAACTAATTTATTTTTAAATTTTATAAATTTCTTGAATTAAAAATGGGATTTTCTATTCTAAATAAGTTCATTTCTTTCTGTGTAATGAGTGTGACAAGCGCTCATTACAGCGTGGAGAAAACCCAATCCCTGAGATGAAAAGAGGTCTCACTCTGTTTGAAAATAAAGAAGGAAATTTTGGTTTCATTGATCTACTACTATCTCCACTCCTGATCCTTAGTAGCCCAACGTGAGGACGCCTCACACCCTGAGAATAAGAATCTCATGGTCTACCGACTGAGCTAGCCAGGCTTATAATTAATTATACAGTTTTTCTTTCTAACTTCCTTAATCCTAAAATTTGCTTATATACTAACAATCTTCTATCTAGACCAGTGATACCCAGATTTAACCAAATTTTGATCTATTGGTAAGAGCACCGGATAACGCGTACTGGTGAATGTCGTGGATGTTCAAGCGACTCCAGGATTCCTCTCGGTGTAGTGTCTGCATCGCCTTAACCATTTCAAGTACTTCTGGATCTAGGTTGACTGAGTTTCCAGGTTTATAGATTGGATTGTGTGCTGGCTTAGGTTGAAAGATGGCAAGAACCATACGTATTGCTGATATGTATGGGTGGTTACACTCTGAAGTATATAATTCTTGCTTTTGAGATATCACCCTGACTCCAAGCTCAACAACCCGCTTTTTCGCACGGAGGTATGTTGCACTGTTTTTGTTGCAGATGACGTTCATGGTTTCCTCCTGTGCTACCGATACAATCCATATATTCACTTGGGATAGTAGCCTGATATACGTTGGCGTCTCAGTGGTTCGTAGCTTGCATATTTTGGCCACCTGGTTCTCATGTTGCAACAGCCACACCTCACATGGCCTCGTGTCCTCTTGCACGACGTATAATGGTCCTTTCTGCGGGCAAACCCACTCCTTTTGGTCCCATTTCTGGCATCCCTGCAACTCTTCCACCGTCATTTAATAGTACCATGTTCGTTTGAGATTTACTACTATAACCTCAGATGTCGGTTGTATATATATCATTTTGTTTTGGACTATCGTTGGAATGGGATGGTTTCTATATATCTGGTAACTCTCTGTCCCGAAAAGTGGCACTCTTAAATCAAAAATCAAATAGTTGTTCAATAATCGCGCTTTCACCGTCAGGAGCTGGTACAGCTGTATCCAATGCTGATTGTAATTGGGTACTTGTACGTCTGAAGGTGCCCACTCTTTCATCTGCTGAAGCTGGTCTCTAAGCTGATCTGGGGTTATTAATTTCGTGTTCAGGTGCCCCTGGTGTAAATCTACCATTACGGGTGACTAATTGGAAAGCCATATCTGTGAATTCGGCGTGATCGGTTATTGTCCTGATTGCTGCCTGAACTTGAAGAAAATGGGTTTGCACTTGCTCTTACTGTCTTCGGACCAAGTTTGTGGTCACTTCTAAGATGTGGGTCTGCTGTTGTATTAGCTGACTCATCTGTAGCGCTCCGGTTCGAAGTTCGTTTAGCTGCGCCTCGTACTGTACCGCGGCTCTTTGCTCTAATACTCCGAATGCCTCACTGAGGAAGGTTCCCACAAATTCTAAAGGAGCTCGTTTTACTCTTACCGGTGTCGTTAACATGACATTCCGATCCTCTATCCCAATCATCAAAATATTAATTGATTCCAGCATTGGTTCACACCGGGGTTGATTGCTGATATTACTGCGGTTAATGATGGAGGAAACCTGAAGGTGGCAAGCTGTGCTTAACCGCTTTGTGAGGAACCCCAAAGTCTCCCATTCGTGCCAGTAGTTAGCCAGGTTGTAGAATAACACCATTTTCCACTGGTTACTCGTAAGGAACGCCTAACCTATTTCTTCTAGGTATATTCCGGGATGATTGATGAATTCCTTATACTCAACTACCCCTGCCAAAATCAAAACGCCCAAGTACCCCCACATGAACAGTATTCCACATTTCATCTTAAAGAAAAACAACAATAGGCTCAATCTAACTTATTACCTAGGTTAGTATCCCTAATCTATTTCTTACACTATGTTATTCTTTCTATTCTCTATCTAAACAAACTCATTTCCAAATCTTAAGTACTGGTGTTTACTGGGTTACGGCGATAAGCCAGAAACAAACCAGCCTTCAGTTTACCTTTACATTGCCTAAGTAATAGTGGGCAGGTATTGTAAAAGTAAAATGGTAACCGCGAAAAATTTATATTTTTGCTAAAACCAGTCGCCAATTCGACCTGGCCAGCACCTTATCCTCTAATCGCAAATCCAGAGCACCTAATAGGTGATTTACTGGTATTTGTAATGGCACAACTAGCCATGCAACGCAGTTCAGAAAACTCTCAATTGGAATGTCGCTTGTCGGGCTCAATGTTAGCCCGTCCATTGCCTGTGTGCAATCTCCACGGTCATACTCCAAAAGCGCAGGAGCCACGGAAGCTCTTGCTTCCAACCTGCCTGGTATTTGGCAATTGTTGGTGTTATCTGTCTCTGTATTTACACTAGCTCTCTCCGCGATAAGAGCTTCGACTAGCCTCTTGACTTCCTCGGCACTAATCTTGCCTCTTTTCAGTTTTGACAACAGTTTTCCCATGCCTCTGGCAGAAATATTTTGTCAGTTTCACACGGAACAACAGCTCGCCCGCTGCTGTATTCCGATTCATGTTATTACAATGAATCCGCTGACTACTAATAACTACCACACCTGAATTCCATACCTGTCCATGGCAGATCAAAGACGTGATAAGTAGTCAGAGAAACACCCTGGACGATAACCTAATGCTAATTGTGGACTAACGACCCCACCCCGAAGGATGAAAAATTGATAATTGTTACGGAAGTGAAAATGACGCGAACCTAACTATAATACTTATATGAGACGGAATTTTAAATTTTGATTCTGATTAATCATCAGATGGTATTGGTTGTTAATGGGGATAAATTTACTGGATTTATTTAAGGAATAACCTCATTGGGATTTTTTTAGTTGAATATCTTTGGTAACCAAAATTTACCAGACAACTTGTTCCTATTTGGTCCTTGTATGGGCTTCACTTGTAATATGGTGCCTAAATTGATGATTAATTTGGGTTTTTTATTTCCAGGAGGAGCAGTTCAATGTCTCATTAACCAAGCTGCGATTTGTGTAAATGGCTTACAACATATCACCCTCACTTAGGTATGCAACAAAGACTGATAAGAATACCGGACGAAAACGATACTTCTATGGAAAAAAAAAAATAAATTGTTAATGAGAATGATGGAGGCGAATTTTGGCCTCAAGTTTGGGCGCCTCTGTAATGAGACCGAGTGTTACCTCGTTATCGACCAGTAGAAACGTACCGTCGCCTTTCTTAGACGGATGGAAGAGTGCGGAAACACACCGTCGCCTTTCTACTGGTAACGCTACACTAACTACAACTTACTAACCTCTCCCCCTTCAGGGGAACTCATATGCTTGGCCAGGCCTGGCATATGTATTTTTCAATTAATTTCTAAAGTAGACATAATGCTTGGCTAAGGCCAAGGAGTTGTCCATTCATGCTGGACAATTGATTCCGTTTTTTTTGCTATTAGTCACTATAGACAAGTCCAACTGTTCTTATTATTAGTTTTGTTCTATTTGTGATCTCCATGATCTTCCCTTTCTTCTCACAAAAAAAAAACAAAATGCGGTATAACAAAGTCCATAAAACCCCATCAAAACCCACTACAACACAAAAAAATTACCTCTACCGGCTTGAAGCTGCAGGTAAATGCCGCGATGGGTCTAAAGGTTTATGAACAATTTCTATAATGAGTCGAGGTAACACTCGATCTCATTACAACAGTATGGTTTCTTTCCAGGCAGATCAACTGTTACTAATTTACTCTTGCTTACAAATTGTGTCTCTAATGCCTTACATAGAGGTAAAATTGTGCAGGTTGTGTACACTGATTTCTGTAAGGCCTTTGATAAGATTGATCATGACTTGCTGTTGAAGAAACTTGATTCCTTGCATTGTAGTTCTCTCCCACTGGACTGGATTAGATCTTATCTTGATTCCAGAACTCAGATAGTTAAGATTGATGGTTTCATATCCAGAGTTATTAATGTCACTTCGAGAGTGCCTCAAGGTAGTCATTTGGGTCCTATGCTTTTCATACTATTCATCAATGACGTAGCGAATTGTTTGAGTTATTCCGACATCCTCATCTATGCGGGCGACATTAAACTTTTTGAAACCATTTCATGCACCAATGACGCAAGAAACTTCCAATCTGGCTTAAATAATTTCAGTATGTGGTGCACAGCTCAGAATTTAACCCTAAACATTTCCAAATGTAAAACAATCCGTTTTACTCGTGCAATCACGCCCGCTAATTTTGGTTTTTTTCCTGGATGGCTGTATTATTGATAATGTTGATACGTTTATGGGTCTAGCACATATATATTTGCTTTTCTAAAGCGAATTCCATGCTTGGGTTTATTAAATGGTTTTCGATGGATTTTCAAGATCCTTATTCTATTAAAATATTATATATCTCGTTTGTGCGTTCGTTGTTGGAATATGGTGCAGCAATTTGGAATCCGTTTTATGTTAACTGTTCAGCCCGAATAGAAAGTATTCAAAAGCGCTTTTTAAGGTTTTCTCTGCGAATGTTGCCCAGAGATGGGAATCTAACCGCTTTTATACTCCCACCGTATCGAGGTAGATGTAAATTTAGCCGTTCTTTATCCGCAGAATCGAAATTGGCGCGTTATTGGTTAGAGACTTGTTGGTGTTAAAATTAACTGTCCTGAGATTTTGGTGTTGTACGATATATATACTCCGTTACGGACCCTCCGCGTTAGAGATTTCCAAATTAAGCTGCCTTATATTAGGCATAACTACGGTAAATATGAACCTGTTTATCAATGAACTGTTTCTTTTAATAAAGTTCGATCGGCTTTCGACTTTAATCTATCTAGGGATGCATTTAAGAATTTAATGTGTAACGTTCTTTTAAATTATTGGTAATTTTTCATGTCTGTTTAATTTTACTTTTTTTTTTAATTAAATTCTTAGTTGGTATATTAATGTATTATTGAAATTGTAACCAAATTGTATATAAGTATGAAGTTGGTAGTAAATAAAATAAATAATAAACCGCTAAGTATGAAGAAACGGTTCTTTCAATGGCTGTTCCGGTTCTTTTATAGATGGCCCCTTGATAAGCCAAAAACAAAGTTTGGTAATAATCACATAATCTCATGTTAATAACAAGTTACAATAACAAGTTATTGTATCTGAGGTTTGTAGTATTCTCCGACAAGTGCTGAATTAAATCCACCCTGAAATACTCCTTTTTTAGTTAATTCTGTTTTTAAAAAATTGATGGCGTTGACAGATTCCTATTAACTTGAGAATCTGATCAGCTTCTTATTTATTATACTCAGAATCAAACCGAAACCGACCGATGTTAAAAGAAAAGGAATGAACCGAACCGAAACTGGAACCATTGAAATATTTTAACGAGTTTCATGGCTCTGGCCGCGGTGCAAATTGTTCGGGTAGTTCTTTTTTTTAGAAAGAAATTCGAGTAACGAAAAGCAACTCAGTTATATATTTTGAGCCAAATGGGACAAAATGGAGCAAAATTGATCGATGTTTAGTTGTCTTTTACATTTAAAAAGTGAACTTTTCGATTATCATAAGCACAAAATTTGATATGTTGTTCATGAAAAGTGATATGTGATTAGTGCAATAGGTCTTTAAAAGCAGTTTCAATTCAATTATTTGACTTAAATAATCCAACAATCCAACTTCATCTACCAGAGTTGCTGCACGAAAAATTGGCCAATATCAACGTTGTCGTTGAAACTGAAAGACATATTTCTGCGATTGCCAGAAAATTGCCAACATTTTGATATAACCTTTATCGTAATTAACCAATTGTTCACGATGTTTTTGGGATAAATAAGCGATGATATCTGGACAATTGGCACACTATTCGTTTAATTCGATTGCCGCATGTAGAAAGAAGTTTTATAATCGTAGTCTTGGCTCCTTTTATGGTGTTGGACTCATAGTGAACATGTGACAAAAATCCAAGCTGCCATAAGTTACCATGTTTAGACGATAGTTCTCAAAAAGCAAATTTGGATTATAGCGCAAAAAAATCATCTAGTAATTGGAATCTTCAGGGTGTATCAGTATCTGGCGATACATATTGGACATATCTGTACTGATTGCATATTTATGTGATCTAAAACGAAATAAAACGTCCCGCCATCAAAATGTCATTCAACGAAAACCCATGGCTTATATTTCCTGAACCATACACAGTGGCAGGTAGTAGTTAGTTGCTTCAAATTTATCATCTGGTACTCGTTCTATACCTCTACAAAAATGTCAAGTATTTATTTATGATCGATTTTTAGGCAGCGTGAAATAAAGAAGTAAAGCAATTTTTACTCAGCCTTTCCTCCAAATTGTGATTACCTTGCGTAAGGCCCATTGTTGGCGAATAAATGGAAGTCTAACGGTACACCGATCAGTTTCATTTTTTGTGACTTTCTCGACTGTTTCCCTTTCTCTGGGTCGAATTTCGAAAACCTTTTAAAGTCATCATTAAAGGTGGTCTATGCTAAAAGAGTCATGTAACGTCCAAGTAGAACTGTTATTTCAAACTGTTTCATTCACATAATACCAACAGTATCGCACTTCCTGTATACATAACATGTATTAGTTGTTTAGATTGCTCAAAATGGAGCCTATTTCGAATCGGTAAATGTACAAGAGGCCATGTATAAAATAATCTTTCTGTTATAAAGCAGATGAGGCTGGAATTTTCATTAATTTCGCTGAGAGTAATCTTTTATGTTATAAAAATTATTTTGCTCCCTTGAAACCCACCAAATATATATCGTATATATTGTTTCTAGACATACATACCTTCGGAATTAAGTTTATTAATTAAACGTTGTGAGGCTCTTGGCTACAGGAGAAGTTTTACCATATTCAAATGATGGTTAAATTAGGTTAGAAATATTCCAAAACTAGATTTCCAAATTCACTTTACATTATTGTATACATTATTGGGTACAATGAAAAAAAAAAAATAGGATTACATGAAACTTATGATACGAGGTAGCAGGGCCATGGCTTAGTTTGGTAATTATTCACAATTGAACTATTAAAACTCTTTACGATGCTTAAGAATATGCTCGAAGTAATGTAGAGATACCATAGGTTTTCCAACATGAATCTCTCCTAATGTCAACCCTTCTTTTCTTTTAATGGTATCATTGGTCGGTCATTTCATTCAAAAGAAGATTTTCAATGATGGATTCCAATGAGAAGTCTGCCGATCAAAACTGAGTATCGATTTATAAATATGATATAATTTAATTTTCATAGTCTCTCAACCAACAAACATAAAAATATCCCCTCCCCCTCCCCCCCCCCCCCTCCCCCTCCCCCCAATTTCATATCTATCTATCTCCTATGCCATAAAACAAAACAAAAAAACTTGTATCGTTTTCTCCCATAATCAAATTAATGCCACTCAATTAGAAAATTGTATAAAATTGTAAACATGAATATAGCGAGAGTGAAAAATAAACCGACAATTGAGTATAAAATTTGAGAAAGCAACTTAAATATCAAAACTACCTGTTGCCCGTTTGTATACGTAAATTGAATCATCTTATACTTTAAAAATTTATAAAAATTGCATGGGTAGATTTTTCCCAACCACCCACAAGTAAACTAAAAAAAGTTTTTCATGCCAATAATTTTTATTACCACACATATACACAATTTATTTCTCGCCCATAAAATCAATTTTTTTTTTTTTCTCTATATAAACATGTAAGCGTGTGTGTATTCTGCACACAAATTATTTCAAACAATAGAAATTAAATTAAGTTCAATAAATAAGACAATTTACATGTCTCAAGGTTTATATAACTATGTACATGGTATTGTGTCTTGTACATAATACTACTCAATTGTTAACAGCAACAACAATTTCACAAACATTATTTTTCAGATTCAATTGAGCTCGAATAGATTTGTCTTTTCTGTATTTTGTATTACATGTAATGTATAGTTAATTTGAATGAAAAAAACAAAATTCAAAGAAAATTCCGACTTAAATTTTCCTGTAATGTGGGAGCAAAAATAAAGCAAATCACAGCACAATAAGCAATTATTCTATTTTTACAGAGTAACACAATGGAAAATTAAAATGAATCAAATCAGAGATAAAACCTTAAGGTATTATATGGATTTAGGTGTATATGTGGATGGAAAACATTACATTCAGGTAGAAAAAAGATTACTTTAATAATATATTATGTATCCGAGAGATTAGGAGAGATTTGATGAAAAACTGCTTAGTGATGTTGTTTCTAAATTACAGGCTTAGCCAGTCATCTTATCAACGGAAAACGTTTGCTATAACAATCAATATCTTTGGATACACAAACATTCTAAATACAAAAAATAAAAAATGAACGTCTGATGAGAGTCATGGTAAGGATAAGTGTAAATATCAGCTGGTAAGATTGACTCTTATTTATTACCGTCTGATTATCTTGTTTAGACAGAACAATATCACTTGAGAGGCAATAGAGTTAACCAAAAACCGTTCGATTCGAAAAATAAACCACACCTCTGAGATGTGTCATATGCCGGGCTAACATATAAACAATAAAGACCTTTGTATCGTAGATTAAATTTTAAATTACTGAATTGGATGTGTAATTTAAATTGATCTGTACTGAGCGAATTTTTCAACCCAAGTTTAATTTACGTATGGATATCTTTGGCGTGATAAATGCCTAAATTTTTACCTGTACCGGGAATGCCCTAAGGTAAATCATCTGACGCAAAAAAAAATTCTCGAGCCTGACTTCTTGAATTGTTGTTGTTTAAGTACTGAGTCACGTACCAACTCCATATGGGCAGATTCGGCTGCTATTTTTTATCAATATATTGTTGTCCAAAAACAAGATAGTATGGTGAGAATGCATTAGAATTGTGCACAACATTTCTCAGAACTGAAGCTACTCTAATTAGCCAGGAATTGCTTTCATTATCCTCTCATCGGTTTTAAGAGTACGAACCTAGAAAAATGGGCCAAAATAATTAGAATATAACAATTACCATTCTGAGAACGTTGACAAGGGCCTAAAATGTCGAGGTATAGTTCCTGAAATAGTCTGATACTTTCACGGTACTCACCCATGTTTGGTCTCGTTCGATAGTTAACCGCTTTCTACATTTTACATTAATTTTTACAACTATTAACATAATTCTGAATATCTTTTGCCATTCCAGACCAGAAAAACATACCTTCATATGTCCTCATGAAATGAGTAGGCACTACCAATTTCCAATGTGTCAGTTCCATTTATTCGCATATTTCCCTCCGTGTCCTGGACAGATCAGAATTTTTTCCATTTTCCACTTTGAAATTACTTAATCCATCTGGTGTATCCTCAATCTTCATCATCCTTGTAATTTAAGGATCTACCTGGCCAATCGCCCCGATAGGTCAGACTGTGACATAAGCTATTGAAGGCTCGCATGATCAGTGATGATCGTGAATAGAAAGACTTCAATGAACAGTCAAAAATGTTTTACTCCAAGAACAACAGCGCAATACTCCAACTCGGTTCAGTTGTTTTTTAAAAGTATGGTATTAGATGCTCTGCACTATCAGGTCTGTGGGGAATAAACACCTCCCACTCAAACAGAGGAAGCGTCTGGAGGAAAAAAGGAAGGGAGTAATCGTGATGTATTAAGACAGGTGCGGAAGTGAGACGTTTCTTAAGTTCTGCGTTTAGATTACTCTTTCCAGGTGTGTATGTTATGAAACCATACTCTTCGATCGAGTAGAGGAAGTCCAAAGGGTTTACAATCTGTCTGGACAAACCCCTTAGGTTTGCCATATAATTAAGGTCGAAATTGACGAACTGATCAAATAATGGCTTTTAGTTCAATTGCTGGATTCAATAGCTTACTAGCGTATGCTACAGGTAATTCATTGTAATCTTTGATTTGTGACAAAACCAACGCCACTAGCAATCATAGCCAATAGAAAGGTTGATCAAAATTGTGGTACTGCAATGTTGGAAAATTACAAAACTCATGTTTTTAATTTAGTCAAGGCTTCCTCAGTGAATGCATTCCACTGAAATTGACAACTGTTTTGTTTCAATGCGCACAGCGGTTCTGCAATTTTGGCATAATTTTGTATAAATTGGCGGTAATAGCGGGGTAGACCAAGAAAGGTTACTATTTCTTCCGTGCTTTGTGGTTCAGGGAAATTAAAAATAACACTCATAATGTTTGAATCTGGTTTAGTGCCATCATGAGTGATTGTATACGTGTTGTTAAAAAATTACATTTTCTTAAACATTAACAACACCATCTAAACAAATGAAGCATTTAATTCCGTTTAATCCACTAAGAACATGGTTCATGAAAGTTACTTGGTACACCTTTATGTTCGATTAGGCAAGGTGTAGGTAGTGAAATAGCTGGGTCGTAATTTCGTTAAGGTGTTGAAAGTCTACAATTACCGTTATTGAATTTTTTACGAACTACTAAAATTGGTACTATAGGTTCTATAATTGAGTCTTCAATCATTTCTTCAATCTGTGTATTTATTTCCGTTTTTACAGCTTCTGAAAGACGATACGGTTTCTTGTTTATTGGTTGTGAATTCGGAATAAAATACATCGCATATCGAATGGTGTACTTCGGTAGTCATACCCAGCTTATATTCAACATTAAACGAGAATTATCAATTTTGGATTCTAATAGTATTGTAGAAGAAAATCTGGTAAGGTATTGGGCTATGAACTCAATTGAAACAATTCATAATGGCTAGGAAGGGTCGATTCAATTTGATATTTTTATAGGTACACTTTGGGGGCCCGTAAATTTCGTGCTCTGTGGTACTACTGAAGTAGCCGTTAATTTTTTCACAAACACCATATTACGTTTCGGTAGGCAGGCTTCTGTCGGCAATGCGACACTGGAATGTTTTTCCAGATTTCCTCGATATTTTGGAACAGTTGTTTTTTTATGATATCACAGTTTTCATAATATATAATGGATATTTGTAAACGTGTCGGTGTATTCGCTTATTTATTAGTTTATTACCAAATCATAACGTTCCCACCTCTCTAAACATTGCCGTCAAACCCAAGCAAATTATACTGCAATTCCTCAGACATATTTTTCAAGATTATTCTGGAACTCTAACATTATTCGAGCTTTTCAAAATTATTTGAGTCTATTGGATTTTCTCGCTTATAATCAAAATTTGCTCGACATGAGTTACATGAAGTTACAGAATAGTGATCTATCCGAATTTTGGATATTTTCTTTGACATTCCGATCTTTTTAAATTTATTATTCAAAACTTTATATTCGATATTATTCGAGTCAGGGTTGGAGTTAAATTACAAGTAAGCAAAGCACCCAATTAACTTATCTTACAGAGCATATATTCTCGAATTTCAAGATCTGTGGATTTATCTGGATTTCCAAATTTAAATAGCGTTGGGTTAACATCGTAGGTTAACATCGAAGTTATTCGAACTTATCGTCATTTTCATATTTTGATAATTCAGATTATTCTATGCGACTAAATTGTATCCTAAAATAAAACTAGAATACACAATAACAACAAAATTGTATATGTATGTGTTTTAAAAAGTATAATTTCGGGCGAATTAATATAAAATATTTGTATATAATAATATGCGAATGAAATAAATTCATTTAATGCCTAAGAAAATCGATATTTCGAGATTTTCACCGATCGGCAAACATGTCGTCGATAGGCATGTGTGTCTACTTTAGTCACGACAACCCGTTTAAAAAGTTATTGGGGTTTACCTAGTTAATCTTAGATTATTCGAAAATGTGTCCCGGATTATTTCAACTGGCTAACATTGGCTTGATCAATTCTTCAAGAATCTTCAAACATTTAGGTAATTATGAATTTACTTAGCCTTCTTTAAACACTGTGACATACTTTTAAAACCGTGCTCATCGGGTATCAAGTTGCAAATTCTAGAATTAAAAATGATCCGATTTCAAAATAAACAAAGCGTACAAAATTGTATGCTCAATTGAAATTGTCGTTTTCTCTGTTTAATCAGCGAATTTAAGTTTTTACAATGCCTGTGAAATACTTCCCGAAATAAAATCGCAAATTTTCCGTATACGTATATATTTTATGTATGGGTGGTAACTTATTCGCCTAAATGACATTTTCAAAGCTAAGATTTTTCAAATAATCATCTTTTAGGGGAAATCCACCAATATTCAATTTAATTTAAAAGAAAACATTTAATCAGTTTTATTAGTCAAAATGACTAAAGCAAAAATGGATCATTCGCTTTATATTTTGATTTTATGTAAAATTCAATAAATAACAGGCCCATTGGAACATATTACATACCGACAGTTGCCCCAAAATCGACGTCAAAATCCGTTCAACAAAAATCAAAAGATTGAAATTCGAATGTAAAATGTAAGATGTATGTAAAATGTATGCAAAATGTTACATGGATGATCCTAGGGGTCAGCGAAATAAATAACAGGCAATATGTATACGGAATGTTGCAGCACGTTTCAATGAAGAAATATCTTCAACAAAAATCAAAAAACCAGCATGCGAAAATGGTTTCTAGGATATCTGTTGGTGATATAAATAACAGGCAATAAGTATACGGAATGTTGCAGCACGTTTCAATGAAGAAATCTCTTCAACAAAAATCAAAAAAACCGACATGCGAATATGGTTTATAGGATATTTGTTGTACTGGAAATTTCAAAAGGTCGATCCGTTGGTCGATCGCTTTTCTGTATACGGAATGTTGCAATACGTTTCAATGAAGGAATTTCTTTAACAAAATTCAAAAAACCGACATCAGATAAAGTTTCTCAGATATCTGTTATATTGACTTTGTACTGGAAATTTCAAAAGGTTGATCCCTGGGTTCGGCGAGTAAATACAACAGATATTTTAAAAATCATATTCGCATATCGGTTTTCTGATTTTTGTTGAAGAAATTTTTTCATTAAGGCGAGGTGCAACATTCCATACATATATTGGCTGTTATTTATATCGGCGACGCTTGTCTATGGGCTTGCTGGCATTTAACCAACCCTTATATCATTCTTTACTGATTCTTATTTTACAGGCAACTTGAAGGGAATTAAATGCGACTTTTGATGCACAAAATATCGCCTGAATGAATTCTATTTGTATCTAAACACACAAACACGTTTTTTTTGTTATTTGGGAAGAATTTCACTTCGGTGATTTTTCATTGGGTGGTATGATATTTGAAATTAATACGAAAAATTTAAGTGGTACAAAATATTGGTAGTTATGATAGAATGCTGTGTAATGAAGTTGAGACTTATTAATTATGGTTAAAGAACAATAACACAAATTGGTATTAAAAAACACAGTTTTGCGGTTTTAATTTGTATTAAAAATAAAGAATGCCACTGGTCCTACCACGTACAAGAAAATAAAAAATGTATAAAAATGTAAACAGCGCGACTAAGTACTTTACACATGTTAGACAGTTTACATTTCCTATAGGCAATTACTTAATAAACTTATCATAAAAGATATTTTTAGGTGAATGAGAAAAAGCCTCTGTTTCACGCATTTTGTCGGAAAAGAAAATTTTGCTTCCGAAAACGAAAGCTTGCTTAGAGACAAGATTTCCCAATTATTTTGAGGGGCCCGCAAACAAAACCTTGCCTAGAGCCTGGATTTTCCTTAATCCGCCACTAATTCCTTGTCTACTATTGGTAGTCGTATAAACTTTTCAACTCCTGGTGGAATTTCAAAATTATCTTCTGGATTGGAAATCAAAAAAAAAAAAAATTCAGGACCTCTTTCCGTACTATCGCCGAACTAGTAGATGAAAAATCTAACGTCATCCTGTGAAATGAAATATTTGTAGTTGTGATAAAATTGTAGACCATCAGTTAGCCTAATGGTTGCTTTCACAAGTGCGGGAATGTTTTTTTTGAATGAAAAAATTGGAAAGCCTTTATAATTGGATAGGGTTTGCAAACCGGTTAGAACTGGTTTTAAAAAACCGTTTTTTTTTTAATAAATTTCAAAAACCGAAAAACCTTGTTGTTATGAGTGCCCCAAATTCGCAAATTCTGCGATTAAACTAATTTTAAATGTTGCTACAAAAATTTAAAATAAACTAAAAGAAAAAATAAAATCAAAACAATTCTATAAATTATCATCAACTTTTCATGAGTGGACAAGCTGCCAGAAGGGCCAGAAGATACCTCAATTTTTATAAATTGGATTTGAAATTTATAAATTTCGGCTTAATCCGCATACACGGAAGTTGTGATTCATATAAAACGAGAGAACTAATTGATCAACGACTTAACAAATTTGCAATGGTTCATTAATTATTATTTAATTTCTCATTAAAGGTTAAATTTGGCAATGAAACAGAAGCTGAAATTGTTCTATGTACTCTTGGCCTTACAAATATTTTATATAAAAAAATCATCCCGATTAGTGGAAGCGACAATAGAAACTAATGATGTCGATGAATCTGATTGTGATATTCTATATGATGATGAATTCGGAAATGAAGTAAAATTAGGAAGTTGAATATAATCTGACGTTTCATTTCATTCCATGCACTAATTCAATTCGCAGTATTGTACAATTTTTCGAGCGTCCCGCTGTACGAAATACAATTTTACAGCAACATGTTAAGCAAACGTTCAATTTTAAAATTTAATTTATTTATTTTAATTTATTTACTAAAATATTGGATTCATTCATAACAGAGTGTATATGGTCAAACTTTTCTCCAGATTTCCCGTTCACAGGACACAGCACAGTGTTCACAGTTAAATATCATTCGGTAATATTTATTTCAGCAATTTCACATCTTGGGTTGAATACCTGGTAATATTCAATTTTTAAGAAAATTACAACTGCAAGATTGATGTATTTTTAATTATCTGATATTGCCGGTGTTTTAGCTTTAGATGTTTTAAAGGAATCCACACGTTTGGTTTGGTTATGAAATAAAAAAGAAAAATCTAGGTCTAATTGACTCAAAAGTCAAAGCGTATTGGACTAATTTTAGACTCTAAAACTTGTTGGAATACTTTACTACTTATGATCTAACAATTTTTAAAGCCAGTATTCCATGAGAAAAATTGCCTGACAGTCAAAATAAAAATGACAAGAGAAAAACAATCTGATGCCCCATATAAGAGACAAGGACAAAGTTTTTGTTATTTTTTATTTTACAGCAAAATTGTTTTTCTATAAAATAAAAAACGTTGCCTTTGTCTCTTATATAGGGCAACAGATTATTTTTCTGTTTTCGTTTTTTGTTGACTGTCAGTCAATTTTCCTTATGGAATACAGACTTAAAACTCATTGCATAAAAAAAGCACTGGATGATTTACAAAAATTAAATAGGAAGATATTTGTGATGCTTTGTCACTCGTACAAGAAGCAGTGGTTGGGATGAAAATACACTACAATAATAACGGCCGGAACCATAGTCACATTTATGTTGAATAAAATTGATCAGATAAATACGGAAGTCAGCTAAAGTTTATTCTATTCATTGAAAAAGGAGGTGCTGGAACGAGGAAATATTTAAAAGATCTAAAAACCAAATCACTCTCTCAATCGACTCCTCTGCCATATTCGTCAAAATCAGAAATACTTAATTTTGGCAAGCCCATTATTAGAAATATTGTTTCAAATAGAATCAGAAAATTTGCTGAATAGTAGTAAGGCTAGTGAGATTAACGGGTTGTTAATGCTAACACTTTTAGAAAAGATTTCATTTTTTCGAAGCAACTGGGAAAAGAACAAAACTTATTATTGCTTTTCATTGCCTTACTTAGAGTTAAACCAACTACAACCGATTCAAAAGGAACCTTTTCTGTTTCAGGAAATTTTTGCAATTAAATTAGAAGCCGGATTATAAATTTTTGTATTAAAAAAATGAATTTGTATATCTGAATTGGAATTGAAAACAAAAACTATGAAAAAAAACTTTATTTAACCCTTATTTGCGATTTTATTATAGAATACATTTTTTTCCCCCTTTAAAAACCCGGTTTTAACTGTTTAACTAAATTTAAGATTAAAAAAAACCGTAAAACCGTTTTTTGCAAACCCTAATCGCCCCTGGATCGGTGTACATGTGTTCTGATCTGTATTCTCATCGTGTTGGGATCCTGACAGATTTTCCGGATGATTATTTTTTATCTGTCTAATTTAAGTTTACGAAAAATTTGTTCGTGGTTAGCATGCGTAACCGCGTTGGCTAAATTATCAAAGTTATGAGCTTTTCCTATAGTTCTGATTAATTGTCTTAATCCATTTTAAAACGAGGTTAGTGACATGGCTTCATTTAATTATTTACATATAAAAGTTTTTAGGTTTTATTTGTAAAGGATTGAACTAATTCTGAGCGATCTTGACATAATGAAATAAATTAAGTAGATGAGAGATCGACGCTTAATAAATATAGATTCCAGATTTGCTTTAAGTTTTTCCAATTCCTAAAAGTTTTATGACGCACTACCTCTAACACAGTACCTTCTAAATATATTCTGATTAAAGTTATAAAATTCTCTTTATCAGCTTTTCAGTTAGGGGTAACCCTAACAAATCACAAGCCAAGTTATTACAGTTATTAAATGATTAGACATAGTCATTAAATTTTATTAATAGCATTTAGAACGTTGAAACCATTCTTTCTGCAAAATGCTTAGCAAATAAAATAAATATTAGAAAGTAGTAGTAGAATTACTCCTGATACCTTTTGTTTTCCTGACTATACAAACTAAATCTTCAAATTTTTAACATCTAAACTGTAGAAAAACTTTGTGATATTTAAAAATCTAGTACTTCTAGAAGGGGCTGCTACTTCAATAATAGCCGTATTTCACTTAGCCGGTTTCACAACAAAAAGTAGCTATGTATTCTCCAGTTTAATAATATCCTTCCCTTTCTCTTATTGCGGATTATTTCACAATACAATTACAGTGCTAACCATTTTTAATACATTTTAACATGAATATTTTAGCTGGATAGCTAATTTTTTGACTGCCCAATTTCGTTCAGTTAAATATTTAGCCGAAGGTCAAATATTTCTTTGTAGAAAAAAATAATCAACTGCATTGAATTTGTGAAGCAGAAATGAAGGAAATTTTATTTAACTGGAGATAGGCTATTTTTGTGTGAAACCATTAACACAAATTGATAAAGTCACTAAACAAAGAAGATTTTGATCCAAAAGTAAAAATTATTTAAATTTTTGTTGATGCTTTCAATGTAAACTTTGAACTGATTCGGATCAATTGATGTCGTGAAATACAATATATAAAGCAAATACACTTAAATTTGATACAACTTAAGCCTCAAAAATTAAGCCTCACACAGAATATTGTTTCCAACGAATTTATTCGGTTTGATTCCGAATTCAACTTCATTGAGCTGAAGTTAATCTATATCAAAATTAGGCAGAAATTCAATAAACGATTTCTTGCATTTTTTCTTCTAACTTTTTCAGATTTTTGTCATAGTTCTGAAATGGCAAAAATTAGCTTAGGAACAAATAACTCGTGTTTAACTTAATTTTTCTAATTTAACTGAATACAATTTCAGATTTTGCTCAAAAGACATGATTTCCACTATGATTTTCTGTTGGTCCGATTAATTGTCAGTAATCATGATTTTGGTCTTATCAATTTTCAGACTCATGATTTGTTTCAAATTTTTAACATAGTTTAGGAATAGCTAAAATTAGTCGCAAGACGTGGTGTCACTCGCATTTAACATGGTTTAAGTAATTTGACGGAACTAAATTTCAGATTTCGATCCCACTCAGCCACTATGTTTTTGTGTTGGCCCTGTCAATTGCCAGTACTAGTGATTTAAATTAATACAAGACAGTCATCGATCCCGGGCAATTAGCCAGAATTAAAGGATGCTTTTAGAATTTTGTCACAGTTCCGGAATAACCAAAATTGATCCTGATTCAAGCGAATCGCGTTTAAGTTGATTTTAATCATATAAATGAATATACGGTCGTGCCAGTAAATAGCTTAAATAGTTAAAAAGGTGAATGTTATTCAACTATAACGACAGGCAAGGTTGGCATAATATCACATCGATTTAACCTGTAGAGCTAACCATACGTCGATAGTAAAATACAGAAAAACATAAATGTATGTGTGAGCGATATAGCTTACATAGCAAGGCAAAGACAACTCGGGCTAAGTTAGTTTGCATAGCTCAAAACAGAAAAAGATAGCTCGCATCGCTTATTTCTAACATGCAAAATTCATATTTTCGTTTAATTTTATTTAATTCAAACCATTAATATCAAAACTTACTTTGATATTTTTGGCATTAACTAACAATATTCGGAAACCCCTTATGAGCATTAGCCGGTTATTAGCATTCGTCAATTTTTAGTTACTGAAAGTATCCACGAAAGGATTTACTCGCTAATTTTAGTGGGCTGCATACTCGTGTTTACTCGACTAGGGTGCCAACCTACTCGCCTACCGGTTGGCGATTAGCAAAATCTACTATCTGAAACTAACTGGTTGTTTTATTTGATGCTTCGATTTAGCATATGAAGAAAACTATACTGGCTGACAAAATGTTACCTTCTTAAAATATTGAATGCCTCGCCATATGACAAGGAAAGTTCTTCATAAGGCGTACAAATACCTAACGATATTATTGGTAAGACTATACGGTGCCACCTTTCAATAATAATTCAATAATTCCATTAAACACCGGGTTACATGTAGTTGTTCGTGAGTGTTTGAAGCCTAAGTCTTGGATAGTTCTGTGAATAATGCTGATTCAAATTACGTATCCTGATCTGTTGTAATATTAGCTAGTACGCCAGATCGGTAAATCCAGTTCTTGATTAGACCAATGACCGAGGTCTACGCCTTTGTATATACGCCTTTAGATATAACCTTCGCCCTTTTACTTGAAATATTTTGCTCTCCTATCGGAGACTTAATGTGTAGGGATACTTCTGACTTCTGACATGATAAGCAGGCTCTGGCCATATTTATAATATTCCTATTGATTTCAGCCCAAACAAATTATTTTGTCACACTTTTAACCGATACTCGTCTGCCTGGGTGCGACAGGTTATGAACACTATCAAAATTTTTCCGTTGAAATAATACTGGAATATATGGTCTTGAAGAACCAATAGAAATGAGTTCCACTTAAAATTTACAAAACTTTTGGCAATCCACCTTCTGTCAGGTTGTATTCAGTAGCTCTCACTGAATGCAGCTGTCTGCTGCTGTTGTTTCTTACTGAAACCGTCTGCCTCGTTTTGTCTGACAAACCCAATGGAAACAAATGACACCAGGTAATATATTTCCATACTGCCACTATTGCTTGGCCTTGTTTCGGTCCACCCTGGGAATTTTATTTTCTCAAATTTGAAAATTAAAAGTTCAAAAAAAAGTTGCAGAAAAAAAAAATTAACGACCGACAACGTAAAAGTGTAAGGTAACTATTAATGGCTATTTTTTCAATTCGTGATAATGGAAATGTGCTGAATATCCATTTTTACCGCTGAATATCCGTAGTCTACTGCGAGTTAAAATCTAAATAGCGACGCCGACGTGAATTTGCTTTGTGTAAATTTGAAAAGCTTGGGGTTCGTAAAAATTGTGAATAAATGACTTTCGATTAAGAACTTCAAATGCTTAATTGAACTATATGCTGCTAATAGTTCAAGAACATACGCACTTGAAAAAAAAACTAAAAGGCGTCCAAATATCCACCAATCGCTATCGAACTACATCACCAATAGCTGTATTTGACGCATCTACCGTAACTGCCGAATCGGCTTAAGGAAAAGAGGGTATGCTATTAGCTATAACAGCATCCATCCTTTAATTTAGATTTAGAGAGTTCGGATGCTGTGTTAGTTTCATCAGTCCAAGTAATTTTTCTTTTGTAACTTTATTGTTTCCTTTGAGGAATCCATTTGAAAAAACTGCTTGATCACCGCGGCATTAGGAATATATTTTCTATTAAAGTTTATCATCACAAGGATATACGTAAGCTTTTAATCATTTCAGGTCTAGGGATACTACTTATTGCTTCAACTTTTATTGAATCATTACTATACAAAATTTCATGGTTAATGCAAGAAACCTCAGACGCAGCAAAAACAGAATGCAACGCAACAAGCAAGTCGTCAATATATGGAAAACAGAATATTAAATTTCGTAGAATTGCTAGCATGCATTTTTGGAATTTCTGCGGCATTCCTAAGGCCAAACGTCATCCTTGAGAACTCCAAAACTCGAAATGGTGTACAAATTGCAGTTTTATTAATATCATCTTCGTTAATCGGAGCTTGATTATATGCGTTGACTAAAATACTTTACATCCGTGTTTGACAAGAAAAATCAGTTAGAAATGGAATCGGATACCGGTCAGGTCAGGTATTGTTTGTGAATTCAACCTGAGATAATTGCCGCAAGGACACCATGATCCATCTTTTTTTTTTCTATCAAGCTGTAATGGATTGGACCATTCTGAATCTGAGGGACAACCAATTCTTTGGTTTAGCATGATGTCGAATTTGGTTAAAATTAAATGACCAAATTTAGCCAGAAATTCAACAAACGATTTTTGCATTTTTCCTTGTAACATTTTTAGATTATTGTCGTAGTTCTGGACTGGCCAAAATGATCTTATAGGAACCAGTGACACGCGTTTAACTTAATTTCCACTATGTTTTTCTGTCACTTCTATTAATTACCACTAATCAAGATTTTATCGAATTTTTCTCATGACTAAATTTGAACCCGAGACATGGGAATGGAGAAAACTGCACCAGTCGTTTGCTACAGGGGGCCATCGATTATTACGTCGATTAGACTTTGTTATTCTGTTAGTCTTATCGATTTCCAGACCCAAGATTTGTTTCACATTTTTTTTCGTAATTTAGAAATGGCCAAAATTGGCCACAAGACGTGTGGCAGTGCATTCACAATGAAAAAATTTTTTACTTTTGACTTACAGGTTTGTATGAATTTCCAACATAATTCATAAACATTTTTGTTCGTTATATTTGAAATTCATATAAACCTGTAAGTAAAAAGGTAAAAGGTTTTGGCATTGTGAATGCTCTGTGACTCCCCTCCCCTCCTCCCCCATTCTCAAGCCGTGACCGGTTTTAGTAATTTGACGGAATCCAACCGCAGATTTTTCGAGGAGGACGTCGATTCCTCTCACCCAATATGTTTTTGTATTGGTCCCGACAATTTTGCCCGTCGCTTTTAATTCAACTGAATACAATTCCAGAGTTTGCCGGCTGGACATTGATTACACGTTGTTTTCTGGATAGTCCCGGCCAATTAGCTGGAAAAAAGAATTCTTTTAAATTTTTGTCACAGTTCTGGAATAACCAAAATTGGCCCTGAGTCAAGCGAATCGCGTTTAAGTTGATTTTCGTAATATAAATCAATATACGATCGTACCAGTAAATAGCTTAGATAGCTTCGTATACATAAATAATTTAGAGTCGTTTTATGTTTATTTAAAAAGGTGAATAATATCGTAGTACCAAAAAGTTATACAAATATGGTACGTTGAGTACATGACCTTTACTCTTATTACTAAATAAAGCATACGGATGCCAAAAAAATGATTAAATACAATAAAGAAGACATAAAATACGTGCATCGTATGGTATTATGGTATATAGTTAAGAAAAATTAGGTCAATAATATTGTGAAAGATGCCGTCATATTATTTTATTGCTGAGAATGTAATGTACGTACATGACAGTAAAATTTATACGAGATACTATATTACTAAAATACTAAACGATTGCTTGAGTGACATAATCTTTTGAACATGACATACCAACCTCATAATATGCACATAATAATATAATACTCGTACACTAAGTTTGAAATTAGAATAAAATTAATTTAAACATGTTGGTGATGTGTTGTTTCGGCATCCCAATACACCTAAACATACAACATATCACATGGTAGTTAAATTTAATTATTAAATTTTTGTTGTTTCTAAAATATTATATGAAGGTTTGGATATACCTCGAAGGAATTGTCAAAAATGTATTTACATTATTTAATACACTCTCTTGTGTTTATAAAAGGGATTCAAATCTGAAGAGATCGTGACAGGTTAAAAAATTAAATTTTCAAAAAATCAGAAAAAAAAATCCTACATCAATCACAATTAACATTTCATTCTACACATAAATTCATTGTGCTTTAAGCATCACATCATATTGTATAGAATGTTTGTTTATGGAATGGCTGCAAAATACCATCTTCATAAGATTTATAACGGTTTTATCTGGACACTATTTGACGTATGTCAATATAGCGCGCACAAGATTCCGATAATAAATTACTTTTTGCATAAACATCGATGAAATCATTTTTTTAAATAAATGACAGATGCAATTTAGCACAGAAGATTTATTTAGTGTTTGATAGTAACTGGTGTCTGATTTATTTTATCTGCAGTGAAAGGTAATTTATATTGTGCTTTGATTGTAATTCAAGTACATACGATTTCTCAAAATGTTTATTTGTTGATTTAAGTTATTTGATTATAATTGTAGTATTAAGAAGTATCCTAGGCAGCTTTGAAAACCGGTTAAATTAATTGCATACTAAAATGCTTTATCCTTGGTCTATTTTGATAAAATAATTCAGAATAAAGCTTTTACATAAAGTGGAAAAATTAAAACATTAACCAATAGACCTTTCTATGTACCCATTCCTAGTGTTCGCTGATGACAAGGGATAAAAATATGCGGATATTTTTTGAGCAAAAAAACGAACGCATTAAAACGATCGGTATACTACCTTGATCAACCAGTTCTCGGAATAACCACCGTGTGGCGCTCCCATCGTTAAGATTTGAGTTGTTTTTTTGTTAAGTTGGTACATCTGTTGTTGATATTCCCTCTAAATCTTAGCGTCATAGCTTGACATTTGCAAAAGTTACGTAGTCAAGAGTACATCTATCTCTGTGTGTGTTGGCGATTATTTACAATTTTAGACATGATTTGCGAGGCTGAATCCGATCCCACATTCATCAAAAGGATCATTACTGGAGACGAGACGTTGGTTTTATGAGTACGACACACAATCCAGACATCACGCAAGTGAATTGCGTTCACCAAAAAAAAACCACGTCGTTTTCAGTCAAAAAAGAAGGCAAGGCTCACGGTTTTCATGGATTACAACGGTGTAGTGCATCATGAATTTTTGCCAGAAGGCCAGACCGTAAACAAAGAGTATTATTTGGGAGTTATGAGACGTTTGCGTGAAGCAATTCGCCGAAAGAGACCAGAATTGTGGGTAGAAAACTCGTGGATTTTGCACCATGATAACGCACCGTCGCACAGTGCCATCATTATTCGTAATTTTTTGACGAAAAATGCAACAAATACCATCCAACAGCCACCGAATTCACCTGATTTGGCTCCCTGTGACTTCTTTCTGTTCAATCGAGTTAAAAAACCAATACGGGGAACGCGTTTCAGCAGCCGATAGGAAATAATGGAAAAATTGCCAACATACACAGAGTAGATGTACTCTTGACTACGTAACTTTTGCAAATGTCAAGCTATTACGCTAAGATTTAAAGGGAATATCAACAACAGATGTACCAACTAAACAAAAAAACAGAACTCAAATCGGAACGTTGGGAGCACCACACGGTGGTTATTCCGAGAACTTGTTGATCAAGGTAGTATTTTTAACTCTACTTTTATTTGGATTTTTTTTGGGGTCTTTTTGACAACCAAAAACTATTTCATTATCGGCGTAAAAAAATCCAAAATATTTGCGAGTTGAAAAATTTAAATTAAAATAATATGAAAAGCTTAATATAAAAATAAATAAAATGTGATCTTGACGTTTAAAACACCAAGTCTAGAGAAAGAGTTGTTCACTCATGTCATCAAAAAAAAAATCCGGATATTTTATTAAAGTGAAGTTAGCGGGGGTAATATTTGTCAACATTCGGAACATACGGAATGAAAATAATACCCTACTTCCAAGAATAACACAATCCATATGTTCACTATGTATGTTCACTAAACAAAAAATATTTTTACCATTCATTATTTTACAAAATTTCATTTCGTAAATTTGACGTCTCTTCTGATTGGTTTATGTCCCCTAAATAAGCAAGAAAAATCAAAAATAAATACGCTCACATTCTACTTATGTTCAATTCTTTCGATTTCAAAAAAAAAAAAATTGATTTTTTTAATTACCAAAAAAATAGCGGCTTATTGTTGTTTTCCTAATTTTGACGTTTACATTTCTACGTATTTGTGAAATTTTTATGAAATCTACCAAAAAATCCCGATTTGTGACAAATGATCCGGATCAAAAAAAAATCAATTTCTTTCTTTCAAAAGAATACATTTGTACTGTCAAAATGTCAAAAAAGATCAAAAAAAAATCAATTTATTGATTTATTTATTCCCAAAGAATTCAACATTATTTTGGTAAATATTTTCGTAAGAATGTTTTTCAGCACGAGTTAAAATTATAGAATAATAGAATAACTCGGATCTAATCTGTATATGTGTATAGTGCATTTTTTAGAAAAGAGTTTAACTCGACTCCGTTTATAGTGAGAATTTAAAGGAGATGAGAGAGGATTAAATTCCACTCGATTTGTAACATATACAATATAAATAAATCGCTTTCACACGCACTATAATCCACTAAGAGTGCCATCCAAGAGTGCTTATTTGACTAAAACGCAACTAGTTCCATATCGAACGTTACAAATTGGTTGTCAAAAACGAATTTGTAAACAAGATAAAAATCAATTTCAAATTTCTAAATTATGAATTTAATTAAACCAAAAATAAATAATTTTTGATAAACTTATCAAATTCGACTAAAAAAATATTAATTAATTACAAAATTGAGATTAATATCTGTCGTCGTTCATCAAGCGACTATTGATGATTGGAGCATCACGGATTACACCTAGTGGACATTTTTTAAACTAATCTAGCTGATAATTTGACGTTCGAAATTGTTGCCTCAATTCTAATTTTGAACTGTAAACACAATTTTTACTTACCAGATTGCTAATAATTGTAAATAATTCCAATTTTGGATTATAAAAACATTCATCGCAATTTTCATCGCATTTTTGACAAGTGTCATTTTGTCAGTAGCATCATTTTAAATTTTTTCCTCGAGACGAAAAACTTTTTATAATACACACATATGTCGAACGCTCCTAGTCCGTATGTTCACTGATGGCCTTTTGACAGAAAATATTCGGATAGTTTTGACAAATGTTACTCCCGTCAACTTCACTTTAATCAAATATCCGGATTTTTTTGATGACATGAGTGAACAACTTTTGTACTTGACGTATAATTTTGGTATTTTAAACATCAACATCACATTTTCTTTTTATTATTTTAATATTTTTTTTTAATATTATTGTTCAAATCGAAGCATTTCATATTATTTTAATAAATTTTTAAATTCCCAGCCAAAAAACTCCCAAAAAAATCCAAATAAAAGTAGAGTTAAAAATATACCGATCCTTTTGATGCGTTCGATTTTTTGCTCAAAATATATCAGGATAATTTTTGAGCAAAAAAAAAAAACGAATGCATCAAAAGGATCGGTATATTTTTCACTCTACTTTTATTTGGAGTTTTTTGGAGTTTTTTGACAACCGAAAAGTAATTCTTTTAACGGCAAAAAAAAGGCGAAAACTTCTGCGAAATGAAAAATTTAAATTTAAATAATATGTTCGACAAGAGAATGTGATGTGGACGTTTAAAATACCAAAATTATATGTCAAGTCAAAAATTGTTCACTCATCTCATAAAGAAAAATCCGGATATTTTATAAAAAGAAGTTAGCCCTCCCCCCCCCCCCCCCTCCCGCTCCGGGCTCGGGTATTTTCTTATACGGTTAAGACTGATGTCCAGATGTCATATCAAAAATTAATTTTCTTTACACTTAAAAAATAAATTTAAACAACAAATGTCATAAACCAATACAAATGATTGGTTTTATTGTTTATGTAATCTTATTATAGTTTTTTATTCCCGCATCGACGATTTTACAGAAAAAAGATGCAACTCGACATCTGCGGAAAAAAAGCAGACGACAGATTTTAGGTTTGTTTCTCGGTTTTCTTTTTGTCTTTGTACTTTTTCCTATGCTGTGTTTCAATTTGTTTGCAGACATTGAATGTCGTTGAATGCAAATCAGCTATAATTTACTAAAACGCTTTAGTTTATAAAAGCTTTGCAAGAATTTACAAAAAGTTTAAACAACATTTTATTCGAGCTCAATCAGTTTTCAATTTATTTAAAATTCAGAATAGATTACATTTTACATTTTTGTTATTGAAATATGTAAGACGATCTTTATGATTAAAAGTTTATTTCTAAGCTGCTTTAGTGACAAAAAAGATTCAACATTTTAATCGAAACGAATTTCATTTAACAAAAGCATTGGAAAAAATTATTTTATGACATTTGACTTCTGCAAGCTTTAATAGCTGTAGGAAAATGCAATCAATAATTCTCTGTCATAGGCACTGTATCTTTTCTGTGTCATTGTTAGTATTTTTGAAGAAAACAATTAGCGGAAACCAATGCTTCTGAACGACGGTTCTTAGTGCGCAGTAGATCATCTGATGATGATATCGGTGACCTAATATTGCCGCATTTGCTGAACCAGCTGCGCATTTCTCAAAAGGTTGCTCGTCTCAATTTTCCACTTAATTTTATGGTATTATCACTCATTTTTATTTACTGCATCAACTGGTTCTAGGAATTTAATAATGGTGGTAACTTTATCGGGTAGTGTATTCGAGCCGAAATTTGAAACTTAACTGTATTCTTACCAAAACATATTTAGATATATTGTTAACAATACCATTTATATGTTAAGTTATTTCGGCAAACAATCATTGAATAACCTGTCATGTAAATTTTTTTAAAAATCTATTTTCTTTTAACTCTGCAAAATAGTCGTTCTCGGTAACGCAGCATCTTCTAGTACGTAAACCAAATAAAACACAAAATTTCGAACCTTAAACCTAAAACTGAATTTCAAGTTTCAACTTTCTTTTAAGATTGAAACTCCTAACTTGCTTTATTAATAATTTAAAACTCAGTCTTAAATTTTTAAATTTCCTAATCCGTCAATTTCTTAAAAACGAAAATATCTTATTTCAGAAATCTTAATATAAAAAATTTTTGATTTTCCGATTTCTCTTAATTATTCAAAATTTTCTAATTTCTATGGTGAAATATGGGAAATTGCTTAACTTCCAAATTTCATATTTTTAACATTTTAAATTTCCTAAATTTTGGAACTCTTAATTCTGCGTTTGTATTACTATTAAAAAAATAGCAACAAACCGGCTCCTAATTCTATCCATCAAAGCAACTTCCCGAAAGAATTTTGAGTTTTCGAGTAGGCTGATTTGATGAATTTGGACAGAATTAAGGGCTAAATTTAGCTAATTAGACGATACAGTTTCCTCTTTAAACTTAAAGCGACTTGGTTTCAAGTTCTACCGTTCGTATATGGTTAAGAAATCTAGCTTCCAATTTCTTTCGTGAAAAAAGAGAAAATCGCGAATTTTTCTCTGGAGCTTTAATTTTAGAATTTTGGTTTTTGGAGCTTTCGTTTTGGAAATTTTGAGCTTGGAATTTTGAATATTAGGTTTTGGAAATCTGTATTCAACCCCTGATATTTAGCTAAATAAATTTACTGAAATTTCCAAAGGTTATTAATATCTGACTTATTCTTAGAATACCAATTTTTGTTTGGTTTTTAAATTAAATTTTGTATTAAGGGGGAATTATAAGTTTTTGAAATTAACATTTTCGAAATACACAATTTTTTTAAATTTTCAGAATTCGTGCCTTTTTTCCAACCTTTTAAATTTTCTACTTATCAAAATTTTTAAATTTTGGTATTTCTAGATTTTCTGAATTCATAATACGTACAGTCGCACTCCACTTTTAAGAAAAGCCATACAACGAAAAGATATATAGCTAAAAACCTCCAATTCTGAGCCATAAATCTAAAATTTCCAAATATTCTCCGATTATGATTTGTTATACCTCTGACAATATGTATCGGATGGCCTGTAATATTTGCCCCCAAAATCTGAGCCTAAATCCTAATTGGCTACAATTTTCAAAAATCTCAAATTTTTTAAATTCCTAATTTTTCAATTCTCAAAATTCTGAGATACGTAAATACCAACACATTTAATTTGAGTATTTTGAAATTTCCAAATTCGTAATGATTTGTCCAAGAATCAAAAATCACAAACTCCGAAATTTTTATTTCCAATATTTTTCAAATTTCACATTTTTGTAACCATAGACTTAAAACTAATTAAATTTAAAATCTCTTAATTTGTAAATTTAAAAACGGAAAATAGAAAAAATTTCAAAATTTTGATAAAAATATAAAAATTCTTAAATAAAAATATTCAGAATTAAAGAAGTGGCAGAACATTTTAAACTCCTTATTTGTCAATTTCCTAAATTCTAATATATCTAAAACCAAAAATTTCTAATTTCACATATCTTAAATTTTTGATTTCCACAATATTTCCAAAATTCCTTAATTTAGATAGTAGGGAAAATTGCGGAATTCCCAAATCAATTATTAAATTTCCACGTGTACAATTTTTTATAAATTTCTAATTTTCTAAATTAAGTTTACGAGATATCCGAGAAAACTCGATTTTTAGCTAAGCTAAATTTTATTAAATAAAAATATTTCTAAATTTCAGAATTTTTAATTTTGTATTACCAAATTTTGCAAATATGTTTTATAGGTTATTGAATTTAACATTTTAAATTTTTTTAAATTTTCAGAATTCAAACAGTTTTTATTACTAATTCCAATTAAAATAATTTTCTAAATTCTGAAACTAAATTTCGATTTATTAACTCTGGGATACCGTCATATTCCAAAAAATAAAACCGGGGATTTGGGGTGGCAGTCCCTATCCTCTAAGGTATAACACGAATTAAAATAATATTTCACAAATTTTTTATATTTGGGAAACTTGTTTTTTTGGGATTATTTAATTTTGTATAACGATACCAACCCATTGATTCTTCAGTTGCATTATTTTTAGTTAGCAACATTTTATAATGTTAAATATTTTAATCAACCAAAATTTTTAATTTTTCAAGTTACTAAATCTCAAGTTTTTATATTTTTAATTACTAAAATTGTTAAATTTTGGAAAAATTTGTGTTGTTTTTAATAACTATTTACATACTAAAATGGAGAACTCCTTAAAGCCGCTTAGCATTGGTCCTCTGTGCGCAAATATGACATAAATTATGTAACATCCTTTTATTATCATATTGTATTTGAGCGTAGTTAGCAAAACTCGAATGGAGCCTCCTGATATTTTACTTTGTACTTTCCGAGTTTTTTTGGAATTTTTAACTGTGACAAATCATGCGGTCATTAACTTTTTAAATGATTTCAATGTTTCGAATACAAATTTTCATATTACGTAAATTATAAGTTTTGGAAACCTTAATTTTTTTAAATTTTTCAGAATTCGTACAATTATTATTCAAAAATTTTCTTCCAATTTTCTTAATATCTATTGCTACAATTATAAATCTTTAAACTTGAATATTATTAAGTTTAGATTCTATTAAACAATTTTTGATATTTTGAAACTAAATTGCGAAATATTAGTTAATCAGATTCATTTTTAGACATTGCTGAGTTTTAATGTAAACCAGAATTTCTGATTTTCCAAATTAGTAAATTCTCAACTTTCTCAATTTTCTGTTTGCTATTCTTAAATTTTGGAATTTCTAAATTTTTTAATAATACAGTTGCTGTCTAATTCTGTCAGTGTAACTGTGTAAACTGAGTTGGAAGCGATGATTGGTACTTTCGAAGCTTTAACAATTGGTTTTGGTAAGGGTAATTGTTATGCCAACTGGCTTTGGGATCGCTCATTTATTTTGAAACGTCACAAACAAAATTCAGTTTTATTGAAAATCATCTGGGCTAAAAAGATTTGGCGGGTTTCAGAGTAAAAAATATATGATCCATAAATTTCAAGATCAAAATTCAAAATTCTGAAATAAATGAGAGTATTTTGAAATTTCCTAATTTCATTATTGTTTTGTATAAGTTCCAAAAATCTCAAACTTTAGAATTTTTGATTTCCAAAATTTTCTTAATTTTTCACATTATGTGAACGTAAATTTAAAACTAAAACAGAAAATTTCTTAAATTGGGAAATTTAATAATGGAAAATTGCACAAATATAGAAATTCTACATTTCAAATTTGAATAAAAATATAAAAATCAAGAAATACAAGGAATTCAGAATTAAAGCAGTGGCAGAATTTTTTAAACTACTTATATGTCAATTTCTAAAATTTTGATATATCTAAAAACAAATTTTTCTAATATTACATATCTTAAACTTAAAAATTTTTGATTTGCCCAATATTTTTAATTTTTCCAAAAATTCCTTAATTTAGAAACTGGAATTTAGGAAGTAGCAAAAATTGGGGAATTTCCAAATTCTATGTTTTGGTTCATGGAATTGTCAAGTATTAAATTTCCGCGTGTACAATTTTTTATAAACTTCCAATTTTCTAAATTAAGTTTACGAGATGTTCGAGAAAAATCGATTTTCAGCTAAGCTAAATTTTATTAAATAAAAATATTTCTAAATTTCAAAATTTTAAATTTTGTATTATTAAATTTTGCAAATATTATTTATAGGTTAGTGAATTTAATATTTTTCAAAAACCTAATTTTTTAAAATTTTCAGAATTCAAACAGTTTTTATTGCTAACTTTTTAAATTTCTATTAAACCAATTCTGAAACCAAATTTCGATTTATTAATTCTGGCATCATATTCCTAAAAATAAAAATCACCCAAAAAAATCCCACAAAATGCAACATAGTGTGCCCCATTAAAAAGGAAGACCTCATGAAAACAAAAGGAAGCTACATAACTTCTCGACATCCTTGGGCAGAAGGACCAATGCTAAGCGGCTTTGGGTAGTTTTTATAGTTAGTAGGTATATTAAATAAAATCGTAAATATTATTACACAATAAATGTAAATATTTTTGAAATTTTTCTGACGATTTGCTAAAGCTAAGCGGCTTTGGGGAGTTCTCTATAGTGGCATGTGAGTAATTATTAAAAAATGCAAATGTTTTTAAAAATGTTCCATTTCCATGAACGTTAGAATTTCAAAAAATCGTCAAAGCGGGGGTTTCGGGGCGGCAGTCCCCATCCTCTAAGCTAAGGTATAACATGAATTAAAATAATATTTCACAAATTTTTTATATTTGAAAAATTTGTTTTTTTGTGATTATTTGATTTTATATAACGATACCAACCCGTCAACGATACCAACCCGTCAACTAAAATTGTGAGCTCTTCAAAGCCACTTAGCATTGGTGCGCAAGAATAACATGAATTTTGTAACATCCTTTTATTATGAAATGACAAAAGTGACAAATCGTGCGCCTCCATTATAAGTTTTTTAAATTAACATTTTCGGAAACCTTAATTTTTTAAATTTTTCAGAATTCGTACAATTATTATTCAAAAATTTTCTTCCAATTTTCTTAATATCTATCACCACATTTACAAATCTTTAGACTTGAGTATTATTAAGTTTAGATTCTATTAACCAATTTTCTATATTTTGAAACTAAATTGCGGAATATTAGTTAGTTCGATTCATTTTTAAACATTCCTGAATTTTAATGTAAACCAGAATTTCTAATTTTCCAAATTAGTAAATTCTCAACTTTCTGAATTTTCTGTTTGTCATTCTTAAATTTTTGGTATTTCTACATTTTCTGAATTCATAATACAGTTGCTGTCTAATTGTGTCAGTCTAACTTTGTAAACTATTCTAAGTCAAAAATCTAAAATCAGAGGATGTGGTCCGATTGCGGAGATTGATGGATGATCCATAAAATTCAAGATCAAAATTCAAAATTCTGAAATACTTAAACACAAAAACTTCTAATTTGAGTATTTTGAAATTTCGAGATTTCTTTATTATTTTGTACAAGTTACAAAAACCTGAACATCAAAATTTTTGATTGCCAAAATTTCCTTAACTTTTCACATTATGTAAACGTAAATTTAAATTTACAACTTTTAAATTTAAATATAAACTTTTTATATTTTTAATTACCAAAATTATTAAATTTTGAAATTATCTGAATTTCCAATATATTTGCGATTAGGCTAAATGAGTTTTTTTTAGAAAAATTATGTAACGAAAAGTTACCCTGGGGGTATTACTACACATATCACCTCTCTACAACCCAAAAATGTTGATCCAGAAATTGAAATTCCTCTTCCAATAACCAGTGGATTCTGATGAAATAACAATATTTATCATGACATTTATGTTAGTTTAAAGCAGTTAAAAAGTTATATTGCAAGAAATTATTTAGCCATTAGTGTTTACTTACACATATTTTATTTTAACAACTTGCAGAACAAAAGTCACCGAAGCAAAAATTTCATGACAATTACTTCAAATTTTCACATTATTGTTTGTGGTATTTTGAAAAGTCGCTTTAGTAGTACAAAGTCACAAAATTTGTTTTTCATTTGGGCACCTTGGTCTATTGCTCATAAATTCTGAATTATAAATCTACAATTTGCAGCTGTGCTCCGATTGCGATAGTTCGATTAGATTTGTAATGGTTGCCCATAAATTCTGAGCAAAAAATTTAAAATCAGCATATGTGATTCAATTGCGATGATTGTTACCTGTTGCTCTAACAATGGATTTGGTGTCTGTAATTGCCAAACTTTCATTTTAATCGCTCGATTATTATGACCCATTCGATAAAATTTTTATTTTATTGAAAATCACTTGTAGTGTCAATGCACACAAAATTTGAGGAAAAATCTAAAATATCTTCGACCTAATTCTACATTAACTTATCTGACAAATTGTCAGATAATATTTGTTAAGAAATAGTTCATCAGTTCTGTCTGAATTTTCTCATGATAAACAATTTGGTATAAAAGAAGAGCTTTCGAAAAAATGTCAGATAATTTAATTCACTGTAAGGTCGACGATATGGAGCCGTACTCGGATTGCGATCATTAAATAATTCTCTTGGGATTCTGGAAAATTTCAAATTTATTAATTTCCTAAATTCTCAATTTTCAAAATTCTGAGATCCTTTAACGCGAAACCTTTTAATTTCAGAGTCTTTTTAATTGTCAAATTTCTGACATTTGTGTAATTTCCAGAAATCTCAAATTTTCAAAATTATCTTAATTTTTCAAATTTTTATAACTGTTGAACAATCGAGTGTTTATAATTTTTAAATAGGTTAGAGTTTCCTCAGCTTTCAAGTTTCGAACTGGCTACAAACAAGCTTTGATTAAATTGTCGTCAGTGGCAATTTAAATAATTTGGTTTCTAGCTTAAATATTTTTTTGAGTTACCATTAAATTTGACTTAAATCGGTGTGTTGTTGTTGTCAATATACTTAATTGTTGTTGTCAATTTTATTAAAACTTCAAATCCTCACGATATTCAAGCATAACTCTTAGTTTTGTGAAATGTTATAATGAACTATTAAGTGTTTATTATTTTTAACCAGGTCAGAGCTTTCTGTGCTTTCAAGTTTTGAACTAGATAGAAACACGCTGTGATAAAATTGTTGTCACTAACAAATTTCAGTAATTCGGTATACAGTTCAAATATTTCTTTTACTTACAGATTTTACAACCAATTTGAATTTAATCAGTGTGTTGTTGTTGCCAAATTCTAAGCAAAAAATATTATTTGCTTTTGGCTAAATTATACACCTATTAACTTTTTATTAAATTACTTTATTAAAAAATTTTCGGTTGTTTTATTTTCCAGGCAACAGATTTACTAGAAAACAAGCAACTAAATACTATATAACCATGTTACCCACGTTGTTAAAAACGTTACTTTATACATAATTGGTTCTTTTTTGTTGCCTTGAAAATGGTTCAAACAATCGAAAATTGGTCAAAAAAGTGTTTTGTAAATGCGCAAAAATTTTAATAAAGTAATTTAGATCTATAATTTAGCCAAAACTAAAGAAAACTTTTCATTTAATATTTTGACAACAACAACACACTAATCTAACTAATTTATTGTAATATCTGTAACTAAAAGAGACTGAAATTGTTACTAGCGCCAATTTAAACAAAGCTTGTTTCTAGATAATTCGAAACTTTAAAGCTGAGAAAGCGCCAACCTGTTTTAAAATTATAAACACTCGATAGTTTGATTAAACGATTCACATAAATAAGTGTTATGCTTGAATATCGTGAGTATTTGTAGTTTTAATAGATTTGACAACAAAAATTTTTCATACAAAATTCTGACAACAACAACAAACTAATTTAATTCCGATTTTTTGTAAAATGAGTAACTAAAGCAAATATTTGAACAAATCAAATTTGTTGTAAGATCTGTAAGTAAAAGAAATATTTGAACTTTAAACACTCGATAGCAAACAATTTTAAACACTCAATAGTTCGACTAAATATTTCATAAAAATAAGGGTTATGCTTGAATATCGCGAGTATTTGAATTTTTAACAGATTTGATAAGGACAATTTTTCATTCAGTATTTTGACAACAACAAAACACTGATTTCAATCAAATTTATTGTAAAATCGGTGTAACAAAAAAAATATTTAAACTAGAAACCAAATTACTTTAATGTTACTCATAACAATCGAAGCTTAATCGAAACTTATTTTCAGCTAGCTCGAAACATCAAAACACAGAAATATTTGAACGAGGAAACAAATTACTTTAATCGTTATTGACGACAATTTGATTACAGCTTGTTTCTAGCTATTTCGAAACTTGAAAGGTTAGCAAGCTCTAACCTGTTTAAAAATTATAAAAATTCGATAGATTGATTAAATTAAAATTAACTTAAATTTTCGAACCTCCTAGTTTTCTATATTACAAAATTCTTAACTTTTAAATGTTTTTGTTACACCAAAAATTCTTAAATTTTCGAATTTCCTAATTTTATGAATTTCTAACATATGCGGTCAGGGAATTTCACAGAACATCAATAATGGGCCAGAAATCTAAAATTGTTAATTGTACACCGATTGCGGTTGCTTTACACCTCTAACAATATGATTCGGGACTCCCATCCATGGCTCGGGATTTGGAATTCTCAAAAATCTTACATTTAATAGTTTTCTAATATCTCAATTACCAAAATTCTGAGATAATAATTAAAAAAGAGCATCAAATTTTATTGTTTTCAAATATCCAAATTTTGATTATTTTGTACAATTTCCAGAAATATGAAATTTCCAAAATTTTCTTAATTTTTCACATTTTAATAACTGTAAATTTCAAACTAAAATAGGAAATACCGAGCATTGAATGCAAATACTCAAAATTAGTTAGTTGCAAATTTTTAAATTTCATTTATTTTATAATTCTCGGTTTTAAAAAATTTATTAAACTTTCTAAATTTCTAAATTTCTATAACGTCAAATATATATGTATTGTTAGTTTCCTAATTAATAAAAATGTTCAGAATTCGTAAATTTCCAATATTTTAAACACTAATTAAAGAATTTTATAAATTCCTTTTAACCAATTCCCTAAATTCTAAAACTAAATTTCGAAAATTTAAAATTTTAAAATGCATTATTTCTTTAGTTACATCAATCAACTAAAATTCCAAATTTTCCCTTCTGCAAAATTCTCAAATTAAAATTCGTTAATTTTCAAATTTCCTAATTTTCTGAATTCCCAACAGAAGCCGTCAGGTAAAACAATTTTGTTTAGAAACTCCATACAATGGAAACCGTGTGACCTTAATGCTTCTGTCAAATATACATAAATTGTGGAGGTCCACACCAAAACGCTACATTTCAATCATAAATGATTTTAAACAATTTGAGAAAATTTGGTTACGTCATTAATGTCTAAAGCAAGCTCTATTCCACAAAGGAGAAAAAATTTCTTGTATAAGCATAGATAAATTGGGTCAGTCATAATTTGAATAGTTTTGCTTTCAACGCCATGATAATTATATATTTTACAAAAAATGTTACGTTTTGGTGCAACTAATTGGTAATATAGCGTTTTGGTTGGGCCATTGTAGAAATGTTACTTTTTGATATGAATAAAAAAATAAATTTAAGAGTTATTATTCTATTTTATTATAAAAAAGAATAGATTCTAAGAACACAATCCTCTTCGTAACAATCACAAATTTCGACAGGTGGATCAGCTTCAAACTGTTCAATTCCAGGAGTTGGCCGCTCTCCGTCCAACAGCGTTTTAAAGAATTCTAAATCTTCAAAATCTCTCCATATCTCACCGAACTGCTTCACCAGTAAATTAGATATATCTTTCTTTTTCTCATTAGAAACTTTATTCCCCAAGGCAACACTTGGCATTGTTGTTGGAAACAGGTTTCCTCTCTTTAAATAGGATATGTACTTTTCATTACTTTCATATATGAAATTTTCATAGGTTTTTAGTAAGCATTGCCGGTGATTTAGCGGACTATGTCCTCTCACTGGGAAATACAGTTCAATTTTTTTGCAGTGATGAAGGTGCTTTGTACAGGAACCAAAACATAAAGCTGTCAAGTAAATATTGATTTTTGTTTTGACCCCAACAGCCATCGCAAAACAATCAACAATCAATGTTTCTACATCTTCAAATTCAATATTCTCTAGATGATTGAGCAATGCTGAACAAAGCTATAATGTTTTATTTTGTTTTCTCTGTCTGGGGTGCTATCATGAAATCCGGACGGTAAATTTTAGCGGTAATAGACAATTCTATAAAAAATTTAGATTAAATTCAAGAAATGGTCAAAGTTACCCAAGTTATTTAGTATTGTTACGTTTTAGCCTTGCCACTCAAGGTTCGTATCTGTTCAATTTTTCAACAACGAATTTATTTATTTTCACACGAAAATTATTACAACACAATTTATTAATTTTAATTTACAAAATCACTTTATATAAATTATTCACACAATTTTAATGTACACTTATAAATTTTATTTGGCGCAAAAACACTTTTTAAATTACTTTTTAATTCCTTTTTAATCTTTACACTATCGCTTACCAAATACTAATACTCCAGTTCGACTTCGTTCACCTTTTTATATACACAAACCAAACTTCTAGAAAGCTCATGACTTTTCCAGTACGAATACTGTAGACACACTTAGAACAATTTGATCATGGAACATTCCATTTTAGTATAGTTAAACATTGAGCTATTAATTTAACTTATCCTATTTCATACTAGGTGTCACCGTTACAGTATGAAATTGCAAATAAGTGAAAGTTATCGACAAATTTGTATGCGACAAACATATTTTTATGACGATCAGAAATTTGCAATTTGATACAAATTAACTTGGGTAACTTTGACCATTTTTTGAATTTATTCTAGATTTTTCATAGAAGTGTTTCTTATCGCTAAAATTTACCGTCCGGATTCCATGATACAGCTTTATTCGATCGAATATTCCAAAAAGGAGTAGCGGAGTATGGAATAACATAAATAAAGAGATATTAACGATGAAAAAATGATTTTTAATATGTTTCGAAGATTGTAAGAGAATTCAATCCAGTTTCGAACTGATGAGCTTATGATTATGAAAAAATCAATCTTCTCATCAGGCCGCGGCGACTGGACCGATTATACCACAATTTAAATTATATATATACAGAATGTGCTGTGCATTAAGTACTAGCGAATCGTACTAATACAGATGAATTCTCTTACAATTTTTCTTCTTCACGATATTCACACTGCTCTGTGTGTAAGCTAATTTTTACTTTTTATTAATTTTTGTGTTGATGTTTTTTGTTGAATGTTAATTATTTCATGTAATTTCTAATATGCTACCGGTGGTTAGAATGAATAACTAAAATAAAATAAATAAAATTCTAAATGTGAAAATTTCCTAAATTGCAGTTTTCCTGTAACATTTGCTAAATCTTTTCATATTTACATTTTACCTAAAATAGGTCACTTAACCATTATATGTATTCACCGACAGTAAAGTTTAAACAAAAACAATTTTGTCTAAAATTCTTTCCCAATAGTCTGACTTAAATCCTCACAAAATGTATGTTTTGCATATTTAGCCATATATTACTGTTGAGAAATGTCAGGTAATCAATTTTCCTTAACATTTCCGAAAGAAACATATGCCAAACTTATAATGTGATAATGTGTCATCTCTCTAAAGAATTTCATTTAAATAACAAAATCCGTGTTTATCAACTTGGGCCTCTCCGCCACCCCCACACCTAAAATTTCTTCTCTAGTATATCCGTATATACATTATTACATATATTGATATGCGAAAACTCAATTTTCATTTTACATAACAAATTAATTTTATATTTTAATTTGATTATAAAACATAATATTTGTTGTTGCTATTTTCATTATACTTTAAAATCATAATTAACATAAGACTCTTCATTTCAATATAATTTCCCGTCGCCTGACAAATAATCAGGTTTAACAAAAACACACACACACACGCACCTAGACATACAACAATTTGTATATATAGAGAGAGCGTAAAAGGAAAACCTTAACTTGTTCTGAATAAAATGAAAAACGCAAAAATTTAATTTAAAATGAACAAAAATGGGAAAATATTTATGTGCTTTTGTGATGAGACGATGATGGAAATTTATTAAGTGGGGGTGGGAGGATGAACAACTTTTTTTTTTTTTTTTTTATTTACAATTATGTTTCATTATCATAGTCTAATAAAGGACTTAGAGATGATTTTGATGCCTTTCATTTTTGTCTTATGGTTTTCAGGTAGATAACACGCAAATGAATTTAAATTAATCACCTGTATTGAGTGAAAAACCTAAAATTTAGTTAAACAAGTCACTTTAATATTTTTGTTTTGACTTTCTGCCCAATTAGGTGTGTGTGTGTGTGTGTGTGTGTGTGTGTGTGTGTGTGTGTGTGTGTGTGTGTGTGTGTGTGTGTGTGTGTGTGTGTGTGTGTGTGTGTGTGTGTGTGTGTGTGTGTGTGTGTGTGTGTGTGTGTGTGTGTGTGAGTGTGTGTGTGTACATACGAAAAGATGATAAATTACTTAAATGCGAAACAAAAGAATATTTGGGTGCTGGTTAAGAATATGTACCTGAACATTGATAAATTTTCGAGCCGATATTTTAATTGGAAACTTTTTTTAGTATGAAAAGCGCCTAGCAGTATTTCAATACAAATTCAATTATTTTTCCTCATCAATCATTGGACAAGGAGTAGTGGGAAAATGTCGTATGAAGAAATTGGAAATTGTAGAATTGTCGTATTAAATTTAATAAGAACGTTATAGGTTCCCGTTCCATCGAATAAAGATATCCAAGTGAGTTTGTTCTATAGACCATTTTGCCTGATAGAGTGCATTGAACTTTTCAAAAAAACTAGAATTTTAAAATTTACTACTCCAATTATTGAAAAGTAAAAAATTCGATACTCAAATTAAAATCTCAAAAATCGACACATTACATATCTACAACAAAAAATTCGGTTATCATCTTGAATTTAGTTAGTAGCACATCTGTCCAATTTGAAGTTTAATGCATTTTTTTATAGCAACTGTTTTTTTTGGACTAGATAACGGCATTGTTTATTTGTTCTCAATTCTTCGTTAGACTGCACAAGTTTAAATGACTTCAATTTTCCTCTTTTGTAGAGGGATGAGATAAAAGCGTACAAAACGAGCAACAAGTCACTTACAATAGCAAGCCGTTCTCGCTCCACTACTATATGGTATACAGCACTATCAGACCTGCGACAAACAAGCCAAAGTTTCTCAATTTCTTGTGAGCTTAAATAAGTAAATAAAACCAAAATATCAGAATCTTCTACTGCGGTTACTACTGGTTTTCCTTGCTTTGCAAATTCTACAGCAAAAATCACGATTAAAAAATCTACATCAGCTTTGGTTTAGTGGGCTGCAATATGTATGTCACTTAAATACTGTTCCAAGCTACTTATCATCTTTGTCTTAATTAATATATTACAAAAAAATTTTGTTTGTGTGGTATCACAAGCCATAAGCTTTTCTATTTGTATATTTAAGCATATTTTAGCCGCTGATCTCCTTATATTTTCCATACATTTCCAATATATCACCGTAAGTTGGTGGCTTTGGCCATACCACAAAGAGTAATAAATTACCACCATCTACCATATATTTTGAATTTGTGGAAAGTAGTGGTTTCAAATATAACTTTGATGTGTGACTTGTTCCCTTATACATAGTATACCTTCATTAACCTTCCGTCTGTGCACATATTTCATATATACCATCTGTGCATGGGGTACAAATTTACCCCAAAATTCGTTTAATACAAAAAACACAAGAAAAAATTTAGGTTTTGTTTTGGTAACATTTTCTAATAAATAAAATTGAACTTAATTCAGGTTTCGTGATGTAAAGTAATGAAAAATAGTTTAAAAAAATAATCAGATACGTCATCAAGAACTTCACCGTCACGGTTGCGTCTACTTCTTGGATTTCTGCGGCGTGGCAGGGCATTGCAAACTACTATATTTTATGATGACGCTGGTAGCTTACTTTTATGGATCGACTAGCTGTCTTGCCAGTTGCCCCTCAAGGATTTTTTTTCCCTCATAAACATCTAGACGAGCTAGTTTATGGATGATTAGGGCAGCAATCTGCTACATCTTTGAAAAACTTTATCATCGGCCATCTATGGCTAATACGTTTACAAGTGTAGGTCTTGTCCAATTTACTGGAATTGTAGTCCAAAATTATATTTGGATTGCCTGAAATTTGATCAATTTCGCCTTTATTGTGAAGTGGTGTTGATAACAATAAAACATTTCTATTCTATTTCGGTACGTAACTCATTATAGTTAGATAACCATCAAAACAAAAGTGTGATCAACCCATTTCTCGATTTTGAAGATGCATTTTTTATCCGATGCCTTAGTGCCGCTAATGCGACTGATAAATCAGGCTTATTGCTTCTAATTCTTCTAATTATTGATGTTTTTTGCCGGATCGTTTCTTCTGCAAGTACACAATTAGTGAAAAATTTATCCATCGTTATTTTTGGTCTTTGCTTAACGTAGGGACGAGCTAATGTTTTGACAAGGTTGAAAGCGAAGTCTTTTCTCAATTCAATGGATAAGAGCTTCTCGCATCAACAATCCAAACTATTTTTATACCATACTTTCCTGGTTTTAAAGGGATATATTGTCGAAAATTACATCGCCCTGCTTTTAGATTCTCCAGAAATATTAGCCAAGCGTCCCTGAAAGCTGCTAGTTTATCAGTTTTTAATCGTTCGTTTCGAGTTTGATGATTATCCAACATAAAGAGCACTATTTACTGTATCCTCTGCAATGACATAGTTGCTCTTTAAAAGCATATAAAAGGATATCAATGATGGTATCCTTTTATTCTTGGTTATTTATATTGGGTTGGATTACGGAGTTGATCATAATAATCTCTAGCTTTACGATTAGTCTCAGCAGTAATGACTCGCATCAATGTATGGTATGTGTAGGTGGCAAGATACTCTTGAAACATGCTTCTTCCTTACTGTAGTGAACAGTTTTTCCAATCAAACCCGATGTTTCACGAGCGATCCGGAAATCAAGTAAAAATTTCTTTTTCTGGGAATTAGAGTATCCTTCATTTTCATTAATTTCGTTTTCGTCATCCTCGGTTGAAAATTCTTATTCCCCTTGCAAATCTTCATTGTTCATGCGTTCTTTATATCGGAAATACATTCCTCATCAGAATCGTCATTATCCGAGAAACCACCATCCACATTATTTTCCTCTTTATCAATTTTTCTCCCTTCCAAATTATCATCAGAACATTCAGAACTTTTTATTAGTGATTCAAGTGACGAAACGGATATCACATCAAACAAGTATCTTAGTTCTTGATTGCTTTGTTGTTTAGCCATAATCTAACTGGAAACTATGACTAACACGGAAATTGCTTCTAAAAATACCGAATTATAAATATACCTACCCTACTTTTTAACAGTGTACAGTGTTAATTGAAATACTGTACTAAAAAGTTGGGTAAAATATGAGAAAGAAAATTAATGACGTTATTGTTAACTTTTTGACGTTATAGTGATTTTAGGTTAAATTTCCGCGTTTCCTTTTGCACCTAATAGCCGCAATCCTCCAAACCATAATTTGTGTCCACCAAACCATTTTTACTTCTAGAGAATTGGGTCGCCAATTGAGGTAAATGTGTACTAAAATTGAAATTTACTATACTAAATAATTTACACGACTATTGGTTCACAGCCTAAAAGGGTATTGATACCGAGTTTACTCGTACAAATAACATTATTGTATTTTACATGTGTAAATTGGCTGGGGTAACTTTTTGCCCCTGTGCACAGACCGGCGTGTATATTACGTTACTATATCACAGCTGCTTTAATATGGTTAGGCTGCTTTAATTCGTTTTATATTTCACATATTATAAGCCTGGGGTATCTTTTTACCCCTTTGCACAGACGGAAGGTTAAAGAAGCATGGTGGAAATGATGCAAATTCAATCATAAAAATGAGCTACTATAGGGACCACCTTATTCTTTCTGGTGTAAAGAACGTCTGCAAAACTTTTTCCTAAAGTTTTTTGCAGCAATAATTCTCCTTTTTCCAGGGCCATATCACTGGAGATGTTAGATTCAGCAACAATACCAGTAAACAAATTACCATGATCACCGGTTGTGTTGTTGAAGCCATTAAAAATTTGTTTTTGCCTTTGTTATCCCTTAATTTTCTGTTATCTCGAAGTTGATGATGATTGCCTAGTAAAGGTTTCTACAGCTGCAGTCACCAGTTTGCAAACTGGAGTATTTCATGTGTAATGCCACGTCTTCGAGATAATCCTTCTGGCGTTTCCATCGATCGCACTAATCGCATGGATCGTCCAAACACCACCCCAATGGCCAATTTTTCTTCTAATAGTGAAATAGTTTTCTGGTAACTTTTGGTTTTCCTATGAAGTAAGTCTTGATTTCAAGATTTGGAACATAAATTATATCCAGCTGAGCGGAAATATGCCAACATTTTCCGAATAGTTGATATATGTATATAAATTTCAAAAGTCAGTTTTCTTCTGCTCAATACTAAAGCCCAAGTTTTCATGTTCTCTTCAACCCTTTCAATCTATTGCAATTAGCTCGAAACTTGCCTACAAATTGTTCACTATATCTAATTTCTGATAGTTTTCAGGAGACAGTATCTTCCAATAAATTTTGATAGCAGCAACAGTTAAAATGTGTGCATGTATAGTTCGAAAAAAGGCATGCCCACTTATCATATGTGCTACCGTTGCTTTTTCATATACCGTTCCAAAATATGACATGATCAAATGGAATCCGCCAAAGGTACAATAACTTTAGAAATTTCACTACTAGGCTGATTAGATAATACTATTTCCATCAATTTCGTAAATCCCTATTTATTGGGATGATCAAAAGTTACAGTTCTGGTTATGCCTTTTACTTTTGCGCGCTGCATAAAGTAAAGCTGAATACAATGCATTCAAGTTACTAGGACTCAGGTTGATGAACTGCACTTGGACAATTTTTGAAGTTTCAAATGTACCAGTGTAAATAAACAAAATTACATAAATTAAATGAATTTAAGCTTACCACAATTATTAACAGACTGACAGAACCGGGCCCATTTTCCACAGTCAACCAAATTAAAGGTATTGAAATATTTGATTTCACAACTTCAACATAATTTCTGCCTGTAGTAATGTCCTTAATACGAATGTTTTTGAATCCTGATGGAATGTGGTGAGGTTAGATCTCGGTCGGCAAGCGGTAATAATGGAGTTATTAGGAAATAATTTCCGATTATTATTCTTTGTGGTACTGCATACATTACCTTGTAAATATTTTCATATTTTCTGGAACTAGTTCTTCACCTCCTCTTTTCAAGTCCTCAAATGAAGGAAATTCGTTTTTAACTTATATCATTGATTGTATATGTCCTGTTTAATACTAAATACTGCTGCTTTAACAATTCAAATTCTTTCTTCTTCAGTTGAATTGCATACTTGTTACTGATCCAATGTCTAACAATTCATTTGGTATTGTATCTTGAAATGTTAAAATTATTGTTTAACCTAATAGCCAGGTGGCATAGCTGTCAAATTTAGTTTAAAATGATTTACAAGCATGTCCCGTAAGTAGTAATCCCCGTAAATGCCTTCACTCTTCCCAACAGAAATCATTCGTTTTTATTTTAACTCCTTTGAATTGGTATCTTGAGGTTTTCCAGGTCCACAATTTTTAGACACATTTTTAAAGTCAGAGTACCAGTTTAGGTGATATTTAGTTTGTGCATTCTTATCAAACCAGGCATCGATTCGTTTATGAACGACGCTACTCCATGAATCACTCCACACAAATGATTGTATACTGGATCTTAAAATTTTCTGCTGATTGCCAGATGTTGATCCAAAAATCTAAATTTAATCAAAAATTAAAGTTAACTAACGTAGAGAATTGTTGCTTGATTAAAACACAGTCAGCTGCTTGGGTTTTTACAAATTACAGGTAAACGACATAATGTATTACATATAAATGAAATATTAGCCCTCTTTCAAATTATATAAATATAAAATCGATATGTAGGTAAAAACCGTAATGAAGATACCCCCTTTTGGATTTTTTTTTTTAATTTTTTATAAAAACACTGGTTTCTTTTTTTCTCCCAACTCCTACATGTGGGAAACTTTCTGAAAAAAACAAAATGCGTCCAACACTTACGTACAACATATATAAGTACGATTCCTATGTGAATTAGTTCGAACTTTATAAAGTGCTATGTTTTCTTTTCTGTAGTAATTGTTAAAATATGCGATTGACTCAATTAGTTCGTTATAACTGCTTCAGCTACTTAGTGCTAGTCAAATTAGTGTCTCCCAAGAGGATTCTAAAATAAAATATAAAGGGCTGAAACCTCATGAGGTGGTCAGAATTGTGGTTTTCTTGATTAATTCAACTGAACCTAATGAATCTCTTAGAGCAATCTTCAGTTCAACCTCCAACTCAATATACAAATCTACCTCCATCTCAATCACAACATAATTCTAAATGAAGTAACCAAATTAACCGCCAACCAAACCCTCGAATCAATCACCAAATCAACCCCAAATCAACTTTAAAATCAACTCTTAAATAATCCCCCCACAGAACAATTCACGTAACCCCAATGCAGGCTAACTAAATCCTAACTCACTAACCCAACTTCAACTCAACTTAGATCGAACCAAATCTTAACCCCCTGCTCAACTCATACAATCATACCAACATACCATCATAACATCGTACCATCACCATCATAGCATCATACCATCATATGACCATACCATCATACCAATCATCATCTTCTTATACAACCATCACCATCACACAATTCTTATATACAAACCATCATACCATTATACCATCGTAACATCACACAATCGTACCATCATACCATTGATATTCTAGAATTTTATCCAAAAATCACTTTAGAATCCAATTTCCATGGCAGATGTCAAATTTCATTCAAATCCCTTAAGAAATAGCCAAGTTCCGTCTTAATTGGTCATATTCGATTCCATTTACAATGCACATGTCAAATTTTATCATAATCGGTTAAGAAATAGCCAAGTTTCGTAATCATTGTCCATATCTTGCTAGTTGATTGCAACATTGGTTGCTTTAAATTTTCAATAATATGTGTTTATACAACAGATTTCATTTTGTTAATCTATCTATCTAATCTATCTAATATAATTTGACCTGCGACCGATAAGGTGATTTCGAGAATTAAATATGCAAAGCTGAATAATATTTTACGGTTTGAGTCATGGGCTGACCTTGTTGATATTCAAAATCATCATGAGTCTTTTTTCAGTTTTTCCTTTTAGATTGTCCTATTTTGTTTCTTATTGTACCAGCTCAACCTCCATTACTAGGAAATATTTTAAAATTAAACCATTGATTAACTCTTCATTGGTCCGCCGGGTAAATAAAAAAAAATAAGCGTGGTAGAAGAGTGAATAACCAACCGGTGAATACCAGATTACGGATATATTACAATAAATATTCTAGGAATGTGATAGGTTACATCAAAAAAGCTAAGGCCGAGCATTACCTCACGAAATTTTATCAGAAGTCTGGTAATATTAAACAACAATGGATGGGCCTTACTAAATGAAGTATTAAAATCAAAAATTAAATCTAATTATTTTAATGAAATTTTAAATAATTCCAATGTCAACGCAACTTCATCATATGATATTGATAAATGGTTTCAACTTTTATTTCATTAGTGCTGTTAGTCAATCTAACTCGCATTTATCAGTTCAAGAAAGATCATTGGACTCTAGTTTCTTTTTCAATTCCCTTCCTACCAAGTGCTCTGTCGATGAATTTGGTTTCAGTAACACACTACAGAAACCTATTAAATTCAATATTGTACAAATTTTATGTTTTCTTTTTAATAAAAGTATTACTTGTGGCCTATTTCCAGACTCTCTTAAGTTGAATATTGATATTCCTTTACATAAAAAAGGCAATCGGTCCTATGTTGGTAATTATAGGCCAATTTCTTTATTGCCTGTTGTAAAAAAAATTTTAATGACGCGCAATTTGGTTTCCGTTCTGGGTTGGGTACTGAAGATGCTTTATTAGCATTTTTTAACTCTCTTCATGATGGCCTTAATGAAAAGAGCTCAGTTGCCGCTCCATTTGTGGATATTACCAAAGCATTCGATATGGTCAATCATAAATTGCTTTTAAATAAACTTATTCTTGCTGGTTTTAGAGGGTTTATGTTATCCTGGTTTGAATCTTATCTTGCTAATCGCTCACAACTTGTTCGGGTTAATGGAGTTCTAAGTCGCCGTGAAATTTTATCAGCAGGAGTTCCTCAAGGGACAATCCTCGGGCCAATCCTATTTCTTATTTATACTAACTGTATTTTTTCACAAAAATTTCAGAGTAAGGTGGCTTATAATACCGATAGTTATACTGCTATACTTTCAAATATACGGCATTCTTTAGAATTGCGCCCTAAAACTAAAGCCATGTTTTTTTTTTGTTTATCTTGGTACCTAAACTTGAATAATGATATCACTAGTCCATAGTATCAAATACCTAGGAATTACGGTTGATTGTTTTTTAAATTGGAAATTACATGTTGAAGCAATAACTAACTATCCCACTTATATATACTATTAGGAAAATGTATCTATTAAGAAATCACTGTCCACCATCAGCTCTCAAAATTTTTTATCATGTCTTAGTTGATTCCAGACTACGATATGTTATTGAATAAAACATAAAAAATAAATTAATAACTTACTTACCCAAGAACTTGGGTAAGTAAGTTATTTATCCAAGAAAGATGTTTATCCAAGAAAGATGTTAAAATTCCAATTCTAACGCACATGTCAAATTTCATCATAATGGGTTGAGAAATAGGCAGGTTCGTCCACTAATCATTTTAGAATCCCAGAACTTCATCCACTAATCATTTTAGAATCCCATTTCCATCACCCATATCAAATTTCATTCAAATCGGTTAAGAAACAGCCATGTTCCGTCCTCATTGACCATAATCCAGAACTTTATCCCAAAATCATTTTAGAATCCCATTTCCATCATAATCAATTAAGGAATAGCCAAGTACCATCCTACTTCGCCATATTCCAAAACTTTATCTAAAAATCATCACAACGGACAACTTTTTGGTCCCGATGATTTCCGTTGTAGTAAGGTTTCCCTAATTCAACCCCTAAACGGAACCCAACTCGACCCTCAGGTCAAACGCAAACTCTACGATAAACTGAATTCTCAAACCAGTATATATAAAAATTGGTCAACAACTCACTATATCCTAGCCAACCCCAACTCTACCCCAACTCAACTCACACTCAACTTCAGCTCAACCCGCAAATTGACCCCTAACTTAACCTCTAAATTAACCTCAAATTCAATACCCAATTCAATATTCAAACCAGCATATATAAAAAATTCGTAAATATTTGTATTCAACCGGTTGTTTTGGTTCAATTCGTGTGGCAGGTACCTATGACCCTCTTGACGTACAGTTTCCAAAAGCTTTGCAAATCTCTGCCTTGACTATAGAAACAGGTTGGCGAAAAAAATTCCAAATCGGACAAGCCGTTCTCGAGATACCATGGGTACAGGCATGCGGCTTGTTCGATTACGAATTACTTCGGTCGAAGAGACTGAAATCCTGTCAAAAATGATCAAAATTTTGAGGTAGGAGACTGAACAAGGAAAATATAATTTGGGTTAAGTTGAGGAGCAAGTTGGGGGTTGATTTTGTGATTTCGTTGGAGATTACGCTGGGATTGAATTGGAAGTTGAGTTGGAGATTGATTTGGATATTGAGATTTAGTTTAGATTGAGTAAGGGATTAAGGGGTTCAGTTAGGGATTGATTGATAGATATAATCTCACAAACGCACGTAATACAGACTGAAGTTCTGATCACCTCGTGAGATTTCAGCCCTTTGTATTTTTTTTTTTGCTTTCTCCGACTCAGGAGCTTTCAAAACGTCAAGAAAATGGCTTTGTTGGACCAACCATATTTTTCGTCATTTTTGAAAGGATTACAATACTTTGGTCTTTTTAGACCGAATCAATACGCATAGGAAAATGACCCAAAAACATAAATTATGTAAAATACGATTCAAAATAAAAATTAAAAATGTATGTACATTGTACATATTTTGATTTTCCTTCCGTTCATTTTTTTTTGTATTGATTTTCATAAGACAGTATAGAGTAGAAATGTATGGTATACGTAGACAGTTTAGAAATTGGAGTGATAGTCACATAAAATCCTAGTACAATGCGGTTGCATGTTTGTACATAAAAAACATATTTAGCTACGTTGCTATGCAATATAAGCCTACAGTTTTTGTGCTAAATCGATTATTTCAATAAAAATACATACATACTTCCCACACCGCACACATCATTTTTTCATAAAATGTTTACATTAAAAACGTATTAAATTTTCTCAAACAATAACAATAAACATACAATGCAATTACTATTATGTAAGTAATTTTGTAATATCATAACCTAAATATTTATAAAATAGAAAAAAAAAATCTCCATCTACATAATTTTGCTCTCAAAAATATTTACGCGCGCTCAAAGAAAGCAAACAAAGTGCAAATCATTGGTGAGATGATGTACAGATACGACACTTGACATTTAAACAAGTTGTTTTTTGCTTTCTTATTAAATTTTATTATAACATGTTAATTTGCTTCAAAATAATTTTGACACCTTAGAATATTGTGTTGATACACAATAAGAGTTCTAAGAGTTCTAAATTCCGCGAATATTTGTAATCTTTATCCAATATTGAATGGGAAAAATGTTGTTATTCCAATATAGTAACAGTATTAAAGTCATATAGATGTGCAAATTAATTTGATATCAAGTTTGAAATTTCGATCAAAGTTCTTCCCGAACAAGCGATGTGTGTAGTGTGTATTCATCTTGCCCAATGAACATGTGTAAAGAAAATTAAATTGTTCTATTTACACGAAATAAAAATAAACCAACCACTGCCTGTTTGATGTACAAATAAATCACCTATGTATATATGTAAGATAAAGATGTTTGATCTGTATACATATGCAGAATAGTACGTGAGTAAATCACGTGTGTATACTGTAAATCTCTTATATTGAATGAACCGAACTAAAGAAATTGAGATTAATAAATATGGAAAGGGGTGGCGGTGATTTTTTGAAACAGGTATAGGCTACATACCAACAGGTAGTTTTGTTGTTGTTGTTTTTGATTACAACTCTGCTGCAAATTTGAAATATTGCTACAAACTGAGAAAAAGTTTAGCTTATTTTACTAGAACTAAAATGATTAGGTAAATTCGCCTCTATGTATGCTACCAGTAACCAACTTTACAAAACATTTTCTAAAATATCGATACCTATAAAAAATGTTACAGACTGCGAAAAGTCTAAGCTTACTAAATTAGTTACCTCTATATGACACCTAGCGACTACTATAAACATAAACACAAGTAATTTAGCACAACTAAAAATTATTTGAAAATAATCTCCCTATGCGCGTTGGTATTTGCTTTGGTGTTTTATCATTTGAAATCAGAGTTGATATTGTGTTCCTTTGAAATATTTAAATTTACTTCCTTAAATTGATACTCTAGCAATGCACGATATAAAAGTAGGATCATCTATTTTAGTAAAAACCGTAACCTAACTTTACAATCCATTGCTTGATTCCCTTCGAAAACTACTTATCATCTGCAGCATCTCAATAAATTTGTCCACAATGTTTCGTCTGCGATAGTATGCTATCTCCAATTTGTTTTAAGCAAGAATATAGTTTGATTCAGAAATTTCCATGTGACCGACATTGCGGTTCACCTCCTACTGAATTGAACATCAGCTGTAATTTCTAATCTGCGTCTAATTGAATTAAACATGAGCTATAATTTGTAAATTGTAATTTCTAAACTGTGTACACCATAAAATTATTACGAAGATCGGGGGGCAAACAAGCAGTAAAACGTTTGCCATTTCGGATATTCTTCACTAAATTAAGGCACCCGAAGAATATATTATTAATCCAGGAAAATTCGCTTTTGGTATGGCAGAGATGTATTCCTGATATGACATGAAATACTTGGGTTTTTAACCATTTGACAATTTAAAGCCCCGCAGTCTCATTGATTAGATTTTTATTAAATACGACCAACTATACAATTTGATAACAAAAGGATCCTATATAATTTCTTGTCATCCTTGCGCGGAGAGTACCAAAGAGAGGATTAGGCGTTGAGGAGTTTTTTGTTTTAGTACGTAAAACAGAAATGAAAATAATAATAAAATTATCAATATCTTTGGCCATTTGTCATTCTTGCGTTAAAACTCTATTGCTAAGTGGCTTCGGGGAGTTCTCTATTTAGTACCTAAATAATTATTAAAAACCACAAATTGTTGAAAAACTTTCAAATTTCTATTAAAATTGGAATTTTAATAAATCGCCAAAGGGAGTTTTTGGGGGCGGCAGCCCTATCTTCCAAAGTATACGACTTTTCATAAAAATTGTATAATTAAAAAACTTGATTTGTTGGGATTTTTTGCTTATCTATGAATGGTAACCGGTCTTCTGGCACTTTACTTTGCATTTTTTCGATGTTTTTCTTAGGATTGTTATTGTTTAAATTTCGGGATGCTCCCCTATGAAAGCGAAAAATTGGACGATTTGCGGGGATCACCACGTTTTATATAAAGAACAAAATCTGGATTAAACAAAATGTCGAAGGTAGTTAAAAATAACGAAAGTAAAAATATCAAAAATCAAAAATCTCGAAATACATAATCTCGAAAAAAATGTAGACACATTAAATCGGCTTCGAGATTTTACAAAATGTTGTTTTTTAAGACTTCTAAATATTTTGTGTGAAATGGAGCAAGAAAAACATGGTTTTAAATGGAGTTCGGCTTTGCGTTATAAATTGGTATTGCTTTGTGCGTGTACATGAGACGATTTTAAACGATTTAAAAATAAGAAAATATGGTGTACTTAGGTAATTATTCAGAAGAAGAAGTAATGGTAAATTCCTTTGAAAAGCCGCTACACACTATAGTTAAACAAACGAGGAGCTTTCTTAAGAATGAGCTTAGCATTGTATACCTGTAGAATTTATTCTGTATTGGGTTCTTTGTTGGGTTGTTTCTCAATTTAAAGAAGACTTAGGTACGGCGTACGTATTATTTTAACTTGTTTTATACCTTAGAGAATGAGGTGCCACTCTGAAACCCCGCTTTGACGATTTTCTGAAATTCTAACATTCACAGAAATACGAAGCTTTCTTCAAAAATTTGTTTTTTAATCATTATTCACATACTAAAATAGACAATTCCCTAAAGCCGCTTAGCATGAGTTTTTTTCTGCGCAGGGCTTACATGAAATTATGTAGCATCTGTTTGTTTTCATATGCAAGTTAACAAAAATTTAATGTGGGGCACAACATTTTGTATTTTTTGAGGATTTTTTTAGGGCTTTTATTTTTGGGAATATGATGGTATCCCATTTTTTTTAGTCAACAAACTTGAAGTTTGTAATTTATTTGTATAAGTAGCCCGTCTTACGTTTGAATGAAATATATTTAATATGAAAGGCTGAAAATTGACGAGGTAGTCATAACCCTTCTGAAAATTAACTCAACTCCCAAATGAGCCTTTTAACTCAATCTCATACTCAATTTATAACTAAACCCTTAACTGAATCATCAATTCAAACCTAAATCAACTTTAAAAAACTTAACTCCAAACATAACGCCAGCGGTCAACTCAATCCCGAAATTAACGCGATTCGAAAGCTGAATATGTACGAATACATGTATGAACTCAATTCAAATGAACTCCAGCTAAACTCTCACTAAACCCTCAACTAACTAACTCAACTCCAACTCTCTAAATCAAATCTCTATTTCGCCCCCCAAATAAATCCACAACTAAACGGCAGTATGAACAACCACTCAACCGCAACGCAACGCTAATCAACCTCTACTCGACCACAAATTCAAACAACATTCCGTAAAAATACATGCGTACAAGAACACAACTCAGTTGTGTCTGAAGTTTGCCTGAATAAATCCGCGACTAAGCCCCTCACTGAACCTCAAACCAAACTGAACTAAACTGCCAACAGATCCCTTAACTCCTCCCCTAAACAAACATTGTTCGAAAACTACATGCATCAAAGAACCCAACTCAATCCTGATTCTACCTCCAATTCTTCCATCAACTTAAGCCTAAACTTAACCCCAAACTCGACGTCTAGGCTTAAGCACCAAACTAATTCCCAGCTAAACCGCTGAGTCCTGTTCAAATCATTCTAGCTTTAGTCCAACCTCAACTCAACCTTAAGTCTAATTCAACCGTCGATTCATCGCACAAATAGATCCCGAGCAGAATTGATCACTAAACCGTATCCCAACTCCAACTTAATTCCAACTCGACCTCCTCACAACCCGCAAATGGAACCCAACTCAACCGCAAACTCGACGACTGCCTGAATCCTCAAACCAGCAATCATAAAAAATTAAAAATTGCTCACTGTACACTAAAGCTAATTAAACCCCAACTCAACCATAACTCAATTTTTAACTCAGCCGGAAACTACATGCCCAACTCAATCCTGGTTATTTTATTGGTTTTTCGGACTCTCAAACGAAACATCTAGATGGATTTTGGCTTTGGAACAGCAAAATGTCTAGTCATTTTTAGTCGTTTGCGACCAAAGGTAATATCTTTTAACCCCAATGACGTAACAAATTACTTTGTTTTCGGCCTGTTTTAGAGTTTGACGTGGACCAAAGTTATTAAAGTTTAGTCCAAAAACACTTTTTTCGATGTTTTAAAAGTCGCTGAGTCAGAAAAGCAAAAAAAAAATTCCGTTCGCCTCTCGTTATTTGGAAAACGGCTTGTCCGGTTTACAAATTCCGTCACGGCAGAGAATTAAAAAGCTTATGGAACCTGTGCGTCAAGAGGATCAAGTACCTGTCATACGTGGCTATTAACACGTTGACCAATTTTTTATATTGTATATGTTGGTTTGAGAATTAAGTTGGGCGTTGAGTTTGAAGTTAAGTTGAAGATTAAGTTGGGGTTCGATTAGGTTTGAGTGAGCAGTATAGTTTGGGATTTATTTGGGATTTCAATTTAAAGTTGAATTAGAGATTTTCAGAACATGTTGATTTGGTAGTTGAGTTCATTGTTAAATTTGGAGTTGAGTAAGGGACTGACTGAGCTAGTGATCGAGTTGTGGATGAGCTGGAGTTGGATTTTGGTTTGAATTGGATGTTGATTTGGAGATTGAGTTGGTGTGAGTAAGGGATTTAGTGTTTCTGTTAGGCACTGATTTTCGAGTTGCGTTGGAAGTCAGATTGAGTTGACTTGAGATTAGTTCTTGTAAACACGTAAATTTCGAGAGGTTATAGAACTTTATGTTTTATTATTGAGTTTAGGCTGTTTCCGAAATCGATACTTATTTGAAGAAACTTACTTATTCAAATAAAGACCGACTTTTTAATTGTTCATCTCTTTATGTTTATTTACCATTCTGCCTAGTCCTTATTTGTCATTCTATTTATTGAACGTTGACACAGAGTTATGTTTTTATTGTCAACTCTCATTTAAAATGTCGCTATCGTTTTACCGCACACATGCGATATTTAACCCTTCAAATTTTCTTTATCTCAAATTCCATACACAACTATATTTTTTTATCAGTTTCTAATAATCGCAATTCGGAATTGTGCTTAATCGTGTTAAAATTAAAGATTTACTGCATTCATATTGCATTGCATTCTTCCTTCAGACTGATTTGAAATGAAAAGCGTAGTCCAAATTGATTATATGTTCTCAGTAGCGATTAATATTAACGGTTTCGTTTGGTTTGAAAAGGTCATAATATACCACACCTTCCTGACCCAAGTAACCGCAGAGCATTGTATTCCTTCCGGAGCGATTGGGCCTTGCAGTCGATGTTGATAGTTTACCTGGATCAACCCATGATTTTCTCCAATTGGGATTCTCAAAAAAAATCCACTATTATCAATCGCAATTCTCTGCAAATAAAACTTTCTTTCGTAACCTTAAAGCGACATTACACTCACTTTTCGGTTTTCCATTAGTTTGTGTTCGTTCAGATAATGTTCCATCCATTTTTCTTCATTCCAGCATGTGTGGTAGAGTTACACTGTTAATTTTATACTGTGTAGAGAAATCTTATATAATGCGAATTGTGTTCGTTAGGACACAATCAACTGTCATAAGTCTTATTGCGTAACGCTTATTGGTTGAAGTTCCTTGCGTGATTTTAATTGTGGAATTGCTTTTTCTATGGCATACTATGGCTTCTGAAATCTAATAAGTTTAAGACCAGATTTTTGGATCACTTGAATACTTATTGAACTAAGATACTCTGCCCGGATTATTCCATGATGTTTACTGAAACAATTTCACTGCAACGTTAAAATTTCTGTTGCCATTATTTTTCTAGTAGTTGTACTTGTTCCGAAGTAGTAAGTTCTATTCCTGTAAGAAATTTTAATCTCGAATATAGATTTAAATGCGTTGCACATTTTCATGCCCGCTTTATTTCCAAAAATTGATAATGTTCTAGGAGCGTTTTGTCTGTCCAGCCAGCTGCGGATTGTCTTATTACCGATATTCTGTAATTCTATTGCGGTTGATGGTTCAATTTTCCGTAAACGAATAAATATGCATAAAAGAGTACTCTATACTCTACAAAAAGTCATTCAAGTCAAACTTTTTTAGGGCGGAAATCGTTTTGGATTTTTCATTGAAACTCCCTTTGAAAAGGAGATTCAGTCAAACTACATACTAGGCAGGAATTCTAGACAAAATTGTTTTAAAAATGTTTTAATTTGTCCAGACTATGTATGCCTCCGAAATGGCATGCGAATTTTTTAATTAAATTAAACGGACTTTAACATTAATGCTGCTATTGAGGTGGTGTAAATTGATACCTCGATTTCCAACTCCTATAATGAGTTGTTAATTTTGACACTTTATTCTTCTTTGTAACGATGTTACATGTTCTGAATCCAATATTCTTCAGAGGATACTTCAGAGCCCACCAATAATAAAATGTCCTGATGTTATACTGAAGTGGGTAATTTTGCAACTTTCCTATCACCCTCCAAAGTGAGGACATGCTATCAGCTTTCAATTATATATTCTATGTGCAGCTAGGTTTAACAAAAAGTGTTTGTATATTTGTTGTTCAATCTATCTTCTAAGAATTTCTAGGCATTGGAAACAATTTTTTGTCAAGTCAAATACCCAAATGATAAAACTGTCGAGCTAGGTACCTGACATTCTCCGTGAAATATTTTAGAACGTTCACTTAAAATTTTTAACTTTGTTATTACGCTTAGACAGAATATTTCGACTATCAAGTTTTTAATTTTTTCGCCTATCCCGAGTTTAACAACGGTTTTAAATTATTCATTGACATTTTTAACAAAACCGTTTCACATAATTTTGGAATATTAAAGATATTAATTTAATTATCATGGTCTGAAGTTTGTATAAAATTAGAAGAGATTTAATATAAAAATGAAAGAAAGTAAGATTAAGTAGAGAATATTACTTTTCTCGAATTTATGTATGTTTTATTTGAAAAGAAACGGTTCTCTAAAAATGTTTAATAAAAATCTTGAATTTGAGTATTAATTCTTATTTTAAGCAACAAAATCTCACAACAAGCACAATAACTTCTTGGATCAAGAATTATTATACAACAGTTATAAAAACAAAATTCTTGATTTAATGTCGTTTTCCGATGGAAAACGTATGGTTTCTTGCATTGAAAGACTGGTTCATTTTGAGGTGAGGTATAGTAAATCACACCTCAATGAAGAAATGTTTTTGCAATTATTCAAGTTACTGTCATGACGTTAATTTCTCAATTGGCACACTTGGTTCTCACATGCGGTTATGAAAATATAGATTTCATAGAAAGAGATATTTCCATCATTTCTGGAGAAATAAGGTTATTAAACTAATAAAATAAATTGTTTCAGAGAAAGAATATTTCTTATATTTTTCTTAACTTTAAGTATTTTAAAATTCTTCCTCAAAGATGGGTTTTCTCAGTTTCACATTTTTTTTTTATCAAGAAATATAATTCTTAAGTTAAGATATTTTATAAAATGTTTCTGTCAGAAACATTATAATTTAATTTTATTTATTTATCGCTGTAAATTGATATCAATTTTTAAAATTATTTCATAGAACTATTTATAGCGCTAGCACCTTACTATCGAATTTTATTGAACCAAACATTTAAACAAATAATTTGGTTAGTGTTTCAATTTGTATTTTAAATAAAGATTATTTTGATTAAAAGGAAATACTCAGAACGAGTGGGCCTTCCGGCATGATAATAATTTTTTAAAAAAAATATGAATTAGGTACTTCTCGGCTAGAGAAATTATTATTCTGCCCAAACTGTTACAGTTTTGAAATGAGTAAATTCAAGAAAATTGATGAGTGTAGGTTTGGTAAAGAGTTATGTTTCTTGATTTGAGAAAATTGTTCCTCAAACAAAATTTTGTCTGTTATAATAAAGAATTTATGGCCATCACAAATTCAACAAATAATTAATCATTTAAAAAATTAATAATTATTTGTAGAGAAACGCTGCTTTTAAATTATATAAGAAAATGCGCATCACAAATTCTAAAATTTAAGAATTTGAAAAATCGTTACTTTTTGCATATCTACAGGTATGCACAAATTTCGACAACGTTGATTTAGTGTACATCTTGAAAGCTTCGTCTAAAATTTGCAAAACACAAATCAAACAAATTTGACGTTGACAAATGATAAGTTACATTAATAGTACGACTGGAAACATATCCACGTAAATCATTCTTTTACATATTATACGATTGTAAAACATGACAGATGTTACACGAAACAAATGTTAAATGCTCTTATTGCATATGAAAATACGATTCTAATTATTCATGGATCAACAACAACAACATAAAATCTATAATAATTTTTCATAAAATGTCAAAATTTATTGAAAAACGTGAATTACACAGACATCACGTAGTAGATTGTAATACATAGTTTACTTCCCCATTAACATTTTCTTATTTATGTACGTAAACACACTCGCGCCTCTAATTAAATTTCAATTGATGCTCATTTAAATGTACAGCGCGCGAAATATTTATTATAAATACAAACAATATTTATAATAAATATACGTGTACGCACTGTATCCAAACCAAATATAAATAAATTTTATTTATTTTATTAAATTTGTTTTGTCTAACTTAGTTTTTATTTTATGTAAAGAAAAGAAAAAAATTTAAACAGTTGTGATTTTAATTTTAATTTTTAAATTTTTAATTTTGATTCACTTGTGCGTATAGAACAATTATGGTGTTATCAATGGTGACAGTGGACAAAGACATAATATTATCTGTGGCTACAAAGACAACGTGTGCGTGATTATAATTTACTGTGCTAATATAATTTATGTGAATTAAAATAATTAAAACAGGTGAAATTAAATTAATTTATGTGCTGTGATTTAAATTTGTGCGAATTTTATCGCGAACTTTTCTATATATATACATACATATATGTGTTTAGAGTGGTGTAAGATTTAAAAAAAAAAAAAGTACAACAACAAGAGTGAAATATATACGTTACAAATTGGATTATGTTCGTATAATTAATGTGTAAGAATATTAAATTAAAAACTTAGTATTCTCTAGTCTGGAAAATTAACAATTTAAATTGGTAGCGTACATGTATGAATTCTGCGCTCTTTATGTGATATTTTGTCAAACTTTCAAATTCTAATTGGCTTAATTATTAATATAAACCAAACCATTTTTGATCAGCTATTCTTAAAATATGACCCACGCAATCCAAAATTGGGGCAGCAGATTTTTTTTTTTGTTTGGTTCGTCATAATTTCGCAAAATTTAATAAAATGATTTTTATACCATTGTCAATTTTTGGACGATTTTTTATTTAACCCTAATCTCATTTTAATTTTATTAGCCAAATAACCAAAAAAATCAATTTTTGATTCTGTACCAAATGTAGGCTTAACCGGCCCATTGTCAAAAAAGAAACAAAAGGATGCGTTAAGTCTCTTAGAATCAATAGATAATTTCAAAATAACTGATGGAGCAGGGGAATTTCCCGATGGTTACTACTTAAATAACTAATATCGAACGATCCAGAAAACTGATCAGCCAGAAGTAGTTAAGAAATTTGCACACTGTCGATGCAAAATTTATATTTATATCACAGGAAACTCCACCACAAATAATTTTATTTCAGTTCCAAATTACATAACGACAAAATAACACAGATACGTATGCGGGTTTTATTTTCTCATTCCACTGAAACGGAATGCAAAAATCTCGTTTAGTACAAAATCGCATCTCACGAAAAAATCTCATCAAACTGGAATCTATGAACTGTTGATGTACAGATGTGGCAATTTTAAGGAAGATTTCTTTCCAGCGAAATTTCATCCAAACGTGATAAATGTTGAATGAAATTTTGAAGATTTGCGATAGTTCAACAACCACTCCGAGGATTTCCTTATTTTGCAGCAGGTCCTCAAAAAAACGGGGAAGAATAGCGGTTTACTATGTACAAACTATAATAGTCGTTACAACGTTTTAGCAGTTTCGACTGGTACAGATAGTACTAAATATAGGATTTCATTCGTTTTATTTCGACAAATCAAAAGATCCAGAGGATTTTTCTCCCAAGCGTGAAAGCCTAATTAATGAAATATTTCGGCTTCAAAAGTAGAACCGTGTACAACCATGACCCCAATGTATTGTAGCTAAAATAATTATGTAATGCTAAAATATGGGCCTAATGAAAGGATGGTTGATACTCTGCATCAGCCGTGCCACGTATTTTCTCCAAAAAATGAAATCTAACCAATATTTACTTTATAAAATATAAACGATATATTAGCAAAATATTTCTTGTAAATTTAGAACAGGATTTGGTTGTACCAAATAGAGTTGCACCAAATAGATTAATGCAACAATTTACAGAAGACCAAAACACGAAACCAATTCCAGTCCAAAACCACTTTTCTCGACGGTTTAAAAGTTCCTGAGTTAGAAAAAGCAAAAAAATAAAATAAAATGTCTGTCCGTCTGTCTGGATGTCTGGATGTCTGGACATCTGGATGTCTGGATGTCTGAATGCCTGTAACAATGGTATCTAGAGAAAGGCTTGTCCGATTTGGCATTTTTTCCGGCAATCTGTTTCTATTCTATGGCCAATGTGGAGATTTAAAAAGCTTTTGGAATCTGTACGTAAAGAGGGTCGGGCCATACGTGCTAAACGAATTGACCCAAACACCTGGCTAGAGCTGGGCTTTGAGTTTGTGGTTGAGTTGAAGGTTAAGTTGGAGGTCAATTTGCGGGTTGAGTTGGAATGTTGGAGTGGATTAGGAAATAGTGTTCACCAACTTTGTATATAAGCTGGTTTGAGCGTTAATGGTATGATGATATGATGCTATGATAGCATGATGGTATGGTGTGTATGATGGTATGAAGGTGTGGTGGGATAAAGGTACGATGGTATAATGGTGTGATGGTATTTTTGTTTAATGGTATGATGGTGTGATATTATGATGGTATGATGGAATAATGTACGATGGTATGACGGTATGATATGTGATGTTATGACGATATGACGGTACGATGGTATGATGATATGATGGTATCGTGGTGAATGGTATGTATGATGGTATGATGGTGTGATGTTATGATGATATGATGAAATGGTATAATGGTATGATGGTGTGATGGTATGATTGTATATAATATGACGGAAGTATGATGGTACGATGGTATGACGGCATAATGGTATGACGATTGAAGGGTATCATTATATGATGGAATGATGGTACGATGGTACGATATTACGATGATATGATGCTGTGACTAGGGATTAATTTGGAGTGTTACGGATTAATTCGGGGTCGAGTTTAGAGTTTACTGGGTGGCTAGTTGAGTTAAGTTCATACACCTATATAGTTTTCGAATCACATTTATATTTTGGGATAGGATTGGCCATTGACTGTGTAGTCGAGCAAAGGGTTAAGATATGGTTCGAGCTAAGTTAAATTGAAGTTTAGTTTCGTTTTAGTTAGCTTGCATTGGGGTTAAGTGAGTTGTTTGGTTGTGGAATTATTTAAGGGTTGATTTGAAGTTAGGTTAAGGGTTGATTTGGTGACCATTTGGTGATTGAGTTGAATGTTGGGTTGGTGGTTAATTTTGCAAATGCGTTTAGGGTTGTATTGCGATTGAGCTGGACGGTGAGTTGAAGGTTGGGATTTGAAGATTCATTTAAGTATTTCAGTTAGGAAATGATTGCAAATTGAATTAATTTTCAAGACCGAAGTTCCGATAAGCTCATGAGTCTTCAGCCCTTTATATTTTGTTATTGTAATTTCAAAATAATGTTTTTAAAGGTAGTAAATGTTTTCATTTTTCTTTAAAAATTTCTTATGAGTCCGAGAGACTCATCGCATACATTTACGTAAGTAAACTGATCCATGCTGATTAAGGAATTAATTGAACATTTAATTTATTTGAAAGTCTCTGCATTTTGCAATTAGAATTGCACACAAATTTTTAATTTAATTTCAACATTTTTCTTTTTGTTCAGTTTTGTTCGAACAATTATTTTTGCAACGGTTCAGACAATTATTATTCAATTATGATGATTTTTTTCATTAAATTTTGGAAAAATTGCTAAAAATTTGAAAATAGAATTGGAAAAATCTTTTAAATTTAATTGGACGAACATTTTCAATTTTAATTGAATATTTTTTTGTTTTGCTTCAGATTTGTGATATTATCATACTAATTGTTAATGGCAACACAAATTTGAAGTTCAATCATAAAAATTTATTTTGTCGCCCTCAAAGTATTCCCCATTGGAGGATTTTCACATATGCCAACGTTTTTCCAATCATCGAAACATTCTTTAAAGACACTTTCCTGGAGAGCCTTCTATTCGCGCGCCGAATTTTGTTTTATGGCTTCAATGGAATCAAAACGAGTTCCACAGAGTAGATTTTTGAGTTTGGGAAACTAGAAAAGTCACCTTGTGCTAAATCAGGCGAATGTGGTGGTTGATCGATGGTATTTATTGAGTTGTTGACCTTATTTTGATGGCGCTTTATTGTCGTCCGGTCACTTTTTTCGCATCAGCACAAGAAATTTCGTTTGCAACACAAAATTTAAACCAACCGTTGTAAAGAAGCTGGTTGACAGATCGCGCTCAAAGTTGGCATCGTAATGAAACACACTTCTACTAGTCAAAGGGGAAAAAAAAAATTTAATCCCTTTAGCGCGGGCATTGTGAATTAACAATTCCCCGTACTTTTTTGACAGATTGTAACGTTAAGGAACTCTACCCTAAATCACCAAATCATTAAGAAACTATTAACTATTAATTGAATACCAATTTACTAGAAGCGTGTGCATATTTTTTATTAAGCTGATTCCAAGTACGGATTGATATAGCCTGATTTCGTAAAGGAAGCCTACGTATAGACTATAGCGACCCATCAACAACCTATTTCAAAGATTGTCAGAACTAAATTATGAATTTTGAGGCAAGAGCATTATATGTTGAAACATGACCACTTATCCCAAATTTCTAAGATTAAATTTTTGAATTTGAATTTTTACATTTTGAACATTTTAGGAAATTAGTTACTGGAATAAGAATGTCAATAACGAACTAGAGTTTTTAGAATTGTAATTCAGAAAACGTCAACTATAATGCAGATGGCACTACTGTAATTCTGGTTAGTCAATTTAAATTCGGAAAGCGTAAACTATAATTCAGATGGCGCCAAATATAATTCAGATTAATCAACCGAAATTCAGATGGCGCCAACTCTAATCCTAATTAATGAATTGTAGTTTATGTGGCGTCAACTGTAATTCAGATTAATCAACTGTAATTCAAATAGCGTCATTTAGATTAGTCAACTGTAACTCAGAAAGCTTTATCTGCAATTCAGATTGGTGCAGTAATCAACTCTAATTATAAAGGCATCAATTGTGATTCAGAAAATGTCTACTGTGATTCAGATAAAGCCAAATTTAATTCAGAACAATTAACCGTAAATCAGAGGGCGTCAACTGTAAATAAAGAAAAGGTCCCCTGTAAATCAGATTACAATAAAAGCTCAAAAAAAAATCAATTTATACTCTGATTCATAACGTTACTCGAAATATTTTCGGTTCATTGCAAATAACAATGTAACACATTGGATGGAGACTCGTTGGCCTTCTGTTTAATGTAGAAGACGCGTGGTTTTCATTCTGAAAAATGTTTCATTACCAAGGCTCATTTCGAAAGTATGATGGCGTTGTATTTGGTAACAAGGAAAAATCGCAAAGGACTTGTAGTGTCTAGATTGTTGGAGTAAGGTCTGATTATAACGAAAATCGTTTTCGTTATATATGCTAAAACGTGGCCGATTATGATGAAATTTGACATAAACAATGGAAATGCGATTCTAAAATGAGTTTTAGATGAAGTTCTGAAATATGGCCAATAATGATGGAAATTGGCTATACGTTAATCTTCAGCTCAGCCTTCAGCTCAATATATAAATCAACCTCCAGCTCAATTGCAACATAATTCTAACCGCAATCACCAAATTAACCGCCAACCAAACCCTCAAATCATAACCGTTAACCTAACTCGAACTCAACTGTTAAATAATTCCCCAACCGAACAACTCACTTAACCCCAATGCAGGCTAACTAAACCCTAAATCAACTTCAACTCAACTTAGCTCGAACCAAATCGCAACCCTCTGCTCAACTCATACCATCATACCAACATTTCATCATACCGCCATACCACCATACCATCATACCATCATCATCATCATACCACCATCACCATTACCATCACCATCACACAATACTTATATACAAACCATTATACCATTATACCATCGTAATAGCATACCATCGTACCATCATACCGTCATCAAAAATAAACTCAATTTTTGAAGCTTTAGAAAATGTCTCTGTAGTAACTTTGGATCTGACTATCATCTCTAAAGAAGGTGATGAGTGTTTGATATATTAACAGTGACCTTTCTTAAGTCTTAAACCATATTTGTGTAAAGTTTGGTTCAAATCGTTCAATGCGTGTGCATTTGTTTTAATATCACACATACATACATATATATTGTGCATATGTATGTATAAACACTCACTTTTAAATACAGTGACAATTCACTTCAACGGACAAACTTTAAAGTTTCAAGTCGAATTTCATCATAATTAGAAATAGGTAAGTTTCGTTCTAATTCACCATTTTCTAGAACTTCATCTACAAATCATTTTAGAATCCCATTTCCATTACCTAGATCAAATTTCATCATAATCAATAAAGGAATAGCCAAGTTCTATCCTATTTGGCCATATTCCAGAACTTCATCTAAAAATCATTTGAATATCCCATTTCGATTGAAAATGCTGGATTTCATCAAAATCTGACAAGATATAGAATCCCAATAAAATTTAAAAAAAAAAAAAAATACAAATCCTCAGTTTAACGGACAACGTTTTTGGTCCCGTCGATTTTCGTTGTAATGAGGTTTCCCTATATATATATATATATATATAAATTGTTCAGCTGCTCATTAAACCCTAATCCAACCCCAACTAAACCGCAACCCAACCCTAATTCAACTCCCAAACGGAACCCAACTTAACCCTCAACAAAACCGCAAACTTTACGCCAAACTCACTCCTCAAACCATCATATATAAAAAATTGATCAACAACTCACTATATCCTATCCAGCCTCAACTCAACTCCAACTCAACTTTAGCTCAACTCCCTCATTTAATTGATCCCTCACTTAACCTTAAAATCAACCCCAAATTCAATGCCCAATTCAATAATCAAACAGCATATATAAAAAATTCGTAAATATTTGTATATCCAACCCCAACTCAACTCCAACTCAACTGCAACTCAACCCTCAAATTGATCTCTAACTTAATTTTCAACTCAACCCTAAACTCAATATTCAAACCAGCATTTACAAAAAATTGTTAAATATTTATATAACCAGGTACTTTGGGTCAATTCGTATGGCAGATATCCGACCCTCTTGATTCAAAGGTTCCAAAAGCTTTTCAAATCTCAGCCTTGACCATAGAAACAGATTGGCAAAAAAAAATTCTAAATCGAAAAAGCCGTTATCGAGATACCATGGGTACAGACATACAGACGTCCAGACAGACGGACGGACATTTTTTTTTTTGTTTGCTTTTTTAGACTAAGCAACTTTCAAAACGTCGAGAAAAGTGGTTTTGAAGTAACTAAATTTTTGGCTACAACTTACAATTTAAGAGCAGAGCAGGGAAATGGTGGAAACTATTTCCTAACCGAATCGACATTAAAGATATTACTGGCACTTCAAATAATTTGCCTTGCCAAATTCTGCAATACTGGTGCCCTTACGTCAAAGTCAGCCCTAACGCCAATGATTTACCGGAAAAAAGAAGCATGAACTGGATAAAGAACTTGAATCAAGAGATTTTGTAATCCCAATGAGGTGCCAGCAAATTAATGGAAGTAAATTTTTATTCGAAGACTTTATTAAAGGAGATGACCGATCAATATAATTTTACAACAAACCAGAATTTATGACTCTGAATTCTGAATGATAGCCGGAACTTTCAAAGTCGTTCCTTATCTGTTCTATACACTGCACTATATGGGAACACATAAAACTGTTCATCCAATAATTTATGCATTGTTGAAGGGAAAATCGACAGCGCTGTATGAAAATTGTTTTTCCAATTTAAATAAAAGCGGTTTGGAAATTGGAATCCATTTAAACCATAAATTGGTGATAAAGGATTTAGAAAAAGCCCTAGTCAACAGTATATGCACCGTGTTCAATAAAATAACAAGTACAAAAAATTGGTTTGCAGACCCGTTATGATTTAGATGTGGATTTTGCATTAAAAGTCCGCCAAATTGCGGCGTTGTGTTTCCTTGAATCTTAAGATATACCTGACTACTTCAAGGAAATAGGTGCAAAATTTAGAACAAAATTTTATTCTTTATGCTATTTTAAAATATGTCATAGTGTACCATATACCGCAATGTACCATATGTCGTTCTGAAATATGCCATATTGTACCACATGGCGTTGTACCGTTTGTCATTTTGGAATATGTCGTTTTGAAATATTCCGCAGGGTACCACATGCCGTTTTTAAATATGTGGTTTTGTTATACTATATACCGTAATAAAATATACCATATCGACCAGGATCCATCTAAACTATTTAGCAGCCTTACCGACTCTTAAGTCTTATGCAGTAGAAGCATAGTAATTAAATCGATGTTGTCGTTAATATTCACTAATTGTAGTTCACAGGATTGTTGTGACGGTTTTGCTATAAAAGATCCCAATTTTGATAATTTTCAGAATCTATCAATGGACGTGGTTACACAAAAGTATTAAATATTGAAACAAATTGGCAATTTTGGATTATTCTGTTTCACATCACCTTGAAAGCTTTGGATTGAATTTTACCGCATCTTGAAAGTTTTTGGTTATGGAAACTCTGATTTTTTTTTCGTAATTGTTTTGATACTTCATGGTTTTGTTGATTGGCTGATTGTTTTCGGAATAATAATAGCAGGCGGTCCACTTATTAGCAGAGCAAAGTTCTGGTGTGTATTCATTCTATTGAAAACAAAACACTTTCTTTAGCAAAATGGATTCTATTTGGATGAATAATTCTCCTTGTCTCTTTGGCAGCTGAATGATGAATACACCTTTATTATTTTGTCGCATGGTTCGTCTCTATTTGACTGTGCCAATGTTTTATCCGAACCATCGTATGTTATTTGAAATTGACTACAAACTGTGATTTGAATGCACAAGGGGGACTTTCGTTCTTCGACTTGCTTTGTTTGTTTGCATTTCTTAAATTTCTTAACGTAACTTTTTACTTCGTGTAACAAAATTGGCCAATAATAGTCCATCCGAATCTATTTATATGTTCAAAAAACTCCCGCATGGCCTCCTAACGGAAGATCATGCTTTTCTTGGAGAATTTGTAATTTCGTATGTGATTCTCAATTGTTGAGTAGTTCTTTTCCGCGGGTTTGAGTGAACGGCTGGCGTATGCCACCGGTAAGTCATTACCATCATGCATTTGGCTCATTATGGCTCCAACGCCATATTCACTGCCATATGTCGTAAGGATAAACCCTTTATCAAAATCTGGGTTCTGGAGTATTGGAGTGGTGATGAGTTTACTTTTAAGACAGTCGAACGCAGTTTGGCACTTCTGGGACCATTCAATCTTATTTCTGTTCCTTGTTAATTGGTGCAGGGGTTCTGCAATTGTAGAGAAAGCCGATACAAACCTCCTATAGTAACTTGCGAGGCCTAGGAAGCTCTTGGTCTCCCGCATGTTCCGAGGAAATAGAAAATTTACTATTGCTCCTACCGTCTTTGGACTAGATTTTATATCTTCAGGAGTTATGATGTGTCCTGAGTACTGGATTTCTTTACTTAAATATGGACACTTCTCCGTTTGGATTTTGAGATTGTTCCTCCTGAATGCTTCAAAAATGTCCCTTAATTCACTGTTGTGATCTCTCAAGTTTCTTTCATAGACAATGACATCGTCTCGATACACAAAACATTTCAGGCACTGTTGCCCAAACAACACATTATTGATCATTCATTGGAATGTACTTTGTGAATTTTTCATTCCAAAGGGTATCCTCAGAAATTCAAAGTAGCCGTAGTCTGTGCTAAACGCTGTCTTATGCCTATCACGGGGATCCATCTCTGTTTGATGGTACCCGCTGGCCATGTCTAATGTATAGAAATCTGGAGAGTGCCCCAGCTGGTCAAAAATGTAATTTATTAGTGGAAGTGTACGTGACCACTCTCCATTTTATTTTGCCATTTTTGTCTGGTTTCTCCGGCACCACTAGTAAAGGACTATTGAATGGATTGGTGTTGTGGGTGACAATATTATCATCCAGCATCTTTTGCATCTGGGTATCAATCTTTTTCTTCAGTAGTTGTGGAATTATGTGTACTGCCTGGTATTAATTGGGGATGTGTTATCGTAAAGATGTACTTGCTGTTTGACACCAGGAACGCTTGAAAGTTTGTCGCCCTGACAAAGAAAATGTCTGAGTATTCCTTGATTAATTCAAGGAGTGAGGTGGAGTCTTCAACATTTAGATTTTTATCTAAAGTTGGAATAATTTTTTCTATTATAAGATCATCTCTAGTCTCGAGATGCTGATCAGAGCAAGATTTTAATTGTAGAACGTCATATTAATCCAGAGAGGTAAGTTTGGGTACGTAGTTCTCAATGGTTACTTCGTTGGGATTTGTATTAACTATGCTGATCTGAGCTTTCAGCATGTCAGGGAGTTTATATTTTTACTATGATTTCTTCTCGAGGAGAAAATCGTATCTTGGCTGAGTTATTTAGGAATTTGATTTTATTCCCTAGAACACTCAGTTCTGAAGTACTGTAAAGAATCTCCACTTTATTATCACTCAGGAAATCTCTCCCGAGAATTCCATCTTGCTCAATTTGAAAATCATCCTCAACTATTTAGAATTTGTGGGGAATTTTATGATATGGGGGAATATTTACGTGTGTAGACACACACCCTAGAGTAGTTTGTGGCTTCTTTGCCAATTCCCTTTAATAGGGATCTCTCTCCGGTCTATCGACTTAATGTTTTTAATCTTTTTTTATTTTTTTGATTATTGGCACTGAGGTACCAGAGTATAGTAGAAGAGTTAACTCGTCTCTGGATGCTGCAAGGTTTTACTTAGTCTGTTGATACATGCATTAGAGCAACGGTTATGAATGGTTCCATTGGTAGCCAAACCTCCTCCGTTCCTTTCGGTTCAGCGGGAGTTCTAACTATTTTGCTTGGTATGATTGAAGTTACATTTAATGGCAGTTCCGATGCAGAACTCTGGTACTTGCCATGAATTGATGAGGTGGAACTCATAGGAACTACTGAGGCGAAACTCTGGCAGTTATTATTAAGGTACGAGTCTGAGCTCGGTGTCATGGCCCGGACAGAACCTGATTTACTTATGCTACTAGTATTAATGATTGTATTTTCGGGAAGTGGACTTATTTGAACTCCCTCTTCGTTTCCTTGGTGATGAATGGAATTTCCATCGACGTTTTCTATGTAGTTTATGTTCGTTATCTGGCTGATGTCCTGGTCCTCTCCGGTAACTCTGTTAACCCCTGTTAAGGTATGTCGGTTGCCTCTGAGTAACTGTATGTTGTGATGATGTTACTGGAGATTGATAAGAATTTTGTTTGATATGACTGTTATTTGTGTTTCTACGTGGCTCGAGATTGTGCTGGACCCTATTTGGCTGATAGTTTCGTTGTCCATTATTTTGTTGGTAATTTTGTTGATTTCTTTTTGTGGCTCGTAGAGTTGCGCTCCGAACTGTAACCGTTTGTACCTTAGATTTGCAGCATTTCTGGCGGCACAGTTCTCTAAGACATGCCCGAAAAGTTTGCAATACCTGCATGTTACTGTTGGTATTACAATTTCCCTCCGTGCATGTGTCAAGGTATTGGTTCGGCATGTATTCGCACTGTGGCCTGTTTTATCACAAAGCTGGCACCTTGTTATTGTATCCCCTTGGCTGCCAGTTCCTGTTGTTCAGGACAGACCAAGGTGACGCTCTACTCTATCTGCCATTTTAATAAGTTCTTTTAAGGATTTGAATTTGTAAATACTTGATCGAGGATATAACTGGTTTGGAAATATTAATGATAACTTAAACGTCGTGATACCAAAACAAAATGTCTCAAAGCGAAAGAGTTTGCTTATTTCTTTATCTTAATTTTTACAAAGCCAAACACTTTCACTATGAATTTAAAGACTTATATTTTTAATACCTTGAAAGATGTATGACCGGGGAAATTGGCTTATTATAAATTAATGAGGACGAGGAGTGTTTCAAAATAAGGTAAGGTATATTGCCGACAGGGCATCCTTAAATTTCCTGTATTAAGAAATTTCGTAATACAATTTTAAACTGTTAGAGAAGTTCAGAATTTCTTACCTTATAATAAAAGTTATATAGATCGGAATTAATTTGTATTATGCCAAAGTTTAGGATTTTAAATAATATTAAGTATTTTAAAGAATTAAGTAGTTGTCTGTAAAAATCAAATCCATTTTCTATCTCAAACAAGTTATACAAGATCGTCATTATCGCATTTGGTAGGCCCGCCTAAAACGTATTAGAACTTTAAATTCTTGTAAACCAGACAAATCGCAATTTACAAATTAAATTGCCTGCATACATACGAGTACATATATCGCTTGTAATAAAACAATGAACACTCTTGATTAAATTATTAAACCTAAAATTGATTCCACGTAAAAAAATGTGTTATCGTGACACGTAATTTCCATTTTCGCGTTTATACAAAGACAGACGTACAATATTTGCGTCGGTGTGGGGTGTTCTTACTTGTTGCTCACATTTTCCACAAATTCCAACCAGCGGTTGTTCTTGCTCTTTACATAATTTTGAATATTTTTCTTTTGCGAAATTACCATCTCATTACAATATTTTTGACGGAAATGTAAAATCGAAAATACTTTCATCTTGCTAGATGCTTATTCGAGTTTGAAAGTCATTTTAATTCCAGATTTTTTTTTACATTTTTTTTTTATTCGGCGCACGTAATTTTATCTTTTAATTTAATTAAAATAATTTAATTTTTCATTTTCCATTCCTAAACCTTTATTATCCAATTTGAAATTGTAGGTGCTGTAAGAAGAAGGCCCTTTGCGATGAGAATTACATTTATATTAGGAAAATTAGTTTAAGGGATGAAAAATTCTAAAGGTAACATATTCGTAATTTATTCCTGATGTAATCCGCAATGAATAGACGCTTTGATTATGATTAGGTGTAAAAATGGAGAAGATTAAAATCAAATTTAATCCGAAAACTAAATTGAACCGACTAAAAATCAAGTTCTGTTAAAAGTGGATCAGTAACAATATAATTTAGCATTTGTATGTGTTCGTACGCTAATTTTAATTTGGCAATAATAAAGCAATCAACTCAAATGGTATTTGAATATACAAAATTAACCGGAATGAATCTTTTTAACAATAAAAACTCGATAAACTTTCCATACAAAAAATTATTTTTGTTTGTTTGTTTACTGCTTTTCGTCTCAAGACAGATTTTCGAACCTCCCGGCTATTTTTAAAACCATCATTATGCTTTTATTTGTTCTCGAAATGTACACAATATACATTTATGCTTGACGCACTGTACATTCCCGTAGATAAAATTGAAGAATAAATATTTTATGTACATTAAACATACGCCGCAAATCGCCAGACGCAACTGATCATATTTCATATTGCCCAAAAAAATCCAGCACTCGTCACAAAACAATCAAAAAATTAGGCTGCGCTCGTTTTGAATTTATATTCACCATATTAACGAAAATTAAAATCTAGTACAATTTGTTTTTCTGTATTCATGACTACGAAAACGAATTAACATTTTTGGTGCGTTGATTCAGTTATTTAAAACAAAATGTGTGTTTCGTATCGTGTTGTGTCTTGCTCGTGAATTGTTTGTGAATTTGAGTTGTAATTTGTTGATTTTAATTATTTTTGGCGTTTTAATTATGTAAGTTTGATAATTTTCTAAATATATATTGTGTTTTAACCAAAATAGGATGTACCTAACGTGCGAAGAAAATTAAATTATTCTAATTCATCGTTTTGTATGTCAAACATGTCTTCGACGACGATTAATTAATTTTTCTTGTGGGTCTAATCTGTAATATTGTATTGAGTTTGATGATTAATTTAGATTAACACTGTGATTAATTGATTATTAAATCTAGATTAAATAACAACTACCAAAAAATATATTTATGTGTAAAAAAATTACATTATACATTAGGGCGAGTTTAAGTAGAAAATTCAGTTTTTTCTAATTCAGACTCTATCCCAAATTTTTATTGCAGTACTTAAAACGAGGTTTGTTCAAAATACGCGGAAGCTTTCTTTAAAATTTTTTTTATTGTGTTGGTACCGGATGCTTAGTTTATTGTGGGCCGTCGAAAAATTATGTGTGGTTTGATCTGTTCGGCGAATTTTGCTTGTGGAAAGAATGGTACAAATAATTTATATTGAATTTTGCTTTAAGAATGGAATGAAGTGCACAGCTGAATAAGAATTGTTAAATGATTTGGCAGAAATTTCTGTATGACTAACAGAGAAGGATGAAACGTGTGACAGCAAAATTGTCGAATGAAATCAACGACGATCCCAAACTGGTCAAACGGAGCATAACTGGTTATACAATAGGGGTGCACTGATGGTACATCGAAACTAAGGTCCATTCGTCCCCAATGGAAGTTTCTTGAGGGTTCTGCTCAATATTATACTGCATCTTCGATTTTAATGGCTTAGCATACTATGAGTTTTTACCACCTGAAAATTATAAGTTGTTTGCGCGAAGCAATCCGAACAAAATTGCCGAACACACCTTGCTGTGTGACCTTTTCGATAGCCAAAAAGGGACAAGTGCACCAACACAACAAAAAAATATTGAGGCAAGTGGACTTTTACAGCCCGCGAAATTAAAAAACACCAGGATTTTCTGACCAAACCAGTAATTTTCTTTCTCAGGTAACAAATTAATTTTATGGTTTCTTAGTTCGCAGCATCAAAACTCTAAAGACATGTTGTCCATTTTTCGTAAGAATAACATAACGATGCATCGATTTTTAAACCAAATTGCATCGATTTTTAAACCTCAAAATTCAAACTAATAATCCAACTTGCACTGATGATATACACGGTTTCGGTTTGCAACAGTTCATCCGTAAGTATTTTCAATATCTCTGGTACAAGCACTTCATCGCCATTTTCTATTTCATCAAATGTTTGTGAATTTGGAGTTGGATGCTTTCTTTGATGATTGCGGCTGCTGCTTTAACAATTCGTATGCGTTCTTCTTTCATTGAATTACGTTTGTTTAAGGCCCAGTTTTGAATTTGCAATTCGGCGGATAGCACGTCACCAAAACTTAAAATTATTATTTTGTCAAATATATTAGTAGCTGTCACATTTGGCTTAAAATGATTTAGAAACAAATCTCAGATGATAATCATCGTAAAACCCCACATCATTGCCTTCAAAATACTTAATGAACATTTTGTCCATAGTATGTCTCGATGCTGGAACTGGCCTAATTTCGTCGAAATGTTTTTTAATCATTTTATCCAATCTGACTGGGGAAAAATTGTCCTGGTACCAGTAGCTTCTTTCAATTGACTAGTTCCGCTGGTATTACTTGTGTCTCTTCGCTAAAAGCTGTTCTTAAACCGAGCATAAACGCTGGTAGGATAGTGGTCCAATCCAATTCAGACGGTGGTGGTACGATGCCATCGCTCGATAATGGTATTATTTTTCGGATTGTAGATGGTCGTTGTCTTTTTCCTCTCAAATCCCAGAAAGTTGAATAGTTCCGTGCACAATTGGGACTCAAATTGAAATCGAAGAAGAATACACGACAAATGCAAAAGTGGCAGCTGTAATATCCGGAAGAGAAATGTCACGCAATAATATTCGTTGGACAAAACGTTGTGAACTTACTTTAAATGTACCGAGAGGAGATTTTGTGCGCCGAGAAATTTTTGATTGTTGACAATAACCAATTTTGAGCCATCATTTTTTAGTCTTTGTTGATTGAAGGCCAAAACATGTTTTGTTAAAAAGTTTAACTGATGCTTTAATGCCGGCATGTGATAATTTGTAAGCGTCTACCATAATTACCAACTCTGCTGTAGACTTATTTTTGAAATTTCCGAAGGTTTGGATCGATTCAGCGGTGCAAGGAATTGATTGTTTTTTTGTAGCCTCTTAAAAAATAGTTTAGTAAAATTTGATCTGATGCGGCTCCCAGAATAAAACGCCGGTAAAAATTTTGAACACATCATGCATCAAACGTTGGAATGGTTGTACTGCATTTCTGAGACCAAACGTCATTTTACAAAATTCAAAAAGGCTGAAAGTTGTGAAAATGGTACTTTTTCGAATTTGGTGGTAAGCCTGTACAAGGTACAATGTAGTGAACATCATAGTGAGGAATAGGATAACAATCGGGTACTGTAACTTCATTTAAAGCACAGTAATCCCCGCAAGATCTCCAATCTTCGTTTTATTTTTTAACTACAGGGGGTTGGACCTAGAGGTTTTGTTGGGCCTTCAAATCCCGCGTGACATCATTAGTTCAAACTCTGCTTTTTCAATTAAGAGTTTGTCGGGAGCTAAACGGCGAGTTTTGCTAGCAATTGGTGGTCCCGTAGTTTCTAACCGCTGTGTGACGTTACGTTTTACGTCACCAATGCCGTTTATACGTTACTTCCGGGAACTTTGTTTTAATTTGTTAAATTTTGGGGTGTATTGCTGATCTATCGACTTTAGAAAGGGAGGGGTCCTGCGCCGAAGATAAAGAGTATGTTGTAAACAGAGAGGTCGACGGATCTAAGAGCCTCTGCGTGTGTATATCAACTAGGATTACCGTATTTTTTACAAAATCTGAAATATTTAAATGTAGAACACAGAATGTTCCATTAGCCGCAAATAATTTGAATGCTATAATAACCGAAGCATCTGTTTCTGCGTCAATCAAAAGTTTTGCTTTTAAATTTTGCAGTTGACCACCACAGTACGTCGCCAATTGATGATGATAGTTTTTTGGGATTTCTGTTTTCCAATTAATAAATGTATGATAGCGTTTCTAATTTGAAACACATTCAAAACCTTTCTGCCAAATGTTCTCCATTTGGTGAAGATGGTCTACTTTTTAAATTTTGCCGAGCAGAATTTTGATTTTCTTTTGAATTTGACCTGGAACGTGAATTGGTCCTAATTAGATCCAAAATTTCCTTCATCAATTCAGATTTAAATTTTGTTAAGTTTGTATCCAAATCATGTTCTAAACTGAAATTTTTTCTAGACAACGTGACGATGTAGCTGTGCTCTCGACGCGGAGCTGGGATTGCGTCATTATTTCAAAGAGATTGTCAGCTCAATCGGCTAGCACAGTTAAGGACACGTCATTTTCAAATGGGGTCAATACCATTTGAACCTACTGTGGTAGACGTTTCATCCACAACTGTCTGATCCTCCTTTCAGCGATATATTTTATATTCAGTTTATATTGCGGTGTGCGAAAACTAAAAATCTAATGTGCTAGTTTAACGATGATCGGTATGTTGCAAGTTATCATAAAACTAGCACATTAATTAGACCTTTGTACGCCAATTTAAAAACTGTTCTGCCCCTCCGTGAGATTTTTAGTTTTGGAGCACCACAGTATAAACTGTTTAAAACTGGGTAAATGCTATTGAGTTGCAAGAGAAAGGCCATATTTCGGCAACTTACAACATACCAATCATCGTAAAATTATAGCACATTAATTAGCACCTTGTATACCCATTTAAAAAAATTTAATTAAATGTAATAAAATCCTGGGCTGGGATAACTTCATACAAGAGAATATGTGACATAATTTTATTAGTATTGCCTGATTTAATTTTTTTATTTTCTGAGGTATCACATGCCTTAATTTTTTTACTTTAGTTAAGTTAAGACAGCTTTGATTATCTTCCCATTTGATAGTTGGTTATTATTGGTTGGTATAAATTACCTCCTTGCACGCAACAAAGCGACATGTCTGTTCTCTATAACACTAAGTGATTTTCTATCCTGTATTTTTTGCCCAATTAGCGTCCGCATAACCGACTAAACCCGGATCATTTTTTTTCAATGGTTGGCTGACTATATAGAGTGCAAGACTTTTGACTTAAACGGAAATTTCCATGTTCATCTTTATCTACGTTTAAACCTACATACATAACAATTGACATCACCGAGCTTACTAATTTTAAAATTCTTTAACATCAGTATTTCGACTTTCCAATTAACAGACCATCAACATATACTAAAACATAACATGACACATTATTTAATATCTTTTAGTACAAACAAGGATCCGCACGGGTTTCTTTAAAACTAAATTAAGTCATTCCATGATTTAGCAGCTTGTTTTGATCTAAATACCTAAATCCTTGTTTAACTTACACAACTTGTTCCCTGACACTGGTGTTTTAAATCCAGGGCGGCTGTTTCATGTATATTTCCTCTGTGGTGATCCATTTAAAAATGCCGATTTGACCTCTAAATGAGTTACTTCCATCCCTTGCTTTCCGGCAATAGTCACCAGAATTCTGATATTTGATTGTCTTACAACTGGCACAAATACCTCATCGTATAAGTAATCCATTCCGAATTTTTGAGAATCACCGCGAGCAACCAGTCTAGCTGTATACGTCTTCTTGCTACACATATTTTTCTAATTTAAATAGTCGTTTGCAACCTACGATTCTTCAATTCTTCGGCATTTCAACTATAGGCCCCACGTAGTGTTTTCCCTCAATGAAGTGATTTCATTATTCATCGCATTGATTCAATTCAGTTTATCTTTCCTCTTCAATGCCTCATTGAAATGTTTTTCTTCCACAATCTATCTAGGTTTTCTTTCAGCAACCCAATTCTGGTGCAGTGAATAACCTGCTTTGTACTGCATTTGTATGTCTTGTTCAGATCTGATGATCTTGAGTGTTTTCATCAATTTAGCTTTCACGAATTGCTCATATTCTTGCAATTTCTCGATTACCTCAGATTTATATTGAAGTAAGTAAACAATTGTTATAACCATCTATAAATGTGAGTATGTGTTTCTTTCCACCCTGTGTTATGGTCGCCATAGGGCCACAAATATCTCTATGTATTAAGTACAACGGAGCACTGGTGTGATAATTTTGAATATGGTTTGCGCGTGCCATTCATTTGTGATGACAATTATCATTGGATATTTTAATGATGCAAATTTACCACTTGATCCGTTACACCAACTATTAAGTTTCCTTTTATTATTTCACAATTGTGACAATTGATTGTAAACCATTTTCTAATAGTCGTTTGACTAATATTGCTATTAACCTTCAGCTTGTTCCGTTTAACCATTCGCCATTGTCACTATTTGCGAATTTGAATTATCAAATTCTATAAAACTGTTCTTATTGTTGACCATGTCTGTAGCAGCTACCAAATCAATGATCCAAATATTTTACTTTTTAGTGTAACGTAGGTGAAAACAATATTCACTTTCGGTTGTTACTTGTTTCGTTTTGTTATAATGAAACTTTGGTGAGTTGATGTTATTGTTTTCAGTTTTCGATTTCCGTTCAATGTAATGTCGACAATCCTTATTTAAAAGCCCTTTTTTAATTAAAAAAAACACTGTAAATATTTTATTATCCTGACGGTGTTTAACGCAAAAATGTTTGAATTATTAATAGGGGAGGTAGTTATTTGTCTTCTATATTCCTCTATTAACTTTAATTGGACTAGATTGATTATTAAATCGCCTTCCGGTCGCATTTCTAACGACTTAATTAAAACGTCGTAACTCCGCGGTAAACTACTTAAGAGCATTGCTACCATTCATCTATCACAAATTTTGTCTTCTCCCAATGCGTCCAGCTTTTCAAACAATGTGGTCATCTCCACAATATGTGACTCTGCGTTTTCACCATCTGCTAATTTCAAATTGCTTTTAAAATTACAGTTAGTACAGTTTTCCACATGTCTTTAGCTGTTGTGTATTTTATTATGTGGGTTAACTGTCCATCGTCAACTAGAAAACTGAGCAATGCTTTTGCTTTTAGTTCCTTTCTATTCCAAATATCCGTTACTTGGTCAGGTTTCTCGTCTGCAACAGTTTCCTTCTTTTATTAAGAAAATGTACATTCTATAATTTCAAATAGAACAGTTCGAATTATTCAACTTTTCAAATCCTAACTTGGTTGAGTTATCCGACCATGTTGATTTGCTTTTCAGAATTGAAAGATTTTACTTTAACTAATATTTTTAAGTTTCATTTTCCCAGTATTATTTTAAGCCGTTAATTTCTATAGAGCCTTTTTCTATAGAGTTTTATGTTGTATTAAATTGTTTTACAATGGGTAACTAATATAAATAAATGTACAACTTAAAAAATGTAAGTTCAATGCGTTTGCAATAGAGGTCAGAGGTTTGTTTGAAAAAATTATGAATCATTGAATGGTCCCTTTTCAATGGTATTTATGCTTAAATGGTATTTACGCAAGCTTATTATTGACCTCCCACGGGTTTCTTAACTATAATTTCACGTTAACTCTAGCTTCAATAAAATATATCGTTATTAACCATAATTTAACCTCACTTTGAATTCAGTCTCGAAGTTGCATAACTTGTTTTGAAATAGGGAATTTTAATTTGATGTAAGATACGTAATTTATGCGCCTGCAAGGTTGACGAGGCTATTGTTATTAACAAAAGTAAATAAAGTATCATATTAAGCTACAACTTGCGATTATTTCTAATGATTTTATTTTTCGCGACTTTACTTCATTTTAACTGATAGCAATATAGTGCCACTAGCGGCAATCTATAACCTTCCAATCTATTAAGAAAATGATGTAAAAATCCAAAGCAAAAGCCTAAAAGTTTCGTTTAAAGACCTTTTGCAGAATTTTCGACGGCAAAGCTTTTTCACAACATGCCTGTTATTTTTATATGGCCTACTCCAATGATCGACTTTATTCTTCTCGTGGGACTTTTACGTTGTTGAACAAATATCGTCGCCAGATCTCAGTACATTTGATATAAGAGTGTTTTGTATTTATTTAGCCAACTCCAAGGACCGGCCAATTGGTAATTTATATATCAAGTGCCTTTGACCAACATTCGATAAAAATTATTTGTCTGTAGTAGTTTTAACTGTTGATGAAGAACTATGTCAAATCCATCGCTTGCTGAGAGGCAAAAAATCGCCTAAATGTGTGCTATTCTCGTTTAGTCATCTAAATCAGTGTTTCTTAAACTTTTCCATACTGCGGCCCACGAAATCGGAAATTCAGAGCTCCCAAAAATTCAATAATAATGAATTTACAGCTAATCATTTTGGGTATTCTCGCCAATTTAAGAAAATGTCCTACCAACCAAAAATATTCTCTCAGCATCCGATTTGAAGGTAAAAAAATGCATATACGCAAATATTATAGAATTCCAGAAAATTGTTATGCTTGATTTTGCAAAATATGAAAAGATTATACATAAAGAACTAGCAAAAATTAGATGTAGCTCTAAATGCGCAGGAACTAAATATTTTAGATGAACAGGACAGATAACAAAATGACTAAACTAAGGTTAAAGCTCAACATTTCTGAGCTTATACTATTCTAAATTTGCCAAAATTCAATTTTTCCACGTTTCTCTAATCCGATTCGTTTTTAATTTTTGTGTCAAATTAGTTTTACTTAGGTATTTAAAATCAAATTTGGATTTAATATATTCTTTTGAATTATTGAACTATTAAAATTCTGAAAGTACTTCAAACATTAAAAGAAAACAAATTGAATTATAGAGTTATCTAAAGTTTTTTTGCAAAATTTCTTCAAGCACCAATTTTCAATATAACCAACCAATTTAAAAGAAAACGATAACTCAATATATGATAGTAGCTCAGTTTTTTTTAATTAGATCTGATTCTTGGTCCTAAAGGGGGAATGGGGGGGGATGTAATAATGTTAACCTCATTATTTTATTATTTTATTGAGGTCTGCATTCGCTAGTAATAAAAACAAACATTCAATTTCAATTTCATAAATGTGATCATTTTGAGTGTTAAACCTTAACAATAGTTATGATTACATAAGCCATTAAGGCGAAATTTATATTTTGTTCCAACTGCCCCATGGCCGAAAAGGGACATTAAATTCTACGGAATTTAGGTTGAATAGTAGCGGGTTTTATACCGCAAACCTGGTGCCTATACTTTTTCCTTAATTGCCAACTTCCATGATAAATTAATCGGATTATTTGAATATTTAATCATATTTAGGTATAGATTTGCAAATCAATCGAAAGATTTTTTACTTTGAGAATTAGAATGGCACCAATGATTAATATGACATTTTTATGTATAAAAACAAGGTAAAGGTTTCGACAAATTTATAAAACTTCGGCATTAGAACCCTGGAATTTTAAATTTGGAGTTTTCAACAATAGCTCGACAGACAGTTTAACCATACAGTTTTTGATATTTCAAATTAAATTAAAGTACGGGTAACTTCTTAAAATTACATACTAAATACGTATATTTTCAATATCCAATTATCAGAATTTTCATAGACCTAAGTTCCTATAGTTTTTACTTTAAATTTAGCTCCTAAATTTCCGAAAATTTACTTTGGATATCGACCTCTGATTTAAAAATGTTGCTACTTCATAGAAGCAGAAGGCCTTAATTCGTGTTCGAAGAAATTGTTCTGTTTATTAAAGAAATTAAGCAATGTTTAAAGCCTCCTTGGCAACGGCTCAACGGCTCCCCGGGAGCGGCGACCCTTAGTTTGAGAAACTCTGATCTAAATATAGTACGTCCGAACGTTCGGCCAAAAAAGTTGACTCTATTGTACACACTACCACTATTTTGTTAAAAAATATCAAAGTGCCTAAATCTGTGAATTTTTTAACATTTTGTCGTAACTTCCTTGAACAATTTTTTAAAGGTCTCAAATACACTTCTCGCAGATTTCATACATGTACACCGATCAATTTGGGTAATTAATGTACTCAAGAATTAAATTTTAATTTACTTTTTTTGATAAATTTAGAAAATGTAAAACAACTATGGATAATACAGAAGACTTAAAGTTAGCATTTTAGACATAAGAATTAAAAATTCATATCATAAAATAAAATCGAGCTTTTATAATCTTAAATTTACATAATTCTTTGATAATTAAATATTACAAAAAAAAAAAAAAAAAATGGGTGATACCAGTGATGAAGAAGTAGTTAATGATAATGAATTAATTAGCTATAATAAAAAAAGTATAACGAAAAATAAAGATTTAGTGCACAAATGTAATTCGGATCCGGGTGGTGTTATTACACCATCATCGGCAACATCATCACCATCATTTCGTTCGTCGGCCAAATATACTACCGGTGGTATAACAAGAAAATGTGTTCTAACCCTAGATGGCTATTCATATGTAATTGGTAAGTTGGTTATTTATTCCTTTAGTATACGTTTTAAGTACGAATGGTTTGAGTGATGGCAATTTATTCACCCACTGCTACATAAATACTTTGCAACGATGTTAACAATTTTTGTTATTTCAAACTGATTATACTTATTGGTAGCACAACGGTACATATTTATTATAAGAAAGTTATAATTAGAAAATTCGAATAAATGTGTAATCGTCGTTTATTTTTATTTTGTCAAATTTTTATTTACTTTTTTCTAACACAAGCTGCTGACCAAATAATTAGTTCTAATTTAAATTTCAATTGTGAAAGTGTTTAGCTTCGGTTTCGCTAGTGTAATATAGTGTACGTGACCACAACAAAATTTGAATTTGTCTTGTATACATACTATATACCTTGAAGATATCTTACCGTTTTTTTTTGCTTTATTTTATTTTCAGGTAAGTCAACTAGAGCAGAGATGTGATTTAAATAACGATAGCTAAAAAATTATTTATGCGGTAAGCCTAGTGATAGATTAAATATTAAAATTAAGTTTCTTTAAGTTTTTATTTAAAACAAATTAATTAAAATTGATACAGTGATAAGCACAAATGAAATGCTAAACGTAACGGACGATGATGGTTCCTCGACTGTTTTAGTCGACAATACTAACGCATCGAATGGTCCGAGAACTAAACTATTTGTCGTAATAACATCGTTCGTGAAAATCTTTGATTCGCCTGATGCTGTGATCACCGTCATTTGGGCCGGAAGTGTTTTAAGTTTATTCAAATTGACTGTTTCCCAAAAATCACCAAGATTTATAACAACCACAAAGGATTCTGAACCTTCTAATTCACGGATATATGATAATACACGTTTGTTTAGGGCACTAATTGTTACATCGCCATGAATCATTGTGTTGTGTTTTCTTAATTCGACTAAACGTTTATACAAACTGTAATGACTGCGTGGATCATTTTTTTGGCTGGCTAAATTGAGTTCTTTGTAATTTGGATGAATTGGTATCCATGGTTTGCCGAATTCGGCCGTCGTAAAACCAGCATAATCGGTATCATCCCATTGGAAAGGTGTGCGTTGAGGATCACGTGACGACCATTTATAATCCATTGGATCACCCCTATTACAAGCTTGTGGATCAAGGGTATCTTTGTACGATATGTCACGATAATCGACCATACCAATTTCATCACCATTATATGTAACCGCTACTCCTGGAAGTGTCATGCTCAAGGTGTTGAATGAATCGATACGGCCTGTTCCGTAACGTGAACCAACACGCGGTTTATCATGATTACCTAGGACCCAGTTTGAAATTTTACCTTCAGGTACATTGTTCAGCCAAGTTTCAATCGTTTCCTTGAACTTTGGTGCATCTGAATCTTCATTCAACCATTCGATAAGTATGAAGTTAAATGGGAAATGTGCACCAATCTTTTTATGATCTTCTGATTGATAGTACAGCATGGTATTCGAAATATTCGTGTATGCTTCGGTCATCATAATTTTCACTTCATCTGGCTTATTTTCATCCATCCACTCGTCGATGTACTCTCTGAATTCATAGATCAAATCGTAAGTTTCTTTCATGTCGACTGTATAGTGATGGTAGACATAACCAAATGATTCTTCATCATTATCGTACGGATTTCGTGGATCATCTCGTAAATCTTCTACTTCCATGATATGGTTTACAGCATCCATTCGGAAGCCGGCTGCACCTCGATCCAACCAGTATTTTAAAACCTGCTTCATTTCTTCCCGTACCAATTGATTTCTGTAATTAAGATCTGGTTGTCTCTTATCAAATTGATGTAAATAGTATTGCTGACGTTGTTCGTTCCATGTCCAGGCGCTACCATAGAATACAGATACCCAATTATTTGGTGGAATACGTTTACCATTCTCATCCAATTTACCATCATGCCACATATAGTAATCCTCATAGGGTGGATTACGATTCACCGAGTCTTTGAACCATTTATGCTCGTCACTTGTATGATTTGGTACAAAATCCATAATAACTCGAATGCCGAGTTCTTTGGCCTTTTCAAATAGTTCATCAAGATCTTGGTTTGTGCCAAATAGGGAATCAACATTTCTAAAATCTTCAATGTCATAACCAAAATCGGCCATTGGTGATTTAAGTACAGGACTTAGCCATGTGGCTGTTACTCCAATATCATGTAAATGATCTAGTTTATCGATTATTCCTCGGATATCTCCAACACCATCGCCATTACTATCCTTGAACGAACGTGGATAGATTTGATAAAATACGGCCGTTTCCCACCATTCTTTAGCGCGAATTTCTGCTTCAATTTTTGGTTTTAATATTAACGATTCGTACCGCCTCAACAAAGTACTATTTGTGTTCACTATTGAACCTTTATCGAATTCTGATTCTGGAACAGCTAATATAACGAGTGATCGTTCTGGGAAGTTGGGTACAAATCCACTAATATCTACAACTTCATCGGAACTACCTAAATTCATGAGAATTACGTATGTTCCTTCGGTTGGATGAGTTCTAGAAAATGCTAGAACATTTTCAGCAAGTACGGCCGATTTAAAATCACCTTCGACCATGATCGGATCATTACGCAATTTTACGAGCTGTTGATAGAATTTATAAACACTTTTTTCTTGCTCCTGTTGAATCTTAAGGTTTTTCTTTTTATAATTCGAATTGACTGGCAGCCACGGTTTTTTATATTCGTCTGAAGTGAAACCAGCGTACATGCTATCATCCCATTGGAATGGTGTTCGTTCTGGATCGCGAGACATTGAAATGTAATTTTCTCGATCGCCTTTATTGCAGGCTTGTGGATCAACTGTCTCCTCATAACTTATGTCATAATTGTCGACCATACCAATTTCTTCACCGTTATATGTAATAGCCACGCCAGGCAATGTTAATGTTAATGTGTGTAAAACATTCACCATTTCTTCACCATATCTGCTAGCGAAACGCTTTTGATCGTGGTTACCAAGCTGTGAATGTTTAAGAACGAAAAATGTAAAATTTAAAATCCGATCAAAATCATTTTTTAAAACTTACCACCCAGTTTGGAATCTGATTAGGACGTAAAACGTCAATCCATCCATGTATAATATTATTGAAATTTTGTGCCGAATTGTCCGAATTATTTTTGGTGATTAGGCCAAAATTGAATGGGATGTGACCACCAAGTCTATCACCATTTCCATAATATAAATGGGTAAAACTAATGTTTGTGTACGCTTCAATCATTATGATGCGTTCATCACCACCATATGTGTCTTGATAGTCATCGCAGAGTTCACGGAACTGGTATATCATGTCGTACGTCTCGGGCTAGAATTTTAATTTCGGACAAAAATAGTTTCGTTGTATTACTGGCCACCTGTTTACTAATACCTTACCAAATTTTTTGTATATTCGTGATGCGTATAGTCATAATCAAATGGATCATCTGTCAAAAAGGTTCTTTCTTCATTGGGCATTCCCTCAACTTCAAACATATGATTAACGGCATCCATTCGGAATCCATCTGCTCCTTTATCCAACCAATATGTTATCACATCTTTCATTTCTTGTACAACTGCCGGATTTCTATAATTCAAATCTGGTTGACCTTTATCGAATTGATGAAGATAAAATTGGTCACGTCCTGCATCCCATTCCCATGCTGAACCGTAGAATACTGATTGCTACATTATATCAACAAAATGTTTGTTATTTCATGAAAATGTTCATATTTTTTCCGAATATTATTACCCAGTTATTTGGTGGCGTTGGTTTTCCATCATCCATACCCAGCCTTTCTGCCCAAATATAATAGTTATCGTATTTTGGATCTTTATTCTTCGATTGAATAAACCATTCATGCTGATCACTTGTGTGATTTGGTACAAAATCTAAAATAATTTTTAGTCCAATTGCCTTAGCCTCTCGGAACAAACGTGACAAATCATCATTTGATCCGAATGTGCTGTCAACTTCTCTAAAATCAGAAATATCATATCCAAAATCAGCCATTGGTGATTTAAAAATAGGACTTAACCATAGACCGGTGACGCCAGTTTGTCGCAAATATTCCAATTTCTCGATAATACCATTTATATCGCCGATACCATCACCATTGGTATCTTTGAATGATCGAGGATAAATTTGATAGAACAGTCCATTTTGCCACCAGTTCATTTGACCATCTTCATTGGGTTTAATAAACGGTTTCAAAACTACAGACTCGTATGGATTTAATTTAATTTCATTGGTTTTAATTTTGTCCGATACTCTGACACTGGATTCGGGCGATACAAAGAAAACTTCCACCCTTTTCGGATATGATGTTGCCATAGATGTTAAATCAATCGTTTCGGTTTGATCACCAAAATTGAATAAAACCGTATAACTCTCGGTCTCGGTAAATCGTTCAATTGCAAAAACACGATCATTGAACAAATATTGTCTGAAATCACCTTCAACAAATACATTATCTTTACGCAACTCGACCAATCCTTTATAATGTCTGTATGGACTGTCTGGATTATCAATTTGATTTTGTAAATTTAGATATCCATAAGCCCCCGTAACGGGAAGCCATGGATCGTCGCCCGTCGTAAAACCAGCGTGTGGTGAGTCATCCCATTGGAATGGTGTACGTGCTGGATCACGTGACATGTCTTTATAATTGTCAGGATCACCTCTGTTGCACGCTTGAGGATCTTTTGTTTGTTCGTATGTGATTAAAGTATTGTCGACCATACCAATTTCTTCACCATTATACGTAATTGCGACACCCGGTAATGTCATGGTCAATGTATGTAAAATATTAATTCGACCGTCGCCAAATTTGGATGCGGCTCGACTATTATCATGGTTGCCTATCTGGAAATTTAATGATTTATTTATTTAATGGTTGATTTTGTTAAAAAAAAAATGGTTTTTGTTACATACCACCCAGTTTGATACTTCCCCCTTTTGTAAAGGACTCGTCCAGTCAGCAATCGCTTCGTAAATTGTCCGAGCAGGTGAATTTTCCTCCCGCACAGCATTGCCGGACTGCATTATTTTAAAATTAAATGGGAAATGAGCACCCTGCTTTTCACCATTACCATAAAAGAGGTGAGTAAATGTAGTATTGGCGTAAGCTTCCACCATCAGAAGAACATCATCACCTGGTTTTTCTCTTCTGTAATCTTCCACCATTTTGCGCCACTCGTACACCATTTCGAATGTTTCATTCTGTGAGTTAAAATTAGTTGAAGTAATTGTAGAATATTGAAATTAATGTTCAACTTACTAAATCTTTTGTATGAATATGATCGGTATATCCGTAGTCGAGGGGATCAGTTGCCCAACTATTTTTAGGTTCATCTGGAAAACTTTCAGTTTCGAACATATGATTAACAGCATCTAAACGGAAGCCATCGGCACCTTTATCCAACCAAAATGTCATTACATCTTTCATTTCTTGGACCACAGCATCATTTCTGTAGTTCAAATCTGGTTGTCCTTTATCGAATTGATGTAGATAGTATTGTCCTCGACCATCATCCCATTCCCAAGCTGATCCGTAGAATACTGATTGCTATATAAAATAATGTATGCGGTCATGTGGTTTACATTTTATTTTCAAAATTATATATTTACCCAATTATTTGGTGGAATTCTATTACCATCCTCATCTTGTGCCGCATCCACCCAAACATAGTAATCTCTATAATCAGGATGATTCTCTTTCGACTTGATAAACCAGTCATGTTTGTCACTAGTGTGATTCGGTACAAAATCTAAAATAATTTTAATTCCAAGTTCTTTTGCTTCCGCAAACAATTTCTCGAGATCCTCATTTGATCCAAAGGTTGGATCAACTCGTTTAAAATCAGAAATATCATATCCAAAATCGACCATGGGCGATTCAAAAATAGGACTTAACCATATACCAGTTACTCCCAAATCACTTAAATAACCCAATTTCGCGATAATACCATTTATATCACCAACACCATTACCATCACTATCTTTAAATGAACGTGGATAAATTTGATAGAAAATTCCATGCTTCCACCAGTTCATTTGGGCTTCGGTTTGAATAAAATTCGGTTTAAGAATTAGGGCCTCGAACGGATTCAATTGAATTTCATTAGTATTTAGTATGTCCGTTATTTTACTGTTTGATTCAGGTGATGCTAGAACAACTTGGGCATTTTCCGGATACGCTGCTGCTATCGATGTTACATCGATCGTTTCAAATCGTGCACCAAAATTTAATATCACCATATAATTCTTATCCTCAGTGACGCGTTCAATTGCGAGGACACGATCATTCAAGACATGCCGCACAAGATTACCTGCGGCAAATACATTATCTTTTCGCAACTTAACCAATTCTTTATAATAATTGTACGGACTATTTGGATTATTAATTTGATTTTTTAAATTTAATGTTTCATAATTTTTGTTAACTGGAAGCCATGGTTCGTACGATGTAAAACCAGCATATTGTGTATCATCCCATTGGAATGGCGTACGCTCTGGGTCACGTGACATGCCATAATTGTCTTCGTCACCTCTGTTGCACGCCTGTGGATCAACTGTTTCCTTAAAACTTATGTCGTTATTGTCGACCATACCAATTTCTTCACCATTGTATGTGATTGCGACACCCGGTAGTGTCATAGTCAGTGTATGCAAAACATTAATTCGACCTGCACCAAATTTGGATGCGGCACGACTGTTGTCATGATTCCCTATCTAAAAATTTAAAGATTGTTATACGAAAATATGTTATAAACGCTTAACATATGCACCTCTGTAATGAAGTAGTTATGGAAAGGGTTTAATTTAATGATTGGACATTTTTGATCAACTAAATTATGCAATTGTTTTATTTAAAAAGAAATATAAACCCCAAGTCGACCCCAAACTTGCCCTCGACTCAACCTAACCAATACATACTACCTTGATCAACAAGTTCTCGGAATAACCACCGTGTGGCGCTCCCATCGTTCCGATTTGAGTTCTGTTTTTTTGTTAAGTTAGTACATCTGTTGTTGATATTCCCTCTAAATCTTAGCGTCATAGTTTGACATTTGCAAAAGTTACGTAGTCAAAAGTACATCTACTCGTATCTCTGTGTGTGTTGGCGTTTATTTACAATTTTAGACATGATTTGCGAGGCTGAATCCGATCCCACATTCATCAAGAGTATCATTACTGGAGACGAGATGTGGGTTTATGAGTACGTCATGCAATCCAGACATCAGGCAAGTGAATGGCGTTCACCAAAAACAAAACACGTCGTTTTCAGTCAAAAAAGAAGGCAATGCTCAAGCTGCGTACATGCTATACTTTTCTGGTGAAAAAATGTACACCACGAAGTTAGCTGTATGAGTTGAATTATTTCCAACTAGAACAAAAAGTTCTCCAGGGTAACCAATTTTAACAAAAAATTTTACTATTTTTTCTAACTTCGTGGTGTACATTTTTTCACCAGAATTGGATCATGTACGCACCTTCACGGTTTTCATGGATTACAACGGTGTAGTGCATCATGAATTTTTGCCAGAAGGCCAGACCGTAAATAAAGAGTATTATTTGGGCGTTATGAGACGCTTGCGTGAAGCAATTCGCCGAAAGAGACCAGAATTGTGGGTAAAAAACTCGTGGATTTTGCACCATGATAACGCACCATCGCACAGTGCCATCATTATTCGTAATTTTTTGATGAAAAATGCAACAAATACCATCCAACAGCCACCGAATTCACCTGATTTGGCTCCCTGTGACTTCTTTCTGTTGAATCGAGTTAAAAAACCATTACGGGGAACGCGTTTCAGCAGCCGAGAGGAAATAATGGAAAAATCGCCAACACACACAGAGTAGATGTACTCTTGACTACGTAACTTTTGCAAATGTCAAGCTATGACGCTAAGATTTAGAGGGAATATCAACAACAGATGTACCAACTTAACAAAAAAAACAGAACTCAAATCGGAACAATGGGAGCGCCACACGGTGGTTATTCCGAGAACTTGTTGATCAAGGTAGTAAAACATTGGTCAACGTAGATCGAAATCCTTGTGGTAGTAATACCACGTAATAATCAACTGTGTAAAGTTTCCAAAAGCTTTTTAATTCTCCACCTTGTCCATAGAAACAGATTGGCGAAAAAAAATCCCAATCATCAACCCAGACATACAGACAGGCGGACGAATTTTGTTTTATTTTTTGGACTCGGGGACCTTCAAAACGTTGGGAAAAGTGAAGAAAATCCTGATAATTATGTTTGAATTATGAACCATAAAATCCCAAGTACAGCAATCTCATGCAGGAAAGCCAAAAAATTAACGGGCTACCTTTAAGTATGTAGATGCTTTTACAGTAGGGGAAGGGGGTCTCACTACTTATTTGCAAAACATCTTTTCGGTACTGAGCGAAAGTCTACCAATTTCAGTTACACCTAAACCTTTATGCCAATAAAATTAGCTCTCTCGGAATACAACAATCAATAAAAGTCGCGTGCTCAGTTAAAAGAAAAAGTAGCCGTACACTAATACAGCTCGCTGGCAGAACACCAAAAATTTTTCACAATAGGTTTGCAACTCTCGAACAATACTAAAATCTCATGGGCTGAACAAATAGACAAAACAAAGTTTCGAAAACACATTTGGTTGCTCTCAATCGAGTTCAAAGCTAGTTAAACCGAATGATTGCGAATGGAAACATTACTTCTTACCCTCGATCCTCTTTCTCATATGCGTTCTACAAATATTTTAATTTTTTTCATCGCATTGAACCCTACCCTTAACAAGACAAAATTGTGACAATATCTCTAACGTCGGTTGTGAAATCAAAAATGTATTAAATTTCATATTGCCACCGCATGTGCAGTGCACACGCAAGCAAAATTTCAATAAAATCGGTTCGTCAGAAGTAAGTGAAAAATTGATTTAAAAAATCTCACCCTGAGCTAAACGATAATTCACTTCAACCGATGTGAAGTTAGCCAGGCTTTCATCTCAGAAAAAAATTTCATCAGGCACCACTCAAATTACAACGTCAATTTGGTATTTTCTTCAATAATTTTCTGTATAATGTAAGATTTTAAATTCAATAATGTTGGGTTGCCATTACCTTGTAATTTTAGTGTTGCCAGATGATTTTTTTGTTTCTGGGAGGAAAGCCTGGGCTAACTTCAAACACATCCGAGTTAAAAACATAAATTAGAGCCGGATTGCTCCGATTGGAAATACGTATGCCACTGGTCAAAGACATGAACATGCCAGTGCAGGATGTACTGGTATGTCCTAAATGTGGTAATTTTATACCAAACAGATATGAAAAGGTTCTCTGTGAACGAGTTAATTGCAACACAGGGTATACAAAGTACTATATGTTAAGAATTACCCTACCTATCAAATGGAAAAGACAAACATGAAAATAAAAACAATTGAGAGATTTACATATCATTTGAGAAAACCTCCTGAAGGAGTTTAGAAAATTGTTCTACTTGTTTTTCTTTTGAAAGCTTGTTGGCTACCCTTGGATGCCTGTATTTCGAGCACATACTCCCGAATGATAAAGAGCCAACAAGGATTGCGAGTTTAATGGCCACGATCAATATGATAGACGTTCCGCTTGTTTCTAGTGAAATGAAAGCGTATGATCAATGCTTAGTAAGATGGTATAAGGTAGAGAAAAATGGAGAGAGAGAGAAAGAGTGAATGTTCTATGCAAATAAGGACGAGTGAAATAAAAGTTTACGGTTTTGGTGGAGTAATGAGATTCAGTAGCGAGATAAGATTTCAACAGCTGCATTTGTAGGTAATGGAGGCTAGAATTGGCGGGACTCTCAGTTTCTGACGAGCTTGGGTTTCAAATCGAAAATTCATAAATGGCCGTTTGAATTTATGAAGTTTGGAAAAATTTACAGATTGGAGACAGCAGTAAATATTGAACAAAATTTCACCGACTCTATTCAATCTGTATATAACGCCAAAATAAAAAAAAAAATTATATGTGATTATGTGATTAAAAACAAATGTTGGTACGTACCACCCAGTTTGATACTTCTCCCGCATTTAAGGGCTCTATCCATTCACCAATGGCTTGGTCAATTATTCTGGCAGGATTATATGATTCTCGAACGTTATCGGCTGACTGCATTATTTTAAAATTGAAAGGGAAATGAGCACCCTGCTTGTCACCATTACCATAAAAGAGGTGAGTAAATGTAGTATTGGCGTAAGCTTCCACCATCAGGAGGACATCATCACCTGGTGTTGCCTTTCTATAATCTTCTACCATTTGACGCCACTCGTACACCATTTCGAATGTTTCATTCTAAGCGTAATATTTAATTGTAATGAATGTATATGTAGGGAATAGTATTGTAATTGTCGACTTACTAAATCTTTTGTATGAATATGATCGGTATATCCATAGTCGAGGGGATCAGTTGCCCAACTATTTTTAGGTTCATCTGGAAAACTTTCAGTTTCGAACATATGATTAACAGCATCTAAACGGAAGCCGTCTGCACCTTTATCCAACCAAAATGTCATTACATCTTTCATTTCTTGGATCACAGCATCATTTCTGTAGTTCAAATCTGGTTGTCCTTTATCGAATTGATGTAGGTAGTATTGCCCTCGACCATCATCCCATTCCCAAGCTGATCCGTAGAATACTGATTGCTATATAAAATTATGTATTCGGTCATGCGGTTTACATTTTATTTTCAAAATTATATATTTACCCAATTATTTGGTGGAATTCTATTACCATCATCATCTTGTGCCGCATCCACCCAAACATAATAATCTCTATAATCAGGATGATTCTCTTTCGACTTGATAAACCAGTCATGTTTGTCACTAGTGTGATTTGGTACAAAATCTAAAATAATTTTAATTCCAAGTTTTTTAGCTTCCTCAAATAATTTCTCGAGATCTTCATTTGTTCCAAAGGTCGGATCAACAAGTTTAAAATCAGAAATGTCATATCCAAAATCGACCATGGGCGATTCAAAAATAGGACTTAACCATATACCCGTCACTCCCAAATCACTTAAGTAACTCAATTTCGCGATAATACCATTTATATCACCAACACCATTATCATCACTATCTTTAAATGAACGTGGATAAATTTGATAGAAAATTCCATGTTCCCACCAACTTGCGGCTGTAATTTGGCCCAATGCAACCACCAGCCCAAAGCCTAATAATAATTTCACTATTTTATAGGAAGAAAAATCAAAAATGTATTACACAATAATTACAAATAAAAAATTAAAACCAATTAAATCACATGATCACCCACTTTTATTTAGATCACTATCACAATGTTTTTGATAATTTTTATGTTTAACACATTTTCACTATACGATATAAATTTTTCGACTAACTCAGTGCCGCATATTGAAATGTGCTTTATATAGGCTCAATGTGTATAACACACCATTAATGCTGATATCAAATTTTAATTATTTTATAATTTTTACAATGTACTTGTGTATTTGTTTACCAAACCCATTGAAAATAAAATGAACAAAAAAATTATCAGGCCCATGATCTTTTAAATTAAGTGTTAATGTTTTTGGACATACTCGATTTGGCTCGATTAGTTTCCTATTAACAAATATTATATTGTATTATCATATCTGTATAGATACCTCGTATCTTCATAATGTACTTGGGATATGTGTACATATCACGTATATACTTTCGGGATTTACAGTTGGTAAAATAAGGTTTCTTCTAACCAATTGGTTAAATATTTTAACGTATTTTAGACGGTAGCGTAATGTTACACAAAACATTTTAAATAAAACTTTATCACAAATCACCAAAGTACATCATTTGCGCACGTTAATTGCGTTCTTAAACAAAAGATTATCTTGAGTTTGATGTATTTTAGGTTTGATAAGCTAAGCATTTCCGAGAACACCTCAGTTTTTTATTTTGTGTTGCTTATTAAACTTGCATAGTGACATTTGTACCTGCTAACGAAATATTGACTTGAAATCGGAAAGCTATTCAGAGTCGAAACCTTCTAAATCACCGTAACTAAACAAAACTGCTTTGCTCGCTTGTCTTAATGTTGAGTTGCAAAAACCAATGTGAAACAAGAAATCTCCTTAATTTATTTTTTCTACAAAACGGTACTTTCAAGCTACACATGTTTTTAAAAGCCACATCAGGGCCGACCACAAAAGAGTGCAGCGGATGCAAGACAGCCGGGATCCTACCATTAAATTTTTCAAATCTGTACATTGTATCCCCTAATTCAGGGTTGGGCTCAAACAAATTTTCAAGTGAACAACTGTGTCTCTATCCATAATGAAATGTCGAAGCCTAATTTTGAAACACAATGATATCCGTTCGCTTCCACTCGGTTTTTTCGGCCAAATTTACTCTATAATTTTAAATGAAAGGCGGAAATTTCAATACTAAAAACGAAGGGTATAAAACAAATGCTACATTAGGATCAAATTTTAAATTTTCTGTTTGACGAAATAGCCGAGGTGGAGCAGATAAATAGCGACCGGAACGAAATAGAAACAAAAATCATTGTTTTTAAACTTTTACTGAATATTTATGTCACAACAGACGTAAAAAAGACGTAGCGTTGCCAGATGAGGGAATTCCAGATATTTAAATTCCAATATGAATGACCCTGTCAGGTATGCCAACTCCTTCTTTACTAAGTGCAAACTACGTAGTTTTTGAATACTTATCAACCTTGTCATTCGGTAAAAATGCAGATTTAGTTACGTGTATGGATAACTTTAAACGCTGTTGATTTTGATAAATTGGAGCGTGCACTCTTTATGGTCGTTTTAAATTCATAAGTTACAATAAGTAAGAATCTCCAGTTATTCCCAAAATTGTTCCAAAAATTGGTGTATTAACCATTAAACATCCCTATATTAACGCTTCGAAATTTTCTAAACTTTATCTTCTATTTTAAACGAATATAACGACTAATTTATCAAAACCAGAATATATCCAACAAAGCCATACTAAATTTGCCCTTTTCCTTATTATTAAATTCATCCGAATCTTCAGATTGCTTATACGCTAGACAGACTGCGATTTGAGATAAGTCGCAGTGTGTCAACCTCGATTTTAGCTAGTCCCTTTGTTTTGACATAGAATACTTAAACTAGTTTAGCTAAATCGGCAAATACTTAAAATTACTCGTATTCTTGAAATTTTTATGATGCTTATTATATTGAAAGATAAGAAACCTTTCAATTCCTCAACTTTTAAAAAATTAAATTTTTGTTCCAAATTTTTCAATAGCTATTCAAACCCGAAAATTCTTTCAATTCTGTTCAATATAAAAGTTTTTGCAAAATATTCTTTAACCAATAAATACTAAGCCAGGAAATCGGGTTGGGTACGAAATTCTGTTTTATATAATTCAGTTTTACAAAATTCTGTTTTACAAAATTCAGTTTTACAAAATTCTGTTTTACAAAATTCTGTTTTATAATATTCTGGTTTATATAATTCTGTTTCACAAAATTCTGTTTCACATAATTCTGCAAGAAATTAATTCTGCAATTAATTTTTTTACGGCAAAAAATTAATTGCAGAATTATGGGAAACATAATTTTGTGAAACACGCATGACGACATGCGTGACAGACACGTGTGACATACGAGTTTTGTTGTTTGGTGCCTAAACTAAAACCATCCCACAATATCCGTGCCATACAGCCCCGCGGCACCATCGCTAGACATTACATCGCGAGGCAGGCGTTCAGCAGTGCTGGCCTTCTAATCCTCGACGATTGGCACGGATCGACTACCGCACCTCTCCCTTTCGAGCCTCCTAAGTTGCTTCATCACTCCACAGATAATTTCTCTAGCAGCAATCTAATTCTCCTCAGATTTTAACATGGCATTCAACACATTCTCGGGAGTAATGTGCTGCCCCATGATTTCATCGAGCATCTGACGCGTATCTCCAAACCGTGGGCATTCGACAAATATGTGTTCGACATTCTCCGCTACACCAGTGCATGTTGGGCAATATGGACTGTCGTCATGTTTATACTTCAACAAGTATTCTCTAAAACAGCCATGACTTGTTAAGAATTGGGTCAGGTAGTAGTCGACTTCCCCGTGCTTCCTGTTCATCCAAGTTGTTAGCTGCGGGGTCAAACGGTACGTCCATCGTCCTTTGTTTGATTGACTCCATTTTATTTTGCCACTCGACCATAGTTGTATCGCGAGCAAGCTTCCGTATTGTCTTAGCATTTGCATCGCTTCCACGTTATGCGTATGTCTGTCCTAAACGCGCAGATCACTCTCAAAGCGCTGAGTCAATAGACGGAATTCATCTTGCGCCCATACGAGGTTTTCGCTTCACCCGCCCAAATCGGAGCTCCATATAACATGATCGATGAGACAACATTAGCCAATAGCACTCTTCGTTTTTGTCTTGCTCCACTTGTGTTTGGCATTATTCGGGACAGTGCATTATTCACTGTAGCGGCCCTCACGGCAACGGTTTTCATATGCTGCTTGAAGTTTAATCTGGCGTCAATGGTGACACCCAGATAACTAATTGTTGGTTGCGAAGTGATAACAAATTCGCCTACCTCCAAATTTATGGTCTCTTTAACCTTCCTGCTAGTAATTAGTACTGATGCGGTCTTTTGCTCAGCCAATTGTAAGCCAACAGATTGTATCCAGTGCCGGATTGTACGTATCTCCTTACATATCCGGATTATCTCTTTCTTGTATTTCACAACTACTACAATAGCAATATCGTCCGCGAAACCGATCACCTTGGCTTCTTGGCTTCTTCAGCTATTCGGTGCCTGAACACGCCATCGTACATTATGTTCCACAGCAGTGGACCCAGTACAGAACCTTGAGGCACACCTCCCGTGATACTGTATTCCTTTGTACTATCATCCGTTTTATATAGAAGAATCCTGTCATGGAAATAGTTTTTCATAATATTTAGCAAATAACGTGGAACTTTCCTTCGACTTATTTCCCCCAATATGCAATCCCATATTGCCATGTTGAATGCATTTCTTACATCCAACGTAACAATTGCACAATATTGTTTGTTACCTCCCTTTCATCTGCTCCCGGAAATCGCGTTTTGTGCAATACCCTTAACGTGATTAACAGCATCAATTATTGAGTGCGCCTTTCTGAAGCCATATTGAAGTTTTGCAAGGTCACCGGAGCGTAAAATTGCCTCCTGTAATCTGCCCGAAATCACTCGTTCCAGTACTCGTATCTTACCCGCAGTGTCGAGCATACATAAGGGTCTGTATGAGGACGGATCTTCAGGGGGTTTCTTTCCTTTCTGTAACAGCACTAGCCTTTGCTTTTTCCACCTTGCAGGAAACACGCTTTCGCTTAGGCATGACTCGAGGACATTAGCAAACAGCTCTGGTATCGTTCGAGTTGCTAATTTGAGTGCCAAATTCAGGATGTTATGAGGCCCAGGTGCCTTATTATTGCCTAATTTACTGGCAGCTTCGACCACTTCATCGATTGTGATACTTGACCTTCTTACATTATCATCTAGTGCCATTGATTCCGTATTCGGTGTGTGTTCCTGTTGCAGGAACAACGAAGTTACGATATTGTACATCATGTTTGGGCAGGTAGGAGAGTTAAAATTACTGCCCTTCACTTTTTTCATGATTATTTTCGCAATTTCCTCATTCCACCAATAAACAGCTTTACGACGGCTATTCCCTGTCCTTCTAGGCATTATCGCATCACACGCGTTTGTGATACACCTCATAACTTGTGAAACCTTGTTTTCAGCTACTCCCTAAATACTGTCGTTTTCTAGCATGCACAAGAACATACCTTCATCGAAGTGTTTTGTGCTCCAACCTATATATCTCCTATATTTGGTTTGATTTCCTTGAAGGGTAACACCGTTGAGCTGGCATATTATCGCCTGATGGTAGCAGTGTGTATATCGTTCACTCACCTTCCAAGTAACGCCTTTACTCAACATGCAACTACTAACCCAAGTAAGGTCAACTATGGAGTTAGCGTTGCCTCTGCGGAATGTTGCCGCACTACTTGTGTTTATCAGCTCAATCTGCAATGTGGCAAAAGCTTCCAATAAAGCCACACCACGATCATTTGACACTTTGCTGCCCCATTCAACAGCCCAATACTAAGCCAGGAAATCGGGTTGGGTACGAAATTCTGTTTTATATAATTCAGTTTTATAAAATTCTCTTTTACAAAATTCTGGTTTACATAATTCGGTTTCACATAATTCTGCAAGAAATTAATTCGGCAATTAATTTTTTTGCGGCAAAAAAATTAATTGCAGAATTATGGGAAACATAATTTTGCGAAACACGCATGACGACACGCGTGACAGACACGTGTGACATGCGTATGTGTGTAACTGTACGAGTATATCTGTTTATGTATGTGTTTGTGTATATATGTGTATGTGTTTATGTGTGAGTGTGTGCATGTATTTATAGGTGTCTGGCTATGTGTGCCTGAAAGTTTGTGTGTGTGTAAGAGGGTGTGTGAAGGTTTATTTGGGTGTGTGTGTGTGTGTGGGTGTGTCTTTTTACCTATAAGTGGGTGAAAATCTTCGAAATACACAGTCTGCCCGTGTAATTAATAGTGCCGGATTTTTACCGGTTTGATATTTCTTTGGGAGGTGGGGTTTGATTGAACCTTCTTTATTATGTTTATGTTATGAACCACTATTGGTTTTCTTCTCGCGCTCAAAGCACTGTAACTTAACCAAAGTTTCTAGGCAAAAGAAAAACACGTCTTCTGATTCTCTCCCTTACAGCCTGGGCACTCGGACATATTGTCGTGTCCGAACCAATACAAGTGCGTACGGAAATATTCATGCCCGATCAGCAGCTGGGTTAGATTTCAGATAGAAGTCAACTTCACCTTATTGGCGGGTTAACCAAGTACATATTTATCATTGGTATGAGGTGAAATGTCAATCATCCCTTATCTCGTTCGTTCTAACGTTGTTGCCATTGAGATTACGATTCGCCCTAGCTGTTGTTTGGGATCCGTTAAGGAGTAGATTGTGTCGCTTCCTTGCCAATAGATCAATTTGTCATATTCCCGCTACTATATATGCCGCATCATCTGGTACCGAGCGAAATATACGGATCAATCTTAGCAAACACCGTCGGAACGCTGCATCCACATTTCTCTTAAACCTGATCTTGAATTATCCACTTGGATGGCAATGGTTTCCCGCCTTTTACAAGAATTCGTCAATATCTTGGAATACCTCAAAAATTCATTAAATGTTTCACAACATTTAAACTTTCTTCAATTTTTCCTAAAACATCAATTTAAATGTTGAAGTTTGACAAAACTTTTAAATCACCCAATTTACGGAATTTAAATAATTGCACGAGACTGAAAAATTTAATTAGTTAAAGAATGTGGAAATTTCGAACAATTGTACTTAATTCACAACAATAATTACTTAATTCTTAAGTTCTTGAAGTTCTTGGAATATGATATTTATTTTGTATTATTTTGAATACTAACAATATGCCAGAAATGTCTCAAACTTATAAAAATTCTCGTCTAGCAGTTCTTCCAATTTCTTAAATTCATCAAAAACTAAATTTGAGAGTTGAATTAATTAGTAGTTTCACGGTTTTTACCGATTCGCTAAATTATTCTATTTTAAAATTTTATAAATCTTTTAGAATCAGACTTAAGTAAACCTAAAAATGTTCGTAAATTTTTGAACTTATTTTAAATTTCCAAGTTTATGACAATCTGCAAATTAAAGTGCTAATTTTTTGTAGTATGCTTAATTTGCCCAAATTCGTCTAGCTCATTTTGAAAAATTCTAAACATTTTCTAAAATCGCAAAATCTCTTTAAATTCTAAAATTCTCAAAATTTCGCCAATTATTATTTTATTTGTCCAAAGTGGTCTTCCAATTTGGTAAAATTCACTACACCAAACCATGAGATTTCTCAAAGCCTCTAATTATGATACTCATATTCTTCGAATTTCTAGAATGCTTAAAAAATTTGGCAAGATCCTTTCAAAGCAACTATTATTTGCTAATGTTATTGCAAGGTCAATTACTATCCTACTTAATAAAAGTTTTTCAAGTGGATACTTTCCTACTGTATGGAAATTTCCAATTATTAAACCGATTTTTAAAGCAGGCTCTATATGTGACATCGAGAACTACAGAGGTATTTCCATTCTTTCTGTAGCGAAACTTTTCGAAAATATGGTGAAGAATCATTTGATTGATCGACAGTTACAAATTTATTAGTTTTACTTCGGTCTAAAAAGATCAAAGTTTGGAAATCCTGTCAAAAATCATCAAAAATTTGGTTGGTCCAAAACCATTTTCTCGACGTTTTGAGAGCCCCTGAGTGTAAAAAAGAAAAAAAAATGTTTGTCCCTCTGTCTGGATATCTGGATGTCTGTTTGTCTGTACCCATGGTATCTCGAGAACGGTTTGTTCGATTTAGAATAATTTTTTGCCAATCTGTTTCTATTGTCAAGGCCGAGATTTGAGAAGCTTTTGGAACCTATGCGTCAAGAGGGTCGGGTACCTGCCATACGAATTGACCCAAAATACCTGGTTATTGAAATATTTGCCAATTTTTTTATCAAATATTGGTCAATTTTCGGGATGTGTTGAAGTTGAATTGGAGTTGAGTTGGGTTGACTTGGGGTTGCATATAAAAATATTTAAGAATTTTCTATATATGCTGGTTTGATTATTGAATTGGGCATTGAATTTGGGTTTGATTTTAAGGTTAAGTTAAGAGTTGGAGTTGAGTTGGGGCTTGATAGGATATAGTGAACTATTGACCAATCTTTTATATATGCTGGTTTGAGGAGTCAGTTTGGCGTAAAGTTTGCGGTTTAGTTGAGGGTTAAGTTGGGTTCCGTTTGCGAGTTGAATTAGGGTTGAGATGCGGTTTAGTTGGGGTTGGATTAGGGTTTAGTGAGCAGTTGAGCAATCAATATAAGTATATAGGGAAACCTCACTACAACGGAAATCGACAGGACCAGAAACGTTGTTCGTTAAACTGAGGATTTGTGATTTTTTTTATAAAAAATTTTTTGGGATTCTATATCTTATCCGATTTTAATAAAATGCAGCATTTCCAATGGAAATGGGATATTCAAATGATATTTAGATAAAGTTCTGGAATATGGCCCATGAGGACGGAACTTGCCTATTTCTTAACCGATTATGATGAAATTTGATGTGGGTGATGGAAATGGGGTTCTAAAATGATTTTTGGAGAAAGCTCTGAAATTTGGCCAGGTAAAATGGAACTTGGCTGTTCCTTAACCGATTATGATAAAATTTGACATGTTCGTTATAAATGGGATTCGAAAATGGTTTTTAAATGAATTTCTGGAATATGGCCCATTAGGACAGAAACTGGTTCTTTCTTAACAGATTTGTGTGAAATTAGACATATGCCATGCATAAGCCATGCATGCAAAAAGTTCTGGAATAAGGCAAAGTAAGATGGAACTTGCCTATTTCTTAACAAATTATGATAAAATTTGACATGTGCGATGGAAATTTGGTTATAAACTGAGTTTTAAGTTCAATTTGAAATGTAAAAGCAACAAATTAAAGTGGTACAGTTTCAATTTAATTGGACTCGTAAAACCTGTTTCATCGCCGAAATATCTATTCGTGTCCGCTCTAATAAAGTGTCAGCTTATTTAAGGGAGGTTTTCATTGGAAAACTTTCGTTAAATTGAGTGTCTGTTGAAATGAGGTTTCACTGTATTTAAAAGTGATTTTTTATGTGTATATATGTACAGTATATATGTGTGATATTTAAACAAATGCACACGTATTGCACGATTTAAACCATACTTTTCACAAATATTGTTTAACACTTAAAAAGGTCTATATTAATATCTCAAACATTCATCTCCTCCTTGAGAGATGATAATCAGATCTAAAGTTACTACAGAGGAATTTCTAAAACTTCAAAAATTGAGTCGATTTTTGATGACGGTATGATGGTATAATGGTATGATGGTTTGTAAATAAGAATTGTGTGATGATGATGGTAATGGTGATGGCGGTATGATGATGACGATGGTATTTATGATGGTATGATTGTATGGTGGTATGATGGTATGATGTTATGATGGTATGATTGTATGAGTTGAGCAGAGGGTTGAGATTTAAATCGAGCTAAGTTGAGTTAAAGTTGAGTTAGGGTTTAGTTAGCCTGCATTGGGGTTAAGTGAGTTGTTCGGTTAGGGAATTATTTAAGAGTTGATTTGGGGTTGATTTGATTATTGATTTGAGGGTTTGGTTGGTGGTTAGTTTGGTGATTGTGATTAGAAATATGTTGCGATTGCGATGAAGGTTGATTTATATATTAAGCTGAAGGCTGAGTTGAAGATTGACTTAATAGATGTATTTCGGGATTAATGTGGGAGTTGAATTAATGAAGACCGAAGTTCTGACCACCTCATGAGGTTTCAGCCCTTTATATTTTATAAATTTTGCTTCATGTGCACTTTTGGATAGTAGTAACGTTCAGGTGGTTAATACTGAGGCTAGCATTGGTTTTAGCTGTCTCAGTCAAAGTGGCTCCGTTTATTTCTTGGTGTGGAAATATTAATAACTAAACATCGCTGTTTATTTAATTAAAAAACAATTAAATCTTCCTTTTCCAAAATTTGCCACCGTCGCCTGTCAAGTGAGACAGCTAAAACCAATCCGTGCCTTTTTATAAAAGGCAAATTATAAAATTGATCATATTTTGCTTTATTGAAATATTTGCCAATTTTTTTATCAAATATTGGTCAATTTTCGGGATGTGTTGAAGTTGAATTGGAGTTGAGTTGGGTTGACTTGGGGTTGCATATAAAAATATTTAAGAATTTTCTATATATGCTGGTTTGATTATTGAATTGGGCATTGAATTTGGGTTTGATTTTAAGGTTAAGTTAAGAGTTGGAGTTGAGTTGGGGCTTGATAGGATATAGTGAACTATTGACCAATCTTTTATATATGCTGGTTTGAGGAGTCAGTTTGGCGTAAAGTTTGCGGTTTAGTTGAGGGTTAAGTTGGGTTCCGTTTGCGAGTTGAATTAGGGTTGAGATGCGGTTTAGTTGGGGTTGGATTAGGGTTTAGTGAGCAGTTGAGCAATCAATATAAGTATATAGGGAAACCTCACTACAACGGAAATCGACAGGACCAGAAACGTTGTTCGTTAAACTGAGGATTTGTGATTTTTTTTATAAAAAATTTTTTGGGATTCTATATCTTATCCGATTTTAATAAAATGCAGCATTTCCAATGGAAATGGGATATTCAAATGATATTTAGATAAAGTTCTGGAATATGGCCCATGAGGACGGAACTTGCCTATTTCTTAACCGATTATGATGAAATTTGATGTGGGTGATGGAAATGGGGTTCTAAAATGATTTTTGGAGAAAGCTCTGAAATTTGGCCAGGTAAAATGGAACTTGGCTGTTCCTTAACCGATTATGATAAAATTTGACATGTTCGTTATAAATGGGATTCGAAAATGGTTTTTAAATGAATTTCTGGAATATGGCCCATTAGGACAGAAACTGGTTCTTTCTTAACAGATTTGTGTGAAATTAGACATATGCCATGCATAAGCCATGCATGCAAAAAGTTCTGGAATAAGGCAAAGTAAGATGGAACTTGCCTATTTCTTAACAAATTATGATAAAATTTGACATGTGCGATGGAAATTTGGTTATAAACTGAGTTTTAAGTTCAATTTGAAATGTAAAAGCAACAAATTAAAGTGGTACAGTTTCAATTTAATTGGACTCGTAAAACCTGTTTCATCGCCGAAATATCTATTCGTGTCCGCTCTAATAAAGTGTCAGCTTATTTAAGGGAGGTTTTCATTGGAAAACTTTCGTTAAATTGAGTGTCTGTTGAAATGAGGTTTCACTGTATTTAAAAGTGATTTTTTATGTGTATATATGTACAGTATATATGTGTGATATTTAAACAAATGCACACGTATTGCACGATTTAAACCATACTTTTCACAAATATTGTTTAACACTTAAAAAGGTCTATATTAATATCTCAAACATTCATCTCCTCCTTGAGAGATGATAATCAGATCTAAAGTTACTACAGAGGAATTTCTAAAACTTCAAAAATTGAGTCGATTTTTGATGACGGTATGATGGTATAATGGTATGATGGTTTGTAAATAAGAATTGTGTGATGATGATGGTAATGGTGATGGCGGTATGATGATGACGATGGTATTTATGATGGTATGATTGTATGGTGGTATGATGGTATGATGTTATGATGGTATGATTGTATGAGTTGAGCAGAGGGTTGAGATTTAAATCGAGCTAAGTTGAGTTAAAGTTGAGTTAGGGTTTAGTTAGCCTGCATTGGGGTTAAGTGAGTTGTTCGGTTAGGGAATTATTTAAGAGTTGATTTGGGGTTGATTTGATTATTGATTTGAGGGTTTGGTTGGTGGTTAGTTTGGTGATTGTGATTAGAAATATGTTGCGATTGCGATGAAGGTTGATTTATATATTAAGCTGAAGGCTGAGTTGAAGATTGACTTAATAGATGTATTTCGGGATTAATGTGGGAGTTGAATTAATGAAGACCGAAGTTCTGACCACCTCATGAGGTTTCAGCCCTTTATATTTTATAAATTTTGCTTCATGTGCACTTTTGGATAGTAGTAACGTTCAGGTGGTTAATACTGAGGCTAGCATTGGTTTTAGCTGTCTCAGTCAAAGTGGCTCCGTTTATTTCTTGGTGTGGAAATATTAATAACTAAACATCGCTGTTTATTTAATTAAAAAACAATTAAATCTTCCTTTTCCAAAATTTGCCACCGTCGCCTGTCAAGTGAGACAGCTAAAACCAATCCGTGCCTTTTTATAAAAGGCAAATTATAAAATTGATCATATTTTGCTTTATTGAAATATTTGCCAATTTTTTTATGAAATATTGGTCAATTTTCGGGATGTGTTGAAGTTGAATTGGAGTTGAGTTGGGTTGACTTGGGGTTGCATATAAAAATATTTAAGAATTTTCTATATATGCTGGTTTGATTATTGAATTGGGCATTGAATTTGGGTTTGATTTTAAGGTTAAGTTAAGAGTTGGAGTTGAGTTGGGGCTTGATAGGATATAGTGAACTATTGACCAATCTTTTATATATGCTGGTTTGAGGAGTCAGTTTGGCGTAAAGTTTGCGGTTTAGTTGAGGGTTAAGTTGGGTTCCGTTTGCGAGTTGAATTAGGGTTGAGATGCGGTTTAGTTGGGGTTGGATTAGGGTTTAGTGAGCAGTTGAGCAATCAATATAAGTATATAGGGAAACCTCACTACAACGGAAATCGACAGGACCAGAAACGTTGTTCGTTAAACTGAGGATTTGTGATTTTTTTTATAAAAAATTTTTTGGGATTCTATATCTTATCCGATTTTAATAAAATGCAGCATTTCCAATGGAAATGGGATATTCAAATGATATTTAGATAAAGTTCTGGAATATGGCCCATGAGGACGGAACTTGCCTATTTCTTAACCGATTATGATGAAATTTGATGTGGGTGATGGAAATGGGGTTCTAAAATGATTTTTGGAGAAAGCTCTGAAATTTGGCCAGGTAAAATGGAACTTGGCTGTTCCTTAACCGATTATGATAAAATTTGACATGTTCGTTATAAATGGGATTCGAAAATGGTTTTTAAATGAATTTCTGGAATATGGCCCATTAGGACAGAAACTGGTTCTTTCTTAACAGATTTGTGTGAAATTAGACATATGCCATGCATAAGCCATGCATGCAAAAAGTTCTGGAATAAGGCAAAGTAAGATGGAACTTGCCTATTTCTTAACAAATTATGATAAAATTTGACATGTGCGATGGAAATTTGGTTATAAACTGAGTTTTAAGTTCAATTTGAAATGTAAAAGCAACAAATTAAAGTGGTACAGTTTCAATTTAATTGGACTCGTAAAACCTGTTTCATCGCCGAAATATCTATTCGTGTCCGCTCTAATAAAGTGTCAGCTTATTTAAGGGAGGTTTTCATTGGAAAACTTTCGTTAAATTGAGTGTCTGTTGAAATGAGGTTTCACTGTATTTAAAAGTGATTTTTTATGTGTATATATGTACAGTATATATGTGTGATATTTAAACAAATGCACACGTATTGCACGATTTAAACCATACTTTTCACAAATATTGTTTAACACTTAAAAAGGTCTATATTAATATCTCAAACATTCATCTCCTCCTTGAGAGATGATAATCAGATCTAAAGTTACTACAGAGGAATTTCTAAAACTTCAAAAATTGAGTCGATTTTTGATGACGGTATGATGGTATAATGGTATGATGGTTTGTAAATAAGAATTGTGTGATGATGATGGTAATGGTGATGGCGGTATGATGATGACGATGGTATTTATGATGGTATGATTGTATGGTGGTATGATGGTATGATGTTATGATGGTATGATTGTATGAGTTGAGCAGAGGGTTGAGATTTAAATCGAGCTAAGTTGAGTTAAAGTTGAGTTAGGGTTTAGTTAGCCTGCATTGGGGTTAAGTGAGTTGTTCGGTTAGGGAATTATTTAAGAGTTGATTTGGGGTTGATTTGATTATTGATTTGAGGGTTTGGTTGGTGGTTAGTTTGGTGATTGTGATTAGAAATATGTTGCGATTGCGATGAAGGTTGATTTATATATTAAGCTGAAGGCTGAGTTGAAGATTGACTTAATAGATGTATTTCGGGATTAATGTGGGAGTTGAATTAATGAAGACCGAAGTTCTGACCACCTCATGAGGTTTCAGCCCTTTATATTTTATAAATTTTGCTTCATGTGCACTTTTGGATAGTAGTAACGTTCAGGTGGTTAATACTGAGGCTAGCATTGGGTTTAGCTGTCTCAGTCAAAGTGGCTCCGTTTATTTCTTGGTGTGGAAATATTAATAACTAAACATCGCTGTTTATTTAATTAAAAAACAATTAAATCTGCCTTTTCCAAAATTTGCCACCGTCGCCTGTCAAGTGAGACAGCTAAAACCAATCCGTGCCTTTTTATAAAAGGCAAATTATAAAATTGATCATATTTTGCTCTTACAGATGCTCTCTGGCTTGGAGTGCAATTCATTCCCATTAGATTGGGATAAGTCTTACCTTGAATCTAGAACACTAGAATGATTTGGTGTGCCGCAAGGCACTTGGGTCGACTTTTGCTCATTCTTTTTATTAATGATTTATCCAAATTTTCTTCGTAGTATCTGAAATAGTATACATAACCTAATTTTTTCAAATGCTCAAATATCAGATTCACCTAATTCTTCTTGCATTTACTAAATTTTTTCAAATTTTATAAATTTGATTCAACAAATTTTGAAAGCTTTAATTAATTTCTATAAATTAATTATCGAATTTTTCATAGCGAGTTTTTTTCACACTTCTACAAATAACTTCTGAATTTTAAAATGTTTCATAAAACGGGTAATACATCAACCTTCCAACTATTTCACTGAAAACTAAACAGAAATTCACCTGCAGAATTTATTCCAGCCCATCTGTTTTATTCAGTATTTGGAAGAGTTAAATTTAAAACAAATATTTATCTATAACTAAGGAGGTTTTAATTATTCCCCCCTGAGTGTGTATAAATAAAGTATTTGAGGTGGACAAAGAAAAAAAACTCTGCTCTACCGATTTTGAAGCGAAAGAGAGCATAAACTTAAAAATGGTATATCTGTCTTATAGGTGGTTGAGTAAAGAGTAAAGCGACTCAAAAAGAGTATTAATACTCTTGAAAAGAGTACACCAGGCCACCCTGTCCCACTGTACCGCATTAAAATAAGTTTATTTCTCGTTGAGATGCCAAAAAATGGCTGTACAAATCCGTATCGTTTGCACATAACCAAAAGGTTTTGTTTCGTTTCAACATTTTGGCAAGTAATTTAATTAATAATACGCGACCCGCCAATTTAATTTAATTTATTTTAAAGACGATGACACAATGATCTTTGGCTAAAATAAATTTACATGGCAGGGAGTGATGTAATTTCTTGCAAAAACCATCTAATTAAAGCTGTATAAAATTTTGATCAGGTGCATTGATGACGATGATATAGCACATACGGTTTCTGTAAAACCGCAAAATTATTAATTTGATTCGAATGACGCTGGCAAGTCCAAAATTTGGAAAAAGGAATTCATTGAAATTTAGATTGGAAAAACTAGAATACATTGTACTATGCAAACATAGAAAATGTAATTTTATCCCATTTTAATAGAAAGAATCGTCTCAACCGTCATAATGTTCTTTAGAAGTAGGAACTGTTTACTTGATCAAATTTTTAAGTGTTTGTAGATGTGGAACCATTTTTGGGACAGCCCCTGCAGTATTTTATATAACTTTACTGCCAAAATGTTGTAGTTTTGGCTTTCTTCTCAAAATTTGACGAAACATTTTTATCATATGTTTTTACCACTTAATTTGCACCTTGTAAATAAAACAAAAAAACGAAACATCGCAAATTATTCGCCAGATTCAAACTATCGCAAGAAGCTTTGCTTTTCTTTTGTAGGTTCCATCAGGAACAGATAGTAATTTAATGAATCAGTTTAAAATGTTTGAATATCGTTCCATCAATTACGAATAGCGAATTGTTGAGTAATATTAATGGACTTGATTCAAGATTCAGCTTCTTCATAACTGCATCAGTCGTTCCATTTTAAATAGAAAAGCTAAGATACTAGGCTTAGTTTAGGCTTTTGAATGTAGTAGTACAATCCACATGCAGAATGCCGTTTGCGAGATTAAGTTTCAAAATCTCAAGAAAAGTTCTTAAAAATTTTCAAATTTGGGTTGCATAAACTAGAAATGTAAAGCATAATTCAAAAACAACAAAAAACATTGAAACGAAATTATATTCTGAAAAACAACTTGTGTGACAAAAAAAAAAAATTCACACACATTCTGCATAGGAATACAATAAACAGCATTATACTATGAGCAATTGAACGAATGCCTACTACATTTAGTTTTTTAAGATTTATATATAGATTAAGATTTACAGCTTTAGGCACAAGATGTCTTCATCGACTGACAAAAATGTAATCATTCTCTACATAAATAGTAAACCCAGTAGGATGTGTTTGGAGATGTCACTGAATGACGAAATGCGTAAAATAGACCCAATAAGAAGATACCTATTATACATATATCCACACAAGCAACGTCAACAAACGTTAGACGGATTTTTTTTATGGAAACCATGGAAAGATAAATCGAATCGAAAAGCAAAAGAAAAATGTGTCAATCAATGTAGATGCGTGAGAATTTTTTCCTAAACCTTTCCTAAAAAGCAAAACCAAATACTTAGCAAACAATTACCAAAAAAATTGGAAATATTCTCCTTGAGTTAAGAGGGTGGTTAGATATGATGAAAAACACCCGAATTTGAAATTGACCTTATAACCTTCAATATTTGAATTTACTAAACCATCTTAGGTACCTTGTCCGGAAATAAAACTAGAAACAAAGTGTAGACCATAATTCATTCATGACTTCAATAAATATCTGGGATGTACTGTTGGAGCTAAGAGAGTTAGGTACACAAAAATCACACTAAGCTTAAATTGAACAGCTAACCTTAATTAATGTTTGAATTTACTAAACAATCCTCGGTACCTCAATAAGAATGTCTCCAGTATCAATGTCGGCAATAATAGTTGATGGGTGCAAAAAAAAACGCGATTTTAACACTAGGCTATAGCTTTCACTACCGCTTTTACTCCCTGGCCAACAACATCACTATGGCAACTGTCTGTTTTAGGTTGCAAAGAGTTAATTAATAGAATTTCGTTTGTTTTACAAAAAAAATTTATAGATCTGGATATTTGGGAAAGCGGTCATCTAAATATCTTAATTCTAGGGATTGGCGAGAATTTTTCGGATAAAACCCAACCCTATGCGATCGTATTGAATTATTCAGACGATTTATATCATCATCATACCAAGTTTGTGCAATGTTTTTGTGCAACGAACGAAATATATTCCTCCATTCATAAAATGTAAATAGCCTCTAAAATTTCCGATAAGTACTAAAACGGTATTCATAATATTGTAACGGTGACACCTAGTGTGTAATAGAATAAGTTAAATTAATAGCTCAAGTTTTAACTGTACTAAAATGGAATTTTCCATGATAAAATTGTTCTAAATGTTTCTACACCATTCTAACTAGAAAAATCATGAGCTTTCTAGAAGTTTGGTTTGTGTATATAAAAAGACGAACGAAGTCGAATTGGATTATTAGTAGTTGGTAAGCGACAGTGTAAAGATTAAAAACGAATTAAAAAGTGATTTAAAAAGTATTGTAGTGCGAAATAAAATATAAGTGTACAGTAAAATTTGAGAATAATTTATATAAAGTGATTTTGTGAATTATCGTTAGTAAATAGTGATGTTATAATTTTTGTGTGACATAAATAAATTCCTTGGTGATAAATTGAATGGATTTTGTTTTATTCACAATCCAGTGATACGAACCTTGATTGACAAGGCATAAACGTAACAATATTGTGATGGTGACACCTAGATTGTAATAGAACAAGTTAAATTAATAGATCAATGCTTTACTGTACTAAAATGGAATTTTCCATGATAAAACGGCTGATTACTTTCGAGAGAAGAATCTATTGTGTGAATGCTCAAACCTCGATAATGATTCCACATAGATTTCTATGCAATCCAAAAAATTGAATGCAAATTCGTCATATTTTGCAAGAAATACAAAACAAAATGCTGAAATAACTCCATCGAATCCTATTCGTTAAAAAATAATTAACTTACCTATTTCTATCAGGTAAACGCCTGTAAATAACCTTATATATTTTTGCGAGTATTGTAATTCAGGTCCTCCCTCACCTGCCGGGTGCAACTGCTTATAGCTTTTTCTAAGCTATTTAGATACATTAGCTATTTAGTTTATTAGTTCACTGAGGTTCTTCTTAGCCACAACTTATTCGTGTAATAAAACACACACACACAAGTCTTAATAATTAATCAAAAGAACATTTTTTATTTATTTGTAATATATATGCTTTAACGAACTTTTTCAGATTTGTTCCTTTTCGTAAAATCCAGCTCAGATTGGTGTTCAAAATTATAAACAAAAATTACAATAATTTTTCTGGTATTCATCCTGGCTAAGGATTCTATGTTTTGTTAGTTCAACTATCGCCGGAATGTATACCAGGTATACCACTTACACTTCCTCATAAAACGTGCCCATTATATCATTTGATAAACGTCATTCATTTTGACATATTAACATTTCAAGGGACCACGACCACGGAATATATATTCAACGTAAAGTAATTAACCAAAAAAATAACAACAACGATTTAATATTTTAAATATTTATTTATATGACTTGTTACAGTTGAGGGTCGGTGAGATGAGGTCGACCACTTACACTCCCTCTCCAGTGGAATTTAAGAAATTTTGTAATTGTTCGGAAATTACACGATACTGGTCTTGATATTCAATTACGGAATCGCGCTGATATTCGTACCGCGCGACTGTGCCTTATTAACATCTCGCTTGGTTCGCCCTGTGTTTGGATTTGTGGATCAAAAACTACTCTTTCTTTTGTGTTTTGGGGTTTCGGGAGTCGCATACTCAGCCCTATCCTCCAACCGAGGTGCGTCTTTGTTTATTATGGTTTGTTTGTTTGACGTCTCCGCTTTATTTTCGGTATAACACGGTTTCAGTCAGTCAGTCCTGAGTTCTCGTCTTGCAGTAAGTCGTTTAGCTCTGGGTCTTGTAGTTGATCTGTTGCAAGTTCGCTATAGTCGATAGTCGCGTGTTTGCTTATGGGTTCTACTCTTGATAACGCGTCGGCTACTACATTATCCGTACCCGCTACATGTTGTAGGCCCGTGGTAAACTGTCTAATAAAGTCCAGTTAACATCTCTGTCTGGGCGATGCTTTGTCCAAGTTATGTCGAAAAGCGTAAATGAGAGGTTTATGGTTCGTGATGAAGGTGAAGTTCCTTCTCTCGAGGTAGAATCGGAAGTATTTTATGCCTAGGTAAGCAGCTAACAATTCCCGGTCATATGCCTTGTATTTTCTTTGGGTATCGGTCAATTTTTCCGAATAAAAGCTCAGTGGCTGCCAAACTTTCTTTACCAACTGCTGCATGACCGCACCAACTGCTTGGGTGTGATAGCAGGGTGGCCTCACTCATTTTCGACTTACATATTATAAAAGCTAATAGCTAACAATGATTCCTCTGTCGACGCGATCGATGCTTTACTGTTACGTTTGTACCCTTTTAAAAAATCATTTAATATCGAATGGTCTCGTTCCGCGGATGGGATGAATCTTCTATAGAAATTAATCATACCCAAGAAACGTTTCAATTGTTGTACATTATCCGGTTGTGGGTATTGACGAATGTTGCTACTCTAGCTGGCGATAGTAAAATTCCACTATGGTTTACCAAATATCCCAAAAACGATATTTCCGTCTGTGCAAATACACATTTGTCTACCTTAATTACTAAATCGGCTTCTGACAAACGTTGAAATACTTGTTCTACGTGCAACACATGTTCTTCCAACGAATTGAATGCAATCAGTATATCATCAACGTACACAAAGCAAAACGAGAACTCGCTCAATACTGAATGCATCAGTCGTTGAAAGGACTGTGCCGCATTTAGAAGGCCGAATATCATTCGGTGTAATTTGAACAACCCGAACAGTATTGCGAACGCTGTCTTAGGTACGTCTCGTGGCTCTATGGGAATTTGATGGTATGCACGTACTAAATTTAACGTGCTAAATATCGTGCAACCTGCTAACTGGAATGAAAAGTCCTGTAAATGCGGTACTGGGTAGTTGTCAGGTGTTGTCACGTTGTTTAGTGCCCTGTAATCGCCACATGGTCTCCACTCTCCGTTCTTTTTTCGTATTAAATGTAACGGACTGGACCATTCACTCTTGCTGGGACTACAAATCCCCTGGGACATCATGCTTTCGAAATGATCGCGTGCCATATTTAATTTATCAGGAGCTGAACGACGTGTTTTACACATGACTGGTGGTCCTCGGGTCTCTGGGCAACGAGTTACGTTAGGATTGTTGGCAGTCAGGATTAATTGTACTTTTGTCCACTAAACGTAACGTCGGACTTGGTAGTGGTGTGATGGCTCCTACAGTGAATAATGATGTTGTTGGGTCTAAGGGTCTACCTTTTCTAATGTCTACCACTAGATCTGTTGACAATGAACGTCCATTTATACTCTCTACGTAAACCAATATTTAATGCTATTGTGTGCGTCCCGTATGCTTTAATTTTGGTACCGTTCGCCGCGTACAAATTAAACTCGGAATTCCTTCGCTGCTCTTTTGAGGAAATTGCATGGTAAAACTGACACGTCTGCACCGGTGTCCACGAGAAATTGTCGTCTTGAGTTTTGGTCGAAAATAAGCAGACGGTTTGTATATACAGCATCAACAAACGTCGCGGAATGTTGACTGGAATTTAGTTTTTTTGGTTGTGGTTTTGTGTTATAAAAATGTTGTGATGTCTACACCCAGAAACACACTTTGTAGCTCGTTGACTCTGTCTTTTGATGCTCTCCTCGATGGGCCTTGTTATGCTGAAACCTCGGCTAAAATGTCGTTATGAAATTGAGTTAGCAAGGCGTATACTTTTTGTCTCTGCTGGGGTGGATTCCTTCTGTCTTGTTGCGCCATGGTTTCTACTAAATCGTCCGCTCGTTCTGCCAATTTATTTATTGGTATATCGTTTTCAAACGGTACCAATACTAATTTTATTTGTTGCTGCTCCAGTAATTGGGATGGCCTCTGTTCCGCTAACGTCAAGCCGTGCCTTAATTTATTTAGCTTTGTTCGTTCGGATTCGCCCAACACCCTAATGACTTCCTGTTTAAAATAGATATTGGATTGTTCCCCTTTATTTTGTATTATTAAGCTGGCAAATTGATTATGCATTATAATGGTTTGAGGGGTTTAAACGCTATGTGTGCAACCTCTTTTAGCCACGTAAGATTTGACATGTGTTGCGTTGTGGCTTTACTGGGGTTAGCGTCCATATCATGCTCGTCACAAAACTTCGTGGTGTACATTTTTCCATTAAAATATTACCATGTACGCAAGATATTTAGCCTTATACCAACAAATTTGTAACTGTAAATTACATTCACATATGTTTACATTTTATGAAAAGAGCAATAATTAACTAATGTCTAATGTTGTTTTCGATTAAATCAAAAAAAAAGTACTCTGACGGAGAAAAAATTGCTTTTTTTGCTTTTAATTTGTTCGATTGACGAAAAACGTTCTTAGGGCAAAAAATATTTTTTTTGTTTTTTAGAAGTTATTACAACATTTAGCAATTTTTCTTTCTTATTTTAATTCTCGGTTAGTTGGGCTATAACACAGTACTTATTCCCAGTGGGTCAGATCTTCCGGTTACATCAGCAACTTTCAGTCCTGAGGAACTAAATCAAGCGGCTTCGTTCTCTTTAGCTGTCCTGTCACTGCGCTGTCGACGTCGTTGACAATATGTTGAATATCAGTGTTTTCATGGAGTTGTAAACGCCGGATATATTTTTTGGCATTTTTTGTGATTTTTTCGTTGACGGTTTCCATCTTTAGATCCCTATGTAGATTATCGTTTCTAATATACCAAGGTGCATTGAAAATGCATCGCAGTACTTTGTTCTGGAACGTTTGTATAATTTTAACGTTCGTTTTCTTTGTGCATCCCCAGAGCTGGATGCCATAGGTCCACACAGGCTTAAGTATTTGCATGTATAAAAGCAGCTTATTGTGAATGGTAAGCTCACTATTTCTTCCAATGAGCCAATACATTTTTCTGAACTTTATATCCAATTCTCGCCCTTTTTTTCTTGACATGCTCTTTCCATTTTAACTTAGCGTCGAGCGTCATACTTAGGTATTTTGCCGTGTTCGATAGGTAAGTGATCAACTTTTAGATAGATGAATGTTGTGTGAATTGATTTTAGCTCATTAAATTTTAATCTCCATTTTTGGCAATCTCATTCACATTGTGCTGTAATTTGCTGGTTGTTTCTTCGATTGTACTTCCAACCGCCAAGATTGCTGTATCATCCGCAAAGGTTGCAATATCTGTTTCTCCAGTAATAGGTATGTCTTTCGTATAAAGCAAATACAAGACTGGTTTGAGCCTGCTCCCTTGTGGTACGCCTGCTTTAATACTCTTGAGTGATGATAACTCTCCTTCATATTTCACTCTGAAATATCTCCCTTCATTGTATGATTTTAATATCTCATAGAACTGCTTAGGAATGTCGCGATGTAATTTATATTCCAGTCCTCGATGCCAGACTCGGTCAAAGGCCTGGGCAACATCAAGGAAAACTTCAGAACATACCTTTTTGTTTTCAAGCGTCTTCTCAATCACGTTAGTGACTCTGTGTACCTGCTCTATTGCGAAGTGTTTCTCTTTGAAACCAAATTGATGCGAGGGTAACAGGTGTCTTTCGTCAATCAGAGGTCTCATCTTTTTGAGGAATAATGTTTCGAAGAGTTTTAACAATGATAGTAATACAGATAAAGGTCTGTATGATGTTTTTTCATTAGGTGGCTTATTAGGCTTAGGTATCATAATAACTTCTCCTATTTTCCACTGCTGAGGTGTTTAACCTTTGGATTTGGTTGGTAATTTAACGGTGTTCGTTGAAATCGCTGTTCCCTAATTCCAATTCCTAAATCCAATATGAGTTGAAAACTGTATTGCCGGATGTGTAGCAAAATCTCGTGTCCAAAGAATGTGCGTGGTCCAAAATAGTATTGCGGTATCTTCTCGTTTCCAATTTATTAATGCAGGGTCAAAATATAATATTAGCGGTATATTATCGTGTCCAAGGTAATTTCGGGTAAGTAGGTAAATAAGTTCAATAAAATGCAATCGCCGTATTTTTTTTATCACTGTATATATATTTTTTTTTATTTTATTAGTTGAACTGTATTCGCTCGCTGTTTTTCTACTAATGATTTTATAAATTTATTATTTTTTTTTCTTTCTTAAATTCTTTACAAAATTGTCTTGTAGAGACATCTAACTTTTCAAATGATAACTAATATCATTTACTATAAATTTATGAACAATTTCAATTATTAGGCATAAAAACGTTGGGGATTAATAAATTATACTAATTATTTAGGCATAAATAAAAGTGTCAAAATGTCAGAATATTCGTGTTTACAATTCAATTGTGGTGAGTTATTTTTAAATTATTTATAAACTTTTAATTATAATAATACAAAAATCCAAATTTTAATTAATTTTAGATATAATAATAATGGAATGATGTCTACTTTGAAGAAGTGACAGATTAGCTGATGGCTTGTTCAGATAAGTTAAATATAAAATAATTAATCGTACTTTGTTGATTCTTTGTGTTTCTTTTAGCTAATCTTGTGGAGCTGGATCATTCTTAACAGAGGAACATATTCAATTCTAAAAGCTGCGTTAATTATGTGTAGCAACTTCTTAAGAAATTTTCCTGGCAAATTTTTAATAACTTTTCCTGTAATAAGATCGTATCCAGGAGCCTTTTTTGCATTTAGGTTTAGGTTTGATTTCATTTTTGAGTTCTTTCATTGTAAGTGGTTGTATGTCTAACTCAACTTATTTTTACATTAGAAAGGTTTTTTCATCTGCTGTTTGTCTAGTCAAAGGTTGGAACGTCTCTTCCAGATGTTCAGCAAAAAGATCAGCTTTATCTTTGGGGCTTTTGGTCTCGTTAGTCCCTTTGTAGCTTTACATAAAGCGTAATCGCTTTCTTTGTGGCCAGAAAGATTTATTAAATATTTGTTAAATCTTACCGCTTTGGTTTCTTGTATTAACTTCTGCAGCTTGTTTTTGAGCTGATTGAAGATAGTTTTGATTTTGCGAGCTTTCCTTTTTTCTCCGACCAGAGAATGGATTTAGTTTTCTGAAATAACTTTGGCTATGAAAAAGTCAATCACGTCTGGTATTTTGGTTTGGCCAGTAAGTAGGAATACCACTTGAATGAAATTCGCAGTTTATTTGATGTCCAGCTTCTAATAGTTCTCTACCTTTAGGTGATATTAGTCTCGAACCCCAATGCGTATGTTTGGCATTGAAGTCTTCTCATATGACGAAATTTGAGCCCATCATTTTGAGCATTGAGAGGTAATCATGCTTTTTAAGTTGGTGCCTTGGTGAACAATATATCGCAGCAACTCGCAGCTTCTTGTAATTGTTTAGTTGCACGCTAAGTGATACAATTTGCATTGTCTCTATTTCGAGTTTGACATCTTCGAAGTGTTTGATGTTTTATCTGATGAATATTGGTGCTCCACCCCTAGCTCTTTCTGCTGGATGTATAGAATGGTGAAGGGTAACCTTTTATTTTTTATAAGACTTTCTAGTGAAATGGCTCTCTGCTATTAAGCATATATCAATTTTTTCTGTATTCAAAAAGATTTCTAGCTCTGGAAGATGCTGTAGCAGTTCATTAGCATTCCAGGTTAATATTCTTAGTGTTTTGTTCATTTTTTTTTTTGGAGTGTAGGATCAGAAGATAAAGCAACTTTTTTGGTAGAAATCTCCTTAATTTTTCCTCGATGTCCTACTTGTTGGGCAAAATATTTGTTTGCTTGAAAGCACTTTTTAGAAATCCCAATGTTTTTCGTAGATTTACCCCTCTTTTACATATTATGTTTATAGATTTATTCTGATTCTGTCATTTGGCTTATTGGCTGCTGTTTTCAATTTGAAACTTTATTATTAAGCGTTTGTTAAGAAGTGCTTCCAATTAATCTCAGCATTGCCTCGCAAACTAATATTTTAGATTTTGGATTTGCAATTTTCAAGTTTCCTATATTTTGACAGATAACCCACAAACATAAATGATTAATGCTATTTTTTTGTTCGATTGACGCCGAAGCTGAGATTGCTTTTTCATAGAGGGGGAAAAAATCTATCGAAAACGACATAATTCTTTGGAAGTTAAAAATTTCAAAACAAATGTGCATTTCGAGGTAATATTTAAAAACATCGTGACAGTAGTTGTTAGTGATTGTAAATACTGTGGCTACAGTGATATTAGTTCCAAATACTTTAACAGAGGAAGCTAATTTTTTACAAACATAAGTAAGCATTTCACGTTGCCAACAAATAAATTATGAATTTCAATTTTTAGTTAAACAATTATTGACAGTAAGGTTCGTCCTCCAAACCCAAATTATAATGACTTATTGACTTTTTAAATGTAACGTAATTTAAATACTGAGCGAACAATAGCCGCGTCTTTGTATCGGTTGCTTACGCTCATCGAAGAAGTTTATACATAAAGATTATCCAAGTTTATGTGCAAGGCACAAGGAATTACAATTAAAGCATCTTCTTCCGGTTTGTTGTGACCAAGACTTGGAATTGTGAAATATTTGTGTACATTACTTTTTATCATGTGCGTCATTACTTCGTATTAGGTGTAGAATTGTTATTTGGTCGAGCATACAGATACGGTTTTCCATTTTGATATGAATCTGAACATTGGACTGTTTTAAGTACCATAGCAAGCAACGAGTGATTTCGTCAATAGTCCCAGCAATGAAATAACTTTTTATGAATTCGACAACAGCACCAATTGGCGCCCCGAGGAAAAAAATTGGGTTAACAGATTTAAAGCCAGTTAAAAGCCTTTAATCAATCAAAACTTTATTTTGCGCTTCCGCTATTGTTCAAACCAGTTTTTGGTTATCAAATTTAACATAGACTATGCCATTTTAAAAGGAGATTAAATATCGTTTAATGATTTTTTAGCCGTGTGTCAGCTAATACTAATATTATTAAATTATTTCAATAGCACGAGCTTACCAAAGATAACAAAATGTTTACACCCAATTAACGTTTATATACGACAAGTAGATATAATCAATGATAAATACATTTATTAACTGTTATTTGATAACCGCACACATAATTCTTTACTCAGCGTAATAATAATTAAATGATAACATCCATATATGTACAAATAATAATGCTATCTGGTTTTCGCTTTTTATCAAGAATATACAAATTCTTCTCAAATTAATTTATTGATTATCATTTACTATAAAAAACATTGCGCCTTCGTGGTGCAAATTACCAAGCTGGTTTCACAATTAACGATTCAAATGGATTCAATTTGACTGCGGTTCGGCTGACTTTGTCACCTGTTTTGGAAATTGATCTAGGTGATGATAGCACAACTTCAACTTGTTCCGGATAATTAGCAACCATTGGTGTTAAATTAAGGGTTTCTGGCCATCCTCCCAAATTCATTATAACAATGTAACTACCCAAATTTGGATGTGATCGTTCGAATGTAAGCACTTGATTATTGAAAACATATGTACGGAAATTGCCGTGCACAAAAAGCGGATCTTTTCGTAGCGTAACCAATTTCTTATAGAAATTGTAATAGCTGTTCGAGTCAGACTTTTGTGCAGCCAGATTAAGTGTTTGGTAGTTAGCGTTTACTGGAAGCCAAGGTGATGCAGTTGAAAATCCTGCATAGGCTGTTGCATCCCATTGGAATGGCGTACGTGCTGGATCACGCGAATCTTGTCTCACATCAGCTGGTATATCATAATTATCAACCATGCCAATTTCTTCGCCATTATAAGTAATTGCCACTCCTGGTAATGTCATTGTTAAGGTGTGCAAAACATTTACGCGGTCTTCGCCAAATGATGAAGCTGCACGCGCATTATCGTGATTACCAAGTAACCAGTTTGGCACTTCATGCGCACGCAATGGTTTGATCCATTCGTGAATGGCACCGTCTAGATCCCATGCCGGATTGTCATTGTGTTTAACATTGTTTGAGGCATGCATTACTTTAAAATTGAAGGGAAAATGTGCACCGATTGTTACACCGTTCCCATAAAATAACTGTGTTGACGTTATATTGGCATACGCTTCAATCATTAGGATTACTTCATCGCCTGGTTTTTGTTTTCGGTAGTCATCGACCAATTTTCTCCATGAATAAACCATGTCAAAAGTTTCTAGCAAATCCTTGGTATGTATATGATCAGTGTAACCGTAGTCGTTTGGATCGTCTGTCCACCAAGTTCTTGGTTCGTCTGGGAATCCTTCCGTTTCGAACATATGATTAACTGCATCGCATCTGAAACCATCGGCACCTTTATCGAGCCAATAAATCATAACGTCTTTTAGTTCTTGGGCGACAGCTGGATTTCTAAAATTCAAATCAGGTTGTGCCTTGTGGAATTGATGAAGATAGAATTTTTGTCGTCCTTCGTCCCATTCCCAAGCCGATCCATAAAATACAGATTGCTATAAAGTATATCAAAGTTAAATAAATGTGTAACACAAATTGTCAAAATGTCAGTTCATTTACCCAGTTATTTGGTGGAATTGGTTTTCCATTTCCATCCGTTCCTCGTTTATCAACCCAAACGTAGTAATCACTATACTTTGGGTCACCTGCTCGTGACTTTATGAACCATTCATGTTGATCGCTTGTGTGATTTGGAACAAAATCTAAAATAATTTTAACACCAAGTTCTTTGGCTTTTTTGAACAAATTTTCCAAGTCCTCGTTTGTACCGAATGTGCTGTCAACTTGTCGGAAATCAGAAATATCATACCCATTGTCCACCATTGGTGATTTAAAAATAGGGCTCAACCAGACACCGGTCGCTCCCAAATCCTTGAGATAATCTAATTTTTCTATTATACCTTTTATATCGCCGACACCATTGCCGTCACTGTCTTTGAATGAACGTGGATACACCTGATAGAAGAGACCATTTTCCCACCAACTTTTCGCCTCTAATGCTTTGACGGACGGTTTAAGCACAAGTGATTCAAAAGGATTTAATTTTACGGCCGATTTGCTGACTTTACTGGACGCTGAATAAATGGTTGATCTGGGTGATGGTAATACTATTTCTACTTGTTCTGGATAATTGCTTACCATTGGCGACAAATCAATAGTTTCCGGCCATCCACCAAAATTTAGCAAAACGATAATACTTCCTAGTGTCGCATGAAACCGTTCGATTGCCATTACTTGGTTGTTAAATACGTACGTTCTGAAGTCGCCTACTGCGAAAATTGGATCTTTTCGTAGCTCAACTAATCGGCGATAATAGCTGTAAACACTGTTGACATCTGATTTTTGTGTCTTAAGATTTAAAGTATTATAGTTTTTATTGATTGGGAGCCATGAGTCCCGTCCAGTTGTAAATCCGGCAAGTGCTGTATTATCCCATTGGAATGGTGTACGAGCTGGATCACGTGACATTGAATTGTAATTATCGCGATCACCTTTATTACATGCTTGAGGATCTCTTGTCTCTTCAAAAGTTATATCATAATTATCAACCATACCGATTTCCTCGCCGTTATAAGTAATTACAACGCCTGGTAAGGTCATACTCATGGTGTGAAGAGCGTTAATTCGTTCTTCGCCAAAGGCGGAACCAAAACGAGCATTATCATGATTTCCCAACTGAAAGACAGTTTTATTAATTTACTAACCGTAAACAGATTTAATCTATTAAAATATGTGTACTTACCACCCAGTTGGATACTTCACCATCTCTCAACGGGTCAGTCCACGCATGAATAACACGATCGATTTCGTAAGCGGGATAATCTAAATTTTTCACATTCCAAGCTGATTTCATAACTTGAAAATTAAATGGGAAATGACCACCTTTGACAATACCATTGCCGTAGAATTTTTGAGTCGACGAAACATTGGCATAAGCCTCAATCATTAGTAAAACTTCATCGCCGGGATTTACTACTCGATAATCATCGACTACTTTACGCCATTGATAAACCATTTCAAATGTTTCTTGTTGATCTTTTGTATAATCCTTTTCGGTATATCCATAATCTAACGGATCATTAACCCAAGTATTTCTAGGTTCGTCTGGATATCCCGCCGCCTCAAACATATGATTAACTGCGTCCATTCGAAAACCGTCGGCGCCTTTATCCAACCAAAATGTTAAAACATCTTTCATTTCCTGTACCACCGCTGGATTTCTATAGTCTAAATCCGGTTGGCCTTTATCAAATTGATGAAGGTAAAATTGTTGACGTTGATCATTCCATTCCCAGGCTGAACCATAAAATACTGATACCCAATTATTTGGCGGAATTGGCTTACCGTTTCCATCAACACCACGCTTATCCTGCCAAACATAGTAATCCTTGTACTTTGGATCACCAGCTATCGATTTTAAAAACCACTCATGCTGATCACTCGTATGATTGGGTACAAAATCTAAAATAATTTTAATGCCATACTCTTTGGCCTTGTTAAAAAGATTTTCCAAATCTTCATTGGTCCCGAAAATACTATCGACTTGTTTAAAATCAGCAATGTCGTATCCAAAATCTGCCATGGGTGATTTAAAAATTGGACTCAACCATAATCCATTAATACCTAATTCGTTCAAATATTCCAATTTTTCAATGACACCATTTATGTCACCAACACCATCACCATTGCTATCTTTGAACGAGCGTGGATAAATTTGATAGAAGAATCCATGCTCCCACCAACTTTGTTCGGCGAGCGCGAGCTGTCCCAATACAAAGATTAGGCCAAACCCAAAAAATAATTTCACTGCGTATATGTAAAATGAAAAAATTTGGTTAATAAATTGTCATAAATTTGAGAGTTTTCATTAATATCCTACTTTCTTTTTGCTTCTTTTTTTTTCACGTGTTGATTCACTTGGTTCCAATTCCACACTAAAATAAATTTGAACTAATCATTCTAAATGTACTCCGATAACCTTTATATACCGCCGTTTATCAAAATGTTGTTTTTCTTTTTTTGTTGTTAATATTCAAGTGGGGCAATTTAACGAACACAATCACACACTGGATTCTAATTAGTAATTAACTTTTATTGCACTCAATCGACCATACTCTATATATATTAGCAATTATCGCTAAAGTTAGAAAAACACTTGAACATTTTTATTGCATACATTAAACAAAATTGTAATTAGCGAAATAGTTTAGAATCCATAGACCTATGCGTATCGCGATTTTACCCAGGAGTTTTATTGGACGCAATAATACAACATTTTGTGACGATAGATTGTCAATTTAATTAACTTGAGTAATAATAATTAAATGAGTTGCGCTTATCTAATCGAAACATTTTAATTTGAGAGTGGTGAGTTAAAATATTTTATAATGTCTACACCTGAATGTTATTTTGGTCGTCATTAAGGGGTTTCTCTTAAATTGTATTGACTTCTAACATCTGTCGCCTAACTATACCAAACAATTCAAGGCTATTTTCGATTTGAATTGAAATGTACAGGAAGAACATGAAAACAACTTTCCGCTCCTTTATAACGCCGAGGCATTATGAGTTAGGCCCCTGGATAAATCTTCTTTCAGTTTCGGTCGTAATTCACCAGCCTGAGGTAACACTTTTTAAATGAACTCGCATTTTGTGTTTTTTTTTTTTTTAATTGACAGATTTTATATTTTAGGCTATAAGTAGGATACATTTTGGTCAAGAGCCTCAAAATCTTGTTAGTGCAAAATAATGTGCATATCCCAAACAATAATCTTCTTTGTACATGAGTTTGAATATTACCGTTAAAAGCAGTTAAAACCAGCTAGTTACAATTGAAAAGATCATAGTTTATTAAAATTCAAAATTCGTTTGTTATATATTTACTAATGTAAGTTTTTTTAGCCCGAGAAGATTTCTGCCAAATTTGATCAAAATGAACTAGTAACATAAATTCTACTATGATAAATATTACAAATCATAGTAAAAAAATTACCTTTGTAATACTATGATTAATGCTATGACTATGATTAATGCTTTTTAGAAATCTTTAATGGCGTAAAAATCAATTACAAAAGGATCAAGTCAAACTATGATGTACAAAATATTGTCCGACACAACATTGCTTTTAAGCATTATTTATAGAAGATGTTAAGATAGGTAAGTGAGCTATTGTAAATTATGTAGTTTAGTGAAATAAAAACAAACTATGACTTTTCGAAATGTCATACTATTCGAGTCGACTCATCTTTAGCTAGCAATTTGACGTATACTACCTATATTTTCAATTGCCTAAAAATATCCTCAGAGGAGTAACGGTTGTATTTTTCATGACAAACCAGCATGACAAAACGCTAACATTACAGCTAAAATTTCCTCAATTTATTTTTTTTTTTTATTTAATAACAATGTTTACTTATTCAGTTATAACAGTCGGTACAACTACAAATATGAGTGTTGACTCATCATTTTAACTCGTCAACATTACAACAGTTAATTTCCACCAAAGTATAAAGTTTTGGTGTTTTTTATTTTGTGTCTATTGTGCTGAACTGCTGACACTTAACTTAATTTGTAACAATATTGCATACTATAAATATTTGATTGCTACTTTACATTTTGTGCTGACATTAAAAAATTTAAAATTATATATATGTAAAGCGTAGCATTTAATAAAATAAAACAGAATTTAAATTGACACTAACTGATTTTGTTCTCATTAATTAAAAGACCCCACCAGCGGTAACCTTTTAATTAATTAAATTTACATAAATCCGATGTAAACATTTGTCCTTTGAGCCGGATATGAACCAGCGAGCTATGGATCCACAATGTTTACATGTTATCCGTTGTATCGGATGATTTGTGCTTGTTGCTGAGTTGTGGTTGTATCTTTAGTTACTACCGCATGAACTGGATCATTCTCCTTGTTTTGCATGTTAATGTAGTCCTTTGGCTCGTTAGATATCGGTAGGCGGCATATTTAAATAATATTTATTTTAAACGTATTGTTCCTGTATTTGAGCGTGACTACTCTAACAAGTCCATCTTGTCCTTGATTGAAGTTCAACGACTCTTGCTAGTGGTCAGTGCGTAGGAGGTAGTTGTTCGTCTTTGAGGATTACTAGTTCTTCCAATTGGATATTAGGTTGCTTTTGCAACCATTTTGGCCTTCGTTGTAGTCATGAGAGATATTCCATTTGCCATTTTTTTCCAAAATCCTTGACTGAGCTTGGTGAGTAAATTCCATCTTGTAACAGTTTGGATACCCTCCATATCAGGTTGTGGCATTGCTATGATGGCTCTGCCTATCAGAAAATGTACCGGACCTAAAAACCCGTCATCATCTGAGTCGTTTGAGAGTAGAGCTAGTGGCTTAGAGTTCAAGCATGTCTATATTTGAGCTAGAAGTGTTGAAAGCTCCTCAAAAGTTAATGTATGGGTTCCAATTATCTTGCGGAGGTGTTGTTTTCCGGGGGTACAAAGTGCCACTCAGTTCCCATCTGAGCTATGTGACCCTTAATTTCTGCTTCCTGTTGCTTTGCCTGCCTTTGCAGTTGTTTGTCTGCTCCAACAAAATTTGTACTACAGTCACTGAATATATTCAGACAAATTCCTCTTCTTGATATGAATCGTCGGTACGCGGCCAAGAAAGCGTCTGTTGACAAGTCACTTACAAGTTCTGGATGAATTGCCTTCGTGGCTAGGCATATGAAAATGGCAATGTATTTTTTTGTTGTTTTGTTACAGCGGCCTTTCCACAATTTTATATTAATCGGACCAGCATTGTCTACTCCGCTGTTAGTGAACGGTGATGCTGGTGTTATTCGTTCTTTTGGTAACATGCCCATTAGTTGGTGTGATGCCAGTTTCCTCGCTCTCGTACAGACTATACATTCATGTATAGTTTGACGAATCGTATTTTTGGCATTCATTATCCAATACTGCGTTCTCAGGTGTGCTAAAGTTGCTTGATTGCCACCATGTAGTGTTTTTATATGGGCTTTTTTTACAAGCAAACTTGACAATTTGTGACCTCTGTTCATTATTATCGGATGTTTTTCTTCAAATGGGAGATTAGAATTTGTTATCCTACCTCCGACTCTGAGTAGGTCATTTCCGTCTAGAAATGGAGTTAGGGTTAAGATTGTACTATTCTTTGTAGGTTTTGATTCGGTTTTAACTTCTTTAATTCTGGTTCAAAACCTTCCTGCTGTGCGACTCTGATTATAGCCCTTAGCGATGCATTCAGTTCCTCTGGTTAGAAATGGGAATTGTTTTTAGCTTTTGATTTTGCATGTGATGGAAATCGTAGACAGTATGCAATGCTAAGAACAAGCCGTTATAACGAAGCGAATCTATCGAATTCAATCACAGGCTTTTTCACTGTTGTTGTAAATGTTCTTATTGATTTTCGTTGCATGCTGGCCGCTTTTATTGGATAGCTCAAATCCTTTAGCCATTTTGGCCCTTCCCACCAAATTTTGTGGGTTAAAAATTGAAGTGGGTTTAAACCTCGAGATGCGCAGTCAGCAGGATTCTCATTAGAGACCATGTGATGCCATTGGCTAGGATCGGTGATGGCTGGTATCTCTGTTATTCTGTTCGCCACAAAAGTCTTATGGTATTGTGGGTTTCCTTTTATCCAACCCAAAACTGCTTTGGAATCGCTCCAGCAAAATGTTGATATATTGCTGTTGATGTTCAATGCATGTTTAACATTTTTGAGCAATTTAGAAAATAGCAATGCGGCGTTGAGCTCTAATATTGGTAGGGATATTGTTTGGTTTAACGGTTTAACCTTTATTTTGGCTGCGATTATTGTGATTTGGTTGTTTATTTTACCGTATACTACTGCAGCATATGCTTGATTCGAGGCATCACAGAAACCATGTAGTTCAGTTTTGGCGTCACCGTTGTAATTTATCCAACGGTGAATTCTGATTTCCTCTAAACGTGGTAATTCCATTTTGTAGTTTAACCATCTGTTTTCAAGATTTACGTGGTGTTTTTCGTCTCTTCTTACACCAGAAGCCCATAAATCTTGAAGTAGAATTTTTGCCTGGATCACCACTGGTGCTAACCATCCTAGCTGAACGAAAAGCCTTGATGCCTTTGATAAGATTGTTCGTTTGGATATTGTTGTTTTAGATACTGGCAAAATAACTTTAAATTGAAAGGTGTCTGTTGAAGAGTTCCACAGGAGCCCAAGTGTTTTCACTGTATCACTAAATTCTATAGTGTGGAGTCCTGTTTCTTTCAGATTTTCTGGAAGCTCTTCTAATAACGCTTTTTGATTGCTGGACCATTTTCTGAAGTTGAAACCTCCACCGGAAAGGAGATTTAGTAGTTCCTTTTTTGCAGCGATTGCTTCTGCGATTGTGTTAGCTCCAGATAGAAGATCATCCACATTGAAATCGTTTTGAACAATCTTTGAACCAATTGGATATCTTGACGCTTCATCAATGGCTAATTGTTGTAACGTCTTTGTAGCCAAATAAGTTGCAGACGCTGTTCCGATAGTTTTTAATCTATAACTGCTCATTGGCTTATTTGTTTCAGATCGCCAGAGGATTCGTTTAAAATCTTGATCTTCACGGGCTATTCTGATCTGTCTGAACATTTTCTCAATGTCCGCTGCAATCACATAACGATGTTTTTTCCATCTGATCAATATTGCCGTTAAGTTGTCTTGTAATGTTGGACCAACATGCATCATTTCATTTAGTGATGTTCCTGTTGTTGTTTTGCAGGAAGCGTTAAAAACTACCCTCAATCTCGTAGTTGTGCTATCTTCTTTTATGACAGAATGGTGTGGCATGTAGTAAACCCGAGAAGCATCTTTTTTCGTATCATCTTTAATTAGTTCCATGTGATTCAACTGGATGTACTCGTTCATGAAGTTGTGATGTTGATCCTTAAAGTCTTCATCCTTCTTGAATCTTTTTTCAATTTGAAGCAATCTAGCTGCTGCTTTACTTTTAGATTCTCCTATACTCACTTCTTTGAGCTTGTCGTTGTGAAGCGGCATTCGAACTTCGTATCGTCCATTTGTTAATCGCTTGTGAGCCTGTTCATAGTCCTGCTCACATTCGATCTCTTCAGCAGTTAGGCTTCGTTTAGGATGCAATTCTTCGGATTCCCAAAAGCATTTTGATTGTTTGTCTATCTCTGCTAAGGTGACGTGTCTATTTAACCGTGTGACCTTCATGCTGTTGTTTTGAGTTAGACGACCAGATATGATCCATCCTAGCTCTGATCTTTGCTCTATGCACTTATGATGCGGATCCCTTTTTATGCCTTCTAACATGATTTCTCCATATATGTCGGCACCTATTAAAAGATCAATAGGTCCTGGAGTGTCGAAAGTAGGGTCGGCTAGGATTATTTATTTTTGTAATTCGCTGTCAAAACCAATGTGTTCTTGTCTGGAAGTGGTTTGGTGATAGTTCCCAGAACTAAAGCATTAACTTCGATCTTGAAAATCGATGGAAATCTGGGACTTATTTCTATCGCTATCTGTTGATTGGCTCGTCATTTTGTTGCTGAAATTCCAGAAATTTCAGTTAAAAATATTGTCCTTGGCAGGCCTAGTGGTTGTGCTGCTTGCTCTGTGATGAAAGTAGCCTGCGAGCCTGGATCAATCAGTGCTCGTAGTAGAGTAAAACTACCGAACATATTCTGTACTTTTATTAGGGCTGTTGCTAAAAGAATCGGGCCACTATCCTTGTCGAGTGTTGAGATGTTCAGCTTTGCAATACTGTTTTCTTGATTTTTTACATGTAGCAACAACTACAACTTGTTGTCGAATGGTTTTGGCTGAGACAATTTCTGCACAAATTGTGCAGCATGACAATCTGATTTCTTTCAGAAATGCTTAAATCTTTGAAACGTTGGCATGATTCGGTCCTGTGGTTTTTCCAACAGCACATGCAAATATTACTTGGTTGTGTGGCTTGAAATTCTCTTGGGTTCTCTAGAGAGCTTTCGTATAGCCGTCGTCACTCGTTGTCCAACTTTTTCAACAAGCTGAAGATGATGAAAGGACTCCATGTTTCAATATTTATGCCTGTATTCTTTATGGCGTATAGGCACTCGGTTGTTGGGTCATGCAAGTGTTTGATCGCATCAGCCGACTCCGTGTTGATCGTATGCTGATTCAATAAAGTGTTCAACAAATTAGATATGAGTAATCTCCTGTTGTTGAAGCGGTTCTCTAATATTTCCCAAGCTGCATCGTAATTGTCTCCAGTAGGTTCCAAATGACTCAATAATTTTCCAGCTGACCCTTCTACGTGACTTTTAAGGTAGTTCATTTTATGTGTCGTGGTAAGCTGATTATTGTTATGAACTAAATGTTTGAATGTATCAGAGAAACCTACCCACTTCGTGTAGTCCCCGTGAAAATGTGGGATTTCTACTGGTGGTAGACGAATTTCTAATGGTTTTATCTTGCCTAATTCCTCTTCTTACAATAATGTTGTTAATTGTATTACAATCTTCTCGTGTTCATTGTTTAAGTTTTCGTAGTGTTGGTCTACGAAATATTTTGAATTTACTTCCTGTTTTTCGGAAGTCTCCATGCATATTTGTTCGTGAAGGTCGCTGATCTGCATCATCATCCTCTCCATGTTTTTTAATTTGATTTTTAATGCTGGTCTGGATCTGTTGTTACTAGATAGTATGTCCTCAGCTAATCTAATCTCTCGATATAAACCCCGCATTCGGATGTCTTGCTGCTTCAACTGTTGCCTGAATTTTGGCAATTGGCTGAAAGCAACGTTTGACTCCACGGTCGACGCCTTGGGTTGTTGGCTCTTAACTTCACTTGTTGATGTCCCATTCTCTGTTGTGTTGTTGTTGAAGTTAAATTGTTTATTTGTTCCTGCTGCATCTGATGTTGGAAGTGGTGTGGATGGCAAACTTGGTGATCTTTTCGACACCGTTACTCTATCCTTGAAGTATTGATGTGTTGACATCAATGGGTTTTGAAAATCTCTGATCTTGTTGTCTTCATCAACATACTCGTTGTAAGACTTGTTCAATCTGCGATTTTCCTCTCAAGATAGGTTTTTGTTTTCCGCTGTGCTCCATCTTTCTTGTAATTTGAGATGAGCTGCTGTATCTCTTCTGCTTTTTGTTCTTGATTTCTTAGAAGTTCTTCCATGTTTATGGTTGTTCTTGAGTTTGCCGGTTGTTGGTTGGCGTATTTCTTATAGGTACCAGTTGTTTTTAATGGCTCGAATGACCAATGTTTACACGTTATCCGTTGTATCGGATTTATGTAAATTTAATTAATTAAAAGGTTAACGCTGGTGGGGTCTTTTAATTAATGAGAACAAAATCAGTTAGTGTCAATTTGAATTCTGTTTTATTTTATAACATCCTACGCTTTATATATAATTTTAAATTTTTTAATGTCGGCACAAAATGTAAAGTATCAATCAAATATTTATAGTATTGCATACTAGCATTAGTATTGGATACGTGTTACAAATTAAGTAAAGTGTCAGCACAATAGACACAAAATAAAAAACACCAAAACTTTATACTTTGCTGGAAATTTACTGTTGTAATGTTGACGAGTTAAAACGATGAGTCAACAATGAGGATCAAATATGTGAAAATAACTTTGAAAGCAAAATTACACATACACGATGAATTCAAGATAGGTTCCGAAAGACCGTGGTTGGTGAACTTTGATTCGATGACTAAAACGTCATGTGAAGAACATAAAATTTATCACGAACGAGAATAATGCTGCAGCTAACATCACACCGATATTTGAATGATTGTAGATCCTAGAAATTACAACGTCCCTGATATGTTGACAGCACATGGACGATAAACTCCGAAGTCCATAGAAAACGACTGCTTCTAAACGTTTTTAATTCTGTGTCAATATCAGATGTACAACGTGGAGTGACATCCAGAGCGGTATGATCAGCAATAACTTTATTAGGTAATAGTACTAGGGGTAATTAACCCGTCCTAGGACGGTATTTGTATATATATATATATATGTATATAAAACTTTTAATTTTTTCTACAGGAATCCTAATGATGGGCACACTGACACCTATTGGTGCTATTCCACATATTATTAAATTTTGCAAAATTCAACGTATATGAGATGATTTTAAAAATCATGTTAGATAAGTAGGGAATGTTCGTGCAATGTAGCAATAATATTTATTTATGAATTAAGTAATAGTATTTGCTGCAATTCGTGATCTTGAGAGAGCAACGTAAAGCTGGCCATCCGCGAACACGGCTTCCTTTAAATGAATTCCAACGCGATCAAAGGTCTGGCCTTACGACTTGTTGATGGTGACAGCATAGGCCGGAATGACAGAAAATTGCCGGCGACGCCAGATAAATGGAAGAGTAGTATCATATGGTGCCAGATCAATTCGGGGGATCAGTACACTTACTCCTTTATTGCATTCCGAAATTATTTTGGCCTTTATGAAATGTTGCCAAAAATGCTGATTCTCAAATCTTGACTTGTGATCATTCCATTTGGAATTTGAATGACGTCTTTTTCAAAAATTCCTGGTATTTAAGACAAACATCCAGATACCACATCCAATAGCCATTGGTTGTGCTCTGCTTGTCCTTCGCTTCGCATATTGATGGTAAGAGTTTTGACAAACTACATCATTAACTGTTAACGATTCGAAGTGTGAACTGGGAGCCTTATAACGGCATGTGCGCGATCGTACATTTTTGATTCTGTCAAACGCCAGATTGTGTCCGGAGTGCTCACATAATGGCAATCAATAAAGTTAGAAACTTCATTTATACGTAGTTCCAGCTGACCGTTTGATGTGATTGTAATATTCGCACGATCGAATCCCTTAAATATATATTTGAAAATGTACTTTACAAATCGAAGAGATGTAGCGACTTCTACATTTATGTGTGCGTTGTACTTCAGTAATAAGTAAGGGTTGTATGGAATGATGAATCGATTGTCTATGCGTTCACCTCTGACCGAAGCCTGCACATCAGCGCGACGTCTATTCGATGGATAACCATTGACATTTAGAAGGGTGACATCATTAAAGCATTTTGGAAATTGTTCTGAGCATTGACCGTCCTTCATGAAAGGCGAGTTTGGATACTTAAGACCACAGGGGTCATGCATCATAAATTTCAGCACAATTTTTAGAAGCTTTGGCCTCGTTTCTGATGGAATTTCAGCACAATCGATTTTTTGAACTGTTGAAAATTTTTCTTCGGCTCTTAAGGTCACCAGACGTTTGCAATGGGTATTCCCGAAATTCCGTGCTTTGTAATATCATCAATCAGGGAGTTGAGTTTGATTTTAAAAACTCGGTGCCAATAAATCCGGTCGGTCTGAAGATTTCTCGCCAGGTCTCAAATTTTCAGCAATCTCACGCCAACCTGGTTTTGTAGTGAACGTTATAAAAAGATCTGGAGCGCCAAACTTTGCAAATATTGACATTGCATCGCAGCACTTTTCTCGCATGCTACGTGGCGATCCTTCGAAGCCTGATGGCAGAATAACCGAAACACCGGCGGCCAAGTTCTCGTTTTGACCCATGTTCTCCATGTGATCAGCGAGTCCTTTATATTGCTCAGCTCTCAAATGTTGCTGATTTTGGCGGATGTAATTGAGATTGTTCGCTTCAACTTGCAGATATGAGTCAACTAACCATTGTTGTGTCAGCTTGCCGGAGCTCACAATCGGATTGAAGGCGTCTCGAATAGCTGTTAGTGCACCTTTAAATTGAAGCATGGTGATTCGGCTGCCAGCCGGGTTCACCATAAGGAAAGGTGAATCCATAAGTCATAGGGTCCAAATTGGGACTCAAACCGCTAAGGTTTATAAACTGTTTATTAGGATCTTCTGGATTTCTCGGATAAATGTGGATGTCTCGATGTAAAGGAGGCTCGCCGTATTCGCGTACAAATATCATAGCCACATTATTTGAGGTCGGAGCATTATATCAACGTTGATCAGAATGTATATCGCTTCTAAATGCCATACTCACAATCGGAATTAGTTCACCTGATTCATCAGCACGCGCAGCTTCTTGCGCCTCTACATCTTTCATTAATTCATAGCTTTGAGCCAGTCGGTTATTTACAAGAAAGAAACGGTCCAGTTCGTCAAGAATGTAACCTCGGCAATTATGATTCGCGGCGCATTGTTGGCGTATTTCTGTCGCTTAAGTGCTATCAATCACATATAGTTGTGCGTATTGCGGCGCCTGACTGTCAATTGGTTCCATATGCGAAGTGCGATGATACGTTTGTCCGTGTATTTTGAATACATAAGGGCCTCGTCCTGGCAAATTCACAATTTGCGCACCAATCGAAGCGAATAAACCAGCACTGTTATATGATCTAATTTGATCGCGAAAGTGTGTACGATGGGGATGATTTACATCTGAGAGTAGCTTCTCAAGGAACTTTGGATAACTAAGTTCGTTGCCGTTTATATCCTTTGGCTTAGGCAGCTTAAGGTTCTGATCTGTTGGAAGTTCAGCGCGATAATGTTTTACTCTACAAAATTAGCAGATGACATTAAATGGACCACAATAATGCTCTTCAACTTTGGTGTCATCGAAATTTACGGCCTCGTCTCGAATAGCTTGACTTTGACGTATTTGAGCCAAACGATGAGAAGCTTAGTTTCACGCACGATGAACTGTCAATTCCTCTTCTGTCATCGCCTCCGTTGTTGCGAAGCCAAGTTTGATATACGAGCTGGGCGGAATAAGCTTGTATGATATTCTGTCTTCCAGAAGAAAATTAGATATTGAATTTGAGTTATAATATACAAACTTATAAAATTCTTTGGGGTAGTTAGATAATCCAACAAAATTTTGTTCCATTGTCTGAACAGATCGTGCGGACCATCCCTCGCCTAATTGTGAATCTTCGTAGAGCATTGAGGAAACTTTTCGTGCTTAGATCCATTCAACACTCTAGATGAACTGCCGTTGTAGCCATCCAAACAAAGATGCAACTGTATGCTTTTACTAGGATTGATCCTCTTCGCCTTGTTAAATGAACTCTAAATGGCCCACAGAAATCGATACCAACAGATTCAAATGAGTAATTCAGTTTGACACTTTCTTCCGGAAGTTGACTCATGATTTGTTGCAGTGATTACAATTTGTGTACACTTTTTTGTGAGTTGGCTAGCCCTGACTATCCAATATTTTTCGCGTACTATTCTACAAAGTAAATTAGGCCCCGAGTGAAGTTGAAATTCATGATCTGATTTAGACACAAAGATCTGGCGATACATTTTTGCAATGTTACCTACAAATAGAATGGAATATATACGAAGCCGAATTACAATTGAGAATAAATTTTGTTGGGACTTTAGGTTCTGATTTTAGACAGTCGTTTAACGAAATACTTAATGATGACGAAGCCTAGTTGTTAAACTCCTTTTTTTTACCACAGATAATGGCGCGGCAAATAAAATTTAACTAATTTAATTATTTAACTCATCTTCCGAAATATCTGGACTTGTCACTTCTTCCATATTTGACTAACGCTAATATATTCAGTCATAAGTTGTACATGTTCCTTTCTAATGTCAGGATTTTTCGCCAATCGGTCCTCTAACTATTCTTGTAAATTATGATTATTACTTACATTAAGACGAAATTCTGGACCAATGAAGCTTGACTTTACCAAAGTCAAGACGTGTGATTCTTTGATCGTGGACTGTATTTCTTGAACGATTTTAATTCAGTGTTTACTAACGGCGATAACTCCTTCAAAACAGTAACCCTATATTCGATCAATAAACGATGATAAATTTCTGCTCCAATGACTAAGTCAACTAATCAAATTTTACGACATACGATAGGATTTCAGTCGTGCGTGATACCATGCAGCACCAAAAATGTTTAGGTGGCACAAAAATCAGTTAATCTCAATTTAACTGTTAATCTAGTTTCATATTTTGCTTAACCAGTTTTTTAATTAATACCTGAAATGTAGGAGATGTAGGTTTTTTATTGATTTGCAACAATTGATAAACATTTTCTGTCACGAAATGAGATTGTGAAGGTAGCATGGTTGCTTATCTGAGAGTTTTCGCCTGAGTATTCTTCGATGCACCATTCTGCAAATTTGTTACGTTTTCAATAGTCTGCACCAAAACGAAGTAACGTATTGTGTCTCATCCCATAAACTAAATGCATAAACCGTACATTCAAAAACCTTGTGATCAGATTCCGTGAAATTTGTGCACAAAATTTTTCACCAATTCCAAAGCCTTTTTTGCTGTTACATTAGACCTTTGAAATTGTTGGCAATAATTCAATTTGTGATCATATTCACAGAAGACACAATCCGATTTGATATTTAATACAAAAGTTTTATTTAAAAGCCAGTAAGCAGCCTCAACTCTGGTTTCCTAAGTTCAAGACACTCCTTAACCCTGACAGACGAAGGTGATATAAATTTTTTCGCCTGTCGCAAACCTGGAATCCTGCGCCAGTAGGAGGACTTTTGAACATCCTCCCAGCGTTTTACCGCTGCTCTAAGGTGTCCCTTAGTGGCGCCGCAGAAGGGTTCTGGTCCAATAAATGGAGAGGCAAACCCTCACGGGCGAGGCCATTAGCTGCCTCATTTCCTTCGATTATAATATGACCTGGCACCCACATAAGTGTTACCTTATTTGAGCCTGCCAGATGTTTAATAACCTTCAGACAATCCCATACCAGCATTGACTCAACGATACAACACCTAAGATCCTTTAAAGCCGATTGGCTGTCCGATACAATATAAATCTTTGCATCATTTAGGCCTTTTGCTATGCCTATACTAGCGCAAAGTTCTATAGCATGTACTTCTGCTTGAAAAACGGTAGCATTGGTATCCAAGGACTTCGAGTGGGTAGCGCCACTCCCGTGTATTCCTATCCCCATCCCATCTTCCGTTTTGATCCATCTGTAAACCATACCATGGACCCTCTCTCAAAGGATGGTCCATCTGCACTCCACACATCCGGCTCAGGTAACTTTACACAGAATGGTTTGTGGAAGTCCAGTTTAGTTGGCATACAGTCGGAAGGCATTCCTACTGTAGGGTCTGTCTGAAATTCCTTAAGGATTTCCAGATGACCCACCTTATTGCCTGTGTAACGGTGTCAGTCCTAGAAGTGTCTCCACCGCCGCGATGGACATGATTTCATTGACCCCGTAACACCGATGCAGGCAGGCTACACGCTGAACCTTATTCAATAAGGTTTGCGTTGCCTTCTGCTCAGTTTTAGGCCACCATACAACCGATGCGTAGGAGACCATTTGCCTAATAATTGTAATAAATGACCAGTAGATCATTTTTTTTTGTAGTCCCCAAATACGCCCATAGAGTCTCGTGGCTCTATCTTGAACTTTCAACAAATATTGCTTCCAGTTCAGTTTTTGATCTAGGATAACCCCTAGATATTTAACCTCGCTGGAAAAAGGAACAGTAGTACCGTTTAATGTGGGAGCTGTAAGCGCGAGCTTTTTCCTCCTAGTAAAAGAAACAATGACAGTTTTGTTTGGATTGACACTGAGTCCTTCCTGGTAACACCACTGCCATATTATATTGAGTGCATTTTGCATGCGATCAGAAATGACCTCATCAAACTTGCCTCTGATTATGATAGCCACATCATCCGCATAGCCCTGGACATCAAACCCATGGCTACTCAGAAGGACCAGTAGTCTGTCAATAACCAATGACCACAAAAGAGGAGATAGTATGCCTCCTTGGAGACAGCCCTTTACGGCCTTGATGGTTACTGATTCGCCACCTAGTCTGGCAGTAATCTCACGATGTTTCAGTATGGAACGGATCCACCTAATTGTAGAAAGCGGAACCCTTTTTCCATTTCTGCCCTCTCTATAGATCCAAAGGAGGTATTATTAAATGCCCCATCAATGTCCACAAAGGCACAAAGGGCAATTTCTTTATATGTCCATGCTTTTTCAATCCTCGTGACTAGACCGCTAAGGGACATCACAGTGGATTTAGCAGTTTGATACGCAAACTGGTCCCGATGCAGCGGATTTTTCCCAAAGACCTCACTTCTTATTTGATAGTCCAAGATTTTTTCCATCGTCTTCAACAGTAACGATGTGAGGCTAATTGGCCGATGTGCCTTGGCCTGGTTGTCTGGACGACCCTTAACCCCCTTTGGTATAAAGACCACGTTCAAGGGTATAAAGACCACGTTCCTCCACAGTTTCGGAATATAGTTTAAAGCATAACTTGCCCGAAACATCTGGATCAAGCTGGGGAGTATTTCCTCAATATCTTTTTGTAGTAAAGTTGAGAAGATACTATCCCCTTCAACGGGTTTTAGAGGTTTGAAAGACCCAATAGCCCATCGCATCTTGGAGATCCTACTGTGAGGCACATAGGCCACCTCACTTGAGGGATCATGCGGGTCCTCTTGGGCTCCTACCACTACTGAATCCGGAAAGTTGGTCTCTAGCAGTACCTCTAAGGTTTCTTCGGTTTCCAGTGAACCTCCCATCTTGCTTCTGGAGAAGTACTAAACCATTTGAATGATCCCTGGAAAGGACTTTCTGGAAACGAGCTGCAGGGAGCAATTCATTGATTTCCTCACAGAAATTCCTCCAGGTAGCCCTTTTCGATCTTCTTAATTCGAGATTATATTCCGTCAAGGCCATCTTATACTCGCCCCATTCACCGGTGCATTTAGCCTTGTTGAATAATCTTCTCCATTTTTTTCTCAGTTTACCCAGCGTCCTGTTCCACCAAGGGACCATCTTTGTGGACTCTCTTCGCTTAACCGGGCAGCTTTGCTCGTAAGCCAAGTGTATAGAATTATGCAGCTGGTTTGAATAGATATCCAAACCCTCTGGAGACTCTATGTTCCCCACAACCCAGGGAATTTCTGATTCGAGTGAGACTCTATAAGAGTCCCAGTCGGTCTGTTTTGAAATTCTGATTTCCTGCCGCTGCATGGTCTCGGCCGCCTAATCGAATCTGATGTACAAGTGATCCGATAATGAGGCCTGACACATACCAGTTTTTGACCAAGTCGCTGAAATGCGGACTAGCAAGTGTCAAATCTAGGACCTTTCGACGAATCACATTTATAAAAGTAGGTTTCCTTCCCCTATTGACAATGTCTACATTATTTGAGATCAGAAATTCAAAAGGGTACTCACCCCTGTTATTGATGTCTGTGCTACCCCACACCATGTGGTGCGCGTTTGCATCGCATCCTATCAGGTAGGCCAGCCCATTGCGTTTGCAATAAGCTATGAGCCGCCCAACTTCAAGTGGAGGTATCAACGCTGAGTCTCCAGGAAAGTAGGCGAAATCCATTATAGCCTCCTGTTTGCCTCTTTCACCCAGAACCTCCTCCATTGCTTCAACCAAGTCCCTGGAGATGAACTCTGAAATGTGTGAATTAATTTGCGAACTGGCCAAAATAGCCGCTCTTGGACTATCAGTTCCGTTATGAGAAATTAACTTACCCACTTGATTTGGATTGCTCCTGTATTAGAGCCATGCCAATGTTATGGCAGATAAACCTACGAAAAGGGACGTCCGAAGATGCCTTTGCATGATACAGGTTTATCTGCAGGCAGGCGATGCATGCCTTCATTTTTCCAAGGCCTCTTCAGAAGGCCCTGCTCTGCCTCCTTTTCCGCACCACGACCATCCTCATGTCGTTTTTGCCCGGCCGATGGCTGAACAATGTGCTCCATCTCCGTTCTGCTAGCCCCCGCTGCCTGAGAGCTTCGAGGCCTCACCAGTTCCTTGCGCGGGGACCCCTTGCGGGGCTTTCCCCCTTGGAATCCCTGACACCTACTTCTCTCTTTCTCGCCTTCTCCTCACCTGCCTCCTGGAGAGGGCCGCTACCCCAGTGGTCTTGGCTACAGGTGGCCCCAATGTAGCCTCCACAGGCTTCACCACTTGAGTCCCGCCCACAGAAACAGATTTGGCACCACCCTGACCACCCTTGGGATACAGTTGGACAGTTCCAAACTTATAGTTGACTTTAAGGCCAACCCGCTTGAGCTTCTCAATTGAAGAGTGGTCCATAGAGAAGGTGCAAAAGGCTAAAGAGCCTATAGGGCAAGATCCCAACGATCTCCGACTCTGCGGCCTGCCTGAAAGTAATTCCAGACCGGACCGCAGAATCCGATACCACCGAGACAGATTCTTCCCCCTGATGAATTCGGAAACATTTGCAAGCTTAATTCCATAAAAATAATTAAACTCGGGGAAAATAATTGGAATTAAGCTGAGAAATTCGGATACTGAGAGGCTCCACATTTTATTCTGCGTTTAATTGTTTTTTTATTCAATATTAAATTTGCCCTTATCCAGAATTTCACACGAGCGTGGAAATATTAATCAGACAAGGTGGTCGGAGAATATTTTGTTTCTAAGTTTATTTTACTGCCCCTAATTTTTCGACAAATCTAACGCCCATTCCTTTAAGGCCTATAGGTAAGTCAGGCCGTAACTCTGGGCTAAATTTTTGTCTTAAAACCATTTTTTTTTTTAAATTTGTGTAAATGGTTTTAGGTCATCGCCAAACAAAAAAGACATTTTTGGTTACATTTTTATTTTATTTTTTATTATTTATTAAATATGTGTGATAACGAAAATTAAATAAATTACCTTTGATTAAAAGAAATTACGAAGAACTACGGCTATCAGGAGGGCAAAAGAAATGGTAATTGTTGTACCCAATGCGGGGCTCCCGTTCCCGACTTCAAATACAATCGCTTCAAAACTACCCAAACTTAATGACGCTAATCCGTGTTGAGAACTGAAAGTAGTAAAATCAATAAAATTAAAAAAAACCGTAATAAGCTTTGTACATTGCATATTAACATACTATTTTGATTTTCCCGAATTAATCGAGCTAATGTGGATAATGCCTATAGGATTTGAAAATTCTTCATTTTCCAATAACGTCGTGAAATCGATAGTAACTGCCTGACCATCAAAATTTATTGCAATTCCGTAAGTTTTACCACCGCTTGCCTTTCGAATATAATTAAAAGTGGTACTGATTGCTCTTGACTTATAATCACCTTCCAAAAATTCTCGATTTTGGCGTAACGCTGTTAGGGCTTGATATACTTTATAGTGACTTATGGATACTGCTCTTTGAGCCGCCAAATTATTGTTTATATAATTTTCATGAACAGGAAGCCAAGGGTCCGACCGCCCTGATGAGAAGCCTGCATGCATTGCGTCACTCCATTGGAAAGGAGTGCGTACAGGATCTCGCGAAAGAGCTTGATAATTTTCAGGATCATTTGTTTGACATGCACGTGGATCTTTTGTGTCATCCCATGAAATATCTTGATTATCTTCCATTCCTATTTCCTCGCCATAATATGTGACGGCAATTCCGGGCAGGGTCATTGCTAATATATTGAATGTATCAACTTGCTGTGGTGTGAATCTTGATGCAACACGATTTCGATCATGATTTCCCATCACCCAATTGGGCACGCCATACTCCGGTACCTTTTCAATTTTATTATCAACAATAGCTTTCAAGTTTTCAACAGTGGTTTCTGCCGAAATATCCATGATAAAATCGAAATTGAATGGTACATGAGATATTGGTTCTTCTTCGCTGCCATACCAACGCATAGTCAAATCCAAATCTGCATATACTTCGGTCAATAGAATTCTGGAAAAAGTTTATGTTTTAATGAAATTTTAACGTTAAGGTAGTAAAATGCTTACTTGGTTGGAAGTTTTGGATGGGCTTTACTATACTCATCCATCCATGCTCTCCATTTGCGAACAACTTCGTATGTTTCATCCAAATCTCGTGTATATTTATGTTCCAGGTATTCATAATCGTTTGTATCTGTTGTAACCGGTGGATTAACAGGTGGTTCGTTCAATGAATAATCGGATACTTCATACATGTGATTAATTGCGTCTACCCGGAAACCATCAAAACCCATTTCAATCCAATATTTGATAACGTTAAACATTTCTTCGAGTACCAAAGGATTACGGAAATTCAAGTCGGGCTGTTCGGGTGTGAATTGATGAAGATAGTATTGTTGTCGACGATCGTTCCAAGTCCATGCTGAACCCGAGAATACAGAAAGCCAATTATTTGGCGGATCGGGTTGCTCTTTACCTTCTACTCGAATTCCATTTTGCCAAACGTAGAAATCGGTGAATATTCCCTCGCGATTAACCGATTTTTCGAACCAAACATGCTCATTACTTGTATGATTTGGCACAAAATCCAATATCACTTTAATGCCCAATTTGTGTGCTTCCTCCAACAGAAGTGTTAAATCGGCCGTTGTACCAAATGTAGGGTCAACCTCATAGAAATTTTTAATGTCATAACCAAAATCTTTCATTGGCGATGTAAATACCGGACTAAGCCATACCGCACCAACGCCAGCATCAATAAAATGATCTAAGTTATCAATGATACCTTTCAAATCGCCGACCCCATCGGCATCACTATCTTTAAACGACCGTGGATATATTTGATAGAAAACAGTTTTTTTCCACCAATCTGGATCGCTTTCTTCATTTGGTTCGGATATCGTGGGTACCGTTGATTTGAAATGGAATATGATGGCTTCGTACGCTGCTAATTCAATTGATTCGGGATTAAAAGTGGATCCAACCGCGTGTAAAGAATTTTCCGATGCAGCCACTATTTCAGCAATCGGATTTAGTGGAAGTTGAATATTTTTGAATTGGATTGTTTTCTTTCCATTTCCAAAATTTATTGCAACACCGTAACCCTGGTTCGAGAGAATTTGACGTTTATAGGCGAATATGTCGTTTTCGGCAACCGATTCATAATTGCCATTTAAAAATTCAGTCTGTTGCCGAAGTGCGGTCAGCTTTTGATATAATTTAAAATGGCTGACGGTCGCCTCTTTTTGAGCTCTCAAATTTATATCTAAATTTTGAGGAACTGGAAGCCATGTTTTGTTCGTGGTTGAAGAGAATCCTGCATTTGCTGTACTATCCCATTGGAAAGGAGTGCGTACAGGGTCTCGTGAAAGAACTTGATAATTTTCAGGATCGTTTGTTTGACATGCCCGTGGATCTTGTGTCTCCTCCCACGAAATATCTTGATTATCTTCCATTCCTATTTCCTCACCATAATATGTGACGGCGATTCCAGGCAATGTCATGGCCAGCATATTGAGCCCATCAACCTGTTCGGGACTAAAACGTGAAGCAACACGATTTCTATCGTGGTTTCCTAACACCCAATTTGGTAATCCGAACCAGGGAGTCTCTTTAATCTTTCGGTCTAAAACTTGTTTAATAGTAGCCACCGGAGTGTTAACATTAATTTCCATGATCAAATCGAAATTAAATGGTATGTGCGATATGGGTTGTTCGGCAGTTCCATACCAGTCCATTGTTTTATCAAAGTCCGTATACACTTCTGTAAGTAGAACCTTTGTTGGATACTCGGGGTGTGCTGCACTATACTCATCGACCCATTGTCTCCACTTTTGTACAATTTCGTAAGTCTCAGCTAAATCTCTTGTATATTTATGTTCCAAAAATTCGTAGTCCTGCGGATTTGTAGTAATTGGTACGGTGAGTTCGGGTTCATTCAATGATAAATCTGCAACTTCAAACATGTGATTAATGGCATCTATTCTAAAACCATCGAATCCTACTTCAATCCAATATTTTAGAACGTTAAATATTTCTTCTTGCACTTTGGTATTACGGAAATTTAAATCAGGTTGTTCAGGGGTAAATTGTCTTAAATAGAACTGATGACGTTCTTCGTTCCATGACCAGGCTGACCCCGAAAATACAGAAAGCCAATTATTCGGTGGAAGAATATTAGTTCCATTGTTAATTCCATCGTGCCAAACATAAAAATCGGTATAAATACCATCACGCTTTACTGATTTCTTGAACCACTCGTGTTCGTCACTTGTATGATTTGGAACAAAATCCAATATCACTTTAATACCCAATTTGCGGGCCTCAACCAATAGGCGTATTAAATCAGCCGTTGTTCCAAATATAGGATCGACTTCATAGAAATCCTTAATATCGTAACCAAAATCTTTCATTGGCGATGCAAATACCGGACTCAACCATACCGCCCCTATTCCAGCATCATTGAAATGATTCAAATTATCAATTATACCTTGCAAATCACCAGTACCATCGCCATTGCTATCCTTAAATGATCGTGGATATATTTGATAGAAAACAGTTTTTTTCCACCAATCCGGATCCGGTGTTTCGCTTGGTGGATTTGTCGTCGGAGTAACAATATAACTAAATACGACTGCTTCATAGGGTGCCAATTCTAAGTTAAATGGATTAATTTTGTCATTAAGGGTTTTGGTAGAACCTTGTGATACTGCCTTCAAGATGCCGGTTGATTGTGATTGAGGATTTAATTTACTGAATGGGACTAGGCGGTTAGTTGATCCAAAGTTTATGGCTACAGCAAAACCAGTATATTGTACAGTATACCGTTTATATAACAGTACATCATTTTCGGCAACAGATTCATAATTTCCAAATACAAATTCATCCTTTTGTCGCAACATTGATAGCAATTGATATGTTTTGTAATAACTGGTGGTAGCTGCTTTTTGATCTTCTAAATTGTTTTTAGTAAAATCGGGATGTACTGGTAGCCAGGTGCTTCTGTTTGTAGAAAATCCTGCGCTTAGTGTACTGTCCCATTGGAAGGGCGTACGTTCTGGATCTCGTTCGTTCTCCAGTTCAAAATCATTATAATCTTCCATGCCGATTTCTTCACCGTAATATGTAACAGCAATACCGGGAAGCGTCATTACTAGCATATTTAGTGCATCAATATGGTCAGTTGAATATCTTGAGGCAACACGGCTGTTATCATGATTGCCGAGCACCCAATTTGGTACACCAAACGGTGGAATTGCATTAATCCGCTTATCAATGATTTCTTTAATTGTTACAACATTTGTTGTTATATCCACATCAGTTATGAGATCAAAGTTGAATGGAATATGTGCAATTGGTGCGTCTTCATCGCCGTACCACTTTAGGTTTTTATCAAATTCGGAATAGGCCTCGGTTAGTAATATTTTGGGTGTTTGTCCTGGATGCTTTGCATTATATTCATCGATCCATTCGCGCCATTCTGCTACAATGCCGTAATTCTCATCTAAATCTTTTGTATATTGATGGTCCAAATAATCATGTGATGTTTCATCAGAGGTAATTGGAGGTTCACGAATTAATTCGTTAGTTAAATCTTTATCTTCAAACGAATAATTGATTGCATCAACTCTGAATCCATCAAATCCTAGTTCAACGTAATATTTAAGTACATCGAACATGGCTAATTTAACATTCGGATTTCGGAAATTTAAATCCGGTTGTTCCTTAAAGAATTGATGTAAGTAGAATTCTTTTCGTTCCTCATGCCATTCCCAAGCAGATCCAGAAAATACAGAAATCCAATTATTTGGTGGTTTCGGTCGTAAATTTGGGTCTTCTTCATTTGGCGTTCCAGCGTCCCAGACATAAAAGTCTTTATATAATTCGTCCTTCTCTACAGATTTTTTAAACCACTCATGTTGATCACTTGTATGATTTGGAACTAAATCCAAAATTAATTTTAATCCCAATTCATGTGCCTTCTCCAAAAGTTCCAACAAATCCTCGTTTGTACCAAAAAGTGGATCAACTGTTTTATAATCTTGTATATCGTAGCCCATATCCACCATAGGGGATTTAAAAATTGGACTTAACCACACGGCTCCGACTCCGGCATCCTGTAGGTGTCCCAATTTTTCTATAATACCTCTTAAATCACCAATACCATCACCATTGCTATCCTTAAACGATCGTGGATATATTTGATAAAAAATCGATTTTTTCCACCAATCCTGATCAGCTGGCTTGCCTGAATAATAGAAAACAATCGCTTCGTATGGCTCAAGTTCAACGGATTTAGTACTAATTATTGAGCTGTAAGGAACCAAAAAAACAATATTATTTCACAAATTTTTGATAAAACTTAAGCTGGTGGGTTACTTACTCGATGGATTTTAGTGAGCCTGACGATGATACCACAATTTTTCCGTCAGCGCCACTGGGCAATGAAAATTCACTAAATTCAAAGCTTGATGGTACATCTTTAAAGTTAACCGCAACTATATATCCGTTAAGATCGTTAAGAGATCTTTTATACGAGAAAACGTTATTTGCAGCTACGGATTGGTAGTCACCGATTCTAAATTCCATTTTCTGGCGAAGTGCGGTTAATTGTTGATACACTTTGAAATGACTTTCCGTTGCATCTTTTTGGTCTTTTAAATTATTATTTTTGTAATTTGGATGAACTGGTAGCCAGGGATCCTTATGAAAAGGTGTTGTTGAAAAACCTGCGAACTCTGTATTATCCCATTGGAATGGTGTACGGACAGGATCTCGCGAAAGTGCTTGATAATTGTCAGGATCGTTTGTTTGACATGCCCTTGGATCTTCTGTTTCCTCCCAGGTAATATCTTGATTATCTTCCATTCCAATTTCTTCACCATAATATGTGACGGCAATACCAGGCAACGTTAATCCTATAATATTTATAGCATCAACTTGCGCCGGTGAATATCTCGATGCAACACGATTTCTATCATGATTTCCCATCACCCAATTGGGTAGTCCAAATTCTGGAATGGCTGCAATTTTACGATCAACCACCTCTTTAATTTCTTCAACAGACGATTCAGGGGTAATGTCCATGATAAAATCAAAATTGAATGGTATATGAGATATTGGTTCGTCAACGGTACCATACCAGCGCATGGTCAAATCAAAGCTGGTGTATACTTCGGTTAGTAAAACTTTTGCCGATTGTTCTGGATGTTCTGCATTGTACTCATCGATCCATTGTCTCCACGTCCGAACGATATCATAGGTTTCGTCCAAGTCTCTTGTTAAGGTATGCTCCAAGTACTCGTAATTTTGTTTATCATCGGTCACTGGTGAAGTGGCGGGTAATTCATTTTGTGAGAGATCTGTCGTTTCAAACATATGATTGATAGCATCAATTCTAAACCCATCGAATCCCTTTTCAATCCAATATTTAATAACATTGAACATTGCTTCTTGTACTTCAGTGTTACGGAAATTCAGATCGGGTTGTTCAGGAGTAAATTGATGAAGATAATATTGTTGTCGATCCTCGTTCCATGTCCATGCTGAACCAGAGAATACCGACAACTATAAAATAAAATGTATTATACAAAGTAAATCACTTATGCGAACACAAATACATACCCAATTATTTGGTGGATCAGGAATCACTGAACCCGGGTTGTCAATACCATCATGCCACACATAATAATCGGCGAATTGACCTTCTTTTAGTATCGACCGTTTAAACCAATCATGTTGATCACTTGTATGATTTGGTACAAAATCTAGGATCATTTTAATACCCAAATCGTGAGCTTTCTGTAAAAGTTCCATTAAATCATCATTATCTCCAAAAATTGGGTCAACCAAATAAAAATCTTCAACATCATATCCAAAATCTTTCATTGGTGATTTGAATACGGGACTTAACCAAGCTGCGCCAATTCCAGCATCCTTTAAATGGTCTAATTTTTCGATAATACCCCTTAAATCACCAACACCATTACCATCACTATCTTTAAACGAACGCGGATAAATTTGATAAAAAACGGAATTTTTCCACCAATTTTGTAAATCATCATCCGTATTGATGACTGTTATTAACTCACTATCACCGAGCACATTATCACTTTGTTTTGATGTAACCGCTTTTGATTGTACATAACTAATACTTAAAATCACTACTAATAGTAACCCTACTTTGAATTTGGTCATTTTTCCAGAATATTTTGTAACATCCCGTGCATATCCCGAGATTAGATAACAATATATTTGACTATTTATTAGCTGTTTAGTTATATCCAATTAGTGCCGCGAAAGTAATTAAACTGAATTCACCCAATCTAATTAACCGCCTTTTATAATAATTCGTTTTATTGATTGTTATCAGCAATTGATTAACAATTTGGTGATTTATTTCGCATGCTTATCATTATTAAGTATTTTGTTGTTCGTACAAATTACAAAAAAAAAACATTTTTTTTTATTGACGTATACCTACAATCTTAAAATTTATGATATTACGTGAATTATTGCGCCCAGTTCAATGTAAATTTAATCTTTGATCTTACTATTATCTTATTCTGCTCGCGTTTCTGAGAAAACTCCTTTATGAATTACAAAATGATGACACAAACTGATGAATTGTGATAAAACTCTGTGATGTCTTCGAGTCCATTATCATATACTTTGTAACTCTTTATCATTTCAAGTTCAAAATTGTAGTTCTGAAAGAAATGATTAACTCAATGGCTTTTAGACTTATCTTTATTATGCCTATTGTATGAAGAAAGAAATTTTGGATTTTTGGCTAAGACTAGTATGGGCTACTGTTGTAGATCAAAGATAATCATTATGAGTCATAAATAGTCGTGGTTCAACAATTAATCTGATAAATATTTTTACGTTTCTTCGAATTATCACCATTGTTACTTTTATTTCGCATAAGATATGGTGGTTATCGAATTTGGCAATTAATTATTATTCGGTACAATTATAAATATCAATTTATGTGTTAGTGACGGAGGACAATACAATTTTCAATTAGATAAAGAATTTATTCCCCTATAGAACTGTGTACACAAACAAAATTTTAACTAAATAGATTAGAAGTGCTTATATAAGATTTTATACAGTATTAAGTATGTACACTTGTATACACTTGTACAGTGTGGTTTATTGGGCAAACGATGTCCAGTCTAATCTTTATTTGTAATACAAAACGAGCAAGACTATAGACCATATCAGTAACTTTTTTGCTACTGAAGTAAAAATTAAAAATGATTTGATTTTGATCAGTACAGTAGCACGTACGAGTAAGTACCAGAAATAGTATGCAATAGTATAGGAACTGTTATTATTAGGAAATGCAAATCCGAATTGTAATCGCATATTCGCTTGCTATTAACATCAACTTAAATTTACATCACGAAAACCGTTTAAATGTTATTGGCGTCGATAATGGAATTCGATGCATTTTGCATCAAAGAGAGTACCTATTCCGTTAAACGGAATATGAACGAATTCTAAAGGCAGTTCCGCCATAATTGATTCGACCTATATTTGACTTTCAAAATTGACGGACAAATTATTGAAAGGTAAAAGGACTCGGTAGACGTCGGTCAATTATCACAACAAATGTATCTAACAGATTTTTCAATTGTGGCCAAATTAGTTAGTAAACCACTTACACTATTATTATTATTATTATTATTGGAGGGCCATGCGGGCGATCAGCCACTTCGCACTGTGACCTAAAAGATCTATTGTGCTGGACCCTGCGTAATTATCCGTCCAGTCAATATTCAGGGTCTTAATGAACCTAACAATACTGCCTCCCGGTAAGTGATACATACTATCTGGGCTTATTGCTCTCCCTCCTAGATGTTTACTACAGCATGTAGTTTTGCTAGAAAGACGGTAGCATTGGAGCCCAAGGACCTGAAAAGGGTTGTCCCACTCCCGTATATTCCTACTTCTGCCCCGTATTTTGTTTGATTTTACTCTTACGAGTTGCTGGGAATTGCAAATCGCCTGTAGGTCACCCAGCTTTACTACAGGAAGGCTAAATAAAACTGGAGGGTGCCTAACCTATCAGCCGTTCATCCATCGGCATATGCTGTTCCACCTTAGATTAGGGTTTTTTGTCAAGGTTTTCTCCTTTAGCGCCGTACTTAAGCCTGTGCCGAATGGCCAAAAATGTGCCAAATGGTCTTAGTTACCAGTGGTTGCCACGAGGAGGCAGCACGTACACTTGTGAATTGTGAACAGGTTACCCCTTACACAGTTGTACACATCACGCAGCTGCCTAATACAAGACCAGAACAGCTCACGCGCTCAACTTTGGTCCCCTCTCCAATAGACGCCAAACTGTTGATAAATTGCCGACTTTTGAAATAAAAACTTATACAGCATAAGAACGAATGTAAAAAACACGTCAGTGTAGTTTGACATTATATTTGTAAGAGACCAAATGTCCCGCTTTATTTACATTAGTGTTAATAATAAATTGAGGGCTGGCAATACAAAAAAATGCTAAATTTATAACACCCTCACTCAATAAAAAAATTGAATATGAAATTACATGTCATTTTGTGTTACATTTTATTTTTATTTTTTTTTATTGCTTCATTAATTCATCTTTACTGAGCATAATTTCCTCTTTGGTCCACTAACAGCCTTGGTAAGAACATCTGCTGCGTTGTCGTCGGTTGAAACATAAGTTAAATTGATTGTACCATCTTCAATTTTCTGTCGCAAATGATGATGTTGGTGATAATCTATTTAACGTAGAATTCCTGCAAACCAAATATAATTAGATTAATACCCCTATTATGGTTTTCACCTCGCCGAGAAATACTATGCAAATGTGACTCGATTTGTATGAAGTTTTTCGGTGAGATGAGAAACATAATAGCGGTATAAGTTACAGTTTGAAAAGGGCTAACCCCATTTACACGACTATGTAATGTGCTATGGTCAATTTGGAATTGGCATATTGTAGACAATAGCCTAGAGGCTAAAAACCTAACAAGTTACGACTTTCGTTCTTTATTTAAATGTCTGTCAAGCACCACAAAATATATAACACACACACACAACCGTGTAGGAGCCCGTAATAATTATAATGTAACTTACTGATTTATGTATAAAAGGGTTGCTACAATATGTTTGCATTTTTGCCCTTGACCTGCTGGACATTTGCATGTGGAATTGTTTACCCATTGCTTATTTAAATGTATGAATACATTAACTTCCCATGGCTGATTTTTGGGGTTTGACGTCTGCAAACATACACTAACAATGTTGTATATTATCCCAATGTATACACCTTCAATTCCACATAAAATGACACTGTTTGCCTTGTAGACTTTGTCGCCTTCCACAAAACATCGTCTCATATGGCAATAATCAATTATTAAAGAAATTGAACCGCAATAATCAATTATTAAAGAAATTGAAATGTCAAATGTTTCTTCATCCGTCTTATTATGTAATGTAAACAATTAAACTTTCAAGGCACTTCTGTAATTAATTTGTAACTGATTTAGTAGAAATAATGTAAGCATATACTTTATACGTATTATCACTGATAATAGAACATATTTTTGGGAAATAAATTATAGCGAATTAATAATAATTTAAGAATTAAACTTACCTGACACCATTTTTCTATGCTGTTTGACATATACATAATTTTTCACCACCTTTGGCTCCAACGACGGTGGCGCCTCTAGCGGCGCTTTAAAGGCGAATATACTTTGTTGAATTGTTTGAGTTGATGCATTCTTGTATTGGTTACTTGATGAACTTTTTCTACTAGGGTTATATAATTTTCATTTATCAGCGAATGTCTCTGAATAATAAATGAGGTTCATTACGAATATGCAAAAGCAATCCATCAATGCACTTATTGGTGGTTTACGCATCAATGCACTTATTGGTGATTTAGAATCATCGAATAATTACCTAGTGCATTACTTAATGACATTGGATAGAAAGTGTATTGTAAAATAATAAGTAATATTGCAAAAGTTCCAAAATGAAATGTGTGTATAAAATCAATGAATCTGTAACAAACCAGGAGATTCAGGATATTAAGGTGAAGGCGACGAACTACTCAACTTGGTCACCAACGGTAACGTTATAATGGATACCAAATTGGACAAATTGAAAATATTGATCAGTCCCCAGCGCCCCGTTCAAGTCACTGGTGGCCTATCGCCACACTTCCCGCCATTGTCGCTCGTTGAAGTTATTACAAACATTCGAGCATCTATTACAACATCTATTATATTGGACTCTTCTAATCAGGCATAACAGTCTAATCAGGAAGCCGTTCGGGTTGAGATTTCAGGTAATCCAAGTTCGGATTACCCAATCGTGGGATTGCGAACAGTACCTGTGTTTCGAAGGAACTATTTGTATATTTCCCGTCTTCATTCAACTACTACCTCCGAGTCGATATTCCATTACATTACATATAAAAACTAACGTTTGTGTCTTTTGAGATTGGAGTCATCGAAAACTTGCATGGTAACTTAAAAAATCAAGATTATTGGCCACCTGGGGCTATAGTTCGCGTTTTTCAAGAAAGACGCCGTTCAAAAAACGAGGAAGGAGCTCGCAGCGAAGTATCAATTTAACTTCAATCAGTACATTAAATTCTAATATTTTAAATACTTCCTATTGAAAAATTTGTTCCTAAAAAAATAATTAAATGTCTCATACCGGAACAACCCATGGTTTACTAACTAACTTAAACAACTTAAAGAGCTGCGTAATAAAATCTCAGGAAATATAAGCGTACAGCCTTGGCCCATGCCTATACCCAGGTTTAAGTCTCTGCACAAACAGTTTTGCTATCTCAACCATTTCCTGTAAAACAATTATTTAATTGACGTTGAAGACGATTTGCGATATAATCCGAAGAATTTCTGGAGATTTGTCAAATTTAATAACCGTAAAAACGGCTTGCCGTCATTTTTAGAATTCCGTGGTCAAAAATCAGATAATCCAAAGACATTCTGCGATTTCTTCGCTGAATACTTTAGCAGTGTTTCTGTTGAGCATAGCTCACACACTCATATACATATTATCTGACTCCAATAATTTAAAAATTGTTTTTTCAGAACTTGACGTGATAAGGGCTTTGATGAACATGAACGTTTCTAAGGATCCTGGTCCAGATGGTTTACCAGTGTCTTTGTTGAAGCTGTGCGCAGTCGGTTGTGCCGCTCCTTTATGCCATTTATTTAATTTGAGCCTCAGTCAAAGCAAATTTCCAGATCTTTGAAAAATATTAAGTACACACCGATCCACAAAAAAGGCCCCCGCAGTAGTGATGTGCTAAATCGATCTTTTTCGTTCTGTTTTGTTTATTTTCTCATATGTTTTTTAACAAAAAAAGATCGATTTAGCCCGTCACTACCCCGCAGTGATGTAATTAATTATCGTGGAATTGCAATACTATCTTACATTCATAAACTATTCGAGTCAATAGTTAACAATATGATGTACTTCCACTCCAAGCCACCACAAGCACACGTCAGCATAGATATTTTCCGGGCCGGTAACGGTCACTAATTTATAGCAGTGTTTCAAAATAATTTAATTAACTCTGTTGCATCGAAAGTACAAGTCTATATGGTTTATAAAGACTTCGCTAAAGCGTTCGATAAACTTAATCACATGATTTTATTGAATAAGCTCAGTGAACTTTATTGTGGCATTATTCCCTTAAATTGGCTTAAGTCTTATTTATCAGGGTATCCATTTTGGTCGCAAATATGAGGATTGAGGATTGAGAATTTTGTATATGTACACGGAGTATAATATACATTTTTCTATTGTGTGCCGTCAAATATTTTTATTGTATTAGTGTGTTTTCTCATGATGGTAAGTATCAAAAATAAGCTATGCGGTTGAAATCGGTTCAATTTTTTGTTGCTTCCGCTCGTCTTGAGTTATTTTTCCCTATCTTCTAACATGAGGAATTCATGTTTTTCTATGTATTGTAGTTGTAATCAAGACTCATTTTACTTCGTTAACAAAAATCCAAAACAATTTACGCAATCACTCGTAATCTTCAATATAAAAAACAAAAAGCAGCATAAATAAATGGTTTTTAATTTATACATTCTTCGTCGACCATATTCATAATATTTTTAACTTTTTTTTTTTTTGAGTTATGTGAGAATAAACATTTGAAAAATAAAAAATAACAATTCAGTGTTATCTCATGCGCACGAAAGGAATGTTGTTCATATTTTTAGTTCCAGTAATTTTCTGTAAAATTTAAAACTAATAAAATTGTTAATTGAAGAATGATTCAAAGATAAATAAATTTTAACTAAAAATGGAAAATAAGTCAGAAAAATATTTATAAACTATAATTTTATTAATAATTTTAAATGATGAAAAATTACACGACGTACATCCACCCTTTCCTGTGCTTGAATTAACACTAAGCCAAAATAACTAATTTACTTCTTGTATTTTCCACATTATATTTTATATCTCTCTTTTTCGTGTCATTTTATCTCTCTTATTTCCATCATGTTAAACAAAAAACTTATAAAAACGCCCATTAGACACTGTCAAATGTGCGTATTTTTTAGTTTTTTGTTTAATATAACATGGCAAAAGGTTTTTTTGTTTAACATGGGATAAGAGGGATAGTGTGAAAAATTTAAGAAGTAAATTAGTGATTTTAACTTTTAGTGTTAATCCAAGCGCAGGAAATGGAGTATGCACGTCGTGTAATTTTTCTAACTTAAAATTATTAATAAAATTATAGTTTATAAATATTTTCTGGCTTATTCGCCTTTTTTAATTAATATTTATTTATCTTTAAATCATTATTCAAGTAACAATTATATTAGTTTTAAATTTTGCAGAAAATTACTGGAAAAAAAATATGTACAACCTTTCGTACGCATGAGATGACACTGAATTATTTTTTTTTAATATTTCAAATGTTTATTCTCTGTTTTTCTCTATTCTTTGGACACCAAAACAATTTACCAATACTATTGCCTTCCGGTAATTCTCAACTCAATCCTCAAATTGCGACCAAAATCGCTGTCCTGATGTCTATATGTTTCGTTCTTTGATTGTAGCCATCCGATTTTGATAAATTGATGGCACTTTGATTGTACATCTGAATATGAGCTGGTTGAGGGATGTCTGGATCTAATTTACGACCAAAATTTTGTAGCCAAATCGCTTCTCTAACCGCCCATGATGCGGCTATGTATTCAGCTTCCGTACTCGAAAGTGCGATAGTACTTTGCCGTTTGCTATTCCAGGTTATAGTACAATTACTTAGTTGGAAAACATAACCAGTACAAGAGCGTCTCTTGTCGATGTCTGATGCCCAATCTGCATCGCAATACCCGGTTAAATGCTTTACATCAGATTTTGAATAACGCAATTTGTATTCTAATGTTCCTTTTAGATATCTTAATATCCTCTTTACAGCGGTCCAGTGTGGTCGTTCGTAATTCGAGTTGAAACGACTCACATTGTTGGAACTGGAAACTGAAACAAAAATAAAACAAACACAAAGAATCTTTGAAATTATTAATTTAAATTATATACTTATCTGAAGGCATCACTGCTGATTCGTATAGCCAGTTATCTTCGCATTTCCATTTAATTTATTAGTATTTCTATTTATCTTATCTAAAAATATATTTTTTGTAATTTAATTATTTATAATTTAACGCAATGTTTGCATTATACTACTTTCCGATATTGTTTTGTTTACAATTAATATTTTGACAAGTCAGTAAACAAGAATGAAATATGTAGTAGATTAAGGGCAATAACCATGAACAAAATTCGTACTAAATATTATCGTAAATAATCAGAAGTTAGAATGTTCATGGCTAGATGTCAGTAGAGTGACAGGATAAATTTTTCTTCTGAATCTTGATTCCATTGCGAAAATATCAATTAAAAAAAAAAAGAAAAAAAACGTTCAAACACCTTGGTATTGGACCAGGACGGCGACACGTGATATTGAGGTTAAATAAATAGAAAATTATCAATATGATCTCAATAAGGGCTTTGCAAAGAATTTGGAGCAAAAAAAAATAAAGCGAATAGTTTTGGTTTAACTCCGCAATTAAGTGAGGTTAAAACGTGTTTGGCAATTTTATTCGATGAGTGGAAAGATTTTCAAGCTATTGAAGATGCGGTTAACGGTGAATTTACTGACGCTCAAGTTGAAATTGTCGAAAAGATAGAAGCTTTGTATGTAGAAACCAAACAAAAGCTATAGCTATCACTGTGAAAAAAGGCTTGAAATAGAAAATCAGCGCGATGCTACAGATTTTAATGATCTATTAGCTAATCAATCTCAATTCATAACTGAGATTTCGCGACTGAATAAACAAGAAAGTGAAGTGCGGTTGCCTCGGGTGAATATCCCACCTTTTGCGGAAAATTACTCAGAATTCCCCTCATTCAAGGATTTGTTTGAGGCATCAATAGATAAAAAAGAAAATATGCCGAATGTGCATAAATTGCAATATCTGAAAGGTTTATTGAAGGGTGAAGCTTACGCGTTAATAAGTCACTTAACGGTAACTGATGCCAATTACACACAAGCATGGGATAAAATCAAGGAAAGATATGATAAACCAAAACACGTGGTTTTTACCCTACTAAAGCAGTTCATGGATCAACCAACACTGCAAAATACCTCAGCCAAAGGCCTGCGTAGTCTTTCCGATGTTTCCGATGAAGTTGTCCGTGGTTTACAGGTGCTTGGTACAAATGCTGAGGCGCGAGATCCATGGCTTATCTACATTTTGGTCAGTAAACTAGATACCAATGATTTTCCATCACTTCAACAATTTCTTCAATTTTTGAATAAAAGAAGTGACGCTCTTGAGTATTTGGTTTCGTCTCAAAAAAACTAAATCGATTATGCCTAGGAGAATAGGAGTAATGACATCTCAAGTAGAAACTAAGAATGATTGTGTATGCTGTTCAGGTGATCATTATATAGGCAAGTGTAAACAATTTCTTAGTTTGTCAAAAGATATGTTTTAATTGCTTATCTTCTACTCATCAAGCCACTGTTTGTCGTTCAAAATATACCTGTCGCACGTGTAGACGAAAACATCATGTTACTTTGCATGTTGATCAAAGTATGGAGTCTCACAACAGTGATCTTGCTGAGTCTAAATCCTACATTGCAGTAAAATCAACAAATTATAAAACAAAATCGTTTTAGGGTGTACTACCAACAGCCATTGTTCTAGTGGAGGATAATTACGGACAAATACAGAAATGTCGAGCCTTATTAGATTCTGGGTCACAATCTTCATTTATTTCTGAAAGCTGTGCCCAGCGATTGCTTTTGCGACGCGAAAAAACCAACATAACCGTGACAGGGTTAACATCAGGAAATATTACTGTGAAGGGGAAGTCAACGATCATATTGCGATCAATGTATAACAGGAGCGTAAAAACTAAATTAGAAGCTCTAATAATCAAATACCTACCAACACAATTGCCAAATACAGCGTTTTGCGAGAAAGATGATACGCTTAGGGAGAGATTAGATTTAGCTGACCCACATTATGATGAACCGTCACCAGTTGATATACTGATAGGTGCAGATAAATTTTTTGAGATATTGGAGATAGAGCAAAAGCGATTAAGCAAGTTAATTTTACAGAATACCATGTTCGGATGGGTAGTGTCAGGTAAATCCCTACCAGTGAATAATGGGAACACGGAGACTTTCACGTTACAAACCAGAGAAGAGTTGAACATAGAAGATACCCTACGAAAATTTTGGGAAATCGAGGACCTACCAATTGCCGGTAAATTAACACCAGAAGAGGCCGAATGCGAAAATATTTTTATGAACACCCACCAGAGACAAACTGATGGCCGATATGTATTAAAATTACCTTTTATTAGGCGATCGGAAGATCTTGGAAATTCCTTAATGGTTGCTACGAAGCGTTTTTACTCGTTGGAATGCAAATTATTGTCGAATCCCAAATTGCGAGAAGATTACATCACGCAGATGCGAGAATACATCAGTTTGGGCCACATGAGTGAAATTCCAGGCTCCATCCAACGGAAATGCATCGACGTCAACAGCTATTATTTACCTCATCATTCTGTAACGAAGGAATCAAGTTGTTGTATATCCGACCTTGAATTAACACAATTTTTATCCCATATTAAAAACAAAACGTAATAGTAATCATTCTTTACACATTCCATATAAGAATCCCCAACAACAAAAAAAAGACAAATTAGCGTAATAACATTCTTTCGATAAAACTAAAACAACAACACGAAATTGTACAGAAAAATTATGAATAAACAAACCAAAATGTATACATATAAATTAAACTTGAATACAAAACCAAACATTTAGGCGAATATTACAGTTGAGCGATTCCAATATAAAATGTATAAAGAAAATAAAATTTAAATATGCAAGTTAGCAAAATAAAATATAGAACATTATAATACGCTGAATTACACAAACAAAACCATAATACATTAAATTACACAAACAAAATCATAACACACTGAATTACACAAACAAAACCATAATACATTAAATTACAAGACATTGAATTACACCGACAAAATATAAAAATTGCTGAAACAATTATTCTAACACATCAAAATTATGAAAACCAAAACCGAATTTTTTAACAAATTAGCGAAAATATATTTTCTATCAAAGTACTGAAATAGCAAACCTTTCCTCTATCATCAAAATTGTTAGTGTAAAGTAATAACAAAATTAGTATATAAACAAACAAAATTTGATGTAAGTCTCTCAGTCTATTTCAATATAACACTCAGTCAGTCTAATTAAATATATAAAACAGTTAAATTATAAATAAAGCAATCTCAGTCAGTCTAATTAAATATATAAAACAGTTAAATTATAAATAAAGCACTCTCAGTCTAATTAAACATATAAAACAGTTAAATTATAAATAAAGCTCAGTCAGTCAGTCTAATTAAATATATAAAAAAGTTAAATTATAAATAAAGCTCAGTCAGTCTAATTAAATATATAAAACAGTTAAATTATAAATAAAGCATTCTCAGTCTAATTAAATATATAAAACAGTTAAATTATAAATAAAGCAATCTCAGTCTAATTAAATATATAAAACAGTTAAATTATAAATAAAGTCTTAGTCAATTTCAATATAACACGCAGTCTAATTTAAACGGAGATAAACCAGCCGAGCATCTACACAATTTCATCATCTATGTAAGTATACAACATCTCAACCAACCTACTAACACTTATCCAAAAAAGGTTCGAAGGACATTTAAGCTTAATCTACGCACGGCAAAGCGTAGAGGGTGATAAAAAAGTGCGTACGCACATACTCACCCATGACTTACTTGTCTCTTCGAATATCCGAATAGTTTTAACTAACATCGTGCAGAAATCTGCATTCTCCCATTACCAAGTCGAACAAACAATAGTTTCGGTAATAGCCCCCACCAGAGGTAAGCTCGAAACTATTGCATAATTCGACAAAAGCGACATTAAACAGAAAACCATACATACAAATAAATTGACACAATCCAAAATAAAGTACAATAAATTAACACCCAATAAACATACAATAAATTGGTAGAGTACAATAAATTGGCACTGTAGACCAAAGTAGCTAAATATAATACACATCAACAAATACACAATAAAGTGTAACTACAAAGGTACGGGTAGTGTTCGACGGATCAGGTAAAACCAGTAGTGGAATCTCTTTGAACGACAAATTAATGGTAGGGCCAACGATACAACCAACATTGTGGTCAACCCTGTTGAGATTCCGGACTAATAAAATCGCAATGATTGCTGATATAGAGAAAATGTACCTTCAGGTGATCGTATCCGAGGAACATATGGCATACCAGAGAGTGTTGTGGCGAGGGAATCCTGACGAGAACATACGACATTATCAACTTAATAGAGTTACATTTGGTCTTGGTTGCTCAGCAGACATCGCCATTAAGTCAATGCAACAACTTGCTTTACAAACTAATAATCAAACAGTCAAAAAATGTCTACTGAATGATTTTTACGTAGACGATCTTTTGTCAGGCAGTCATGATGTAAACCATGCGATCACATTAAAAGAAGAATTAACGAATGTACTAGCGAAGGGTGGATTTACACTGAGAAAGTGTAAATCAAATGTGTCATATGTAGGTGAACTTCCAAACGATAATTCTGCTAAGTACATGTGTAGCGACAAGACGGCGACAACGAAAGCGCTTGGTCTAAAATGGAATCCGAAACAAGACATATTTGCATTCGAAGTACATGATGAGAAAGAGGGTATTGTGAACAAACGAAAAATAATTTCTGAGTCCTCCCGGTTGTTCGATCCACTTGGTCTAGTGTCTCCATCCATAATCCTTCTTAATATACAATTTCAGAGACTATGGCTCATGAAGGTAGACTGGGACACCGCTCTGCCTCGTGAATGTGAAGACGAATATCATCGAGTTAGAAGCCAATTTCGGCATTTTACAAGGCTAAAAATTCCGAGATTCACCAACCTCAATGGTGAGGTACAACTCCATGGGTTTGCAGATGCAAGCGAGAAAGCTTACTGTGCGGTTATCTACCACAGAACGATCACGAAAGATTGACAAATCATCAGTCATTTGTTAACCTCCAGGACAAAAGTGGCTCCACTGAAGAAGCTCTCCTTACCACGTTTAGAACTTTGCGCGAGTCACCTTCTAGCTAGATTGATGTATGCAGTGAAAGAGTCTTTTCGAATTGAGGCAGAGTATTTCGCGTAGACAGACTCGAAGATTCTTTTGGCCTACATGGCTATGTAAGGTCGAAGGAAAACCCCGCAGATCACGGGTCTTGAGGGGTCTTACCGGAACAATTAATCAATCTGGAACAGTGGTGGAGAGGGCCCCGAATGGTTGGTTCAAGATCAAACATGTTGGCCGCAGAGTGACGAGTTGGAAAACCATGATGAAGCTTACGATGATATGGAGTTCAGCAAAGGGAATCAACCAACCGTTGTATTACACAGCAAATGCAATAGTAGGGCGAATTCATGGATGCAAGAATTATTCGAGAGGGAATTCAAACTATCAAAACTAGTCCGAGTAGTGGCCTATGTCTTAAGATATGTCAATCGGAAATTTATTGAGCCAAGAAGAAACATTAAAGAGAGACGAGATAAGCACTTGTCATCATCAGAATTGGAATACTGAGAGATAAGAGCGTGCACAATCGATCAAGACTTTTATCGATGGCTCCATTTGTTGATGGAGATGGTATATTAAGAGTGGGCGGTCAAGTACAAAATTCATAATTCCACAAAAGCACATATTCACTACAAGAATGATATGAGACGTTCATTTATCCAATCTTCATGCTGGTCCAACTCTTACATCACATCTTATACGTCAAAATTATTGGGTGATTAATGGGCGAAGTCATGTGAGAAACATTCTAAAGGGATGCGTCATGCAAGAGATATGCAGCAAAAACCACCACGCAAATTATGGGGAGTTTGCCGAGTACAAGAGTGACACCGACGAGGCCTTTTGAAAATTGTGGCATAGACTTCGCCGGTCCGGTGTATCTTGTTCCAAAGAGAGGCAGGGGAAACAACAAAACGATCAAGGGCTATATATGCATATTCGTCTGTTTGTCAGTCAAAGCATTACATATAGAATGCGTATCCGATATGAGCAGTGAGGCATTTTTGGCAGCAATGAAGCGTTTTGTATCCAGACGCGGCGTACCAAAGAACGTATACACGGATAATGGTTCTAATTTCATTGGGGCAAAACGAATTATGGAGGAAGCATGTAAGTTTTTACGAGATATAATTAATAATTATGCCGCTACAGAGTTCCTAAGTAAAAATGGAATTCAATGGCATTTTATCCCACCTGCATCGCCGCACTTTGGTGCTCTTTGGGAAGCTGCGGTCAAATCGGTCAAGGGTCATTTACTCAAAGCCACGCATAACATCAACCTCACGTTTGAAGAGATCAGCACTTTGCTTTGCCAGATTGAGAACATCTTAAATTCAAGGCCGTTATGTACCTCTTCAACAGAAGACAATTATGAAGTATTGACACCAGCATATTTCTTGATTGGCACTTCTACTTGGTCAATACCAGAACAATATATTAGCGTTTCGTAAAAACCGGTTATCTAGATGGCAGACAATCCAGAACCATATACAAACATTCTGGAAGAGATATCACATCGAATATTTAAACAACATGCAGCAACGTAATAAGTGGGCGCATCCCAAACACAATCTGAAAGTCGGAGTCGTAGTTTTAATCAAGGAAGACAATACATCAACATGCAAGTGGCCCCTTGGTCAAATCATTGAAATACATCCGGGTAAAGATGAGCTGGTAAGAGCTGCGACACTAAAAACGGCTTCTACGAAATTACAACGTCCAGTCATCAAATTATGTAAGCTAACCATAGGTTAACGATAAATTCGTTAACGAGGCAGAGTATGTTGGAACTAGAAGCTGAAACAAATAAAACAAACACAAAGAATCTTTGAAATTATTAATTTAAATTATACACTTATCTGAAGGCATCACTGCTGATTCGTATAGCCAGTTTTCTTCGCATTTCCATTTAAATTGTTAGTATTTCTATTTATCTTATCTAAAAATATATTTTTTGTAATTTAATTATTTATAATTTAACGCAATTTTTGCATTATACTACTTTCCGATATTGTTTTGTTTACAATTAATATTTTGACAAGTCAGTAAACAAGAATGAAATATGTAGTAGATTAAGGGCAATAACCATGAACAAAATTCGTACTAAATATTATCGTAAATAATCAGAAGTTAGAATGTTCATGGCTAGATGTCAGTAGAGAGACAGTAATAAGAATTTTTTTTGTATAACCAAAAACTGGACGAGAATAAATTTTTCTTCTGAATCTTGATTCCATTGCGAAAACATCAATTGTTAAAAATAAAGAACACAGTGATTAAATAAAAAATCATCGATCTACATCAATTCATCGATCTACATTGGACATCCGCATACCGCAAATAGCAAATCGACCACAGCTTTAATTTGGACACCGAGATTTCCCACCGATAAATATTGAACTTGGCTGTAATTTGAATACGGAAACATTTGCAACGATTGGTACCCAACCCACGTCAGAATCAGGACTAGCGAACAACATTTTAGATACAATTTGGAACATAAAAAAAACGTTCATACACCTTGGTATTGGACCAGGTCGGCGACACTTGCATTCGTACAAAGGATCCAACCGGGTGTATTGGCAAACACACATCATTTACTGCATATGCAATGTCTGGCCGACTTCCTTGTGCAATGAATAACATACAACCAACTAATGACTGATCAGGAATTTTCGTCATTTCTTCTTTTTCTTCTTCAGTTGTTGGGCATATTCTAATAGACAGCTTTTGACATGGATCACTGGGTGTTGCAACTGGATTTGAATTTGCCATATCAAATCGACCAATCACTTCTGATATATACGATTTTTGATCAATAGCAATTCCATTGTTCTCGTACGTAACATGCAAACAAATACATGTAGTTGCAATGCCCATGTCTTTCATCTTAAATGCATTGCATAACGCCTCTTTCAATTTGTTCAACATGACTTGATTTTTCCAGATCGTAATGATCAAAGACAGATCATCATTAAAGAACACACACGGATCATTTATTGATTTATTTAAGCCGTATGTCTTTAACATCTTTGTTAATATATCGTTTCATATTCGCCCACTTTGTTTAAGACCATATACCGCCTTATTTAACTTACAGACTTTATTTGTACCATCGTGAAAGCCTTCCGGTTGAACCATATATATGTCTTCATTTAAATCACCCTGCAAAAATGCTGACACTGCATCCATCTGATCAATCTTCAAACAATTTTTGACAGCAAGTGCAATGACAAAACGAATCGATGAGTAACGTACCACTCACTGGTGAATACACTTCTTCATAATCGATACCATAGACCTGCGAGCAACCTTTCGCAACCAATCTTGCTTTAAATCTAGTAACATTTCCAGATTCATCACGCTTGAGTTTAAACACCCATTTTGATTTTATTGTTTTGCGATTTTTGGGCAAATCGACCAACTGCCAAGTCCCATTTTCGACTAACGAACTAACTTCTTCGTGCATGGCCGATTTCCATTGTTTACAGTTTTCATTATTCAACGCCTCATTATATGTTATCGGCTCATCTACTTGAGCAAGTAAACCACAGGCACCATATGTAACATATCCATCAATTTTTTTTTGCTTATGTGTACGACTTGTTCTTCGAACTGTTTGTTGTGATGTAACACTACCACTGCGTTATAGGTTTTATCATTTGCGTCATCATATATCGTTTCAATTGAACTGTCGAATGCAATCAATGTTTCTTCAAATTCACTTTCGATGGGCTCACTAGTTGATTTTGCAGGAGTAGTGGTAACGAGTTCATTGTTGGTTGTGGGAACACTTTGTTCGTTGACCCTCACTTCATTTGATACCTCTCCTTTAAATCTAAATCACCTGAATCTTCTGTTACAACAACTTGATCAAAATCACTTTTGTTTATAAACACAACATCTCGACTGATATCAAGTTTCTTACTGGTCGGATTGACACAACGATAGCCTTTTGCACCTTCAGAAAATCCCACGAAGGCCAATTTCTTTGACTTTTTATCCCATTTCTTTTTCAACTACATAAACCACTCTTTGTCTGTGTCATGGCTGCTAAACATTTAACTTGTTGCACCTTTAAGTCGATATAGTCGATAGTCACCATTATCTGATTTAATGTCAGACACTAACTGTTTTAATTTATTGGAAATTCGACATCCATTTTGATCAAATGACTTCATTACCATTTTTTATCATTTGTATAAACCAAGAACGCAAAAAACATTATTAAAATCGGTCTCGAATTCGTTTATACGCACTTGTATTTTACCGACACCTTTAACTGGAACTTTACTTGAATTGGCCGAAGTAATTTGTGTAATTTCGGATGATTTTATATCGGTGAACCAAATTTTCAAATGGTGACATATGCTGTGATGCCTCTCTATCTATGTACCATTCACTTTCATGGCACTGTTTCAAAAAATATGCTGCACTTGTAACTTGAACCGAATCCTGAACCGGTGATAAAAATGCAACTTTTGCATGTGGGCTTTGGTTTTTAATATTTTTATTATCTTGTGGCTGTGACTTGTTCTCATTTCTCGGCGAACGGCAATCTTTAGCCATATGCCCACGTTTACCACAGTTAAAACACTTCACATTGCTTTTTGACGATGATTTTGATTTATTGCTGCTACCACTGTTTCCAAAGAACGCTGATCCTAGACCAACCGATTTCGAACCATAACCGCAATCTAGTAATTTTGATTTGATTAAATCTCCCGTTATTGTGATGCCGCTACTTTCAAGCCCCATTATCATAGGAGCAAAATCGCTTTCGGACGTGTAGATTTCTTACGTGAAGATTTCTTATTGTCGAAAACGTTTTACAACAATTGTATAAGGTGTACGGAGGCTATAAATGTGGGGCTTTAGGGACATATCCTGACACATTGAAAATTATTTCTGAAGGAAAATTATTGAATTGTCGCGATGAAGTTTGGACATTGTTTGACGAAATTCTTTTTCGAGCTCTAAATCGCTGATCTGGATAAAGGATTCGTCGAAGATGTTTTTGTAGAATAGTATGGTTTCACCACTTGATTATCTAATTTGCTACGTTCAGTTCTTTGAATAGCTGAGATTCCAATCGAAGGTTCAAATTAGTGATGATTTTGTTGATAGTTTCGTATAGTTCTTCGATCGGTATTAAAGGCCACCTGATCTAGCTATATGTGTTACCCGCATTTTGCTGTGATGTTGAATTTTTGCCTGATGAAACGGTAAATAATACCAGATCTGCGTTGATTTCTGTTAAGTTTTATGATTTTAGGAATTATATCAGGATCGTCCAATCGACCTCTGTATTGGAAATCCAAACTCTTTTTGAGGCTTATGGTTAGGAGCAACACCAAATGTTGAAAGATATCAATTCGGAAAAATTCGGCCCAAAAGCTGTAAAAGGAATACTCCTGATATCTAGAACATGCAAGAGCCTTTAGCCCATGGAGATTTGGTACCACATTCCTGAAACAACCTATAACACACATATTCTCAACAAAAGAATATTTATTTAGAGCAAACGGTTAAAAATAGATAACGGAACACAACAGGCACACTCACGTGTATCTGGGTTTAGTTCAATTTGTCTGCAATTGCTCTATTTATAATACCTACATGACAGGCATATCACCGTTACATATCTTAATGGATTTTTTGGGGAGGAGATTTATACAAATCCCTAAGGACGACGAGAAAAATCTCTCTCTCTGCTTTTTGAGTCACATTTTTGGAACGACCACTAAAACTATCGCGAGTCTACTGTAACACTAATTGTATTTGTGCTCTGCAATCGTTAAGATAACGCGTTTAGCTCTGCTAAGCTTTATCTTACAGGTTTAAGTTAAGTACTTTTTACTGCTCGTTACAATAAAAGAAGCGAAGATAATTAATTATTTTTCCTTTAGTATTCGACTGACAGTGTTCACAATTAAACATGTCGCAATTTAAGTTGGAAATAAAGTTGGCACTACTTGTGCTTATCGTACAAGTGTGCGCCAGTGAAAAAGAGAAAGAGTGGTACGAACATACTGCAATGTATCAAATATATCCGCGTTCATTTAAAGATTCTAATGGTGATGGGGTTGGTGATCTACCAGGAATTACATCAAAACTACAACATTTACAAGATATTGGTGTTAATACGATTTGGTTGAGTCCAATGTTTCAATCACCACAAGCAGATTTTGGTTATGACGTGTCAAATTTTAAAAAAGTTCACGACGAATACGGAACAATGGATGATTTTGATGCTATGATGGCGGAAATAAAACGATTGGGATTAAGAATTTTACTAGATTTTGTACCAAATCATTCTAGTAATCAACATGAATGGTTTGTTAAATCGGTGAATAAAGAGGCAGGATTTGAGGATTTTTACGTATGGTCAAATGGAAAGCCAAATAGTACAGGTGGTCAACCATTAGTGCCAAGTAATTGGATTAGTGTATTTGGTGGCTCGGCTTGGGAATGGAACGAAGCCCGTCAACAATATTATTTACATCAATTTAAGGCAGAACAACCGGATCTAAATTATCACAATGAAGATGTCAAAAAAGAGATGGTTAGTGTTTTAGACTTTTGGTTGGCCAAAGGTATTGATGGTTTTCGATTTGATGCCATCAATCATATGTTTGAGACGGATGGTTTCCCCGACGAATCAACATCAGGATGGGCTAACATTGGAGAGTATGACTATTTAGATCACGTCCATACTAAGGATTTGCCTGAGGTTTATGATATAGTAGCCAGTTGGCGTGAAGTAATCGATAATTATGCCAAAGAAAATGGTGGTGATGCCAGAATTATTATGACTGAAGCATATACGAGTATCGAAAATACAATGAAATATTATCAGAGTGAGGATGGTAATACTCAAGTAGCACATTTGCCGTTCAACTTTTGGTTAATTTATGATATCAAACACGATTCAAACGGACATGCTCCACAAAACGCTGTAAATACGTGGCTCAGCCATATGCCATCACATAAAACGCCAAATTGGGTTTTAGGATCACATGATCATTCCAGGGCTGGCAGTCGAATCGGAGAAAATCAAATTGACATGTTGAACGCTTTAGTTTTAACACTTCCGGGCACAAGTATCACATACTACGTAAGTCTAAAATCGAAATTATTCATAAAACAAATTTCCATCTACAAAATCAATATTTTCAGGGTGACGAAATAGGAATGCTCGACAATAAAGATTTTCCGGAAACAGATAACCGTGATCCAAATCGAACACCTATGCAATGGGATAATACAATCGCAGCTGGATTTAGTAATGACACGAAAACTTGGTTACCAGTACATGCAAATTACGTCACGGTAAACGTAGCGGCCCAGAATAATAAAGCGTTAACACATTTAGAAATTTACAAATCGTTAACCAAATTCCGAAACGAGAAAACTATGATATATGGAGAATATTTTCCAAAAGTCATAAACAATAATATTTTTGCATTCACCCGAGAGCTAAATGGAAGCGATACCTTTGTGATGATTTTTAATTTTGGTTCCCAACAAACCACCACCGATCTATCCGTATTTATAAACATGCCCGATGATTTAATAGTTGAGGTGATATCAGGCAAATCAAAATATAGACAAGGACAAATGGTGAAAGTGGACAAAGTAGACATAGGTGCCCTAGACTTTTTAATATTACGTACGTTTATCCCCTTGGTAAAGTGCGTTTCGGATGCCACAACAGCTAAAATTTCACTCGCCCTAATCACCTGTGCACTACTGATAAAATTTGTAATTAAATGCTAATATAGATAAAGAGATAAGAAACAAGTATAATTAGTATTTTGTTCTGTATTTCGTGCTCCCTGAGTATTCAACATTTGTGTAAGTACGACAAACCGGTGTAATAAAAAAAAATTAAAACAACAAGAAATTATTATCAGTACTTCAGTTTATTATTCAACTACAAATTCCAATATCTTTTAGCAAATAATGCGATCAGTAATGTGCCAATGACAAATTTGATTGGCTTTAATGACGATTTACCTGAAGTTTTATCAGTCGCCTTTTTCAAAACAACGGAATCATAAAGTCCCAAATCGATAGCCTCACTCCTCATCTCAGCACTGAAAAATGAAATTTTGTTATAAATTAGGCTACATACCATAAAGGGAATACCGGTAATCCTACCCAATCCGAAGCTTTGACCCGGAGCTAACCACCTCAACAAATAATGGTTCATCTAATTCTTTGAATGCCGATAGATTGACTACTTGTTGTTTAGCTCCCAAATTTATAACAACCACATATGTGGTATGATTTCTAAGGTATCGTAAGAATGCCAAAACATCAGATTTGATGGCCAAAGGTTTAAATTCGCCGTGAATCAAGGTATGAGTTTTTCGTAGCGCTGCTAATTGTCTATAAATATTGTAGTGACTTTTTGGATCAGTTTGTTGGATTTCTAAGTTCAATGTTTTATAGTCGGGATGTACGGGTAGCCATGTTACATCAGCCGTAGAAAAGCCAGCATTTTTTGTAGTGTTCCATTGGTATGGTGTACGTTCTGGATCGCGTGTATGCTCTTTAAACAAGATTTCATTGGTATTTAGAGCAGCAGGATCTTTGGTTTGATCCCACGTAATGCCACCGTGATCGATCATACCAATTTCTTCGCCCTAATTTCAAATATAAATTTATAAAGATAAGATTTTTTTTTTAGATATTAAAGCACTTACATTATATGTTACAGCTACACCGGGTAACATTAATAACAGCATATTAAGCGCATCAATACGTTCTTTACCAAATCGGGTTGCAACCCGACTATTATCATGATTTCCTAACTGAAAATTAATAATCAATTTTTGTAGTCACTTTATTGTACACAATCTTACCACCCAATTTGGCGTTTGTCCCAGTGGCATAAAAGACATCCAAGTGTTGAGCGTAAAGAGGAAATCTCTAGCATTTGAATCTTTCTTCAAATCGGTAATCATTAAAAAATTGAACGGCATATGAGATCCCTTGGCAAGTCCATCATCCGTTCCATAATATTTCATCGTATTTTTAATATTTGTATATGCTTCGGCGAGCATAACACGAGAATCACCACCATTTTTAATCTGATAATCGTCCAACAATTTACGCCATTTATAAATCATATCGTAATTTTCCGTCTGGTCTTTAGTGTAAATATGATTGAGATATGAATACAATCCGATATTAGTTGTTTCACCAGATAATGGTTCATCTAAAAATTTGGAATCTTCAAACATATGATTTATGGCATCAATTCGGAAACCATCAACACCTTTGTCCAACCAAAATAGTAGGATTGCTTGAAATTCGGCCACTACATTAGCATCGCGGAAATTTAAATCCGGCTGTTCTTTCGTAAACTGATGTAAATAATATTGTTGACGTTCCTCGTGCCATTCCCATGCTGATCCATAAAATACAGAAACCCAATTGTTTGGTACAAATGGTCGACCACCATCTGGATTCATTATGCCATCATGCCACACATAATACGTATCATACGGTTTTTCGTTGGCAATCGATTTTTTAAACCATTCATGTTGATCACTTGAATGATTTGGCACAAAGTCTAATATCACTTTAATATTAAATCGTTTCGCTTCCGCCAACATTCTATCAAAATCTTCCATTGTCCCGTATTCCGGTTGAATTGCCTTGAAATCTGAGATATCATAACCAAAGTCGACCATGGGTGATTTAAAAATTGGACTAAGCCAAATCGCACCAATTCCAGTCAATGCTAAATATTTTAGTTTCGATGTAATTCCATTTATATCACCAATACCATCACCATTACTGTCCATAAATGAACGTGGATAAATTTGATAGATAATTGTTTTTTGCCACCAATCTATTTTTTCGTCATCGATTTGTTCCGCAACTGCATTTTCGGTACTGCAATAAAGCGCCGCGATAATTAAAATTAAATAACAAAATAATTCTCGGAAGGTCATCATTAAACATGCAACTATTTTATATACAAATGAAAATTATAAAATTTCTCAATCCTGTCCACTCGACTACTAAACGTACAATGAATAACTACAAAATAATTTATACCGTGCATAGCACACATTAGGTTCATAAAATTTGATTACAGATCTCCAGCTGGCTAATTAAATAATTTCTATATATAGTAGTAAGTTCGTGTTTGATTTAGTGCTGGGATTTACTCTGCTCGGTACTATACATATGCAAAATTATTGTTATTGCATGCAACATGCAAAAAATTAATTAATCGGGAGATCAGTAAAACTGTTGACATAAATACATATTGTATTGGATAATTGCCTGCATATTGTAGTGCTTATAGTAGAATATGTTAATGCTAAAATTAAAATTTAATTTAATTTAATTTATTTAAAATTAAGAGACCTTAAAGTGCTTTACCTACTGAAAAACGAAAAGAAAAATCGGATTTAGTTTTTTTCGAAATAATTCCAAATTATTGCTTGGTTTTCTTTAAAATCTGGTCATTGACGGAATCTACCATACAATACTAATTAAAAATTAATTCAACGCAATTGATTAACAATAATTCTCAAAATCATTTTATATAAATTTTCTCACAATTTTACTGATCACTAATAATTTTTATATCGCACCAAAACACTTTTAAAATCACTTTCCACTTCCATTCTAATCTTCACACTATCGCTTACCAAATATTAATCATCTTACAACTTTACGCTATCGCCTTTCACATTCGAATAATTAAGTTTGATCTCATTCCGCTTTTTATATAATCCAACTAAACTTTTAGAAATTTCATGCTCTTTCCAGTAAGAATATCTCATACAATATAGAAAGTTGTAGCATGGAAAATATCCAGTTTAGTACAATAAACAAATTATGAAATACCCTAACCCTAGGTCACTAGTAATCACTACTAGTAGTAAACTTTATGCTTTTAATCTACTTATTCTATTCTACCCTAGGTGTCACCGTAACAATATATATTGTGACGGTGACACCTAGTGTGTAATAGAATAAGTTAAATTAATAGCTCAATGTCTAACTGTACTAAAATGGAATTTTCCATGATAAAATTGTTCTAAATGTTTCTACGCTATTCTAACTAATTTTGGTTTGTGTATATAAAAAGGCGAACGAGATCGAATTGGATTAGTAGTATTTGGTAAGCGATAGTGTAAAGTGATTTAAAAAGTGTTTTAGTGTAAAATAAAAAGTAAAAGTAATCAGTAAAATTTGAGAATAATTTATATAAAGTGATTTTGTGAATTTTTATTGATAAACTGTGTTGTAATAAATTTTGTGAAATAAATAAATTTGTTGGTGTTAAATTAAATTGATTTTGTATTATTCACAATCCGTGATACGAGCCTTGAGTGACAAGGCAAAAACGTAACAATATATTGTTACGTTTTTGCCTTATCAATTAAGGTTCGTATCACTTAATTTAATTTATCTCCAACGAATTTATTTAGTCAACACAAGAATTATTACAACACAGTTTATTAATAAAAATTCTCAAAATCACTTTATATAAATTATTATCAAATTTTACTATACACTTATAATTTTTATTTCCACTAAAACACTTTTTAAATCACTTTTTTAATTCCTTTTTAATCTTTACACTATCGCTTACCAAATACTACTAATCCAATTCGATCTCGTTCGCCTTTTTATATGCACAAACCAAACTTCTAGAAAGCTCATGACTTTTCCAGTTAGACTAGCGTAGAAACATTTAGAACAATTTTTATCGCGGAAGATTCCATTTTAGTACAGTTAGACATTGAGCTATTAATTTAACCTTATTCTATTACACACTAGGTGTCACCGTCACAATATGTTCAATTTCTTCCTTAAAATACTTCTGCTGATCATATCGATATATTTTAAACAGTGCTTCATAAAGTTTCTCTTTGGTCAGAAGAATTAGGCATTACTTCCAGTTGGCCTTTGCTTTCTTGAACCTACAATAAATCTTAGAGAATACAGTGCAAGCATGAACTTTAGTTTCTGTCGTGGAATCGAAATTGGCATAATCTCTTTGTGGAGGTGGCCAAAACTGCTTTGGTTATAATAGCTACTCAAGTTCTTTCCACCAAAAAATATTCAATTTAATTTTGTCAGGAAGAAGCCCTCTCGATGCACTGTCTGCTGGGTTTTGTGATGATGGTACATGTCTCCAATGTGCCCAATTAAATACGACGATATTATCTGCGACGTACTTTATAGGTGCCACCTTCGTGCTGAACTTTGTGATGTTTGGACAAGAAATGGAATAGAAACTTATTGTAATTTAAAAAGTGTTGCTCCGAGTTTTTCCCATTCCGCTTATTCTTTTTCTGGCAGAGGATCATCCCAGTTTAAATTTAAAATACAGAGTTGAAGATTTTATATTTTGTGTTTATTGGAACGACCCATCCCAACGGGCGTAATATCTTTACTGCTCTGTTCACAGGTAAGTCTTCGATTCGTCTTGCTTATGTTTTCTATTTTCAGGTGGAATGTCCTTTTAAATTTCAGGATTATTAGACATCTTTCAGCCTTTGCACTTCATCCAACGTGTCGCCACCTGGCATGAGTTTTCTCGATCGTTGTTTTCGATCATACCGTTGTCTTAATTACTGCAAGGCTTCGATATAATTCGGCTCAGTGATGCTAAAATGACGCAAAAGACTGGCAGCTTCACCCCTTAACAATCCTTTCAAGCATTTGGTAGCCTTACGTCTGTATTTAACGGATTCTCGAAGCTTGTATTATCATTCGCATTGTTAAATCCCAGCTTATAAATTAACTGCTTTAAAATAGTTTTCTTCATAATCCATGTCAGGTTCTTGTGATTGGTCGAGCTCAAACATGTGGTTTTCGATTACTGTAAACTCCTCCATTAATTTCTCCGTACGAATTCAATTTAGCTCTGCATTCTTCAATCGACATTTTGCTTGATTTCTTTACGCCAGTTAATATAAGAGTCAATTTGCCTTTGGTTGATAGACCCTAGCTTTTTTAATATGTTAATGTTTGCCATTTTGTCTTTATTCTAAACACGTTTGCGGTTTTTTGCAAATACACTTTTTAACAATTCACTATCATTTACGGTTAATTTTAAAATTCAAACGCGGAATTGTCCACTTTACTAGTTAAATTCGCGATGACAAAGTACTCGGCAAAATGAAACTGATTATTAATATTTCATAAATAGTCGCTAAATGATATTCAGCTAGATAGGAGGTAGTTTTTGGGATCAATGGACGAAGGAGTAGGTCAGCTACTATATGTACTATCGGAAACTGTATCCAAATCCCTGGCAAGGAGTGCTAAGGCCTATTTATCAGTTTCAGTCAAAATCTCAATTGGTACATAAAATTCCCAGACTAATTTAAACCCTTAGATCGAGGGTAGAGTTTGCGCTCGTTGGACAAAGCGAAGGTCAGCTACTACGTGTTCTAGTGGAAACTGAATTCAAATCTACGGCAAGCAGGGCTAGGGTCCATTTATCATTTTCAGTCAAAATCTCAATTGATACATAAAGTTCCCACACTAATTTATTGCATTGGATAAGAAGTAGTTTTTAGGTTAGATCGACGAAGGAGTAGGTCAGCTACTATGATTCCTATCAATAACTAATATAAATTCAAATCTCTGGCAAGCAGTGCTAGGGTCGATTGATCATTTTCTGCTATCTGCTATGTGCACTATCAAAAACTGAATTTCAATCTCTGGCAAGGACTGCTAAGGTCTATTTTTCAGTTTCAGTGAAAATCTTTATTGGTACCTAAAGTTGCCAGAATTATTTTTTGTACCAATTGAGATTTTGATTGAAACTGATTGAAGGGCCTTAGCACTCCTTGCCAGGGATTTGGATACAGGTTGCAGGGTTTAGCAGGTTGTATATTTTCTTCTTTGCATAATGTCTCGTACAATCCATAGATTTTAGAAATACTTAAAGATGATTCTAAATATTTTCGCTCCACGACCGGAAATGAGTTTATATGTTCTACGATCTTCTGTTTAATAACAATATCTAATAAACGGCTACTTCCACTAGATTTACCTCGCCCATCTGGTTTAGCAGTATGAGCTTCTGTCTTGCGAAGGTGCGCAGGGCAAACCATCTTTTGCGAAATATGTAACGTTTTCAGAAAAAAATCCTTACGCACGTGAACTTTTTCATTTTTGATTCTAAGGAGTGTTTAAATGAAAAACTTCTTCTGGATGGACCCGCTTCATTTTTTATTGTTTTTCTGGCACACAAGGCTCTCTCGGTCTGTTAAAGCAAAGGTTTTTTTCTCGTTTTGTGCTAAAGTGTAAAATGATGCAAATATAACACTTCTTTCTCACGGACACGTCTAGAGCAACTAGGAATTTATTTGACTTTTCTTCTGCTAGTATACTCTTTCCCACTTTGATACAACAATTATCTTTCTATAGATTTCCATCTCGATGGTTTTCTGAGTCGCTTCCTTACGTTTTTCGTATTTATGATGACATTTTCACCGTCATTTTGTAATGATTGTACGATTTCGTCCTGAATGTCAAGACCCACAGTTCCTGATTCATTTTCCGTAATGCTATGCTCTGAACCTGAATTTGAATACGTAGTGAAGAGGGGATCTTGAAACGAATCCGCAGAAAAATCTTGTTCTGATTGGTCTGATATGTGTTCAGTTCCGTCCGTATTATTTGATGCAGTTTGCTTAGTGGTAGATGACTCACTATCATGTAAAGTTGCATTATTATTAACTATTTCGTTTTCTGTTGATTTAAAGAAAAAAAAATTCCCAGTTGTCCCAGGAGAGTTTTTAAATGTCGCAGAATCTTACCTGACTTACTACGTTGAATTGAATAATTACATGATGCAATAATATTCTTGGCTTGAATTTGTGATTACGTTGAAGATACGATCACAACGCTATGAGTACTACTTGATTAAATTAAATATATTTTATCACAACACTACGAGTACCTAGCATCTACGTACTATTCCCTTCAACACTCAAAACTAAACTAAACTTAAAGATATAAATAGAGCTCTAAATGTATGTTTCAATGCACAGTGTGTAAAGAGAATAGAAAAATGTGCACAATTATTACTAATGACTAGGTCCTATCCACAAAATTTGGGTTACAAGGTTCTAAGTACAAAATATAGAACCTTGTGCAGTCTGTGAGTGTAAAAATGTTGCTAGATAGAACTTTGTTATTTAAAAAAAACGTTATAAATGCTCTTAAATCGCTCAATGACGTTGCGATTTGGTAGTCAAAACGATCATGAGTAAAACATTATCAATGGCAGATAGTGTAAAATAGTATTTTATCGTCGCCGTAATATATCGTCGTCTGTTGGTAAGAATTAGTTATAATAATATGGTTTAATTGTAGTTGCAAAAACGTTGAATTTATTACCTAATTATACAAATATTAAATGTAACACTAAATTTTTGGAGGGAAGAAGAGCTATGAATTTAGCCCGTAGTAGTTGGAGGAATAGTGAGCTACATAAAGGGTATGCTACCATTAACAACTTATGTCTCCATCTTAAAGTTGTTCACACTGAGTTAGCGGCTCGATTGCATTCTGTTGAGTTTGACCGGTTGGATAATAAGTTTCGTGCCGAGGTAGCAGAAATTTCACATATTCAATATGTGAAGCAAAAAGCTAAACTGGATGTGTTGCGAGATATGGCTTATACATGTTAACCATAGGGGTAATATAGGTAGGTCTGGTTTCCAATTCCATTCACGTTTTAAGAACTTGTCTTCCGTCGGCTTCAGTGGCGTAGAGGTTCAAATGCTGAACAATGGAATAAATTTTACTCCTGTGCCAAATACAATCGGCATTCAGTCATTTGAGAGTCTCGCTATAGATACCGAAACTGCCTTATACGGCCAGTCAAGCCAACTGAAATCAATATGTGCGTTACAAATTAACAAAAGCTTGGGTAACGCTTCCTCCTCTATCTCCTCTTAAAGTGATTGGTGCGATTAAGAAAAAGTTACGTGATCATGACCTGATAGCGTGTTCTCACAAGAGTCGATTACTACAACAAAATTTCTGATTTCATTACAGAAAGCAAAGCATTAGAGCTCAATAGAGATCCTACTAGGTCATTTAAGACTTTGGTCAGTAAGTGTATCAACCACTGCCCAAAGGTCTTTGATGGCACTGGTTGGAGGCACAAGGTTATGAATCCATCTGCCCTTATTCTTTATGGTCTATCTAAAATCCATAAAGAAGGCATTCCGATTATACCAATAGTAGCGTATTGTAATGCACCTGCCTACAAGCTACGTAAGGGTTTCATAAACTTTTTCGACAGTCATACTAATTTCGTTTCGGCTTTCTCGGTTAAGAACTCGGTAGAATTGATTAGCAAAATTCAGGATGTGGATATTCCACTACACTCAAAACTAGTTTCGTTTGACATTGCCAGTCTTTTCACTTCTGTTCCAATTAACATCTTGTCTCAAATAGTTTATACTTACTTAGATAGGGATGTTGTAGATGGGGCTTACGCAATGAACTGAAGCTAATATTTGAAACTTGGATTAAACAAAATTATTTTTGCTTTGTTAATAAGTATTTCAGATTCACTGATGGTCTATCGATAGGCTTCCTTCTGTCACCTTTGTTAACAGAAATTTTCATGAATTTCTTCGAACAAACTGTTGTATCAAGCAATAATCCTTATTTCCGTCATGCAATTCTTTTGGTACAGATATTTTGATGACATACTATGTCTATGGAATGGAACTGATAAGCTATTAACCTCATTTCTCACTTGGTTAAATTCTCAATACCCCACCATTAATTTTACGGTAGAAGAAGAAGAAAACAAATCTATTAACTTTCTAGATATAACAATAACCAGAATTAATTCTTCATTAGAGTTCAAAATTTATCGAAAACCCACGTACACAGACGCCATTATACCTAACTCTTCAAACCATCCCCATAATATAAAAATGTCAGATTTCCACTCACTCTTAGACAAATTAATAAACATTCCTTTGACCATATCCAATTATAACAAAGAGCTTAATATAAGAAGAAATAGCAGCGAATAACGGTTGTGCAGCTAAGACTATATTAAAGTTATTAAACAGAAAACTGAAACATAAAGCTTTAGCTAACATTTATCCACCTGATAGCCCAATGCCGAAAAACTAGCGCCGCTTAGGGTATATAGGAAAACTAGCCAACGGATTAGTAACATCGTGACAGAATACACAGATATTAGCTTTGCTTTTTATAACAATAATACAATTAAGAAAATGATTTTTAACAATAAACCCAGAATTGATCGCCTTTCCAAGTCTGGCGTTTATAAGATCAATTGCAATGATTGCAGTTCCTCAGATATTGGACAGACTGGGCGCAGTTTTGAAGTTAGAGTTAAAGAACATTTATCTGGTAGCCATGAATCATCGCTTTATAATCATTTAACGTTAGAAAATCACACAGCCAGTTTAAACAATTTAGAAATATTACATGTACAACCAAAAAGTAGACGTTTAGACAACTTAGAATCTTACGAAATTCGAAAAGCTATATTTCTTAACCAAAATATCCTCAACGAACAGAGAGAAATCCGTTTTTCACCAATTACCGACCCCGCACTGTTTTATTTCCATACTCATACCATCCCATAAAATAAAATTAACTAAAAATCAACATCTGGAATTTTGTTATTCGGCCGTTGACTAATCATATACCTGTGTATAATTCACTACCTTTTTTAATTTTTAATTTTTATTGCTCTCACCATTTTAGTTGTTTACCAACTCCCACATTTTTTATGTGTATCCTTTTGTTTCACTTTTTGCAACTATTGTAGTGTTTTTTTATTCGCTCCGGATAGCTGCTATCGAGAGCCGTCATTTTTATACGCCTAAATTTAAATTTGACCCGCTATTTATTGGTAAACTAAACTTATTTAACATCAAACTATCATTTTTAATTCAATTGTTTAGCGAAAACTTGATATAAAAAATATTTGGCTCTACCTATTTATACGGAGCGCTATCCGGAGCCACTTTTCATATGACGGCTCTCGATAGCAGCTATCCGGAGCGAATAAAAAAACACTACTTATATATAACTACATTTTTATTTTTCAGTTTAGTAGATACTCCTGATGATGGCCTAACAAGCCGAAATCGATCGAGTGATTTTTTAAACCTATAAAATTTTGCGAAACATTAAAACAAGTGTTTTTTTTTTAAATTTAAAAAATGTGTGCATCATCAATAACTCATTTTTCGAAATTTTGTTAGTTAGAAACTTGTCATTCTAAGGTAGCGAGCGATATGCTGGTTTGAATATTGAGTTAGGTATTGAGTTTGCGGTTGAGTTGAAGGTTAAGTTAGGGGCCAATTGGATTTAAAAATATTTACGATTTTTTTATTAATGCTGGTTTGATGACTAAATTGGGCATTGAACTAGGGTTGATTTCAAGGTTTAATTAGGGGTCAATTTGCGAGTTGAGTTGGAGTGGAATTGGGGCTGGATAGGATATAGTGAGTTGTTCACCAATTTTTTATATATGCTAATTTGAAGAGTGAGTTTGGCGTAAAGTTTGTGTTTTAGTTGAGGGTTAGGTTGGGTTCCGCTTCCGATTTGAATTAGGACTGAGTTTTTGGTTAAGTTGGGGTAGGATTACGGTTTAGTGAGCAGTTGAGCAATCTTTATATAAAGCGAAACCTCATTAAAACGGAAATCGACGGGATCAAAAATATTGTCCGTTAAACTGAGGATTTGTGATTATTTTTATAAAAATTTTATTGGGATTCTATATCTTATCCGATTTTGATAAAATCCAGCATTTCCAACGGAAATGGGATATTCAAATGATTTTTAGACGAAGATTTGGAATATGGCCAATGAGTACGGAACTTGCCTATTTCTTAACCGATTATGATGAAATTTAATGTGGATAACGGAAACGGGATTCTAAAACGGGTTTTGGATAAAGTTCTGGAATATAGCCAAGTACGATGGAACTTGACTATTTCTTAACCGATTATTATGAAATGTGACATGTGCGTTGTAAATTGGATTCTAAAATGATTTTTAAAAGAATTTCTGGAATATGGCCAATTAAGATGGAACTTGGCTATTTCTTTACGTACTTGTGTGAAATTTGACATCCACATGGAAATGGGATTCTAAAATGATTTTAGGATGTTCTGGATGGAATATGGCAAAGTAAGATTGAACTTGGCTATTTCTTAACCGATTATGACGAAATTTGAAATGTGCGATGGAAATTTGGTTCTAAACTGAGTTTTAGATCTAAAAATCAATTTAGAATTCCATTTCCTACGCGCTTGTCAAATTTCATTTATTTTTTTTTTGGCCATATTCTAGAATTTTATCCAAAATTCGTTTAAGGATCGCATTTCAATCATGGATATCAAATTTCACTAAAACTGACTAAGGAATTGCCAAGTTCCACCCAAATTGGCAATACTTCTAATTTTCTAAAAGATCAATTTGAAATATTAAAGGTTCAATTTGAAGTGCAAAAGGTACACATTAAAGTGGTAAAGTTTCAATTTGAATTGTACGCGTTAAACCTTTATCATCGCAGAAATATCTATCCGTGTCTAATAAAGTGTCAGCTTATCTAAGGGAGGTTTTCATTGGAAAACTTCAGTTGCATAGGACTTTAAAGGTTGTCCATTGAAGTGGGGATTCCACTAAATTGAGTGTCTGTTGAAATTAGGTTTCACTGTATTAAAAAGTGAGTATTTATTGAGTATTAACGATTTGAACCAAACCTTACAAAAATATTGTTTAAGACTTAAGAAAGGTCAATGTTAATATCTCAAACATTCATCTCCTCCTTGATAGATGCGAATGAAGTTTATCCTAAAATAGAACTAGAATTAACAACAACAACAAAACTACATAAGTAAGCGTTTTAATAAGTATACATTCTGGCGAATACAATAAAATATTTTTCTACAATAATATCCGAATCAAATATAATTATTTAATACCTAAGAAAATCGATATTTCAAGATTTTCAACGATTAGCACACGTGTCGTCGGTAGGCCTGTGGGTCTACATTAACCATGCCATTCCGTTTAAAAAGTTATTGGGGTTTACCTAGTTAATCTTAGATTATTCCAAAACGTGAAAAATGTTGTCTTAAGCATGTCTAAGAAAATCAATATCTTGAGATTTTCACCGATCGGCAAACATCTCAATATGATATTTCGGTAGGCCTGTGTGTGCTACGATCATGCCAACCTGTTTGAAAAGTTATTGGGGTTTACTTAGTTAATCCTAGATTTTTCGAAAATGTGACCAATATTTTTCTTAACAGAATGTCTAAGAAAATCAATATCTTGAGATTTTCACCATTCGGCAATCATCTCACTATGATATTTCGGTAGGCCTATCTGTATGCTATGATCGTGCCAACCCGTTTGAAAAGTTATTGGGGTTTACTTAGTTAATCCTAGATTTTTCGAAAATGTGACCAATTTTGATAAATATTGGTCACATTTTCGAAAAATCTAGGATTAACTAGGTAAACCCCAATAACTTTTTTAACGGGTTGACAAGATCAAAGCACACACATAGGCCTACCGAAATATCGTAGTGAGATGTTTGCCGATCGGTGAAAATCTCAAGATATGGTATTGATTTTCTTAGACATGCTTAAGGCAACATTTTTCACGTTTTTGAATAATCTAGGATTAACTACGTAAACCCCAATAACTTTTTAAACGGATTGGCATGGGTAATGTAGACACACAGGCCTACCGACATGTGTGCCGATCGTTTAAATTCTTGAAATTTCGATTTTCTTAGGTATTAAATAAATATACTATATTTCATTCGGATATTATTATAGAAAAATATTTTATATTATTCGCCCGAATGTATACTTTTTTCGACGAATACTAGTGTAAATTTGTTGTTGTTGTTAATTCTAGTTTTATTTTAGGATAAACTTCATTCGCATCTTGAGAGATGATAATCAGGGTGGTCATTTTGTGGTGCTATATCACACCTTTATATCACTAGTGGAGACTTTTTTTGTGTGATATAAAAAAATGGAGAGAGTCTACAAACACATCCCTGCAAAATGAATTTTAAGGGGAAAATGATGAATCAAAGTGATAAGATGACGTTTCCACATAACCTCAAAAGACATTATATGAAAATTTTATACGAAGTGCTATTTGTGTGATGATAAAGTAATACTTTAATGCAAAGATGTTTATTATTTAAATAAAATGTTAAAAATATAATAATCAGTCCTTTGTCAATCAACAATTTTATTTTGCACTTGGTTTCATGATAATTTTCATTCATTTTTTTAATATCCCAATTTAGTTGTTTTCCATCAAACTATTTGGAGTTTGATCAAAAACCACTAAATTAAAGTTTCAAAAAAATGAATGAAAATTATCATGAAACCAACTGCAAAATAAAATTGTCGATTGAAAAAAGACCAATAATATATTTTTAACATAACATAACTAGAAAAGCCTTTGGTTTGTTAGAATTTGATGTTTAAACATTGTCCAATATTTCCATTTTGTGGGTTTATGTCAGATGGTTTATGTTGATGTTTGTTTAAGAATATTTTTTTGTCCTTTGCTATTGTGAGCTCCCGATGAAATTTGTTATTCTAGGTAACTAGAATGTTATTTTTAACCAAGATATACAGAAAATAAAGGTATAATATTGCGCATGCGGTTGCTATACTTTTTTCGCGATTTGACGTCACGTGTTGTCAAAAATGCTGATATTTATATGGAGTTTCGTGATATTTTTATTAATTTTTTAAATAAATGGAAAATAAATGATTTTTTTTTTATTCTTACCATTAATTGTTTTTCGACTTTATGTTAAAATTAAACATTTCAATTTTTATTTTAGTTATATACTGCAATACTTTTGGAATTAAATCGCGAAAATAGGCATGTTTTAATATTCGTGTCTAGAGCAGGCTGTTTGAGCACATTGCATAACAAGTTTCGGAATTTATGAGTAAAATTTTTTTGTTAAATGCAGAGAACGTTTAGATTTTAATTATTCAATTCAAAAATTTGGGAGTGTTCGATTTTAAAAATACTAAACTTGAATAATTCCTATTGCAACAAAACTATCAGTTGTACTTCTGATAACAACACGCATAGAACACTAAACAGGAATGGGTGTTTTGATTTATTTGTAGCGAAAAGTATAAGACAATAAATGAATTAATTTCCTTTTTCTAAACAATAATTTGTGAACTGAATTTTTATTTAATATATTTTTACATTTATATTTAACGTTGAATATGAACATAATATTTGAATAGGTACGTGGATACCAATAATTTGAAGCCAAACGAAAATAGATGGCAAAAATTTGAGTACATAACGTAAAGAAATAAAAATTTTAATATTTGGTACGTACATTATGTTCATATGACCAATAACATTTAATAATTTAATTGTTTTATGTTATGTACTCATAATTTTGTCTACCCTTTTTCCCATTTATCTTAGACATTATATACTAGAAGGAATTATTTCACAAATATTTGGATCATAAAAAAAAATATAAAGCATAAAAAGGGTCTCGGTAAACTATCATTATCAATTGTAAATACGGTTTGTAAAAAAAAAATTACGATTATTCTTGATTTATTTAAAAAATTAATCAAAAAACCGCCAAACTTCATATGCAAATATGTTTTTTGACTACACGGGACGTGATGCGCAAAGAAAGGCGAAAATGAGACACGGGAATATACTACCTCTTTTTTCTGAATACCTTGATTTTTAACAAATAATTTATTACACAAAATTAAAATAATTGTTGATTTTTGTATTTCGTTTTTCTTGTAAATTTAACAATAACCCATTAATTTTATTTCAAAAATATATAAATGACCATTTTGTTAATAAATATCATTCATTTATATTTCGCGTCAATGTAAATTTCATTCATTTTTTGATATTTTTATTAGAGCTTTTTTTAACTAAACTCCATATAAAAGAAATGTAAACAACAAAATAATTTTTTTTTTCCATTTGTAAAAGTAAGACGGAAGAAGTTGTGGTCTTTTTCATTTAAATCATTATGCGACGTGACAATATTCATCCATGACAACACCATAGTTAGCTACGACAATTTATTTTTCGCACAGTATCGCCAAAAGTGACATATTGCCACAAAATGACAACACTGCAAAATGAATTTTAAGGGGAAAGCAATGAATCAAAGTGATGATTTGACACGTAACCTCAATTGTTGATTTTTATATTACTATGTAATATAAAAATCAACAATTATTTTAGTTTTGTGTATTAAATTGTATATTAAAAGAACCATTCTTGTAGCCTAGAATAACAAATTTCACAAAAACAATCATCCTCCTAACAGAAACGGACAAAAAATAAGCAATTCTTAAACGAAAATCAACATAAACCATCTGACATAACCTCACAAAATGCAAATAATGGTCGGTGTTTAAACATGAAATTCTTATAAACCTTATAAAATTGAAGGATTTTCCAGTTATGTTAACTTAAACATATAATATTTAGTCTTTTCTTAATCAACAATTTTGTTTTGCAGTTCGTATCACAGTAATTTTCATTCATTTTTTTAAAACTTTAATTTAGTTGCTTTCTATCAAACTCCATATAGTTTGATATAAAAAGAGTAATTCAAAATTTAAAAAAAATGAATGAAAATTACCATGATATGGGGGCCTATTCTCGAATTTCACATCCATTTTCCACATGTGGACATCTGTCAAAGTTGTCAAAAAATGGTTCGAAAATTGTAATTCGTATATAAAACACATGCGGCATTGACATTTTCCTATATGGGGAATTTTTCCACATGCTTATACCCATTCGGAAATATTCCCTTAGTACCGAAAAAATTCAATTTTTATGAATTTTGACAGTTGTCCACATGTGGAAAATGGATATGGAATTCGAGAATAGGCCCCATGAAGTGCAAAACATAATTGTTTGTTAACGAAAGACTAAATAGTATATTTTTAAGTTAACATAACTATAAAACCCTTTGGTTTATTAAAAGTTCATGTTTAAATACCGACCATTATTTGCATTTTGTGAGGCTATGTTAGATGGTTTATGTTGATTTTCGTTTAATAATTGCTTATTTTTTGTCCATTTCTATTAGGGGGAGGATAGTTTTTGTGAATTTGTTATTCTAGGCTAGTAGAATGGTTCTTTTAACATACAATTTACTACCCAAAACTAAAATAATTGTTTATATTTATATTCCGTTTTCCTGTAAATTTAACAATAATCCATTAATTTTATTTCAATAATATATAAATGATTATTTTGTTAATAAATATCATTTATTTATCATTCGCGTCAATGTAAATTTCATTCATTTTTTGAAATTTTGATTAGAGTTGTTTTTAACCATACTCTATATAAAAAAATTTAAACCTCAAAATAAACAATTTTTTCCACTTGTACAAGTAAGACGGAAGATATTTTGGTCATTTTCATTCAAATCATTATACGATTTGACGTAATTCATCCAAGATGGGACCGCAGTAAGCTACGACAAATTTCAGTTTATCACAGTTTTATCACCAAATGTGATACAGCACCACAAAATGACCACCCAGGTCTAAACTTCAAAAATTGAGTTGATTTTTGATGACGGTATGCTGGTATGAAGCTATGATGTTATGATGGTATAATGGTTTAATGGTTTGTATATAAGAATTGTGTGACAGTGCTAGTAATGGTGATGGTGGTATGATGATGATGATGGTATGATGTTTTGATGGTACGATGATATGATGATACGATGGTATGATGGTATGAGTTGTGCAGAGGGTTGAGATTTAGTTTAAACTAATTAGAGTTGAAGTTTAGTTAGGGTTTAGTTAGTCTGCCTTGGGGTTAAGTGAGTTGTTCGGTTGGGGAATTATTTAAGAATTGATTTGGAGTTAGGTTAACCCAAGTAGCACCAAATAACTTTATAGTTTTATAACCCATTTACGACGTCGGTACAACGTCACAAATTTCTATAAATTCACTTGTTTGACATCGAACTAACAATTTTTATTTTTTCGTCGGCACGACCACAATGCGACGGTATATGTTAGCAGCCGCCAGAGCGTTATTTTATATCTACTTGATAACTTTTTTTGACTATTTTCAACTATTGACCGACTAATATGTATTTTATAACCGTGTACCGATTATTTAGTTATGTTGTCGTAATATGTGGTATTTAATGACTACCTAGCAACTTTTTTGTCGTATAAAAACCAATACCCAACCTAAATATTTTGTTGTTACCTCCACGACCACAAGATAACATTTTTTACATATGCATACAATTTAGTGAAATAATTGACAAAAAAGATATTTTGTGACCGACATTATTACATCATCGGCAAACAACCTGTGTCATGTCAATGTCAATTTTTATATAAATAATTTAATATAAAATTTTTTTTCTGACTTCAACTTCTTTTATCTTCCAAAATAGGTCAATCATCATTTTTGTTATACTAAGGATTTAATTAATGAATAATTATCAACAGTTCTATTTAATTAAAATTGAATTGTATTAATGTTTTACGTTTTTGAAGTTTTAATCATATTGTTTATAATTCGCGAACCAAATACATTTGTATCCATACAGTCTCCTTTGTCTTTTTCAGGGAATTTTAAATTAACTATCTCATTCGTTAAGTTTTTCTTTTTTGTCGTTAAGGAATTTTTTGTGAATGCTCAACGCTTTTCGATATAACTTATTTGGTGTGCAAATATCTTTACAGTTGAATTCTTGAAAATTTGGTAATAAAATTGAATAAATCGTCGGGAGAATGACTAGACCGTCGTGACAGTAACTTTTTTGAAAATAAAATAACAAATTGGTAATTTTTAAGTCGAATTTGTTATAAATTGGTTATTAATCTAACTTTTTAGTGGTTTAAATATATTTTAATACATAATATGAAGTTCGCCATTTTTAATTACACATACATATAAAAATTTGTATTTTTTGAAAATAAAATTCTGATTTTCATACTCCTCATGACTAAATATTATTGTAATATCATTATTTTAATGGTGGGGATTAATTCAATATGGTTTAAACTGATTTTAGAAAATTTTAGTCAACCTAAAATAAAAATATTTTTGAAATAACAGAAATATATTTTTAAAAAAGACGAATTTATAAAGGCGCATGAGTTTTTAGTTCACTGATAGGTGCACATTTACGATAAAACTTGCTTTGTTTATAAAAATATGTCGTATCTTGCCAGATTTTTGGGTTACCATTATTACAGGGAATGCGAATATTATATTTACAATTATTATGAAGTAAATTTTCATAAAGTCGTAAATAATGAAATAGATGATAAAGGAAACAGACAAATAATTATTATATTTACAAGATAAAAAAAGACAACATGATTATTTATATATTTTATAAAAAATAGTTGTCCTGTCTGCTAAAATATAACCACAATGTGAGACAAAATCATTTTTTTACAAACAAAATAGTGGTCAATATATCTATTTCCTGACTTGTATTCTATGGTCAATTGACAAGTTGAATAATAGTTATTACGACGTTGTTACAACCCAAAATTTATTCCCCAATAACGTTGTATCTCAGTTTTCATACCATTGTCACAACGTTGGCTAGCCGACCAGTAGTCATTTAGCCAACCACAGTACAACGTTATCCCAACCCACTCGTGCTACTTGGGAAGGGTTAATTTGAAAGTTGATTTGGGGTTGATTTGAGAGTTTGGTTGGCGGTTAATTTGTTGATTGCGGTTAAAAATATGTTGTGATTGAGATGGAGGTTGATTTATATATTGAGTTGAAGGCTGAGCTGAAGATTGGCTTAAGAGATTTATTTCGGGATTAATGTGAGAGTTGAATTAACCAACACCGAAGTTCTGACCACCTCATGAGGTTTCAGCCCTTTATATTTCTATACCTACATTTTTTTCGAGATGGCGCTACATTTTATACGACATTTACACTTTTTTCTGGATAGCTAAATTTCGGGATGAGATTTCGGGCTAACTTTACGAACTTGAGAAGGATATAGTATAGGGTGGCAAATTATTCATTTTTTAATTCATACTAAGACTGTATCGAAAACCTGTGATAAATATTTAATAATACAAATTTTTGACTATTATTTACCTAAATTATCATAGTCAAATCTCACGATAATTTTTAACAGTCACAGAATAAATTTACTCTACGATTGGCTGCTGTTTTTACCATATTGCCAATTTTGTTTAACTGGCTTAATTAACTTATGCCTTAGTAAGTGGTTAAAAATGCGAATATATTTTATGCCGTTGTTGCTAGTTAAATTATTATTTAGCAAAAGCGGAATTTATTTAATGGTTAAGTTTTTTAGAAAACAACAAATTAAAATTAATGAACTATAAAACTATATTAAAATTTTTGAAAGCTACTTTGTCGCACGCTGCTATAGAAGGAGTATGATGGGTAGCTAACTTCCTGTGTACATAAATTAAAATATCGCGCAAAGTTGTTCAAAAAAAAAAAAAATTAGGATTGCACTACTTGAAACAATTTAAACGAAAGATACCCCCTAACACAATGCTGCACAATACAACATCTACATCATTGCTATAATTTACTTTTAAACCCTCGTTCCATAACCGGTAGTTATACACATTACTTAAAATTTAACCATTCCGAAAGAAATGATATTTTTAGATTTCTTTGATTTTTTATTTATTATGTTTTTTATCCAACAACAATTATGTACACGCAAATAAAAATGTACAAGCACAACAAAACAAAAATATTTTCTAAAAATACTTGCACTGTAGCGCGATTTAATAGAAAAGATTAAATTAATTTTTATTTACATTATAATACAAGACACCACAAACATCAGCTAATTAACTAAATTAGTTACGTCAATAAACGATTACAATATTTATTAAAATGTACAATACATACCGGAATAGATTTAATATTTTTGTAAACATGTTCATTGCTTGGCAAGTTTGACAGTGCGACTGATTATATTATTTACTTATTGTGATTGTATGTGAGTTTATCGATTGATAAAATATGAGTGTAGTTGTTTAAGGCACCATCTATGTTTTAGAATTGGTAACAGATGTATTATAGCTGAAGGCTAACTCTCATAAAAACTACAAAGATAACCAAATAAAATTATTAGGCAGCAAATTAACTCCACTCACCTCATTTAGACCAAAATCTTAATTTAGTAGTAGAAAAGCAATAAATATTGTGATGGACATTTTGTCTATAATAAATAATTTTTGTAATCAAATTTACGTCTTGTTTCTGTAAGATGGTAATTGCTTGCAATAATACAATTTTATTTCTAATGTTTTCGATTTATTTATTATTTTTTGGTTGATTGTAATAAATACTTTATTAGCAATTTATTATCACGTAAAATAAGCCTTCACAAAATATATAATATAGGGAAGTTTATTCATAACTCATCAACAGTAAATATAAATCAATGTCTCTCGTAAATCTTATTTTTGTGATTTTCCGTCAGATTCGTATATGTGCATACATTTGTTTGTACATAAAGATTACGTGTACGAATCTATAATCTACATACTTACATGCGGGATTCAGAATTACTTTTTCCAACCGACATGGCAGAATATTTCTCAACATTTAATTTTTTTATTTATTATGTTCTGTTTTATTGATTTAAGCTTTAAGCTAAATATATTTTCATAAATTTAATCTCGCTACAAACAAAAAATCTCTGCTAAACATTTTTTATTTTTTTTATTATTTTATGTTGACAGATCTGGGATTAAAGACAGCTTTGTTTTTATTTTGCGTTTCGTTGATAGGCAAAAGTGATAAATATTTATACAGTTATATCAAAAGGCGAAAATTTCATTTGCGTATATGTCGAACTAAGGGGTATAGATGGTGGTTTAATTTATATAGAAATATAAACAAATAAAGGCCATTAAGATTTGTTCGCCCACTACTGAATTAAGACCATTGTCAATTTTAAAAGAATGGATTATGTTAAGATTATTTATTTTGTTATAATAGCATGATGGTAAATATAAATTCGCAAAATGTTGTAAAATGTTAGCAACTATAGATCGACAAGCAAACATCTTATTTACTCGTTAGATTACTTTCAAAATGTTCTAAATGCGTCATTTATTTTGATTAATACACGCCACCTCTTTTTCAACTGTGCATGGCTTGGGATGACAGTTTTTAGCTGTATTAATTTTCTCGCCAAATGTGGTCGTTTACTTCAAGTCTTATAAAGGTCTGCGATAGAGAGATGAACCGGATACTACGCTGTCTCTTTAAAAAAATGTTTTTCGATGTCGATATATTTTGCACCACATAGCTGGAAACATAAATCAAGATGGTCTATGGCCAAAAAAAACGATTCATTTGCATATTAATCCCTTTCTTAGGTAAGTAATTTGGATATAAGCGAAAGAACAATATGGTTGGGAGAGGCAGATTTTTATTCAATACAATCAATGTTTACGGTGTGCAGAAGATCGAGGATCGGTCGTAATATTAGCTGAAATTTTAATGGCAGGACATAGTACAGCTGAACCTCGATTTTTTAGATCTTGGATATCTGTTCGGTAATTACTGAAATATTGGAAAAAATTGGAGCTTTCGTGTCTAATTGAGAAAATTTATTGCTAATGTACCATAATATAAGAAATACGTGCCTTAAATAAATGCTTAGCAGATTTAAATATTTCGAATGTGGACCAATAAGTTCCAAAACATTTTCTTCCCTTGAAAGTAAACGTTTGCTTAACAACAATGTTTTTTCATTTGTTGTGTTCCATTTAACGTGACAAAGTACCAATAAATATGAAAGCCCAAAATTAGCTGCGATCATAAAAGTTAATTTAAAAAAGTTTACGTGCAATAACGCAAGTTTGAAAATTATTTATTGAATTGAAAATCAATCATCAGTTTCTTACATATTTGGGCGTATACATAAGTTTTGAGGAATTTACAAAAGATGACGTAACTAGTATTAAATCGCATCGGACCATCTTGTTACTATATTCATGTTAAAGCGTCATTATTTCCGTCTAAAAATCAGTATGTGTCTTTTCGTTGAAGTGTAAACAACATACTTTTTGTGCCCTAACCATGTCAACCTTTGTACCAACAAAACACACTTTACGGGAAGTGCTGCTTTTTTGTTTCAATTGAAGAAAAGTACATCGATTCCTGTGTGAAGCATATAGGAAACATGTTCCATCAACAAAAATATGTGAGTACTTTTTCCGGCGTTTTAAAAGTGGTGATTTTGACACTAGTGACAAAGAACGCGAAGGGAGGCCAGTAAAGTTTGAACACGCTTAGTTGGAGGCGTTATTATACCAATATTCACGCGAAACTCAAGAGGAGCTCGCTGAAACTTTGGGAGTGACTCAACAAGCGATTCAAACCCATATCAAGACCATGGGTACGGTGCAAAAACATGGAAATTGGGTTCCGTATGGACTCGAGCCAAGAGATGTCGAACACCGTTTTTCACGTGCGAACAACTGCTCCAAAGAGAAAATCGGAAGGGTTTTTTGCATCGAATCGTGAGGGGGGACGAAAAGTGGATCTACTACGACAACCCAAAGCACAGAAAAACGTGGGGTAAGCCCGGTCATCTACTATGAGCTACTCCACCCTAATGTAACCATCGCTAGAGAACGTTATCAACAACAATTGATGCAGTTAAACGTCTACAATATGCCAAAAGACATCGGCCATTAGTTGCAAAAGTCGTCAAGGAATTATTCACCAGACATAGCTCCTTCTAACTACCACTTGTTCCGGTCGATGACTCAACGCGTGACCAAGCAGCACTTCACTGCATACGAAAAAGCTAATAATTCGGTTAATTCTTGGATCGCCTCAAAACACGAAAAAAATGTTCGACGCGTAATCCTTGTGCTACCTGAAAGATGGGAAAAAGTCGTAGCTAACGACGGACAATACTTTGAATAAAATACATTATATCAATTTCTCTAAATAATTTGAAGCTATAAAAAAACCTCAAAACTTAGTACTCCCAATATTAGTTGTATTGAGTATCTTGGTAACGAGCTGCCATAAATTTTAAAATGCAAAAAGTTTAGTAAGAGTCGCTGCTTATAATCAGAAGTACTTTTCAGTATTTTGCAATGATAAATGGAACTCAGCATTTGACATTCGACCTGCATAAATTCAAACGCAACATCAAAAGTTAGGATACTTGTAGACTGAACACGTGCCCTATTTAAATTAAAGATAAAAAGCAGAGGGAGCGCGAAACTATTGGTAGGAATCTGTCCTTAGAAAATTTCAAGATTTTTTTAATAATAATTTAAAACGGTCAAAGTCTTACAAAATTTTGCTAAAACCAATTTGAAAGTTTGCTGGAGAAGAGGAAATTTTTAGTTTTTTGTTGGTTGTCTTATTTTCTGTAAATGGATTTGCTAATTATTTCATGATTCGACCGAATAACGGATTCTTTATAAAACTCAACCATTTTCGTTCAAAAGATTATAATTTTACTGTAATTCTTTTCAAAATGTCCAAGAATGAATAAGACTGGAACGAAGTGGTTTTTGCTCTTGGAAATTAATTCTATCCGACCCTTTAAATATTAACAAAATATTTTTGCTAAGAGCCAACAATACTTGAGCACGAAGCTCATTCACAACAGATTGGGTTGATGACGACGTTTAACGTAACGAAAAATTAAAAAAAAACATAAATGCAGCTTTAGAATTTCTAGGAACCACCCATCCGCTAAAACTCACCTAGCCATTAAAACTCGCCACCAACGATTCCCTTTTAGATTGTATTTCGGAGTGCTCAATCGACATGACTTCGGTTGTCTGTTGCAACGGTCGCGTTCTAGTCGATTGGGTACTACCTAATCAGGCACCAGCATGGAGTTATTCTTATTGATTTGTTTCAACCATCTTGTATCCTATCTGCTGTGCGGGTTTGATCACTTGTTTTGACCAAATAACAACAGAATCCTATAATATTGTATCTTCGTGTTTAGTCGGATGAAGATCTTTCCATTTTCTGCGAAATAGTTGAGTCAGTCTCGTTATTCGCTTTAATTTCAACACTACGTTGGTTGACTGGCCTTTGTTTTGTCAATGAGTTTGGAGTCGTTAGATGAACAAAAAGCCAGACCGATAAGAATATCTGCAATTCTTCTATAGAACACATTTTTTTTCTTCACCCAATGCTTTGAGAAGATCTTTTTTAACATACTACACTCCCGTCTCTGAAATTCCATTCGTTTGTGGCACCACTTCGAACTAGGAAACTTAAATATTCTGCTGGTTTGAGGGGTGAGCTGTTATCCGTAAAAATGCATGCAACAATTCAAATGTTGAAAATGTGATTCACAACTTTACAATCACAACGGGCAACATGGTCGCCCCCATAATGTAAACGTCAAGGCCATTTGATATCGAATCAAGTAAGGGTGAAAAAGTTCGTTCAGGAAGGTACAAAACGTTTTCGTGTATACGGAAGTAGATTCGATCACTGCGTTAGTTCTGACGATTCGGCTTCCCCACGCAAAGCACGTGCCCTCGTTTGTAAGTTTCGAGGGCAGTTATCGAAGTTGGCTACCCCTTTTTCACATTCTATATGACCTTCACCAAAACGACATTCTTCTTGCTGTCGCACACCGTGTTCTCATAATTAGTTTGTGATACGCGTGAATATTTTTCTCAGCAGATAATAAACTTGCCGAAGCAAGCATTAATGGTCTGTCGGCTCGAATTGATTGCAGTAGCCTAAAAGGTTATTCGACACTAACCTCTTCTTTCATTTTTAAAAAAATAATCGCAATCTTTGCTCTTGTGCAAAACATCTTTTTGCAAAAGCTTGCTTAACGATACCAACTCTCGATCGGCACGAATTTGCATCAAATCATGAGCTGGAAGACGTTTTCGGCGGCACGGACAATTTTCAACAGCGACAATTTACCTAGATCATGGCAGTATTCCGAAAAAGATAATAATGTGTCCTAGGTACTCCAACTTTCGTCGAAAAAACACATTTCTCTTGGCCAATGGTAACACTGCAGCTCCAATTGGTCCATAGTGGCTTCCACATTCGTCCTCTTGGTCAATAACTGCTATCAAAATGTCGTGAATATAGCATACCACGAAGGCCACACAAAATTTCATCCATAATTTGTTGAAATGTGTCAATATGGAGCTGGTCAAGTTCAAAACGATGAAGCCTGACAAACCGTGGGCGAACGCCAAAACATTAAAATCTACATGGATACGGAGGCTCCTGTCCCTTTTAGGAATCACGACAATAGGACTAGCCCATTCACTATGACGAGCTGGAACCAAAATATTGAGATCCACCATCTTTGACCACTTAATCTGCCCTACCCGTTTCGAGGAAATTGAGCACTTACCTTTACTACTATCGAAGAAAACCCTTTCTTCAGTTCTACAACCGGCGATTTGCAATCGTTCACATCAAACATCTTTATACCACCAACATATTTGGCTTCTACAGATCGATGTTGATTGCACGAAACACAAAAGGTTCCAACCGACATCATTTTCTTTGTTTTACATCCAACTTTCACCATCACACTTTCGATAAGCACTCATATCTTACACGTAAGTCTCCTAACATTATTTTTTCGTCACAGAGAAATTTCTTGAAAAAAATGTCTGTCTAAATTTACGAAATAGAGTCGTTGAACAAAAAACTTGCGCACCTATTGAAACAACAGAAATGTTTTATATAAATTAGTGTTTTATTTTTATGAGCCAATTAATATTTATAAATTAAACAATTTTTATTTGGTTTAGGGCTCTTTTTATTTATTTTTAATTAATTAAGGCTTTAGCTCTCGAATCCTATTCGAGTTCATTTTCAAAAGCGTAATCCGCTTTTGAAAATGAACTTGAATAGGGTTCGAAAGCTAAAGCTTTAATTAATTAAAAAAGAAATAAAAAGAGCCCTAAACCAAATAAAAATTGTTTAATTTATAAACAGAAATAATATTTTTAAAAATCGAATTTCCCTAGTTTTCGGGCTATAGCACTATAAAATTTTTGCATAGTTTCAATGACAGCGGTAGCAGCAGATTTGTCCTTGTCGCTGATGTCAAAAACAGAGAATTTGATAATCTTACACAAAATTTCACTTTAACGTTACTATACCATACGTAACCTGACTCAAAATATGACCAATCTTTACAAACTAAACAAATTTTAAAATCAAAACTATTCAAACAATTAAATTAATTAAAATAAATCAAACTGCTAATTAACGAAATTAATTAATTTAAAAAAATTGAAAATTTAAATTAAAATTTAATTTAATAATTTATTTAATTTAAAATGTTAAATAATTAAAAGAGTTTAAAGTTTATTTATTAATTTAAAGAACTTAAAAAATTTTGGGAATTTGCTGAATTTTAAATTTGTATAAAAAAATTAAAGAATTTATCAAATTTTATAATGGTGTTAAGACACTGGCTAGTTTTTCGCATTTTTGAAATGATTAAAATAGAATTAGAACAGAGCAAACAAATAAGAAAAATACAAAATATTTTTAAAAGTCTTAATGTATAAAATATAGTGCACATTCTCTCATAAATAACTCAATTTGACAGATTTACAGATAAATATTTCTTGCCATTTTATCATTTACGTATCTTACATTTTTTTATGTCGAAGAAAACATATCTTGCCGTTCTGCTTATACATATTTTAACCTGATGAAAAACTATTTTCATGCACCAAAAATAATTATTTTTCCAAAACATAAATAGAAGTTTTTCAAAATGTCAAAATAAGTACTTAGAATGTTGTCTAAAATATAATTAGTTGGTTTGCAGAACTTGAAAACCAGCCAGCAGTAACACCGTTATGGTAGGAAAATTAATGAATTTAAATAATTTAAATAATCTGAATCATTTAAGTAATTTTAATAATTTAAATATATAAATTAATTAAAGAAATTCCATAAATTTAACAAACATTAAATAGCTTAAATAATTTAACAAACTAAACAAATTTAAATATTTTAACTAGGCAATTTTGAGGATAGGAATAGTCTAATTTAGATAATTTAAATATAATAAATTTTTAAAACTACTTAATCTATTTAAATTAATTACATTTTTTAACTTGATTTAGTTTATAAAATTTTCAAAATGATTTAAACTATTTTAATTATTTATTTTATTTAAAATATTATCATTTAAATTTGTTTAATTATTTAAATTGTTAGATTTAATTATTTAAATTATTCCAATTTTTTAAATTGGTTTAATTTGTTTAATAATTAAAAAAGTTTAAATTTTCTCTCATTGTGAAATTCATGAAATTCGTTTAATTTGATATATTGTATTTTTTAAATTTTAATTGTTTCGAAAAACACCTGAATAAATTCAAAGAATTAAAAAATTCACCGCAAAAATATAAAAATAAATAATTTCGATAATTTAAAAACAAAAAATGTAATGTCAAAAATGGAACCTTTAAATTCTTTAAATTCAGGTACTTTTGGTGGTTATGTGCCACCAAAAGTACCTGAATTTAAAGAATTTAAAAGATTTAACCTTCGAGCGGGTGCGCATTTTAATTTAACACGAGCGAGTGCGCGCCGTAAATTTTACGTCATACAGTTTACAACAAACATTCACTATTTTATGATAACATAGAGTTTGGTAATTATTAATATTTAAAGAAAAATAGTATTCAAGCTTAAAAAATATTTTATTTGCAAAACTATTAAGAAACAAACATAAATAAACAAAAACACAAGGAAAAAAAAACACAAGAAAAAACAATTTTTTAGTCAGAATTGGACTCATTTATATTCGCACAATCAACACACATAATTTTTATTAAAGAGTGAAGCTTACATGTTACATGTAAATGTCTGAAAATGTTTGCATTTCATTGATGCTGAGGCTTTTTTCTGTCCCGCGTGCACGAACGACATGTACCGCGTATTCTTTTAGAACTCTCTCTTTAGGCATTCCATAATTTATTTTTAAAAATGCCTGCACATTAGAAAATTCATTAGAAAATTAATAAGTTCGCCGTAAATTTTACGGCTGCGCGCCCGCTCGAAGGTTAAAAAAGAATTTAGAAAAAATAAAAAAATTTACCAAATTGAAACAAACCAAATATTTAACTAATTCAAATTATTTGGCAAATTCTATATTTGAAGAAGTTAACAAATTAAACAAATTTAAATAAACTAAAGGGCTTAAATAATTTAAATAATTTAGTTAATTTAAAAAATTTTGCAAATTTCACGAATCCAAATGTATGAACGAAAGGATTTAACAAATTCAACAACTTTTAATAATTTAAATAATATTAAGAAAATTTGAATTATCTAAATTTTGCCAATTTGTTAAATAATTTAAAAAATTTAAATACTTGAAGAAATTTAAAGAAATTTAAATAACTAACAAATTAATGTTTCAAATTACATTCAAGTATTATATTAGGATCAAGAATTTAAAAAAAATTCAACTTAAAATATCTAACTTAATTTAAAGAATTTTACAGTTTAAAAATACATTTTTTTTTTAAATTAAAGTTATTTTAAGATCTTAATAATTTAAATAATTCAAGAAATTTAAATAATTTAAAAAACTTAAAGAATTTAAATTGAAAAGACTATAAATAATTTAATAAATTAAATAAATAAAACCATTTTAACAAATTAAACAAATTAAAAATTACAATTATTTGATAAATTAAATAAGTAAATAATTTAAATAATTAACTTTAAGGAACATACTATATAATTTCGAAAATGAATTGTATTTTCCACTGAAAATATATTTGTGGTTATTCATCTCGTGTGGAAAATATATTTGGTTGATATACGTGAAATCCCAAAATAAGGTATAACAAAAACTCAAGAGACTACTGTAAAGTTTGTTTATAAGCATATTGTGACGGTGACACCTAGCGTGTGATAGAATAAGTTAAATTAATAGCTCAATGTTAAACTGTACTAAAATGGAATTTTCCATGATAAAATTGTTCTACACTATTCTAACTAGAAAAGTCGTGAACTTTCGAGAAGTTTAGTTTGTGTATATAAAAAAGCGAAGGAGGTCGAATTGGATTATTAGTATCTGGAACGCGATAGAGTAAACTTGTAAGATTATTAGTAGTATTTGGAAAGCGACAGTGTGAAGATTAAAAAATGTTTTAGTGGAAATAAAAATTATAAGCGTACAGTAAAATTTGAGAATAATTTATATAAAGTGATTTTGTGAATTTATTTTTAATAAATTGTATTGTAATAATTTTTGTGCTAAATAAATAAAAACCGTTCGTGATAAATTAAATTGATTTTGTATTATTTACAATCCAGTGATACGAACAATATGTTTGTTATAGTCGAATGTTAAAACCGAAGTTTGATATATCCGAAATATTTTCAAAAAGTTTGTTGTAACCGGAGGTTTGTTATAAGCGTGGTTTATTATAGCGGGATTTGACTGCATACTAGTTTCTACTGTCAGCAATTAACCAAATTTTAGCAAGCAATTCAAATACAACAACGCCAGACCAAACTTGACAACCCGGCAAAAATTGAGAGAGTTTCGTTGGGAAATTTTGATGCATCCACCGTATAGCCCGGACTTTGCACCCCCTGAGTGCCGTTTGTTTCGATCTCTGCAAAACTCCCTTGATGGTCCAAAGTTGGCTTCAAAAAACAACTGTGAGAATCAATTAGCCAAATTTTCACCGAAAAACCAGAGAAGTTTCTACACCGATGGAATTATAAAATTTGGGAAATATGGAAAATAAAATTCATTTTAAATAACAAAAAAAATTTAGTCAAAAAGCGATAAAAAACCTCTCAACTTTTTCACCAACCTAACATTTTAATTTTTTTAATTTTTAATTAATTTAAATTAGTTAAACTAATAAAATTATTTCAATTATTTAAAGTTTTAAAATTTTTTTAAATATTTAAATTATTTAAATATTAATTTTATTTAAATTATTCGAATAATTTAACTTTTTTAACATCATTGGTTTAATTCGTTAAATAATTTTTTTTTTTTAATTTTATTGTTTAAATTATTTCAATTATTTAAATTTGTTTAATTTGTTAATTTATTTATCTTTGCAGACATTGTCAAATTTATTAAACTCATTAAATATTTTAAACTCTTAATATTCAGATTCCATATTCTTGAAAAATTTTAAATTCATTAAATTAATAAAATTTAAGCTATTTAAATTGTTCAAATATTTTAAACTAATTATTTTAATTAATTTAACTGTTAGAATTAATAAAATTATTTAAATTTGTTGTTATTTATATGATTTAAAAAATTTATGGAATTCAAATTATTTATCTAAATCTTTTAAAATAATTCAAATTATTTCAGTTATTTAAATTAAATGTTTTAATGCTCGAATTATTTTATATATTTTATGTTGGTGTGAATAGACCTTTATATGTCAATTTATATTGGTGTGAACAGAACTTTATCTGTCAATTTAAGTTCAGTGTGATACTGGCAAAGTCAATCATGTAAAACGTAAATGTATTAGAAAATAAAAACTTTCTTTCCGGTTTTGCTTACTGTACAAAACAGACGTGTTCTTTTAGCTCTTATTTAATTATCGAAGATCATTAGGTTATGGGCCCAGATTTCCATAGTATAAATGTCGTCTAAAAAGGAAACAAGTGTCTGACAAGTATTTTGTCGCATTATTTTATATTCAAAATTCCAATTTACATTTTTTTTTTACGTGTATACTGAAAAGATTAGTATGGCTTCGTCAAACGTACTAATAGAAAAATTAAAAGGTCGTGAAAATTTTGATGTTTGGAAGATTGCTGCTGAATCATATATGGTAATTAAAGGATTGTGGTCACATGTCGAAAATGACTTATCTGAAGATGCAAATGATGCGACAAAGGCAAACGATTTAAAGGCAAGATCGGAAATTATTTTGTTGTTGGAGACGTAAAATTATTCGTACATCGCAAATGCAAAAACAGGGAAACAAGCATGGACCGCCTTGACAAGAGCATTTGAAGTTAGCGGCTTATATAGACGAGTAACCTTGCTGAAAGAATTAGTTCAATTGAAGCTGTCTGATTGCCATTCGATGGAATCATATGTGAATCGTATGGTAATGATTTCTATCAAAGTGAAAAAGGCTGATTTGGAAATATCAGATGAAATAATCGCATCGCTAATGTTGGCTGGGCTGCCCGACGATTACAAACCACTAGTAATGGCAGTCGAAAATTCAACAACAAAATTGACAACGGATTCAGTGAAAACATTGCTATTGCAAGAAGTAAAATACGACTCGAGTAACAGTGATAATGCAATGTTAACTAAATGGAACATCAACGGATCAAACAAAAAAACGACGAATTTCAAGTTCAAATGTCATTCGTGTGGTCAGACGGGACATTTCGCCAGAGATTGTCCAAAGAAAAAGGAGAAAAATAAAACAAATGAAAACCTTTTGTATACGATATTTTTGGTGAATAATACAAATTCATGTGATTGTTTTATTGATTCTGGTGCATCGGCACATATGACAAACTCTAAGTCAATTGTTAATAAAACTAAAGTGCCATTGAATAAAGAAGTTGTTGTTGCAAACAAAGGCAAATTGAAAATTGATTGTGTTGGTGAAGTAAACATAACCCTATTGAGTGGAACGTCGAAAACAAATGCAACGTTGACGAATGTTTAATATGTTCCGGGTTTGTGTGCAAATTTGCTTTCTGTAAGCCAGATGATCAAAAACGGCAATCATGTTGCATTTGATAAAGAAAATTGCAAAATTTTCAATGCAGAAAATATTTTAATAGCAACGGCGACATTGGTCAACGACATGTATCGGCTGGATTGTATATTACCGATATGTGAAAATAAAAACGAAATTTCAATGAATGAAACGGCACTCAGTGGCAAAATAGATAATAATTTGTGGCATCGACGTTTAGGACACATTTGTGACGAAAATTTGAAAAAGGTGAGTGGCGCCGTAATTGGTGTACATTGGAGCGTAGGAAGCAACAACAAATGCATTGTTTACATTAAAGGGAAGCAAACCCGCGCTTCATTTAAAGATGTTGGTAATCGTACTGAACAGTTGCGCGATTTGGTTCATTCCGACGTCCGTGGTCCGCTGCAAGAGCGATCAGTTGGTGGTGCGAAATATTTCGTTACATTTGTCGATGATTACAGCAGAAAGGTATTTGTTTTTCCGTTGAGAGAAAAAACCAAGTTTTCAATACGTTTTTGGAGTTCAAGGCTCTCGTCGAAAATCAGTGCTTAAGAACAATCAAAGTCCTGCGCATTGATAATGGAACGGAGTATTGTAATGGACAGTTTGACGATATTTTGGCAAAATGCGGAATTGTACATCAAAAAACCGCACCATACACTCCCGAACAAAATGCTGTTGCAAAGCGTATCAAAAGAACTTTTATGGAACAAGTTCGATGTATGTTAATCGATTCTGGCTTAAGTAAAAAATTTTGGCGGAAGCTTTATCAACGGCAGCATATCTGATAAACCGAATACCATGCAGAAATATGCGATCGACTACACCAGACGAATTTTGGTCGAAAACGAAACCAGGTTTGACCATATTACGAGTGTTTGGATGCAAAGCGATGGTACATGTGCCAAAGGAAAAACGGCGGAAGCTCGACACGAAGTCAACTGGCTACATGGCAACTAAGAAAGTCGTGATAAGCAGAGATGTTTTGTTTATAGAGTCAAGCTTTCCTGATAAGCCAAATCTGAAAGTAATTGAGCACGCAGATGCAAGTACTAATTCTTCTTTTTCCCCACTAATTTTGACCATTGATGAATGTGAAGTTGACGCCAATGTCAATTCAGGTGGCGTGCGTGATGCTGAATCTTCCATTGTCGATAAAAGAAGAATATTTAAGACGTCTGATGAACAAATTGAAACATCTGGTGAAGCCAATGTAATTGAGAATGTCAACGAAACCGAAATAAACGATTTGAATATTGTAAACAACGCAGTAAATCTACCGGTTACCAATGAGATATTCGACAGCAATGTTACAACTGATAGTGATCGTGACGATTTGTATATTCCATATGACTTTGTGTAGAAACACCGCAACAAGTTCGTAGTTCAGAACGTATCCGAAATATGAATATAATGCGTTATAATTTCTTGACAAGAGAAATTATTGGAAATGCTCCTGAAACCGTTGTCGAAGCATTGTCAAGTCCAAATGCTGATTTGTGGATAAAACCTATGTGTGAGGAAATGAAATCATTGAGTGACAATCAAACTTGGACCTTGGTCGATTTACCTCGTGACAAAACACCTATTAAATGCAAGTGGGTGTTTAAAACTAAGAGATGGCGAAGTTGTGCGATACAAGGCGAGATTGGTAGAGAAAGGTTTTTCGCAAAAATATGGCGTCGACTACCATGAAACATTTTCTCCTGTTGTGAAGTATACATCGATTCGGTTCCTTATGGCGATTGCGGCGAAATTCGACCTAAATCGGAGAGCTGAAAGAAGATAAATGTATCAACACGAAGAATTTATGAATAATTCGAACAAAGTTTGCAAGCTACATAAATCGTTGTACGGATTAAAGCGATCAAGTCGTGTATGGAACGAGACTCTGAATAGTGTGCTGGTAAAATTTGGTCTGAAGCGTTCGAATGCTGACCAATGCACCTACTATATGGTGAATTGTAGCAGAATGTTATTTCTTGCTATTTACGTGGATGACGTATTAATTTTCTCTAACGATGAAACAAGTGAACGATTGTTAAAGAACGAGTTGTGCAGACTCTTCGAGATAAAAGATTTAGGTGACGCATCACCCGCGTGGGGAGTTCGAATCACTCGTGACAGGGTGGCTGGCACAATTTCAATCGACTAATCGCAGTACATATCCGAAATTCTCAATCGTTTCGGTACGAGTGATTGCAATCCAATCTCTACGCCGTTGGATTTAAATCAGAAAATTTCTTCTAGCATGTGTCCAAAATCGAGTGATGAACAACAAAAGATGTCAAACGTACCGTATATGCAAGCAATTGGTAGTTTGTTGTTTGTGGATCAGATAACTAGACCGGATATTTGCTATGCAGGGAATTTGTTGAGTCGATATAGCAAAAATCCAGGAAAGGCACATTGGGCAGCGATCAAGCGTGTGCTGCGATATTTGAAAGCAACGATCGATAAAAAATTGGTCTATCAGAAGCCTTCGAATGAAATCAGAGGCTATTGTGATGTAGATTGGGCTAGTGATCTCGACGAAAGAAAGTCGACCACTGGCTATCTTTTCACCGTGCAGGGTGCAGCTGTTTCTTGGGGATCAAAACGTCAACCAACTGTTGCACTTTCGACTACCGAAGCAGAATTCATGGCAATGGTATGTGCAATACAAGAATCTATTTGGCTCAAGCGACTTCAACTCGAGCTTATGCCTTCGTCATCGAAACAGATGGTGTTATACTGTGACAACAAAAGCGCAATACAATTGGCAATCAACAATTCATCATCTGCGCGTACCAAACATATTAAAATCAAATCAGGGTTCATTCGTGAGAAGGTCGAAAAAGGTCTCATAAATATTCAATACAAACCAACTGATGACATGCTGGCCGACATACTAACGAAAGCAATCGTAAGGAACAAACAGATGATAATTTCGAAACAGTTTGGTATTATTTAACTCTAGCTATAAGTGAAATGTAAATACTATTGTAGAATTAGTTACTTCTTTTTTTTATTTGCAATTCACTTAATTATTTTGTTGTTTATACTACAATTAAATTGAATTAGTTAATCAATTGACAGACAATATCTATTCAGGGAAAGTGTCGGTGTGAAGAGACCTTTATATGTCAATTTATGTTGGTGTGAACAGAACTTTATCTGTCAATTGAAGTTCGGTGTGATACTGGCAAAGTCAATCTTATAAAACGTAAATGTATTAGAAAATAAAAACTTTCTTTCCGGTTTTGCTTATTGTACAAAACAGATGTGTTCTTTAAGCTCTTATTTAATTATCGAAGATCATCATTTTAACTTTAATTAAATTTGTTCAGCTTGTTAAATTTGTTTAATTTCATTTTTTGTTAAATTATTCAATTTCTCTTAAAATTTAAGTTCTTTAAATTAGTTTAATTTAGTAAATTATTTTGATTCTTTTAATTATTTAAATCCGTTTAAATTTTTTACATTCTCTAAAATAACATAAAAATGTTAAAATTATTTAAATTTGTTTAATTTCTTATGTTTTGTTAAATTATTTAAATTTTTTAAATTATTAAAATTTTTTAAATTATTTAAATTTTTAAAAATATTTATACAATTGAAATTTTTTTAATTATTAAAGTTCTTGGTTTTAATTTGTATTTTTTTTTTTTAATTAGTTAAATTAAAATTATTTTTGCTTAACTCTTTATAATCTGTAGATTCTTTACAGATCAATTATTTAGACTAGTTGTTAATTATTACAAACATTTCATTGCTCTGCTGTTATTGGTTTTTAAATATTTATTAATTTATAATTAAATTAACAGAATTTTAAAGCAAATATTTTAGGGAAATTTTATGTGTAGCAATGAAAAAATTCTCCTTAATTTTAACTCACTTAACACTCAGGGTATATTTAAAAATTCTAAATTATGTTCGAAAAATTATAAAGACTTTTTTAACATACTTATTTCTAACGCTTAATAATTTATCAATACTTTCCACATTATTAACAGTACATTTTTTTTAATTAAAATTTTACAAGTAAGTCGATAGCCAATTTAAAAAAGTTTTTCAAAAGTTTTATTTATTGTAAGTGGTATCTTAACTCCAAGAGATGGTAGTATGACAAGTGTGAAATTTCATTAGATATCTTATGCAAGTCTTATCTATCCACAAAATGATAACTTGAATTTCGAGATATTTAATTATAATTCAAACCGAAACACATATACTATATATAGTATATTACAATTCGATTATAAATCCTTTGTTCTAATATTTACTAAAAACATCTACACATATAGTTTTGTATCTATAGTAATTTAAAAAAATAAACCCTTGAATAGAAAATGAAAGATTTTGTTATCATTAGTCTAGCACTCTATAGTATATAACAGTATGTATCATTTAAACAGATAAGTAGTAGATTGTCTTTCATCTAAACATTGATATAAACTTTAGATAAAAATTCATAATTTATTTAGATACACAATTTGTGGAAGGGGGCAGAAGGAGATTTAATTTTATATCTGTGATACCATGTACAATTGTGTACATAGATGAAAATGAAAAATAATTTATGGTATATGATTAAGGTTAGTAAAATGGTTGGAATAGTATTTCAAAAAATATATTTTTGTATGGTTGTAGATTTCATTATAAATAACTGGTTACAAAATTATAAATAATATACCAAAAATGATCTAATATCTCTGAACTTTAAACAGACATTAATTGGTGAATCATGCTCTTTTAACAAACCGAAACTATAACTAACCCAATATTGTTTAGTATAAAGTAATATAAAAAATTAAAAATTTCGTATAAACAAACAAAATTTTTAATTTTTAATTAATTTTATACTTTCAGTTGCAAGTTCACCAGAAAATCGATTGGCAAAAGACGATTCATCGGTTATCGATCGTACGAATTTAAGTGGGATACAATCAATAGGTTCTGCAAATCAATCAACGTCAGATACACAAAATTCACGTAACGGACAAATTCCAAGTAAGTTGAAAAATTATGTAAGATATAACCAAAATTTATGTAAAAAAAAAATCAAATTCTCTATGTTTATGTACATCCCACATAATACTAACTTGGTGAATTAATTAAAATCGTACACACATGCTTTTATAAAGTTATATCGATGTTTTATGTGCTTACAATATAAACTTAAATCTCGATTGTATAATTTTCTAAAATTGTAATTTTAATTAGCATAGAATAATAAATTATTAAACATCTCCAAGGCACATATTTAAACTATTTATTTTTTTTTTGTTTAGAATTTCAATTCGTGGTTGAGGTGAAATTTTAATTAGGTTTATTATATTCCATAATGTCCTTTATACATTCTCTAACGTTCGCATTATACACATATATAAATATACACCTATGTACATATATAGTTTACCAAATACACATCTAAATTCATCTAGCATGATCCTTTATATTGTATGGGATACACATTTCTATAAATCTAATGCTTTGTTGTTCGTTTTGATGTACCCATATGTAAAAGTTACACGTACCTTCGAATCATAAATTTTTTATTTTGTCATCTTTTTACCTAACATTGTGTATATATTTTACCAATTTTCAACCATGTACAAGGTAAATTTAGATATTTACACACTTGAAACAAATATTGGGGAGATGACGATTTTTTTATGGAGCTGTTGTTGAGCTATTGTTTGATATACAGATGAGAGAGAGGTGAACTTATTATTATGTATCAAGCATGTACATCTATTTGCGTTATTTATTTCGCATGGTTAAATTGTTTAAGTTTAGCAATAACATAAAGCTTCTATTAATTTACAAAGATTTATACATTCAAATCGGATGGAGCGTTTAGTTTATGTTTGCTTCGATTTTATATTTTTTTCTAGCTGGGTATTGCAGATGTATAATGAAGTTTAGTCATTCTGTTGAAATATAAAAGTTTGTATAAGTACTTTGGAAATTAAGAATTACCAATTTAAATCACATTTTCAACACTATTACTCTAAATCTAAAATTAAGCGCAAAAAATTAATCGGCTGCACATTATACAGAGTCATGATGCAAATAGTCATGCACAGTCACGTTCCCCAAAAACTATTTCCACGATTAAAAAAACGTTTTCTTTCGATTTTTATTTGTTCAACTGTAGAATTTAATTAAACAAAAAACATAAAAATTGTTTGACTCAGTATACACAATAAAATACTTTGTTGTGCCATGGGTTTATTCATCTTGTTTTATTTGTATAAAAATCATTATCAAAAAAAAAATTTTTTTTACTAAAGTTTTATTTAAATAAAAAGGAAAACTTTTTGTTTAGCTGTCGCTACATTTTCCATTTTTCGTTTCTTTCCCTTTCTGTCGAAGATCATGATGTAAAAATCAAATATTATACAACTTTTTAATAAGATTTACGATTTTTAGACTTTTTATTTCTTAAGTACTACTTACTTTTCGTTATAATCATATTACAAAGAAATGTTATGTCTTCATATTTTAGGATAACAAAAAGATGGAATACCTTTTTTGGTGTTTGCTTGCAAATTGAAGCTAAGTCTTTTTAATTTTTCAGGTGATACGGGCGTAAGTTTAGGAAACGTATGTGTCTCGCCTTGTCCGTTGTTTAAGCTTATCAGAATAGGCACCTAAGATAAGGTAAATATTTAAAGAGAGTTCGGCACAAAATGTGGAATATTAAAAAGGGTAATAAAGGATAAAATTCTGAGTCATCTAACACTGTACAAATAGGATTTTTATTTTAAAATCGTTACCACTATTGAGAAATATATTTTTAGTTGAGGATTTTGACTACAAAACAGTAAAGGATCAAATGGTGTGTATTGTGGATTTCGAGAATTTGTCGAAACATCAATTCAATAAAGACATATCCTTAATTTGATTTGAAAGGAATTTGCATAACTCTGTTTACTTATGTTGTATTCATATCACGTCTTCGTAGCAAGCACATCGGCTCTCTTATTTTCTTCGATTTAACGATGATTGCCTTTCTTATACCGGCTCTACAAGTCAACCAACCTATAAATCGAATATAATATAGAAGAATAAAAATTCAAAGATACCTTTTCCATTCTCAACCGCACCATATTATCGCACCTGTACACAAAATATCATCATGTAAATATATGATGATTATTCATTAAACCTAATTTTCACGATAACTACATTCAAGCCGTGAATTGTATTCCTCCTTATCCTTATTCAATGAGTAACGATCTTGTAGGTACGCGTAACTGCCAGCGTTGCCTAATCTCAAAAATAAGCCAACATTTTCAAGAACTTTTTATATTGGTTAAAGTTTGTACACCGTGATACTTTATTTCAAAACTAAACATCTTCCTTGTATATTGTTCCTTCTGCCTTTCGCCATACGTTCACCCTTTTCTGGTAATCAAAAAACAAATCACCAATTTCATAATGTACAGAGTTTGTATTGGCATCAACATTCTCTGCTGAAAACGGAACTGCTATTTAATTGTGATCATCTCCAAATTTCCAGCGTTTACTATACAAATATATAACTAATTTTGCCATGTGAATAAAATCCATTCCAAATAAGATTTTTAATTTTTACCTCTAGGAAAATTCAAAAAATCGAATTCAATAGTTTTATCCTCAAGCAGCACTGGTAGGAGTATCTAAGTAGTTTTAAAATCAACACATTTTCAACCACCATCAGTCAATGTTACATTGTTCTAATTTTACATCTGTTTGTTTTAAAAGTTTGTGCAGCGAGTGCTAGCAGCACTACTTCGGCAACCGAATCCAGCATCACTATAAGCGCTGAACTGAAAATATTTATATTTTAATTTGGTTTAGATCCGTGATATATTTTCACAAAAATCAATCAATTTCTTCCTGCATGATATAAGGTAAGGCGGGGCAAAATGATACACAAATATTATTTTTATGGACGTGCACTTTATTAATAGCAAAAAAATAAAAGGAATCAAAAAAATAGGAAATTCAATTTTTTCTCTTCATAAAACTAATTCATTAAATCACAGAACTTCGGTTAATTTAATAAATATAATCAAAATAACAAATAGTACATTTGTATCATTTAATCCCAACGCTGAGGCAAAATGATGTAAGAGGTGGGGTTAAACGATACATCTAATTTACCGACAATTATCAATCTAAATCCTCTTGAAGAAGATTGTTGGTTTGTACATCGAGAATGAAGCCATCCCAGACAGTCGATACACTGAATCCACTCATCTCCTGGCTTGCTTTGACTCCATAAGTCATCGCACGTTAGGCACCTCGCATCTTCCTGCGATGAAGCCAAATTTTCTTTTTGTTTGGGGTTTAAATTTCGTTTATTTTTTTTATTTATTGCTTTCTGATTACCCTTATTATTTGGTTTTGTTAAATTTTTCAATTACTTTTCGGCCAAACACTGTTTGTATGGACTGCTGGTTAAAATATGACTAGTTCCGCATTGCTTCGATTTTTGCTTACATTTTATTTGTGGTACTGGAGAAATATCAGCAAATGTAAAATTTGTAGTAGGTGGTAATGGATTTTGTTCGACTATACCCTCAAATAATATGACATCACTTGGATTTACCATCGTGACTGGGTCATCAAATATAAACTCCACATTTTCTAGATCAATAGTTATCATCTTTTGTATTTGTAGGTTGTGGCTGGTAATGCCTGTTAGTTCAGTAATGTTAGGCAATGTTGAGTGGTCGATCACATCGAAATTATTAATGGGCTGCTCATCAGCTTCGATGGTTTCGGCACATTCATTATTTTTTGAAATGTCAATGCTTACGGTATACTCAAAATCTTTGATAATTTCTGGATTAAAAGGCCAAATTCCATTTGCACAGAAACCATGTGCGATGTTGCCAGAAGTGGCAGCCTTTTCAATCGCCAATCTGCAAGGACCAGCTATATTATCTATCATTACATTTCGCCCAGGATGATTTCTCATCCATAACTGACAAGCCTTTTCATAAGCTGTCTTAAATGGCCGAAAAAAAACTGACATCTAAGGGCTGTAGCCTCTGTGTGGTATGTGGTGGCAGTGACAATAATAAGATGTCATTTTTACAAGCATATAAAATGGCATCTAGAGAGAGCATCGTCTGTCAGTGAAATTTTAATATTTTTCCTCGGAAATATAAATATTGGCGGAACCATTTGACCAGTCGCATTAGCACAATAAACGACTGTCACGGTTTTTTCTCTTTCTCCGCTTGTAATAGCAGAAACTGACTTACGGCCCTTCTGGGCCAATACTTTCGAAGGCCTATGAAAATGTTGTGTGCCTGTTTCGTCCATATTATATACATCACTTGGTGATAAACCATTAGATTTATAAATTATATCCAAGTGATCATAAAAATTTTGATTTCATTCCTGTCCATTCCCATTGCTCGACTTAGTGATAGCGGCTCAGGTTTCCTGATGCTAATTTCTGGATGACGCTGAAGAAAAGAAATAGCCCAATCCTTACCAGCCATACCCAACTCCTTATTAAAGGGATTTGTTATTTCGTCGTGGCGGCAATTTTGAAAAACAAGTCGGCGAAGGTCTTCAATAGTAATGCCATATAACGATACTTCTATTTTTAAAATATACTTTATCAGCTCTAGTTCTTGGTCATCACTTAGAACTCGCCATTTTGATCCCAAATGGTTTTTATGCACAAATTCATTTGGAAATTTTATTTTTCCAGATAACCGTCGTTGAATAGCATCTTTATTAATTTTAAATTTTATTGCCGCACCATGAAGAGATAGCTCTTTATTTTTCACGGCTTTTAATGCGTTTTCCATATCCACTTCTATCCGCTCCGTTTTTCTTTTGTATTTTCGAACCATCTCTCTTCCTAAAATAAATTAAATCTAAAATATTTTCACTATACCAATTTCGTTCTTGTGGTTTATAATAAAAACGGGGCAAAATGTGTATCATTTTGCCCCATTTTTGAGTGTATCATTTTGTCCCTTTTGACACATTAAACAGTTTGTTGAAATAGGTTAAAAACAAACTCATTATCAATGTAAAACTGTACAAAATCTCAAAAAATACTTACTTTTGTAGTTAGTGTGAAGTTTATGACAAATTGACAAAAAACCTTACAACAGCAAAAAAGTGTAGAAGCACTTATTATACACTAATAAACTGTGGATCTCAAATAGTTTTTAATGACAGAACCAACAATTTAGATTTTCACTATTATTCAAACTACTTCCCTAGTATACTAAATAAAATTTTCATTTTAGAATACAAATTTGTATGAATTTGAATCAATTTTATTAATACTTTTTAAAAAGTGTAGGCTAACATTAGGTATTCATTCAGACTTCTAAGTAAATGAAGGCAATCAGTCTTATTGTTTGTCCTAATGAACATATGCTAAGTAAATCTGAATATGCCACCATGTTGTATGTCCCAATGTGAATATTTGCTGTATAGGGTATATTAACGCGACCCTCAGAGCGCAAGTTATCGAATTTACAAGAAAACACTTCTAAAAACAGTGTAGGTGGAAGTTCGATGGCCAATGACAGGCAATCGCAGAGATGGCTAAGTAAATCTGAATATGCCACCATGTTGTATGTCCCAATGTGAATATTTGCTGTATAGGGTATATTAGCGCGACCCTCAGAGCGCAAGTTATCGAATTTACAAGAAAACACTTCTAAAAACAGTGTAGGTGGAAGTTCGATGGCCAATGACAGGTAATCGCAGAGATGGCTAATTAAATCTGAATATGCCACCATGTTGTATGTCCCAATGTGAATATTTGCTGTATAGGGTATATTAGCGCGACCCTCAGAGCGCAAGTTATCGAATTTACAAGAAAACACTTCTAAAAAAAGTGTAGGTGGAAGTTCGATGGCCAATGACAGGCAACCGCAGAGATGGCTAAGTAAATCTGAATATGCCACCATGTTGTATGTCCCAATGTGAATATTTGCTGTATAGATTATATTAGCGGGACCCTCAGAGCGCAAGTTATCGAATTTACAAGAAAACACTTCTAAAAAAAGTGTAGGTGGAAGTTCGATGGCCAATGACAGGCAATCGCAGAGATGGCTAAGTAAATCTGAATATGCCACCATGTTGTATGTCCCAATGTGAATATTTGCTGTATAGGGTATATTAGCGCGACCCTCAGAGCGCAAGTTATCGAATTTACAAGAAAACACTTCTAAAAACAGTGTAGGTGGAAGTTCGATGGCCAATGACAGGTAATCGCAGAGATGGCTAAGTAAATCTGAATATGCCACCATGTTGTATGTCTCAATGTGAATATTTGCTGTATAGGGTATATTAGCGCGACCCTCAGAGCGCAAGTTATCGAATTTACAAGAAAACACTTCTAAAAACAGTGTAGGTGGAAGTTCGATGGCCAATGACAGGTAATCGCAGAGATGGCTAAGTAAATCTGAATATGCCACCATGTTGTATGTCCCAATGTGAATATTTGCTGTATAGGGTATATTAGCGCGACCCTCAGAGCGCAAGTTATCGAATTTACAAGAAAACACTTCTAAAAAAAGTGTAGGTGGAAGTTCGATGGCCAATGACAGGCAATCGCAGAGATGGCTAAGTAAATCTGAATATGCCACCATGTTGTATGTCCCAATGTGAATATTTGCTGTATAGGGTATATTAGCGCGACCCTCAGAGAGCAAGTTATCGAATTTACAAGAAATTACTTCTAAAAAAAGTGTAGGTGGAAGTTCGATGGCCAATGACAGGCAATCGCAGAGATGGCTAAGTAAATCTGAATATGCCACCATGTTGTATGTCCCAATGTGAATATTTGCTGTATAGGGTATATTAGTGCGACCCTCAGAGCGCAAGTTATCGAATTTACAAGAAAACACTTCTAAAAACAGTGTAGGTGGAAGTTCGATGGCCAATGACAGGTAATCGCAGAGATGGCTAATTAAATCTGAATATGCCACCATGTTGTATGTCCCAATGTGAATATTTGCTGTATAGGGTATATTAGCGCGACCCTCAGAGAGCAAGTTATCGAATTTACAAGAAATTACTTCTAAAAAAAGTGTAGGTGGAAGTTCGATGGCCAATGACAGGCAATCGCAGAGATGGCTAAGTAAATCTGAATATGCCACCATGTTGTATGTCCCAATGTGAATATTTGCTGTATAGGGTATATTAGCGCGACCCTCAGAGCGCAAGTTATCGAATTTACAAGAAAACACTTCTAAAAACAGTGTAGGTGGAAGTTCGATGGCCAATGACAGGTAATCGCAGAGATGGCTAAGTAAATCTGAATATGCCACCATGTTGTATGTCCCAATGTGAATATTTGCTGTATAGGGTATATTAGCGCGACCCTCAGAGCGCAAGTTATCGAATTTACAAGAAAACACTTCTAAAAAAAGTGTAGGTGGAAGTTCGATGGCCAATGACAGGCAACCGCAGAGATGGCTAAGTAAATCTGAATATGCCACCATGTTGTATGTCCCAATGTGAATATTTGCTGTATAGGGTATATTAGCGCGACCCTCAGAGCGCAAGTTATCGAATTTACAAGAAAACACTTCTAAAAACAGTGTAGGTGGAAGTTCGATGGCCAATGACAGGTAATCGCAGAGATGGCTAAGTAAATCTGAATATGCCACCATGTTGTATGTCCCAATGTGAATATTTGCTGTATAGGGTATATTAGCGCGACCCTCAGAGCGCAAGTTATCGAATTTACAAGAAAACACTTCTAAAAAAAGTGTAGGTGGAAGTTCGATGGCCAATGACAGGCAATCGCAGAGATGGCTAAGTAAATCTGAATATGCCACCATGTTGTATGTCCCAATGTGAATATTTGCTGTATAGGGTATATTAGTGCGACCCTCAGAGCGCAAGTTATCGAATTTACAAGAAAACACTTCTAAAAACAGTGTAGGTGGAAGTTCGATGGCCAATGACAGGTAATCGCAGAGATGGCTAAGTAAATCTGAATATGCCACCATGTTGTATGTCCCAATGTGAATATTTGCTGTATAGGGTATATTAGCGCGACCCTCAGAGCGCAAGTTATCGAATTTACAAGAAAACACTTCTAAAAACAGTGTAGGTGGAAGTTCGATGGCCAATGACAGGTAATCGCAGAGATGGCTAAGTAAATCTGAATATGCCACCATGTTGTATGTCTCAATGTGAATATTTGCTGTATAGGGTATATTAGCGCGACCCTCAGAGCGCAAGTTATCGAATTTACAAGAAAACACTTCTAAAAAAAGTGTAGGTGGAAGTTCGATGGCCAATGACAGGCAATCGCAGAGATGGCTAAGTAAATCTGAATATGCCACCATGTTGTATGTCCCAATGTGAATATTTGCTGTATAGGGTATATTAGTGCGACCCTCAGAGCGCAAGTTATCGAATTTACAAGAAAACACTTCTAAAAACAGTGTAGGTGGAAGTTCGATGGCCAATGACAGGTAATCGCAGAGATGGCTAAGTAAATCTGAATATGCCACCATGTTGTATGTCCCAATGTGAATATTTGCTGTATAGGGTATATTAGCGCGACCCTCAGAGAGCAAGTTATCGAATTTACAAGAAATTACTTCTAAAAAAAGTGTAGGTGGAAGTTCGATGGCCAATGACAGGCAATCGCAGAGATGGCTATGTAAATCTGAATATGCCACCATGTTGTATGTCCCAATGTGAATATTTGCTGTATAGGGTATATTAGCGCGACCCTCAGAGCGCAAGTTATCGAATTTACAAGAAAACACTTCTAAAAACAGTGTAGGTGGAAGTTCGATGGCCAATGACAGGTAATCGCAGAGATGGCTAAGTAAATCTGAATATGCCACCATGTTGTATGTCTCAATGTGAATATTTTCTGTATAGGGTATATTAGCGCGACCCTCAGAGCGCAAGTTATCGAATTTACAAGAAAACACTTCTAAAAAAAGTGTAGGTGGAAGTTCGATGGCCAATGACAGGCAATCGCAGAGATGGCTAAGTAAATCTGAATATGCCACCATGTTGTATGTCCCAATGTGAATATTTGCTGTATAGGGTATATTAGCGCGACCCTCAGAGCGCAAGTTATCGAATTTACAAGAAAACACTTCTAAAAACAGTGTAGGTGGAAGTTCGATGGCCAATGACAGGTAATCGCAGAGATGGCTAAGTAAATCTGAATATGCCACCATGTTGTATGTCTCAATGTGAATATTTTCTGTATAGGGTATATTAGCGCGACCCTCAGAGCGCAAGTTATCGAATTTACAAGAAAACACTTCTAAAAAAAGTGTAGGTGGAAGTTCGATGGCCAATGACAGGCAATCGCAGAGATGGCTAAGTAAATCTGAATATGCCACCATGTTGTATGTCCCAATGTGAATATTTGCTGTATAGGGTATATTAGCGCGACCCTCAGAGAGCAAGTTATCGAATTTACAAGAAATTACTTCTAAAAAAAGTGTAGGTGGAAGTTCGATGGCCAATGACAGGCAATCGCAGAGATGGCTATGTAAATCTGAATATGCCACCATGTTGTATGTCCCAATGTGAATATTTGCTGTATAGGGTATATTAGCGCGACCCTCAGAGCGCAAGTTATCGAATTTACAAGAAAACACTTCTAAAAACAGTGTAGGTGGAAGTTCGATGGCCAATGACAGGTAATCGCAGAGATGGCTAAGTAAATCTGAATATGCCACCATGTTGTATGTCTCAATGTGAATATTTTCTGTATAGGGTATATTAGCGCGACCCTCAGAGCGCAAGTTATCGAATTTACAAGAAAACACTTCTAAAAACAGTGTAGGTGGAAGTTCGATGGCCAATGACAGGTAATCGCAGAGATGGCTAAGTAAATCTGAATATGCCACCATGTTGTATGTCCCAATGTGAATATTTGCTGTATAGGGTATATTAGCGCGACCCTCAGAGCGCAAGTTATCGAATTTACAAGAAAACACTTCTAAAAAAAGTGTAGGTGGAAGTTCGATGGCCAATGACAGGCAATCGCAGAGATGGCTAAGTAAATCTGAATATGCCACCATGTTGTATGTCCCAATGTGAATATTTGCTGTATAGGGTATATTAGTGCGACCCTCAGAGCGCAAGTTATCGAATTTACAAGAAAACACTTCTAAAAACAGTGTAGGTGGAAGTTCGATGGCCAATGACAGGTAATCGCAGAGATGGCTAAGTAAATCTGAATATGCCACCATGTTGTATGTCCCAATGTGAATATTTGCTGTATAGGGTATATTAGCGCGACCCTCAGAGCGCAAGTTATCGAATTTACAAGAAAACACTTCTAAAAACAGTGTAGGTGGAAGTTCGATGGCCAATGACAGGTAATCGCAGAGATGGCTAAGTAAATCTGAATATGCCACCATGTTGTATGTCTCAATGTGAATATTTGCTGTATAGGGTATATTAGCGCGACCCTCAGAGCGCAAGTTATCGAATTTACAAGAAAACACTTCTAAAAAAAGTGTAGGTGGAAGTTCGATGGCCAATGACAGGCAATCGCAGAGATGGCTAAGTAAATCTGAATATGCCACCATGTTGTATGTCCCAATGTGAATATTTGCTGTATAGGGTATATTAGTGCGACCCTCAGAGCGCAAGTTATCGAATTTACAAGAAAACACTTCTAAAAACAGTGTAGGTGGAAGTTCGATGGCCAATGACAGGTAATCGCAGAGATGGCTAAGTAAATCTGAATATGCCACCATGTTGTATGTCCCAATGTGAATATTTGCTGTATAGGGTATATTAGCGCGACCCTCAGAGAGCAAGTTATCGAATTTACAAGAAATTACTTCTAAAAAAAGTGTAGGTGGAAGTTCGATGGCCAATGACAGGCAATCGCAGAGATGGCTATGTAAATCTGAATATGCCACCATGTTGTATGTCCCAATGTGAATATTTGCTGTATAGGGTATATTAGCGCGACCCTCAGAGCGCAAGTTATCGAATTTACAAGAAAACACTTCTAAAAACAGTGTAGGTGGAAGTTCGATGGCCAATGACAGGTAATCGCAGAGATGGCTAAGTAAATCTGAATATGCCACCATGTTGTATGTCTCAATGTGAATATTTTCTGTATAGGGTATATTAGCGCGACCCTCAGAGCGCAAGTTATCGAATTTACAAGAAAACACTTCTAAAAACAGTGTAGGTGGAAGTTCGATGGCCAATGACAGGTAATCGCAGAGATGGCTAAGTAAATCTGAATATGCCACCATGTTGTATGTCCCAATGTGAATATTTGCTGTATAGGGTATATTAGCGCGACCCTCAGAGAGCAAGTTATCGAATTTACAAGAAATTACTTCTAAAAAAAGTGTAGGTGGAAGTTCGATGGCCAATGACAGGCAATCGCAGAGATGGCTATGTAAATCTGAATATGCCACCATGTTGTATGTCCCAATGTGAATATTTGCTGTATAGGGTATATTAGCGCGACCCTCAGAGCGCAAGTTATCGAATTTACAAGAAAACACTTCTAAAAACAGTGTAGGTGGAAGTTCGATGGCCAATGACAGGTAATCGCAGAGATGGCTAAGTAAATCTGAATATGCCACCATGTTGTATGTCTCAATGTGAATATTTTCTGTATAGGGTATATTAGCGCGACCCTCAGAGCGCAAGTTATCGAATTTACAAGAAAACACTTCTAAAAACAGTGTAGGTGGAAGTTCGATGGCCAATGACAGGTAATCGCAGAGATGGCTAAGTAAATCTGAATATGCCACCATATTGTATGTCCCAATGTGAATATTTGCTGTATAGGGTATATTAGCGCGACCCTCAGAGCGCAAGTTATCGAATTTACAAGAAAACACTTCTAAAAAAAGTGTAGGTGGAAGTTCGATGGCCAATGACAGGCAATCGCAGAGATGGCTAAGTAAATCTGAATATGCCACCATGTTGTATGTCCCAATGTGAATATTTGCTGTATAGGGTATATTAGTGCGACCCTCAGAGCGCAAGTTATCGAATTTACAAGAAAACACTTCTAAAAACAGTGTAGGTGGAAGTTCGATGGCCAATGACAGGTAATCGCAGAGATGGCTAAGTAAATCTGAATATGCCACCATGTTGTATGTCCCAATGTGAATATTTGCTGTATAGGGTATATTAGCGCGACCCTCAGAGCGCAAGTTATCGAATTTACAAGAAAACACTTCTAAAAACAGTGTAGGTGGAAGTTCGATGGCCAATGACAGGTAATCGCAGAGATGGCTAAGTAAATCTGAATATGCCACCATGTTGTATGTCTCAATGTGAATATTTGCTGTATAGGGTATATTAGCGCGACCCTCAGAGCGCAAGTTATCGAATTTACAAGAAAACACTTCTAAAAAAAGTGTAGGTGGAAGTTCGATGGCCAATGACAGGCAATCGCAGAGATGGCTAAGTAAATCTGAATATGCCACCATGTTGTATGTCCCAATGTGAATATTTGCTGTATAGGGTATATTAGTGCGACCCTCAGAGCGCAAGTTATCGAATTTACAAGAAAACACTTCTAAAAACAGTGTAGGTGGAAGTTCGATGGCCAATGACAGGTAATCGCAGAGATGGCTAAGTAAATCTGAATATGCCACCATGTTGTATGTCCCAATGTGAATATTTGCTGTATAGGGTATATTAGCGCGACCCTCAGAGAGCAAGTTATCGAATTTACAAGAAATTACTTCTAAAAAAAGTGTAGGTGGAAGTTCGATGGCCAATGACAGGCAATCGCAGAGATGGCTATGTAAATCTGAATATGCCACCATGTTGTATGTCCCAATGTGAATATTTGCTGTATAGGGTATATTAGCGCGACCCTCAGAGCGCAAGTTATCGAATTTACAAGAAAACACTTCTAAAAACAGTGTAGGTGGAAGTTCGATGGCCAATGACAGGTAATCGCAGAGATGGCTAAGTAAATCTGAATATGCCACCATGTTGTATGTCTCAATGTGAATATTTTCTGTATAGGGTATATTAGCGCGACCCTCAGAGCGCAAGTTATCGAATTTACAAGAAAACACTTCTAAAAAAAGTGTAGGTGGAAGTTCGATGGCCAATGACAGGCAATCGCAGAGATGGCTAAGTAAATCTGAATATGCCACCATGTTGTATGTCCCAATGTGAATATTTGCTGTATAGGGTATATTAGCGCGACCCTCAGAGCGCAAGTTATCGAATTTACAAGAAAACACTTCTAAAAACAGTGTAGGTGGAAGTTCGATGGCCAATGACAGGTAATCGCAGAGATGGCTAAGTAAATCTGAATATGCCACCATGTTGTATGTCTCAATGTGAATATTTTCTGTATAGGGTATATTAGCGCGACCCTCAGAGCGCAAGTTATCGAATTTACAAGAAAACACTTCTAAAAAAAGTGTAGGTGGAAGTTCGATGGCCAATGACAGGCAATCGCAGAGATGGCTAAGTAAATCTGAATATGCCACCATGTTGTATGTCCCAATGTGAATATTTGCTGTATAGGGTATATTAGCGCGACCCTCAGAGAGCAAGTTATCGAATTTACAAGAAATTACTTCTAAAAAAAGTGTAGGTGGAAGTTCGATGGCCAATGACAGGCAATCGCAGAGATGGCTATGTAAATCTGAATATGCCACCATGTTGTATGTCCCAATGTGAATATTTGCTGTATAGGGTATATTAGCGCGACCCTCAGAGCGCAAGTTATCGAATTTACAAGAAAACACTTCTAAAAACAGTGTAGGTGGAAGTTCGATGGCCAATGACAGGTAATCGCAGAGATGGCTAAGTAAATCTGAATATGCCACCATGTTGTATGTCCCAATGTGAATATTTGCTGTATAGGGTATATTAGCGCGACCCTCAGAGAGCAAGTTATCGAATTTACAAGAAATTACTTCTAAAAAAAGTGTAGGTGGAAGTTCGATGGCCAATGACAGGCAATCGCAGAGATGGCTATGTAAATCTGAATATGCCACCATGTTGTATGTCCCAATGTGAATATTTGCTGTATAGGGTATATTAGCGCGACCCTCAGAGCGCAAGTTATCGAATTTACAAGAAAACACTTCTAAAAACAGTGTAGGTGGAAGTTCGATGGCCAATGACAGGTAATCGCAGAGATGGCTAAGTAAATCTGAATATGCCACCATGTTGTATGTCTCAATGTGAATATTTTCTGTATAGGGTATATTAGCGCGACCCTCAGAGCGCAAGTTATCGAATTTACAAGAAAACACTTCTAAAAAAAGTGTAGGTGGAAGTTCGATGGCCAATGACAGGCAATCGCAGAGATGGCTAAGTAAATCTGAATATGCCACCATGTTGTATGTCCCAATGTGAATATTTGCTGTATAGGGTATATTAGCGCGACCCTCAGAGCGCAAGTTATCGAATTTACAAGAAAACACTTCTAAAAACAGTGTAGGTGGAAGTTCGATGGCCAATGACAGGTAATCGCAGAGATGGCTAAGTAAATCTGAATATGCCACCATGTTGTATGTCTCAATGTGAATATTTTCTGTATAGGGTATATTAGCGCGACCCTCAGAGCGCAAGTTATCGAATTTACAAGAAAACACTTCTAAAAAAAGTGTAGGTGGAAGTTCGATGGCCAATGACAGGCAATCGCAGAGATGGCTAAGTAAATCTGAATATGCCACCATGTTGTATGTCCCAATGTGAATATTTGCTGTATAGGGTATATTAGCGCGACCCTCAGAGAGCAAGTTATCGAATTTACAAGAAATTACTTCTAAAAAAAGTGTAGGTGGAAGTTCGATGGCCAATGACAGGCAATCGCAGAGATGGCTATGTAAATCTGAATATGCCACCATGTTGTATGTCCCAATGTGAATATTTGCTGTATAGGGTATATTAGCGCGACCCTCAGAGCGCAAGTTATCGAATTTACAAGAAAACACTTCTAAAAACAGTGTAGGTGGAAGTTCGATGGCCAATGACAGGTAATCGCAGAGATGGCTAAGTAAATCTGAATATGCCACCATGTTGTATGTCTCAATGTGAATATTTTCTGTATAGGGTATATTAGCGCGACCCTCAGAGCGCAAGTTATCGAATTTACAAGAAAACACTTCTAAAAAAAGTGTAGGTGGAAGTTCGATGGCCAATGACAGGTAATCGCAGAGATGGCTAAGTAAATCTGAATATGCCACCATGTTGTATGTCCCAATGTGAATATTTGCTGTATAGGGTATATTAGCGCGACCCTCAAAGCGCAAGTTATCGAATTTACAAGAAAACACTTCTAAAAAAAGTGTAGGTGGAAGTTCGATGGCCAATGACAGGCAATCGCAGAGATGGCTAAGTAAATCTGAATATGCCACCATGTTGTATGTCCCAATGTGAATATTTGCTGTATAGGGTATATTAGCGGGACCCTCAGAGCGCAAGTTATCGAATTTACAAGAAAACACTTCTAAAAAAAGTGTAGGTGGAAGTTCGATGGCCAATGACAGGTAATCGCAGAGATGGCTAAGTAAATCTGAATATGCCACCATGTTGTATGTCCCAATGTGAATATTTGCTCTATAGGGTATATTAGCGCGACCCTCAGAGCGCAAGTTATCGAATTTACAAGAAAAATATTGTTTTTTATTGAATTTAATCTGATTAAACTGATAAAAGTAAAAAGAAAATTATTTTCGGTTTTTATTTTGAGTATAATTTGCATTTATAGTTTTATACCACTTACTATTCCAGTTACCAAAATAAAACGGCAAATGAATGAGTAGAGAAAATAGTAAATGGAAAAATATACGGGATTTTGAATTTTTCTATTTATTGCACAAGTATTTTAGAGATTAACTTTTTTTTATTTTAACTGTAAATTGTTTACCGTTAAAAAGATTTACTGTCACTTGTCTATTGTTATCATTAACTTAATTTTTTTTAAAAAAGGCCCTATACCATTTTCAAAATAACGGCTCCTTTATCCAATTAGTATAAAAATTCAATTTTGTCCGAAAACTTCACAATGTTCACTCTCATACGTTTCTCCCCCCAAAAAAGTGTTCAAAAACTTCAGACAGGTCTCATAATCATAATATTCTTACTGATTAGAGTCAAACAATGTATACGAGGGACGCGGGGTTAACTTTACTATGGGAGTTAGTTTCTAAAATATATTCTGCCAAGTCATCATGTATTTCCCATGATCCAGTTTTTCTTTTAATATATGCTATATAATGCCCTGATACGTTGCGAATTTTCGCTTGTTGGTAGTGAATAATGGCAACTAACTTTTGCTTTGTCATTCCCAAAGTCAGTTCCGAAGTAATTTCGTTGATTTTTATGTCATAAAATTTATTTGTATTTAATGGTTGGACATCTAAAACTGCAAACCCATTGATTGGTTTTAGTTGCATGTCCTCGGGATTTTCGATCTGTTGTTTACAGTTACTACATTTACAACCGTGAAATTTAAATGCCTTTTCAATTGATTTTAAATCTGCCTCTTTAAAATTAACGTAATCTATCGGAATATAAAAGTTGTCAGTTTCATGGAGAGTTAAGCAATTTGGGCACTTAAAGTTTAACAGAATCGAACGCTTCAGAAAATATTCAATATATTTTGTTACGTTACAAATACAGTCTAACTCGATATTGGTTAGCGTGTTTGCTTTATTAAAACACTTCAATAGTAAGTGACTTCGTATTTTATTTGTGGATTGAACAGCTCCGTTTTTTAAAAAATGAATAATGAAATTAAAAAATTCCGACTCAGTTTCTTTTAATTTATTTAACAAGTATTGGTAATCTAATAATACGGTACGCATTATCTGTGAGAGTGAATCAAATCCGCATGTCGAATAAACATTAATTTTGATATTTCTTTCATTAACATACGAAAAGCCATTTGGTAAGAGCGGTTTGAGCAATTCTGACTTTTCACAAGGAATGATTTCAGTGACACTTTTTTTAAACAATTCTTTTGTAGAATACCTTTTTAGAACACGTTTGCCGATGTGCTTAGGGGAATCATTCAAACGTATTTTTTTATTCCAGTTTTCTGAATTCTGGATGTTATCAGGTTCTTCATCTGAATCATTTGTTTTCACAAATGTTCTCTTTCGCGATTTAGGTGTTGGCTGAAGTGCATCAGAGACCGCTATAGAGTTTACTAGTAGTTCGGTTTTCCGCTTCAATAAAGCCACGAATCTTCCAATTCTTAAAAACTTTTTTTGGGTATAAATATTTTTAACGTGACTGAACCACAGCTCTACATTAGAATTTGATAAACGGCCCTCTATATTTATAAATTTAGAGTAACATGTACTCCATAGTGGAAGATAAGCAAAATAACGCTTTATGGTGAATATTACAAACTCTGGACAGTAGAAGATATTCTCTTCTAAATTTGTTTGTCTATCTTGATTTTCAGTTACAACTTTTCCGTGAATAGTCAAGAATTTTCTGTAGAACATGCTAAGAGAGTAGAGCGCCTTGTCATTTTGAAAAGTAGGATTATCAAGCTCTGGAAAATCTGCTTGATCTTTCCTTGTCGAATTATTTTCATGGCAATATAAAAATTTTAAAAAAATTGTAAAATCATTGTATGCTTGCAATACCGCTTCGCTTTTATATTTATTAGTACAGATAATACAATAAACCTCAAATAAAGTGTATACCTGCTCTAATGTATCGCAATTTAAAATTACACAAAATATATCTAAAATAAAATTTTTTGTCATTGGTAGAACATTAGAGATTTTTTTTTTAATCTGGGTTGAAATAATATTAATAAAATGAGTGCAGCAAATAAAAACTGATACAGTCTTTTTGGATGGAACTTGCTTAGTTTCCATACAATTATAGGTATATTGAATATACTCTAACACACTCATTTTATTAAATGTGTGGAGAATTGCTTGAATATAAGCCCAAGTCCAATCTACCACGTATACTAAAGGCAAAATCAATTTCGGAATCAGTGCCATTTCCGATTTGAATTTCATTAAAAATAATGACAATGTTGTGGAATCATGCTTACATAAAATTAATTCAGCAACTGGGACGATGGTTGTACCTAATTTTACAACACAAGCATAATATAATATTTTATTACAGCTGTGTTCCTGGTGACATTTTGGTTTTCTGACTACGCTGCCAGTTGCGTCCAAATACAAAATTAATGGAGAATATTGTGAAATTAGCTGTAGCTGAGCTTTTCTTAATAAAGTAACCTCTAATGGTAAAGAGACACAATTTATATATTTGTTATTACGTTCTAACTGTTCCATATCCCATCGGCGAATCATATCGTATACGTCACAATCATGAACTAAATCATCCTTTTTTAAAACTTCCGACCTTATTTTGCGCAAAACCTCGTTTGTGGTCAACTTCATAGTGTTTCCACTTTTAATTAATTCTAAATCAGAATTAGTTCTCATCTCCAAATTTACATTATGAGGAGTGTCGTATTTGAGTTTTTCTTTCAAGATGTTGCGACGTTCTCCCCGTACCTGCTCAAAAACTTTATACCCCTCATGTCCCTCGCATATCTCTCCCGATACATAAAAGCTCATTTTATTTAGCTCATCTATTATGAATTTAAATCGTTGAGGGTGCGATGAATATTTACACCGACCATAAGCAATAATATTTTTTTGAAATGTACTTCTTTTCCTAATAGTATCATACGAAACGACACAAGAATTTCTATAAACAATCAATGCATTTGAAATCGCTAATCTTATTTCTTCTTTAGAATTTAATAATTCATCGGATTTAAGAAAAATGTCTGCACCAAAATTCCATTTTAAAACAAGTGATTTATAAATACTCGGATTATTAATTTCTATACCATTGTCCTGTTGTAAGTATCCTTCAACCTCGATTAAAATATTGGGGTCAATGTTGATTTTAAAGTCTGCTAATTTTTCCTGAGGTGGAACAATAATTAGAATTTCCTTTTTGGTAGTGACATGCTGATATTCCAAATGTCTATGCATTGGTACAACTATATTAGAGGTTGGATTAGTATCCACATCAATACTACTACTTCTAGTCTTGTGAAAATCACTAGAATGTGCGCGAGTTTCATTGAATCTTTTCCGCCACTTTAAACAAATGTTTATTCGATTCCTTTGTGAATTTTGAAGGCCTAATTTTCCACAAATTAATTTCATTGGCGAATTATCGACACTGGTCAACTGTTCACCTGTAAAGAAAAGTTCTTCTAAACAAGCAGTCAATGCTTGTTCAGTTAGAATATTTTTCTTCTTTTTATAATTGTATTTTGTTGAATTTCTTTTAGACATGTTGCAACCCAAAAAAAAACAAAATAAAATACAAACTGGTCAAACAAAAAAATACAATTAAGCTACAAAAACTTAAAATAGCTCTTACAATTTACAAATTGTAAATGAAACAAACAAAACTAGAACCGGTACAAAAGAAATCCAAATAAAAGCTGAGGTCAATATTAAAAAACGTATAACAGAGAATGTCCAAAAGAAAGCGGGGGTCGAGTTTTGAAAAAAACTTTTTATAGCACAGCAAAAATACACCAAACGAATTGAAAACAATAAACACAATATGTGAACAGCACGAAATCTGAAAACGCATTAAAGCGAAATGGAAAAAAAATTCCTTTATATACTATTTTGAAAAATATTTTTTTTCTCTTTTGATTATTCTATTTCTACATAATATTTGTTGGATGATTTAAAAAAAAAGTAAATTTTTGTAACATTGTGAAGTTTTCGGACAAAATTGAATTTTTATACTAATTGGATAAAGGAGCCGTTATTTTGAAAATGGTATAGGGCCTTTTTTAAAAAAAATTAAGTTAATGATAACAATAGACAAGTGACAGTAAATCTTTTTAACGGTAAACAATTTACAGTTAAAATAAAAAAAAGTTAATCTCTAAAATACTTGTGCAATAAATAGAAAAATTCAAAATCCCGTATATTTTTCCATTTACTATTTTCTCTACTCATTCATTTGCCGTTTTATTTTGGTAACTGGAATAGTAAGTGGTATAAAACTATAAATGCAAATTATACTCAAAATAAAAACCGAAAATAATTTTCTTTTTACTTTTATCAGTTTAATCAGATTAAATTCAATAAAAAACAATATTTTTCTTGTAAATTCGATAACTTGCGCTCTGAGGGTCGCGCTAATATACCCTATAGAGCAAATATTCACATTGGGACATACAACATGGTGGCATATTCAGATTTACTTAGCCATCTCTGCGATTACCTGTCATTGGCCATCGAACTTCCACCTACACTTTTTTAGAAGTGTTTTCTTGTAAATTCGATAACTTGCGCTCTGAGGGTCCCGCTAATATACCCTATACAGCAAATATTCACATTGGGACATACAACATGGTGGCATATTCAGATTTACTTAGCCATCTCTGCGATTGCCTGTCATTGGCCATCGAACTTCCACCTACACTTTTTTTAGAAGTGTTTTCTTGTAAATTCGATAACTTGCGCTCTGAGGGTCGCGCTAATATACCCTATACAGCAAATATTCACATTGGGACATACAACATGGTGGCATATTCAGATTTACTTAGCCATCTCTGCGATTGCCTGTCATTGGCCATCGAACTTCCACCTACACTTTTTTTAGAAGTGTTTTCTTGTAAATTCGATAACTTGCGCTCTAAGGGTCGCGCTAATATACCCTATACAGCAAATATTCACATTGGGACATACAACATGGTGGCATATTCAGATTTACATAGCCATCTCTGCGATTGCCTGTCATTGGCCATCGAACTTCCACCTACACTTTTTTTAGAAGTGTTTTCTTGTAAATTCGATAACTTGCGCTCTGAGGGTCGCGCTAATATACCCTATACAGCAAATATTCACATTGGGACATACAACATGGTGGCATATTCAGATTTACTTAGCATATGTTCATTAGGACAAACAATAAGACTGATTGCTTTCATTTACTTAGAAGTCTGAATGAATACCTAATGTTAGCCTACACTTTTTAAAAAGTATTAATAAAATTGATTCAAATTCATACAAATTTGTATTCTAAAATGAAAATTTTATTTAGTATACTAGGGAAGTAGTTTGAATAATAGTGAAAATCTAAATTGTTGGTTCTGTCATTAAAAACTATTTGAGATCCACAGTTTATTAGTGTATAATAATTGCTTCTACACTTTTTTTGCTGTTGTAAGGTTTTTTGTCAATTTGTCATAAACTTCACATTAGTACTTTTGTATGGTATTACCCACAGAAAAATAAAAAAAGTATATTGTGCACCTATGAAATTTATAACACAAATTCAAAAAATATTTTTTTATTGCTCAAAACACGCATACGTTTTGATGAGTGCTGCTTCTAAATTGGTATAAATTGCGTTTAAAGTGAACTAAGCAACGATTGTTTTTATAGCAATATCTAAAATAAATGGTTACATCTATTAGAGAAAAGTGTAAATGGTTAATATCATTTTTAGAAGTGTAATACATTTTTTTCGCCCCGTGACTCATATTACCCCGCCCTACCCTAAGTCACAAAACTCAATCTAAAAAATAGAGATGTGGCCAACACACGACTTTCTTTTACGAACAGATAATTTTGAGAAATTTTAATTTTTTTTTATAATTTTTTAAATTTTTTTTTTTTAATTTTAAAATTTTTAAATTTTTTTTTAAATTTTTTTTTTATAATTTTATTTGTATTTAATTTTTGGAAACATTTTGTTTTTAGTAGTTTTTTGTAAACCTTATACTTTTTAAGATATTTGCAAAATAAATTTTCTGGACCAAGGGAGTGGCCACTTCCGGTTAGCCGATTTGGAGTAAAATTCACTGGGACCTCCCAATTTATCAAAAAAGCTTAAATCTGAAGTTTCAGTTCGATTGGTTAAACCATCTAGGCTGTAGAGAGGACACAGACAGACTGACAGACTGACAGACTGACAGACTGACAGACTGACAGACTGACAGACTGACAGACTGACAGACTGACAGACTGACAGACTGACAGACTGACAGACTGACAGACTGACAGACTGACAGACTGACAGACTGACAGACTGACAGACTGACAGACTGACAGACTGACAGACTGACAGACTGACAGACTGACAGACTGACAGACTGACAGACAGACACCATTTCGAAACCCACTTTTTCGGACTCAGGGGGCCTCAAAACAGATAAATCACTAAAAATATCAAGGTCCAAAATTTTCATGATTACTATACTTTATTTTACTAGAGTAAAAGAAAGTAAAATCGATTTGGCGCGCTTTTTACAATTTATTTATCAACAATGTTTTTAAATATTATTGCTTTTGAGCTTCGTGGAAATTATGAAATTTAAATTATGTACAAAAATAAAAAACACTTTTATATTTCACACTTTATTCTTATTTATGTAGATCAAGATTTCGAAAGCTACATTGTTTTCATTATAACTATTCTTTTGAATTGTGCTTGAATTTAAATGGTTTTTCAGGTAGAATTTGATCAAAAAAGGAGAGGGGTTTACTTAAAGTACTACCTACCACATTCGGTGGGGGTAATTTAAAAAATTTTAAAGAACGGGGTGTTAAACTATATTTTGACTAAACTAATTAGGGTTTTGTTTTGAACCAGTCCGCCATCTCAAGCAGAATGGATTCTGCTGCGTCTAATTTTTTGTAATGTATTACTTACTCGTTTTATTAATTTTAAACTGGGAATTCCAAATCTGTGCGTGTTTGTTCCCATATGTTCTGCTCTGGTTGATTCATTGATGTTTTTCTTTCTGGTGGCTCTCAAATGTTCCGAAACCCTTGTTGCAATGGTTCTTTTTGTTTGGCCGATGTACATGTTGTCGCAGTTTTCGCAGTTTTTTCAGATCGCTTCTGGTGACTATGGAAATGTTGTGTTTTTTGAAGACTTTCACCAGCTTATTTAAATATGGTGGGTAGAATCGAATTGATAAGAATTTACTTTAAATTTTAAGAGGTTTTAAAGTGCGGCTTACTATTTTATTTATAAAATGTTTGGTGTATCCGTTTAAGCTGGCTATCGCAGCAAAAACTAAAAGATATTCGCCACGAAACCAGAAAAATTCTCTCTGAAAAGAAACATGAAAATACTACAAAAAACGGAATACAACTCGGAATAGTAAAAAATTTAACAAATTAAAACCTCACCTATACAAAAGCAGACAGAAAAGTAGTTTAAAGAAAATTCTAACATTCCTTCCGATTTTCCTTTTTCCAATTTTTTAACCGTAGCAATATTTTTACGAGAAATCTTTCAGCTACGTTTCTCGTTTTTTATCACCAACGGTAGCTCGTCGTACTGTGTCTAATCTTTTTAGTACTACTAAGGGCCATATACCCATTACCGAGATATAAATCATAACGCAACAAACACCAACCCTAAATCGATAAAAATCTCGTTGTTTTTTCGTTTTTTTTTTCATTTGAACGGCGCGAATTTTGACAAATTAAAATATTTTTATAAATTTTTAGAAATATTTTTATATTACATTAACAACCGTTTAAATTGAGAAATAAATAATAACTCAGAGCGACCCTAAAACGAGAATAATCTCGTTATTTTTTAACTCTCCACTTTAACGGCGGCGATTTTCACAAATAAAAACTATTTTTCAAAGAGCTAATCGCAACATATGTAACGAATTCAGTCGTTTTAACGGGCATTAATCCGTTATTAAAATATAAGTAATAATAATAACACTACGCTCGGCAACTCTAAAACGAGAAATATTTCGTTGGAGAATTTTTTCTAACAAACATATGTATTTTTATAAAAATACCGTCGAGCTGCATTTAATTACATAATTTACTCATATTAACGGCCGTTATTCCGTTATTGAGATATAAATAAAAATAAGAAAAAGCAAACAACGAAATTTAAATATTCATAAACATAAATATTTCTTTAAAGAGCTTATTGAACCGCGTGTTTAATACCCTGGTGCCATGATGTAACACTTCCATGAAGAAGCATGGATAGGCCCGCTAGTGCACTTTATTCAGAAATGTTTACACAATCGATAAAAGCTCGCTACTTTTTCATCTTTATTTCTGCTAAACGTAGAGGCGGAAGTGCCTTTACATAACATATATGTAATAAAATTTCAAGGGCCTCAAAATCTCAAAATAATTCATAAATTATAGATTTTATTCGAGAATCGATTTTTTTTTTCGGAATTTTTTGATTTTTTATTCTCAATCAAAGATGACACCATAGGTAATCTAGTGGAAAACAATATTACTATTTGTCGCAAATTTTGGACAAAATAATTCTGTGGCCAAAAGCCATATAAATCAACTTATTCCATTTTACGTTTTATTTCAAATTTGAAATCTCCGCAATCGATTTCATTCATATTGGTTATAATTGTATATTTCATTTTTAGCAGAATTATAATTGTATATTTCATTTTTTTTTTTGTTCGATCAGTTCTAGTTTTCGAACAAAATGATGTTAGATTTTATTGAACCAAATTTGACAATATTACACTATTAAACTACTAACTTCAAAATGGAAACTATTCCGACACTGCCTTATGGCCAACAATAATTAGCAATGAGTCAATAGAGTTTTGAATCCGAACCAATCCCAAATCGTAGGTTATTTAGAAACTATTGTGAACGTGTCCGAGCTGCCATCAAAAAACCGATTGAACTAACTGATAGTACAGAATAAGTAACAAACAAAAGTCGGCAAAAAAAGAAGAGTACCATTCTACTAATAAAATTACTTTACGCGGCAAAAAAATAGTTCCAAAAATATAAAGGTGATATAGAACATCAATCTGTCTAGGATGAGGTTCAGCACTTCATTAATTTCGTAAAATTAGAAAAATACTTACCCTGCAAGAAATATATGAAACAACACACGGTGGACTCCGTCATCAACATTTATAAATGTGGAAGTAATATTAAAAATATTTTTAACAAGGCCAATACCGAATGCTTAGAGCGAAACGTCGCCCAGCTTTCTTAAACGAGTAAAAAACTCTAATAACGTCGCTTAGGAAAATAGCAATGCTAGCCATAGAAAGAGACCGTGTGAAGGCAATTAATTATGATTCATCAATTGAAACATTTTCAAGAATGAAATACATTAAGGTCAATATCTAAAAATTGAACTATGTGGTACAAATTTGTTTGTTTTCTTTTGATTTATTTTTACCGTCCTACTTTACGCCTGGAGTAGCCAAATCGAGGACGGGCGGCCACAGATCCGTCTTTGAGAACCACCTGCACATTGCATTGCTTCATGCCAACCTGTAGTGCTGACATAAAAGGTGGGTCGGCCATTGATTAAGCACTCTCAACAGGGGGTCATAGATGTGTTCATCTTCACCACCAATCGTAATCAGATGATGAAAAACCCCTTTTGCATCCCGCCCCTAAAGGAATTCGCACCCGGTACCTCCCGATCCAACCGCCGCAGCTTTAACCACTGCGCCATTTGCTCGGTTATGTGGTACAAATTTATTTGAAAAAAAATTTAATACTTGAAAAACATGTTGTTTTGTTTTATTGTTAGGAATAAGGGTATTTTTGACCATTAAATGAAAAATAGAAAGTGAAAAAATTTATTTCGAATTTTGATACAAAAAAGCAAAAATGGATTTAACAAATATTCAAGAAAGTTATTTTTAAAGTACTAACCGATGGTACCTTAGCAACCATGGACTTGCTAAAATCCACCTCTGACTAAACGCATTTTGACATCCAAAAAAACGTCCTCGTAAAGGCCTCGTTTCACTCAATAATTTATCTGCTACTTGAATATTGTTGACTAATCAAATCAATTACTTATATTTTTTCCTTTATTTCCAATTTCTTGACTTTTCTAAACACTCAAAATAAGATGGCTGTGTCTTATTTATACCGTTAAAATTTCCCCATTTCAAATAAGAGTTTTTAATTGTAACCTTCAATTAAAACACCATTTAGTAACAATTTTATAAAAATACTTTTTTAAAAATACCTACTTGAGTGAGGCTCACGAAACATAAAAATAAAATTTGCATATATTGCGTAATTACCTGTTTTGCTATGTTATGTATTTAAATACGTAATATAAGAGATTTTTTTTTATATTTTAATGTTTCGTGAACCTTCGGGAAGGTAAACCTAAAAAAGTATTTTTTCTTAATTTTCACCACAATGAAAAAGGTTAATTTTAGAATTCAAAACGTTTTACACTAGTAGGATCTATAAATAATTTTCTATTGATCTGGAAGTCGATCCTGTTTGCTTGAATAAAATCAAATGAAAAATAATTAATAAACGCTGTGTGCCTCATGTCGATTTTTTCGACTTAATCATTGACTTTTCTAAATTGTTGACTGACATGAGGGTGAATAAGACAAGCGGTGCCTGGCTTTTGATTATTCTAAATAGTGACCTTCGGAACGTCAACCGAATATTATTATTATTTGACGGAAATAACCAGGTTTAACGTTTTGTGTAAATACTTTTCATTTTGGCTTGCTTGTAAGTTAATTTACCATGTTAGTTTGTGCCTTTTATAATTTCTCAATATTTCGTACATAGAAGTGATTTGAAACTAATTTTTGGATGATATATGTTTCCGCTTAGCTTAGTAAGTTTTTCCAGATATATAATGGAAATTCTTACAGTGGCACTATTCTGGTTATCCCAGTGAATTGCGAATTGGGAATTAATTTACTCGTATTGTTACTTTTTAGTGTATTTTAGTTTTCTTTTTTCCAAAGCATACTGAGTGATTGGTATTTTGTTCATATTTTGGGGAAAAAATTCCCAACCAAATGTTTAGGAAAAAATATACAACAAAATTCCTATGAAATGGAACTATTTTTCCCCAAAATTTAGTATACTTTGGAAAAAAGAAAACCAAAATACACTAAAAAGTAATTAGTTATGTGCTACTTGAAATTAACAAATTTTTATTATTTGGGCACGTTTTTATAATTTGTATACTGTGTAAAAAGTTAAACAAACTATAGTTTAATCAATTATCAACTAAAGTTGGAAAGTAAAAAGTTTATTGCTAAATATAGTTGAACTTATCTATAAAACTGTCTGATTGATTAAAACATTCAGTATGAGCTCCCCCGCTTTTTTGAAACTGGAAAGTACCTTCCTTAACTTGGATGATAATTTAGCCAAATTGGAAACGAAAATTACTTCACTCCAGAATGGCACTATCCGGTAGCTGAAAATTATTCAAGTAGATATGAAAAATATTTTTGATCAGTTATATGATCTTCAACACTCAATTAAAATATTGGAAAGTAGAATTGACTTCATTGAACGAGATCAGTAAAGCGCAGATATAATTATAAGTAATGTACCAAGTGACGAAAAATCCAGCATCGTAACACTCCAACAAATATGTAATCTTATAAAACTTAACATGGCAGAACATGATATCAAAAACATCTTTAGAGTGAAACGTAATGTGAGGTTTAGCAGTAACATAAAAAAATCCATATTCATGGGTAAATTTATTAAACACGGGTCGGATCGCGCTGAAAGATTTGGGTTATAATTCACCAAATTTCGTGTATATCAATGACAGCCTTACTACACAAGACGCCTTTATTTTCCGTAAAGCCAAACAGTTACAAAGAGAATAAAAATTTAGTAAAGCGGTAACAAAATCTGGCCGTGTGTTTGTTTTTCGTCCATATGAAACTGATCCAGTATTGATAACCAATGCGAATCAACTGGATTGTACAACTGTAATGAACAAGGAAAACTATTGCCAGCATCAAAGTAATGGCTGAAGTTTCCATCAATGTTCCTCGTTCATCGAATAATGAGCCTGCAGCTACAGAAACTATAAAAAGATACGAAATGAGATCGAGGAAAAATTCTTCTAAATAGCCGAGCTCACAACACTATCATTCCGTTGTAACTGAGATTTTTGTTCCATAGTCAGGCCATACAAAATAAGACACATATGATAGCATATATTTAGATTAAATTCTTGTTTACTTTTCACAATATTGTAAATGTCAAATTTCCTTAGCACAACAAATCTATAGTTTAATAGGTCGTTTTCACAACACAAAATTTTAAATCAATTAACCCTTTATTCAATTGTAAAATTAACGCAAGCCATCCCAGAACCCAATGTTTTGTTTAACGACCTATATGGTGGAGGTGGTTTAATCAGCAATTTTTTTTTCCAATTACAGAAGAAGAACTAAAAACCAAAATTTCCAAAATTTTCCAAAATCTGATAAAAATTCGTCTGAACAATTATTTAACTAAACTAAATTATTTAAATGAAAAACAATATGGCTTTACTTGTAACAAAAGCACGGCGGACGCTCTTCATATGTTTTCCAATAAAATTTATTCTAGCCTTAATAACATTAAAAAGACAGCCACAGTATTCATAGATATAGCCAAAGCTTTCGATTGCGTTCATCATTCAATACTATTGCTAAAATTGGAACAAATTGGCATTAGAGGTGCCTTGTTAAACTGGTTTAAATCTTATTTGAAAGGAAAAAACAAAGTGTAAAGATTAATAATGTCGCGGGAGTCCCACAAGGGCCAGTTTTAGGCCATACTTTGTTTTTAATATACATAAATTCATTTGTTTTCGCTAAAATTAAATGGATTTCCTCTAGCTTTTTCCGACGACATGGCACTAGTTTATTGTTGCGATACATATGTGGAGCTATCTACTAAAATGAACAGTGGCATGAGACTGCTTAGCACAAGCTAATACTGAATTCCAAAACGAAGTATAAGCTATTTACAGTAGGTATATTGCATACACCAGAATTAAATAGTAATGTCGAACCCTCAAACAATTGAAAAAGTAACCAAATTCAAATACCTGGGAATTTTTATGGACACACATTTCAATTGAAAACCTCATATTAATCAGTTGTGCAAAAGCATGATCGTTTCCATTCGGAAAATATAGTTACTAAGACCTTTATTTCTTTCGATGTAATTAAAATTTACTATTTTGCAATGGTCGAGTCTAAAATTAAATATGGCATTGTATCATGGGGCGGAATGTATTTTGAAAATCTCAGATCACTTTTTATTTGCCAAAAATATGCAGTTCGATTACTTCATCGTAAGTCATGATTGTCACCGCCACTTTCTCATTTCCGGATCTCAAATATTCTACCAGTATGATATATTTTTATCTATAAGGTAATAAGTATTTTCTTCCGGCATTGTGGTAATATAAATGTCAAACTACTGAGTTATAAGCTACAAAAAAATTGTATTGCCGTCCCAAAACCATTTAAAGAACATTTCAGAGGATCGTATACTTATATTGCACCAAAAATTCTCAATGGCATGCCTAAGCAAATTTCGTTATTAGACAACTATAAAGAATTTTTAAGAGTTACGAGTACTAAGTTTTGATTGCAAGGTCTTGAGTATCAAAATGCTGAAGCACACATTAGGGGAATATGATGAGTGGGGTTTTTTCCGCACGTTTGTGTAGCCATTGTGCCTTTGCATTATACATATATAATTTTAATTTTTCTTTTCTTTTCTTTTTTTGTTTATTACTTAATATTAATTTAATTTATGTTTATTTTATATTTAAGTATTCCTTATTGTTAGTTATGTAAACGACAGGTAAAATGTCGTGTCCGTCCTTCTATCCTTCCGTTCTTTCAATAATACTTTTTTATTATTTTTGTTTTGCCTCCAATTCTCACAAATATTGATAATTTTGGTCGAAATTTTGTACAAAGATAGATTTTACTCGTAGTAAAAAGCAGTTTGTTTTATTCGAGTCTAGAATAGAGGGGGGTTGCAGTGGCAGAGAAAACTGCCAAATACTTCTCAAAAACGGGACGGACGATTTATTTGTTATGTTGATGATAAATTTGACAATTTTCCATCTACTTGTTGACAAAATTTAAAGTTGTAATGTCGAATTTTTCGAAAAAATATATTTTAACGGTCAACACCTTCCAAATTCCAACAATTGTTGCCCAGGTGTTTCTAAGACAAAATGTATAGTTAGTTTACCGTGTATTATGGGATTTAAATTTCTAAATTTACAATACTATACTATAGTATACTAGAGGTGTAACAGAGATCTACTTGTTAAAGGTCGAAGATGAAAAATGACGAATGCGATTTTGATTACTGCTCTACATGTTTCAGTTCTAAATAATCTAACATTATTTGTGAGTCTATGATTTGGCCGCATGAGAATAGCAGATTTATATAGTCGTGACCAATTGTGTTATTGGGGAAGGAGTTTCCATATTTAAGAAAAACCGTGATATCTTTTAAGTTAGGTTTGGTAATAAACGCTTTGTGGGTAAAGTTACGTCCGAGGAATCGGATAGACCCATTGTTTGTATTTTATTAAGGCATAGGTTGTACATGTTCTCATATCATTTACAATATCTTCCTCGGAATACTGTGTTAATATATTTTCTATGTCCGTCAGTAAGTCAATGGTATTCATTGTTCCATATTATGTTTGTAAGTTGAACTTTGGACCATAACTTAATAAAGTTAAACAATCATTTATTTGTCTAGGATCACTTACAGAATAACCTAATCTTACAAAATATGCACTATTTATACTCAAAAAATAAATTACAGGCAATAAAACATCTGCGCCCTAATGACGGCCAAGAACGGTAGGCGTAAAAAAAATAATTGCTTGCCCAATTTTTTTGCACATCAGTTGCGGGGTTGTACCGGTGTAATAAAAGCAAAAGGCGGTCCAACAAAATATTAATATTAAAGATTGGACTTTTATAAATCAATAAAAACCAAAAAAAAAATAAAAAATAAGTGTTTAATTTATTACATTACTTTAACTCCAATCAAACGTATTTTGAATATTTTGGCATTTTTCGGTGTTTTGCCCCTAAATTGCAGGTCAATTTTTTATTTTCAAAAAATTACGTCATACATGTATTTAAAATGAAACAATAAACCAATTGCTTTCAAAAGTTTTGTAATTTTAGCAAAAAAAAGACTCCAATTTGCAATAAATTTGTTTGCCCAATTTTTTTTTACCAGCACTGTATATGGATGTCGTTTCAGTAAGTCGTTTTCATTTTCTTATAATAATTGATTTATTTAAACGAAATTAAAAAAAAAAATTCATAACAACAACATTCTGGTCAAATTGAAATTAAAGCTTACTACAAATCGTGTGGTCATTAAGTCAATTTATATTATATAGATGGCAGTGATGGCAGTAAAATCTTGCTAAAATCAAACCAAAAATGACCACATGGGGAAATTTCAAGTTCAAAAATTGTAGGAAAAGCAAAACAAATTCACAAAATATTAAGAACATGTGATAATTTTTTGATTAAATAATTTGTTTTGGTATTTTTCTGTAAACATCTTAGACATCTTACGTACACTAGTGAAACTAAAGTTAAATTTAGCAAGTATTATTTTAATTCGTCAGAGCCAACTTTGATGTATTTTTCAAAATGAAAGTTCGAAAAATATATTTTAGATATAATTTATTTTTAATATTTCTGCATTTTATATTTATTTAATACCAATATAGTCTTCTTGTATATTTACAATTTTACAATATTTTTGATTTTTTCATTGAAAAACTTGAAGCTAAAAAATATCATGTTTTCTATGGATTCCTGTGGAAATCAGTGGAAAGTTATACCACTAAAAAGCTTCTAAAAAGTACGTCATGATAATTATGGCTCTATACTCTAGAAGGCTCTGACAGTATACATTCAAAGGAAATACATTTCGGTAGATAAATTTGTCTACGCAACCATTGCCAAATTTACAATACGATTTAGCTTGTTCGCAGCTTTAAGAACACTTGCGTATGAAACCTCTTTGTGCACGGTACCGTTTCCTGTTGCGTACTGCTTTCCATTTTGAGCGATTGTGTTTAGAATTTCTGGCCATGCTGCTTTTTTAGCTGAAGAATCTAGATTAAGGATTCGTTGCTCTGCTCGCTGCGCTTTGAATTGATTCGCTTTTTCAATTCTAGATAAATTGGACACCCTATATAATTAGCTGTGTGATTTCCATCGCAGTTGCTGCATTTTCTCACTGATGCTACCTTTTTTTGCTTTAATGTAAGCCTTTGAATTATGGAGTTCATCACTTAGAACACAAACATCGCTCAAAGTGCAATATGCTCTAGTGTGTCCACTGTACGGCCCATTTATTTTCCTGGGTTCCTCGATGGTAACCCTTCTATGCAATAGATATTTTTGGTCAAATATTGCATGGTTGCCTTTAACCTTTTTATTGTCTGGTTCTAATTCCAGACGAAACAATGGCTGAGGCTCCTTCTCCCGATTAAAAATATTGGTAATAGTTTTGCATTGGAAACTTTTTCCAGCGAGAGCAGCTTGAATTTCGTTTGCATCCACGTAACTCTCTATTCATTTTAACAGAACAACCAATCCTTTTTGGCACTTTAGTTGATACGTGTAGTAATGTTTACCAACATGACCAAAATGTTTAATTAACGCTCTGTAAGCATCAATATGGAGTCAAAATGAAATAATTTTTGATTGGGTTTTTCCGCGCTACAAAAATTAATGGTGACACTTAGGTATGTTTCCTCTTTAAAAAAAAACTCGAAGGTAATAAGAGGGATTTTAATTTAACAAAACTTAAACGTTTAGATACTTAGCGAAAGGGTCTAGTTTTCGAGTATTAAGTGCCGACTTTTATTTGGAGTCGAGAGTCGCAAAAATAGTAAAACAAATCTTAAAGGCGATAATAAACCGGACGACGAAGGTCACTTCAACTATCCAAAATGTTAAAACTAATAATAATTTTTTGCATAAATGGGACTTCTCTTACTGTTTAGGTTCACTTGATGAGAAGCATAAAACAATGTTTACTCCCAAACATAGTTGATCTAGATTCGCTAATTATAAGAAGTCTTACTTAGTCGTTCTGATGTTGAGTATCGATTTATAAATGTTGATGGGAGATAATGGATCAATGGTGGACCAACCTCAACCTGGTGGTTCTTAACCTTAACCTTAACCAGATACAGAAGTTCCGCTTGTAAAAATTTGGAACTCAAAAAACGAATTTTTAATTACAGGTCAGCTAAATGTTTTTCAATAAAATTCCATACTCGTAAATAATGTTGAAAACAGATTTTTGGTAATTGGAAATAAAACACGTCTCTTACTTAATAGGAGTAAAACGGAAGTAATATATATATATAGGATATATTTCATTTGACAGTATCTTGCCTACAAACCAGCTTATCAGCTGTCCCAATTAACAACATAAATTCACCCTATATACCAACAAATAATTCGTTGTTTCAACATTAATATAACTTTTCAGATTAAGTTGAGCTAGACGAATGATAGAAAGCACCTTATTGTTATATGTTATTATTAATATTATTACGAGTGGAAGTGAACGTAACGACACCCATTGACAAAGTAACTTCGTGCTGTAACCTTCACAACTTTTTAAGAAGTACAATAGAGTTCAGCGCAATAGAGGATAATAATTTGTGGAATCAACCAGCAACACCAATCGATAAGCATTCTTTTCAAATAAGAGATTTATTTGCTGATTGGTGTATTGCATACTATATATGAGCAGATTGGTTTTCTATCACTGACGAAAAAAATATAATAAAACATTACTTTTAATTTACATCTATAAATATTTATTTCATTAATCATACATGATACATTGTTAAATTCCTTAGATACAAACAACATAATATAAGAAAAATATATTCAAGCAAATCAAGACATCAGCACACAATCTTCGACTTCAATCTTCTCTCTTTTCGAATGAATCGTACCGTCAGACCAAAGGCAAAAAACATTTCTGTTTGAATCTGAGGTCTCTCAAATTGAGAATCATTTTCTAATAATTAAAACAAAAAAATTCTCCAACATCCTCTTTTCTAATTATCTTAACTGTTTCGAAAACCACCTAAGTGAAACAAATTGTAACAGTGAAAAGTATTTTAAATTTATTTTTCCTAGAAAAACCTTTCAACTAATTAATTTTTAGCAGCAAAATATAATTATTTGCTTAAATCACTTTGAAATATTTTGCGGTTCATTCAGTCGTACAGACAGCCACGCATACACACCCAAATATACTGATTAAATGTCATAGGGTCGGTGTCATACGTAAAAGTTTGTTGCTGTTGTGTTGTCAATATTGTAATATAAATAAGTAAAGCAATTTTATTTGTTATGAACAGAGTAACGAAATTGAATTTTTTCCGATTTAGTAGTTCAATTGAAAATACAAAATAAAATTCAATTTGTCGTTTTAACAATTTACTTGAAATAATGGGAAAAATAAATACTACAACTAGTTTGTTATATTTATACAAAATTTTCAATTTTGCCATAAAATTAAATTGAGATTGGTGAATATATTGTGAAGTGTTTGTTTTGAATTAGCCGCATTGTAGTTTATACAGGAAGTAAATTTGACATGCGATGGGTTTAATTTTGACATATTTATAAAAATTTTGTTTGGATTTTATAATCCCCTCCAAAATTTCACATTAAAATTGTTAAATTACGTAGTATGTAAGCCAGCAAATTATTCTAGGTAAAAAATATTCAAGCAATGTTTGTATATGTGTACGTACATATTGCGGTTTTTTTTAAACATAAACCCATATACTAAAGACATATACTAAAAGCTCAGTAGACAATAAATTGAGTGTTCTTTCTGAACTCTTGTCTGTCGTCTCTTTATACATATAACATAAAACTTTTTGTTGAAGTTGTAAAAATGAAAACTTTTTTATAAAATCAACAAAATGTAGAAAAAAGAACCCAATTCTTTCCCTTCACATTATATCGCGCGTATACATATTTGGTTAAGCAATAAAGTGTCTCTCCTGTTTCAAATGTTTAGTGTACATAGACCAAATACTATTTATAACGAAGTGATTTAATGATTCAATTATTCCAAATGAATAATCAATCAACGATGATAACAATCTTATGCGATGTTTTTTTTTATGATTTTTTTAATGGTGCAGAATGTTAATAAAGTTTGTTTTCTTATGTGTAAGATTATTAAAAGTATGATAAACACATTGTTTATTATGATGTGTTGATAAATTTATGATGATTTTGTGTGACTTGGTACGTTATTTGTTATAAATTTGGATGTTTCGTTGAACATATTAAATCTTCTGTTTAAAGCTGGGATTTACAGTAAAAAAGTCGCCAAATTCTGTAATTTTAAAACTTGGGAAAGGTTTGAAAGATAATTCGATTCAGAATAATTTATTCTACCAACTTTTAAATTGAAAATAGCTTTTACTGTTACAATACATAATTAGATTACTCGTTAATGTTAAAAAATAAAAAAGTTTTCCAAATTTAATTATTTTATCATCGCATTAAAGCTCTTATTTTAGTTGAACTTTTAAAATAAAAATATTCAACTCTTTAACATTTTTTTGTTCAATTGCGAAATTTTTATTTATTTACTATCAAATAACATTTAAGCGCAAGACTACTGTACCGCCATTTTTTATCAAAAGATCTTATAAAAAAAAGGCAAATTTTGTTCTTAAGTATAAATTATACAAACGTTTAAAATATCTAAAGAGATAAAATTTAAATATAAAAAAATAGAAATAATAAATAAATTGTAAGAAAAGAATACAGTGTTATAAAGATTTTATTATCATGACGACAAGTCACAATTAACAGAAAAGCTTCAAAAATGTCATGTTATCAAAATTAAGCGAACAGTACTTGGACTTCATTAGTACTGAGAAAAATCCTGGAATTGCCAAAATTGTGCAATGAAATCAAAAATTAGGCATACTCTACATTCCTGCATCAACCCAACGTATACTAATGAAACTTTGGAAACGGTATTTAATTATCGGTCAGCTGTCTAATGAAAACAAATGCAAGTTGGTTACAGTAAAGTCTAGAGTATCGCCAATTAAAGTAGTATCGATTGCAAGGTTGGAATTATGTGGAGCGCATTTGCTGACCAAGTTACTTGTCTCAACAGCAGAAGAATTGCGAGTGAATAAAAGTGACATAACTACGTGGACCGACTCTACGATCGTGTTAGACTGGTTAAGTAATCACACGACACGGTGGACAACGTTTGTCGGTAAGAGGACATCTCAAATTCTAGAGAAGATTAGGTGAAATCAATGGCTTTATGTTCCAGGATCTATGAATCCAGATGAACAAGCTTCCAGGGGGATTTTTCCGCAAGAATTACTAGATTTAGGTATCTGGTGGAAGAGGCCTACATTTTTAATAAGATCAGTTGAGAGATAGTCAGTCCAAAGAAAAGCATATGCAACAGAAGGAGAAGAAAACCCCAATTATTGGCTAAATATTCAGTCTGCATTCGATTATTGATGGTAGTTGTGGTGACTACGTTTCATAGCGAACGCAAAAAAAACAGGAAAAAAGAAAAATCAGACCAATCAATGTTGAAGACATTGAAATATCTCTAAAATGATGCTGCAAGTAAAATCGGAGAAAACATCTGTAGGCGGAAATAATGAAAATTCAAAGTGGCAGAGAATTAAAAGAGTGAATTAAATATTTGTGTCTATTTATAGATATAATGAAGGACTATTACGAGTTGGTGTACATCTCCCGAAATCAGATCTATCGGAAAGCACAAAGGATCCACTTATAATATCTAACAAAATACGATATGCCGAATTGATCGTTTTACATTATCACAGTCATTTTCATCATTCGGGAACCTAGTTGCCGTTAAGTTTGAACGGTGATAAAGTGATTTGTGAAGTGCTTTAAGGCTAATCCACAATCTCAATGTCAACAATGGGTTAACTACCGAGAGACAGAGTTCAACTACTGATGCGGTTTTTGAAGGTATGGGTAGGTAGACTACGCGGGTCCAAGCCCTGCGGTTCTACAGTGATATTTATAGGTGCAAATAATTACTGGGCCGAATTGTACAAATTTATCGAAAATAATAACATCTTACAAGGCTTTAAAGGAGAGAAATACGTTGCATTGATTATGAGAGGCGGCCGTAAAGTCATTTGAAACGCAGTTGAAACGAGTAGAAATAGAAGCAATCCTAAATTCAAGGCCATTGGTGATAAACTGATAAAATTAGGCGATGATTTAAAAAGCCTACACCTGCACACTTTATTATTGGCCATTCTCTTACGTTAGTTCCAGAAGGTGATATTACATATGTTAATATAAATAAGTAGTCTCGATGGCTATTAATAAAACAATTTAAACAAGATTTTTGAAAACGGTGACATCTTGAGTATTTCACAATTTTAAAATTTTTTTTTATTCACAAATTATGTACTTACCATAAGATTGAATCGCAGGGAATCAAGGGCGGCGGAATGTTGGAGTATGATGACGATACGAAACATTTTCTTGTCGATGATGAATTTAAAATATAAAAATTAAGTTCATTAGTTTATGTACATATTTATGTAACACGAGAATTAAAAATACTGGAACACGTTTAGTAGAGCATACTAGGGGTTGCAAATTTACCGAATTTTTCATTTACCAGTAAGTGATAAAAGTTCGCTCGGTTTACCGATTTACCGGTAATTTACCGGTAAATCAATAGCTTTTAAATGCATATTTAACATAGTTTCCAACCAACAACTTAAAACGATAATGTGGTCATGGAATTTTCCATGTCAGTTAATATTTTAGAATTCATTACCTAAATAAAATTCACTTTATTTTAGATTTCCATTAATAGTTTGTCCTGATTAATATAACCGCGTAAAAAACAAATAGCACCAATTGTCCGATCATTTAGGCTGGATCATAATTTTGTTATGACTTGCCCCGCAGCAGTCACAAATATTTTATGAAATATTGACAGGGAAAATATGACTTTGCTTGTGATTTTTAATCGTAAAAATACACGGGAAACAAATTTCATTGACCAGTTTGAAAAAGTAGGTCAGAAAAGGAAAACGCGACTTATAAATATTTGATATTAATAATAAAATTTAAATCAAAAAAATTTTCGAAAAATTAATTTTTGCTGAAAAATAAATCCAAATCTGTTAAAAAGCTTCTGGTAATCAACCAAAAAGCTGAAGATTAGCGTTTTTTAATATTTGCATGTGATAAAGTTGTTTTTGTCTAAGTTTTTTAACCAGATAAATGATGCAGCCATTTTTATGAGAAGAAAAACTAAATTAAAAGATGGTTTTAATATATGTAACAGCTAAATAGTATAATAGACAATCATTTTAACTATTTGTCCTAAATTAAATATAATAAAACATCTTGCTAAATTGTCTTACGAACTTACAAAAAATTAACCAAAATATATTAAATATTTTAAGTAACTTATTAGCTTTTGAATGAGAAAATCACTGATCATAAAACATTATTGTTTTGTGTTAAGCGTTTTAGCTGTTGCACTTTGCATGGAGTATTATTTACTTTAATCCTCTTGCAAGCAATTTTTTCTGACTGGGGAAATTATGGTAGGGTAATATTAATGTGAAAAAAATCAAAAATTAGATCTAAAATTGTCTCAGGTTAAAATTACTAACATATTACTACATTAACAAAGATATTATATAATAAAAACATCACTAATTGAAATTCTAATTCCCGGTTGAACTGTAGAAGCACCAACCGCCAGTCTAATAATATTTGGTCTCACGAATGTATACTAATATTTCAGAAACAAAAGGGTCCACTGCGCCTTTCAGTATAAAGCTAAGCTATTCGATGTGAGATAATTTTGTTTATACATATCTCTCAATTGCAAACGAAGCCTTTTAAAACTTTTACTAGCACACTTGCGTTAAATCAAGCAAGATACGTTTTCCTGTTCTGAGCAATGCAAACTATTTTACTATTGCCTTGCTATGTCAACTATCATCGCTCACACGACGTATCGATGTTTTCTACATTTTACGTTCTTAGCTCTTTGCACTCGAAGTACTCCTCCCTAATACTGTTAACATTTGGCATTATACTCGAATGGTGCCTCTCAAGCACACCAAGAATATACTGAACTGTAGATCAGAATATAATGAATGTTCTATCTTTCTACTCTCTCATTTCTACGACAAGAAAAACAAGACACTAATAATATTTCTTCTACATTTGGACATTGCGACTATTAAATTTTGTCTGCCCAATTTTGTTCACATAAATATTTAACTGAAGTGTTTGAATTACGCAAATAATAACAGTTAACGCACATACACCTATAATATTTTTAACAACTTACAAAAACGTAGTTCTGTGCAAAGAGTACAAGAGCAAATAATAATTTTCTATTTATTATTCATGTTTTCTGTACTCCGTTTTAAAGCGGAAATACCCGCTAGAGGGTTAACAACATTGTTTTAGTTATAAATTTACACATAGTACACATTTAGATTCTGCGGTGTATTAAGCAGTTTTGCTGTGTGTTAAACAATTTTGCTTTGAGTTAAGCAGTTTTCCTGTTTTATCCACGTTTAGTTTACTCATATAAATTTCGCTGTGTGTTAAGCAGTTTCGTTGTTAGATAAGTAATTTTGCTTTGAGTTAAGCAGTTTTCCTTTTCCAAACCAATTGGCATATCAAGTTGGATTTCCGTAATTTGTTATTTAACATTATTGTCAGATTAACGCGGTAATTACGTAATAAGTAAGTGTTTGCTATGAAATCATTTTTTCTAGTAAGAGTATTATTTAATAGGTTTGTTATGATTATTAGGTTTTCTGTGTTCTCGAAACTGTAAGCAAGAAGGAATTGTTTGTGTGTCCGACGTGCTGGTTTGAAGAAGACGAAAATAATGGTATCGTTCATTATCCACCGGACACCAAAGAGTTCCTAAAATATCAAGGGTTAGGTTACAGAGCAAAAAGCCGATAGTTCATGGTGCTCAGAACTGGCACGCTTGCTCGCCAAATATTCGGAGTATCAGCTGGCAGTACAGGGTATACAAAGGTTAGAAGAACGAGCCACTTCCGAAGAGCAAGTAAAGCAAATTATTTTGTTAATTTTTGAATGAATTTTTTTTAAATTAAGATATATCAATTCCTTCGGTGCAAGATGTAGTCGATAGTCGCAAAAAAAACAATGAAAAACCACCAAATCTTACTGTTACGTTACACCCATCCGCATCAACTGGTACTAGTCAATTGCAAGATGCCTCTTCAAACAGAGCATTTGGCTAGACTCATTTGCAAGATGCCACATCACTATTTACAATTATTATAAATAATAAATTAATAAATAAATAAAATTATAAATAATTATATAAATGTTTGTTCGCCATTATATTCGACTTATTTGATTTTATGTCATAAAGCGCAAAACTAGACCGCACAACATATTGGACTTTTGTATCCGTAAATAATCATAGCCGAAAAAATCCTTTTCCACCTCCAAAATTACTTATAAATTTCTTTTAGACTTGTTTTATAACTATTTTGTTATTTTAACAGTAATTTTGATTAAATGCAAATATGTTTGAAAATTACACAAAAAAATAAATGAAGTATTATATAGCTGTCATACTTGTTTAGTTGACTAGCACAGCAAAATTGCTTTTCTCCCGATTGTTTTGCTTTATGCCGTATAACAAAATCGCTGCTGGAATGTCTTATATACCTACTTAAGCTAATTAGCTTTTTTTTCACTGCCACAACGTTTTAAAAACTTATTGAATATCTATTTAACATTTCTAATTTGTGTAATTTTTCTGATTTCACGACGTTGTAACAGATTTGTTTTTGCTGTCTAGGACAATTAACCTATCAAATTGTTACTTGGGTCATTTTCAAAGAACATGTCAAATTGCATCACAATCGGTTAATAAATAGCCAAGTTCCGTCCTAATTGGCCATATTCCAGAACTTCATCTAAAAATAATTTTAGAATCCCACTTCCATCGCACAAGTCAAATTTCTCTAAAATCGGTAAAGGAGTAGCCAAGTTCCATCCAAATTGGCCATATTCCAGAACTCTATGAAAAAATCATTTTAGAATCCCATTTTCAACGCACATGTCAAATTTCACAAAAATCTGTGAAGGAATAGCCAAGCTCCATCCCAATTGGCCATATTCCAGAACTTCATCTAATAATCATAGTAGAATCCCATTTCCATTGCGCATGTCCAATTTCTCTAAAATCAGTTAAGGGATAGCCAGGTTCCATCCCAATTGGCCATATTCCAGAACTTTATCCAAAAATCATTTTAGAATCCCATTTCTAACGCACATGTCAAATTTCTCTAAAATCTGTTAAGAAATAGTCAAATTCCATCCTAGTTGGCCATATTCCAAAAATTTATCTAAATATCGTTTATCGAACTTTATTTAATGATATTCAAAGACCAATTCGTGTGTTACAAAAAATATCGCTCCGTAACGTATTTTCTTCAATCGATCTGTAGAATATGTTGGAAGCGATATTTTTAACTTGTACGCTCCTTGTTTTAAGAGCAAAATTATAAATAAAAATTTAAATCACTTTGAAAGAGTGAAATAATTTTTTTTTGTTTATAATTAGAGAGCGTAAAAGCAAACTGAAAAAAAAATTTTATTGGGAGCAAGAACGAAAATTTGTATAAAGGGATCTAAAAGAGCGAAAAATGTAAACTCTGTTTTATGTATTTTCCTTAGGTTCTTTAGCTCAATTTACATAGTTCTAAGTGTTGTAGTGGAACCTATCTACCTTCTTAATATGACCCCTTTGTCTCATTTTATACGATTTCGAATTACACGATTATCCAAGGAACGTATCTACCGTGTAAATCGAGCGATAGTGTATTGTGTATAAAATATACTTTGTTTATAAATAATGAAAGTGCATGTTTATGAGGCAAACGAATTGATTTCTTCGTTTAATACGACCGCAACCAAAATATTTATGTTTATCATAACAGAATCGTAAGTGGGGTTATCATTAGAAATCAATTTCAAATAATGCATATATAATCTTAACACAATGAGATATAATGGCTACAATTAAATATTCAAACGTGAATGTAAATCACCAGGCGGTACAATTTAATATCCGAACATATCCCGATCAATTAAAAAACTGTGCGACTATCAACATTTTCACCACTAACAAGAAAATTGCCTATTTTTCAAATATATGTATATGGTGCTATATGCATAATGATGATGTTGATAATTGTGAACACAAAATATCTTTAAAAACTTTTTTGCAAAAAGGGGAATTTACTGCTCCTTCTAGTGACAGATTCTGGAAAGAAGCTGGGTCATATTCTAGAAAAACGGGCACCATAACCATCATTATTTCTATCTTAATTGGTCATATTCTAAGTAGTATAACCACTTCTTAAAATCATTTGAGAATCCAACATCTTTCATAAACTTCATCCAAAAATCGTTTAACAATCGCCTTTCCATCGTACCTGTTGAATTTCATCTTAATCGTATTCAAAATTACCAAATTCCATTAATTTCATCTGAAACTCATTAAAGAATCCCACTTTCAACGTACCTGTCAAATTGCATCATAATCGGTTAATTAATAGCCAAGTTACAAGGTAAGAGATCATTTTCAAAAAATAATTTATGAATCCCATTTCCAACCCATTACTTGTCGAATTTCATCATAATACGTTCCATATTCATAAACCCCATCCAAAAATCATTTAACAATCTATTTTCCATCATATCTGTCGAATTTCATCAAAATCGGTTTCAAAATAACCAAGTTCCATTAGACCTATCAATATAAACTATTCAAAAATCATTTAACAATCCCATTTACATTGTACCGGTCAAATTTCATTATAATCGGTTAAGCCATGGCCAAGTTAAAAGCTAATTAGTCATATTCCAAAAATGTATCCAAAAATCATTGTAGATGCTGAGAATATTTTGGATTTTCATAATATACGAAAAATAATGCATTACCTGCAGTTTACAAAAAAAGAAAAACACAATAGCTTCATTACAGTATAGCACTTTAATAAATATGGAGCTATTTTCTAGTTGAAAATATTTCTACCATTGTAAATGTTTAATATTTTGTAGTTTTCGCGATAAGTATTTGTGAAAAAGTGTTTGCACCTAAACGTCAAATTTGTCTCCACTTCCGCCCCTCGGGCGGATTTTAAGGAATTTTTTTTTTTTAATTCTACAACCAATTATCTAATTAAAACGAGAATTTCAGTTTGAAGCAACTTTTTGCTATGTTAAACGATCAGCATATCAGGTTATTAATTAAGTTGAAGCACTTAAGGAGAGCACTTAAAAACTACCTACAGAATATACCTACTTCATTTTTATGAATACAAAAGCTTGCACTAAATTGCAGTATTTACAGCCTTTTGTATCGTTTGACTCTGAACGTTGATTTGCCAACAATTTTTCGTTGCAACTTTATAAATAAAATCAACACATAATGCCTTTATCACAAAATAGTACGAACAGTAAACTAACAAACCATCTAAAGTTAATGATGTTGTGCGCTTTTGTTGTCCAAAGCTGATTGTTTGATTAACCTAATTCGACAATTTAATTTAAACTATATAATCTATTTGTAGATATTAAAAACAAGAAACCCAAAAACAATATAGGGATGTATTCAGTAACGACATTCAAACCACATTCTTCCGCTTAATTAAATATTGTATTTCCAATGTGTGGTGCTTCACAAATATGTAGAGCATAGATACATGGGGGGCTGCGCTTAAATTTATATATTGGTATTATCGTCAGTAAACATAAAGCTCGGAATTTATATAAGAATTAATAATTTTTAATCAAAAATCTTAACAAAAAAAAAAAAAATACCGCACCCCAACTTCTCCAACAGCCACCCACATTTACACAAACAAGATTTTTTTATAGATGTTCGTTTTTTGTAAATATAAGGGGGAGGCGAGAGATGTAAACGAATGCTAAATTGATTGTTAAAAGTTTTCTTTACCTTACCTTTGTTATTATTGAGCTTGAAAGGAAGAACGTTTCTTTTTTATGAATATACATATAACAAATCTGTTTGGATACTCTTATTATTACATAAAGAAAATTGGAAGTTATATTTATTGAAATATGAAAATATGATGCTGGTTTAAAACAATCATAATCATGATAATAATAATAATAATGTTTATTGAATATTATATACATATAATAAATATTTCAATTTATCGTATAATTAATACTCTGTTTCAATTGTTATTTATTGCAGAACAAGGTGGACTAACAATAGTACGAAGGAGTAGTAAAAAAAATAATCGTCCAAATCAAACGAATCAAGAAACATCGAATCAAAGTGATTCAAGCGATTTAGGACAACTCGAACCATACGACACGGCCGACGATCGGGAATTATTAGCGGACGAATTTGAAATAATGCAATCTAGCGGTATACAAAATATATCCGGTGACGAACTGGACAGCATCGATTTAGCCACAGATAATTTACCTGCCGTTGATACACCAGATGCATGTGATAAAGCTGCCTTAAGGTATAGTACATACGTTTTTTATACTTTATATATAAATTTCAATTACACAAACAAAAAAAAAATACAATATGTGTACAAGAGTAATGAAATTAATTAGTTTTGACTGTGTAGTAAAGTAATTAAATTTTATTTTTTTTTTTTTTTTTCAATTCGTTTCGTTTAATTAAAAACTCTCTTGTTCGGAAAAAAGTTGTAAAATAAATTGTTCCTTGCGCTTCATTTATTCTCCTGGGAGTTGACATTGTCATGTTTTAATTTAATCATAATTGCAACAGTTTCGTCGTACATACCTATACAAAACCATCAATTAGTTAGCTTTCATTTTAAAAATAGCAAAAACATTAACTTGACTCCGTATTATTATTTGTCTTAACAAATTAGTAAACCAAATTCGATTTTTCGTTTAATTAATTTGACCTTCTTCTGAAACATTTTTAAATCTGCTTGGAGTTGATTGCGAATACCCTACTACCTTCCTCCACTTTCGTGTAAATATTATGTCTTTATTTCTATATAGTCCGTGTTCTATTCTATATACATACTATAGTATATCCGTTCTCGCCATATCAACTAATCGTATTTTTAGCGTTGTTTAGAAGACGATTTGCCGTTATACCAAAAATATACATGCGGAAAACACCTAAAAATAAAATTAATTAAGTTTCTTTCTCCATTATTGCTTTCAATTTTGTGTACGCGATATTTTTATTATTGTGATAGTAATAACATAAAGTTCATAATAAACAGCCAAGAATTTCTGCTGGTTTTATATGTATATTTGTGCGTAACAATTTGTATTATACATTTGAACCACAATTATATATTTTCATCACTACAAATATCCTTGACATTTTCCAAATTCGAAAACACCGTGTACCGACTTTAGTGTAAATCTGTTAAATATGGGTTATGTTCGACCCTATTCGAAGAGTTTTTTTTTTACGGATCAAAAATGGAAAACATAATAATCAATAAATACGTGATGGGTGCTGGTTATCACAAAATTATGCATAGCAGCGAGAAAAAAGGCAACGTGATAAGAAATTTAAATCGACCAACAGGGATACTCTGTTGATTTTTTTATAATTATTATGCAGATAGGAATTAGTTAATATTTTTGCTGCCGGTTTATATACACTTTTAAGGTTATTTTTGTTTAACATTAGGTTCTTTAAATTTTTGATTTTGTTTCCTTAATTAAATGGTAAATGCAACAGAGTAATTTATGGTCAAAAGTGATATGTTCATTTGGAACTGAAACTGGTAATTAAATTTTTATATAAAATTAAATTTTACATACATAGTATACGTTCCTATAGTAATTACGCGTCTATGGGTATGGATTTGCTTCAGTGTAATTGAAAAGTTGGAAAGATTTCTAATTCATCTGTAAACTAACCCCGTGTTTTATGAATCAGCCGCCTGATATCCAAATAAAAATATAAACCAATTCAGTTTTACGACACAGAGCCAGCACATGCCAGCAGCAGCACATGCTATATGAAATAAAGTTAAAAAATTGAATTCAATAAATTTGCATCTGGTCTTCGATAAAAAATAAAGAAAAATAAATTTCTTAAAATTTCTAAAATTTAATTATCTTAAAATGGCATAAAATACGTATGGATTCCGTTCACCTTGGGATGGGGTTAGTGGACTGTACTTCACAGCCATATATATTCATCGAATACTCAAAACTGTAGTTCCCTTCCATACTATATTCCTAACAAAGGGCTAACAAATTCCTAACAAAAAAGGGCAATTTTGTATTCTCTGACCACCTACTCGAACTTACAATATTAGGCCTCAGATCGTTTAACAATTGAAAACTGTGGCTTCAAGTCTAGCCTTTCCTCCTGGCTACCCGAGATTACATATATCTCGTTTTTCCTGAATTTCTTTTCATTGAAGCACACTTCCCTCGATGGGCTTCTGCTTGGAAAGCTGTCTACTTCCATACGGAGTACGAGGCATTAGCCTATTTGTTTGTTTGTTTCTATCTCTGCAATCTGTTCTGGAGCTCGAGGCACTCCCAACTATTTTGCAGTTCATTTTTTACGTCCTACCTTATGGAGCAGCCAAATCGACGACGTACGGCTATAGACCCGTTTTCGTTTAAACCAACCTATAGTGCTGACATGAAAGGTGGGTCGGCCCATGGATTCCGCACTCTCAACAGGGTGTCATAGATGTGTTCATCTTCATCACCGATCGTAATCGGATGATGAAAAATCCATTTTGCATCCCATATGGATTCGAACCCGGTACCTCCCGATCCAACAGCCGCAGCTTTAACCACTGCGCCGTTTGCTCGGTGCATATTGTCTAGGATGCCATTATATCATGAACTAGACAATTTAATCGGACTTGTTGCTTTTAGTTGTATGGCCCTAGAACCACCTAAGCTTTCCTCTTAATATGTATGTGTGGTTAGGTAAGGTTAGGCTTGGGTGGCGGTCCACTAGGACCAGGCATAGACACAAAAATGGTCCGTAGCCATGCACGAATAATTGTTTCCTATAACTCATTGGAACCATTTTGAGCTATTAACAAAGCGCTGGATACTCCTGACGTCCATCCTACAGACGTCCGTTAGGTCTTTGAAGAGGGGTGCCCCTAGAAACTTTAGTCTGTCTCGTGCCAGACGAGGGCAAGTGCAAAGAAAATGAAGTACTGTCTCTTCCTCCTCTTCGTCCTCGCAACTACGACAGTAGTCATGTGATAAGACACCAAGTTTACTCACATGCATCCCTATGAGACAGTGCCCCGTAATCACTCCAACAACCAAACTGATCTGACTTCGCTGAAGTGAGATCAGCTGTTTGGATCTCACCAAGTCCAAATTTGGCCAGACCTGCCGAGTTATTACGCAAGAGGTGATACTTGACCATCTGTCATTCGTCAGATTGCTAGCTTCTTCCTGAAGCAGCAGTTTGCATACCGCAAGAGGCATTTCAATATCCTTTTTGCTTTCTGAGAAGTGGTCCGTTGTACCACGTCGAGCCAGTTCATCGGCGTTTATATTCCCTGTACATATGAAATGTCCTGGCACCTATATGCGAATATTACAAACCGATATTACATTATACCTCAACCAGTCTATAACTTCCTTTATGGCAGTTACTTCAGCTTGAAAAATGCTACAGTAGTCGGGGAGACGGAAGGAGAGATTTAACAGAAGTTCCTCGCAGAACACTCCAGCCCCGACTTTCCCGTCCCGTTTTGTACCATCAGTAAAGACGTTTATAAATCCTGGTTCCAAAACGGTACCCATTATCCAGTCCTCCCTGGATGGGATCCTAGTCCGGAACTTTGTATTAAAAGATAGTGATACGACAGTATAGTCGGTGGTCTTGGGAATTTGGTGGTTGCAGAAAATAGATGAGTGCCCTGTATTGTTACAGGTCCACATTAAGATAGATTTCAGCCGTATGGCAGTACAAACTGCCAACTGTTTCCCCAAAATATCTAGAGGAGTCAAAAATGGCAGAGTCTCTAGTGCCTGAGTGGATGTGCTCCTCAGTACACTACTGATCCCCAGAGAGATTGTTCTCTGAACTTTTGTCAACTGCTTTTGGTTAACAGTTTTGTCTAGAGCAGGCCACCAGACTATTGCCCCATACAAGAGTATGGGTCTGACTACTGCGGTATAAAGCCAATGTACGATGCGGGGCTCCAGTCCCCATCCTTTCCCAATGGCATTTTTGCAAGAGTATAGCACTACCTTAGTTTTCTTTACCCTTTCCAGAATATTAGGTTTCCAATTTAATTTGCTATCTAAAACGAGACCCAGAAGCTCCTTCGCTTCAACTGTAAAAGTCAAGCTGAACCTATTTAAAGTGGGAGGATCGATATGAGGAAGTTTATATTTCCTATAGAAAAGAACCAATTCGGTTTTGTGTGGGTTTACATTCAACCCACAGCCATTGGCCCTTAATGAAAGAGTGCCCAGGGCATTTTGCATAAACTCACTAAAGGTGCCGGGATATTTACCACGGACACCAATAGCAACATCATCCGCATAGGCAACCAACTTGAAGCCACCGTCCTCCAGTCTCAGCAACAAGTCATTTATGACCGAGTTCCAAAGCAGTAGCAGTATCCAGTTCTTGAGTGATTCATCCACTCCCAGATCTGAAAGTGCCCGAGTTATATCCTCTGGAAACACATTGTTAAAGGCCTCCTCATTATCCAAGAAGGTTACCATTGCGTAGTCTATATATTCGAAAGATTTTTCAATGAATTATACAACAGAAATAAGAGCAGTCTTTTCAGATCTCCCCTTGCAATAGGCATGTTGAGATTTAGACAGCTTTTTCGACACAATCGTGCCTCTAATATGAGCTTCTATTTGTCTTTCCAGTGTTTTAAAAAGGAAGGAAGACAAGCTTATCGGTCTAAGGTCTTTTGGATTGCAGTTTGAGCGTTTTCCCGCCTTAGGTATGAAAACAACCTTCACTTCTGTCCATTTACTAGGAATGTGACATAGTTCTAGGCTGCCTTGGAAAATTACCTTTAACCAGGAAATTGTTAGATCCGTAGTTTGTTGAATATCCGCAGGGATAATACCAAAGAGTCCAGGTGACCTATATGGTTTAAAACTGTTTATCGCCCACAGTATCTTTTTTCTGCTAATAATTTGGCCTATGAGGCTACTTGCCCTTTTACCTACTCATGTGCTAGGTACAGATTCGGAACAACCGGGGAAATGAGTCTCCATCAGAAGTTCCAGCGATTCCGCACTATTAGTGGTCCATATCCCTTCCGGCCGTTGAAGATAACTTGGGATGGAAGGACCAGTTGCTAGTACTTTGCGTAGCCTACACATCTCCGACCTCCTAAATTTTGCCACAGTATAGTCTCCAAGAGCTGTTCTTGGTACTTCTCAATTGAAATTATTTTGTAAATTTTGAGGACTTCCTTATAGGAGTCCCAGTCTACAGCAGCTTTTGTTTTCCATGCTGTTTTGAAGAGTCCTTTGCATTTTCGACGTGTTTGTTGAATCTCCTTGGACCACCAGGGTGACCGAGATTTACCCCTAGGCCTGCTAAGGGGGCTAGAGCTCAGTATCGCTTCATTAAAAGCGCTGGACAACTCGTCCACCAAGCCATCGAGCTCTTGCGCAGTTTTTGGAGTTTTTGGCACTAGAACTGGTAATGAATTACCCAGAATAGTTCTAAAGGTATCCCAGTTGGTTTTCCTCCTGTTTCTGTAGATTGGACTTTTTGTAGAAGTCAAGTCCATTTCAAATTGAAGATAATAATGATCAGAAAAGGAGTGATCCTCCGACACTCTCCAGTTTAATAGACTAATCGTTAAAAATCTTGAAACAAGAGTAATATCCAATACCTCCTGTCTATTACTAGTTATAAAGGTCGGCTTATTGCCTATGTTACATATATGAAGGTTAGTACTTAAAATGTAATCAAGGAGTAACTCACCTCGTTCATTTGTGTCCGTACTTCCCCAGATCGTGTGATGAGCATTTGCATCACTCCCAAGGATGACTCCAACCTTACGCTTCTGAGCCTCCAAGATTAGCTCACCTAGAATGATTGGTGGGGTATCCACTTCATCATAAGTAGGTAAGCTGATATTAGCATAAGGTTTCGTTTATCGACCTCAATTCTGACCGCTGCTACATCTCCATTACTGAAATTTGATAGCAGAAAACAACTTATGTTATTTTTAATGAGAATGTACGACCGAACCTTACCTTCTTTTTTCGCGTACATTAATCTATAGTAGCGAGTCTTGATCCCAAGTACCCGGTCTTCAGTGACCCAAGGTTTCTGGATCAAGACGACATCTGTCGCTTCTTTCTCAATTTTTAAAATTGTGTGGTTGTAAGAGCCTAAAAAATTTTTCGAGAGCTGATTCACTTATATGTTTCCATTTTCATCCTAGACTCTGCAGCAAACGACTGCCGCGTATGCTGAATCACTCGCATCACAAAATCCATGTAACTGAATCCCAACCTAATTTGTGTAGCCACAATTTTTGAAATAAAATGTTTATTAGTATGGTTGATGGAGCGAGCCATCCAAGAGGGTTACACACTTTAGAAGATGCTGACAGCAGTGTTCTCTTCGTATATTTTATTTTGTCAGATAAATCTACTTTAAGTTCAAATATATCCCTCTCAGGATCCCAAGTCATCCCGAGAACTTTTACTGTAGTCTCTACTGCTTCACATTGTTTTGGTAAGTTGGAAACCCATTTTCCTAACGTTAATCCGCCTGAACTAAGTACTGTTTGAAATTCCCATTTTAGAATGACGGCTTCATTGATGCCTATTATAACCGACAAGAGGTCGTCCGAATAATATGAGCCACAGTGGCTACTGGAGAAATAGTAGTCAGTCTGTTTAATATACATACATTCATTTCAAACAATTTAGTTGAATTAAACCTAGATTTAATAACGACCGAAGTCATTCCTCTTGTGTATTGGTTATTTGTAGCAATACCAGATACAGTGAATTTGTTTCTTGGCAGTCCTAATTTCTGTATGCATGCTTCCAAAATAAATGACGCCTGTGAACCAGAATCCAAAAGAATCCTACATAACACAAATTTCCCAGCAACATCCTTCACCTTGGCTAGAGCAGTTGGTAAAATGGTAGAGACACATTTCAAGTTTGTAGCTAGGTGGATTTTCATGCTTTCTTCTGTTGTTTCACTTGTAAATTGTTTAATTTGACTGCTGTTTGATTAGGCGCTATAACGTTACTTTTTTATCTTTTCACTTGGCTTTTGGCATTATTGTATAAAACGTTTGTATTATCATGTAATAACGTATGATGTCGTCGTTTACACTGTTTGCATCCAAACCTTAACTTACATGAAGTAACACGGTATTTCCTCGATAAGCAGTTGTAATAAATTCCATTGGTTTGTGCAACTTCCCTTTTTGAGCTTAAGTCCAATTTTTGAAATTTCTGACACATTCATTACATTAAACACAGAGAAGTGATTCAAAAGAAGAGACATTTGCGTTTGTAGATCGATTGATTATGAAATTCCTCGATTTATGCTTTTCCATCGTAGTTGACATTTGATGTTTCATTGAGGGCCCGCACCCATTTCGATTTCGTCACATTCTTTCCCTAAGAATTTCATGAATTCAGCTACCGTTGGAAAATCCTTCTCTGATGATGCTTTTGCCCAAGCAAGATTTGTCTCCTTATCCGATCTTTGGTGGTTTGGCGTCTATTGTAGGGGGGGGGGGGGGACCAAAGTTGAGTATATTAATCTACCAGCTCCGTAACCTTCCAGTAGGGTACGCATCACGTGACCTATTCTGGTTATATATTAGGCAGCTGTGTGATGGGTACAATTGTGTAAGGGGTAACCTGTTCACAATTCGCAAGTGTACGTGCTGCCTGCTCGTGGCAACCACGGCCATTTGCCACAGGCTAAAGTACGGCGCTAAAGGAGAAAACCTTGACAAAACACCCTAATCTAAGGTGGAACAGTAAATGCCGATGGATGAATGGCTAATAGGTTAGACAGTCCAAAGTATGCGACTCTGGATACCAGGTACCGTCCAGTTTTATTTAGCCTTCCTGTAGTAAAGCTGGGTGACCTACAGGCGATTTGCAATTCCCAGCAACTCATAAGAGTAAAATCAAACGGAAGACGGGCAGGGGTAGGAATATACGGGAGTGGGATATCCCTGTCGAAGTCCTTGGGTTCCAAGGCTACCGTCTTTCTAGCGGAACTACATGATGTAATAAACATGTAGGAGGGAGAGAATAAGCCCAGATAGTATGTATCACGTACCGACTGGCAGTATTATCAAGTTCAATTTCATCATTTATCATTAGATTTGCATCAAAGTTAGTCTATACTATTACCAACTCAAAACATAAAGAATCATTTCCGGCCTACTAAGTTCTTAGGAGGTAGGCAATAAATAATTTAAAATTATGATCAGTTTTGAATATTTTGTATTGGAAATACACTATTTAGAAAAGGCTGGGATGGGTTGAGATAGTATTACCTGATGAACATTTTTATTTTTTCTGGTATGAAAAACTGGGATAACTTCACATGCTTTTAATTATTCCATTTTTGATATCGCGAGATGCTAGTTTGACAATATAAATCTCCGTTGTAGTTTTTGTTTTGAACTTTTTTCAACTTGTTCACATCAAGAGCATATTTGTGTTGCACAAAAGACAGGACTTTCATTATTTCTTCCTTATTCCAGTTTTCCTTCTTATTCGTTAACGTATGTGCCTTTATCAAAAATGAAATGAAAATTATTTACGTTGTGACATTCATCTGATTAGGGCAAAATATGGAATTGCTCGAAAAATAATTCATCGGAATTTCAATGAATCAAATATACCTTAAAATTCCTTAACTATAAAAACGTAACAAATGCAATTCTACCCTATGCACTTGAGCAACAGTTTTAATGTTATTATATGTTCGATGGAAATGTTAAAGGTAAATTTGGTTATTAAGTGTGAATGACTAACTGCATTATTTGACCAAAATGCTAGATTAGAAATCGATTTCGAATTACAGTTAAAACACGATGGATTTGACTAAAATTAAACTGCTAACTCCTTTGGTATAGGAATTGAGTTACAACTCCAATTTTGATTTCACAAAATTGATGTACTGAGTGGATTTTCAATTAGAAAAGAAAAAAATTAAACAAATTAAGTGGAGCAAAGAATATATACATAGTTATGTTAAGGGAAAACCAATTTGAATTGGATCAAAAAAGTAGACTGGAAAAGAAAATAGTTTTAGTGGATTCGAATAAAACCTTGGATGCACCAGGATAAAATTAGATTACAATTCCATCTGGATTTGAATAAACTTTGAGTGACATTTTAATCCGAAATTAAGTTAAACTTCCAAACTGTACATGATTGTTGATTGTAATTTTGATCACGCTCATTAATTTAAATTAAAATAAAAACTTGAGTGAAATTTAAAGTATTAACGAAGTTTTAACAAATTGATTATTGTAATTTTTCTTTTAATATTTGAGTGGTATTCAGTCTAGTAACTTAGTTTAAAATCAAAATGGATTAGAAAAAAATTAAGCTTTTTAGTCAGAAATTTAGTTCCAAGCTGTTTTCGAAGTTGAACAAAATGATAAATGGAATTTTGAAATTGATTAAGACAGCGAAGTTTTAATGAGAGTTCGAGTGAAATTTTAAGGAGAAATTATCTTCTTTGTATCGAGATTAAATTCTGAAAACGATTTCAAAAATTTTTTTAGTTCAACTAGAAAATCAGGAACCGAGCAAAAATCTGAATGCTTTTTGTTTTATATAGAAGCATTTCAATTTTAAACCATAATTGAATAAAATCTTAAGTAGGAACCTACATTAGCAATAGAGTTTGAATTACAGTTTGATTTAAACAAATACATTAGCTTAAATTAGCTTAAAACTTGAGTTTGGAATCCGAACTGCCTTTAATAACAGTTTGAGTGAATTTTAAAAATTAAGTTAAAGTTATTTGAGCTAAATTTGTATTTAGAAAAATGTAATTAAAAAATATTTAAAAATTGAGTTTGAATTCCAGATCCACAAAATTCTGTTTGCAATTAAGCTAGAAATTTTATGATATTTTGTTTACAAATTAAGTAAAATTTCCAACCTAGATTTGTCTAAATATAGTATGCATGATTAGAAATTTGGTATACAACTACAGCTTTAGTTGCAAGTGTATTTAAAAAAAATTCGACTGTTAGTTCGAAATGCTGAGTTAGAGTAGAATTTAAAACTCTAGTTTGCGTTAAAAAGTTTGATAAATTTGTATCAGAATTTTGAGCATAAATCTGAGTAAGTTTCGAAGTATTTGAATTTTAAGCAGAAATTGAGTAAAATCTTGAGTACAAATTGAATTTGAATAGTAATTTGGACTTGAGCAAAAAGATAACTTTAATGTAGTTTTTAGTTTATAAGTTGAGTTTGTATTTCGAATTGGACTGGCACAATTCTAAAATAGATTTGAGCAAAATTTTACGTTTAGTGAGGGCAAAATTCTGAGAAAAAGGTCTTTTTGAATTCCTACATTTTAGTTGCAATTAGATAGAAATTTTGTGATACTTTGAATACAAATAGGCTAGATTCCAAACTCGATTTGACACAATTGAAGGAGGAATTGAGTTATAATTTTGAGTGAAATTTAAAATACAAAATTTACAGTTCCATTTCAATTTTCATTTTAAAAAGATACGAGAAGTGTAAGTTTCATATTTCAAATCAAATTTTAACTGAAATTAGTAAAAATTGCAATACGAAACATGATTTCAATAAAATAACAAAATTATTTAGTATCAGCACGGTCTATAGGAGAATACGAATTCTAAACTGTAATCTTGATGGCCACATAAATTAAAAATTGAGTTTGAATTACAATTTGAGTTGAGCAAAAACTATGAGCGTTATTTAGTTTTTCTTAGTTTAAAACTTGCTTTAGTAGCGTGAATATTTTAGTCGCAACCGTTACGATATCCTTTTGAAGTCAGTGAAGAGCCAATAGTTTATCAAATTAATAAAAATTGTTGATGATAGCCAAGTAATAATTTTCTTTACACAAATAAATTAAATGCACCGGAACAACAGTTTTATGTATTTACTTCTTCATCAGTTGGTCGAACACTGACTCTTTTTTATTATTACAATTTTTAATTACATAATGCGCTTATATACTTATGCACTAATACATAACAACATTCGCAATTTATATTTAAATTAAATTTTATACTTGATAAAAACGTTACTCGTAGAGTCAACATTCTCCGCACTTTGACGGAATCATCCGTCAACATCTTCTTCTTCGTCTATTGGTAGAGGGCAAAGCTTGATGATTGCACGTTTGAATTTGCCTCTAATGGTGTTGACAGTCGCTACTCTAACCTTCTTGTCTACCCCCGGATGTAGTTTGACGATTCTACCAAGTAACCATTTGCACGGCGGAAGACCTTCATCCTTTATGATCACTAACTGTCCTTCTTTTAAATTAGGTGATTCGTTGGACCATTTATGGCGAGATTGCAATGAAGTTACGTATTCTTTCGTCCAGCGAACCCAAAAATGTTGTACAAGAGCATCCACTAACTTCCATCGTTTCAAAAGTGATAACTTCTGGTTTGTATAGTTTGGTTGTGGTAGTGACATTAACGGCCGGCCAACTAAAAAATCGCCTGGAGTAAGAGCACGAAAATCATCTGGATTAAATGATAGTGGAACTAAAGGCCTAGAGTTGAGAACGGCTTCGATTTGTTTCACGGTAGTTAGCAGCTCTTCGTAGGTCAAATGCGCGTCACCCACAATGCGTCTTAGATGAAACTTCGTACATTTGACCGCAGATTCATAAGTACCCCCATAATGTGGGGAGTCTGGAGGAGCAAAATGCCATGTTTTCTGAGCACCATCCTTGTAGTCGTTGCGTATGATCTTCGGACTGAAACAGTTTAAATAGTTCATTTAAGGTAGAGGTGGCCCCAACAAAATTTTTAGGATTATCTGAATATATAAATCGACAAAGACCTCTGGTCGCCACGAACCGTTTCAAAGCACCGAGAAAAAAAGCTGTAGTTAGATCACCCGCTAACTCTAGGTGGACGGCCTCCAAAACACACAAATACACAGACATAAGCCTTGGCCGGAACTCTTCCTCTCGCCTTGAAGTGAATGTAGAATGGACTACAAAATTTGACACCAGTCGTATCGAATGTTGAATACGCCTTGCAGGTAGATTTCTCATTTTCTGGGGTTGTATCTTTGGTCTGACCTTGAAGCACACAACACATTTCTGAAATACCTCACTGGCCAAACGTCTTCCGTTGATTGGCCAAAATCGTTCACGTGTAGCAGCAAGAAGCGCTTGAGGGCCAGCATGGAGGTACCTGGAGTGATAATAAAATAAAACTGTTAGTGTAAAACAATGATTTTTCGGGAGAAGGATTGGGTGTTGATTGTTGCAAACGGCCGTAAAATTCCATCTTGGTCCAAAAACACCGATCATGATTTCAAGAGATTTTTCAAAATGGGCCTTCCTTTGCGTAGTAGTTCAAGTTCGTAATGAAAACATTTATTTTGTACAATGCGGATTATTGCCAATAGCCCCGATTCCTTTTCGGAAGTACTCAAATTTCCAACTTTTCATAGATTAATATCTGGACCCTTTAATCTTGCATTCTCTATAAACTGACACACAAATGACAACCCTTTGCAGTCGACCAAATCATTTGTAAAATTTTATGGATTTGATGATGTCAGCTCTTTCAACCGACGATGCAGCCATACATACATTCCTTTTCCTTTCTAGAAATTCACTTGATGAATCACTAACGATGTTTGCAGGCCACTCAGTGGTTGAATTTGATAGAAACAGTGGACCATGGAGCCATATGTTTGACTGTAGCATTTGTGACGGATATAAGCCACGCGAAACGATGTCTGCTGGATTATTTCTAGAATCGACGTGTCTCCATGAACAAATTTTGGTCAGTTCCTGTATGTTTGACACCCTATTGGCTACGAATGTCTTCCACGTAGATGATGGGGCTTGAACCCAATTTAGCACTATGGTAGAATCCGACCAGTAGTTAATGTTTGAAATCTCCATATTCAGTGAAGTAGTGGTTTTTTTCATCAAGTGGCCAAGGAATTTGGCAACACATAATTCCAACCGCGGTAATGTAATTTTGCTTAAAGGGGCAACACGAGATTTGGCACAAAGTAGCGCGGTGTAGAAATTTCCATCAGGTGATAAAGTCAGAATATTGTTGCTGCAACTTTGGATTACGTCCTATAGTTTTCCCTCTAACTTATAAAATCGACTTTGTGCCATCGAAAATGTATTGCCCAAAACTGATGGTAGCTCTTTCAATGGCAGACGTACAGTAAATTTGCCTTCTTCATTCCTCGTAACATTTCGGACAAAATATTCCTCACAGGCTTGTTCCTCTAATGATATCGGCTTAGATTCATGTTCGACTGATTCGAGTTTCCAAAACGACTCTATTACGACAACAAGGTGCTTGATTCTGAATTGTTAGATATTGGTGGCATAAATGAACCTGAGACCACCCAGCCAAACACGGTGTTCTGAAATATCGGAAGGTCATCAATCAGCCGAATCTGTCCATTTGACAGTAAGTTGCAGAATATCTCAGCTCCCAATAGTAAATCGATCTGTTGTGGTTTATTGAAGTTCTCATCAGCCAACTTAATATTAGAGGGAAATTTCCAATTCTGAATGTCAACCAACATTACTGGTTGAGGTTGTGAAATTTTTGGCAACACTTGAACATTGATTGTAGCACAGTAGTCCGAGATGGTCGACATAATTGTGATTGTACCACAAACATCTGAAGTTACCGTGGAACCTCCAATTCCACAAACAGTACTTTTAGATCCTTTAAATTTGAGTCCTAGCTTCGTGAATAATGTCTTAGTTATAAAGCTGATTTGAGACCCGGAATTTAGAAGTGCTCGTGCTAGCACTGGCTCTCCATATTTACCCAACACTTGGACGAGTGCAGTTGCCAGAAAAATGTAGTTATTTGACGTGGAAATTAACAAAGTATTCTCAATTGTTGATCCTTGATGTGCAGGTGATTACAACGAAGTCGGATTGGTTTGTGGCGTGGAATTAGTCTCAGTTGGTGAGTTTGAAACGATGGAAGACGTCATTGGATTGGTACTGGTACTATGCAGTAGTGTATGATGTCGCCTTCAACAAGCGCGACATGAAGTCGGATCAGGACATTCTTTAGTAATATTATGTCCTCTTTTTAAACAATTGTAGCAAAGTTTATGGTCTTTGACCTTATTCCATCGATCCGAAATATCTTTAGACAAAAAGTTCTGGCAACGAAAAATCGAGTGCCCTGGTTTGATGCACAATAAACAAAAATACTTCTCTGTAGGCGCTGACAGGAATGAATTACTTGGAGTGCGATAACCAAAATTCGATCTGCTAGATCTGGGTTGATGTACTGATGAAGTTGAAGACGATGATATTTTCTGAGAAATACCGTTATTTGAGGTTGTACATCAAGTTTATGACAATAAAGCGTAATAAATGTTAATAGCTCTTGAAATGTTGCAAGTTTCTTTGGTGGAGCGGCATCTAACCATTTCGATCGGGTTTCTTCAGTGATTCCCCAGTAGATTTTGTCCACAGCCCATCAGGTTTGATTAAGTAACTAGGGCTCGTGGGACTCTTAGATAAGATTTTCCTGAGGCGCGAAGTATCCGAAACACCTTCCATTTTTTCACAGAATAGTCTCCAAGACCTCCTCCGCGCTGTCCTTAATTCATTTTTATACTTTTTAAGGTGCTCCTTATAGGAGTCCCAGTCCTCAGCTTCCCTAGAGCCCTTTGCTCTATTGAATGCTTTCCTACACCCTGAACGTAGGATTCCCAGCTCCCTGGACCACCATACCGGTTTCTGCTTCCCTTTAGGTATTCTCCTGGGGCAAGCAGTGTCCAAGGACAAATTACAGGCGCTTGTGATTTCCTCCACTAGGAAATCCAGCTTCTTCTCTGTGGCTGGCTGCTTCGGAGCATCGGTCGGTAAGAGTCCTACTAACACTTCCCCGTATTTGTTCCAGTTAGTCCTTCTAGGATTACTGAAGGATTACCGGGTAATAGGGTGAATGTCAATATTAAACGTCACGTACCGATGGTCCGAGAAGGAGCGCTCCTTCGCCACCCGCCATTTTTTGACCATATGTATAATGAAGTCCGATGCAAAGGTAACGTCCAGTACCTCCTGCCTGTTACTAATAATAAAAGTGGGCTCTTGCCCCAGATTACACACTGCAAGGTTAGTACCCAATAAGTAATCAAATAAGTACTCACCCCTTTCATTGATGTCGGTGCTTCCCCAGATTGTATGGTGTAGTAATACTCCGATCTTTTCCCGTTCCGCTTCGAGTATCAGTTCCCCAAGGTTATCCGGCGGAACCTCCTTCTCTCGGTCCATGTATGGCTGAAACCAGCCATAGTAAGCAGCCTCCCGTCTCCAGGCCGACTGCCCTTACGTCTCCACTACTATATTGTGGAAGAAGAAAAATACTCAAGTTATTTTTAGCTAGAATGCAAGATCTGATCTTATCGGACTTAGAAAAGTATAAAATTGTATATCCTTTTAAACCGAGGCCTCAGATCTTGTTTTTACTAATCCAGGGTTCTTGAACTAGGATTATGTCCTCATCCAATTTGGTCAGTCTGAGGATCAAGGCTGCCGAGGCAGCCTTAGAATGGTAAAGATTAATCTGAACCGTGCTCAGCATGCACAGATCAATTTACCTTCCTTCATAAACCCTTCGCTGTCGCGGCAGGGTTTAATCTCCCGGTCCCAGAGGGACATCATCACTCCTGACGCTCCCTTTCGGTGCTAAGTGTTGGCTCTTTATGCCACCCTCCTCCTCCATCGACTCGACCCGATCCTCCTCGTTCGAGTCCAGGGATAGGCGACAACCCATGGCCGTCAATTGCTCCATCACAGAGTTCCCAACGTCCTGTGTGTCGCCACCCTCTCCCTGCTCTTTCCCTGGTAGGTCTTCCGCAATCGCTACGGCCTCATCCTATTTGAACACCTTAAGGGTAATCGACCCGAAACCGATGTCGATTACCCCCTAGTTTTAGCAAGTGGGGCTAGGGACTCCTTGTTCATCACTAAAATGGACAACCTAGATCCTCCCTTCGCCTCCTCTTGTCTAACGATCTTCCAATTATTCGTCGGATGATCCACGTTACTTGCCCAAATTATTCGCATGATTTCATCCGGACAGAGATTCCCTTTGCCCCTCAGGGATGGCCGCCAGCCTATCCAAAATCCTCCGCGCCGCGCGTCAGTTCCTATACCGCCGCTTAGCCTCAGGGCTAACTTTCGCGCCAGTCGCCGGCATAAGTGCTAAGGCCGCGTTACCCGAAGAACCTACTGTGAAGGTAGCTTGCCCTTTACGGTCCAAGCTTCCTCTTACTACGGCAGGCCCTCGGCGTCCGCTGGTGCCCGGCACCGCAGCCTTCAAAACCCTTCTTGTTTCCACGTTGGTGACTCTACCTTTAAGGTTTGAGCCACAATCCGTAATACCTATTGGCTTTTTGAGAGTGCCCGTCTCTTTTTCTTTTGTATTATTTATATTCATATGTTCCCACGAGTTCCGGAGAGTTAAACGGTCCAACCTCGCAGAGATCCGTATACGAAGGTAAGGCTGATTAAAACTGGAGGTCGCCTGGTATCCAGAGTCCGCATATTAGAGATTAGTTTACCCACTAACCATGCATTCCTTGGCATATGCTGTTCCACCGTGACTTGGGGATTTGTGTAAAGTTTACTCAGCCCAGGAAAATTCCTAGTTACCAGTGGTCACCACTTGGAGGACGTACATGCACTTGAGCGTCACTCCTGGTATATAATATACATCCATCCGTGACCACCCACCCCCTACCTCCGCCTAACACATGACCAGCACAGTGGACAGAAAGTGGGTGCTGTGATAGGTTGCGGAGCCGATGAAAATCATTCGACTTACTGTCCCCCCCCTCCTCACCACATTCGCCAAGACTACCACTACTAATACATAACAACATTCGCAATTTATATTTAAATTAAATTTTATACTTGATAAAAACGTTGCTCCTAGAGTCAACAGGCAGTATCGCTTACCATTCCAAATTTTTATGTCTATATGGATGTGGACCCATTTTTGGCTACTTCTCCAATACTTTATAATCCAGGAAAATTAGTTTATCCAACTTTATAGCCAAAAACCTAATACTTTTTTTGTTGATGAGTGAATTGAAATCCTCTTAAGATAAGGTCTAGTTTTGGTTTTGCTTTTCAAAATTTTTAGGAACATATTTTTGATTTTTTAGAACCTAAAAGTCCTAAGCCTAGCTATTAGCTTTCAATTTTGGACACACCCAAATGATTGACCCAATTTCCAACGATTCACAATATTTCCAAAAATTTTAACCACAGAATATTTTTTTCTACTTACCAAATTATAATTACTGAAGATAAGCGGTAAAAAAATGTGACGAGGGTATTCTAATTTTTCACTGAACCACTAAGCCATCTAAAATCTAAAGAAAAGTGTACTAACGGTTATTTTTTTGTTATTTATATTTCCAGATTACGATGTTTATTAAGGCAGTTACAACGTGGCGAAATAGCCGCAGAATTATTACAAAAAAATCTGCATTATGCAGCGCGTGTCTTAGAAGCTGTATTCATTGATGAAACAAAGTAAGTGAATAGATTTTGTAATTTACAATAAAATAAAAATTGTCATCAAACAAACCGTATATTAATCATACAGTGAAAGTAAATATTATAGGCGCCGGGGGTAAAACTATTAAATCGAATATGAATTTTGTTGTTTCTATAATCAGTATTAAAAATTAAATAAAGTAAATTTGAATTCATATTTGCTGACATTTTACCCTTTAGCCAAAATGAAAAAATTGATTTATTATTTCATAAATATTGTTTGTATAAATAAGAACACACACGATGATACGAAGATAAAAGCGTAAAATTAGTCTTCTTTGACATCTATTTAAAATACAACAAAATGACAAAATACAAAATCTTGTATATGGTTTTATATAAAACTGATTTTATTTTATAATTTTCACTTCAATTTTTAATTTTCCGTAAAACCGCGCGAACTTTTATCCCTTTATACACAATTATTGAACCGTGTGAGAACATAAAGTAACATTATATTCGAAATTCAGTTCGCTTAATTCAATTAAATCGAATATGTAGCTTTAGTTGAAATTAATGGTTGTTATGGTGAAAATTTATTTTTCTAAATTGTGTGAAATCGATAAAAAATGGATGTTTTTTATGTAATAAACTCTCGCCAAAGCAAATACCTCTCACGAACTTTTTTTTTTCGTTTTTAGAGTGTAGCATCGAAAAAATAAAATCTCGTTAGTGTAAAGTGGTTATTGAAAGCTTTTGCAATCTAAATTAAATAACCACAAATTTATTTATTTATAGTTTGTATTATTACTTTTTACTAATAATTATTTTGTGGTTTGGTATGTTTTTGAAACTAGAAAAAAAATTTTTTTTTATTTATTCGGAAATGATTTCTCAACGTTCAATAATTGTGTTTATTTTATATGTACATTTTGATTGGAAAGGAAAATTAAAAATTTCTTTTTAACTATAAACTTTTATAATTTTATTTTGTATCCTCTAACCTTAAAACCAAAAAAAAAATAATTTGTTTTTATTAAAATTCAACACTCTATATATTTGGAATGAATATCAAATTTAAGTTTTTATTTATTATGTATTATGTGCTAAAACAAATATAGTAATGATGGAAATCGAGAGCGTATCAGCTGCAGTAGTGAACATAATGAATCACGTACAGGTTCTCAGAAAGCACCTCAAACACATAGTGGTCCTACGGGACCACCGGGACGAGGTGCTGTACAAAGACGGCGACTACGTACACCAGTTTGGGCAAGGTCTCTGTCAAAATTTAAATCAAACCAAATTTTATATAAACATTTACATTTTTTTTTTTTTTTTTTAAATATTAATAATAATGTAACCTATCAACAAAATAAATAATAATAATCATAATACTATAATTAATTAAATTATAACGAGTGTGCGTGAATATTTGCCTGCCTTAACATTCTATTTAACTTATGTATTGTCCATATAAATATTTGAGTGTGCAGCTAATGCAATTTTTTATTTGAAAATTTAGCGCATGCAAATTTTTTATTTTAGTACAATTTTTTCAGACATTTTTATAATATCAGCGCTTACCAATATTTACACTGAGTAACTTATGGGATTAACAAAAATGTGTGTGGTTTGTGTTATACTTTAATAAAGTCGCGAAAAATAAAAAATAAAAAAACAAGCAGATCTCGAATCACAAATCGAAACTAAAAACGTAGAACTACGTAACCTTGTCTTGATAAGTTCATGAATCACCAAAAAATACGCAATGGATGTTCTTATTTTATAAATTTATTTAATTACAAATTACTCAATGAAATTCTGGTGTACATATGTGTTTCAATCGGTAGAGGACTTATTCTTGTGATAGCTCGTTTAAAAATTGAATTAGCCGTTTTGACAGTAACCACTCGAATATGACCATCGCTTCCCTTTTGCGTAATAATTATCCTACCCAAAGGCCATTATAAAGGAGGAATATTATCATCGTGCAATAATGCCACAATTACTCCGGTAGTCTTTAGCCATTTGTGACGGTGCTGCAATTCTGTCAGATACTCCTTGTTCCATCGTTTCCAAAATCCTTGCAATGTGGATTGGATTTGCTGATATCTAGATAAGCGATTAAGTTTAAGATCAAGAAGTGAAGGCTGAGGTAATGCAGTGATAGCATTGCCAATCAGGAAATGTCCCGGCGTAAGAGCATTAAAATCAGAAGGATTATTTGACATTTCAGTAAGAGGGCGTGAATTCAAACAGGCTTCGATTTACACCATTAATGTTTGGAATTCATCAGATTTAAGAGACGCGGTGCCAATTGCCTACAATGAATTGTTAACCACTGTTAACCGTTCTGCGAACAAAATTCCATTGCTTTAGACTGCCAAGCTTGCGACAAAAATAATTCTCTAAACTCTTGAAGCTCCCGACGAGCACCGACAAAATTGGTAGCATTATATGAATATATTTTAGAACATAATCCACGGCGAGCTATAAACCGATGAAGACAGGCTAAAAACGCCTGTGTTGACAAATCCGCTACCATTTCCAGATGCACAGCCTCGACAGCAAAACATATAAATAGACAAATATAAACTTTAATTTTAACCTTCGACCTAGTATTGTTTTTTATTAAGAACGGGCCACAGAAATCGATGCCAACAATTGAGAATGGTATAGAACTTTTAACTCGGGTTGCTGGTAAATCGGCCATTATTTCATTAATATACTTAGGTCTAACGCGAAAACAACGTATACATTCGTTGTAAATTTTCCGACATAAATTTCTACCGCCAATTATCCAATAGTTTAAACGAATACTGTACAATAAAGCCTGAGGTCCGACCTGGAAAAATGGTGATTTGATGGTAACAAAATTGGATGTTTTTGCTCATTAGGAATGCTGACATTTGATATTCGACCCCCAACACGTAATATTCCATCTGAGTCCATAAATAGAGACAATGACTGTAATCGACTTTTATTACAAACGAACTTATGTTTTTTTAGAGTTTCAATATCATTTTTGAACTCTTGTTGTTGCACGAAACATTTCAAAGCAATCTCTACTTCACTGGAATCTAACTCAGTGATATTGCAGAGTCGTTTTTCTTGATTTTTTTAGTTTGCAGTTTCGCCAAAAATGCAAAATCCAAGCTGTTACACGTTTCAGGCGAGTAAATGATGAGAATCTCTCAACTAAACCAAATTTGTTTTCCGCTAAATGGTTACATATTTCTGTTGGTGGACGTTTTTCTAAGTTAATTAGCTCTAAATTTAACTTATTTTTATGGTATTTAGGCCAAACATTTTTATCACTGGTTAAGTACTTCGGACCAGTCCACCAATACTTAGCAGCATTAAATTCTCCTGAATTTGTGTAAGTCTATTCGCAACAAACGTTGAATTTCGGTGTGGTTCAGATTTTACCCGCAACAATGTAATCTCGGAATCTGTCCATAAATATACCGAATCAAACTTTATGTCCAAAATGTTAAGTAATTTGGCAGATACTTCAGCCACAAGCAAAGCTGCACACAATTCTAAACGTGGGATGGTCTGTTGTTTCAAAGGTGCTACTTTGGACTTCGAACATACCAATCTTACGCAGTAATGACTGTGTACGTCACTGGATCTAAAATAAACACACAACCATACCCATTCATGCTAGCATCACCGAAGCCGTGGAGTTCAACTCTATGTTAATTAGGTTGTAGTATATATCGAGGCACAGCGAAACTCTGAAGCTTCATCAGTTGACCTTTAAACTCATTCCACTTCTTGCTGTAGGTTTTAGGTAATTGATCATCCCATTTTAAATTAGGAACTGTCCACAACTTCTGCATGAACAGTTTTGCCGTGCGAATTATAGGTGAACATAAACCTAGAGGGTCAAATAATTGGCATATCTCAGATAATACGTTGCGTTTAGTACAATCAGTATTCACTTTTACTTTATTAAACGTCATCTCAAAGGTGTCATTTTGATTATTCCATTTGATGCCCAAGATCAAGGAAACTTCTAACGATGAATTATTATCTGATAGACGACTACAATTTGATGAGAATTTTCGCAACTCACAACCACCGCGTTTCAACAGACTGATTAAATCAGACTTTAGTTTAAATGCTTCTTCCACCGTGTCACCTTCGAACAAAACATCGTCCACGTAAAAATCTTTTAATAATACGATAGATGCCCTTGCACATCATCTGGACTTTCACGCCACCAAATTCGCTGAAGATCAGTTTGTTCATTTTTTATCAAAATCTGTCTATACATTTTGGCCATATCTGCCGAAAATGCTATTCGATGTTTCCTGAACCTAATTACAATAGAGAATAGGTCTTGTTGAACGACTGGCCCTACCATCATGCAGTTATTTAGTGAAAGGTTTGAAGAAGTTTTTGAAGAGGCATTAAAAACTACACGGAGCTTAGTCGTTGTACGACTTTCTTTCAATAAATAATGATGAGGGAGGTAGTAAGTATTACTTGGTTCTGAACACATTTCCGTTGAATCATTAGCGAGAACCATATGAGACAATTGCAAATAATCTTTCATAAAGTTCCGATATTCATCATAAATTTCTGGTTGGCGAATAAGTCTCTTCTCAATTTGTAAGAATTGCTCTTTAGCATTTTTACACGAATAACCAAGGTCGTTAATTTTCGAATTTAGGGGTATAGCAACCACATATCTACCTGTCGACATTCTCTTATAATTTTTCTGATAATATTCTTCACATAATCTCCGTTCGATTGAAATCTCCGGTAAGAATTATCGGTATATTCCACAACTCGTCTAGGTCACTAAATATCTGTGCAAACTTGCGTATATAACATGCCAAGTTTCGCAGCATAAACTCTCGTGCTTGCTTAGATGTGATCTGTACGATAAATATATAGTGATGATTAGGCATTGCTTACCGTTGATGTTGGCGAAGTCATCGATGTCTGCGATAATTGAGGTATTGCCATTATTCCACTTGAGCAGTGTTTGCACCGAAGCCGCAGTTACAGCATCCTTTTTCTCGTTAATTGCGACACCTCCTGCGTTTATCTTTCCACGCTTATGCAGCGAGACGCATTTGAAGCCCTCGATACTTATAGCCACACCAGTAGTGTATCCCATCCAAGCTTCGCCTTGAGTTTCGCTCAATGCTAAAATGTCCACTGAACTCTAGACAGGGTCAGTTTCGATGTCTTTACTGTGAGTCACTAGACTTTGCACATTGTGACTCATTAAGCATAAATTCGTCGGCGCCTTTGTATTAAGAACTTCGACCACTTGATCGGCCAACGTTTGCATGCGATGATTGTCTAGCCTTGCTAATTCGGATCGCAAATCCCGAAGTCTTGGATTGTTATTCTCCACCGTGTGGTAGAACGTAAAATCATCATTGGCGTCCGTTAAGAAGAGGCCATCGTTTGACATGACTCTCGATAATACTACATAAACCAACTGCTGATCTTGTGACTTGTTGTAGTGGAATACCACTTGAGAGAATGTACCACCCTACGATTTATGTATGGTCATTGCGCGTGCTGGCACGTAGGGGAACTTAAGTCTTCTACATTTCACAGTACCTTTTAACTGAACGGTAGCCGATCGCTTGGATATCGGAGTCTATAACTATAGGCGACACGGATTTGCTCACAACTTCAGGCGTAATGTTGCACTAATTTTGTCATTGTCGAACAGGAACCACAATCGGCTCGCCCCACAACTCGATTATCCCACAATTACCGCTACATAGTCTGTATTGTCGTCCATATCAACTAATCCAATCTCTCCGAGCAGAGGTTGTTCGATATGATTCAGTTCGCCGATCACTACGTTAACAATCCCGTCGGCCACATCTACGTTTGTTGTTATCATGTACGGCATACCAACGCACAATCGCAGCAAATATGGCAAACCACTTGTCTCCATCACAGTCTTCTTGAACAGATCGTTACGGCAGTTCGTCAACTCTTGTTGAGTCTTGTACTCCGAGAACGTATCATCGGAGATGTAATCGGTCGTAGATTCGAATGCATTGGAGTTGAAACCATCAACATCTCGGTTTACATTACAGAGCCTGATCGCCCCTGGTACATTTTCTCGACACCAATTAATTGTTCGAAAGCGTGTGTTAAGCAGCGCTCTCTCTTCGGAAAGCAAAGCTTGATCGTTACCAATTTTCGTTAGGATTGTCGAGAACATCACATCACTTTGGCGCATAACTTGTCGCAATGGATAATACTCCAGCGAATCCCAGAGCACTGCTCTCGCTATTGCTTGTTTGTACGGCTTGTAGATGGGAGTAGCGTTGACTGGTGGCAGTTGCCGCAGATCGCCGCAGAAGATTATGTACATCCCGCCGAACGGTTCGTCGAAGGTTCCTGTGATATGAGTGAGGTGCGCATGTACGATATTCAGCAGATCTGCGCTCATCATGCTAACCTCATCAATGATTATTACTTTTACACTAGCGAAAACATTGCGATAAGCTTGCAGTGCTTCATGTGCTAAGCTGCTGCACTATCTTCTGGCCATGGTTATTCTGAACGCAGAATATAATGTCGTTCCGTTTATGGCCACTGCAGCCTTGCCTGTGGTTGCACAAGCAACATACGCGTTGTGCGTAGAATTGTGAGTCTCTGCAAATCGGTTGTATGTTTCCATTAGTATTCGCAAAGTAATCTCGGCCCGGTGAAGAAGGTTTGAATTGGTCGACACTCACCAGTGTTGTCATGTAAAACATGTATTGCCTGCAGCACCAACTTATATTGCTCATCATTAGTCAGTCGTACCAATTTGCAGGTATTCTTGTTTCGGCATCACGTTCGATCGCTGTCGAACAACTGCCGAAAGCTAACCGCGTACCAGAATACTAGCGATATCATCGTCGTTTGATTGACATCGTTGCTCTACTTCGTCGTCAATTTCATTGCATATCTTGCTATTCTCCTCAAAGGCTTGTTCGATATTCATTCCAACTTCGTATTGTTTACGTTTAGACATGATCGAGTCACAATCTCTCGTTTCCAGTTATTCAGATCGGCAATATCATACTGCCGGGATCTAACAACACGGCTTTTGTCTCGTTTTTGGTATAGCGCATTAAGAGCATTCTCCTCGATCCCGTTTATTACTATCAACATCAGATGTCAAAGTTGTGGCGATGGTCGTTGCTCGGTAAGTTCTAGCTGGCGCATACCATGCCGCGAAATCTTCAAGGCAAACCTCGTTCATGCCGTTCGTAATTCATACTTTTGGATAATATTCGAAGACCACACATTTGTAGAGTCTGCAGCAACTCCTTCGTCGTCCATCTGCTTGATTCATTTGTGGGATTTAGTATGCTCGTGAGGCCACATTGTCGGCACAAAGACCACTTCACGACTTGATTCAGAGATTGGTAACGCAGCAAATTCCAAGCCGCTTCCTGACTGCTCATTTCGACACTATTTAACATCTTGATGCTCATTGTCTTAAGAAGAGTGATGTAATCATGATCCGGGTTCTCGCTCTGCAACTCGATCAATTGACGATGAAGATTGGATATGCCTCGATTGGTTTTGTTCACGTATTCGACAACGTACGCTGCCCAAGAGTACTCTTCTATTATGAATTGTAAATCAATGTTCGAGTTCAACACGCTAGCGATTCATGGGTTAAAACAATTTGCCCATAGCTGTCTCATCCCTCGCTTAAACAGAACAGATGGTACGGTAATGTTACGTTTCCGTCAACTAAGAATGTTTCCAACGTATCATAAGATTTTTGTTCCAATAGCTCCCTCAATTTTCGCGCGCGCCTAACTAAAATATCCCGCCGACTGTCGTCTTTGGTGATAGGTAATAAAATTCTGATTTTTTCCATTGGCCAGTATGGAATATTAAATCGACAGCACTTGTTATTCTTTTTATAACACGTAAACGTGTGCTTGTGTATTTGTCGCGCATACTGTGCCTCGCTCATACTGTCGTCATTGGACACGGAGTAGAGGTCGGTAATGAGTTTTACTGTCTCAGGCATCTGTTCACTAACCGTTTCTCTGGGATCGTTTTCCAGCCAAATAAGAATGTGAGCATGTGGACTACGTCGATGTTGGAAAACATTGAAGCCTTTAGGTGATGACAAGATGCCCATTATGGTTTTCACCAGACGATCGAAGTATATACAGCAAGTTACTGGGTCTTCATTGACAAGGTTCGTACGCTGCAGGACATTTAATTGTTGCAACGGATCCAATAGGTCATCTTCCAATAGATCGGCTCCAATGCAAGTTTTAAGTCTATGTAACGTACGCAACTAGTGCGGCCAACGGATTTCATTAGCATTTAGTGTAAGAAACATAGTCGGTTTGCCTAACTGTCTAATCATAGCAAATAGGTCTTTCTTACGATGAGCCCAATATTGTACTGAGTTAGGTATCGACTTCAAAAAAGACAAATTCTTTTCAAAGCACTCCTCTAAAAATTGTCGGTCTTCGATCATCTTGCGTGTAATGTTGGCGGTCAATCCCTGACACTTGAACGTGTTATACAGTCCTTCCGTTACACGTAACCTTAATATCTTCATCGCCATATACAATATATGTTGTGGTGTGACTCCAAGACGATCACCTCACTCGTTGCCACCATAAATGGTGTCACGCGCACACCCGGTACGTTTATTACCTGTCCCACGATGTCGTAGCTTCCAGTCTCGTGCCTCAACCTCAATCAGCGATGCAATCCAGCGGCGGCAATTCGTTTGGGTAATTTGGATATGTGAAGCCGTTATATTTCGACAATGCAGGTAAACGACTTTTCTTTAAATTAGTTCTGCAAGTAACGCACACTTTAAAGTGAGTCGTCATAATATTGGGAATCAAATTACGAATAACTGTCTGTTTATTCTCATCTATCAAACGCAAATCATTCGCAAATCACAACTGATCGCAGACGTCGCATACTCGTCCAAACTCCTTGTTAATAAATATTTTGTAGAATTTCGCGGTTGCTTTTTTATAACAATTCACATAAGTTGTTAGCTTTACATAATCGGGCTCCTCCGCGCCATCGACTTGTGCACTATTGTGACGAGGGAACAAACAAAACAAACTGAAGTTCCTTGCTTTTAAAATTAAAAATAATTAAGATTTTTGTAGATGTCAATATTTTTAAGTGTCTGCTATGAACGACATGGCAATTCACAAAACATGCAGTTTCAAATGCAGTCTTACAAAGTTATATGCAACTTGTATATTGTACCTCGCTAATAGACGTAGTTCTACGTCAAAAAATTCTGACATCTCACTTCACTGAACGGAATATTTTGAATAATTCGCTTAAAAATGTTTATTCCTTCCATGTGTCTAACCATAAATCAAAACTTAAAATTTTATTGGAATAAAAATTCTCTCTCTGGTTTAACGTGCACAATATTATATATTGTACAGTTATTTGGATTCCAATCACAAATATTTTTTTTTCTTAATGTATATAAAAAAAAACAGAATAACCATTTTAATATCTATAAGAAATTTTCCATTTTTCTAATCTTCTAAATTCAAACAGACATATTTTCCATTTCAATGTAATATACAAAATAAATAGAAAAATTCTTATGGTTTTCAGAAGAAAACAATTTTAAATGAAAAATTCTTGCTTCTCTGGTTTTCTTAATAAAAATTGCAATACATTTGTAGAAAAAAATGCGAATTTGTTGCCAAAACAGGTTGGCTCCAGATTTAAGAATCTAAATTTTATTAGCTACTTTTTAGAAAGTCACAACAACCAATAAATTGTTAAACTATTTTTTTGTTCATCTTCTATGACGCTAATTTACGAATAATATCGTTCGCCTGTAGTAAGGGAAGAAAAAGCAACACCTGAATAAATATTTTCTATTCATTCTTGTATTTTTCCGTTGCCTTCCCAAGTAACAATTTGATAGGTAAATTGTCCTAGACAGCAAAAACACAGCTGTTACAACCTCGTGAAATCCGAAAAATTAAGTTTTTAAAACGTTGTGGCAGTGAAAAAAAAAAGCTAATTAGTAAGGAAAACAGTCGGGAGAAAAGCAATTTTGCTGTGGTAGTCAACTAAACAAGTATGACAGCTAAAATACTTTATTAATTTTTTTGTCTAATTTTCAAACATATTTGCATTTAATCAAAATTACTGTTAAAAAAACAATATAGTTAGAAAACAAGTCTAAAAGAAATTTATAAGTATGTAATTTTGAAGTTGAAAATGGTTTTTTCGGCTATGATTATTTACGGATACAAAAATCCAATATGCTGTGCGGTCTAGTTTTGAGCTTTGTGACATAAAATCGAATAAGTCGAATATAACGGCGAACAAAGATTTATATAATTATTTATAATTTTATATATTTATTTATTTATTATTTATAATAATTGTAAATAGTCATGTGGTATCTTGCAAATGAGTCCTGCCAAATGCTCTGTTTGAAGAGGCATTTTGCAATTGAGTACCAGTTGATGCGGATGGGTGTAACGTACTTGTAAGATTTGGTGGTTTTTCCATTGTTTTCTTGCGACTATCGATTACATCTTGCTTCTTCTATATTTTGCATACTCTGTACTGCCAGCTGATATTCCGAATATTTGGCGAGCAAGCCTGCCGGATCTGAGCACCATAAATTATCGGCTTTTTGCTCTGTAACCATTGATATTTGAGGATTTGTTTGGTGCCCGGTTGATAATGAACGACACTATTATATTCGTACCCTTGAAACCAGCACGCCGGACACACAAACAATTCCTTCTTGCTTACAGTTTCGAGAACACAAAAAAACCTAATAATCATAACAAACCTATTAAATAATACTCTTATAATAATAATAAACTTAAAATCACTAGAAAACATGATTTCATAGCAAACGCTTACCATTATTAAAGATAAAATGTACTGTTTCAGTAATTACTGCGTTAATCTGACAATAATGTTGAATAACAAATTACAGAAATCCAACTTGATATGCTTGAATTGGTTTGGAAAAGGAAAAACTGCTTAACACACCGCAGAATCTATATGTGTACTATATGTAAATTTATAACTAAAACAATGTTGTTAACCCTTTAGCAGGTATATCCGCTTTTAGAAGGAGCACAGAAAACGTGAATAAGAAATAGAAAATTATTATTTGCTCTTGTACTCTTTGCACAGAGTTACGTTTTTATAAGTTGTTTATAATATTATAAGTGTAAGTGCGTTAACGGTTATTATTTGCGTAATTCAAACACTTCAGTTAAAGATTTATGTGAACAAAATTGGACAGACAAAATTTAATTGTCGCGTCACAATGTCTAAGTGTACAAGAAATATTATTAGTGTCTTGTTTTTCTTGTAGAAATCTGAGCAAAGAGCTAATAATGTAAAATGTATAAAACATCGATACGTCGTGTGAGTGATGTTTGCTGACATAGCGAGGCAATAGTAAAATAGTTTGTATTGCTCAAAACAGGAAAACGTATCTCGCTTGATTTAACGCAAGTTTGCTCGTTAGTTTTATAAGGCTTCGTTTGCAATTGAGAGATATATATAAACAAACGCCAATCTTCAGCTTTTTGGTTGATTACCAGAAGCTTTTTAACAGATTTGGATTTATTTTTCAGCAGAAAAAAATTTTGATTTTAATTTTATTATTAATATCAAATATTTTTAAGTCGCATTTTCCTTTTCTGACCTCCTTTTTCAAACTGGTCGATGAAATTTGTTTGCCGTGTATTTTTACGATTAAAAATCACAAGCAAAGTCATATTTTCCCTGTCAATATTTCATGAAATGTTTGACATTTATTATTATTGAAATATAGAAAACATAATTAGAATGACATCATTAAAATTGTAGATGCAATTATAGAAATATGATTTTACCAATCATTTAGCAACAAATTGTTATTGTTACAATAATTTTCAAAATAATAGCTCTTTAGTTATTTCTGACCGTTTTCCTATTTTGAAACCGATTCCCTTAACTACGTGTTTGCTGTTATAACATTAATTTTTGTTATGTAACCATTTTGCGTTAAGCACAGCGAAACTGCAAATAAATTGTTTTTGCTATATGGGAACCTATATTTTTAAATAAATCAAATTGCTGTCGCAAAAGTAATTTACCATTTACTGCTAGTTTGCTGTTTGACGTTGCTATAACATATCGGCAAGCAAATTACGATTACAATTTTTGCTGCTATTACATCAACAAACCAACAAACTGACGTTTTTGGTTATTTTTTAAGAAGTTATTATAACTAAATTGCCGTGAATTTTAGATGGTACAATGTTTTGACAACTCCAAATTGTTACTTGGGTTACTAAATAACTTCTCGGCAACAAATATTTAGTTATTATTATTATTATGACTGGGCCATCCAAGCATTATAGTCAACTAGCACTGCGACCTATAAAGTTATTTTGTGCTCTGGACCCCACTGAGTTAACCGTCTCCTAATGAAATTGACACCATCTTCGCACACCAGCTGTAGCACTTTTTCTGGGCTCAGTATTCTCCCACCTAATTGCTGTAGTCATTGGAGAAAGATTATAACATAAGTGTACCTCTGGAGGCTTCTTGGATATTGAGGGGGCCTTTAACAATGTGCTTCCAGGGGCTATACCTCGGGCACTTTCAGATCTGGGAGTGGATGAAACACTCTAGGAGTAGATAAATCAAATGCTAATAGGCAGGATCATAAATGCCAGTTTGGGGGAATCCTTCGTCAGAAGATTTATTGGTGTTCGTGGCAAATATCCCGGCACCCTTACTGAGCTTATGCAAAATGCTCGGGGCATTCTTTCATTATGGACCAATTGATGTGGGTTGAATGTGAATCCACACAAAACCGAATTGGTTGTCTTCTCTAAGAAATATAAACTTCCTCATATCGATCCTCCCACTTTAAATAGGTTCAGCTTGAAGTTTACAGTTGAAGGGAAGGAGTTTCTGGGTCTCGTTTTGGATAGCAAATTATATTGGAAACCTAATATTCTAGAAAAGAAAAAGAAAGCTACGATAGCGCTATACCCTTGAAAAAATGCCATTTGGAAAGGATGGGTGCTGGAGCGCCGCATGGTGCATTGGCTTTATACCGCAGTAGTCAGACCCATACTCTTGTATGGGGTAATAGTCTGGTGGCCTGCTCTGGACTGAACTGTCAATGAATAGCTGTTGACAAAAGTTCAGAGAACAATCTTTCTGTGGAACAGTGGTGCACTGAGGAGCACATCCACTTAGGCACTAGAGACTCTGCTATTTTTGACTACTCTAGATATCTTGGGGAAACAGTTGGCAGCTTGTACTGCCATACGACTGAAATCCATCTCAATGTGGACCTGCAACAATACAGGGCACTCATCTATTTTTGTGCAACAAACAAATTCACAAGACCACCGACTATACTGTCCCCTCACTATCTTATGACAAAAAGTTCCGGAGTAGGATACCATCCAGTGAGAACTGGATGATGGGTGCAGTTTTGGAACAAGGAGTTATAAATTTCTTCACTGATGGTTAAAACGGGACGGGAGAGTCGGGCTGGAGTGCGACTACTGTACCATTTTTTCAAGCTGAAATAACTGCCATCAAGGAAGTTGTAGATTGGTTGAGGTATAATGTAATATCGGTTTGTGATATTCGCATATATACGGACAGTCAGGCTGTCATTAAAGCGCTTCGATCACACCTCCTCACGTCGAAAGTAGTCCAGTCAACATCCACATTTTATGGGTGCCAGGACATTTCTTAAGTACACGGAATATAAACCCTGATGAACTGGCTCGACGTGGTACAACGGACCACTTTTCAGAAAGTAGAAAGGATATTGGAAATTGGAATGCCTCTTGCGGTATGCAAACCGCTGCTTCAGGAAGAGGCTAGCAAGCTGACGAATGACAGATGGTCAAGTATACTTCTTTCGTAATAACTCGGCAGGTCTTGACAAAGTTCGACTTGGCGAGATCCAAACTTTTCATCTCACTTCAGCGAAATCAGATCAGTGTGGTTGTTGGAGTGATTACGGGGCACTGTCTCATAGGGAGGCATGCGAGTAGACTTGGTGTCTTCTGAAATTACTACTGTCTTAGTTGCGAGGACGAAGAAGGGGAAGAGACAGTACTTCATCTTCTTTGCACCTGCCCTCGTCCGGCACGAAACAGACTAAAGTTTCTAGGGGCACCCCTCTTCAAAGACCTGACGGACCTCTGTAGGATGGACGTCAAGAGCATCCAGCGCTTTGTTAACATCTCAAAATGGTTTCAATAAGTTGGAGGAAATAATTATTCGTGGTATGGATACGGACCATTTTTGTGTCTATGCCTGGTCCTAGTGGACCACCACCCAAACCTAACCTAACCTATGACTCATCAATGAATAATAGCTAGAATATGGTTTTCGATTTATCATTTCCATTGAAGTGGTTGTTGTACATTTTCTTAAATACGCGACAGCAATGAGATGTGATCCGTGAAAGCTAATGACTGAACAAATGAATGAATAATGAGACAATACTGAGTGAATAATGAGAGAATCTATCATTAATCATGACTGTATCTCGCGGTAATCATATGAATTTATTTCCTTTAATTTCATCAAACTATAATCTTATTTCTTCCCTTTAAGAAGTCTGTACTTGGCGGACACGTAAAACATTGAGGCCATGTCTCAAACATAGCCCATTTTTAAAAAAATGTTTTGTCAATATTTTGCCTACGATGAGTAGTAAACCAACAAATTTTAAAGACAGTTTCGCAATATATTTGTTTTGGCTGGCCTTCTTTAATTTGATTTTAACTTTGGAATGTTGCCAATTTTGTTTGAAAAAAATTTACCAAATTTTAAATTTCACATACATTTGTGGTCAAAATTTAAGGGCCTTAAAAATGTTGCGGCCTACGGGAATTGTGAAACATTTTAAAAGAGATGAAATTTACTATGTCTAATTTATATCGATTTTTCCAAGGTGAACCACCTAATCAAATAACCACTACATATTTTTTGAATTGTTATTATTGGGTTTTAGTTTAACGTAAAATTTTACTGATTATATAAAACATTGCGGGTAAATGAATGTCTGTATATACAGCTTAATGTGGTAGAAAATAAAATGTGGCGCATAAAGAAATAAATTACCAAGTTTTTATTATACATTCAACCATAATTCACACTTTATTCTATTTTTTACACAAAAAATTACAAAAACTCATTTTGACGGCTACACCCAATAAACGGAAATCGGTAACCTCCCACCAAGCGATCGGTGGCTTATACAAAAATCCAATTTAAAATTTATTATACCAGCACAGAAGGAAAAATGTTAGAAAATTTTGTCTTTAAATAGAAAAATCCAAACATCATAATGTGTTAGTAGCAAGTAGCAACCAAAATCCAAACACTTTGCCATAAGTACGTAATGTAGAAAATTTACATTTTATGCTTTTTGTATATATTATGTATACGTACTTAAACGTCAAGCCAAACAGTGCATATTGCATTATAATATTATACTAAACCAATCGAGAATATGTAATCATTTGTTGTTGTTGCTTTTGTTCAGTTTTATGATTATATTAAACATTCAAACAAACATAAATAAATGCATAAATTTATAATGCTGCTTTATACAATAGGTAATTACACATAGGTACTTTTATGCTGCTACAAACTATGCCATTAACAATTTATCATAAATCTTATAAAATTTTGTATTTCTGTAAAACGCTTATCCAAATAGTGATCTATAAATAAATAATTATCCATTGTGTGAAAAATCCGTAATGACAGACAGCTTGGATAATTTTAATTCATGAAAAAAAAACATTTCTAAATTTAATAGAATTTAATGAGAACACCACATTAAGTATGGTGTAGACAACAATGTTGGATGGTTAATTTTTCAATGGTTGCAGTATTTATATATGAAATCCTCTATTCTAGACTTTTTTTTGTATCAATTTGACCTCAAACCATATCAACCAACAGGAAAGCACACATACAATTTAAAAGAATTTACCCGCATTAAATAAAAAAATGTAAAAAGCTTTCATTATATTATAAAACTGAAGATTTATGATAGCTTTAATGTTCTTTTGGCAACAAAAATGTTTTTTTTTTTTTGTTAAAAAAATGTTTCATTTATGGGTGGTGATGGTGATATTACTGCATGACTCGATTTATTTATTTTTTGTAGAGTTTTGTACAAAACTAATTTACTTTGCATATTACTGTATACTGAATTAACCGGAAACCTTTTTACATGCAGTATAAATGTAACATATTTCGCAAGAAAATCTTAGGAGAGGGGGAAAAAATTCAAATTTGTTTAACCTAAAAAGACCTAAAAATAGCCTCGACATTTTAACTAGGAAACTTAACAATGCTTGTGGATATTATAAATCAAAGCTAAAGTTTGTTTACCTTTGTGTTACTTACAATAATTTTAAAAATTTCCTGATTGGCTGTTATTCGAATTGTTGGTTGCGATGTATTGTACAATTCATCACTCACTGTGGTACTCTTTTTTGTATTTCAGCATAGATTCAAGTCAGTTTTTTAGCCAAGATAATTGAGTGAAGAATTGTGCATCGCTTACAATTTTCTAAACAACCATAGCATTTTAGCAGAAAAAGGTCCTCGCTCGTCAAGACATAAAATCTATAGGGGGTTGAGAAGTTGAGATTGCCCGTCAAACACAGGGATGCAAAAGATTCATTGCATCCAGGTGCGTTTAAAGAGAGGTACATAAGCAAAACCAACGTTTTCTTATACAATAAAAAAATTTAATAATAAAAACGCCATGTTTGCCCGATGTCAATTGATATAACATTTCCAGAAACTTTTAGCCCCCCAAAGGGACACGCTATTCTTGTCGAGTAAAATATTAGTACACTTTAGACTTCCATTTACAACAAGCTCAACAACAATACAATTTTTCAAATAATCCCTGCATCAAGGAAATTCGATAATTATTGTTAACCCGCCATATAAAGGAAGCCAATTTGCGGTAATTACGTTGAAGGAACCACTCGGTTATTGCTGTGCTCAAATTCCACCGATCTAGAGTCCTTCCCCCAATAATTTGCTTGTTGGTCATACGAAGATGCTCAATCTGGTATTGTTAATGGATATTCTTGAAAAAATTTTAATTTCTTATCATTATTTCAGATACTGCTCCACCATTTAGAGTATTGTTGCACATTTAGATGAACAGAACATTGGTTTTAGGGGAGTTGCTAACAAGTGGTTAGAGTTAGAAGTAATAATACTCTTAGTGAGCCAAAAATTGTGGACGTTGGGATTCCCTAAGGTTCAGTATTAGGCCCTCTGCTATTTCTTTCTAATCTTAATTACATTCACATTTTACCAGGTTTGCCGATGATATATCTTTGGCTGATACTTGCAAATCTCTTAATGACTTCATTTCTATGATCAGTTCTGACCTTAAAGTCTTACATGTATGGTTTGATAAGCATTGCTTAATTTTAAGTAATAAAACAAAATATATGTTGCTAAAATTGAATGGCACAACATAAGCCCTAAATGTTAATCAGGTAATTTATTATGATATTTCCAAGTGTGCATCTGCTCGATGTCACTGTAAGTGTATTGGTATTAAATTATTTTTACTATAAGCGTATTTTGTGTACCAAAATTTAATTCGAATTATTTTGGTTCATTTTTTCCCCAAGAAAATAGCCAATTTGATTTATGTGACAAAAGCCAACCTGGTGGCTGATGACATCTGGTGGCAGGTATCATAACCAAAAATTAGAATTATGTTTTAATAAACCCAATTTTTTTTTTTTTTGGATTAATGTTATTCTTGCGGTGATTTATCCTACGCAGTGGTTGTTGTAAATTTGTCAAGGAAATATGCTTATGTGGAAAAATTAAGTGAATTTTACTTTAAAAAATTATGATTACTGTTTCATTCTAAAGATATACCAATCCACACTCGTAAACCGTCTAAAGTGTTAATTAGTATTAAATTCTGAACAATAATCAAATTTTTAGAAGGAACGTTGCTTTCATTTATTCTTTTACTTTTCTACACAACTTGAACAAAGTTTACCATTTTCAAAGGAATTTAAATGCAATTTTCTTAAATTTCCATTCAACAATGAAGCGTACTTTTATGTGATTCTTCTATTGAGATATATTATAATAAACATTTTACGTTACCAAGTACCGAGCTTTTATACTACAATTTTCAAGTGCGATTTAAAATTTATTAACAAATTTGAAAAATAATATCAGCGTAATCAAGAGTTTTAAATTATAATACAAACTACATATACATCTTTATGTACCAACTTAATCCCATAAATTACTCAGCAGCGAAATACTCGAACACAAACTTTTTTAATATAAAAAGAAAAGAAAAACTTGATAAACTTTAGAACGCTAAATAAAATCATTTACACAACAGATATTCAACCAGCTAGCTACAACACAAAAGCGCTTAAAAATTTATTAAGTAATAAAAAAACAAACTAACAGTACGCTTTAAAAGTACAAACTTTTATACAGTAGTAATACTAAAAATAAAAAAAACAATTTCAGTTTGTCACCATGAATTAAGCTTTTGTTTGTAAATTAAATTTTCGTTTTATTTTATTTTGGAATGCTCCGCGAAATTGCAACAAAAAATAAAAAATAAAAACAAATGCATAAGCTTTTTTTTTATTACAACCGTTTTGAATAACATTGAGCTTTTGCATTTTATAAAGCTGAATTTTTAGTTTTAAGTTAATTTTGTATGTAAAATGGAATGATGACACTGAACTGAAATTTTAGTTCTAGTGCCAGTAAATTTGCCTCCATATTATATAAACTGTATATCTCGTCGTATAACATAATTTTTTATAGTTTCTTCCCCCAACCCCCGTTTTTTTTTTTTTATATGTTATGTGGACCTCAACCATTATTTTTTATTTTTTGTATTATTCCATTTTTATAGATTAATGCAAGGAAAACAACGTCGTACTATACCAACCACAGTAAATAGGTGTGTTTATACCTCCAAGTGCGATATTAAACTAAATAAATATACAAATAATAGTTAATAATTGCTTAAAGCAAAAAAAAATTAAGAAACCAAATTCATTTTTAATGCAAAAAATTTATTTTCAAGTATTTTGGTATTTTAGTAAAAATTTAGTTTTTATTTTTACGTTTTTGTGCTGAGTATAAATAAAGAGTAGAGTATCAGTTGCAAATGTATTTAATAAATTTTTATAAAGAAAGGTCACCGCCAAATAAGATATTTACGTTATCGATTACAAACGAAATACATAAGTAGATAAGTTGAGAGTTGCAACTGCTTTAATTTTTTTTTTTTTATGTTTCTGAAAACGTTCATCGTTTTCATTTTGTTTTGCATATACCATACATACGTTGAGAACTAGTTTTTTATAAAAAAAAAGCTTCTCACACACCGCATACCGTACAAAGTGTATGAAATGGAAAATTATATTTGAATTCATTTTTAGATAACAATAAATAAACAAAATTCATTTAAGAGCAATAATCTTCTTTTGTACAAAAATTTTCCAATATCTCGAAAATGGGTAGACGAGTACGAGGTTCAGACGAATTTTACAAATTTTTTATTTCAGCTTGGTGTTGCATTGGTACCATAACACTAATAAATTATTGTTGTTTAGGATGGGGTCAACAAGAGTTAAAAAAAATATTTTAAATTTTTAAGAATAAAATAATTAGCTCTCGCAAATTAAATAAAGTCAGCGAACTTTTCAGTGTACTGTGTTGTTAAATAAATATATTATACTTGGAATATCAATTTTACAAAATCTTAATTGAGTAAAATGTAATTAATTATAATTTTGTTTTTTTTTTTAATATTTATACTTAATTATTTGTTATTTTATGATGAAAGCTTTCTCGTGTAAATACATTTTCAAGCATAATTAATTTTTTTACAAAAACATACAACAATATTTTAGATTGAGATGAATAAGCTTTTTTGTAAGGTTATGCAGATTGCAGTTAGTAATTTTATAAAAAATGAGATTTAATTACATTATTTTAAAAATTATTTTTGTTTTCTTTTGCTTAACTTTTGAAAATATGAAAAAATGTTGACGACCCTTTCGTTTATGGAAGTACAATAATAGAAAATGATTATGATATTGGGGTCCAAAACTCAATGGATTAGTTTTCAGTTGAATTGCGAAAATTAAATAAAACATGACTATAAAATGTTTCGTGCACAGTTGGGTGAGTAAATTACAGTACGTAATTTACTCAGTTTTTTACACGTAAAATCGTGTAATTTTCATAAGGCACGCGAATGAAGTTTCTACTAATTTTTACTAAATAAAAAAGGCGTCTTAGCTACTCAAATGCATACATGCAGGGGTATTTCATCAAGAAATAGAATTATCAAACTTAATATTGCAAATTTAAACTTTAATATTGATAATTTTTTAAAACTTCTATTTTACTTTTTTCTAAATAATCTCGTCATAGAATAAATATTCAATTTATTTGTCTAAATCAAATTAGATGGACTATTTAGTATAAACTGAAATATATGTATATTGATTTATTAAAGTACATCCTAACTATAAAATTAGTAGTTTAGATTCAGTTATGTATGGTATATCTCTGCAACAACTTAGGAAATTCTAGTGGACTTTGGAAACCTTAGTATTAAAATTGGAAATCTTAATTTACTAGTAGGTTCGAAATATAAAATTATATATTATGCATCAATCTTACTATGATTTACCGTTGGCCAATGGGCTCAACATTATTTGTGGACATTTTTAAAAAATTCTCTGGGATTTTACAACCCCTGGGATACTTGAAGTGAAAATTACTATCTTTAGTTGAAAATCATATAACTTCAAGAAAACATTAAATTAAATTTTGCCAGTTAGGCATCAATCTCATTATGATTTACCGTTAGTCAATGGGTTCAACATTACCACTATATTTACTATGAACTAAAGTAAATCATAATGAGATTGATATTTTGGTAACAAGCATGTCTGCGGCGACTAACCTTATCCAATGAAAAAGCGAGATTATCAAGAATTTTTGAATTATAGTATTGTTAAATTATAGCTTACAAAATTAATTGGCAAACAAAATATCAATCGTTATTTCCAGGTCTTTACGAAAATCGTGAAATGCAAAAAAATGAAAAAAATGATTTTTCTTTCGCTTATTGCAATTAAGTTGTAGTAACCGATAGAAAACCTAAAATGAAATGTATGCGCTTAATTAATTATAATAATAATAAATCTGTACGCCTTATTATAAATGTGCGATATTATTGTGTCCCTCTTCAATACGTCAATGAGGTATTTAAAAGAAAGTATGTAATGTACAACTTTAGTGTCACTTAAGATTATAAAAAGAATTAGGCTACATCGATTACGATGAAATTCATTACTTATACTAGTCAGCACCTGAAATTGAACCCGGAACCCTCGGATGATAAAGCAAGCGTTCTACATACTCTACCATCGAGAGCGATAAATACAAATATTTACTTAAGAAATAGCCTACTTTCAATCCAGTTTTCTATATTCCATAACTTTATCTAAAAATCGTTTTAGAATTGCTTTTCTATTAAACATCTCGAATTTGGCTCAGTTTCATTCCAGTTTTTCATATTTCAGAATTGTGTTCAAAAATGGTTTAGAATCACACAATGTACAAGTCTTAAATACTCAAACGCATACATTCAGTGGTATTTCATCAATAAATGGAATTATTAAAATTAATCTTGAAAATTATATTTTGATAATTTAAAAAACAACTACACTTAAATTAGATTTTGCCAGTTGGCCATCGATCTCATTATGATTTTCTGTTAGCCTATAGGTTCATCATTATTTATGCAAATTTTTAGAAAATTTTTACAAAATTTTTCGACTGTTGGCTGACAGATATTTTGTATCTATAATTGAATTTTTGCTAACGAATAAATTCAAGAGATTTCGACTGGCGGCTGAAACTATTTAACATACACATATATTTAGAAAGGGTTTTAAACTTGCATAGTATTTTCAACAGTATTTACATTTATTATCGTAGATTACATCTAATCTAATATTGGAACATCTGATATGAAAGAACATCTGATAGATTTATTTAACTTCCAGAATGACTCGTTTAACGCCTTACGACGATCTTCATATACATTTTTGCAGACACTTCTTTTTGCATGCACACGGTGATTGAAGTGGATGTTTTACTATTTGTTTTAGTTTTTTTGTTTGAATTTCTTTCTTTCACTGATGTGTTATATCATACTTCTTCTTTTTCCTTACTGTCCCCGTTTTGGTATAATCTATTGCTGCGTTTTCGGTATTATCGCGTTTTCGGTCCAACCCCGTCAATATATCATTTTCGGTTATCTTAATACTTGGTTCCTCTTCGGCATCTACATTTAAACAATTGTCTCTGTCTATTACTTCATTAGTTTTAAAAGTTGCAAACTCTTCGGTTCTATTTAACTCAGTAATACCTTCCATATTTTCCGAATCATAATTGGAGAAACTAAAGCTGGAAACATTTAATAGATTCTGTTCAAAAGGTTGGTTTTTGTTTAGAGGTGCCATTGGTATAGTGTTGAGTTCATGGTACGTTGATGATGATATGTTATTTTGCCGAATATCACAGGCATCCTCAAAATGCTGTGCTGTTTCTTGTTCTAATATTCTCGATTGAATAGTGCTTGCTGTCAATGTTTTGTTTTCAATTTCTATAGTTGATATTGATACCAATTCCATTAACGTCGGTGAATTAATATAATTTCGCCTTATATCAGAGATATTTTCAAAAGGCTGTGTGTTTGGCGCTTCTATAACAATTGGTTGATTACCATTTGTCAAAGTTTCTTTCATTGTGTCAATTGGTACCGATACCAATTCAATTGGTACCAATGCCAAAACATCAGCTGATTCTTTAATAGGTATTATATCCTTTTGTAATAATTTTACTGGCTCATAATTTTTTGCTGTCGATGTTTCAATCGTTTGCTCGTTTTGATATTGCACTTCTGGGTCGTCATCTGATTCATCGTCGGTTGGAAAAAATTCAAGGTCAATGGATTCAATATTGATTTTCAATTTTGTTTCTTTTCGAAATTTTTCTCTTAGTAATTTGTTTTTTTTCGCCAGTATCATTAACATTTGTGTACTCCTTTGTGACATGTTTTCTGAATCTGAGAATAAAATAAAATTGATATTTAGAAGAAAGACGTTTCTCAAGCTTGTAACAAGTGAAATGGATTTGCTTTTTTTCTTTAACCGGACAAACATAATTTATTCATAACTTACCATTCATAATATTATGCAATAAATTGTTCACTTTCACGGTAAATTTACTACGCATAAACCAAAATCACTTGATCACATACAAAATCAACACCCGAATTATATGAAATTATATAGAAACTGAGGCAGCGCTGCACATTATAATTATTGTCTAAACAAGTAAAAATATAACGGTACTTTATATGAGAAAGTTCTCAGTTAAATTTCGAGACGTATCTATCATTTGCTTAGCGAAAAAAGTTCATCTCATAGCTCAAATAAAGTTGTAAAATAACGTTGAAAATAAAACCGAATGGAGCCATATCTAGGTTTTACTAAGCAAAAACGGCACATATAAGCACATTGTTATATAACAATAATATATATATATCGTTATATATTTATAATTTGTTATATCTAATTCTACTTCCTTAATTGCTATCGCCCTACTTTCTATTTAAACTAGCTGTTTGTTTTGTTAAGAAACGAAATTGATTCGATAATTCCGAGCTTACCACTGGTGGGGGCTATTACCGGAATTATACAAACTTTTCGTTGTAAATTAAGAAGTGCCAGTTAGGCACGGTATTAGTAGTGCTAATCGGATACCTTGGACAATAACCAACAAATGAAGCTTGTGCGTAGCACTTATATGTTCTTTTGTCGGCTTTGAATCAAGGCCTGGGCGTAATGGTTAGTAGCTGGAATACTTACAATTCAACTGGATCTTGTTGCTGGATTATTCCCTGGATTTATATTATGGAAACGCTGGGTTTTATTTTGTCTGATTTGAATTTATTATTCTTTTATTTATTATTTACGTTTACAAGTTGAAAACTACAATTACAATTTTAATGTTTTCTGGATAAGTTCGAAGATACAATTATTTTAAAATATACTGTGTTTGCTTCACGAGCTTAGAAAATACAATTCATAATTTGGTTAAAATTCCATGTTCTTATATACTGAAAAGGTGTGTAATGTTTTACACAAACAACAATATTGCTACATACATATAACTATTGTTGTAATACTACAAAAGTCATTTACTCTTATTTCAGCATGCTTATTACAATTTTCGAAGTTTGCACTTTTCATAAATTTATAAATTTCCATTGTTTAAAGTTATTTGATACATTGTTGTGTTGAACTATTTTTTATAACTACTAAGCATTTTGTGTTTCTCGATAAATTTGTTGTTCTTTGTCTTATCGCATTTTCTTAAGTTCAATCACTTAATTTCTTGATATTTTTTTCTAACTCCTACAGTTATGTGAATTATACAATTAATATTTTCATATGGAGTTTTTCTTAGCGCCTAAATGTCATGATAATTATATGTGCGCATGGTCTACAATACATATTAATTTTGCGTGCATGGTTCACAATTCGGATAAAATGTTGTGAGTGATTCACAACATACCTTCCCTTCATATGAAGATTTTTCTGAAGGAAAAATCGTATGGAACATATAGTTAGGAATAAGATTACATGTACTCGTATATCTAATGTTTAGGACTTAATATTCTAATATTACAATTTACGTATTGATTTTATTTCCTATTTTGCTGAACTGGGCTCACGTGGCTGCTTCACTATTCACCTTGATCTGCTACTGGCTAGTCATCTTCGTTTAACGTTACTCGGATTTCGTATTATTTACAAGTTTTTCATTTATTACATAACATTTTGGAAGTTTCTCATCTTGGATTTCCTGGATTTGTCTTCTGCCACATTGATTTGGTTGCGATACTGATTATCTGCTTAGTATTTCCCGCGTAACATCATATCTTGCTTCTTCAGCAGTGGTTTTAATATACTTGAAGGCTAGTGGTGATGTCTTCATTTGCCATCTTTTTGTGAGAACTCTCGTTGTTTCTTTTGGTGGCCGGATGATGATATGTTATTTTGTCAAATGAACAATCTCCATTTGGGGAGGTTGGAATATACATATACTTTTGTGTAATTAATGGTCATTTGCTCAATTACGTATATCTTGTGTGGCCGATTTACTGTGTTATTCTGTATGGGTTGATTTCAACGTCCTTCGAAGTTTAGAAAATTTGTGGTGAGTCATGATGGATGTTATATGGGTTTAATGAAACTTGGTAAACTTGATTTGAAATCTTTTCGCTTAGTTGACTGTTGTGGTTACTGCTTCTCTCTCGTCTTTGATTTCCCAGTTACAATGTTTAGTTTGTTTATGTTGAATTTACTATTCTTAATCTACTATGACAAAATGTTTTTATTTTTATCCTAACCTTGGTTAACTTATACCAAATTAAACGTACAATGAATGAATTTGAAAATAAAGGTTTGTTTTATAATTTGACACTTTTTACTACGGACTTCATATATAAAAAAAATTCGTGATTTTAAGAAAGATTTGACTTATTATTTGTATACACATATACATTTTGTTATTTATTGTATTTTTTTTTGTAATATGAAAATTTTTTCTTATACTAAAAATTTATTTAATCTTACTTCCGTTCAAAATTTTAAATAGACTTTCTATAATTTTTAACTTCAAAAATTTTCTTTTTAATTACTTAAATTCTAGACTTATTGAGGTAATATTTTATTCATTTTGGTATTCTAAAATATTTTGTTTGTTTTTCTTACACTTTTGTCTGTAATATGATTTCGTTATGATTTTAATATTTCCATTTTTTTTTTTTTATTTTTTAAATATACTCATATGTAAGTCATAGACTTTTTATCGAAAATTCCTCAGAATTTGCCTTAACCTAGACTACTTATGTGAATGAACTTGAAACGAATTTCTGTTTTGTAATTATGCGAATATTTTATTCTAGTTTTTGTTAATAAAATGTTGAATGTTGTTCATGCCAAATTAATCTTCTTCTTTCCTCATGTTTGTTAGTAGTTTAAGACAAGAGGGAAAAAGTTTTTCCTTATACTTCCACATTTGATGTGATATTGACAATGTTGACAATACCGTTCAACACGACTAATATTGTCAAAGTATATTCGATTGGATAAATTTTTTATTTTGGGTTTAAACCTGATAAGAAGATAAAGAAAACTATTCCGTAAGACATGTTGTGTGAGAACGCTTGGTACATTTCTGGTGGTTACATTAGTGAGACAAGTAAACAAGAATAGAAGCCTGGCTTTGTTCATGACTTGAGATAAGTTTGTGGTGATTAATTCGGTAAACATATGCATGAAATGATATGAGCAGAAACTAATTTAATTAAAACAAATTTTTTTTATTTCGATTGTTATCCAATAAATAATTTCCAGGGACTGGGTTGAAATAATGGATTTATTTGATTTTATGTTAAAATTATGGATGTATTGTGGCTTGACTTCTTTTTTTCTGGTTTTATAGTTGGGCATATGGTTTTGATCATAGCAACATGGGCTTTTTGAAGTGCACGTTGTGCCGGATCTTGTACACGTTGTATCGGATATAATAGGTTTTCTAGTATATTAATGCCGGATAACTGGTCTATTTTGTGCTCTATGCTACAAAGAAAATTGTCATCTCGTGTTACCGGGGTTGTCTCGGTTGTGGATAAAATTTTCGTGTTTTCTGATATATTTGCTGGGACTGTATTACCGATTCGTGTAGGTTTGTGGTTTGGTATTGTAGCGGCGACTGAGTTAATTAATAATTGAGAATCTGGTACAACAATCTGATTTTTCGATTGGCAATCGGTTGATTAATTGAGACTGTACTCAATGGATCGATTTCTTTTTTGGCTACAATGCTCTTTGGCGATGGATTATCCGAGATTGTATTATTTTCTTTTGAACCCATTGGTTCGTTTAAATGGTTATTGCTCGAGACGGGACTCGGCAGATTGATCGAGGCGGAACTCGTTTTATTTTCTTGAATTTCTGAGGCGGAACTCAGCTGATTTATTTGAGCGCTCGAGATGAAACTCGGCGGGATTATTTGGACGCTCGAGACGGAACTCGGCGGGATTATTTTGGCTTCTGAGGCGGAACTCAGTTGATCTGTTTGAGTGCTCGAGATGAAACTCGGCGGGATTATTTGGACGCTCGAGACGGAACTCGGCGGGGTTATTTTGGCTTCTGAAGCGGAGCTCAGTTGATCTGTTTGAGTGCTCGAGATGAAACTCGGCGGGATTACTTGGACGCTCGAGAAGGTACTCGGCGGAATTGTTTGAACACTCGAGACGGTACTCGGCGGGGTTGTTAGAACGCTCGAGACGGTACTCGGCGGGATTGTTTGAACGCTCGAGATGGTACTCGGCTGGATTATTTGGATGCTCGAGACGGTACTCGGCAGGGTTGGTTTGACGCTCGAGACGATACTCGGCGGGATTGGTTAGACGCTCGAGACGGTACTCGGCGGGATTATTTGGACGCTCGAGACGGTACTCGGCGGGATTGTTTGAACGCTCGAGACGGTACTCGGCGGAATTGTTTGAACGCTCGAGACGGAACTCGGCGGGATTGATTGAATGCTCGAGATAGAACTCGGCGGGATTATTTGGACGCTCGAGGCGGTACTCGGCGGTATTATTTGGATGCTCGAGACAGGGCTCGGCGGAATTATTCGGACGCTCGAGACGATACTCGGCGGGATTGTTTGAACGCTCGAGATGGTACTCGGCGGAATTGTTTGAACGCTTGAGACGGAACTCGGCGGGATTGATTGAACGCTCGAGATAGAACTCGGCGGGATTATTTGGACGCTCGAGGCGGTACTCGGCGGGATTGGTTTGACGCACGAGACGGAACTCGGCTGGATTATTTGGACGCTCGAGACGGTACTCGGCGGGATTATTTAGATTTCTGAGGCGGAACTCAGTTGATTAGTTTTATCGCTCGAGATAGAACTCGGCGGGACTAGCGAGGCGGTACTCGTCTGTTTATTTTGGATTACTGAGGTGGAACTCAGTTGATTAGTTTTATCGCTCGAGATAGAAATCGGCGGGACTAGCGAGGCGGTACTTGTCTGTTTATTTTAGATTACTGAGTGGGAACTCAGTTGATTAATATTATCGCTCGAGATAGAACTCGACGGATTGATCGAGGCGGAACTCGTTTGTTTGGTTTGGATTTCTGAGGCGGAACTCAGTTGATTAATATTATCGCTCGAGATATAACTCGGCGGATTGATCGAGGCGGAACTCGTTTGTTTGGTTTGGATTACTGAGGTGGAACTCAGTTGATTTATGTTATTAATATTGATGAATGTATTTTCTGGAAATGGACTCGTTTGACATGTGTTTTCTTCGTTTTCGTGGTGAAGAATGGAGTGTTTGTAAACGTCTTCTACGTAGATAATGTTTTCTTTCTGCCAATCGTTGGACAAATGTATGATTTTCGGATCTCTCTGGTAACTCTGATGACTCCTATTCAGGTTAGTCATCAGTTTTCTCTTTTTAACTGTGGATTGTGACGTTGTTACTGGAGGTTGATAATAATTTTGTTTGATTGGACTGTTACTTGTGCTCCTACGTGGCTCGAGATTGTGCTGTACCCAATTTGACTGGTAATTTCGTTGTTCATTAGTTTGTTGGAAGGTTTGGTGATTTATGGATTGGTTCTTAACTGGAAACTGTGGCTCGTAGAGTTTCGCTTCGGATTGTAACCTTCTGTACCTTAGATTTGCAGCATTTCTGGCGATACAGTTCTCTAAGACATGTCCGAAACCTTTGCAATACCTGCATGTCAACGTTGGACTTAAAGTTTCCCTTCTTGCATGTGTCAAGGTATTGGTTCGGCATATCTTCGCACTGTGGCCTGTTTTGTTACAAAGCTGGCACTTTGTTAGTGTATCCCCTTGGTTGCCAGTCTCTATTGTTCTGGACCAACCAAGCTGACGCTCTACTCTATCTGCCATTTCAATAAGTTCTTTCAGGGATTTCCCTGTGGTCATTGACAGGCTTGTTCGGATGGCTTCGTTGTGTAAACCACAAATGAAAACTTCCTGTTCTAATGTGGCTACAAGGGGTTTCGGGATTGCATTCGCCTCACCATATTTGGTACGGACTCCTGCTTCATAATCCAATGCATAATTCTGTACTCGATTACCAAAATCTGCACAGCTCTCTGATTTGCCCTGTCTGGCATACTTAAATCTGTATCGCAGTGTTTCTACCGTGTGGGCGGGCAAAAACTTTTCTGTTAATTGATGATACAAATCTTCGAGATCTTCTAGTTGGATACCTCTGAGCAATGTATACGCCCTTCCACGGAGTCGAAACCGGATTTCTTCTAATAAGGTTGCGAGCTGTTGTGGCTTTCCCAAAAATTGTCTCTCGATGCATTTGCATGCGTCCACAAAGAAATTAACCTCGCTGGGATCGACCTCAGCTTGGCCATAAAATAAGGGAACACGTTCCTCGACTAAATCTTGGATTTGTGTCAGATTATACATTATTCTTTTTAAGAATTATAGCGTATGGTGGAACGGAAATGAAATATTTCGAAAAACGGAATGAAATACTTCGAACGAATAACTACTTTAATTTTCTAACTGTTCCAGAGTGGAATGCTTTGCGTTATAAACTATAACATTGCGAAAATTGAAACGTTGAATTAAACTATCGCAATCTATAGATTGCCCTGAACGGAATACTTTATCTACAGCGCCATTATTATATATCTTATATATTATATCTTATATATTCTCTTGGCTCAGAAAAGTACCGCTGTATTGCTTGGTAGAACTATTTAAATAATGTTGAAATTAATGCTGATTCGAGCGGTAACTATGTTTTTCTTAATGAGAAAAGCGCATCTCACAGGATGGAAAAGTTAACGCTGTTATTGTTAACTATTTTTGATTTACGATATAGCCATTTATTGAATTACGGCTTCTAAGCTTACTAAATTGTAGATACGCCATTTTGCTTAGATTAATGTTTGAAAATTGAGATACGCAATTGGTTCTTATTGTTTTTTGGCATTTTCTAATTGAGACACCGCTTTTCTGTTAATTTCAAAAGATGACTTTTACTACGAACTATCCAAAGCTATAAAAAACAAAAAGTTGATTTTTTTTTTAGTTACCGCTTTCTTATTCAGCACGGTAGTGTATCTTTGTGAAAAACGGTCGTACCGAGATGAAAAGAAAAACATTTAAAGCTTCAAATCTCTAGTTTTGAGATTTTTGAGCAGACAATTTTTGTGAGATGCCATTATCACACAATCATAAGAAATAGCGCGAGAAAAAAATCTTCCAACTTTTTTTTAAGGACCCACGGGCTCGGGAAATATCTTTCAAGTTAAACCAATATCATAGGTCAGTTAGCTTGTTAATTAAGCTTCAATTTAATTTATTTTTGGTCTCTCTACGTCAACTGTTTGCTGAGATATCTGACTTTGTATGAATAAAGATCCTTTTATTTTAATTATCGATAACTCAGCAACCAATGATTGCACAGCAAATTTTAGGGCAGTCTTAAACATTTGAGTAAATTTTCTACAAGACTCTTTAATGATTATTTGAGAACAAATTTTTTTTTACCCTCAATACTAATTTGAAAAAAAATAAAAAAAAACGACTTGCTGTCGTTGCATCGTTTTGCTTTGATCACAATATGAACAGAACGTTCATTGTATTGCGCATTTCTGAATATTTGTCATAATATACATACGGTACACTGAAAAAAGCCTGCAACAATGTAGACAAAAGCAGCATTAATAGTAAGAAAAATTCGTTAAAACTGAGCCGATACGACTCTTCGTTAATAGAACGAATATCATATATTAATATAGTATAAAAAAGATAAAAATTTTTATTTAAATCTTGACTACTTACGTTGTAGTATTTATGATTCGATTCATATAAGATATGAAAAACGTCATAATTGTAATGCAGCTATTAGCATTTGTGGATGAATAGGTTCTTATTATTAACGTAAGAAATAGAAGATAAGATAAAATTTTTCATAATACTAATGAAATTGTAAACCACATTAACGAATAAATTCATGCATTTAAGCTAAAAATTCATTATTCATATGTAAGAAGAATGGAGTGCACAGTGGTTATGAATAATTCACAAATATGATGATTATTTTCATAAATATATTAAAAATAATTCATAAAATGCAGGAACGGGTTCATAATTGATAATCAAAATTACATAATATTCATTTATATAGTGATTCATAGTAAAAATGCAAATTTTTGTGTTGTTTGATGACCAAATTCGTAAAATCTATACGTCAGTTGTAAAGAAATAAAAAACTTAAAATTTCGTTTTGTAATTCCTTTATTTTTTTGGTTTCTTCTATTTGTTCTTAAAATACAGTCAATTTAATTTCATAAAAATAAACTTTAATTTTAAAATAAATATAATTAATAATTAAAAAAATATAATAGGGTTAATAAATGCCATGTTGACAGGTTACATTCGAAATTGTTGATTTCTCCCATTTTCCTTTTGAAATTCGATAGTAATTTGCTATTCTGTAAAATCAATAAATTAAATTATAATCACATGTAGGATGTAGGTACTTTTATTTGCTTAGGTTTGTTACCTGATCTGATCCAAATAGGTACTCAAAAAGTGAGTTTAATTCATTTTCTCCAAGTGCTGCTGAAATATCTTGATTTGCAGGATCGGTAAAATTTGGAATAGTAAACATTTTCTTACAGGCGCACTATAATAAAGCAGAGGTATTACTAACACAATAATAAATCACATAAATTATAAATTCACACATTACAATGAATATCAGGGGTTTTCATACAAAAGTGTTTTCGTTTTAATTTCACGGGATAAGAATTAATCATCGATCACAAAAGCGAAAATTTTAACGGACATAAAATACCATATTTACCTGATTTTCAACACACAAATTATTTAAATTTCTCACGATTTTTCAAACTATGTAAGCGGTCCTTTCAAGCCGCACGATAATAGTTAATAATAAAGCGTATGCAATTTATTAACTTTCGTTGTCCCAATCATGATTCAACTTTACGTAATTTTCGTAGATGCTAGAATAGATTCATCCAATTATTAATAATACGAACAAATTCGTATATATTATGCAATTATGAAATTTGATAGACCATATTCGGACAAACAAAAATGTAATGGAATCGTTACGATTATGAATTTATTTGTAATATTCAAGTACTATAGAGTCACTTTCGTTAATATGGTGAACAATGAGTATTTAAAATAAATTTTCATTATAGTCTTATTCATAAATATTATGAACTGTTCATCAATATGTTTGTTTAATAAAAACATGCAAGTTTCACTAATACGCAAACAACATGTGAATGTATTATACGTATAGTACAATAAACTAAAGCATTTTTTAGTTTATGAACTGTTATTCGCACTATTAACGCATGAATTTTTCTAAATTTTGTTTTTATTACATAAATATAGTAATTTTTACTTTAATAGTACGAATTATGGTTAATGAACGCCATTCGTAAATAAAATGCACGATATTTTTTTCAGTGTACTGATCAAAACAGGCGCAACGTTTTTTATTATAATTAATCAAACATCGGTACTTCAAAATAAATTTGTAAGTTGAAAATATTATAAGTGTATATTTTCTAAGGTGTTCATTATATTCATTATTATTGAAAAGTTGGTCTTATATGAAACCCCAAAAATGGTCGTGTGCTCCGTTATTGGTTGTAACAGTAACCCTAAAAAAACCATCAATAAGTTTTTTCCGATTTCCTAAAGAATTAAGTGTTAAGAAACAGTGGACCGAGCAAACGGCGCAGTGGTTAAAGCTGCGGCGTTTGGATCGGGAGGTACCGGGTTCGAATCCCGATAGGGGCGGGATGCAAAAGGGATTTTTCATCATCTGATTACGATCGGTGATGACGATGAACACAACTATGACCCCCTGTTGAGAGTGCAGAATCCATGGGCCGACCCACCTTTCATGTCAGCACTATAGGTTGGCATGAAGCAATGCAATGTGCAGGTGGTTTATACAAAGCGGGTCTATAGCCGTACGTCCTCGATTTGGCTACTGCTGCGTAAAGTAGGACGGTAAAATTAACTGCGAAAGAGTGGGGAGTGCCTTGAGCCCCAGAAAAGATTGCATAGATTAAAAAAAAAAAAAAAAAAGAAACAGTGAGTAAAAGTCACTTCAAGAAGTGATAATTTTTTAGTGGAAAATTCTCGTATTTGTTCGAAACATTTTAGCGAAAGTGATTTTTTAATTAAAGTTGATTTTAGTGGAAAACAAACACGGTTTTTAAAACTAGTAGTTGTCCTTTCTTTACGAATTAAGAATTAAATATTCATCTTGAAGATGCACCACCGGAAGACTTGATTGAAACAAATGACAAGGCAATAATCGAGAAATTTCCTATTGGTACCCAAACTGACCCGTATCTAACCAAATTAGAACGTGAATTAAAAAATACTAACAAAAAATGTGCCGACTTGCTCAAGGAATTGCAAAACCAAAATAAAATCCAAGTGAACTTAAAGAATTTATCCAAGATCTTTTCGTTCCAGCAGATAGATAAATTAAAATATCCCAAAAAACAGGTATAGTACGGTACCAGTGATATTGAATCTTCGATTTCATATTATAATGCTGGTCTACGTCTATATAGACTTCTAAGGAAGCGTGATTTTCCATTCCCGTCGCGTTCCACCCTTCATCATTCAACCAGGAACATGCCAAACAATCATTTCAATTTTAAAAGAACTTCCGTTGAATGAAATTCAAAAAGTGTGTCTACTTTCATTTGACGAGATGAAGGTTTCTGAAGCTAATGAAAACGACAGAAAACTTGTTGAGACTTTAAAGCCATCCAAATATGTGCAAGTCGCGATGATTCATGGGTTGTTTAATAATTAGAAACAACCAGTTATTTTTTACTTTGACAGCAACTTCACCAAAGAAATTTTAAACAATATTATAAAAACATTAGATGCTATTGGGTACTCGGTGGTTGCTATGGTTTCTAATCTATGGTCTTGTAACCGTGCCCTGGAAGAAATTAGGTATTTCAGAAGAAACACCTTATTTCCCTAATCCTTCTAACTCTGTTAATAAGGTTTTCGTATTTTATGACCCTCCTCATTTATTTAAGTTAATTAGAAATAATTATCTTGATCATGGCTTTAACCTAAACTGTAACATTTTAAATGCGAGCCCCATCAAAGAGACCCTTCCCTTATCGAAAACAGCTGATATAAGTATAAATCATAAAATTACTTTGAATCATTTAGATGTTAAAAGAGCCGGTCGGCAAAAAGTAAAACTGGATGCCCAACTATTTTCGCACACGTTGCATGCATCAATTAATTGGTGTGCTTCTCAAGGTTTTTTGGCAGATTGTCCTAATTGGGCAGTAGTTGCTAAATTTGTTAAGCAAACCAACGATTGATTTTACTGTCTTAATGTGAGAATTCCTCAAATAGATTCCAGACCATACCAAAAAGCTTTCGGTCTTGCTCTTGATGATCAAATAACTATTATTAAGTCATTTTCAGACGTCATACATAGCATTAGAGTAGCAACCATAGATCTCTAATGCAATTTGAAAAAGGCGTACTTATTAGAAATGCTTCTGTCTTAGGACTTTTAGATAAAATGATGAAACGTTTTGCCGCAGTAAATTTTCTATTGAAATACCGGTTAAACCAGGACGTGCTAGAAAACTTCTTTGGTCAAATAAGAGCAAGTGGGGGATTGCACGATCACCCGAAGCGCTTGGAATTTCAAAATCGTTTCAAAAGATATTTATTAGGCAGGAATGATCAAATCCTATCTAGTTCGCAAAATTGTATACATGACTTTACCTGTATATTGTCTTCAATTCCAGTTAACAAAGCTGTACCTTTATCGCCATCTTCTATTAATAGTAACACACAAAACTCTATGGGTGATATTGCTCTTCCATTCCATTCATCCGCCCATAAAGCGTTGGAACATTTGACTCAGGCCAAAAGGCATGCGATCAAACATAAACACACCAAAGGGCGTAGTTAGTGCGGTCTTTTGTGTACCTTCTTTTGCGATTGTTATGTGATGGTAAGATCTTATAAAATATATTTTTGAGAAAACGTGACAACCATTTAAACCTAAAAGAAAATTTTGGATATGGAGTATTCAATATCTCTCTGGTGTTGTGACGGCGTTTAGACAACGATATTCGCTTCATGGAAGAGGACTAATTGTTTGAATAAAATGAACAACATCATGTTTTAGTTTGGAAACACCAAAGTGATACCAACAAGGAGGATATTTGTCCACATTCCGATTCATACGGTTTGAACTCCTACTTCTTGATTGACGAGAGTCTGGATTTTGCGACCGTTTGAAATTTTAGCGACGATGTGCCACGAAATCCCTTTGAAGCTTGTACATCATCCCTTTTAATTCCGAAATTTCTTTCTTATGCCGATTATTCCGTTCGCTTCCAGATATGGAATTATTCGACAGCCCGTTGGCATATGTAGTAGTGGAATGTGGAAGGAGCATTTATCAAGTTCAAGGACCTGGGGTAGTAGCTCAGTTGTCGGTTTACTGGATTGAGAAATCAAATTGCGCACAATATTTTCATAAAAGATTTTTAATCAGTTGCGCTAAATATTATTATCAATAATAATGGTGGTGCAATGGGATTCACTATAACATTAGCGAAATAAAAATCAACACTTGTGCTGCCAATTTAAATTTTAATGCATAATCCAAGCACTCTTTCTACAAATGTCAACTAAAGCATTGACCAGCGAGTCTTTAAGCATCCGTAACAAAACCTTACAGAATTTAACGAAAATATATTGTTAAGGAAATTTTGACAGATTGCCCAGCGAATCCGTAACATGATTTGACAATAAAAAACAAGGAATATTCGTAATTGTATTTTGCAATAATTGTTTTGTCACATTATATTATGTACATATTTGAAAAATATATAAAACATTATTTTAATTAATAAAACATAAATAGGCCATGTTTCACTGTTTGACGTGTCTTCCTTCAGTTTGGGCGGTAATTTTCGCTCTTGTTAAAGAATGTTAAATGACAATTCAAATTTAACGAAACTGAATGAAAAGTTCTTAAAGTTTCGCTGGTCAGTAACATGCATGTTCCTATGGTCGCATTCTTACTTAAATTTCTTAAAGACTCGCTGGTCAATGCTTAAATTGAAAGGTAACCTTGCAAGGAGACTTTCCATTACTACCGGGGTGGTGAATGGCGCAATGTAGTCTTGAAATGAAAAGTCGAAAATTTAGCTAAGAAAGGCACGCAGCATAAGTTATAAATATACAAAAGATATAAATAATTTAGAGCATTTATTGAATACCTTACATTTTCTTGCTTAAATATGCTTAGTTTCAGTTACCCTTGTGCGACGCCCTCAGATACATATTTCAATAATATCGCTCATAGTCATGAGCTTTTCAATCAACTGTTTTTACCCGGTAGATAGGTTCCCATCGTGTACAAAGAACCGTGTAAAACAGATTTAGCTGTACTACGTTTGTGATTTCATTGCATTATGTTAGGTTAGATTAAGATGGCGGTCCTTTAGGACCGGCATAAACACAAATCTGGTCTGTAGCCATACCACGATTTACTGCTTATCCTCCAACTCATTAAAACCATTTTTACCTGTTAACAAAACACTGGATACTCCTGACGTCCATCCCGCTGAGATCTGTCAGATCATTAAAAAGGGGTGCCTCCTAAAAACTTTAGTTTGTTTCGTGCCAGACGAGGACAGGTGCAAAGAAGATGAAGTATTGTCTCTTGCTTCCATATTACATTATACCTCAACCAGTGAAGTGTACTTTCAGTGAAACTTGTTCATCTGATTAGGTATTTATTTATAATCTTATTTTTGTAAATTTTAAATTGAGAAACTTTTTAATTCTGAAAATGTTAGTCTCAAAACATTGAATTTGACTTCGAAGGCTTCGACCGTGTTTTGAATATTTATTTCTCATGTAGTGTGTCATAATCATAATCGTTTGATTTTTAATTATTTATTTTAATTATTAAAATGAAATAAAAATATAATATTGAACGATCAGATTATATTCCGATTGATGTACAGTTCCATAAATATATTCCAATTTCCTTTTCAAAAACAATTTTACAACGTATTGAACATAAAAAATATTATCATTGACAAGTGAAATGGGATGAATTCAAATATGTGTACACGTTTTCCACCCAATATGAATTGTCAGATCGATTTGTATTTGTGTAACAAATAAATGTTTAAGTTTTCTCGAAAGCTACGTATGTATATGTAGGTATATATGCAAGTAAAATCGATAAAGCTCCCCTTCATCATCTTTGGAATATATTTATGTATACAATACGATTCATCTTCAAAAACAAACGAATCGGTAATATTTCAAAAGAAAAAAATTATAAAAATCTTTTTATGAAAAAATAATATCTTGGATGTGCTTCTGTTCTACCTTTCATTGGAACTTATTTTAAAATAATAATTTTACCTTATTTAACAAACAAACACATTCACACACCAAATTATTTGTCTTATTTTGATTCAAAGAATTCAAGATTTATTCTGAAAATGTCAATTAAAAAAATTGTTACAGTAAAAGCTTTAAGTTGAAGAGGATAACAATCAGAAGGTGTTTAGGTGAGTTATAGACTCAAAAATCGTTTGTTAAGTTAAAACAGGTTCGTACTTACGGACAATAATTAAAATATGACTTTCGCGATGGCATGCTTATATATTTAGGTAGTTTGTTTAACGATGTAGAAGGCTATAGGTTTTTTGTTTAACGACTCCAAAAATTGGTACGCGAACACAATTCTTTCTCATTATTGATGCTAGATTCATGAACACATTTCAAAATAAAGGACTATTTGACACCAAAAGTTGACAAGAAGAACTTTTCACAAACTTCTACATGAAGAATATTGAAATTTATTCTGTCCTCTAGCGGAATACTGCATCTAATGTTTGTATCAATTAATGTTGCCCTTTGAATTTCGTATCCGTGAACAAAATTGCAAACCAATATTTTTTTCTGTCCAGTTCAACTCCCAAATCTTTTTGAGACTTTGGTTATTGCCTCGCAATGTTCACCAAAATTTCCAAATTTCGTACAAGTAAATTTGATACATTTAGATCCCAACTGCCTAAAGCACCAGTCTCGTAGCATAATTTTCGGAACCCCACATTCTCTTTTTTCGTTCCTGTAGAGTATTTGCCGAATTACTTCTAAAAACAGTCTAAATATTCACGAATATTCTAGACAAACTTTCATTTTCGGACCCTCTCAAAAATCAAGAAAAATATAAAGGGATGAAATCTCATGAAGTGATCAGAACTTCGGTCGTGATTAATTCAACTCCCAAATCAATTCCAAAATGAACCCCTTAAGTCAATTCTCAGCTGAATCTCGAACCCAATTTACAACTCAACCGTTACCTCCATCCCAATAAAATCCTAAATGCATTCACTAAATTATCGGCCAACCCAGCCATCAACTTAATCACCAAATCAACCCTAAATCAACTTTCAAATTAACCCTTAACCTAACTCCAAATCAATCCTTTAATAATTCCCCAACCGAACAACTCACTTAACCCCAATGCAAGCTAACTAAATCCTTACTTTATCTATAACTTTTAAAAATTGCCTAAATCGTATAAGCCGTTCTCGAAATACTATGGGTACAGACATCCAGACCGATGGAGTTTTTTTTTTTTTGTTTTTTTAGACTCAGGCACTTCCAAAACATCGAGGAAAGTGGTTTTGAATCCGGACTCTAGCAAGCTTTTGTTTACGGATGGAAATTTTGATTTCTTCGAAAAGCGTGAAATATAGGCTTTTCCCTATATTTTCCAAGCTCAAATCGTTTGTTTTTGGGCATTTTTCACTAGCAATGTGAGTACAGTGAAAATAGCTATTTCCATTATATTTGCATCCGTTTATGTCTCCTTTATTTTTATTGTTGCCTTAATCCATTTTAGAACCAAGAGGAACACGGTGTCCCTTTTGCTTCCTTTTCGAACATTATTAATGTTGCGTGCGTTACGAAAATGTATAGGTACGGCAAACAACACTAGTAGCAAAACTAATAAAAGTCGAAATTTTTAAACGATCTGCCATTATAATTAGATTTAATACACATAAATATACTTCAGCAGTAATCTCAAATTTATAAGTTAAGTTTAGGTATTCTCGCATTTAAAGCGCTTGTTCGCAAATGGCTTACAAATACCTTGTCAGCAGACATATCAATTTTTATTTCTTCTGCACTGCACCACAATTACCAACCAATTAGCGACTGTGAGGTATCAAGTTCGATGTCGATGATACATACTCGTCGTATGAATGATATTTCTCATGACATACTCGTCGTATGAATGATATTTCCACAGTGGAGATTTGAACCAATAAAATAATGATGAGTGGAGGTTTGGCTATTGATCGCACGATGTCAGATCGTTTGTAATGAGATTTAAATAAGAAATTATTTAAATCCGTTAATGGGATTTTTATTGTACTGATTAGAAAATATAGTGAAATGTTATAACCGCTACAGGACTTCCCCGCAAGTAATTTCCCTCACTATAGAACAATTGTGTGAGTAGTAGCAATACGGAAGGTTTTGTATCGATTGATACGTTATAGTTCTTGCCATTGATGGATATGAACGAAATGTGTTCGTAGTCGACGTATGACTTCATACGGACCTTCGTAGGGAGGAGATAATCCCGTGAGAACCTTGTCTGTTCTAATGAATACAAAACCACCGGGTTGATGAGTTGATTTGAGTGCAGTTGCTCGATGACTGTGTCGGTAGTTTCGCGCAGGTGAAAGAGGATTTTCGATGGAGAACTCACCGGGTAGCTTGATGATTTGTCCATAAACCATTTCAGCTGGTGAGCACTTCAGATCTTCCTTCACTGTTGCTTGGATTCCTAGTAAGACGATTAGCATTTCCGAGCTCCAATGAATTGTATTGCTTCTGGCCATAAGTGCGGCTTTTAGTTGCCGAAGGAAGTGTTCGACCATGCCATTGGCTTGCGGATGGTAAGCTGTCGTACGGACAAGATTTGACGCGAGGAGTTTCGTTAACTTAGTGAAAAGTTTGGACTCGAATTCCGTTCCCTGGTTGGTAATGATGTGAAGGGGCACGCCGAATCGTGATACGTAGTTGTTAACAAATGTTGTGGCGATGGTTGCAGCTGATATATTGATCATGCAGTATGTTTCGGGCCAGCAAGTAAGAATATCCATTAGATGGAGGAAGCAGTCCTTCAATGTTAAAGTGGATATGTTTACTTGCTAACCTGTGTCGATCGCTTCACTCGCTGGCCCGAAGCATATTGCTTGACCAATATGTCAGCTGCAACCATTTGCTGTCAATGATTGACTTTTATTAAATTCCAATTTGTTTAGTTTTTGTTTTACTTATGGTATGATGAAATCAAATATTTCGAAATCAAATATCAAGTACTTCTTCTGTCGGCACTTAAGGCGAACAGTAAAGATATTGCAAATATTGCAAACGAAATGAAACAATGCGATCAATTGCAGTAGATTCAAACCCAGAAGAGAACAAGTTCCAAAAAAAACGAAAAAGTAAGGTAGGTGATATTTTTTCTAAACAATGTTGCATACCTAGTGCAGTTTTGGTTTACGGTTCAAAAAATGAATGTTTTGAACGCAAGGGCCCTTTAGCCCAATCGAAATATCTTATGAGCAGAAGCTGTGAAAGGAACTGAGCCGAAAAAAGTCAACGGTATAACGTTCTAGTTAAATATGGCATTTCACTTGAAAATTTAATTTGATGTGTACTAACCAACCAAAGGTTATCCCACTAATGGAGTAAGAACATTACACGGCACATGCCTAGTTTGCCTGGGCATTAATCTGCCCGTGGTAAACACAGGTATTATGAAAATGAACTTTAGTCCACGTGTCCTCGATATTATAGTAATGAGTAAGTTTAGGATTCTTAGGTAAAAAAATATTCTTTTTGGGAAATCCAAACCATTGATTTGTTGGATAGTTATTCTTTTTAGAACAAATAAAAGCGAATCAGCTCTATATGTTACCATATATTTCTAAATACTTTTGCATAATCACATATTTTTACATATTTTCACTTATTTTACGCTTTACCAACATACTTTATGGTTTATTCCAAATATTTTTAATTTTTCTTCAAGACTGACGTAATTCGACTTTCATAGCTTAAAATTTGATAAATCAAAATTATTTTATATGCCAAATTTTCAATTTAGGCCAACAAATATTTTTTTTAGAAGTTGAAAAAGTTTTACTTTGGCCTAAACTCCTCTAAGTTAGATCAATAAATTAAGAACAAAATAAATGTCAAATTAAAATATCTCAATAGTATATTGCACATTATTTGACGATCCGGAGTTCTTCTAGAAAGCAAATTTTGTGATTATTGTTTTTATTCGTTAACGTATATGTGCCTTTATCAAAAATGAAATAATCCACGTTGTGACATTTATCTGATTAGGGGAAATTATGGAAATGTTTGTAAAAGGATTCATCGGAATTTGAATGAATCAAACAAGCGTTAAAATTCCTTAACAAAAAAAACGTAGTAAAGGCAATTCCACCCTATTTATGCACTTGAGCAACAGCTTTAATCCTATTCATATTCAAAATGGGCTCGAACGAAAACTAGTTTTTAATCCGAAAAGTTCCAAGTTATTATATGTTTGAGGGAAATGTTGAATGTAAATTTGGTTATATTAAGTGTGGATTACTATCTGAATTATTTGACCAAAATGGTAGATTAGAAATCTATTTCGAATTACAATTAAAATACGATGGATTTGACCAAAATTAGAGGGAAATTTAAAGGTAACAAAATTAGCTTCAATTCTGAATTGGACGTAATGATTGTGAATAAAATTTTAAGTAAAATAATTAGTGCCATTTACGTGAGAAAAGTCAACATACTGTTACGTTTTTGCCTTGTCAAATGGGGTTCGTATCACTGGATTGTGAATAATCCAAAATCAATTTAATTTATCACCAACGAATTTATTTATTTCACACAAGAATTATTACAACACAGTTTATTAATAAAAATTCACAAAATCACTTTATATAAATTATTCTCAAATTTTACTGTACACTTATAATTTTTATTTCCACAAAAACACTTTTTAAATCACTTTTTAATTTCTTTTTAATCTTCACACTATCGCTTCCCAAATACTAATAATAACTAATCTTACAAGTTTACACTATCGCGTTCCAAATTCGAATAATCCAATTCGATCTTGTTCGCCTTTTTATATACACAAACCAAACTTCTCAAAAGTTCATGAATATTCCAGTTAGAATAGCGTAAAAACATCACGTAACAATTTTATCATGGAAAATTTCATTTTAGTACAGTAAATATTGAGCTATTCATTTAATTTATTCTATTATACACTAGGTGTCACCGTCACAATCCGTTTGCGAATTTCAACATATTGTGACGGTGACACATAGTGTGTAGTAGAATAAGTATAACTAATAGCTCAATGTTTTACTGTACTAAATGGAATTTTACATGATAAAAATTGTTACGTAATGTTTCTACGCTATTCTAACTGGAATAGTCATGAACTTTCGAGAAGTTTGGTTTGTGTATATCAAAAGGCGAACAAGATCGAATTGGATTATTCGTATTTGGAACGCAATAGAGTAAACTTGTAAGATTATTAGTAATATTTGGTAAGCGATAGTGTAAAGATTAAAAGAAATTAAAAAGTGATTTAAAAAGTGTTTTAGTGCGAAATAAAAAGTAAAAGTGATCAGTAAATTTGAAAATAATTTATATAAAGTGATTTTGTGAATTTTTATTGATAAACTGTGTTGTATTAAATTTTGTGAAATAAATAAATTCGTTGGGATAAATTAAATTGATTTTATATTATTCACAATCCAGTGCTACGAACCTTGAGTGACACGGCAAAAACGTAACAATATTGTGCGAAATAAAAAGTAAATAACCTCTCACCTAGTAGTAACCCCTCATTTAAGCCTATTGGTCCCGAACAGGACCCAAGTCACCTCCTCTGTACATTGCCAAACCTGTCTAAAAGCACCACCTTCGATTTACCTCCTTGTCCTTTTCTTGTCCTGTATTCTGCTCTTTCGATGATGGATTCGAGAAGGATTCATTCCATTTTGGAACGCGGTTCCGCTTCAGTCGCTCAAATTTTCCGCCGTTGGATTGTTTGCCATACCAATCCCTCATCCAGTCATCGGACACTCGCACTCCACTTCGCACAACTCGGCCCTTCTTATCTAATGTCTGCTTAATCTGGTGTTCTTTAGTTTCCTAAACAATGGTGTCAGATTTCGATGGCAGCTCCTCGCAATGAATGATTGTTACTCGCCTTACTGTCGCATCCGTACCGTTAAATTTAAGTTTCAGCTCGATGTTATCGCTACTCAATATTCCTCGTCCAAAATCCAACACAAAGCCATTCATCCTCGTGAAGTCCGTTCCCAAAATGACCTCGTCCACAATGTTTGCGACCAGAACTTCGTAAGGGAAAAGAGTTTCACCGATCCTTATGCTCATGATCTTTTTCCCTTTAATCATTGCACTCTCCCCATTTGCCATTCTTAATTTTAATTCATCAACCAGCTGCACTGCTCCTACGATCAAATCTTTCCGAAGAATTGTATGGGTTGCTCCGGTATCCAGCGTAATAAGACACCTTATCCCATTAACACCGCCCCTAACTGTGACGCTGCTTCCGCCTCGTGCTGCTTTACTCGTAACAGGGATGAATGTTATGGGGCAACCAGACGGCGGATCCAGCTTCGGTTCCTTCAAACTGACTTCTAACCTTTCCACTTTACCGACTGTTGCCATCCGCTCATCCGATTCCTGCTGCCCTCTTCGTGCTCTTTTCACAGAAAATGGTGATCTGTGCCGCTTTCCTCTTGCTTCCAAACAATCTCGCGAGATGTGGCCAATCCTGTTAGATACCCAACATCTTCGCTCGCTGCTTCTAGACCTTTGTCCCGACCGTTCGGCGTTTGTCCGCATAAAAGGTGACGGTCTCAACTTTCTCTGTATAACATGTGACCCAACTTGTGTGACCCAACTTGTCACATTTCCAACACCTAAGCCTGCCTCTTCCGACTGTCGGTACCATTCGCTCCATGCTGCCGTTCGAGTCTGAATTCAGTTTGTGCCTAAATAATGACGGTCTGGTGAATATGTGCACAGCCTCGATCGTTACCGCAAACACAACGGTTTCCACGAACGTTGCTTTAGGTGATAACATCATCGCCTTGCGTGTTTCTGGATCTCGAATGCCGCCAATGAATGCGACAATTTTCAGCCTTTCCATATAATCGGCCGATGTACTGGTATGTGCTAGATGTACTAATCGCTCGATTGCCGATGAAAATTCCTGTAGCGATTCTCCTCCCTTTTGATAGCGGCTTTTCATTTCCATACGATAGATTTCCCGCTTGTGGTCACTGCCGTACTTCCGATCCAGCGCCTTCATAATTTCAAGATAACTGTCGCGATCCGTTTTCCGGAATTGTTTGTAAGGCCTCCGCTGCTTCACCTTTAAGGGCCACTATTAACGCTGCGACAAGATGTTCATCATTCCAACGGTTTTGATTGGCTGCCGTTTCAAATTGAAATTTGAAAATGCCGAAAGATGTTGTACCGTCGAAGTTTGGTGGTTTTAACGTAACTGATTGAACGGTTTGAACCACTTGCGTCGTTGTTCCACTTGTCTTGACATCCGTTAGATCTTTCTCAAAAGGTTGAAATTTTTCCACAACTTGTTGAATCTCCGTTTGCAATTTCTCATCAATATGTTGAACCTTCGGATCTAATTTTTCGTCAACCTTTTGAATCTCCATTTGCAGCTTTTCCACTTCGCCGTGTATGTTAGTAGATAATTCGAGAAGTTTCTCGTCCATTCTCTTTTGACCATCTATAATTTGGTCTTTAATTTCCTCTCCTTGTTGTTTCATTTCTTGGTTAGCCTGATTTTGTTGTTCCAACTGTCGTTTTATTTCTTCGTTTGACTGGTTTATAGTCTCCAACTGCCGTTCATTTGATTGCTCAATTTTCTCCATTTGTCGCTTGTTTTGATGTTTCATTTCGAGGTTTGACTGCTTTATTGCCTCCAACTGTCGCTCGTTTTGTTGTTCCATCATTTGGTTCATAGCAGCTATTAACTGCGACAAATCGAAACTTCCAGAATGTTCTTGTGCCTTTTCGACCAACGGTTGTTTATCTTCTGCTTTCTGCTCTACGGTTGCCGCATTCGTTACTTTCTCTCCAAAATCATGATGTTCCGCGTCCAGCCCTTCGTTCTGAATGGCCTCACGTAGTCGCGCTTGTAATGCTGCTTTAGCACCATCAGTGGCCAAACTCCGTTTCTCAAGTTCCCTCTTTAATTCTGTAACTTTTAATTCGTTGAGAATCATTTTCTTTATCTTTTAATTCACAATCCCACCGCTGTCACCAATTGTTACGTTTTTGCCTTGTCACTCAAGGTTCGTATCACTGGATTGTGAATAATACAAAATCAATTTAATTTATCCCAACGAATTTATTTATTTCACAAAATTTATTACAACACAGTTTATCAATAAAAATTCACAAAATCACTTTATATAATTTTTACACAATTTTACTATTCACTTATAATTTTTATTTCGCACTACAACACTTTTTAAATCACTTTTTAATTACTTTTTAATCTTCACACTGTCGCTTTCCAAATATTACTTATAATCTTACAAGTTTACTCTATCGCGTTCCAAATACTAATAATCCAATTCGATGTTGTTCGCCTTTTTATATACTCAAACCAAACTTCTAGAAAGCTCATGATTTTTCTAGTTAGAATAGTGTAGAACAATTTTATCATGGAAAATTCCATTTAGAACCGTTTAACATTGAGCTATTAATTTTAACTTATTCTATTACACACTAGGTGTCACCGTCACAGTATTTTTTAGTTCAACTAGAAAATCAGGAATCAATTTTAAACCCTAATTGAATAAAATCATAACTTACATTAGCAATAGAGTTTAAATTAGAATTTGATGTAAGCAAATACATGAGCTTAAATTAGCTTAAAACTTTAATAACAGTTTGAGTGAATTTTAAAAATTTAGTTAAAATTATTCGAGCAAAATTTTTATTAGAACGAGGTAAAACAAGGTAAAACAATCGATAGTTTGAGCAAAAATTTGGATGCAATTTAATTAAAAAATATTTAAAAATTAAGTTTGAATTCAAAATTTAATTAACACAAAATTCTGGTTGCAATTAAGCTAGAAATTGTATGATATTTTGTTCACAAATTAATTTAAAATTTCAACCTCTAGATTTGTCTAAATGTGCTTGATTAGAAATTTGGGGTACAACTTCAGCTTTAGTTGCAAGTGTATTTAAGAATAATTTGATTGTTATTAGAAATGCTAAGTTAGAGTAGAATTTAAAACTCTTGTTTGCATCAAAAGGTTTGTTAACTTTGAGTAATTGAGTGAAATTTGAGTAGAAATTGAATTTGAATATTAACTTGGACTTGAGCAAAAACATAACTGTAATGTAGTTTTTAGTTTAAAACTTGAATTCGTATTTCGAATTGGACTGGCAAGGGAAAATTAAAGATTAAGTTACAGTTATAAAATAGATATATGTATAGCAAAATGTGATGTTTAGTGAGGGCAAATTTCTGAGAAAAAGTTGTTTTTGAATTCCAAAATTTTGGTTGCAATTAGATAGAAATTTTATGATATTTTAAATACAAATAGGCTAAGTTCCAAACTCGATTTGACTAAATTGAAGGAGGAATTGAGTTATAATTTTGAGTGAAATTTAACATACAAAATTTAAAGTTCAATTTTAGTTTTCATTTTAAAATGATACGAGAAGTGTAAGTTTGATACATCAAACTAAATTTTAATTGAAATTAGTAAAAATTGCTTAGTATGAGCACGATGTATAAAAGAATAAGGATTCTAAACTGTAATTGAATATAATCTTGAAGCAACTTATATTAAAAATTGAGTTTGAATTACAGTTTGAGTTGAGCAAAAATATGAGTGTTATTTAGTTTTTCTTAGTTTAAAACTTGCTTTAATAGCGTGAATATTTTAGTCTCAACCGTTACGGTGTTCTTTTGAAGTAAGTATCGCTTACCACTCCAAATTTTTAAGTGTATGGATGTGTAATTATATTGATTACTTCTCCAGCACATTGTAACCCAGGAAAGTTTATTTATCCAACTTTATAGCCAAAAACTTGATACTATTTTCTTAATGAGTGAATTGAAATCCTCTTAGATAAGGTTTAGTTTTGGTTTTCTTTTCAAAATGTGACCACATATTTTGCAGTTTTAGTTACATATTTTAGGAACATATTTTTGATTTTTTAGAACCTAAAAATCCTAAGTCTAGTAATGAGTATTGTTGCTACTGCGCCCTAGTCGATTGGCGCCCTGGTAAACCATACAGATTTTCCGAAATCTAGGAAATGAGTATTTAAGATTGAACATTTCTTAATTCGCATACACTATTGTTGTAAATATATCGATTTTTCCAAAACTTTCCTGCTGATCCCCTAATGCGCGCATTCTGATGAAAACTTATTTTGAATCTGTTTGGTTTTCCTTTAGAGTAAGACTACAGTAACTGAAAAAAAAAGTCTCGGTCAGAATGCGCGCGTAAAATTTTGGAAAAATCGATATACGACAATAGTGTTAGCGTATAAATCTGTATTATTTCACTTACGATTACAATGATTTTTCATTAATAAGTAGTTTTTTGGTGGGTTCTTTTTCCACGTACATATATTCAAATGATTTGTGGTTTTTAGGAAACTTATTCGATTTTCAAATTTCCTCTTTGGGCAAAACGCTGGCACTATTATTATTTATTTTTAATATGGTAGCTTATTGCTCAAGCATAGTAGCTTCAGAATCAGACCCATTTGAATAACTTTCTGATGACATAAAACTATATAAATTAATTCAGGATCCAAAGTAAACTGCTCAATTGGTTGGTTCGTAATTTACGCAATACACTGTAGTTACATGTCTATGCACTAACAATTGATTAGGGTGTTTTCTATAACTGAAAGACCCAACAAACCACAGATTACTTTTCGATTACATAAAAAAATGGTTTTAGTGAGTTTTGTAGATACACGAGAATACTTTGAAGACGCCGATTTACATTTATTATTGTTTAAATGTAGACCTATCGTAATTTGGTTTTATTTTTTCCTATACCTCGTGTGTTCGTTAAAACATTGTTTGAATGATCTTCCCGTTTAGCCTATGTAGAAGGCCGGACATTCTACTAATCGCTGGTGACTACCAACAATATTATTTTTTGTTTTTGGACAAACACATCACAATCACATCTTATAATTTCACTGCAAGGAGGACGTTAATTGACGTTGAAGTTTTAAATAGTGGTTTGTTAAATTTTAATTGAGTTATTTTAACTAAAAATTTTATTGAAAACTTTTTTTTTCTTTAATAAGGATATAAACTAATATTTTGTGATAAGATTGTTGAAAATATCAATAAACTAGCACTCGAATCAATCGTTATTATTATTTTATTATGGTTAAAACTTTTTATCAACATTTTTTATTGACAAAATACAAATAAAACAAAATGTTGTTAAACTCAAATAACACATTCGGGTTTATATACAGTACGTGAGTAAATACAAATTATCCAGAGTTGGATAAGAAAAGTTTTTTTTTTATGTTTTCTTTATGTTTAATAAAATTAATGAGGAAATTTGAGTCCAGACGATATTTTGTTAGAAAATTAGTTTGTGTTTTTTTTTTTTTAGTTTTTGTGCAATTTTATCAAAGTTTACCACATCTTATTATAGTTTAAAATCCTAGTCGATAATTGAAATGTCGAAAACTAACAAACGTGATTTATAAATAGCTATGTTGCAGTTATTCCTGTGTACGACGATGTACATAATTTCGAAATATTTCAAAGTTATTTTATCCTGTTCTGAATTTCAATTGTTGTGATAAATCTTTAAGTCCAGATGTCCAGGAATCGCTAACAACCGTAAATACTTAGGTAGGGATTTATTTTAAGTCAACAATGTTACAAACATTAAAGCGGTCAAGCATGGTTGCTCGCTGGCTTCCTACCCAACTTTGGATTTTTATGAAAATTATTACAATGAACGAATGGTGCACGAGATATTTAGACACGAGACTGTATTTGTTGAATGATATTTGTTAAAATCGCTTTACTAACTCGAATATTTATCCATCACTTTCAAATCGTAAGTTCCTTTGTATAGTGTGCTGATAATTATTTATGACATAATTTTGCTTATAACACAAAACTTATAAAATGAGAGCGTTGTTTATACGTATGCGAATTTTAATTGCGTTTATTACGTGAAGGTTAATTCCTCAGTAATTAAAGAATTATCAACATACTCGTATTATTTAAATAAATAATATTTCAAAATATCTATAGTTTGAACCTTGTGTTAGGAAATACTGATTTCGACAAAGCTCAAGAAATTGTCTTGAATGCTATCCATTGTATTTTATTAATTAAATATTGAAATGAGCAATAAATTCAATTTGTTTAACATCCAATTTAACAAATTCCAATTCCGTTATTGATTCCGTTTCTACGTATGCATACGCAGTCGGAAATTGTCCTTGGCAAAATTCAAGAAATCGCTTTATAAAATTTAGATTTCGCCTACTCTAAATAAAAATGCAATCGGCTACTGTCTTCCGCGTAAATAATCCCTACTTTCTTCCACCAAAAATAAATCCTAGGCTTTTTTAACGAATAGTATGCTTACTAGGCATTTTATACAAATACAGCGCCCTAGACGTTATATTTGTTCAACATTTCTACACTTCACATAATTTATAATTATGGAAAATTACCATTTTGTTGGACAAACGATTTTTTGAAAACAGTGAAAGTTGCAATTTTCTTTGGCTTTGAAATTATAAAATCGGTTTCTACATCATTGGATGATTGATTCAAAAATTACTGCGCAACAAATAACAATCTTTGAAACCATTTCGGTAGTCATATTTTGTTGAAGTTTAACTCTCCTGTCTGGCACGATTGTTTACGGAGTTAACAACAAATGTGTTGAATGAAAACCTTACTATCATGAGTAATTTATGACCAAAAAACATTGAGGCTGGTGGTTAATTCTCATCTGAAAAATCTGAATAATTGTCAATATTTTTACGACTTCTCTTTACATCTTTAGCAACATCATTTTCACGAACCAGCGTCACTTAATAACCGTTAAAAACTAAGCATTTACTCTACTATCGACATTTTCAATCAAAATACAATCCGCTATAAATTTTGAATTTTCAACCTAAAATATAAAAAGGTGGAGGGCTATCTCAGTGGATTATTCCTCGGGCCCAATTATGAAATGGATCACATTTCGTATTTTTTGCGATTTTGTGGAAGCGATTCGCTTCGTATTAGTGTTTGTATTATGAAAATCGATTATCGCGTAGCAATGATGGAAAAATGCTTTCTATTGTGAATACATGAAATTATTTTTTCAGTGACTTTTTCAGTCAATTCAATTATTTCCTTTAAAATATTTTTTCCACAATAATGAACAAATAACTCGTTTCAAAATCAAATTTGGCAAATAACTCGGGTGGGGCTAAATATTTTCCGTTATTCTTTGTATATAATTTATCAGAAGAACCGCGGGATGCGGTCTAGTAAAATCCTCACACGACAGAAGCTCCAGATATGTAAGGTCAGTTGAAAAAAAAAAAAATCGAGGTATTTGCCTCGACTTTTGCTTATTCGGTTCAATTTCATCTAGTAAAGTAATCAGTGACTGATAATCCTTTTGGTTCGAAAGAAAAGGCCATGAAAACTCCATCAACATCAATCCAAGTAATATCAGGAACCAGCGACGTAATAGCAGAATTGATGAAACTAATAATTGCAAGATATTATTCCAAATTTCTTTCTCCAAATTAGTACTTAATGATTTACAAGGTTGTGTATAGAGAGAATTAAGTTTAGCTTCGAAATATATTGCGATCAGAACAGTCGGAATTATAATTATTGAACGACGGGAAATACATTCAAAGTAAACAAAAGGCTATTCCTGAATGCGGTACGAATTCAAATGTATTTACAAGATTAAGATTTGAATTGAATCAGAATTGAAGGAAATTTAGTCCTTTCTTATTTAAATCATCTGACCTCCGACTTTTTAGCACCTAATACTAATAATTAAAAAGTTTATGATTTAGAAAGTAGCAATGTAAGATTATATAGGACTTTCACCTGAAAATTTAAGGCAAAATTTAAAAAAATTGAACGTAAATTATAAAGGGAAAAGTATCGAGAGCGTTTAAAAGTTTGGGGAAATTTGGGAGAGTTGACAGTTTTAAAAAGCTTTAAAAAAATTGAAAAATCCCAATATTTCGAGAGAAATTGGAAATTTTAAGGTTTGTTTAGAAGAATCCAAAAATTTTAAGAATATCAAAAGATTTAAAGAATTTAAGAATTTCGAAAATTTAATAAATTCGAGGAAGAATTTTTAGAATTTTGAAAAAAATTTTAAAAATTTAAGAAATTCATGTAATTTGCGAGAATTTAAAAATTCGTAATAATTTATGATTTACAAAATTTGGAAGAATTTAGGAAAAACTGGAGTAGAAGATTAGAAAGGTTGACAAATACTATATATGGAATTTTAAATTATACTTGGAATTTTCATTATTTAAAATAATCTGGAATAATTTAAAAGGTTTGTATTATAGCGAAATAACTTTATATGTACTAATTTTATCAAAGATAAGAATTTGATTTTTTTAAAATAAATTATAGAAATTTGAAATTTTTTCGAAATTTGAAATACTAAAGTTTTTTTTTATGTAGTTTAAAAATTACGAAAATTTGGTTGGATTACGAATTTTTTCGAAAAGTTTGGTAGGTTTACTGAATTAAAATTTTGTTAAGGAGTTTAAAAAATTGAACAATTTGGTAGAAGTCTTTGAAAGAGTTGTGGCAATCTTGTGGAAGGTTGGGAAACCACTGAAATTTAAGAAAACTCTAAAATTTGAGTAAAAGGTATTATATCGCCAAATAAATTTAATAGAATTTTAAATAACCTGGATTGTTTCAAAATTTAGACAAATTTGGTATAATTCAAAGTTAAAAGAAAACAAATTAAAAATTCAAAATTAAATGAAAACAATAAAAAAAATTTGAAATTTTTTTTTTAAATTAGCAACTCTGAAAAATTTAGTATTGGTAATTCAGAAGTTATAAAAACCGGTAAGAACCTTGCAAAAATTTTGATAACTTTAATTTAGAAATTTCCGAATTTAGAGAGATTAGGAAGAATATAAATAATAATTTAATTAGAAAATTTGGAATTGCTTTGAAACGTTGAAGAATTACAAAACTTGGCAAAAATAGACATTTAAAGAATAGCCTAAGAGAGTTAAAAAATGTAAGATATTCGAGGAAATTTGAAGTTTTCGAAATTGAAGAAATTTAAGATGGTTTGGGACAAACTTGGATAAATATTCCAAGTTCAGAATGGAGAGAAATTAAGAATTTGGAAAAATCGACAATTTAGAAGAGTTTCACAAATAGGAATAAGGTTAAAAAAATTTGAAAGAATTGGAAACAGTTTTAAGCTATAAGCTTAGGGAAAACTTTAAAACTTGAAAGTTGAAAACCTGAATTTAAAAAGTACAAACAAATTTTATTTTAGAATTTAGAAACATTAAGGACTAGAAAAAATTGAAAAATTTGGAAAATTTTAAAAAATGTAAAAGTAATTTTAATTAATATTCACGTAAATTTAGGAGCAAAAATATCAAACATTTTTAGGAATTAGAAGATTCTAAAATTTTATGAATTCATTTTCATTTCATGAATAATTTTAAAAATTCAAGAGTTTGGAAAAGTTCGAAATAATTTTAAAATTTTGTGATAATCTCAATTAACGAATTTAAAAAGAGAGGAAATTCGAAAATTGGAGGATTGACGAAACATAGAAAACAAGAATAAAGAATTGGAAATGGCTACTTTTTTAAGAATTTAAGAGATTTGTACAACTTAATATAATTTTCAATTTTAAAAATTTCAAAACGAAAATTTCTGGAAAATGAGAATGTTGGAACGAATTTAAGAATTACAACCGCTTTTGGAGAATATTGCAGAATTTTGAGTAGTGCAAAAATTTTTACGTGTCCAAAAACTTTTAAGATTTAATTAAAACATTTTGGAATATTACAAATTTCATGATTAACAAAATTTAGAAGGATTTACCTTAGACCGTTTGATACCGTAAAATGTTGGCTGATTTTTAAAAGAATGTAAGAGGTTTTGGAATATTTTATTGTCAAAAAAGTAAAAGTTTAGAAAAACTTCTAGAAGATCTTGGGGAATAATTTACGAAGCTGAGAATTCGGCAGAATTTAAGAAAATTTGAAAGAATTGCCTATTACTTAAAACTTTGATTTTGTCGCGCACATTCCTAAACGTGGTGTTTCTAGTTGGAATATTTTTTATTTGGTTATTTTATAGAACGCAATTAATAAATTAATAATTTGTTGAGTTAGAAACTGAGTCATTTTCGGCGTGAGACTTAATCTCCGGCATCTGGCTAAAGATTCAATAGCTCTGAGCCAAGTTATGCAAATGGTTTTGCATTAAATTGAGTCAAGACAGTTAAACAAGATTGGTTTCACCTATTAGATAATTTTAAAAAGATGGAAACCTAACTACCGAAATTTTATGGGAGGCATCACAAACTCTGCATCTCAGACAAAGCTTTTTTGAAAAATTTCTGTTGATGATTTTGAAATTGTAGTTTGTATAAAAATGACGAACAGAATAGTTTGTTCACCGTTAGGCTAGGATTGGTCATCCTCATCACTAATCAATTTTAACGTTTGGACTCATCAACACATTTTTTTTTATTAACTTTGCAATAAATTTACCATTAAAATAAATCGAACAATTATTTCCACCATATTTTGAAAGGAACTCGTTAGGTCTGGACTAACTAACATTTTTTATCGTTCGGTCGTCAATAGGTATCTTCCGTCCATATCTAACTTACTTTGAAGACCCATTATTGCCATTTCCATTCGAATGTCCAATTAAGTACAAACGTGCTATGAGTTTCACAATCTTCTTGTCGATCCATTACATTTAACAACTCCTCCTACTTTCCGGAACCATTGTCCCATATTAATTTAAGGTTCACTTCCATAAGATACCTTAAATTCTGACTGAGTAAAACCAGCAATTTTCGCAATTATGATTATAAAACATACTTGGCATTGATAAAAAGCACGTTCTCCAAATTTCGTCAATATCGCTCCAACGAATCCGGTACTGACATTGCGATTAACTCTCTCGCTAAATAATTTTGGTCAGTAAAAGCGTGAGGAATTAGTCGAATTCCTTCTGAGTTGATAGTTTTGCAATTCCAAGTTCCATTTTATAGTTACTGTAAAATACGATACTTTGTTCACAACCCATAAAAAATGTTGTATTACTTCGGTCTAAAAAGACCAAAGTATTGAAATCCAGTTCAAAAAAGATCAAAAATTTGGTAGGTCCAAAACCACTTTTCTCGACGTTTTCAAAGTCCCTGAGTCTAAACAAGCAAAAAAAAAGAAAAAAAATGTCCGTTCGTCTGTCTGGATGTCTGTTGGTATGTACCCATGGTATCTCGAGAATGGCTTGTTCGATTTAGAATTTTTTTTTTTGCCAATCTGTTTCTATGATCAAGGCCGAGATTTGAAAAGCTTTTGGAAACTGTGTGTCAAGAGGGCCATACGAAATGACCCAAAATACCTGGTTATAGAAATATTTGACAATTTTTTTTATATATGCTGGTTTGAATATTGAGTTGGGCATTGAGTTTGGGGTTGAGTTGAAGGTTAAGTAAGCGGTCTATTTGAGGGTTGAGTTGGACTTAAGTTGGGGTTGGATTAAGATATAGTGAGCAGTTACCTAATTTTTATATATATGCTGGTTTGAGGATTGAATTGAAAGAGAATTTGCGTTTGGGAAGAGGGTTGAGTTGGGGTTGGATTAGTGTTTAGTGAGCAGTTGAGCAATCTATATAAGTGTGTTTGTATCTATGTACAACATATGTGTATGATTTTTAGATTAAGTTCTGCCAAAGTACGATGGAACTTGCCTATTTCTCAACCAATAATGATGAAATTCGGCTTGTGCATTGGAAATGTGATTTTTAAAAGAATGAGTTTTGGATAAAGTTCTGAAATATGGCCAAGTATGATGGAACTGGCCTATTTCTCAACCGAATAAAATGAAGTTTGACATGTCGGTTGGAAATTGGATTTTGAAATGATTTTTGAATTGAATTAATGAAGATCGAAGTTCTGATCACCTTATGAGGTTTCAGCCCTTTGTATTTTTATAATGAAATCCTTGAAATGATCCTAAATTAATTTCTGTCGACATTTTGACGTCTCAATTGAATTATAATGAAAATGGCAAAAGACTACTCGATAAAATTTCATAAATGAAATTTTTACTTGGTACCAGTGAATAATGGATATCATTATAATTGAAGAAACAAATGTATAATGAGTATATTATAAGTTAGTCGTGGACAATAGTCGCGAGTTTATAACCCGAGACGCAGAGCGTCGAGGGTTACAGTTAGCGAGGGCTATTATCAAATAACTTGGGCGCTCAAATGTCTGGAGCCGGTGGTACCGGGAGCCTTGCTGCAATAAACAACTACTTCGTCTTGAGAAAAGTTGTAATATGTTGAATTCTTTATATAAGTTACACGGTGTTCAGTTTTATTCTATAGTTTCAACATTGCTCGTAGGGACTTCAAAATTTAAACCGGTTCCTTTACAATACTTACATTTCGAAGATGAATTGACTTGCAATCCAAAGAATTTCTGGAATTTCATAAATGGTAACAAGAAGGTTGTTGGATTTCCTACACCAATGACTTTCCAAAATTCTTTCGCCAGTCACCGCTCTATATCTTTATCTAATTTGTTGCCGAATCTGCCTTTTAAGCCTATTTCTATAAATTTTGTAACTTTTACCTTAGATTACCAGCACCAACCTTTTCGACTACTAAATAAAAAATGGAGGTGTGGCCAACACACCACTTTCTTGTACGAACAGAAAATTTTGAGAAATTTTAAATTTTTTGTATAATTTTTAATTTTTGGAAACATTTTGTATTGAGAAGTTTTTTGTAAACCTTATACTTTTTAAAATATTTGCAAAATAACTTTTCTGCACCAAGGGAGTGGCCACTTCCGGTTGGCCGATTTAGATTAAAATTCACTGGGACCTCCCAATTTATCAAAAAAGCTTAAATCTGATCTCTTAAGCCATCTGGGCTGTAGAGAGGACACACAGACAGACACCATTTCGAAACCCACTTTTTCGGACTCAGGGGACCTCAAAACAGAAGAATCACTAAAAATCGCAAGGCCCAAAATTTTCATGATTACTATACATTATTTTACTAGAGTAAAAGAAAGTAATTTATTGTTCATCCAAAAAATGAAAGCTTCTTTTAACCACCCCTATACAATACAACTTATTTAGACTTTTCCAATAAGTCAAAATAGTAATGGTGTTGTATAAATAGATTAAACGATTCGTTTCGTTTTTGGAATTATCAATTTTGACAAAGAATGAAAGCAATTAATTTTCACCCCATTTTCCATTGGTTTAGGCGGCTAATTGAAAATAGTATACGTTTTGAAATTATTTAATAATTTTTGTATTTTTTTGTTTTATTAATCAATAATAGTAAATGTAAATATTTTCTTAGAAATTTTATTCAATTGAATTAATTTACATTAATAACAAATAATTATTTTAATTAAGTTCAATTCTCGTTACGCACAAGAATACCGGTTCGCGTAATTTTTAGTAATTTGCGCCTTCGATGTAATTACTTGCATTTAGGTTAAGTTCATGAAATGTTCATGACAATTAGATAATTATTCGATATTTATTGAAATGTTTATTTTTAGTAAAAAATTTTCTTTTTCATTATTTTTTGTGAAGAAAGCACAATCAACTTCAAGTACATACCATATTTTATATTACATGAAAATTGAAATATGTATTGTTGGTAGGTAGGTATGGTAATTTTTATTTTTAGCCACATAGAAAAGCGTAAATAAATACTATTTATCCACTTTAGATATATAATAGCCCGATAACTACGCTGATTTCAAATAAAGAAAATGTAAAATAACCCATTGTTATTGTATAACCCACGCTACTAGGGGCAACGTGAGTTAAATTTGATATAACAAAATGTTGAGTAGTCATTGGAAAATTATTCGTAGTCAAATTGAAAAAATTATATTCCAAAAATTAGTTAAATTAAAGTACACCATGTACACAATTTAAAGAACGGCCACTATGATAAAATGTATTTCAAAATTCAATGCTCCACTGTGCAAACTCAAAATGGAACTATGTATTTCTTATTAATTTACGAAATTTATTTCAATAAAAGTGGATAAAACGTTGTATGCCACTCGTGAGCAAAGAGATATTATCCACTCGGGATAATGTCCCACTCGGCTATCGCCTCGTTGGACAAACTTATCCCTCATGGATAATATCTCGTTTTGCTCACTAGTACCATAAATAACTATATTTGATTTACGGAACCAATTTACGAATTCACATTAAAATATGCGCGCATTAATTAAATTTTTTGTTCCGCGGTTTTGTACCTTTATTATATTTTACCTTTTGTGGATGTGTCTGTGTGTTTAAAATTGTTGTACTCCTGATTCATATGACCGGAATGATAATACATCATTATAATTTTCCTTGCGACATTAAATGTTTGACCTAATTCTTATCCAATAAACAACTTGCTCTCCAGCAGTTTTTATTTTGTGTTATGTTTTGTAATTGTCATAAAAAAAAAATTCACTCTTTCAGTCTAATTATATTAATTCTCTTTTTGTCGTTATAAAACATTTTATTTTTATTTATTTTTCATCATGAGACTACAGAGTGCTTCTAGTTTTACCGCAAATAAAACAAATGTCAGTGTTCAAAATAACATAAAAAAAATTCCTGGAGAAACCAAATAAAACCCAAAAAAAAATTGAATTTCAACTAGAATACGTTAAAGAAGTAAAAGGATTTCATGACTTTAAAAAACCAAAATGTTTTTCTAACAATAACAGAACTGAGAAAAAAAAATCTTCTTTAAGTTGTCACAAAACATAAAGTAAATAAAATTCAGGTTTAAGACATACATATATACAAATAAGCATTTACATATATTTGTATGTTTGTTGAACTTGTTTGATTTCTTTTGAAAGAAAAGTGTTTCTAACTTTTTGAGGGAATACACATGTGGTATTTTAAAATTTTAGATAAATGCTTTAAATTGTAAAACTCTTAATTTCAAAATTGCTACTATTACAGAAAAAAATATTAAACCTCATAAACCCTTAGAAATTAAATTCAGGAATACGCATTTATTTTCAAGAATATTACTGTTACAACTTACCTAACCTTTTGTCAAAAGCATTGTATTTGCTCTTTGGTGGCGGCAACGCCATGATTGATTGGAGTGTTCGACCAAGCTTTAAGCAAGATCTCCCGGAGATAGCTGGACCGCAACGAACACCCTGTTACACATAACATAAAGAGGATTTGGAAAGGTTTAGTTAGTAACGATAAAAATTGACCCGGTTACAGACACCTAAGCATAGCCAGTAGTTAGTAACACAAAGACAACACATTTGTAATCTAATTTTAGGGTTTATTAAAAATAAAGCTGCATTCTGAAATAACATTTATTAGTTTTCCGGGCCAGATTTCTGGGCAATTCTGAAAAAGAATTGCCCAGAAATCTGTTATATGCTTGAAGATTCTGGAAGACTGTGACAGGTTCCATGGGACTTCCTAAAAATCGGAATCGAAGTCTAGATTACATAATTGGTTATTTCTAAATCTCACTTACTTAAATAAAATCTAATTTATTTAATTTGTTTTCAAAGTTTAGGAACAAATTATAGACCATCTCCTGAAACCCACTACCTCGAACCCCTTCTCCCCCTTCCTCTTATGCCCCATAACCGAACTCAACTACTCGTATTAACTTCAAATTTAAAATTTAAAATTTAAATTTGAATATCTGAATCTGAAACAATTTGTAGGTTAGCAAATTTAATTAATATCCAATTCCCAATTCAACCTCTCAGTAAACCAAAGTAGATGTAGCAATGTTCAGGAATCCTATTTAAAAATATTAACATTTATGCTCAGTAATACCTCTGAAAAATGAAATCATATTAATCAATTATTGTTCAGTAATGCTTAATAAACCGAACTAAAAGTTATTTAAATCTAGACTCTGAAACAAAGTATTAATTAATATCTCAGTAAAACAAATGAATAAAGTTCCACAATTCAGCATTTTCTGCTGCTTAGGTTCATGGTTCTTATTTCCGAAAATAACGTTCTGATTCAGATTCTGTTTAAAAATTTAGTAATATCACCAAATCTCACCTCATACTTCACCCAAAGTTATATCTAAATTTCCAATAGAAATACAAAAGTTGTTACAGAAAACGTCCAATTTGATAACAAAACGAGCATAAATCCAAAAAGCTTTCCAACGCCGTAACAATTCGACATATTCGATTATTTGAAATCAAGACGTTGACTACCACTATATTAAAAAATGTTAGACAGAACTACAAAAATGAAAGTTTTTTCACAAAGTAGAAGTTCAACATAATGCAGTCAATGTAAGGGCAGTCCGATCCCTACAGTTAGAATATCACAATAAAAATCATTAATGTGTGACCCATGGGCGGATCACATGGCAGTCAACACGTTAAAATCCTGCTTGAATCGAACCAGAATCGAAACAGACCCATTCGATTCTCATTCAAATCAAATACGAATCCTAACCACTTTCAAATTCGCATCGAACTAGCAAATATCCTCCTCCTTGATGCAGAACAAAAAAATTGCAAACCAAAGGAAATGAGATACATAATAGAAAGTATTTTGTCTTGTATGTATATGTTACCAAAACCATACGAAAGACTTGGGTGACTGTGTTTTAGTAAAATGCTACCTAAAAATCCTATTAATTCTAAAAATTCTGTAAAGTCTAAAATTCAGTAAGTTCTTTAAATTCTATAAATCAAATAAATTCTGGAAATCCTGTTAATTCTGTGAATTTTTTGAATTCTATAAATTTTCTTTAAAATCTTTAAATCATATAAATTATACAAATTCCAATAATTCAATAAATTTTATGGATTTTATAAATTCTTTAAATTTTTGTTCTCTAAATTGTTGTAACTTTGAAAAATTTTGCAAATTCTAAAAATTAATTCTGCACAATTACATAAATCCTATAAATTTTTTTAATTTTTATCATTGTCTAAATTCTATAAATTTTATAATTTCTATATATTGTTTAAATTCTTTGAATTCTGAAAATTAGATAAAATATGTCAATTCTATAAAATATTAATTCAGTAAGTTAAATTCTGTAATTTCGATAAATTCTATCAATTTTATAAATTCTAATAAGTCTGCTATAGAATCTCTTAATTAAATGAATGTGATTTCACAAATTCTTTGAATTCTACTAATTTTATAAATTCGATAACAGTTCTAAATTCCTTAAATTTTATCAATTCTATCAGTTCCTATATACATTGCTTACATTTTTAGTTAATTCCCAAAATTTACTAATTCTACTTATCCTTGCATATTTTCTATAAATTCTATAAGTTTTCTAAATTCTTTGAATTCTATAAATTCTACAAATTTAATAAATTCTATAATGCTTTAAATTTTGTCAATTCTGTCAATTTAAAGAATTACAAAAATTTTTTAATTCTATTAGATCTTTTTATCCTAAAAATTTTATAAATATTTTAAGTTTTCTAAATTCTCTGAATTCTATAAATTTTTTAATTTTAATAAATTCGATAAATTTCATAAACTCTATCAATTCAATAAATTCTATAATTTCTATAAATTTGTCTAATTCTATAAAGTCGAAAAGTAACTTCATTAAACACAGTAAATTCGATAAACTTTGTAAATTCTATCAATTCTATAAATTTTATTAATTTTGTAAATTGTTTCAGTTTTGCAGATTCTAAGATTTCTTTAAATTATTTCAAATCTGTCAAGTTTAATAAAATCCTCAAATTTTGCGCAAAAAATTTTATAAATTCTCTGAATTTTTTAATTTATCTCAAACAGAAAAAAAATCGATGTTGGTGTGATATAATGTATACGTATGCTGTGAGCAGTGCTGTAAAATTTCCGATATTTTTAAATTTGGTAATGTTACCGGTAATATTACCGGTAACACGGGTAAAATAGGTAACCCACTTTTTATTCAATATTTTAATTCCAATCGGTTCCAAAGAACACTAGTAATATTTTGACGTCTGGACAAAGGTAGTAAGATTTTTAAATAAAACACCTACGGCTTATTATTCTTTCAAATATATTTCATCCTCTTCAAAGTAATCTCCTTCGGATAGAATACACTTATGCCAACGTTTTTTCTAGTCTTCGAAACAATTGTTAAAGTCTATTTCCGGAATGGCCTACAAAACCTTCTTCGATTCGATCAAAAAAATGGATCGAATTTTTGGCCAAATAGTCACGTACAACCAATGGAGTGTGAGACGGCGCAAGATTTATTTGCCCAAAACTTTAGTGATGTCGACAAGATCACTAATTGTCAATGGACTATTTTTTAGCACCAAATCCTTGACTTCTTTGATGTGGTGTTCATTGGTAGACGTTGAAGGAAGGCAAGGTCGTCTTCAACGCCTACAGTAAATAATAAATTTTACATACATATAAGTTTATGATCAATTAAACGCTTTAATCAATGTATTAACATCATCCATAGTCGAATTATTCCACTTTCGTTCAGGTCATCCTCTTCTGCCAGCGAATATGATTATGCGACTTTATCCATTAAGAATAATTAGTATTTGATTCAGCAGGCAAATACTTCATATTCATTATCCACACTTCCTATGTTCGATCTCGGCAGGTTGAAGTTGGGCAAAATGTACGTTAGTTTTCCTGCACGATCAACAGTCAATGGATTACGTGTTGAGCTATGTGTATAAAACCATAGGTACTGAATGTGCTTTCCATTGTAGATCTCGATGCAAGCATGCTCAAAATATCAACCGCCAAGCACTTAGAGCTGCTCACAATCAACCACAAACGGTCGTGAAAAAACTTTACTTCGAACATTGCAATGCGCCAAAGACTGATATATTTTGTTGCCCTTATATTTTTTGTCTTTATATTTTGGGTGAAGTTCTGCGACATTAAAAATAAATTCAGTCGCTTCAAGTTTCTATGATTCCAAAAGATTATTTCCTCGAATAGCTGGTTCAAGCAAATTCGCGGCACAATATAGCGGTTGTAAGCGGTGATTTGAGAATACTTATTAGTTCTTCGTAATTGGTGCATTTATTTTATTCAAAAGTTTATTTTATTTTAGTAAAACAGTACACCACTTTGGACAAAATAACAAACTCTCAAAAAAAAAGGCCATTTAGCAATCTGAGGTACACGCAGTGAAAAATTTCGAATAGGAGGTCGTAGATGGCTTCATAACTGACTTCACTTCGTCTTCGATAGCCAACGCCTTCAGAGCATACCTGATTTAGCATGAATGTAGATCGAATCTAGCATGAAAAATGTGCGAGATTTTTTATTTCCGAAACCTTCCGTACGACTGACTGAAAATTTGAATCTATTGATACTCTATGAGCAAGTTAAGTTCATGGGTGATGCACCCATACTCGGTAACATAGGGATAGCTTTGGTTAACCATTTTTCGGGACGCTTTATTGTTCGGTCCATTGTCAGTAATAAGTAAAATAAATTTATAAATCGCGACGTTTTCTAACACCGCTTCAACTTTCTCGAAACGCAACTTTAAATGCCAAATGTCGATTTTCCTTAGTGAGTAGATTTATAGAAAAATAATCTGGGTGAATTGATGACATAATTTGTTATGGAGTCTCTGCGTATGTTCGACTAAGCATCGGTCTGCAATGTTAGATGCGCCATTCTACTTTGGGTAATATTACCTAAAATTACCTATTTTACCGGTAATATTACCAGCGAGAATATTACCGTTTACATCACTAGCTGTGAGTAATAGAATTATTTTTTTAAATTCCAAAGTTATTAGCTAGAATTCTACAAAAGATCAAATTTTAACAATATTCAGCATTTCCGCGACTCATAGGGATTATCAGCGTATCTCTTATCTTTATTATTCGATATTAATGGACTGAGCGAGAACAAACCCTGCACATTTGTGCACCAACAACACAAAACTCAATCGTGGCATTTCATTCGGGACCCCCCCAAGTGATTAAGCAACCATTATTTTCACTTTAGAATTTTTTATTTGTGTACTTCATGTGCATGAACACAGCACAAGTTTTTTCTTTAAGGAAGGAGAATAGAATGAAAAAGTAAGGAAGAAAATTCAAGATGGTAGAAAGCCTCACAATACAAACACACACATCTGTATATAGACACAGAATCGTGACATTTTCTCTGAGGATTCGAAAACGAGGGCCTCCGACGATAAAGCGTTCTACTCATTCTACCAAAGACAGCGATAAACGGACTATACCACCGAAAGCAACAGTTGAATACAATTCTTTCTTTGTATCGTATTCACTTTTCATTAATTCATTTTCTTTAAAATTCTAGAGTTGAGTTCTGATTTTCTTATTTGAGCCAGGATTATGATTGTAAAATGAAGCTTGGAGTTGTGAATTGGTTTTAAAATAAAATCAAACAAAAGAATACAATTTACTGTTATACACCTAGTACACAAAATAAAAATACAACTCTCAAGTCTAATTTACGACCAAAATTGATTATCTGACCTTATCTCTTCTTGAAAGCATTGTGATTTTTTAATCGGTAAGGCGTACAGTTTCTACTTTTATTGTGACGCAATTATAAAAGCTTTTAGGGCGCATCACACTAAGAATCAGAGGCTTTTATGTCAAGAATATGCTTCTTAGATTTGATCGTTGTTCTATCAATGCCATTATGACACAATTGGAAGCGCTCAGAGGGATATTGGTTTTTATAAGCGCTTATATAAGTCTCCACAAACTATGAACGGTCTGAAACACTCAAAAATGTTCTTTGCGTTGCTTTACTCCTTAAATTTTTGTAATTGTCTTCCGAAAGTGTACCTGTAAATTTCAACAATAATTACGTTATAGGATGTGCTACTTACAAGAAAAATTCGATATTACAGTGATAATTTAAATTTAGTGAACGGGACCACTTAACTTAATCAAAAATTAACATTGTAGTAAAAAATGTTCCAGAACAAAGAAATTTTGCCTTAGAAGCGAAATATATCTAAATTATTTTAATGACCTCAAAATGACCTGCCAAGGTCAACTCGATTTTTTCTAATATGAACCATTTTGTTAATTCTGTCAACTGATTTGGTTTTTATTAAGTGATCTAGCGAAAGGCCCCGCGCACAGCAACCGATTAGGTATTTTATATATCCTTGTTGAATTACCATGTAAAGTAAAGGCCTATGTCCTCTTAAAAGAAATTCGAGTCTTTTTAGGGTAATAGATCGATCGTAAATGCCCCGTTTAAATATGTTATATTGTAGGTAATGAGCTTCTTGAGTTGTCTCATCTTAGTGGAGGACTACCAAACCGCTTCCTTGTACGTTCATTCCCAGCCCATAAAACCACTATTCAAGTGACTCTTTGTTAGAAGTAAGCAATGCTGAGGTTAGGGCCATTTAAAGTTTGGTTACCTTCATTTTTGCATAGGTGTCTGTTGCTCTGCAAATAAGAGAATTAATGCTGCTTTGCAAACCTAGATTTAGCAAGAGTTTTCTCTTGGAATGCGAGGGTATATTACCCAGAGGTGTATGAAGTTTAAACGTTTACCGTTACTAAGAAGTAACTAAAGTTAACTTTAACTGCTTAGTTTGTAATGTCCCTAATGTGGGAGTCTTACGTCAATTTTTGCTCTCAGATTACCCACAGATATTAACGTCCATTGCCTGGTATTTAACGCATATTTTAAGAGAGCTTTCGGTGTCCTGTATACTGGAATTTTCTCCATGAAGTTAGATAAGTACAAATGAAATAAGGCTAATATGTCCGTATGCAGGCGCAGATTTGTTTCCCCTTTGAGGCCCATAAAAGGTCCGAAGCATTATCGTTGTATCGCTATCTTACTTTATAAGCCATTCATTTTTCATCGGGCAGTCCAGAAAAGTAGCCAACACATGTGCTATTTCCATACAGTGGACGATTTGCTTTCTTCTTTACGGCCGATTATTAACCTAGGATTGGATACGCTCTTCTGCTTCTTTTTGCAGGCATACTATAAGGAGCTAAGTCACATAATCGGCTCTGATTATTCATTGTACTGCTTTCAAAGATTTTTGAATCAGTTGTATCCTTAAACTACTGTTTTATTTTAAGAGAAAAAGATCATCAAACCAAAGAAACTCGCCAGGCATTGAAGTTCTGTGCTAGCAACTAATGTATTTCCTTGGTCACTAGGTTAGGTCTGGATGGTGGTCCACTAGGACCAGGCCATAGACAAAAAAATGGTCCGTAGCCATACCACGAATAATTGTTTCCTCCAATTCATTGGAACCATCTTGAGCTGTTAACAAAGCGCTGGATACTCCTGAAGTCCATCCTACAGAGGTCCGTCAAGTCCTAGAAGAGGGGTGCCCCTAGAAACTTTAGTCTGATTCATGCCAGACGAAGGCAGCTGCAAAGAAGATGAAGTAGTTCTCTTCCTCCTGTTCGTCCCCGCAACTACGACAGTAGTCATGTGAGAAGACACCAAGTCTACTCGCATGCTACCCTATGAGACAGTGCACCGTAATCACTCCAACAACCACACTGATCTGGCTTCGCCAGTTGAAGTGAGATCAGCTGTTTGGATCTCGCCAAGTTCAACTTTGGCCAGACCTGCCGAGTTATTACGCAAGAAGTGATACTTGACCATCTGTCATTCGTCAGCTTGCTAGCTTCTCCCTGAAGCACCAGTTTTCATAACGCAACAGGCATTTCAATATCCTTTCTGCTTTCTGAGAAGTGGTCCGTTGTGCCACGTCGAGCCAGTTCATCGGCGTTTATATTCCCTGTACTTATGAAATGTCCTGGCACCCATAAAATGTGGATGTTGAACTGATCTGCCATCTCGTTAAGAGATGAGAGACAGTTCTGGACTACTTTCGACGTGAGGACGTGTGATTGAAGCGCTTTAATGGCACCCTGACTGTCCGTATATATGCGAATATCACAAACCGATATTACCTTATAGCTTAACTTTCTTTATGGCAGTTACTTCAGCTTGAAAAATGCTACTGTAGTCGGGGAGATGGAAGGAGAGATTTAACAGAAGTTCCTCGCAGAACACACCAGCTCCGACTTTTCCGTCCTGTTTGAACCAACAATGAAGAAGTTTCCACCTTCTGGTTCCAAAACTGCATCCATTATCCAGTCCTCCCTGGATGGGATCCTAGTTCGGAACTTTGTGTCAAAAGATAGTGACGGGACAGTATTTTCGGTGGTCTGGGGAATTTGTTTATTCCACAAAATAGATGAGTGCCCTGTATTGTTGCAGATCCACATTAAGATGGCTTTCAGCCGTATGAGACTACAAGCTGCCAACTGTTTCCCCAAGATATCTAGAGGAGTCAAAAATAGCAAAGTCTCTAGTGCCCGAGTGGATGTGCTCCTCAGTGCACCACTGATCCACAGAGAGATTGTTCTCTGAACTTTTGTCAACAGCTTTTGGTTAACAGTTTTGGCCAGAGCAGGCTACCAGACTATTACCCCCTACAAGAGTATGGGTCTGACTACTGCGGTATAAAGCCAAAGTATGAGGCGGAGCTCCAGCCCCATCCTTTCCCAATGGCATTTTTGCAAGAGTATAGCGCTACCGTAGCTTTCTTTACTCTTTCCAGAATATTAGGTTTCCAATATAATTTACTATCCAAAACGAGACCCAGAAACATCGTTTCAACTATAAAAGTCAAGCTGAACCTAGAGAAGAGAACCAATTCGGTTTTGTGTGGATTCACATTCAACCCACAGCCATTGGCCCATAATGAAAGAATGCCAAGGGCATTTTGCATAAGCTCACTAAGGATTCCGGGATATTTACCACGATCACCAATAGCAACATCATCCGCATAGGCAACCACCTTGAAGCCACCATCCTCCAGTCTCAGCAACAGGTCATTTATGACCAAGTTCCAAAGTAGGGGGGACAGTACGCCACCCTAAAGCGTACCTCTGATTGTAAATCTTCTGACAGAGGATTCCCCAAAACTAGCATTTATTATCCTGCCTCTTAGCATTTGATCTATCCAGTCCTTGAGTGATGCATCCACGCCCAGATCTGAAAGTGCCCGAGTTATAGCCCCGGGAAGCACATTGTTAAAGGCCCCCTCAATATCCGAGAAGGTTACCATTTCGTAGTCTCTATATTCAAAAGATTTCTCAATAAGAGAATGAAGAGCAGTCTCTACAGATCTCCCCTTGCAATAGCCATGTTGAGATTTAGACAGCTTTTCCGACACAATCGTGCCTCTAATATGAGCTTCTATTTGTCTTTCCAGTGTTTTAAAAAGGAAGGAAGACAAGCTAATCAGTCTAAGGTCTTTGGGATTGCAGTGTGAGCGTTTTCCCGCCTTAGGTATGAAAACAACCGTCACATATATCCATTTACTAGGAATGTGACAAAGTTCTAGGCTGCCTTTGAAAATTACCTCTAACCACGAAATGCTTAGATCCGTTTTTGTTGAATATCCGCAGGGATAATACCATCGAGTCCAGGCGACTTATATGGTTTAAAACTCTTTATCGCCCACAGGATCTTTTTTCTGCCAATAATTTGGTCTACGAGGCTACTTGCCCTTTTACCTACTGATGTGCTAGGTACAGATTCGAAACAAACATAAAAATGAGTCTCCAGCAGAAGTTCCAGCGATTACGCACTATTAGTGGTACATATCCCATCCGGCCGTTCAAGATAACTTGGGATGGAAGGACCAGTTTCTCCTGAATTTGCCACAGTATGAGGAGGAGACTCCTGAATTTGCCACAGAATAGTCTCCAAGAGCTGTTCTTATAGGAGTCCCAGTCTACAGCAGCTTTTGTTTCCGCGCTGTTTTGAAGAGTTTTTTGCATTTTCGACGTGTTTGTTGAATCTCCTTGGACCACCAGGGTGGCCGAGATTTACCCCTAGACCTGCTAAGGAGACTAGAGCCCAGTATCGCTTCATTAAAAACGCTGGACAACTCGTCCACCAATAAATCGAGCTTTTGCGCAGTTTTTGGAGGTTTTGGCACCGGAACTGGTAGTGAATTACCCAGGATAGTTCTTAAGGTATCCCAGTTGGTTTTCCTCCTGTTTCTGTAGATTGGACTCTTTGGAGAAGTCAAGTCCATTTCAAATTGAAGATAACAATGATCAGAAAAGGAGTGGTCCTCCGACACTCTCCAGTATAATAGACTAATCGTTAAAAAGCTTGATACAAGAGTAATATCCAATACCTCCTGTCTATTACTAGTTATAAAGGTCGGCTTATTGCCTATGTTACATATATGAAGGTTAGTACTTGATGCAATAAAGGTGTAACTCACCTCGTTTATTTGTGTCCGTGCTTCCCAGGATGACTCCAACCTTGCGCTTCTGAGTCTCCAAAATTACCTCACCTAGAATGATTGGTGGAATATCCTTTTCATCACAAGCTAGGTAAGCTGATACTAGCCAGAGGTTTCATTTATCGACCTCAATGCTGACCGCTGCTACATCTCCATTACTGAAATTTGATAGCAGAAAACAACTTATGTTATTTTTAATGAGAATGCACGACTGAACTTTACCTTCTTTTTTCGCGTGCATTAATCTATAATAGGGAGTCTTGAGCCCAAGTAGCCGGTCTTCAGTGACCCAAGGTTCTTGGATCAAGACGGCGATGTCAGCGTCATCTCTACAGCCTCTTCTCCACCACAGTAACATCAGAGTCATCCTCTGATAAGGAGTCCTCTCGTTTTTTCCAGTGCAGTCAGTGACTCCCTGTTTAAGATGATAACAGTCCTTTGTCTCCTCGTGCTTGGTAATTTTTCAATTGTGCGTTGGCAAATCTTGGTTGCCAACCTGCAACAATCGGAGTATCACCTTCGGATCACTAGGCTCCGAAGCAATGTACATCCCAGCTCTTGGTCTGCAGGGATCTCCTCCCTATCAATCGCAGCAATGTTGGATCCGGGCCGCACCTCGCCAAGTCTCCCCACTGGTTTCTTATAAAGCAGCAGGGACCTTTGATCTGCACAGGCAGTCAGTTTCACCTGATTCCTGTGCCAGCCCGCATCCCGACTTTTAGGTAGGTGGTGGCTAAGGCTCCTTCCACCTTTTTCCAATTGGCGGGCGTGATACTACCATCCTCTTGGGATTTGTCAATAACTGTTACAACCAGCTGATCATTAAGCACCTCGTTAAAAGGCTTCATAGCGATCGCATGGAGCTTCGTTCTCTTTGCGATCTTAAAACTTTCCTCCTGAGATCTGATTCTTTTAAGCTGTGAGCGAGCTGAAGGGCCTTCCGACTTTTTCTCGGTTACATTTTTTGCCCACGCAAGCGTGGCTTTGTCTTTATCCGTCCTGTCTTCTGGCGAAATGTTATTGATCTTATCCAGGGCCCTCCAGGCCTTTCTCCTAGTATTATAGGTTGGTTTTGAGGAACCAGCTTCATTCGTGCTTTGGTTCCGCTTTGTATTTATATACTTAGATTTGGTGACCCGAGTGGAGGGACCAGCCTCACTTGAGCTTATGTCCCGTCGTTTATTTGTAGAGTTAGAGGCAAGCCTACAGATCCGAGTCTCGTTGTCCACATTTTCCGGATATTTTAAAGAGCCGGCCACATGTATCTGGATTAATTTTATCGATGTTGTCTTCTTTAAATTCGTTATGTTTTGCGGCTCTTAACTACACATTTTGACATGAGAAAGTCCAGACCGGAAGCCCGAAAATTGTTTAGATTTATCGACTCCTAACAGAAACATTTTTGTACAATCCGTTATTTTCGAAAACATTTATAGGTATGTTAACTCACCCTATACATTAAGATGTTCGCTTGATTGTGGCAAACAATAGAAAACAATACAACAATGAATCATGTAATGTATATTGTGTAATATAGAAATAATAAAGTAACGCTTCTGGTTTGAAGCAACAAAATCGTCTTCTACACAACACTGGCTTATACCAAAAAAAAATAAAAAAATTTCAAAATTTTAGTCACAAATGATTGCGTCTTTTCATTTTCAATTAAAGAGAATCGTGTCGTTTACAATTATTTTACTTTATTTATGTAATTAATAACAAATCTATAATTTATCAATTTATTTTTAGTCTGCATGAAATATTTCAACTAAACGCAACGCCGCAGTTGAACGATTTTCGTTTGTATAAAGTGTTGTGTAATAATTAACCAGCAAAAAAATAAAAATAAAAATGGCTAAAATGGAATTAAACTGTATAAATTGTAGTAAAAAGCCCAAATATAAAAATATGGCATTAGAATTGGTTCAATTTTTAATCAGGTATCGCATGAATTTTGGAAGGTATAAAAATTTAGAAAAATAAACAAAAATTGTGTACAAAAGTTTTCCACTTTTATCTGCGTACTTACAACTTTTGTTTTGTTTCCACAATTTTTACTCATGTATGAAGCTTTTCTAGTATGTGTAAATAATTATAAAAAAAAAATTATTTTGTATGACTGTAGTACGTGGTTTTACTAAACTTAAATTTAATTAAACGTTAAATAATTGTTTATTTTGTGAGTGTTCACCTTGCTGCACCATGTACATGTACTCTTATATAGAAGTTATATCTACATTTGCAGTAATAAAATGGCACAAGAAAGTTTTGCTGCGAGCTTTTTTAATGACTTTATTTTTGTTTTTTTGTTTTTTTAAGCGGGGAATGGTCATTCCCATTTATGTGAATTTCCACATATGTGTATACAAGAGTTATATGAGTATACAATAGCAACAAAAAAATTGTTAAATTAATTTTTTTGTTTTAGTGTTCTTCGTTGTAATGATGGTGGAAAACAATCAAGAAAATATTTAGTTAAATATTTGTATGTTTACTCACTTAAATATAAAATCGAAAAGTGATTTGTTTGTGTTGGGTATATGTACATACGAACATATATTGGACGGACTGTGTTTGTAAACGAACGGTATTAGGTTGGTAATTTAACTTAAGTCAACATTATATAACGTTTCACTTTTATGTTTTTTTTTTTTTTTTCTGGAATTAATATACATTTTAAATTGTATGTGCAAACGTCGGATTTAATATGAGTTTCCCTGGCGGATAATTTAATTAATGTTGCAGACAGAATTTTAATTATCACACATATTTGTTTAAGAACATATGAATAAATGAACCAAACTAACATACATATACAGGGCTTATAAATTCCTAGTTTCTTATTTTAAGCATATTCGCTTGTATTATAACTAGTTTCTTTCGGTGTGAGCTTTTATAAATTTCTTTAACAAGGAAAATGTGTTCTGAAATTATTTGTCTCCATGCCAGTCGCAATATTGATGAGAGTAAACAAATTGATTGACTAATGCAAAATGTTGAACCATGAGCTTTACTGTGATCAATTTGTACTGCCCATATTACATAAGAATTAGTTATTTAGATAAGAATAGTATATTTTGAGGAAAGCTTTTAAAAAATCTAGTGAAAAATAATTGATATTGAGTTTCAAAAATATTATTCGCGTTCTAAAGAAATTTAGGAATAATAGCACAGCAACTCAACATTTCATATTCTCCACTCAAAATGGTAAGCTTTAGTTTCAATACTATGTCAAATAAGTAAAACTTATAAAAGCATCAGGGCACTGTGTAGGAGGCACCAGATAAGCTCAAGCATGACAGAAATTATGTGAGTTTTTACCAGGCGTGTACATATGGAACCGAAATTTACCAATAAATGGCGCCACCTGTCAATGTACCTTTCGACAAACCGCGTCATCGGCGCCATTGTTTTCTTATGACATCTGTCAACAACATCCAATTCATAACCATACAAGTTTCAAATAATAAAGGATGATTTTTACGTGTTAAAAATTTCGAGCTTTGTGCCTACATATTACGCGACCTAAGTATGAAATAGTTCTATTTGTATAAAACTCAATATTGAGGAGATCGCAAACAAATTTTTGGATGCATTATAAATTAGTATGTTCAAATTAACATAGTTTTGGCCATCTGATTAGTTGTAAAATGAATTTTAATTATTTGGATAGAACCTTTTTCATAATTATTATGATTATCAATTTAGTTTAAAGGTTCTATTTGGATGATAGAACCTTTTTCCTTTAATTATGAGAAATTATGAAAACAGCAATTGTAATAATATTGGTTGCCACTAGATGTCATTGTTAGTTCTATAATGTATTTTAACCATGTATATCGAGTAGTTTTAGTAGTACGTCAAACAGCATCAGGGCAATAAGGATAAAATAAACTACGCATGAGATTAACTGTTAAATGAAAGTATTTTCAAATATAATAATTGCCATAATTATTACACGGTGTCAGAAGGAAAATCGGAAATATAATTGGAAACGAAGTTTAATAAGCGGATTATTGAAAATTAGTGAATTTTTGTAGATTGTTTGGAAAACGAATTGTGTTCGAGATCGAGCAAAGGAAGCGGTGACGTCACGTTGTGAAATAGCGGACCATATTGCAATTTGTGGTGAAACGAGTTATCGTTATAAAATATTTATCGTAAATATTTTGGATTAGTTTTGGAAAAATCAAACATTAACACAAAATAATGTCAAACGAACGGTTACCAATGTATTTGGATTGCGCGAATTTGGAAAAGGGGTATCAATGTGGAAACGTACATTTTTAATGTATATGACGCGCAACGGGAAAAATGTTAAAAATGAATCGGAAAAAATAGCAACATTTCTGTGGTTAATTGGTTCCCAGGCGATGGAGATATATAACACATTGTTCCCGAATGATGGAACAACGAATGGGATTCTTGGAAATCAGAATGCTGTCATTGAGCCAGTTGCTGTTCAAACGGTAAATGCAAACGAAAATGGGCAAGAAAATAAAGATGCTACGGCTGTGGTACAAAATGCCAATATTCCAAGAACTTTGGATGAGACGTTGAAAGCGTTTGATGGGTATTGTATACCAAAGAAGAACATACTAATGGAATCGTTCAAATTTCACAACATTGTGCAAAAAGAAAAACCACCATTTGTAGAGTTCGAAACAGAACTTCGCAAACAAATTGAATTTTGTGAGTACAAATTGGAATGAAAATCGTACAACGAGCGTATGTTGAAGGAGCGAATCATCATTGGGGTGAATGATAAAAAAATTCAATTAAAATTGTTGGAAGGAAAGGATGAATCTGTAAGACGTTGTCTCCAGATCACGTCGCAAAAATAAAAGAACTTGATTTTATTTATTCACGAAATAATTTTTATTGAAAAATATTAATTGAGAAAAATATTCCGATTTTAACTACACAATTTTATACAATTGTTTTATTTAATTTCACTACGTATAATTTACCACTCCCAAAAAAAGTAAAATGGACGCGTTAATTATCGCCAAAATAATTTAATAAAAATAGATAAATGATAATCCGCGTATGCTATATGCGCATTCGAAAGTCGATTTTTTACTGATTTCCAATCTTATCGAAAAACTCCAAAAACACATACAATTGTTTTATTTCTGTTTTTTTTTTTTTGTGTTTCAGCGCGTGTATTGGCTGCATTTATTTTAGTGTTGACATACGAAAAATCGTAATGTCAAATTTCGCTGTTCTATTGAACGCGAGATGGAACCACAGAGAATATCAATTCAAGTTTGAATTGAGGAAAATTATGTTAACGAGATGGAGCAACTATCACAAAATATAATTTAATGTTCGATCATATTTTGTGTGCATGCCATCTCGCTAGGTGGCAAATGAAAATACGTTACGCAAAGAGATATCTTATGCGTAAACCAAATGTGTATGTGGTGGTGAACGAATTGCAATTTATATAAACCAATAATTAATTTATATGATTGCAATGCGTGAGCCGCTACAAATCATTGCAAAAAGTCATTGAAACGTCCAAAATGTACGAAGCTGCTAATGCACATAAGGCGTTGTTGAACACAAACAGTCAACCATGTGTTAAGTCAATCGTGCAAAGCCAAGGATATCAATTGCCGATCATGTGGACTTCAGGGCCATTTCCAGCGTTTTTGTAAATCGAAGGGTAAGGAAACAGACAGCAATGGAACCAAATCCGGAAACACGTTTGGAAACCGAGGGCCGGATAATAACAGTGATCGAAAACAACAACCACCACCACGTTTTTCACCAACACTAAATTCGGCTCGCTTTGGACCAAAATGTATTTCCACAAAATCCAGTGGTATTCTGTGCCTTCAAAACTCTAATAAAAACTCCTTCGTATACTTTTCCACATATAAATTATTTTATTTAATTCTTTAATTTTTAATATATTCTTCGTAATGGACTGTATTTTTTTTTCTTCGTTTCGTTCTATTCCACTGCTATACCACGAATGACAGTTCATTTTCTTTTTTTTGTCCACTTTTCCCTACATACCAAAATTATATAAAACAAATTGAAGTCAACTTCATTGTGACAATTCTAAACCAATATACAAAAATTTACTTCATTCTTAACAGACATCACGATAATAACTAGGTTTAACTTTATTTTCTCCATCTTGGCTAAATTGAATTTTATATAATTCATACATGTGCATAACATTTAAACCAGCCTCGAGATATTTTTTAGATGTTTTGGCCCGAAAATAATGGCTTTCCATTGTTGGAAAGGATTTGTAATGTTGTTTTATTCTGTTGGTTACTTCTTCCTTAGTTTTTCGGGTGCCAATTCTGGTTGCGTTTTCTTTACACTGGATGACTCCAGTAGAAGCCTTTTTATTGTGCACGTCATAAACAAGTTTTTGTGAAACATCCAATGTTCCTAAAAAATAGGGTTTGCATACGCGACTCACTTCTCCCTTAATTTCCAAATAGTAACTGAACTCTTTTTTTTTCTTCGACTTGGGGTTGGTTGCGACGGACGTAAAATTTCACTTTCGCCTGTGTATTTTAAAATAAAGTCATATTTGCGGTAACGGTCTAACGTATAATAATGCTTACAAATTATTTCCCGCTCAACTTCACTAATTTTTTCGGAGCACTTAAATTTTGACAGTTTTTATTTGGTTTTAATTTTTTTTTTTTTTTTTTGTATAAGTTTTCCCTTTGAATTAATATATTCCTCTCCTCTTTGCCTTTTCGATTGCTGCTGACGTACTTTCCAAGTTCTATATCGATTTGCAAATTCTACAACAATGATTGGCCGAAAAAGATTTCACAAATCCCAAAATAGAATTCATACCTATATTATCTCCCGTTATTGCTGCTAATATTAAACAAACATGAACGCTTCCTTTACTCGTTTCAACTAATATACCATCTTCTTCTAGTTCTTTTAGAATATGGATCAGGGGCATAAAATTAGAATCATTTCCTTGAATTATATCGGTAGATTTAGTAAAACAACAGGTAATTATATTTTGTAACATAGAAATTTTATAATCTTCTAATAACGGAAAGCTTAGATAAGCACCTCTGATTTTGCCAACTCCAGCTTTTGACCTGAGCGGATTGTTTAGCTCTAAGTCATCCAGATACAAAATATAAGGAATGCAAACTTTATTTGTATGTTCTTTAATTTTGTCTTTCCAAGCAGAACCTTTAATAATATTACAAAATGTTGAGCACGATCCTATTTTTTGAATTTTATCCATCATACTTGGTAAGTAACTGTTTACCTCTAAGAAGAGTTTAATATTATCTTTAATAGGTAGTAAAACCCCTTTAGGCGACTTAGAATATATGTTTTCTATTGTTTTAGTACTATTTATAATGAATTCCGATGGTTCAGAAAACAAACCTTTATTCTCCAAAAAAATTGTAACTTTGTATTCCGAATTTATTTTGAAAAAACTTTCTTTAAATAAATTCAATTTACTTTTTATTTCAACGATATTTTCTGAAGCATCAATACAGCTTTGAAAGATTTCAATAGAATTTTTTATTATTTCAAGTGCTAATTTACTATTTAGGGACTTATGCCCTAATAATTTTAAAGCAAATTGTAATGCTATATCACAAAAATCTATTGAAGCTTCATTAATATCATTTATTGTTGGATCCTTTTCCGTGTCACAAACAGGTAAGCTTTCGTGAAGTAACGACGGGTTTGAAAGGATATTTGGTAATGAATCATTTTTATTTTGGGTATGATAATCATTTTGTAAATGCCTATTCAAATGGCGACTAAATGCGTTTTAATTTTGAAATGATTGCGGACAAATTGTACATTGAAAAAAAGAAGAGTTACTTGATAATTTATGAATTGATTTTAAGTGTGTGATATAAGGTTTCACTTCGGTAAATTGAGCGCGACAAACAAAACAACAAAGGATCTTTAAGTTTTAAGTTCCGATAACAATTGAAGTAATTGGTTGGATTGTTTTGTTTCGCATGGAATTTCGAAAAAAAATTAGTGATAAATTCCAAGACTTGTTTGCATTTGCAGGGAATTTTAGATTTAATACATAAAAAATTTGTATAATGACGGATACAGATTTTAAAAAGGTATCATCTACCTTGTAAAAATTATCATTTAAACTAAAAAAAAAAAGGTTTTAAGTCCATTAGCTCACCAACAATAATAATCAGTGGCTGATTTGTTAACCCTCTTTCAAATAGGCGTTGTCTATGCTGCTTCACTGTCGTTTCAATATTATTTTCAGCCTAAAAGAAAAATATAAATTTTACTCATTATAACCAACCATCTTAATATATAATTTCATACCTCTACATGAATCACCATAAATTCCTGAGCTTGTACTATTGATGGCTTCCAAAAAAAATGTTTTCCATCATTTTTTGTATGAACTGGTACCTGTTGGTACCAATATAGCGATAAGTAGAATGGTCAATAAATAATCATCTGAATCTAAAAATATGAATACATTGATTACAAAATTATTCGCATGTACGTCATAAAATATTTAGTTTAATTATGTTATAATAATAATTCTGATTTTTAGCAGCACTAAGTTTACCACGTAATACTTCTAATTACGTTTTTGAAGTTCGATCCTTTATATTTTTACTATAAATATCTTTAATTTTTAATTTGAATGATTTCCACTTTGCAAACAACAGTTGGTTTTTATCTGGATAGATTTTATCAAAATCTAATTCAATCTATAAGAAACACAGAAATATTAACATTTATGTTACTTATCTTAAATTTCGCTAACTTACTAATGCTAATCCAATTTGTTGTTTTATTATCAGCCATTCAAGAAACAGGTCTAGATTTTCGCTGTTGTGTTTTTTTCGCAAATTAAAAGTAGCTCGCCATTTTTCTATAACCAACGCTTCAGGTTGTTTATTAGCTTTAAGCCACTGCTGATTTCCAATGGCCGTTTTATCAATATCATGATCCTGAAGTAGTTGACCTTCAAACGTGCTTTCATCTACAGTTTTTGGTCGTTTCAGGTTATATTTTCACGGTATTTTCGGCATAGGCTATTGTACTTCTGGGCTAGTTTTCCTTTAATTGGTTTTCCTTACTTACATAATACTTCTTCAAAAATAATAAAATAATTATTTTAATTGCGTTTATAATTTTATGGAATTGTTGTACAAATACATGTGTTTGTATACAAGGTTGCCCAACGAAAACGAAACAGATACTGGTTATCTCTAAAAACATCGACCTACCTTAAAAAAGTATAAACACGTAAACTTGAAATTTGAGGGTATGTATTTGTTACGGTAAATTCATCTGCTTAACTTTATCCCTTTAGGGGGTGGCTACTCTTTCATTTCATTTCATTTACTTTAACCAACAAAATGTGATATCATTGAAAGAGAATTTAAGCCTCTTTAAAATGATATGACATGGAGTAGTCATCCTCGCCAAAGAGACGAAGTTTCAGTTTTATTTAATCAGTATCTGTTTCGTTTTCATTGGACCCTGCAGTGCATTGTGTATTATATAAAATGTACCTCAACTTCGTCGGGAAATAAATTAATGATTTCTCCAACTATTTTTTTGTGCTAAGGTGATGACAAAATTTGACCAAATTCGTTTTTAATCCAATAGTTTGCGATACAAATCATTGCGGTTCGATGAATTAAGCCACAATTCGTTTTCGATAAATCTAAAATCGACTCTCCGATAAATGAAGCACATAAAATTTGTTCCAACGTCTAAAATATATTTAATAAAATTTAACAAAAACAATTTTAATATAATTTGGATTAGAATAACTCACGTGATGCTGATTTGGAAATAACTGTCTTGTTGAAGAGGTTGAAGCTTTGGTTGATATCGGAGATAACGGTGACGCGGAATTAGACGAAACAATTCAAATATTACGTCGTTCCAGAAACTGGAATCTTTTTTAATATATTCCGTTAAAACCTTGCCGTTTTAATGTTCTGCGGATGATTTGTGGATTTACTGCTTTCCCCAGTTCTTCTAATATCTCTGATGTAATTTTCGGCGCACTTAAACGTGGTTTTTTTTTAATTTTTCTTAATATTAAACGTTCATCACTTTCTGTTAATTTTTTAGGTTGACCCTTTTGCTCCTCTAAAATAATCCCCCCTTCATTTTTATACCGCCGAACTATATCGCCAACTGTACTTTTTTGTATATTCAGCATTTCCGCCTATGTACGACCTTTAGCGTAGTGGCAAACTATTAATTTTTGTTGACAACCAACTGAGAACTACATACATATTTTTATAATAATTAACAAAATCCAGTATTTCAAAAATAAATATGGGGTAGAATGGAAAAAACCGAATATTAATGTAACGTTAAAATGGTAGTACCGGTGTCCCTCGAGTTATGCGGTAGTTTGGTTCCGCAAAAACAGCGCATTAGTCAAAACCGCATAATTCAAGAAAAGTTAGAAATGAAAATTCGCAAAGTAACGTTTCAAAATTATTTAATTCAGTTTTATTTTAAATATAAAATAAATTACATACTGGTATATATTCAATATCACAACAAAATGCTACGCAAATAAAAAATTTGAAATCCATTATTCGTAAGGAATGAAAAAAAAAGCAAATCTAAATATTTAGATAATCAGTCTGACTCCGAATCAATGAGCATTCGATGATTTGAGCTTGGTTTTGTTATTATACTTTCATTACTTGAATAATCAGTTTCCGGAGATAAGCGAGGTAACTGAGTCTGCTTCATAAATGAAGACAGAATTCGTCTTGAATTTTTACATACGGAGCCATTAGGTTTTTTAAAGAACATTGAAATTTTAAGCTTCGGTCTATATCGGCATCATTTTGAGTTATAAGAGACTCCAGTTTATGTGCTAATTCGATTGCTTCTCCTATTGTTTTTGATGTAAAATGAGGAGGTTCTATCTCAATGTCATCCTCTAAAAAGGTTTCGTTGGTGTTGTCATTTAATAAATCTACTAAATCTTCTTCACTTAGATCTTCGTCAATATCAAGCAATGTTTTGACTTCATCCATACCCATATTAAAGCCTTCCTCACCAATGAGAATGCGCCATTTGCAATACACGTTCCAATTCAATTTCAATATATCTTGTATTATGTTGGGAATCAATCCCTTCAGGCCATAATTTTTTCCAGGAACCTTGAAGAGTTGACTTTTGTAGCTCTTTAATTGCTCGCCCGAAAAAATTGATGCAGTGTAGAATTGTGTACTTTTTCAAGATTTGACTTACTGATAAAGTTGAGTCCTCTTCCATCTTATCAAGAAGAAACTCGAACACCAGTCGCAAGAATTTAGCCTTAAAAGTTGAAATAATTCCTTGATCTTGAGGCTGAATGAGGGATATTGTGTTTGGAGGCAGAAAAATTACTTGAACGTTGGGGTGGCTTAAATTAGCTGGACGGTATGGAGCATTGTCGATAGTTAATAAAATTTTGAAACTTATGTTCTTTTTTTTAACGTAATGTTCTACTTCAGGAACAAACATTTTTACAAACTACTCCCGAAATAAAATGGAAGTCATCCATGATTTTTTGTTCGCTCTCCAAAATACAGGAAGCTGATTTGTAGTAGTGCTTTTAAACGCACGAGGGTTTAATGCGCGATGGATGGCTAATGGTTTGGTTACCAAATCACCTGAAGCATTACTACATAATATCAACGAAATTCTGTCTTAGGCCGCCTTAAAACCTTGCACAGTTTTTTCTTGCTTGGAAATGTATGTGCGATTTGGCATTTTCTTCCAAAAAATAAAAAGTGTCATCGGCATTAAAAATTTCATTCGCCACATATCCGCCTTCTTCGATAATCTGTTTAAGCACGGACGGATATAATTTCGCTGCTTCTTTATCAGTTGATGCTGTTTCACCCAATAGCTTGACGTTATGTAAGGAAAATCTTTTTTAAAATTCTCCAGCAATCCTTTGCTTCCAGAAAATTCTGGTATTTGGGTAATAGAACTGTATGGTTCATTTATTTTGATGTGGTTGTAAATACGCACTGCTTTTAGACGGATTGCTGTGCCATCCAAAGGCATATTCTTTTGGTTTTTATCGCTTATCCATATCATCAAAAGCTTCTCCATTTTTCCCATTAATGGATTTCTGGCTAAAAGTGTCTTATCCATGCTGATTGTTGAACCAGCCTCGACCGATTGTCTTATTTTATTTTCGTTCATCTGAATGGCACGTACTGTTGATTTACCCATTCCAAAATCGCGCCATATAGCCGCAGGTTCATCACCTTTTTTGAATCTTTCTAGAATCTTTGATTTCCATTGAGATTTTTTTTCGTTTCACTATTTTATTCGGCATCTCTCTGATAAAATGCTTTGTGCGTAATTACATACACACATATGTAGTTAAATACAACTCTAAACCATATTCCAAATACCGTTAAACAAAAACACCCTTAATCAACAAAAACAAATATAAATTCTACTACGAAATATATTAACTAAGTAGTACATCATTGACTTAGCGAAGTACTAATTATAGTTAGTAAATAATTTTTTTTATTAAAAAATATAATGCACGCATAACTCAAGGCGCATAACTCAATATTTTCAGACAAAATTTCAAGCCGCATAAATCAAATCCGCATAAGTGAAATACCGCATAACTCGAGGGACACCAGTATATTTTGTTTTAACATTTTGTTGTTATTTATTTATTTAATTTGAAATTAATTGAATTTTATTGAAAATTATTAAAATTCTAATTTTTTTAAAACAAAAATTAATATTTTTGTTGTTATAACCTTCCTTACCTAAAGATAATACAAAAATCGAATATTAAAGTTTTTTAATTTTAAAAATTAATTAATTTTAATTTAAAAGCAATTTCGCCTGCATTCTATACCCTACCCTATAAATGTAATCCTTCTAAAATCTGAAATTGTTTTAGGGTTGGACACTTTTTTAATTGGAACTTGCACTGTTTCCATCCATTCTTCCGGTAATAATTTTTTTGGCTTTTTGTAGAAATGGCCTACTCAGTAATCTGACAATTAATTATTATAATTTGAATATACTATACAGTAACAAATTATAAAACAAAAAACTATCAAACTATGATTTCAGCCCCGAAAGTCTTAATCTGACAAAATTCAAAATAACTACATCCAAAACAAAAAGAAATCAGATTTTTCAATTTAATTAATAATCAAAGTCATCAATTAGATATTTTCAAATTAAAAAGATAATTTAATAAAAAATTGGTCATCAATATTCAAGAGAAACAACCATAAACTTCAAAGCTTTATAAGTTTTTATTATCTTAGATATAAAAAGGTTGTGTTCTGAAATTCATCCGCCAAGAATCTCCAATCCAATATTCTCAAGCCAAATTGGATGGTGTACATAAAAAAAACAGCTGCGAGTAAAACAAAAAAGCTCGTAAAACAATATAAATGTTTACGACCGTAACAAAATATACAGGATATTATAAGTATAAAAATTGGAATTTCTTCAAAAAGCCAATCCTCCTCCATCCTTTCGCTTGTACCCCGCCCACTATTATTACAATTTTATATATTTTCCTCTAAATAGTAAATCATACGTGTTCCCATTAAAGAAATATATTTTATTATTTTTTTTGGTTTTCAAGATAACCCGAAGCTACTTTTGAATACATAAACTGAGAAATATTGGGTGTAAAAATGGAACTAAAAATTCCTCTCTAGAAATAGAATAATTTATTCGTTTGAAGATAATAAATAAAATTTTAGTTTACACAAGGACCATATAGGAGTACTTTGTATAACGCTATACAGCTTTTGAATTCAACATTCGTTAACGGAGTTTTAGTGAAAGGAAACGTTATATATGTATATTCTTTATGGATCAACAGCTACACGCAACAGACCAACAAAAATGTTAAAGGGTAAATAAAATAACAGATGAATATTTTCCTTTTCCATATATGTATACATAAATAAATAGGGCTCACAAACAACACAACAACAAAATAAAGATGAAAGTGATTTTTCCGGTTTTCTTCGTATTTGTTTTATTTATTTCTTTTATCGAATGAATAATTGAGTAGCCATAGATTATTGATTTTACAGGTACTATAACTAGGAACATAACATTTCCAAGAAATTTCCCTAATTTATATTTAATTATTTTTTTTTTTTTTGTAAAAGCTTATTTGCTTTATGCCATAAACAAAATAAAAAAGTTTCTATGCTCAAAATTAAAGTACAAACAAATAAAATATAAAATCGTTTTGCACACAAACACACAGAGGGAAATTTAACAAAAGATCAAATTGAACTTTATTGATTTGTGGTTTTGTATGTTTCGGAAGCCTAATAATGAAATTCGAAAAACATGAATTAATAATATTTTGCCTAAAAGTTTTATTTTTATTTAGGATTTTCTGAAAGTTTTCTTGGTAAACAATTATTGAAAGCTAACTCAACTTTTGCTGGTAAAATGGTTTTAATATCAAATAATGTCTCAAATATAAATACTTTGACATTTCAACTTTTTCAAATGAAATCTAAGTAACAGAATATAACACATGTCTACTTCACATTATAATAAAATGGTTCGCCTTAAAGCCTTATAATTTATGTCCATTAAACCTAATATTTACGTAATAGTTTCTCATGAGTTATTATTTTATTTCAAATAATTATAATCAACAACTTTATAACAAAACTAAATTTGTTATTACTTGTATGTACATTGTGTTTACAATGAATATGTTCTTATGTATATTATTATGTTTTCCACAACAACAATAACAAAACAAAACCAGAAATAAAATTTAATTTCATTATTACTCGTACATTATGCTTCAAAAACTTTAAGTTGCATGCATAAAGCGATGCATTTTATGTGGGTGGAAAATTGTTTTAGGAAAATTTATCCTGACAAAACATGCAATTAAATATAATTTTCACAGTATATTTGCAAAAATTTAACTGTCTAGACTGAATATTTATAAAAATTAAAATGAACATGATAGCCCATACCATAATCCAAATCCATCATCGTAGTAGCATGATTTTTGCAAAAGTTAGAAATCGCTATCTAGTTTGTTTCAAGTTTTTACTAAATTTTTGCTGAAATTGTTGTACTTTGATTTTATTACGTGACGTATAGTTTGAGAGGAATTTGAATATTAATCCCAATCTAATTTTTCGCATCTGAGCGACCAATTGAAGTCTCCTCTGTGTAAAACTAGTCGTCCTTTAAATTCCTCCACACTGGAAGATTCCTGCACACTGGAATTAATGTTAAAAGTGGAGGTTTACATTTCATTTGAAACGTTGACGTACAATTTAAAAAAAACCGGCTAGTCGTACTTTGTTCCATATCAACTAATGCTATGTGCCTCAGAAGACTTTTCAAACTAAACTTTTGTAAGACCCAGTAATTCATGCAATATTTAAATAGATGTCACTAGGTTAAAAGTATTCAATTGTGCCTTATAGCCAACTAAACTTTTCAAAGTCTCGTTTAAATAAACGACGTCTATATATATATATATATATATATATATATATATATATATATATATATATATATATATATATATATATATATATATATGTATATATATATATATATATATATATATATATATATATATATCAGGGGCGTAGCGTCTTTGGAAGCAAGGGAAGCACTGATTCCCCATAATTCTAATTTAAAATGCTATTGCTCGATTATTGCTCTATGAAATATTACTCCACTGCATAAAATTATATTCGTTTACATTAGCTTCTATTTCTTGATTTTCTCGATTGCTTTATATTCTACAACGATACGATCGCTCCTTAACATAAAGATATCAAAAAAAATCTAAATGTCTGAAAACATATACGAGTTAATTTTTTACAACCCAGGCAGCGGGCCAATAGCCGGGTAAATCATTTAGCACAGTAAATTTTAATTTGCACAACAATTGGTGTACCAATTCTCTAGAAGTAAAAATGGTTTGATGGGCACAAATTATGATTTGGAGGGTTGAAATCGCTGGCTATTAGGTGCAAAGAATAATCGTCAAATATTATTATTGCTTTTCATTCGTTTATTACCTGTACGTTCATTTAATACATACTATATAATAGAAACGCGAAAATTTTAACAAAAAATCAGGGAAATATAAAAAAGTTAATAACAACGGTTTTTTCATATTTTATCCAACTTTTTAGTACATTATTTCAATTTAGCCTGTACTCTCTGTTGAAAAGTAGGTAAAAGAACAATTAACCCGATTATTGGTCCGTATAGGACTAGAAAGAGATGTCGCGTATGTATTGTATTTATATGTGAAAGTTTTCATTCAAAATCACTGTTGAAGCCAGGTAACTTGCGATGGTCGATATTGGTATGATCCAGAAGTTTAACCTGCGCGTTTGTTTCCAAGGAAAATAAAACTTTTGATAGTTTACTGTTTTGAATAATTTACTGTTTTGAAATTCGTTCAATTTTTTCTGTTTTTTAACATCGCTCACTTGAGCGACTCAGTCACTTTAGTGCATTTCCGCAGCCTTCAGGCCTTCAGCAATATTGAAATCAGCTGAATATTTTGATGTTGTAGACAATGAAGAGCAGTGATTCGAATATCACCTTGGCGTCCAACGAAACCCATCCAAATAAGGTCTATTGCACGATAATTTGACCTTTATTATTTGGAATTTTGCCATAGCCTAAAATATGCAAAATTACATATGACCCCAATAAAATGTCTATTGGGTTTGATTTATTTGATTCGGGATCTACTAATTCAATGCCAGTCAATAGATTTTAATAGTTTTGGTGTGGTGTTGGTGGTGGAAGTGCAGCAGTTACTTCGACATGAAATTCTGAGCTGTAGTTGTTTAGGCTGGTTATCTGGATTGATGTAATCCCCTTTGTGAAGTCTGTCCGACTTTCTCCGATACCAGACAATGAAATACGTCGATTCAGGTTTGGCAATTTAAAGCGATTCATACAGGCTTCCGAGATAAACAAGAGTTGGGATCCAGTATCCAACAGCACCTTGTATGTAACCCCATTGTACTAATAAATTTGTCTTCAGATTTCCTTGATGCCACGTTCGGTGCGGTTAACTTAGACTCTATTGGATTTAAGTGTAACAATGTACGTATGATGCTTTCTTTTTGGTTTATATTGGTATATTGAGCGAGTGTCTAAGAGGCAATTAAAGCAACGCTTTGATTCCTTACTATCGTTTCTCTGCTAGTCAATCGATTTGTTCGTGAACTTCTTACACTGATACAAAAAATGATCGTAAGAATCGCAAACATCACATTTTACGCAGCTATCTAATAATTTCGTCTGAACTATTTATGCCCGGTTTCACAAAAAACTATCCAATGCTTAGTTAAATAATATTTCCTCCCTTTCATCTTTTATAAAATTACGTTTTGTTCATAATACAAATTCTATGCAAGTTGATTATATTTGATTTTTACATAGAAATATTTAGCCTTCAGCTAAATATTTAGCTCGACGAAATTGGGCAGTTAAATATTTAGCTCTCCAGTTAAAATGTTTATGTAAAAAAGGAAATAAAATTAGCATGCGTTGAATATGTGTTATGAAATTAATCACAATTTAATAAAAGAAGAAAGGGAGGAAACATTATTTAACTAGAGATTACTTCTTTTTTTGTGAAATCGGGCATTAGTAGTTTCCGAAGGTTAGTTCGGAAACCGTAGTAAACCGTTCAGATATTGAAACTTTTTTCGCGACGTATTCACTTGTATAGACCTTCCAGTATTCATTGCGGTATGAAATAATGATGAATCCTTATCATTCATGCTTGCCTTTTAACTCCGTTTATTTAAAATCATATTAAATGTCTTCGAATATTCCCGAGGCTTCATCATGGCTTATAAAAAATATTTCCTGTTCCACACCACGTAGTACGTTTTTGACGAACAGATATACGAAGAATGTTTGAACTAAGCTGTAACTGTCGAAAATATTTTGGTGATCTAGATATTTCCTCAGTAATGACGCTGTGTTCCATCTGAAACGCCTTTAATTTTTGTTGACTGGTAGTCATTACTTTTCTATTTTATAAGATTTAGTTTGAAAGTCACAAATATAGACAAAATGGAGACACTAGCAGAAGTTTCCAATGATGGATTTCCACAAGGTGCAATGATGGTAATTCCCAAGGTTGGCGTCGGATAACTTGCAATTTTACTTGCTCACTTGGAACCACAAAAATTTATTGGATTTATCTTTATATTACAGTTAAAATCCATATCGAAAGAACACTTCTTCTTTCCTTACTCATTTGGTTAGTACACAGGGCATTTCCTTATAATAAAACTTCCAGTTTAGCGAATAAAAATTAGGTTAGAGTGGCTGCTATCGCACACTTAGGCCAATAGTGGCCCATTATGACACAGGATATTATCTCCCCTTTACCCCTGAAAGCATCCAGTGCTACTTATTTAGCGTAAAATATCTCGTACTCCACAGTTCGCGAGTTCCGAAAGGCTGTCCATACCGTGCACACCCAAGTATTTATGTCTCCTGTATGATAGTACCGGACACGAGCATAGGAAGTGATCTATAGTATTTTCCTCCTCCTCGTCCATGCAACTTCTACAAAAGTCATTTGTCTGTAAACCCAGCCTTCTCGCGTGTTCTCCAAAAAGGCAGTGTCCTGTCAGTATCCCTAAGACCAATCCTAACTCTCGTCGTCCCAGGGATATCAGTGCCTTGGAGCGCCGCAAGTCCAGTTTTGGTCAAACTTGTTTTGCTACCCTCCACGTGAGAGTGTTGGTCCATCTCTCATTTGTCAAAGCGATTGCCTTTCTACTGAGCGCCAATTTGAGCGCTGCTATAGGCCTCCCCAGACCTGCCCTTTCCGTCTGCATCTGGAGAGTCGTACCGTACCAAGCTAGTTCGTCCGCCCTGCAGTTCCCCGTGATGTCCGAGTGACCAGGGACAAAGATTATCTGGATATTGAAATACTCGCTCATCTCATTAAGAGATGATCGGCAATCCAGCGCCACCCGTGACTTCAGACAAACCGCCTCTAGTGACCTGACCGCCGCCTAACTGTCCACATAAATTGCGATGTCCCTTACTGATACCACATTATGCTTCAACCATGTCACGACTTCCCCGTTCGCCACCACTTCAGCTTGGTACATGCTGCAGTAGTCAGGAAGACGAACAGAAATATTAACATTAAGCTTCTCACAGAAGACTCCGGCTCCTACCTTACCATCTAGCTTAGAGCCATCCGTGAAAAATTGCACTGCCTCGTTTTCCACTATTGATCCGTCCCTCCAGGATTCCCTTGACGGACAGACGGTCCGGAACCCTTTATCGAAGCACAAGGTTGGTATAACATAATCTAGATTCACCAGTTCATCCCTTAGTGATTCAACTATCGTCGAGTGCCCCAACTGCAGACCCTGCCACTGAGAGACAGCCATAAGTCGCATAGCCATCTCCGCTGCATTCTGCTTACCAAAAACCTCTACTGGAATAAGGTGGAACATAACCTCCAAAGCGCGAGTAGGTGTCATCCTAAGCCCCCCGCTTATAAGCATTCAGGCCGTTCTTTGCACCCTTACTATTCTACTCCTGTATGTTACCTTGTCTAGAGCTCGCCACCACACGCCCACTCCGTACATAAGTACAGGTCTCACTACGGCAGTGTACAGCCAGTGTACCAGCGCGTTCATGCACGAGTAAATGGCTACAGTGGCCTTATTTACTCTCTCTAACGTGTTAGTCCAGCTGAGTTTGCTGTCCAAGATTATGCCCAAGAATCTCGCTCTATCAAAAAAAGTCAGTCTAGTGCCGTTTATCGTAGGCGGGCAAACTACCGGAATTTTATACTTCCTGGTAAAAAGTACCAGCTCTGTCTTGTAAGGGTTGATCCCTAATCCACATTTCCTGGCCCATTTGGTAACGATCATCAATAGTGCATTCTGCATAACATCTCTAATCGTGTCCAAATATCTAACTGGTAGAAGTTTTTAAATAAACGGGTAATCCACCTTCAAAGCTGACAATCCCTCCATGATCGCCTTCGTCTTTACGTTATTAAAGGTACCTTCAATATCGAGGAATGAGACCATACAGAACTCCTGCGAGTAAATTGACTTCTCAATTGTGCATACCAAAGCGTGCAAGGCTGTGTCCACTGACCTCCCTTTACAGTACGCATGCTGTGACATTGCCCAATTGCTAGGTTCAATTTTCGATCGTATAAGTACATCCACCATCCTTTCCAATATTTTCAGCAGAAAGGATGATAGAGTTAGAGGCCTCAGGTCCTTCGGATAAGCATGCGAGTTATTCCCCGCTTTCGGAATTAAGACCACCTTGACTTCCGCCCATTTCCTAGGAATATAGACAAATTTCAGACATCCTCTGAAGATCATCTCCAGCCAGGGAAGGATGACTGCCAAGTTCCTCTGGATCTCCGCTGGTATAATCCCATCTGGGCCAGCCGATTTATAAGGCTTAAACCCGTTCATTGCCCATGCGATCCGTTCCCTATCCACAATGCCCTCCATTTCTATTGAAGGTATTTCTCGATGAGCCCCCGGCTCCGTCGAGTCATCGAGGCTTCCCGGAAAGTGCGTATTTATTAGAAGCTCCAGAGATTCCATACTAGAAGCTGTCCATGACCCATCCGGACTAATTAAATAACTAGGAGTGGTTGGGTTGGTAGAAAGAATCTTCCTAAGGCGGGAAGTCTCAGATACCTCTTCCATTTTACCACAGAAGAGTCTCCAGGACCCCCTTTGTGCCTTCCTCAACTTTCTTTTATAATTCCTCAGGTCCCTTTTATAGGAGTCCCAATGCCGAGCTTCCCTGGTATTCTTGGCCCTATTAAATGCTACCCTATAAGCCTTCCGATAGGTCTCCAACCCAATGGACCACCATGTCGGCTTCTGTTTGCCCCTAGGTTTTATCAGGGAGACGCAGCATTAAATGAAAGATTGCATACCTTTGTGACAATATCAACCATGCAATCCAGTTCTTCTACTGTCGCCGGAAGTTCTGGAACCCCCAGCGGCAAAACTTCCTCTAACACCTCCCCTTATTTGTTCCAGTTTGTCCTTCTAGGATTCCTGAAGGCTTTCCGGATAACAGGGTTGACGTTGAGGTTATATATTACATACCGGTGATCAGAGAATGAGTGCTCATTCTCCGCTCTCCATCCCCTGATCATATGAAAAATAGTATCTGACGCAAATATCACATACAAGACCTCCTGTCGATTCCTGACAATAAATGTTGGTTCTCGCCCAATATTGCAAACTAAAAGGTTAATATTTAATAAGTATTCAAAAAATAACTCATTCCTTTCATTAATGTATGTGCTTCCCCAGATTGTGTGATGCGCGTTTGCATCATATCCAAGTATGACACCTACCTTTCTTTGACCTGCTTCCCGGATCAGTTCCCCCAGGTTATCCGGTGGAACCTCCTTCTCCCGATCCACATAGGCTGGGGCTAGCCATAATTTTGCACAGCCAACTTCAACGCTCGCTGCGGTAACATCCCCACTACTAAATTGAGGAAGAAGAAAAATATTCAAATTATTTTTCGCTAAAATTCACAATCTGATCTTCTCAGAGTTGCCTGAGTATAATAATTTATACCCTTTCGTTCTGAGGCCACAGATCCTGTTATTGTTAATCCAAGGTACTTGGATTAGCACCAAGTCCTCAACTGACTTAGTCAGTCTGAGAACGAGAGCTGCCGAAGCAGCCTTCGTGTGATGCAGGTTTATTTGTTCAATGTTAACCATTGTGATCTACCTTATTCAACTCTTCCTCTACTTCCCGTATCGGAAAAGTAACCCCTGGACCATCGCCCGTCTTCTATTTTAATCCTTTTATGTGGTCGCCGTGGCCATCCCCCTCTCACGGATACTTCAACAGGTTTTCCCCATTAGGGACAACCTACCTTCCCGACGTTTGCTCCAGGCTGGTTTCCCACTTACGTGTCCACTTCATCCTTCTTATACACATTGAGAGTGATCGACCCGAATCCGAAGCTGATCACTCCCTTTGTTTCCACGAGAAGAGTTAGGGACTCCCTGTTTAACAGCATAACTGTCAACCTATAGCCCCCTTTGGCCTCCTCTTGTTTCACTATCTTCCAGTTCTTTGCCGGAAGATGTGGGTTACTGGCCTGGATGATCTCAATGACTTCCTCAGGCTTCTCTGGCTTGTTCTGGATATGTGTGTAATTTATCGAAAATCTTGGTGTTCTGTATGTGTGTGTAATTTATCGAAAATCCAAAGTTCCAAAACGATTTTCGCAAAATATTTTTCACATATAGACATTGTTTGTTTTTTGAGTATGAAGGAATCTTTTTGCGGATGACACAATTTTTACGATGATATTACGATGTATAATTTTATACAAATAAATAAAAAATATCAATGACACTGCACAGTGCACACAACAGTTTTAATCTGCGAGGGTATTTGTGAATTCGATTCGAACGTATTTGACTCAAGATTCGATGTATTCGAAGTACAAAGTTTTTCTATAAATAAGAAACAAATGAAACTGATTCATTTTAAATAAGAATCCAATACAAAATATCGAGTCCAATTAACAAATAGCAATATTCTGACAGTTTTAGCCTGTTTAGGTATTATTTTTCCAAAGCATACTGTGTCGATTGCTACAGAATGCTCTTGAAAAACTAATACCAAAATAGTCTATAAAAGTCATAATAAATCAATTCTCAATTCCCAGGGAAAACAAGAATAGTGCGAATGGGATCAAGCCCGGAACTACCTAACGTCAAGTGCCTCCCTATCTCCAAAAACCAGACTACGCCACTGATATATAAAGGGTTTTCCAACAAGGACTTGACAACTTTGAACATTCACTGTGAACGCACCCTTAAACCAATAATCAAACTGTCAGTGTCAAAACATTCAGTAAAGACAACATTTTCATCATGATGAAGTACACGAATGAACAACGTTTACAAATAATTAAAATTTACTACAAGTCGGTGACTACAACTTCAAGAGCGTTAATTCCAATTTTTGGTCGTAATTATCGTCCCAGTAGATAAGCAATTCATAATCTAGTGAAAAAATTTGAGTCTAAATATTCGCTGTCGGATGTTCCTGTGCCAGTGGCACAACGGATTGGTTGAAGCGCCGAGAATATTGCTGCCGTTCAAGCATCCATCGTAAACGAACCAAAATAGTCGATTCGCTGCTACAGAGACATGTTGCAACGTTATTTCTTTGGTCAATTGCATGAGCTAGACATTAATGATATGTGGTTTCAACAAAATGGTGCGACATGCCACACAGCGGGTCTTACAATCGACTTATTGAAATCTAAATTCGATGAACGTGTTATATCCAGAAATGGTCTTGTCGATTGGCTGCCTAGATCGTGTGATTTAACATCTCTAGACTTTTTTTTATGGGGTTACTTTAAATCATTGGTTTATGCTAACAAGCAGGCGTCGTTAGAGGAGCTCAGAGCCAATATTGTACGAGAGATATCGGCCGTTTTGGTCGAAATGTGTGGCCAAGTAATCGAAAATTGGGTTGAACGAATCGACACTTGCAAACGTTTGTGTGGTAGACATATGAACGATGTCGAATTCCATACATAAATATTTTGATTGTACTTTGACCCAATAATAAAATTTTCGAGATATCTCAAATGGTTTGCGTTTTATTTAAAAAAAAAGTTGTCAAGTCCTTATTGGAAAAACCCTTTATATATATATATATATATATATATATATATATATATATATATATATATATATATATATATATATATATATATATATATATATATATATATATATATATATATATATATATATATATATATATATATATATATATATATATATATATATATATATATATATATATATATATATATATATATATATATATATATATATATATATATATATATATATATATATATATATATATATATATATGTGGAAATTATAAAGACCAAATTGATATAATTTCGAGGATTATTCCAAATAAAACAAAAAACTCGGATTGATAATTTATTATCTCCAAAAATCGAGCAAGAACTGATTTTTATATTTTATATTTTGTTTCGATTGCCATCCGAATAATGGTAAATCGATTACACACACCAAGACAAAAACTTGTTATTTTAAAATAAGTTGTACCACGTATAGTACCACCCTTATGGTTTGTTTCTTCATTTTCCACTCGGCCCTCCTGCATAATCGTCCGTCCCGGATGATCGAATGTCTTCAGAATCACCACCAGCTTCCTCGTCGGATATTCCATGGTAGTAAAGTTTCATATTTTCGGCTGATGTTGACGTTTTATATGGGCCTTCGGTCTTTCCAACTTTTTCTACCTCATATCGATCATGCTTGTTAACTTTCTTCACCTTATAAGGACCCAAAAACTTTGGATATAGTTTAAGCCCGCCATCAAATTGGGTTCGCCGAATCACAACCCAGTCTCCAATATTATACACGGGTGCTGGTCGTCTTCTCATCCTGCATTTTGAGAATCTGATCACGTGCAGTTTCTCGTATACGTCGTCGATTTTCATCAAATAAATTAGCTGCTTCCCTTTCAATTGCTTCTCGCAAATCGAAGTCTTCCGCACATCTCATTTTCGTGCCAAAAAGTATCTCAAACGGTGCCATACTAATGCTCCTCTGGTAGGTATTATTTAAAAATCGCTGAAGTTAATCGGTATGTTTGTACCACAATTCAGGCTTTTCAAGCGATAATTTAGTCAAAGCTGGTATTATTATCCGATTGATGCGTTCAACTTGTCCATTTCCCGTTGGAGCGCCAGTTGTCGTTGAGAAATGTTCAATGCCCTCAATATGGCAATACTCTTGGAATTCGGTCGATGTAAACGCGGTACCCTTATCCGATATGATGTATTTCGGATTACCAAAAGTTGATTTTTGCAAGTTTAATTTTTGAATAACTTCGCTACTCGTTAGGGTTTTGCATGGATATATCCAAACGAACTTCGAAAATCCATCAACAACACAGAAAACATACTTGTAACTTTTCGGTGTCGACACCAAATTACCCAAATGGTCTACGTTATATGTACAAAGAGGGCAATCACCTTTTGGTATACAATTTAACAGACCGACCTGTTTGCCCATTTTGCGCTCGGCCAGAATGCAAGGAATGCAATTTTTGATACACGTCTGAATCTTTTGTTGCGATTTTGGGATGTAAAACTGCCGCTCGATCAACTCATCCGTCTTTTTGACAGCAAAATGGCCTTGTTCGTGGTAATGCTTGATTGCTTCGTTTTGCATCTGTCTTGGGACAACCAACTTCATTGAACCTTCAACATTTGTAAGTAGAACTCCATTAGACATGATATAATTTTTATACGAACCTGTTTCGAGAAGCTTTTGAATTATAATTAATTCCTCGTCACTGTTTTGTGCCGCTTTAACTCGATTAATGACGTTATCTTCAATTGTCATCACAACTGGAGCTCGACTTAAAGCGTCCACATGCTTCATGCAATTACCAGGGCGATGTTCTAATTTGTAGTCAAACTCATGTAATTTTAGCGCCCACCCCGCTATTCTGGAAATCAACTCCTTTCGCTACATCGTTCCCTTAAACGCCGCACAGTCGGTTACTATTCGAAAGTTTAGTCCAAGTAAGTAGACGCGAAACTTTTTTCACGCACAAATAATCGCGAGTACTTCCAACTCATAGCTACTATAACGTTCCTCGCACTGGGTTGTTTTTCGGCTATAGAAAAACACGGGGTGAAAACACTGATCCTCTTGATCTTTTTGAAGCAAAACAGCTCCCAATCCAATCTTACACGCGTCAGTGTGTAGCTCCGTCTCTGCACACATAGAATAGATTTTTAGGACTGGCTTGCTGATCAATTTTTTCTTCAGTACCTCAAACGCTTCTTTTTGGTGAATATCCATTTTGAAAATAGTATCCTTCCGTAAAAGATCCGATAAAGGTTTAGCCAGCAATGCATAATCTTTAACAAATCTTCGGAAATAGCCGGTTAATCCCAGAAATCGTTGAATTTGTTTTGTACTGCGTGGTTCAGGGAATTTTGAAATAGCTAACTTTTTACGTCCGGATGGCTGAATTATTCCGTTTTCGATTTCATACCCAAGGTACTCAATTGATTTGCTCAAAAACTGGCACTTGGCCCACTTTATTTGCAGACTGTTCTTCTCAGCAGTTTTAAGCACCTCTTTCAATCTTTCCATAGCTTCTCTCTTGGAACTTCCTGGAACGATTAAATCATCTAAATATACACACGCTATCTTCTTGACACATAACGGATTAAAAATATTATTAATGAATCGCTGTAAAACAGCTGGTGAATTGTAAAGGCCAAAAGGTGCTCGCAGAAACTAAAATAAGCCAAACGGGGTTACAAACGCGGTGTATTTTATACAGTCTTCTTCTACAGGAACGTGGAAAAATCCATTTTTCAGGTCGAGGGTAGAAAAATACTTTGTCTATTTGGTCATCAATAAGGGGAAGTGGATACCGATCTTTAACGACCACTTCATTTAACTTCCTATAGTCGACACATAACCTTTTGGATCCATCTTTTTTATTTGACAAAACGACCGGGCTCGCAAAACAAGATTTACTTGGACGAACGATTCCTTCTTCAACCCACTGATCAACTTGTTCTCTTACGAGTTTGGTTTCTAAGGGTAATAATCGTCTAGGTTTCTGCACTGTTGGCTTCTCGTCAGTCAAAATAATTTTCATTTTAGTTTCGACGCTAATTACCGACTTTTCTGGATTGTAATCAACAATCAAGCTTCTGACCTCATCTCTGTAGGCTTCCTCGTCAATGTGATTAAGGGTTATGGGTACGTCACCACGGCTAACAGCTAACACACAATTCGCAGGCACAAATTTCTTCATCGAAATAGATTCAGGCGTAATAGTCGTGATTGTTTGGTCTATTAACTCTTTGTCTAATAGAATATCACACGGCAAAATACCGTCTAGCACTCTGTGAAAATTCGTAGTATAATCGTCGTCTTCTATAGTAATTTGGGTTTGGAATTGACCCACCGATGATAATCCTTTAGATCCGACTGCATTGAAAAGAATAGCTTGACCATTGAAGTTAGGTGATCCAAGCGAATTGTATCGGCTTTGTGACATAAAGTTCAAGTCACTTCCGCTATCAACCATAGCGAACATTACATTATCACCAAATTTTATCTGTTTCACATTTTTTTCTAATACGGTATTTTTTCCTGTGCAGGTTACGCATGCATTCGACTTGTTTAGACCAACTTTATTACATGTCTTAGAATTATGCCCCAAAATTCTTACAAATGTAGCACTTTTCGCCTTTTGATTTATCAGGACAACGATCGGATATATGGCCAAACTCTAAACAATTAAAACATTGTAATCGACGATTTCTTCGCGAACTAGACGGCTTTGATTTATTATCACTGGCACTACCGGTACTTTTGGAAGATGTGTTGTCATTATTACTATAGCTGTCATGGGTTTTGTTGGTGGTAGTTTTATTTTTAATCGCCTCTTGAAGTTTCGCTTTAAATTCATCCATTGTGGAACAGCCATATAATACGGATTTGTTCGGCTCATAATCCCGTATTCCATCAATACAATATTGTATGATAGCGGCTTCCTCGATATTTGCGGCTCTTGCAATTTCCGTTAACGCAATTAAATACGATTTAAATGACTCGTCGATCTTCTTTTTACGTTCCACCATTTTGCGATGAACTACTGCACTGTTTTCTGTTTTTTTAAATTCTCTCCGTAGAAAATTTGTCAGATTTTCCCATGATTTTAAACCGGAAGCCATCCGTAGGCTTTCTTTGGCGGTTCCTTTCAACAAGCTACGCGCGAAAATATTTTTGTGTATGTCACTCCATCCAGCACATGAACTCGCATCCTCGAATTCAGCAATCCATTTTTCGATTGAGTAATCGTCATCACCAGTGAATGCATTTAACGATTCTTCGATGTCTTTAAAGCTAAACATCATAGTACTGTTACATGGTGAAACAGTTGTGGGTGTCGTCATAGGCGTTGCATCCGGTATCACTGTAGGTTGCGATATATTAACTCGCTTGCTTAACTCTAACTCTGCTTTCAATAAACTGATTTCTTGCTCCTTTAACTCTAATTCCCGCGAATTCATTTCTAAACTTTCTGCAAATACTCTAGAGTTTCTTTTGTCTCTACGTCCACCCATTATAAGCACAGGTTTTGTGTTTTACCGCTACAACTTGCTGCTATCGTATTTATCGCTCTTGTTTTGTAAAAACTAAATCCAATCAATTGGAATTATGAACGGTTGTTGACGTAAATTACCAAACACTGTCTCAAATAATCATTGTGTTCTCGTTGATTCCAGCAATTTTAACCACTGAAGACCACTTTATAAATTGCCACACTGTTATCTTTAAGTAACACGTTACCCAATGCCCGCTAGCACAGTATTCGTCGCGTGATTGCAAGGCCGAATTGAAACCACGCTCGATTTCACTAAATCAGGTTTCTCCAAACTTATCTTCGTTAACACCGGTATTAAAATTTTGTTAACACGTTCAACCTGCCCATTACCTGTATTCCTGGAATTCTGACGACGTAAATGCAGTACCTTGATCCGAGATAATATACCTAGGATTTCCGAACACCCAGTTCTGCAGTTCCAACTTTTGGAGAACTTCTTTGGTTGTTGTGGATTTTGACGGATATAACCACACAAACTTTGAGAACCCATCCACAACACAAAGGATGTGTTTGTACTGCTTATTGGTTGCTACAAGATTCCCAAGATGGTCCAGATAAATATCACCTTTCGGTATACTCTAGAACTTACACCATCTCCAATCACCATAACCACCGGATCCCTACTCAAGGCATCAACATGCCTCATCTTACTTCCAGGTCGATGCTCGAGCTCATAATTAAACTCTTGAAGTTGTAGTGCCCAACCGGAGATCTCGCGTTCAACTATTTCTTATTCATTGTGGCCTTAAAAGCAGCACAGTCAGTCACTATTTTGAAATAGAGACCTATAGCAAATACTCTCTTAATTTTTTTAGAGCAACGACAATCGCCAGTACTTCCAGCTCATAACTACTGTAGCGTTCCTCGTTTGGTGACGTCTTCTTACTGAGGTAAAATACTGGATAAAGTTGTCCATCCGATTCAGACCGCTGTAACAAAATGGCCCCTAACCCAATTTTGCATGCATCGGTATGCAATTCTATTTCTGCAACAACATCGTATAACTGCAAAACTGGTTGACAAATCAAAACTTCTTTCAGCTTTCGAACTGCCTCCTCTTCCACCTCTTTAATTTCGAACTTCACGTTTTTTCCCAATAGGTCGGATAATGGTCTTGCGATCAGTGCATAACCCTCCACGAATCTGTGAAAATATCCAGTTAAACCCAAGAAACTTTGTAATTTTTTAGGAGTATCCGGCACTGGGAACTTCTCGATGGCCTTCAGTTTCGCCCTCCCAGGTCTAACGCACCCCTCTTCAATATCATAGCCAAGGTATTCGATACGAGTTCTTAAAAACTGACATTTTTTCCAATTCATCTGTAAACCATTCCGAGCTGCGACCTCGAGAACTTTCGTCAATCGTTCCAATCCGTCTCCAGCATTTTCCGCAGGTACAATTAAGTCATCCATGTATATACAAACAATTTTCGCCATACATAGTTCTTGGAAAATGGTGTTTATGAAGCGTTGGAACACTGCTGGTGAGTTACACAAGCCGAATGGGACTTTCATAAATTCGAAATGGCCGAACGGCGTCACAAAAGCCGTATATTTTATCGATTCCTCAGAGATTGGTACGTGGAAAAATCCATTACGTAGATCTAACGTCGTGAAATATTTCGCACCTCGTAGTTGGACAATTTGGTCGTCAATGAGCGGGAGTGGGTACCTATCCCTAATCACTACCTTGCTTAATTTCCGAAAGTCGACACAAAGTCTTTTCGACCCATCTTTTTTGTTCGATAGCACAATAGGACTTGCAAAATTTGTCGCGCTCGGACGAATAATTCCCTCATTTATCCATTCATCTATTTGCTGCCGGACAATGGTGGATTCTAGCGGCGATAACCGTCTCGGCATTTGACAAATTGGTCTGTCATCATCGCTGATTCTGATTTTTGCGGTGAATAACTAACTCGTTTACATGACTTAAATCTAGCGTATCATCTCTTTCGATGACAAAAATGTTATTTTCCGGAATCCATTTACGCATAATAATAACCTCAGGCGTGAGGATCGTGACCGTTTGGTTGATTAACTCCTTCCCAAAGAATATCTGTACGGGAAGCAGTCCCTCATCTACAACGTGAAAAACAGTAGTGTTATAATAGTCTACATCTATACTCACATTTGCCTGGAATCTTCCTTTAGTCATCAACCCGTTCGAACCAACTCCATTAAATACGGTATCCTGATTTTCAAAATTTTCTACTTCTAATCCTTTAAATTACAACTCAGATATTAGATTCAGATCACTTCCACTGTCTACCATGGCCATCCAATTTTTACCATTAATTGTAAACTCCTTCAAATCGTTGCCAAAACGAGATAATTTATTTTGAACTGCGGCGACATCTTTGCTCTTCTTTTTTTCCTTATTCGTGCAGCTACTTGCGGTGTGTCCACTATCTCCACATTCGTAACAAATGGTGAACTTCGACATTCGATTATTTCTACTACCAGATTGAGAATTATCAGCTGGTTTTAAACAGGGCTTGGACATTGGAGTGGATTTTTGGCCTACTCTTGTATAAATCCTTTCATAGTCATTAAGCTTCAACTTAAATTCTTCCATACTTGAAGCACCATATAGAATTTGTTTGTTAACTTGTTGATCCGGTATCCCATCAATGCAATACTGAAAGATTGCAGAATCTTCAACGTTGCCCAATACTGCCAGCTCATGCAATTCAAATAAATACCGATTAAAGGATTCTTATGGCATCTTTTTTCGCTCTGCCATTTTCCGTTGAACGGTGGCGCTGTTGAACTTCTTCGAGAACTCCTTGGTTAAAAACTGTTTTAGTTTATCACACGTGTTCAACTCTTTTGTTGTTCTTAATGCCAGCTTAGCTGTTCCCGCCAACAACCGTTTCCCGTAAACGACCTTGTCCAGATTCGTCCACATGAAAAATCTCGACGACTCGTCAAAGTCTTCAATCCACTTGTCGATTAAATAATTATCGTCCCCGCTAAATATGTTAATCGATTCTTTCACATCATTGAATGAATATCGTTAGCAACTCGTTTTCTTTCAGCAAGGCTATCTCTTGATCCTCCAATGCAATTTCCCGTTTACGCAGCGTATCTCCATTGCATTCAACTGTTACTGTATTTTGACCTTGCCGGTGAGGTGACGAATTCCGATCAGAAAATGTCATTTCATCGATACTTTGTTTAAATTTATCGAACATTCTTTGGTAAAAATCTTCATTAGCAACTGATTCTCTGGTGGCATTACCATTTTTCGATTGTTTTTTCCCCATTTTATTAATTATGAGTTACACCCGATGGAACACGTATTTGGAAAAATGGTCAACACAATATTAACTGCAAAATTGTTTACCAAACCACGTTGTAATTTCAGAACTAAAACTCGTTCTATTAAATAAAGAAAAATTTAAAGACGTAAATTGTGTGAAATCTTTATTTATTTTTATTGGCAATTAAAATACATTGGTTCCAGTTAATAATGAAAAAGCATATCGTTCAAGTGACCTCTTCTGCTATTTGGGCAGGCTGATTGAAAATCTTTTACCAAAATTTTGAGTAACTTTTCGCATAATGATAGTTCAATAAGTGATATTTGCTCGATGATGTTGTCTTTGAGGTGTTGAAGAGTTTGAGGATTATTCGTGTAAACTCTACTCTTCAAAAAACGCCATAGGAAGAAGTTGAATGGTGTTAAATCGCATGGTGTTGGGCCCACCGCAAAAATTTTCTTGGGGCCCCTAAAAATGCTTCTTATACCTATGAACAAGTGAAGCGTTTAGTGTTCAATGGCTTCAAACAAACGAAATTTCTTGCAATCAACTCAATGCTATCACTATTTCTAAAATAGTGAAAAATAGCAAGATTTTCGACCCCGTTGTTGTTGGGTGTAAATTTTTCATGATTTAGACACATACTATAAAAACCGATAATTTTATTACCTTCCTCAGGTTTATACAAATCTATTTTAACCCAACAAAAACCATATAATTCATCATAATTTGATAGAATAATTGAATTTTGTTTAATTCGGGTTTATTTCATTACGTTTGGAATGGTATAGTTTATCAGTATGAGTGAAAATCAAATTATCCAATTTTACAGGAAAACCTCGAATATCTCAAATTCTGTTAAAGTTAGAAAAAAATTTACTAGGATATGTTCGATTTATTTTTGTTTCAAAGATCCAATGGTACCATTTAGGGCACTTGGTTTAGAGATACCCTGTATAGAGTTGGGTTATATTAGTTGTAGTGTGTTAATTGTGGTTAGGTATAAAGGATATCATCAACACATAATGTTTAACTGGAAAACTGTTTAAGTCGTATTAAAAGTTAAAAATGACTTTTTCAGTTAGGTCATATCTACTTCAATATAAGCACTCATGCATTCACACATCATTAAATTGATCATCGCTTTACAACCAAACATGAGAAATTTAAAATTTTACAACAATAAGCAAGCTTTTGATATCTGAATTTCGTAAACGGTGGGTTGCGCCTTGCCTTACAAGTGCATATTATGCATAAATTCAGACGGAACTCATTGGCGACATTTTGTTCATGGTCTTTCGAGCCGGATTGGCGCCCTTTTTAATAAATCTGTGAGTAAATTCAAAGTGATAACATTTAATACAGACATATTACATATTATCGAGAACGTTTCAAACAATAACTCACTCGACATTGAATCTGCCTCAATCAAAACTTGGATTTTGTTTTGAATTTGCTGAAAATAAATGTTTCCACCTTTGGTGTGTGATGGAAATTGTTTCTTTTTTATTTCAACTTTGAACCCGGGCTGATGTATATATAAATTTCATCCAGTGCTGTGATTTTTGGTTGATTTGTATTTTTTTTTCAGTTTGTCGATAGCTGTGAATGAAACGAAAATTTTGTGTGAAAAGTGGGAAAGAAAGAAATTATTTTTAAATGATTAGATATGACCTGATAACGTTGATTATATGTGAAATTGATGTGATAAAGATTCTGATCGGCGTTTCCTCGTGGTTATTACGCCGCCACTACTCGGCGGGGTAAAATATTAATTGATGAAATTAAAGTTGGGCACATTGGTTAGCTAAAATGAAAGTAAAGTACATTTAATATTGATTAGTGTGCAACAGGTGCCCGTCAGCTGGCTCTTGACAAGGTAACGAACACAATTTGACAATCGGACGTTTGATGATTCCGTTGGCGGTTTTCAATGAAGAGACTCGAACTAATTTGTCTTTGCCTTCATGGACTTCGATGATTCGACCTAATCTCCATTGATTAGGTCGTAATAAACTTCATTCATTATATAGGGTACATGGGGATAAGTTTTACTCCGCATTCAATGCAGCCCGTATGGAGTTTCGAATTTTAAACCGGTTCCTTTATAATAATTATATTTTGCAGATTGAAAAAGATCTTACTACTAATCCTAAAAATTTCTGGAATTTCATCAACAGCAAAAGAAATGTTCAACTCATCTGCAAGTCGGCCCTCGGATATCTGTAATTCATTTGCTAACTATTTTAAGTCTGTCTATGAGCAATCTCATACTACTATTACTAATTGTTGTAACTGTTCGGAATTTAGTCTGTTGAGGTTTTCTGTAGATGAGATCTACGATAGTTTGGCGCGACTTGACGTGAATAAGGGCTCAGGACATGACGGCATTCCACCCATCCTTATGAAAAACTGTGCGGATAGTTTAGCTATTTCTCTCGCGTTTATTTTTAACGAAAGCCTCCGAACAGGGGTATTCCCGGAGCCTAGGAAGATTTCCTTCATTCGCCCGATTTTCAAATCGGGCAAAAGGTGTGAAATCAGCAATTAACGTGGGATCGCTATACTCTCTGCTATTCCGAAACTATTCGAAGCATTGGTACAAAAATGTCTACTTTTTCATTTGAAAACGTTAATTTGTCCTGCTCAACATGGTTTTTATCCTGGAAGATCCACAGTGACCAACCTGATTTCTTTTTGTGGTCACTTACATAGCAGTATTGCAATCAGGCAACAACTGGATGTTGTGTACACGGAATTCTCAAAGATTTTTGATAAGATTGATCATTCGATACTTATCAATAAGCTTGGGAAATTGAACTGTCAATTCATTCCAACTAAGTGGCTTCAATCTTATCTTTCGCATCGATGGCAGTATGTTAAGATCTATGACTCGTTCTCAGTTTTATTTCGAGTTACCTCAGGTGTCCCACAGGGAAGTCATATTGGACCTCTTCTTTTTTCACTATTTTTTAATGATGTTGTTCAGTGCTTTGAGTTCGCGCATTGCCTGCTGTATGCAGACGATTTAAAAATATTTGCACCAATTTGTAGTGTATCTGACTGTCCTAGGTTGCAAAGGGATTTAGGCACATTTTGTGTCTGGTCGGCTAACAACAAATTGTCCCTGAATATAGCTAAATGTAAAACTATTTCTTTCTATCGCATTCGCTCTTCGGTATTTCATGGGTATTCGCTGTTTAATGGAGTCGTAGAAAGGGTAGGGTATATATCCGATCTTGGGGTAGTATTTTCTTCCCATCTACCGTTTGTGAGGCACATTGATTCTGTTATAGCAAAGGCTTATATGATGTTGGGTTTCATAAAGCGTAACTGCAGGAACTTTTGTGACCCGCTTACATTAAAGTCGTTGTATGTTGCCTTTGTCCGTTCTCCGCTATAGTACGCCTCGCAGGTTTGGTCTCCTTTTTATAAGTGCCATTCTGATAGAATGGAAAGCGTTCAGAAGCAATTTGTTTTATACACACTTCGCAGTACACCATAAATGAATAATTATGCTGTTCCACATTATCATGAGCGCTGCAACCTTTTGGGATTACAGTGTTTAGAACAGCGTCGGGTGGCGGCTTGCGTTTTATTTATTCGCGACATTTTTTTGTATCGTATTGATTGTGCTGAATTACTCGCACGACTCAATATTTATGCTCCTGAACGTTGCCTGCGTCGTCGTGACGGTTTTTTACTAATCGATTCTGGCTCAACAAACTATCAACTTTCGGAGCTAGCCTTGACCACGTTTCGGCTTTTCAATTATTCGTACGATGTTTTGATTTTAATTTGACTAGAGATTCGTTTAGACGTGAGCTTTTTAAGACCTTATAGGCATTTTATTGTTTTTAATTGTTAAGTACATACTTTTCACTTTTTGATTTAAATTATTGTTGCCGATTGTATACCACTGTAGGTAATATATTAAATAAATAAATAATATTCATATAATTGTTCGTCTTTTATGAGAGCCAATTCTCCAATAGTGATATTTTCCTTGACTTCATTACATTGATAAGTATTCTTAATGCCAGACGTTCCAAAATTCTCCATTCAGAGCGTCTCCTCTGATAAAATGTCCCGATCGCTGAATGGAAACAATGGCCCTGAGCTTAGACACAACTCGATACGACAAAGTACTGTGGCCATTTCTTCGAAGGTAAGTGTCGAATTTGCTATGATTCGCTTCAAGTGATACTTTACCGATTTGATTCCGGCTTCCCAAAGCCCACCGAAATGTGGTGAAAAGGGTGGAATGAAATGCCATTGTATCCCTTGTGGTATAAGAACTGGAATAATTTCATTTTCGAATAGTTGCTTAGTAGCACTTTCATTTAATTTCAGTTGATTGTTTGCTCCGATGAATCTTGTGCCACATATCTCGGCAAAATCCACGACGAGCAAAGAATCGTTGTAATGCTGCTAAGAATGCTTACGTATATATCCTTTTTACGACTTGTTTACACGGCCTTTTGAGACTCGAAAGTTGATCGAACCGGCGTAGTCAACACCAGTGGCTGCGAACGGGAAAGTAGGACGAACTCTTACATGAGACAAATCGCCCATTAATTGTGAACATGGTATTAGATTCACTTTGAAACACTCAACACAAGTTTTCAATTGTAAACCGACGATCCGTCGTGCTTGTAATATCCAATAAGTTTTGCGAATTTGATTCAGGGTAAGTTATATACCTCCGTCCAGATAGCTTCGGTGACTGGGTGCTTGATTCGGAATAATGACTGGGTGCTTTTTATCGAATGGTAATAATGAATTTCGAACGCGACCACCCATTCTCAGTATGCCATCATGATCGATGAATGGATTCAGACCACTTAGTTTGCTTTTGGTTGGGAGCGGCTGTTTGTTACTAAGCGCTGCAATTTCTGTTGAGAATGCTTCCAACTGTACAATGGTATGTAATGGAACAACACTCTGTCTCCATTCACTAAATATTAAGTAGCCCGCTGTGATTCGATTGGTTTTTTCACGACAATTATTGATGAAACCTAAAATCCATGCTGTAATTTTACGCAAAGAAATATACGAGGAATAGAGACGAGTAATACATTCTTGAGGATTAGTAGTAATCGATGCCGTTATATAAGGTTTCTTGATTTCTGAGTTGCTGTCCTTTTCCTTGGAGTCGCATGATAGAAGAAATGATTCTGACCATTTAGCAGCATCCTCTTTGAGCCAACGAGATCCACACCACTATAGCTCCCTATGGATCAACTGGTCGGTACTTAACCCACGACCTGAGATATCCGCAGGATTATCTGAAGTCGATACAAGACGCCATTGATTGATATTGGTAGTGTCACAGTATAGGGTGCGCTGGACGTGCCAAATGTCACTGTGTTCAATCGATACGTTTTCATGTTTTTATCCGGCGAATTTCTCCATAAAATCCGCTTATATTGAGTGTGTTGAGGATACATGTCGATTATGCGATACATCTTCTCAATGTCACTTGTAAACAAAACGCCAGTTGATTATGACAGCTGATAAGTCGGATTGAAGCGCTGGACCCGTTAATAGAATGTCGTTCCGAGAATGTTGGTTTGACGTTTTCCTGAAGCGTCAAACACGATACGAAGTTTGGTAAATAGCAACAATGAAATGAAGCGACGTTATTCTTGATGGTTTTGTAATCCGACTCGGGAGATGTTTCCAATTCCATTTGTCCTAGTTCGAGATATTCGTTGATGACTGCAGAATATTGTGAATGGAATGATGGATCTCGATGGAAACGCCTTTCTAATTGTAAAAATCGATCATAAGCCATTTTGTAAGACGATGACTGCATTCGAATCGTATTGTGACTTGAGCGGCAACTGGACTAAATATTTGCCATTACATTGACGCTTGTGAGTTTTCTGAAAGAACTCTTCAACCAATTGTCTTCCTTGGACATTGTTTCTGCGTTTTGGATCTCTTCTATTTCCCAAAACTTGGGAAGTCTTTCCCTTGTCAAATAATGAGTTTGAATGATCTCACCTGACAATATCCATCCCAAAGTAGTATATTGAGCTATTGGAGTACCACTTTTTCCACGGTATATACCTTGTCGTAGACGATCGATATGGCTCGGTAGTGAAAAATGTGGATCCGCTAAAGGTAATTTTTGAATATGGTCACAATTGGTGAAGTCGACGCTATATGAAGGTACCTTTGTGGTCAATTTATCGAGAATCAATGCATCAGTGTGGCATTCAAAACGATCATTGTGGCACGATCTGATGGCAATTGAAATTAATGCTTTGCTTTGATTAGTTTGAGAGCTACCAATGACATTGACCTGAGCGCGAAACGTTGAGCGGCTGCTTGAGTGATTAAAGTGGCTTGTGATCCTTGGTCGACTAAAGCACGAAATGGAATGAGTTGACCATTATTAGCACGAATATGGATGATCGCAGTAGCTAATAATATTTGACGGTTTTGATTTATTGATTTCGTAGTGTGATTACAAATTGGAATTTGCTCCGTAGGGTTGGACGCGGATGATGATGTAACCGAATCATCCTTGGATTTCACAAAATGAAGCAATGTATATATACCCAATGAATATTAAGAAGCATTGTTAAATGTAAACTATGTATTTACACAATAATAACTATTTTTAAATAACTTTCATTTTAAACAAAACTATACAATGAACTTGAACAACTGTACCAATGGCTAGATAGCATAAAAAAACAGAATTTATCGCAAAACTTTTAATTAAAATTAAAAAATGTCTCTTGGGTACAACACAATTACACACCAAACAACACAATGTATTTGACCATCCCTGATAAATTGTTAACCCAGAAATAGAACATTATAAAGTTGCCTATATTGTATTCAAGAAGGATTAATAAAACAATGTAAATAGATTGTCAGTTAGTTTCTGCTACTATGTAGTGTAGATTGTTCTACCTGGGTCGGATATTAAATTGGAATTTCGCAACAACAACAAAAAAAAACAGCCAACAAATTATACAACACGTAAAAGTAGGTTAATTGAAGTACGGGTGAGCCTGCGTGACGGTAGTCATGTATAGATTTCCCTCAAAAATGAAAATGAAACAAAATTTTGTTGTATACATTTTCTTATCATCGCCTATGTGCAGTTTCCTAAATTTATTTTTTATTTTTATTTTTTTGGTTTTTTCAAGTAAGGATGTTGTCGTCCTTTTTGCCAGCAAGTAACGATTCCAAACAAACACAGGAACAACAAAATTGATTAAAATAATATTAACTCCAGTTAATAAAATGTAAAAAATTTAACATTTTCCATGGTAATTAATTAGGCTGCTGGGTCCTTTGTCTGTTTATTTTACCAACTTTCGGTACGGTTTGTTTTTCCTTTTTTCTTTTTTAATTTTTTCTATATTTCCTTTTATGAATCCACTGTAATTACAAACCTACAAAAACATATTTTTCTTGTACTTAGGAAAGTTACGAGTTTTTTTTGTTTATTTTTATACCAAGCGTTTGTTATACAGTGAGTCAAAGTCAAACTCATACACTTACGATTTTTTTATTCTCTTTTTTCATACATTTTGAAATGTACAATGTCAAAGGCGTAGGCGATACTATAACTTTGACTCACTGTATGTGAATGTTGGTTGGAAGATGTTTCGAGAATTTAGTGTTAATGTATTTTTTGTTGTGTGTAGTGTTGTAAAATTTTTATGATCGGAATTTTACTTAATAGGTATTCGAAAACGATAGTCGATTTAATACTTATTATAAAGAGTGAAGTAATCCCAAAAAATGTTGAGGTTTACTAGTAATACAATGGGTGTAAATGTTTAATGCCTTTCAATGATTATAAAAAAAGGATTTAATCTCACAATCTTAGCGAGACCAGCAAATATTCAGAATGCTTAAAAAACTTTATTAGTTGTTTACCATTTTCGTTAGCTCAGAAAGGGACTATGGAAAATACGAGGAGCATTCAAGGTATTCAAAGCATTTTTCTTATAAATTTCATTTTTTCATAAATTTTTTTTTTTTTTGTAATTACAATCTAGTCTCCTGGACTAATGAGCAATTTGTTTCTGACTTAATTTACAAACTTAAATTAATCTATGGCTTCTTCCCATTGGCGTTCCATAGTGTTTGGTAAATTGATCAACACAATGCTGTTTAAACTGACAATCACACCAGCTCAAAAGGTTTGGTTCTTTTAAGTCTGCGTACTAAATTCGTTACTTAGGAGCTGAGTTGCCTCAATGTTCACATGTTCGCGGAGCCTTTCTTCATGTATCCGTGCTTTTTCCTGGATTTCATTTAAGATGAGGTTCATTTTAAGGTCCCTATGAAGGTCATTGTTCCTGACATACCAAGGTGCATCAACGATGTTCCTTAATACCATTATCTGAAATCTTTGGATGATATTTACGTTGCTCTGTTCGGTACAAACCCAAAGCTGAATATCATAAGTCCAAATCGGTTTCAATATTTGCTTATAAAGTAGAAGCTTGTTGATAAAGAAGAGTTCCTTCCCATCAGCCAATACATTTTTCTGTATTTAAGCCTTAATTCTTCACTTTTCTTCTTGACGTGTGCTTTCCATCGTAGTTTAGCATCCAGGATCATGCCGAGATACTTAGCTGTGTTCGCATGCGGTATTATTTCCCGATTTATGGTAATCGGAATATGTTCGAATCGTATGTTTGTAAAGTTGATGTGAACTGATTTAGCTTCATTTAGTTTTATTCTCCACCTTTTTGTCCATTTATATATTTGAGTTATAGCTGATTGTAACTTCTGTGTTGATTCTTCATTGCTTTTTCCAACAGCTAAGATCGCCGTATCATCTGCAAAAGTTGCCACTGTGTTGTTTTCTACTGTAGGAAGATCATAAGTGTATAGTAGGTATAAAACCGGCCCTAATACACTGCCCTGTGGAACTCCTGCATTGATTTCTTTCAATTCAGAAAATATATCGCCTAACTTAATCCTGAAAAACCTATCTTTCAAGTAAGATTCCAGTATCTTAGCAAATCGCATTGGTAGAAGATTTCTTAACTTGTGGTTAAGTCCTTCATGCTACACTCTATCAAACGCTTGTGCAACGTCTAGAAATACTGTTGAACAGACTTTTTGCTCCTCTAATGCTTTCTCAATTATACTGGTTATTCTGTGTACTTGATCAATTGTTGAGTGTTGGTTGCGGAAACCGAACTGATGATTTGGGATCAAGTTTTTACTCTCGATTATCGGATTTAATCTTTTTACCAGAAGCTTCTCAAAGAATTTGGGCATGACTGGCAATTGCGAAATTGGCCTCCTATAAGACGATGTTATGTGTGGTAGTTTCCCAGGTTTTGGGATCATAATTACTTTTGCAATTTTCCATAAGCTTGGTACACATTTAATTCTAAATGCTGCATTTATAAGATTGGTGAGTTTCACCAGAGCTTTCCTTGGCTGTTCTTTTAAGATTTCTGCAGTAATAAGATCGTATCCAGGAGCTTTTTTCGTATTCATATTTGCTTTTATCTCACGCATGACTTCTTTGGTGTTGTGGGTAGGATTTCTTTACTTTCTTGCACAGCTTGTTCAGTTATTATCTCGGCTTCCAACGTTTGGTCTTCATGTGGCTGGAATATTTTTTCGAGGTGTTCGGCAAATTCTCGAGCTTTGTCTTCATTATTTCTAGCCCATTTCTCACCTGCTATTTTTATTGGGGGAATCTGCATTATTGGTCTTTTGATTCTTTTGGTTGCTTTCCAAAGAGAATAATCAGTACTGTTATCATTAGTTAATTTTCTTAAATAGTTGATGATTGATTCATCTTTCAGTTCTTTGATCTCTCTTCTTAATTGTTGAGTGACATTGTTCAAATGAGTTTTATCTTGGGGGGCCCTTGTTTGTTGCCATACTCTTCTCGCTCTTCTTTTTTCTGCGAGGAGTTCCCTAATTTCCATAGGGTAGTTGTTTCCCTTGATTTTCGTTTTAATTTCAGGAGTATTTTCCCAAGCTGATTGCTGTATATCGTTTACAAATTTGTGAACTTCTTTGTCTAATTGTTCTTTAGTCTTTAATGGAACCATTAAGTTAATTTTTTCTTCTTGCGATAGTCTAAAGCATGCCCAATTAGTGTGATTATTTACTAGAAATGGGTTTCTTTCTTTCTGAATGATTTTTTCACTTAACGTAAGAAGTATCGGTGAATGATCAGAGTTTAAGTCATGGCTTTCAAATCAATCAGATCTGGTACTTTGTTTGGATCAGTTGGCCAGTAGGTTGGTCTTCCAGTTGAGAGGGCTTCACAACTGCATTTTCTGATAGCTTTTAGAAGTTCTTTACCCTTAGTCGTTGTTAATCTGGATCCCCAGTGGACATTTTTTGCATTAAAGTCTCCTCGAAGTACAAATCGTTTTCCTAATTTATTGAGGAACTCGAGATAATCTTTTTCTTTCATTGAATGCTTCGGTGGGCAGTAAATACTAGCAATACAAATAGAACTACTTTTGGATTTGACAATAACAGCAGTTGCTTGTATTTCTTCCGTTTCATATTTTAACTCATCATAGTGATGAATACTATTTTTAATTATAACAGCACTACCTCCTTTAGCAGTGTTTTCAGGGTGAATAGTGTGATATATTTAATAATTTTTAAATTTAATGATTGATTGTCTAGTGAAGTGTGCTTCCATGATGAGACATATATCGTTTTTTTCCCTGTCCAGGACCACTTGCAGTTCTTGTTGATGTTGCATCAGTCCATTGGCATTCCAACATAAGATTCTAAGATCATTGACCATTTTCTGTTTAGGGATGGCTCCCTTAGTGTTGTACTCTAGTTTCTGTAATCGTTCATCAAATGTATTTAGTCTGCTTAAAATTAATTTAAGTGTTTCACTTATATCGTCCTTTTGAGCAGTTTTTTCTGGATTTCCGTTGCTCATCATTACTTGAGCATAAGTCATTTTACCTAATTGTCCTTGAGTAGTTTCCGACACTCTACGATTTACTTTGGGTCGGTTCATCTTAACCGCTTGCTTCCTGCATCCTCTGTAGTTAGCCGGATGGTTTTCTTCACAGTGAATGCATTTAGGTTGAACATTTTGGGCAACGTTACACAATCTTTGGTATGATGTTTACCTAAACATTTGACACACCTGGGTTCCCTGTTGCAATATTTATGTGTATGTCCATAGGCTTGCTTGACATTGTTTACATTGTGGTATAAGCTTAGATCTTCTTAGAGGCTGAATAACCACTTTGCACCCCAAGATGTACTTAATTTGATAAATTTTTTCGATATCTTCATCACTATCGAAGGTCAACATAAACATGTTGAGAGGTACTTTGCATCTCCGTTTTAGCTTAATCGATGCTTCAATTGTCTTAAATCCTTTTGCTTTCATGTCATCAATTATTTTTTCTGGTTTACACGTAGAGTGTAAGTTTTTAGCCACGACCCTAATTGGTCTGGTTTGTTTGGCTTCAAACGTGTGACAAGCACGTTTTTATTCATTTAACATTCAAAAATGTTTATGAAATAAATTTATACCAATAACTTTATAGTTTGTACCAGGGTTGCGTAGAGCCAGAGTCGGAGTCGAGGAGTCGGACTATTTTAGCGGTTACGGGGTCGGAAAAATACCGACCGACCGACTCGGCATTTTATATTTTTCTGTCTCTCCTAAAATAAACATTAACTTTAGTTACAAAAAGACTCCAATCAGTATGTATATTTGACCTCTGGTCAATTTTACAAAGAATGAAAAATCTCAAATATCCTCGCAACAGAAATAAAATCATCGTTAACATATAGAGAAATATTTCTAAAATAATTAAAAATAAAGGCAAATTGGCACTATGTAATTTGGCAATCGTTTAAAGTGATTTTAACCACCAAGAAAATCCTGTTGAAAAAGTACAAAAATTAATTTTTTGATGGCTTGGAGAAAGTGAAAAAAATCAACAGAACTACGAGTCTTATTATTATTATTATTGGAGGACCATGTGGGCGATCAGCCCTAAAAGATCACTGCGACCTAAAAGATCTATTGTGCTGGACCCTGCTTAATTATCCTCTCAGTCAATATTCAGGTTCTTAATGGACCGGATAATATTACCAGCCGTTGCTGGGAATTGCAAATCGCCTTGTAGGTCACCCAGCTTTACTAAGGCTAAATGAAACTGGAAGATGCCTGGTATCCAGAGTCGGCACACTTGACCGGACTGATTAACCTATCAGCCATTCATCCATCGGCATATGCTGTTCCACCGTAGATTAGGGTTTTTTGGTCAAATGGCAAAAAATGTGCTAAATGGTCTTAGTTACCAGTGCTTGCCACGAGGAGGCAGCACGTACACTTGCGAATTGTGAAGATGTTTCCCCCTACACAATTGTACCCATCACGCAGCTGTCTAATACATGACCAGAACAGCTCACGTGATACGCACCTTACTGAAAGGTTACGAAGCTAGTAGATAAATCTACTCAACTTTGGTCCCCCCCCCTCCAATAGACGCAAAACCACAACCTTTACTGGATAGATTACAAAAAACATGCTTTCCTTGTGACATTTTTTAGGTAATCCTTAAAAATCTTAAATATAAAAAATGTTGATAGGGTTACAAACATAACACATTAATGCGCAGTGTTGTTAACCCAATATTCCCGATATTATGTATAATACCTTCTCCCATGCTTGGTAATCACGTAAGTATATAGAAAGACGTATATCTCTAATGGAACGTCTGACTGAAACGTTTACATGATCTGGGACAACTTCTCGCTCTGGAGTATATACTGGTGCATTGCTATCGTCAACTGTTTCTTGATATGAAGGAACATCTTCTTTGCCGCTTCCATTTGTCTGAACATGTTTCCATTTATCTTGAATATTGTAGGGGCGAACTGGATTTCTTACTGGAGCTAATAACTTGAAAGTTACTTTTGGTTGTTTTCTTCGACTAATCACAATCTCCGAGTTTTTCAATTGATTGATGTGTCTTTTCAATTGGTATCCTGTATCAAGCTTTATTAAATAATGAAGCCATTTTTCCTGACCGATGTAATTACGAGAGCGTATTCTGTCTCCCACGCTTAATTGACGTTTGACTTTGATATTTTCATTTGCCGTCTTTCTCATATTTTCTGATGGCCTGGAACAAATTCTCTGCTGGACTTTTACCATCATTCAATGGTGTGGCACGATAGCTAAATAGAATTTCACGAATTTTGTCGGAACTGAAACCACTTTCATTTTCCATGACCTGAAGCTTTCCCTTGAACGTTTGAACAGAACGTTCTGCTTGACCGTTCGTAGCTGGGTTATATGGTGCAATAAACTTTTGAAAAATTCGAAATTCCATGCTAAATTTGATGAATTTTTGACTTTTAAAAATGGTTGCGTTATCTGAAACGATCACCTATTGGATACCCATGGTAGGTAAAAATTGATTTAAATTTTTCAATTGTCATTTCCGTTGTTGAACTGGAATTTCTGATTGCTATTTCCGGCCATATTGATTTAGCATCAACCACTATTAGAAAAAATTGTCCCTTGTACGGACTGGCATAGTCAAAGGCTCGAAGTTTTCTTCTGGTTTTTCCCAATGATGTGTTTCTTCTTTTCTCGGCTCTTTTTGCTTTTTAGCACACGCATTGCAACCTTTAACGAACGATTTCCCCAATAGACATACCGTCGAGCCAAATTTTTCATTTTACAAATACAAAGATGCGTATGATGTAGTTCTTGTAGAACTTCGTTTCGAAGTCTTTCTGGAATTACCAATCTACCATCTTCGAAAAATTGTGCCTAGATGTAGATGGTATTTATCGTTCTGCTCTGCGACAGAAAGGGAACGAGAAATGAATGCAACAGGTTTCTCTTCTCCTTGGATGACATGTGATAATACTCTGGCTATTCCATCTGGGCTTACATCACATGCAACAGTTATGGGTAATGCTGGATTAAATGGCAATAGAACTTGGTCACTTGCTATTTCGGCCTATAACTTCATGAAAGCTGCTTCACACTTCGCTGTCCATTGAAATTTTGCGCTCTTCAGTAATAAAAGGCGAAGTGGGTGTGTAAGTGTCGATGCATGCATTTCTGATAAATTTCGAATAGTATGTGATTAACCCCAATAATTGTTGTACTTTATGAGGGTTTTTTGGACGTGGTGCATCTAACACAGCTTTTACTTTTTCTGGTGCTTTTGAAATTTTATATTGTTCAATCTGGTATCGAAGATAATTAATTCTTGTCATTAACGTGAAGATTGCTTTTCTTCAACTGTTCAAAACAAGCAATTAACCGTTGGTAGCACTCCTTCTAATTTGAACCTTGAATTACTATGTCATTAAAATAGGTTGTCACACAAATGACTCTATAATCGACACATAATCGAACGCTCTTATCCGGTTTTGGAATGCAAACCAATGGGGAACCCCAGTCGGAGGTATCCACTTTTGTAATGATGCCCCCTTCTTCTAAAACAATTATTTCTTTTTCGAATTGATCTCTACATGAGAATGGTACTACACGTGCTTTATGGAATACTGGCTTGGCCTCTATTCGAAGTTTTAGTGAGCACTGAAGATTTGGAATTTTTCCAATTTTTTATTCGAAGATTTCTCTATACTTTGATTTAATGTTGCTGATGTCTTTTTCGATAATATCTGTCGATAAAATGTCATTGACTCGAATTTTCCTTATCTAAATCTTGCAAATTTACGTTGAGTTTCCTAATCCACGTTCTACCCAAAAGAGCTTGTCGGTCGTTAATCGATTTATTTTTGTATGTTGCCTTGACAGTGACTACTCCCTGGGGTGAAAAGATTTCCTTGAGATATGAAGGAAATTTCATATTAGTCTGACGTATAGGATTCGAAATATTGAGCTTCTCAAATGCATTCCTTGGAATTAGTGTGACTCCTGCTCCCGAGTCAACTTCGAATTGCTGGAACTTACCTTCTATTTTGATATTTGTGTAAAATTTTTCCATTTGATTACTGGAAACTGGTTGATTTGCGTATATGTCATGAACATTTTGAACGTAATTTCCCTCTACAGGAGTTTCCACTGCGTTTATTGATTTGCGATTAGTCATTAGAGTCGTAATACAAACTTTTTCAATATGTCCTTTCTTCTTACATATTTTACAGTAGAGTTTGTTTTGTCGCATTTGCAATTACGAGTGTCGTCTGTCAGTACCAATGCTTGATAGTTGATTCGACCACGGGATCATGACTGATTTCTGTAACTGGAACTACAAGCATTATTGCTTCGCTGCTGGAAACGACTTCTTGGTTCTCGACTATTTGTAATTTTGCTCACGTCAACGGAATGATTCGATTGTTCTGGTTTTTGATTTGATATTTCTTTGCTATCTATCTGGGAAGCTCCGAACATGAGAGCCAAATCAACATTTTCTTTAAATTCCAATTTCCCTGATTGTAGCAACTTTGTCCTTATTGCATTATCATTAATCCCTCTTATGGACTGTGAGAGCAGAAATGTATCTGCAATTGACGCGGAACACCGTTTACGGGTGGAAGAATTATTATACCAATTCTGCAGCCCTGGTTTGTCCTATACAATATTTGGTGCAGCAATAACAAATAAATTGTTCACAAAATGCTAGCTTTACAAAGGACCGTAGAAAGGTTGGTCGTAAATTCATTTTAATGGCAGCAACAAAAATACTCACTACTTCATCAATGCATAAATCTTTTAATAAAATCAAACAAAAATTATTTCGGAAGCGGCAAAATTATAACACACAGTCGCCGTGATAATTTGATTGCAAATATTTATCACAGAAATCTAACACTACCAATGCATATATTGAATTATTACTGCGGTGTTTTCCTTGCCTGATTTTGTGATAAATGTTTAATGTTAACATTTACTTTTTCTTAGGTACGTTTGGCCAGTCCTGGTTTTAAGATAATTCATTCAGATCGCTAAATTTATTAGCGGTAATGCAAAACTCCGAAGCAACTAGAAAAATAATAAATTTAAAGCAATTTAAATATTTTATTTAAGAAATCGAATGATATGGTCCAAAGAATTCTTTGGAACACGATTTAATCTATTTTAGATTGTGAACTATTTTTAGAATCGGCTTAACGTCTTAGATGTAAAATTTCACTAAAATATCTTCAGACCAACCTTATCATGGCTTAAAAATGACCTGTGATCAGGTCACGAAAAAATAGGTTTGATATTAGGAACGATTTATAGGATCTACAAAATATTTCAGATACAAAATTTCGTTAAAATCCACCAACAAACGTGCTTGTTTCATTTTGACACTACGGAGACTAAGAAGATTGGCTAAACTATCTACTATGTAAATCCGACCCCAAATGTAAAACCCAAGAAATTCTTCAGATTGTGAATAATTCGATTTTGTATTAGGAACTACTTATAGAATTGCCTTAATAACTTAGATATAAAATTTCACTAAATTCCATTGACAAACGTGCGTATTCCATCTGGTGCTGCGATGGTAGTAACTGCATGGATTTGTTAAACATGCGAAAAATCTAATTTCTTTGTAGTGAGTGTCATAAGTAGTGTTCCCAATATTTGTATAATTCTGGACATTTTTTATTTAAGAAACACCATCCCTTCGCCAATTGGAACTTCTGCGATTATACACCAATTTCATTGAAATTTGGTTACTGACTTAAACAACATATTTGATGATCACTGAATTAGTTGCAGCACATTCGAATGATGAATCATGATAGTGGGCTTACCAAACTTTTCTAGAAGAGATTTCAACACAAATCTATTTTGTAACCAGGGGTGGGATGTTGTAACATCATATCACATTTCATTTTCTATTATGCAAATAAAAATTATTAAAATAAAAGTAAATAAAATTGAGGAAACCATCTTAAAAACTATGAACTATTGGCTCATATGACATAGTTGGCACTGGGTTTGAGTAAGGCTGTGTTCCTGGCAGATTAGTTTTTTGCAACAACCACAAATTTTTCTTGTGGATCTCTACTTTTTCCCTCCACTATAGCACATAAAGCATTGACCTTTATGCGTTAATCGATCGGATGCGTCTCGATCAAATAATTGGTCTGCTGTTAACAAATTATTACTAGGCCCTTGTAATTGTTCAATTGGTAGGCCTAGAATGCATTGTATTGCACTTCTGGTAGCATAATGGCTTACAACTCTTGGTAGTAGAGCTCTCTTTTTTATTAGTGGGATACAAAGGTTTTCACCCAGATCTTCTAAAAATTTTCGCTGACGACTAGTTTTTACAGTTTGTTTATTAGACGGGTTATTTGTAATATAAATTATATAAGTTGCTGGTGCCGCTATGTCTACAATGTCAAAAAATATTGCCAGTGGCCAGTGATTTGTCTTCCGCTTTGTTGTATATTGTGACAACATTTTGTCCATTGTATCAACGGCTCCTTTTCTAGAATTATAATATAAAATAATATCCGGTTTTAATTTGGTTCCAGAAGTACTCTCGTCGTCGTGCTGCGTCGATAATAATATTACTGCCTTGTTCGCTTTTGGCACATAGGAGCAAAGCACCATTTTTTCTCCAAAACCAAATTTGCTTGACAGAACCTCTCTAGATCTAGATTGTTTGAATACTGCGGGAATACATGTTTTGTTTTTTTTTTATTGTACCGACTATTAATAAATTCCATGTTAACAAATCCTTTGCAAGTGGTACGGAAGTAGAAAAATTATCGGTGGTGACATTACGACCGCTATATTTGTATGGAGCTATGAGTTCCTTAACTACCCGCTCACCTTGATTTTTGTCACGAATATTCCCAATTTTATCCGAATAAATTTGGCTATTCACCGGGTATGCGGTTTCGGAATCACAGGCCAACCATTTCTTGATCCCATACTTGGCGGGTATAGAGGAAATATATTGTGTAAACTTCGTTCGACCTCCAAACGGAAATAACTATTCATCAATTGTAATTCAGTTATGAGGTCTATAATTATTTTTCAAATTTGCGCTTAGCATCTGAAAAATTTCCGTAATTGTATCACCTTATCAGTTTTCATTCGAGCTTGCCGAGTTGCATAATAGTCGAATCGAATGAAACGAGTAATATTGTAAAATCGTCGAACAGACATTGTAGATCGATACAATGGGAATGAATTTTTTTTTCAAGAGTTCGGCCGTTGGTTCATAATTGGATTTATGAGCACCAATAACTATTAGAAGACCCAAATAAGCTAACAGTTCTTCCTTTTTTAACGGTTCCCAGAACAATTTTTTTTATGAGGATTCGCTTCCATGTACTTCTTATACTGATTTTCGGCCTTTTTGTTGGTATTTCTACAAATTATACTTTGCATTGAACTATCAAATAATTTACAAAATGTGTCTATATCATTAAAATTTTTGGTATTCGGATTAGGACCCATAAATAGTGGTTCGCGCAAAATATTGTGGGCCAGCAAACGGTGTAAATTAGGACCCGATTTTCGCCATCTAGTACCATCTTTACCGATATAATATTCACTATCGTTTCTATCATTCTGGTTTAGATCATCTCTATTATCATCTGTGTTGTCGTCTGTATTAAAATCTTCTTCGTCATCGGCCTCTGAGTCAGTAGTTTGCCTTGTCACAGCGATAACATTTTCGAGCTCTACATCTGAATCGTCGGCGTCATTTGCAGGGATTCAATCAGGATCGATATCATCGTCATCAAACGTCAAATCATCTTTTAAATCCGAAGCTAAATAACGCACTACACTTTCAAGATACTTTTGCTTTTCTTCATAATAGATAATTTTTGATGCAATACATGCAGCCGTTATTATATGTTTTTTTATAAATACAGTTATAAATTTAATTAAATATCACCTGCTCATTTGAACACTTGACAAATATTCTAATTTCTCCTTTTCAATCTTTATTTTTTTTTTTTACATTTACAGAATCACAGTTCCACAAATATCCTATGGAATATAAGCGAAAATATATGAATTTTTTTTTCTTTACCCGGGTAGTCGTAGTCAAGATTGAGGGATTTTTTTGCCGACAATGCGAAGGTTAACCGCCAACGCAAAACTACTCAATTGCTAAAAATTGGTATGACGTACAGCAACAAAAATGATATTCATCCCTTCCGTTTAAAAATAGCATATGACCCATTTAATACACTAAGTGTAAAGCTACTAACTTAACTTAGTCGCATCTTACAATAAACTGTAGGATTTTTTTAGATTTCTTGTTATTTAACGCAATTCGGTACATCATACAACAAAAAATTATATTCATCCCCTCCGTTTGGAATTGGTATATGATCCATTTGATACACTAAATGTAAAGCTTCTAATTTAGCTCAGTCGCGTCTTAGAACAAACCCCAGGATTTTTTAGATTTATTGTCATTTACTTCAAATGCAAAAATACTCAAAAATTAGGAACCGGTATAATATACACGAACAAAAAATGATATTTATCCCCTCCGTTTGGAAATGGCTTATGGTCCATTTGAAACACTAAACATCAAGCTACTAATTTAACTTAGTCGCATCTTACAATAAACTCTAGGATTTTTAAGATTTATAAGAAAACCACTCAAACGTTAAAAATCGGTATGACCTACAACAACAAAAAATGATATTCATCCGCTTCCGATATACTACACATAAAGTTACTAATTTAATTTAGTCGCATCTTGTAGCATAGTTTATTCTAATTTTATTCCGGGATTTTTAAAATTTCTTGTTATTCCTAGAGTGAAACTATTAACTATTCGAACAAATGGGAATGGTAACGTTTTCCAAAGAAATAAATAATATTCTTTCGTTTTTAAAAGAATTTAAATTTATTAAAATAATTTGTTGAGCGAAATATTTTGAAATCTAAAAAAAATTGTAAAGTTTATACCAAAAAAAATGCTTGAGTGAAATATTTCTAAATCAATGAAAAAACTTGGCTTAGGTAACATATTAAATTAGGATCGTCCTATGTTAATTTGTTACTAAAGCTGAGTTTCTTCATTGATTTTGAAATATTTCACTCAAGTATTTTTTTTTTGGTATCAACTTTACATTTTTTTCGTAGATTTTAAAATATTTCACTCAACAAATTATTTTAATAAATTTAATTTTTTTGATTTATAAGAGATATCCTGTATCATCTTTTTCTAATTATATATGTCGTTCGCACTTTAATATGTGTTTTAACAATGCAACTCACCAATACAAACGACCAATATAAAATTCCAATTGGAATCATATACGTATATGTTATTTTCGATGTTATAAACTTCACCCCAAAACAATGTAGAAGCTCTCTTCACCGTTTGGTGTTGTTGCACTTGACGGAAGAATTCGTCATAATTAACAGTTGGAATAAATTATGTTGTTGTTGATCTTCGAAATGATTGTCAAAATTGTTGAGCGGATTCTTTTCACTGAATTTGATATTAATGCTGTGTGCCTCAGAAGACTTTTCAAACTAAACTTTTGTGAGACCCAGTAATTCATGCAATATTTAAATAGATGTCACTAGGTTAAAAGTATACAACTGTGCCTTATACCAAACTAAACTTTTTATATGTATATTTAATTTGTGAAGGTTTGTTACAGTATTATTTTTATTTTATTTGTAGGTAACAAGAAACTAAAACAAAACTGAAATTTACAAGCATATATTTGCTAATGATAATGCTTATATCCGCAAAAACTTGAGTGTCTGCTAATTTGCTTAATAAAATTTGCGGTCTCTTCGCTCAACATCAAACTTTTAAAGGTTTCAAATTCTAAATAAAATTCCATGTTTCTGTGTTTCTATATTGGCTGGCCAGTGGAAAGCGGGCTATAGGGTCACTGGTAAAATTTTCAATATATCAAGATATTCTGTGAGAACAATTGTTCACAAAATTCTTGATGTTTGTAAAGCTCGCACTAAAGTTTGTCAAATTGCCAAGTTAAATTCATATAGTCTTATCGGCAAACAATTTAATCGACGATTAGCCACTTCAATATTTTCGAAAGCGTTAAGTGCTATCGATGGATACCACTAAAAAATTGTTGTACCGCAGATCATTAATTTAATGGCAGTATGCGATAGTTCTGGTAGATTTATTAATATTTGTTGTGGATACTCGGGTTCTGTACATGACCATAGAGTCCAACGAAATAGTCAATTATATCGCAAACAAACATTCCCACCTCATGGATTATGCCTATTAGGTGACAGTGAATACAAATGTTTATTAGACCCGGTAGCTATTATCACACCGTTCGTAAGAAAAGGCAACTTAACCGCAGTAGAAAGAAACTTTAACGTTGTTGTAGACACAATCGATTTATTCATAAGATGATACCTAAAAGAAAATAAATCAAATTAACGTGTGAAAACAATTCAAAGCAATTTTCATAGCAACCTGTGACTTGTTGATAATCTCCAATATGCAGTAACCTAAACTAACAAAATAAAAAATTAAATTAAATTAGTTCATGTATTAAAATTATATATATTATGTAATGTTATATCTCAAAAATACCTATCTTTAATCACAAAAGTGGCTATAGTTCACATTACCATATTTAAAATTTATTGTAATAAGGCAAACAAAAATAACGTATTTTTGTTTACCTTAAAACTTATTGAACAACCACATAAACATTGTAAATTTCATTCTCTATTGTAACCACATAGACATCTAGCGTCAAATTTATGTATAAATCTATTTGATTCAATATTCTTGTCTGAGATAGCCATCTATCGAAAATATGTAAAATATGTAAATTAATGTATACCCTTTGATAGCCATCTATCGAAAATATGCAAAATATGCAAACTAATTTATACCTTTTGTAAATGACATTTTCATAAGTGGTAAAAATAGAAAATAAAATTCTTCTTAATTCAACCACCATACCGTGAAGTCAAAAAATAAAATTAATAAAAATTAAATCAAACCGAAGCCGAGGAATTTTTATTAAGTGAATATTGGCATACCTATAGCCATCAATCAATCTACTATCTTCAATTTCGTACCAAGTCTATTTTGATCGTGATACCAGAGTTTGGTGCGAAACATATGGTCCTTCGAGCCGGATAGCAAACATAACCTACATTTTGGAAAACACACCTTCATAAAACCGCAAGTATCGCATTTCATTATCTAAAAACTAAATAAACTTGATAAAACTATAATTGTGTTTCAATCCATAAATCTATTATTCAATAAATATCCACTGTGTTATTTCACGTATTGTTTCGAACACGTTACCAACCATTTAATATTATCGGGAAACGAAAGTGTAATAATTAAAGTACATAATTTGTGAAGTGAAATTAATAGTTCGTAAACAAAAAAAATAAAAAAATAAAATGGCTGAACTCAATACCTTGAAGAAAAGGCGTGCGTACATAAAGGGTAACATGACCAAATTAATAAACTTCATTAACGCCATAACCGATACCACAAGTATAGAAGATATAAGGGCGAGATTAGCTAACGTTGAAAGATACCGATCGGAATTTAACGAAACGGAAGACAAAATAGTTACCTTAAAAAACGACGAAGAATTGGATCCAGAGTTTAAAGACAATTACTACAAAGTAGTAGCCGGGTTAAATTTAGCACTCAGAAGAAAAACTGAACCTACATCTCTCAACGACACCCTACTTGACACATCAGCAGGAGTAATGCATATGGATGTGAAACTCCCTAAATTGTCTATCCCGATATTCACAGGCGACTACACCGATTGGCAGTCGTTTCATGATTTATTTTGTGCAACCATTCACGACAACCCAAGAATTACTCCATCACAAAAACTGCAGTATCTCAAGGGATCATTAAGGGGAGAAGCCGCAAGCCTACTAAAACATTTTAGTACCTCTGATGCGAATTATATCGAGGCATTACAAAAACTGCGAGATCGCTATGATAGGAAGAAACATACCATTTACTCATTCATCAAAAATTTTATGTTTCAACCATCCGGGACGACTGCAAATAGTACGAATGTGAGGCAACTCTTGGACACATCTGATGAAATTCTACGCGGACTAAAAGCTTTAGGTCAAGAAGCCGAAACCAGAGACCACTGGTTAATCCATATTCTAATCAGTAAACTAGACAGCGAAACCACGAGTCAATGGGCTCAAATCTCGGCCACATACAACATGCCTACTGTGAAACAATTTTTTGATTTTCTTGCACAAAGAATAGATGCGCTTGATTCCATAAAAAGTGCAGGCAAGCGTATTCATCCACAATATAATCAGCAAAAATCAAGTGTTAGAAGCCACGTCGTCTATTCTAAACAGCTAACATCTAACTATCCAGAAATACCAGAATGCTCTTTATGTCCCAAAGAGTGCCATAGGTTGTTTGAATGCAACAAATTTAAAGACATGCTAATCGATGAAAGAAGAAATCTCCTGAAAACACAAAACCGATGTTTTAACTGCCTAAATGACAATCACCATGTGTCGATTTGTAAATCTAAATTTCGATGCAGACAATGTAACCGAAGACACCACACCCTAGTGCATGAAGATATACTAGAACAGAATACATCAACCAACTGCGCTGTGTCTAGTATTTCAAAGAAGAAAGACAACCAATCCAGTGCTGACAGCCAAACTTACACCACAACAACTAATCAAATCGCAAGTGCATTACTACCCACAGCACTAGTTATGGTGACAGATAAAAACAACCAGTTCCAATTATGTCGAGTACTCTTGGACTCAGGATCACAGGGCTCGTTTATTACCGAGAGATGTGCAGAAAAATTACAACTAAAGAGAAGCAACGTTAACCTGGCCATATCAGGCATATGCGGAACTACGAACGGATACACGAGGGGCGCAGTATCGTTGATAATCACACCGTGGAACAAAACTAAACCAGATTTCCAGTTAGAAGCACTAGTTTTGCATAAACTAACCACCAAACCACCATCATTCGAAGAGTATATCAATAAGGAAGATTACAAGCAGTACGAACTAGCTGATCCATACTTTTATAAAGGATACGAAATCGATATCATAATGGGAGCAGACAACTTCTTTGAAATATTGTCTGATGGAAAGATCATCACCGAAAACCAACTAATTTTACAAAACACCAAGCTCGGATGGATAATCGCTGGCAAAGCAACTGAAATGTTACTCAAACAATCCTTTACTATTTCCGTTAATAAGAACGAAGATAATCTGGATAGTCTATTGCGTCGATTTTGGGAAATTGAAAATATAACAATGACCCAACCACAATTATCTGATGAGGAAAAGTTATGTGAAAAACATTTTGCAGAAACCAAAACAATCGATAACTATGGCCGAATCAAAGTAGGATTACCATTTAAAATATCACCGTCGGTACTAGGCGATTCGTACCCAAAGGCTGTGCAGAGAATGCATTCCATTGAACGAAGATTTCTAAAAAATCATGAATTCGCAAAAATGTACAAGGACTTCATGCGAGAATACCTGACACTGGGTCACATGAAGGAAATTGACAATGATCGAGAAAGAAATGATGAACACCAATATTACCTACCACATCATGGTGTCATCAAAAACTCAAGCAGCACAACCAAATTGAGAGTTGTCTTTGATGACTCTTCAAAGACAACTACCGGAAAATCACTGACTGATTGTTTAGCGGTCGGACCAATCGTCCAATCAAGTCTATATGACATTCTTTCTCGTTTCAGAAAATTCAAAGTAGCAGTCACAGCTGACATCGAGAAAATGTATCGCCAGGTGCTCATAGCAGATGATGACACCAAATTTCAAAAAATAATATGGCGAGAAGATCCAAGCAAATCATTTACCACATACGCACTGCAAACTGTTACCTACGGCACAACTAGTGCAAGCTACCTAGCTACCCGAGCGATCAATGAAGCGGCAGACAAATTTACCAAAACATTTCCTCAAGCAGTCAATAGTATCAAAACAAATATGTACGTAGACAACTTGATCGCAAATATATCCAGTTATAATTCCATATTACGAATCCTTGCCTATACATATCGGTACATTAATTTAAAAGTCAAACGAATTTCAAAGAGCTCTATACCATCGTATCTGGAAGTGAACGAAATACTAAAATCTCAACAAATCATTTTCCGTCATATTCAAGCCAAGTATTTCACAGTAGAGGTACAGCTGATCAAATCTCAGAAGGAAGTGCCTATATCAAGCAGAATCAGATACCTCAAGCCACCCAATACTTCTCACAGCACAAGACAAGTTAGCAGAAACGATCGTAAGAGAACACCACATAACGCATCTACATGCTGGACCAACTCTAATGATGACTACACTACGAAGCAAATATTGGATAATAGGAGGCGGGAACCTGATTCGAAAGGTAGTACATAACTGCGTCAAATGCGTCAAATATCGCGCAAAGACTCTCGAACAAGTCATCGGTCAATTACCAAATCCAAGGGTCGAGTTAGTAAGGCCTTTCCACAAAGTCGGTGTCGATTACGCGGGACCATTCCAAACATACATTACCAGAGGTAGAGGCCAAAAACCCCGCAAAAGTTATATTTGTATATTCGTCTGCCTCGCTACAAAGGCTGTTCATATCGAGCTTGTATCCGATCTAACATCAGACGCGTATCTAGCGGCACTCAAAAGGTTAATTTCTCGAAGAGGGATTTATCAAATTACATTTAAGATGATCCCACCTAGTGCACCTCATTTCGGCGGGCTTTGGGAAGCCGCAGTAAAAAGCATTAAACACCACCAACAGCGAGTCACAAATTGGCATATCCTCACCATAGAGGAAATGACAACATTGAGCGTTCAAATCGAGGCAATGCCTAATTCGCGACCACTTTGCATTCTCTCGGATGATGATATCGACTACCTAACACCCTCACATTTTTTAATTGGTCGATCATCAACTCAAGTTCCCGATCATGATGTAACGGACGTCAAACTATCCAGATTATCCAGATGGAAATTAGTAGACCAAATGAATCAGCATATATGGCGCAGATGGTATCTCGAATATTTAACCAGCCTACAAAAATCAAACAAATGGCACAAAAATCAGCAAAACATAAGCATCGGTAACATAGTACTCGTGAAAGATGACAACTTACCTCCTTGCAAATGGTTATTGGGAAAAATATCGTGTCTATATCCCGTACAGATGGCAACATCAGAGTCGTTTCCGTACAAACAAAAAATGGAACAATTAAGCGGCCTATCCACAAGCTGTGTCTACTTCCAATAAATTGAATCAGCCGATTCAAGGCGACCGGTATGTTGTAGACACAATCGATTTATTCATAAGATGATACCTAAAAGAAAATAAATCAAATTAACGTGTGAAAACAATTCAAAGCAATTTTCATACCAACCTGTGACTTGTTGATAATCTCCAATATGCAGTAACCTAAACTAACAAAATAAAAAATTAAATTAAATTAGTTCATGTATTAAAATTATATATATTATGTAATGTTATATCTCAAAAATACCTATCTTTAATCACAAAAGTGGCTATAGTTCACATTACCATATTTAAAATTTATTGTAATAAGGCAAACAAAAATAACGTATTTTTGTTTACCTTAAAACTTATTGAACAACCACATAAACATTGTAAATTTCATTCTCTATTGTAACCACATAGACATCTAGCGTCAAATTTATGTATAAATCTATTTGATTCAATATTCTTGTCTGAGATAGCCATCTATCGAAAATATGTAAAATATGTAAATTAATGTATACCCTTTGATAGCCATCTATCGAAAATATGCAAAATATGCAAACTAATTTATACCTTTTGTAAATGACATTTTCATAAGTGGTAAAAATAGAAAATAAAATTCTTCTTAATTCAACCACCATACCGTGAAGTCAAAAAATAAAATTAATAAAAATTAAATCAAACCGAAGCCGAGGAATTTTTATTAAGTGAATATTGGCATACCTATAGCCATCAATCAATCTACTATCTTCAATTTCGTACCAAGTCTATTTTGATCGTGATACCAGAGTTTGGTGCGAAACAAACGTTATGCATAGCAAAGCACGAAGCATTGTGGGAAATGCATTTGGAATAATGAAAATCGATGACGGGCGATTTATTTTAAATCACTGGAACTGAACATTTTTGTTTTTCAATTACATTTACATACTACGCATACTACATGTTTTAAACAGTACGTCATACAAATTGAAAATTCGTCGAAAAGTAACCTCGTAAATTGACTTTTTATCTAGCATCTATGAGGAAATAGCGAAAGCTTCACAATTTGAAAAGTTTAGTTTGAAAAGTCTTCTGAGGCACACAGCATAAATTATCCAAATATTTTTTCTGATATTTAAATTTTCAGAAATTAAAATTTATCAAGAAAAAAAACAAAAACAAAACCGAATGTGGTTTCAAGGCCTAGTATATGATTTTTCAATATGATATATTCATTTCACTTCGGTTAAATATAAACTCCTCATCAAATTTAAAGGAACACACGCATTTTTCGTAAAATTGACCAAAATTCTAATTCCTGTAACATGGTCAAATTCAGAGATTTTTGTAAATCTTTTGCTTTAAATTAAAGATAATTATGTTTATTTTTTTATTGCGAAATTAGTAGCCTAATAATTTTTACACGTCTTGTAGTAATAAAAAATTTGTTTTAAAATAAGGAAAACAATCGAACTTTGAAGCCACCTACTAAGGAGTACACTTTTTGCAAAATTCAATTATTGGAATTAGGTTACCTTTAAACCTGGATAGTATGATATTCTGTGATGCGAGTTTCTCTAGGATTATTATAGTTTAGTAAAAATTAGATGTTGAAACTTGGAAACATGTTTGAAACTTTAATATAATGAAAAGGCAAACAACTTGCAAAATTTAAAAAAAAAAATTATAAACTTAATTAAGATATGTACTAAACATTTTTGGTTGTCTCTCATGCTTGATGAGATCAAAGACTATACTTAAATGTATGATAAAAGCTAACTATATTATAACTTACTTGTTTTTAAATTACTTCTAATTTTTATGAATTTTTACTATACATAATTATTTTGAAACAGAAAATGAATGCAGAAATAGGATTAAAAATAAACAAATTTAATAAGATGTACAACATTTTGTACAAATAACGACAACGTTGCATATTATTGTAGTTCTAAATAAATTATACTACAGTGAAACTTCCTTAAGCCGACCACCTTTCGTACCGGAGAAAAATGGTATTTTCAAGAGGTAATCGCTTTGGAGAAAAACAACAAAAAATTCATAAATTTCATTTACATATTAAAGTTTCATATCACAGGATACAAATATATGTTAGAAACATCACATAAAACTAACAGTTCAATTGTTAAAAATCAGTAAAATTAATAAAACATGGGCTTTTGCATCGATGAACTGACTTTATGCTTTATGATTTCTATTTGTCAAATTCGTTGACACTCAAAAATGGTCTAACAACTTTCCAGTTCCTAAATTAGCCAGTTGTTTAAGACCCGCTAGTGGTTCCAAGCTTTTATTTATGGTTGTTGCTTCTACCTCTACAGAATTGGATTCTTCATCGATTTCCCCGCCATTTATTGTTCCACAAACATTTTGGTCCGTATAATAGTTCTGCTTCCCAGTCATTGTTTGCCCAGATTGTCAGCAGTCCCCATTTTGGCGATTATAGTCGTAAGCATTCGTCGCCTATAATACAATTTAAAATTGTGAATGGTACCCTGATCAAGCGGTTGAAAAATTCTGGTCGTATTTGCCGGTAGGAATAATAACTTAACAGCTTTAAGCTGAACGTTTCTTAAATGATGCGTTGCACTGTCTAACATCAAAATTATTTTTAATTTCTCTTTGAAAATTTTTCTATCAATTTTTTTTGTCATTCTTCAAAATTGCGACTGGTCATCCACACTGACAGGTTCTACTACCACTCGCCTCGGGGGGCGTTTTTTTTTTGCCAATGGCATTGACACACAACATTACGGTGATTCGTTGCTTACATTTTTTGGAGCCATGCGCATTTGTTCCACAGCGTTCTATAAAACGGACCGTTTTCGTAGAGATTATAGATGAAAAAAATCGTAATAACCACTGATGAAATGAAGCTTAGATTGGTTTTTCGGCGCTTTTTAGCAAACAAAATATAAAATTTACATCCGAGCCTCTTGATGGAGAAGGCCGGTCCTATACTCTCTATCGGGTTAGTGAAAAAATCAGCACCTAAACGGCCTTTTCTACGAGATAAATAATGGCTCATTCATTTTTTCGTTAATTCGACTTTGATTTGAATAATTATAGTTTTTTCCTTCAAATTTAGTATCGACTAAACATGAACTTAAAAGAAAAATGATTCCTTAATCCAAAGATGTCAGATTATGGTTTCATCGAACTTGTATTTATTAGATGTTGTTTAGATGAAACAAATCCCCAAAATCAAACTGGAGATATCAAAGAGTTTTAAAGAGAATATGGAAAACGATAATAAAGGCGATGAATAATTAAAGTCTACCAAAGTGCTGAAAAGCAACCAATCATTGTTGAGATACAATTTTGAGCAAAGGTAAATCTCGATTTAACATCACATTTTCGCTATAGGTCAATACAAGCTGATATTTTTGTGCAGCACTAATTAATCGATTAACCTTAATCGAATTTGCATCCTCTAGTTAGGGGCAACGAAATAAGGTCGCGGGAATCAATATCTTACAAAATTGAATTCGAATCGGGAAAAATTGGAATTAAACTCGAAGAAATGTTCTAGGTTAGGTTAGGTTAGGTTAGGTTGGAGTGGCTGCTTATGCACACTTAGACCGGTGGTGGTCCATTGTGATACCACAGAATATCTCCCCTTTTACCCCTATTGGAACCATTTCGAGCTACTTATGTAGCGTAAGACGTCCCGCACTTTACTGTTTTCGAGATCCGAGAGGCAGTCCATCCTGAACTTACTTGTTGTCTTGTTTGTGCCTTCTGAGAGCCAATGCTGGACACGAGCAAAGGAAGTGGACCAACGTCTCTTCCTCCTCTTCGTCCAAGCAGCTTCTGCAGAAGTCATTTGCCTCCAGACCCAGCCTTCTTGCATGTTCTCCAAAAAGGCAGTGTCTCGTGAGAATTCCTACGACCGTTCTTAATTAACGTCTGCGTAGGGATATTAATTCCCTAGTGCCCCCCAAGTCCAGCTTCGGCCAAACTTGTCTTGCAACTCTACAGCTGAGGATGTTAGGCCACCTTTCCCCCGCCCACGATAGCGCCTGCTTCCCAAGTGCTTGTCTCAGCGCTGTGATAGGCCTCCCCAAACTTGCCGTTTTCGGTTGCAGCTGGGGAGTCGTACCATGCCTAGCAAGTTCATCCGCCCAGCAGTTCCCCATGACGCCCGAGTGACCTGGGACCCAGATTACCTAAATATTGAAATGCTCACCATCTCATTTAGAGATGAGTGACAACTCAACGCCACCCGTGACGCCAAAGACACCGATTCTAACGACCGGATCGCCGCTTAAATGTCCACATAGATTGTGATATCGTCTGAGGATAACACATTATGCTTCAACCACGTCATGACCTCCTCAATCGCTACGACTTCAGCATGGTACACGCTGCAGTAATCAGGGAGACGAATAGAAATGTTTACATTTAATTTGTCACAGAATACTCCAGCTCCCACTTTGCCGTCTAGCTTGGAGCCATCTGTGAAGAATTGCAACGCTTCGGTTTCCGATACCGGTCTATACCTCCAGGATTCCTTTGAAGGGAAGGAGGTCCGAAATCGCTTCTCGAAGCGTAGAGTAGGTTTAATGTAGTTAAGATTCGCCAGCTCATCCTTCAACCATCTAACGATAGTAGAGTGTCCTGTACTAAGACATTTCCACTGAGAGACGGCTGCAAGTCGTACAGCTGTTTGCCAAAAAGGTCGGCCGGAAGAAGGTGCAACATAACCTCTAAGGCACTTGTCGGTGTCGACCTCAATGCCCCGCTAACAAGCATACAGGCCGTTCTTTGCACTCTCTCAATTTTACTTTTATAAGTTACCTTGTCCAGAGCTGGCCAACAAACACCCACCCCGTACATGAGTACAAGTTTCACTACAGCGGTGTAGAGCCAGTGTACCAGCTCCGCCTTCAGACCCCCCCACGTTGGGCTTCCAACTAAGCTTACTGTCCAAGATAATGCCCAGATACCTAGCTCAATCAGTAAAAGCAACTCTCGTGCCATTTAAGGTAGGAGGGATAACTACCGGGATTTTGTATTTCTTAGTGAAGAGTACCAGTTCTGTCTTGGACGGGTTAATACCAAGTCCACATTTGCCAGCCCATTTCGTAACGATGGTAAGCGCAATCTGCATTACGTCTACAATCGTGCCCAGGAATTTCCCGGTAACAGCTAAAGCTACGTCATCTGCGTAAGCGATAACTTCAATACCCTCTCTCTCCAATTCTAGTAGTAACCCGTTTACCACTATATTCCAGAGAAGAGGGGACAGAACCCTCCCTGCGTGGTTTCCACTAGTTACTCGCCTCTTGATGGTGGAGTCCCCCAACTTCGAGCTAACAATCCTGCTTCCCAGCATATAATTGATTAACCCTATTAGAGCAATGCCCACCTCCAAAAATGGCAATCCTTCCTTGATTGCCTCCGCTTTCACATTATTAAAGGCGCTCTCTATATCCAGGAAGGCCACCAAACAGAATTCCTTCGAATTAATCAATTTCTCAATCGTACACACCAAGGCGTGCAGAGCAGTGTCCACAGATATCCCCTTTGTGTACGCATGCTGAGACGGTGCCCACTTCCTGGCACCTATTTTATCTCTGATGTATACATCCAGCAGCCTTTCCAGAGACCTAAGAGTTATTGGTCTTAGGTCCTTAGGATAGACATATGAGCTTTTCCCCGCTTTCGGTATAAACACCACATTGACCTCCGTCCAGTACCTAGGAATATAGCCCAGCTTCAAACACCCTTTGAATATAGCTTCCAGGTAGGGAAGAATAATTACTGAGTTGTTTTGAAGTTCCGCTGGTATAATTTGATCCGGACCAGCCGATTTAAATGGTATAAAACCCCTCAGTGCCCATAGGATCCGTTTCCTGGTTACGATATCCTCTGTGAACACTGACAGTGATTCCTGATGATTGCTATGCACCAACAGGTCTTCAAAGCTCCCTGGGAAGTATATCTCGAAGAGAAGCTCCAGAGATTCTCCACTAGAAGCTGTCCAATATCCGTCCGGTTTTATCAAAAAACTGGGACTAGCTGTACTTTTGGAAAGAACCTTCCTAAAGCGGGAGGTTTCGGATACCTCCTCCATTTTATCACAGAAGATCCTCCAAGACCTCCTTTGTGCCTTTCTTAATTCTTTCTTATAAATTCCGAGTTTCTCCCTTTCATTTTTGGCTCTATTAAAGGCTGTTCTACAAGCCTTACGATAGGTTCCCAGTTCCCTGGACCGATATACTGTTTTTTGCCTACCCCTAGGCTTAGCCAGAGGGCAGGCAGCACGAAAGGATCGGTTGCATACGCTAGTAACGCTAGCCATCATTTCCTCCAGCTCCCCAATGGTCGTCGACGGCTCCATAGCCCTCGACGGTAACATATCCTCCAATAATTCCCCATATTTGCTCCAGTTGGTCCTTGTAGGGTTTCTGAAGGCTTCCCGGGTAGCAGGGTGAACATCGAGGATATAGTTTAACTATCGATGATCAGAAAAGGAGTGTTCCTTATCCACCCTCCAAGTGTTAACCATATGAAGAATATTGTTTGAGGCAAGGGTCACGTCTAGAACCTCCTGCTTGTTACTAGTAATAAATGTGGGTTCCCGCCCAATATTATACACTGAAAGGTTAGTACTCATCAAATAATCAAAAAGCGACTCACCTCTTTCATTAATGTCCGTGCTTCCCCAGATAGTGTGATGCGCATTAGCATCAACTCACAGTATCACACCTACCTTTGATTGTTCCGCTTCACGGATCAGCTCCTCCAGGTTATCCGGAGGAACCTCCTTCTTCCGGTCCATGTAGGCTGAAACTAGTCAGAATCTACAAGTGCCTACTTCCAGGCTAACTGCAGTAGTGTCACCATTGCTTTTTTGAGAGAGAAGGAAAAGATTAATATTATTTTTCCCAAGAATACAAGATCTGATCTTCCCAGACATAATAGAGGATAAAATTGTGTACCCCTTGGTTCTGAGGCCACAGATCCTGTTGCTATTAATCCAAGGTTCTTGGATTAATATCACATCATCACCCGACCTAGACCCGTGAAGGTTAATTTGTGTTACCTTAATTATAACCTTTTAATCTCTTAGTACCTCTATAGTATATTCCTGCTACCGCAGGAATATTATTTCCCGGTATTTTGGAATGCGCCGGATTCGTCCGTCTCGCTAACCCTCGTACCCTCTGTAGAGGACTTGTCAGTGCCTGGGCTGTCGACATCCTCCTCCATCGGAACACCAGCTCCTTAGCTTATGTGGCCCTCCTCATCTTCCAAGTGAATCCTTACCAGACCGAGGTCGCCGGATTCACTCTTCCCCATCCCCTCAGCTTCTCCCTCATGCTGCTGGTACCCCCTTCAGGCCTGGACGGGTTGCCACTATCCTCCGGTTGGCCTCATGTACGCGCCTCCGCCCCATCCTTTTTATAAACGTTGAGAGTAATTGACCCGAATCCGAAGTCAATTACTCCCTTCGTTTTGTGCAGGAGGGCAAGGGACTCCTTATTCATGACCATAATTGATAACTTCGAGCCCCCCTTCGCCTCCTCCTGCTTGATGATCTTCCAATTTTCGGTCGGAAGATTCGGGTTACTGGCCTAAATAATTTTCAAAGCCTCGTCAGGGCTAGCCGGTTCCGATTGCGCCTGGCCACATCTCCCCTACTTTGGCTATAGCCTTTTTATATAGATCCACAGATCTAGAGTCCGAGCATGCAGTCATCTTCACACACCCGTGATACCATCCCGCATCTCTGCAGGATGGGGGTGGTCCTGGATTTTCTCCCAGGACCTTAAAAAAAACAAGGTTGACTTCATTATACCCCAACCTCCATTTTTCTGCCGTGATGCTCCCATCTTCTTGACTTTCGTCAATTCCGACTAGCATCAACACATGCTCCGTCAGGACATCGCTGAACAGCTTTGTTCCTATGTTAGAGCTCGGCTTCGTGTCAGTCAGCAACTTGGCCCGCTTGCTGTCGACTACTTCCACCTCGTCCTGGGACCGCTGTCTTTTCGACACAAGGTCCCTTTCCGAGCTTCCGCAGCCCACAGTGCTCCTTGCCCAAGCTACTGATGTTCTTTGTTCTTCCGTGAGCTGCCCCCGGGGGTCGCAGCCCACTTCTCGAGAATTCGGAATGCCGAGTGTCGATTTCTGTACCTTTTTTTCGCCGGAGGAATGTCCCTTGTCCCACTTCCCTGTGCTGCGTTTGTACCGCTAACTCCCGGGACCGGCGCCTTAGAGTAAACCACCTTTTGAACCTTAGAGGCCCCACCCGTCTGGCTCGAGGTACCTCCCTTCGCTGATACCGCCTTTTGAGGAGAGCCGGTGCCCTTGGTTTTCTTGTTATTAGATCCTTCCATTTTGATTCCCACGAGTATCGGAGAAATAAAGGTCCGCCTGCGCAGAGATCTGTATATGCAGGTAAGGCTAAGTACAACTGGAGGTCGCCAGGTATCCAGAGGGCTCCGTTAGCGACTGGGCTTTGTTAAATGGGCCCCCAGCCTAGTTGATCATCAGCAAGGGTCGCTTAACACCTTAATCCAGCCCATTCGGCTCGCCAGCACCCCGGCCTCCCAGCACCCCTTCCATCCGCTCCACATTCTCTCTCTCATTCACCTATTCACATGAAGAGCCCAATCCAGTGAGATCCATTCCATTCACAGGGTCACCCATTTATACGGTACGTACCCCACTCATCACCCGCGGAGACTCCGGAGGCGCAGAGAAGACTTGACGCACAGTTCGCCGTGGTTATTGGTCGATGGTTTTCTGGCGCCATCCATTCGCCTTTCCATGCTGGGCATCATAGGCACTCACATTTTAATGAACTGATGTTAACCACTCCCCAGTTCCCTGAAACTCTCCCACCAGCTGGACTGCGGTTGGGGGCGACTTATTTATTTCACCGCCAACCTACCTATCGATAGGCCGTCCACTATCCACCACCTGTGATCTCCTCGATAGCTGCAGTACGCCACGGGAGTTACACACAAATTAACAAAAATTCAAAACGAAACAATTTCGAAATTTCAAAAAAAATCAATGCTTGCTTGCAAGTAAACCAAAAAAAATTTCCGAGTTGAACAACCAGATTTACTTGAAATTTGATTTTTTGGATTTTGCTTGTTGAAACAAACACAAACGAGCAAAATTACTCGACAAATAGTTTTTCGTATTTAATGAATTTTTTTCTTTTGACTTTACTTGTGCTTGCAATAATAAATTTTTGTTCTCTAGTCTATCTACTCACAAGTACTTCCAAGTAGCAAATTTTCCCATTGAAAGACGGTAATTAAATTCAAGAAAACCTTTACTTTAGCTAAATTTTCTTCCAAACAAAACTAGAGTTTCCTGAGGTTGAGATCGCATTTATTTTCCAGTGCCCGAATATTAAAATCCCTGTCACCATGATATTTAATGCTAATTATAATTTAATTCTACTTTAAATGAAAATAAAATAAATACAAGCGACGACGTAAACCAATTTACACTTTGAGCCGCATTTTAGATAAAATCACAAATTAAATAAAAACATATCCCTTTTAACCCAAATAAATTTCAAACCTATCTCAACAGAATAAAACTATATATCACAACTATTCTATACACGTTATATACCTTGACAATCAATTCATATCATATACATAAAATTATTTCTAAAAAAGATAAGAGATTACAACTGAAAAGTCACAAAATACTTTTAATTATTTAATTAGAAGATACAAAACATAGTAAACAAAAAAACTAATTTTCTAAATTTACAATTTTAATATTCATATACGACTAAAGTGATTTGGTGTACTAGTAATTGGATTTTTATGTTACACAGATACATGTGAAAGAAGGGGTGGGGTGGGCGAGGGGGTAATAATATTAAGGATTAAATTGAATTCAACGTAGAAATGTGGTGTGTTTTCAGGTTAGATTTTACTAATTTTAAGTGCTTTGTATGTCTTCTTTTTCTAGACGACACACACCACCACCAACGTTAGACTGTTTTCCAAAAGGATTACATTATAATTAATTTATTTTACATTACATTAGGAATTAATGCTTTATTAAACGAATAGGAATATTAAAACGGTGTTATGGGGGGGCGGTATAAATGAGGACCAGTTTTTTGCAAAAAGTTGTCTGCATAGCAGTAACGAACAGAAAATGCCAAACAAATTAAAATTCCAAATCATACATATACTACGTACATACGAGTTTATTATGAAGGAAATGGAATTTTTCGTACTTAAATAAATTAAAAATTTGTTTTCCTTTTTTATTAATTTTTTGTAAATTTTAATGAATTTTTAATTAGATTTTATTTGTTTTTTTTTTTTAGTTAGGAACCAATCATAAATATTAGGATGTTTTGTGAATTTTATGCGGGGAAAATTTCAGCTCCATCCAAATATTTATATTTTTTTGTGAATGAATTAATTTAATTTGTGTAAATATGCTTTTTATGATTATTATTGCTAAATTAAATTTTTTTTTAAATCCAACTGTGTTTTGTTTTTTTTTTTTTTTTTATAATTATGTAATTTATTGTAAAAATCGCACTAAGCAACTGAAGTAGCATAGCATGGCATAGCATGTATCTTGATGTATAATTTTTGTATAAGTATACAGAAAGCTTAGCCTTTGATAATTTTTATAAACAATTAAAAATTAAAAAATTAATAAAAACTAATAAAAAAATATATAAATTAATTAAAAAAAAAACACTAGCGTATGTATTTAAAATATATAGTTTTGATAGATTTGAATTTGAGTTTTTTTTTTTTTTTTTTTTAAAGAAAAACTGTAACATCTGTATTATTTATTTTAATCGCCGTCAAGGTATCCAACTTGATTCTAATACAAAATTTTGATTTCTCTTTCTTCCCAAAAAATTACTAAAAAAAACGAAAAAATTATAGACGGTTAGCTGATGAGGACGATGAATTATCTGAAGTACAACCGGATGCTGTGCCACCCGAAGTACGAGAATGGTTAGCATCCACATTCACCAGACAATTGAATACGACACGAAAAAAATCCGATGAAAAACCGAAATTTCGGTCGGTTGCACATGCCATACGAGCCGGAATATTTGTTGATCGAATATATCGCCGGGTATCAAGTACTGCGCTTATGCAATTTCCTCCTGATGTTGTGAAAGTATTGAAGGTAAGTAACTAGAAAGCGCATTCTTCATTTGTAATAAATCAAAGTTTAAAATGGGATTTCATTTTGCTCTTCGCTCTTTATTTTTGTTCAAGAGCGATAATAAAAACTATTAAAAACCTCTTTACAAAGAGCGATATTGTAAAAAAAAAAAAAATATCGCTCTGAAGACCTGGAGCATTATTTTTATTATAAGGCTCTTGCTCTTCCCCTATTGCGTTTGTGTTATCATATTTTCGCTCTTTGTTATTGGGCTATATTAAGAAAATAAATACGCACTGCTCTGATGAATAAAAACGTCATTGTTATATTGCTCTTACTCTTGTTATTACGGCAAACGGTTACATTCAAAACATTCTAAATTTCTTTAGAAAGCCAGATTGTTTTATTAGCGAACAGATGCACGGGCATTAGAAATGGGATTCTAAAATGATTTTTTGGGTAAAGTTCTGGAATATGGCCAACTAGGATGGAACTTGGCTATTCTTTAACTGATTTTATTGAAATTTGACACGCGCGATATAAATGGGATTCTAAATTGATTTTTAGGTGAAGTTCTGGGATATGGTCAATTAGGATGGAACTTGGCTATTTCTTAACCGATTGTGATGCAATTCGACATGTGCGTTAGAAATAGGATTCTAAAATGATTTTTAGATGAAGTTCTGAAATAAGGCCAACTAAGATTGAACTTGGCTATGCCTTAGCCGATTTTAGTGAAATTTGATATGTGCGATCAAAATGGGATTCTAAAATGATTTTTAGATGAGTTTTTGAATGTGATGCAATTCAATATATGCGTTGGAAGTGGGATTCTAAAATAAGTTTAAGATAAAGTTCTGTAATATGTCTAAATAGGATGGAAATTCCAGATTATTTCTCCACCGATTTTCGATCTGCCTCACAGCAGATAAAACTCGACAGCTGCATGGATACTTGGCCATTCCTTAACCGATTGTGATCCAATTAAATATATGCTTTGGAAGTGGGATTCTAAAATAGTTTTTAGATAAAGTTATGGGATATGGCCAACAGTAGATAATCCTCGACAGCTGCATGGATTACGGAAACTGTCAAATACAATAGCTTTTTAGGTTACTCATATTGATTATTATTATTATTATTTACTGGAGGGCCATGTGGGCGACAAGCCACCTCGCACCGCGACCTAAAAGATCTATTGTGCTGGACCCTACTTAATTATCCGTCCAGTCAATATTCAGGCTCTTAATAAATCTGACAATACTACTGGCCGGTACAAGATACATACTATCCGGGCTCATTGTTCTCCCTCCTAGATGTGCAGTCTTTGCTGGAAAATGGCTGGGCAATGGCACAGAACATGGTCCGCTGATTCCGCTTCCAGACCGCAGAAGCGGCATCCATCTGTCGTACTTAGGCCCATCTTAAGCCAGTGAGGAAGCTAGTAAGCAGCCTCAACTCAGGTTTCCTAAGTTCAAGACACTCCTTAACCCTGACAGACGAAGGTGATATACATTTCTTCGCCGGCCGCAAACCTGGAATTCTGCGCCAGTAGGAGGACTTTTGAACGTCCTCCCAGCGTTTTACCGCTGCTCTAAGGTGTCCCTTAATGACGCCGCAGAAGGGTTCTGGTCCAATAAATGAAGAGGCAAAACCCTCACGGGCGAGGCCATCAGCTGCCTCGTTTCCTTCGATTCCAGTATGACCTGGCACCCACATAAGTGTTACCTTATTTGAGTCTGTCAGATGTTTAATAACCTTTAGACAATCCCATACCAGCCTTGACTCAACGAAACAAGACCTAAAAGCCTTTAAGGCCAATTGGCTGTCTGATACAATATAAATCTTTGCATCGTTTAGGCCTTTTGCTATGCCTATCCTAGCGCAAAGTTCTATAGCATGTACTTCTGCTTGAAAAACGGTAGCATTGGTACCCAAGGACTTCGAGAGGGTAGTGCCACTCCCGTGTATTCCTATCCCCGCCCCATCTTCCGTTTTTGATCCATCTGTAAATCATACCATGGACCCTAGCTCAAATGATCGTCCACCTGCCCTCCACACATCCCGGTCAGGTAACCTAACACAGAATGGTTTGTAGAAGTCCAGTTTAGCTGGCATACAGTCGGAAGGCATTCCTATGGTAGGGTCTGTCTGAAATTCCTTAAGGATTTCCAGATGACCCAACATATTGCCTGGTTTGATATTTCCTTCCGCGTGCATTTTCAGGGCCATACTTGCAGCATCCTTTTTAATATGCAGGTGTAACGGTGTCAGTCCTAGAAGTGTCTCCACCCCCGCGGTTGGACATGACTTCATTGAGCCCGTAACACCGATGCAGGCTACACGCTGAACCTTATTCAATAAGGTTTGCGTTGTCTTCTGCTCAGTTTTAGGCCACCATACAACCGATGCGTAGGTGACCATAGGCCTAATGATTGTAAGAAATGACTAGTAGATCATTTTTGGTTGTAGTCCCCAAGTACGCCCATAGAGTCTTTGACAGGCCCAGAGAGCCTTGATGGCTCTATTTTGAACTTTCAACAAATGTTGGTTCCAGTTCAGTCTTTGATCTAGGATAACCCCTAGATATTTAACCTCGCTGGAAAAAGGCACAGTAGTACCGTTTAACGAGGGAGCTGTAAGCGCAAGCTTTTCCTCCTCGTAAAAGGAACAATGACAGTTTTGTTTGGATTGACACTGAGTCCTTCCTGGTAACACCACTGCCATATTATATTGAGTGCATTTTGCATGCGATCAGAAATGACCTCATCAAACTTGCCTCTGATTATGATACCCACATCATCTGCATAGCCCTGGACATCAAACCCATGGCTACTCAGAAGGACCAGTAGTCTGTCAATAACCAATGACCATAAAAGAGGAGATAGTACGCCTCCTTGGGGACAGCCCTTTACGGCCTTGATGGTTACTGATTCGCCACCTAGTCTGGCAGTAATCTCACGATGTTCCAGCATGGAACGGATCCACCTAATTGTAGAAAGTGGAACCTTTTTTCCCATTGCTGCCCTCTCTATAGATCCATAGGAGGTATTATCAAAGGCCCTTAAATGTCCACAAAGGCACAAAGGGCAATTTCTTTATATGTCACTGCTTTTTCAATCCTCGTGACTAGCCCGCTAAGGGCCATAACCGTGGATTTACCAGTTTGATACGCAAACTGGTCTCGATGCAGCGGATTCTTTCCAAGGACCTCACTTCTTATTTGATAGTCCACGATTTTTTCCATCGTCTTCAAAAGAAACGATGTGAGGCTAATTGGCCGATATGCCCTGGCCTGGGTGTCTGGACGACCCCCGCCCTTTGGTATAAAGACCAGATTTAATTTCCTCCACAGTTTCGGAATATAGTTAAAAACATAACTTGGCCGAAACATCTGGATCAAGCTGGGGAGTATTTCCTCAATACCTTTTTGAAGTAAAGCTGGAAAGATACCATCCCCTCCAGCGGATTTGAAAGGTTTGAAAGACCCAATAGCCCATCGCACCTTGCTGGGTGTGAAAATTTTCCCAGAGAGACTCCAGATCCTACTGTGAGGCGCATAGTCCACCTCACTTGAAGGATCATGCGAGCCCTCTTGGGCTCCTACCACTACTGAATCCGGAAAGTGGGTCTCTAACAGTACCTCTAAGGTTTCCTTCCGGTTTTCAGTGAACCCCCCATCTTGCTTCTGGAGAAGTCCTAAACCATTTGAATGATCCCTGGAAAGGACTTTCTGGAGACGAGCTGCAGAGGGCAATTCATTGATTCCCTCACAGAAATTCCTCCAGGTAGCCCTTTTGGATCTCCTTAGTTCGAGATTATATTCCGTCAAGGCCATATTATACTCGCCCCATTCACCGGTGCGTTTAGCCTTGTTGAATAATCTTCTCGATTTTTTTTCTCAGTTTACCCAGCGTCCCGTTCCACCAAGGGACCATCTTTGTGGACTCTCTTCGCTTAACTGGGTAGCTGTTCTCGTAAGCCAAGTGTATAGAATTATGCAGCTGGTTTGAACAGATCTCCAAACCCTCTGGAGACTCTATGTTCCCCACAACCGAGGGCATTTCTGATTCGAGTGAGACTCTATAAGAGTCCCAGTCGGTCAGTTTTGGAATTCTGATTTCCTGCCGCTGCATGGTCTCAGCCGCCAAATCGAATCTGATGTGCAAGTGATCCGATAATGAGGCCTCTTCAGACACATGCCAGTTTTTGACCAAGTCGCTGAAATGCGGACTAGCAAGGGTCAGATCTAGGACCTCTTGCCTAATCGCATTTATAAAAGTAGGTTTCCTTCCCCTATTGACAATGTCTACATTATTTGAGATCAGAAATTCAAAAAGGTACTCACCCCTGTTATTGATGTCGGTGCTACCCCACACCGTGTGGTGCGCGTTTGCATCGCATCCTATCAGGTAGGCCAGCCCATTGCGTTTGCAATGAGCTATGAGCCGCCTAACGTTAAGTGGAGGTATTAACTCTGAGTCTCCAGGAAAGTAGGCGGAGGCCATTATAGCCTCCTGTTTGCCTCTTTCACCCAGAACCTCCACCATTACTGCAACCAAGTCCCTGGAGATGAACTCTGAAATGGGAATAAAATTAATTTGCGAACTGGCCAACACAGCCGCTCTTGGACTCTGAGTTCCGTTATGATAAATTAACTTACCCACTTGATTTGGTATACCTCTAATCTGGTTACCAATCACCCATGGCTCCTGGATTAGAGCCATGCCAATGTTTTGCCAGATAAACCTACGACAAAGGACGTCCGAAGACGCCTTTGCATGATGCAGGTTTATCTGCAGGCAGGCGATGTGTGCCTTCAATTTACCGAAGGCCCCTTCTGAAGGCCCTGCTCAGCCTCCTTTTCAGCACCGCCACCACCCGCATGCTTTTTTTGTTCGGCCGATGGCTGACCAGTGTCCTCCATCGCCGTTCTGCTGGCCCCCGCTGCCTGAGAGCCTCCAGGCCTAACCAGTGGCTTGCACGGGGGGAGCCCTTGTGAGGCCTTCCCCCGCGGAACCCCTGACGCCTTCCTCTCCCTTTCCCGCCTTCTCCTCACCTGTCTCCTGGAGAGAGCGGTCATCCCGGTGGTCTTCGCTACAGGTGCCGCTACCGTAGCTTCTACAGGCTTGACCACTTGGGTCCCGCCGACAGAAGCCGGTTTAGCTCCACTCTGACCACCCTTGGGATGCAATTGTACAGTCCCAAACTTATAGTTCACCTTAAAGCCATCCCGCTTGAGCTTCTCAACTGAAGAGTGGTCCATAGAGAACGTGAAAAAGGCCAAAGAGCCTTTCGCCTCCCTCCTGATCACTCTCCAGTTGATCGCCTGCATGCCCTTATACTCATATTGATATATTTATTAAACATCTGCCGGGAAATTTAGTCATAATCAAAGGAAAATAAGAAAAATGGGTGACAGCACGCTAATGTTAGTGTAGGATCCCGGAATTAGGAAAATATATCCTAATTGGCCATGTAGGCCATATTACAGAACTTCATCCAACAATCATTTTTGAATCCCATTTCCAACGCAAATGTCAAATTTCTCTAAAATTGGTTAAGGAATAGCCAAGTTCCATCACAATTAGCCTTATTCCAGAACTTGATGCAAAAATCATTTTAGAATCCCATTTTCAACGCACTTGTTAAATTTCACTAAAATCGCTTAAGGAATAGCGAAGTTCCATCCTAGTTGGCCATATTCCAGAACTGCATCTAAAATCAATTTATAATCCCACTTCTATCGCGCTTGTTGAATTCCCCTAAAATCGGTTAAGGAATAGCCAAGTTCCATCCTAGTTGGCCATATCCCAGAACTTCACCTAAAAATCATTCTAGAATCCCATTTCCAACGCGCGTGTCAAATTTCTCTAAAATCTGTTAAGAAATAGCCAAGTTCCATCCTAGTTGGCCATATTCCAGAAATTTATCTAAATATCGTTTATCGAACTTTCTTTATTTAATGATATTCAAAGAGCAATTCGTGTGTTACAAAAAATGTTAGTCTCTAATGTATTTTCTTCAGTGGCTCTGTAGAATGGGTTGGGAGCGATATTTTTAGCTTTTACGCTCTCTGTTTTAAGAGCAAAATTAAAAATAAAAATTTAAATCACTTTGAAAGAGCGAAATAATTTTTTTTTTGTGTTTAACATTAGAGGGTGAGAGCGTAAAAGCAAACTGAAAAAAAAAAATTTATTGAGATCAAGAGCAAAAATTTTTATAAAGAGCGATAAATTTAAACTCTGTAATAAATAAATAATTTGATTTTTTTTTTTTTTTTTTTTTTTTTTTTTCATTTCACACAAACTATAGACTCTTGACGATTGGTCATTTGATGTTTTCGCACTTGCCGATGCTGGTAATGGGCAACCTGTAAAATTTTTAGGCTATGACTTGTTAAATCGATACGGGATGATACATAAATTTAAGGTTCCGCCCGCAACACTAGAAATATTCTTGAATAAAATTGAGGAAGGTTATTGCCGTTATCGTAATCCATATCATAATAATTTACATGCCGCTGATGTAGCACAAACGGTACATCATGTACTCTGCCAGACTGGTTTAATGCATTGGCTATCGGATTTAGAAATTTTTGCCACCCTTTTAGCCGCACTTATACACGACTATGAACATACGGGCACAACAAATAATTTCCATGTAATGTCTGGTTCCGATACGGCAATGCTATACAATGATCGGGCCGTACTAGAAAATCATCATGTTAGTGCCGCATTTAAAGTGCTCAAAGAGGACGAATCGAATGTTTTGCAAAATTTATCGCGCGAAGAATTTCGTGAATTGCGTACACTAATTATTGATATGGTGCTAGCCACCGACATGTCATATCATTTTCAACAATTGAAAAATATGCGTAATTTATTGACGCTCGCCGAACCGGTCGTGGACAAATCAAAAGCACTATCATTAGTTTTACATTGTTGTGATATAGCGCATCCAGCTAAAAAATGGAATTTACATCATCGCTGGACGATGCTGCTGCTCGAGGAATTCTTTCGCCAAGGTGATTTGGAACGTGAACTTGGGCTACCATTTAGTCCGCTATGCGATCGTAATAATACGCTAGTGGCTGAATCTCAAATTGGTTTTATCGAATTTATTGTTGAACCAAGTATGACCGTGTGTTCGGATATGTTAGAAATTATATTGGCACCGATAGCGCCGATTGCATGTAAAACAACGGAAAGTGATGATCCATCAAATGTATCTAGTAAAAATCCTGAAGCAATAATCGAAGAGGGTGGTGAAGTAAATAATAAAAATGGTTCATCGGATGAAAAATCAAATCGATTTAGAATACGAAAACCATGGGTGACGTGCCTAGCTGAGAATAAGAAAATATGGAAGGAGCAAGCTGTTCGCGGTGAGTATAAAATTTTAAAAACAATTTATTAAATTATGGAATTAAGTTACTCTTTCAAAACTTAATTAAAAACTGATCTTCTTCTGGAAAGACCAGACATAAAACATTTTGAAAATGTTGATGAATACCTGCTTGATTTCATGATTCATTCGGATAACTTACCTTTCAAAACTCTGACTGGTCCTTAAATAATACGTACGTAAATTCGATATCTCATGTGTTCTTAGCTCTTATAAACGTTAATTGGTTCTCATAAGTGAACTGACCTATTGGTGGCTACCGGCCGACATATCTGGAAATTATTTCAAGTGGTGTGCCTAGCTAACAGTTGTCCCTAGAAATATTAGCAGGTCAAGTTTAATGTGGGGAGCCCGGGAAAATTCGTTTGAATGAAAGGCCAATATACAATTTAAAAATTTGTATAAACTCAACCCGTAAACTGTCACATCTGGAAAGTGATTCAATAGATATTCCAAGCCAACAGTTATCAGCAGAAAGGGAGGAGGGGAGCCGGAAAAACTCGTTTGAATGGAAGGGCCAAATAAAATTTGAGAAATTGTATAAATTCAACTATTCAAGTGTCATATCTGGAAAGTATTTCAATTAGTGTGCCTAGCCATCAGTTATTGCTAGAAAAATGATCAGGTAAAGTTTCATGTGGGGAGCCCGGAAAAATTTGTTATCGATATTTTTACTTTCGGCTAAAAACTTTCAGCTAACTTTAATATTATAGTGAACTGCAAGCTTATCTAAAGGGTATATCTACGGAAACTATCTACTTAACGAGATTATCGTAATAGGAATAGCTGTTACTGTCAAATAATATGCTCTGGCAAATTTTGTGGATATCTATCGTACAGACAATTGACGGCCGTGCGGGTGCTAAAATATTGTTCTGCATGCTTAACATGCTTAACAAGGTGTTGCTTGGTGTTGGTCAACATCGGGGTCACCAATATGGCGTCTAATAAAAAAGCATACATCAACTTTGTGAATTTTCTTTTATTCAGAGTTCTAAACGTCATTTGTGTTATATTTGTGTGGAAAAGTTTAATGGACTTTACGGTTGGAGCTGTCTGCATTAGTAAAAATTGTACTCTCAAAATGCCTTTAGAACTAACGCAGTGTTTAGGTGAACGTGTTTCGATTTTTTCAAACCGACTTTTTCGGCATCCTGATCTGTGGTACCGAAATTAAGAGGCTGCCGTTCAAGGTCGATGTCCTTGTCAAAGCTTGACCTTTGCGATGTAGGTTGTGTTAATAAAGTATCCCTTTAGCCACATGTAAAATAAAGGTCAAATATGCGATTGCCAATAGACTTTGGAATCAGTGGAATGGGTGCAATCTGATGTACTCTTTACATGCAAATGTACCGCGCTTCTGCTCCAATTTTGACGAAGGGGCTCGGCATTTATACACTCTTGTTAAAAACTTGCTTTTAATTAACATTTCATATTTTAAATTAGTTCAATTTATTGCAGGGACTGAATCATTGCAACTATCTCTGCAATAATAAACTTTATCTTATCTGTTATTCGCCCCTCCTTGGTTTGTGTCTTATCATTTCCAATTTTTAATAGACCTAAATAATTTAAGCTGCTTCATTCGTTATAAAAATGATCATGGTGAAACACTACTCGGTGGCAGATTAGTAATCGTATTAAGCATAAAATAGTTCACCAGTGATGGCTTTTGTTTTTACGTGGAAGTTTTTATTTTAGTTTCAGACCCATGTTTGCAAAACAAATGTAGCTAAATGTTGTAATTTTTTTGATCTGATAAGTTTGGTCGATTCCTTCCTTGCACGAAGATATTCTGTAAGGTTGTTTTTGACACACATCGTCGAAACATTCATTACAAGGCCTTGATGGTCTTCATCGGATTGTGGTTTATGCAGGGAATTTATTTAATAGAATATTTATCCAGAAGATCGCAGCGGCTGGCAGCCAAATAATATCTTAGCAGTGGTTGATGGTTTTTAATAAATCTACGGTATATCGACCGTCTTTCGTATCCTTTCGTATTATTCAACATATTAAATAATTTTTGAAATTTGGGGAAATCTATTTTCTTTCAAAATTTAATAATTCCAATTGAATGTTAAAATAATTTTTAAAATTACCATAATTCAAGTTTCCAGAACTTTACCCGAATTTCTTGAAATCATTGTAGCAAAACCAAAATTCAATAAACATCAAATTTCGAAATTTTGAACTTTTTAAAATTTGATAACAAAAACCACTGAATTTTGAAAATTTCAGATTCGAAATTTGCAGAAGTCTAAAATTTTCAAAATTTAGTTATTTCAATAGACTGTTAAAATTTGAATTTTCAAAATCACGAAAACTTAAAGCCGAATTCTCAAATTAGAAAATTCTTAATTTTCAAATTATCAAAAAATTATTCAAATTCGAATTCAACTTTAGTTGAATTTGACATTTTACAAAAATAAATTTTCAAATAGGAATTCCAAAAATTTTGATTAAAATGTTAAAATATCGACCATTTTACTATACTTTCTAACGCAAAATTAAGACACATAAAAATCTTATAAATTAAATTTTTTTCAATAACATCGAAATTTAAAAATTGGAATTGAAAATCTGTAAATTGTATCGAAATTTGTAAGTAGACAAAGCTTCATAAAATTAAAAATTTTCTAATTCCAATATTCTCAAATTAAAAATGTTTAAATTTGAATTTTCTACCAAAAAAAAAAAAATTAATTTTCGAAGGTTGAATTAACTTCGAAATTTGAAGATATCCAAAATTTTCGGGATTTGAATTAAGAGATAAATTTCCTAAATTTCCCTCCAAAATTTTCAATTGAAATTTAATGTTAATGCGATTTTCCTAATTAAGAATTACAAAATGTGAGTAAACAAACAAAACCATTATTAATAATAAAAATTCTAATTGGTACTTTAAGTCGTGTGCTGTGTTACAGTGAGTAGAGCTTTGCTTTTTAATAAATTAAAACTAGTGGTCAATTGTTGGCCAGTTACAAGAAATCCTAGAGATGTCTCTAAGTAAATCTGAGTATGCCATATTATTATTTGCTTTTAGTAGAACAGTTATTCCACTAATCATTTTAACGCGACTCTCAAGGGGTAAGATACCGCATTTCAACACTTTTATTTTATACAAATAAAGTGTAGTGCAATATCTCACCCCTTTAGGGTCGCGTTAAAATGATTAATGGCCCAAATGTTCTACTAAAAATAAACAATAATATACGGGTGTGAAGTATTTCACACAAAGTGTAGCTACACAAATTAATGAAAAGTGTAAGTGTACTGAAAAAGTGTAGGCCTACTAAAAAGTGTAAATAAGAAGTAGAACCAGGTATGGGGCGATATTACCATAAAGTGGGCAGGTCAAGCTAACCGAAACAATTTTTCTTATTAAAATAAAAAGAGTTGGGTATGTTCGACGCAATTTTGAAAATTGTGAAAATCAAATCGACAGTTTATGCTACACTATGACCATTTACAAAAATCTCAGAGATGTTACTAATTTTCAGCGGCAAAAATCTAAAATGGTCCGATTACGATGGTTGATACCTCTATCAATAGGTTTCGGAACCTGCAATTGCTGTGACAATTTTCATTTTGATTGCTCGATTATTTCTAAACATTTCTTAGAAAATTCAATTTTATTGAAAATCAACTGTGCTATAGCCCACAAGTTTTTGGGCGGCAAAAATCTAAAATGGTCCGATTACGATGGTTGATACCTCTATCAATAGGTTTCGGAACCTGTAATTGCTGTGACAATTTTTATTTTGATTGCTCGATTATTTCTAAACATTTCTTAGAAAATTCAATTTTATTGAAAATCAACTGTGCTATAGCCCACAAGTTTCTGGGCGGCAAAAATCTGAAATGGTCCGATTACGATGGTTGATACCTCTATCAATAGGTTTCGGAACCTGTAATTGCTGTGACAATTTTCATTTTGATTGCTCGATTATTTCTAAACATTTCTTAGAAAATTCAATTTTATTGAAAATCAACTGTGCTATAGCCCACAAGCTTTTGGGCGGCAAAAATCTAAAATGGTCCGATTACGATGGTTGATACCTGTATCAATAGGTTTCGGGACCTGTAATTGCTGTGACAATTTTTATTTTGATTGCTCGATTATTTCTAAACATTTCTTAGAAAATTCAATTTTATTGAAAATCAACTGTGCTATAGCCCACAAGTTTTTGGGCGGCAAAAATCTAAAATGGTCTGATTACGATGGTTGATACCTCTATCAATAGGTTTCGGGACCTGTAATTGCTGTGACAATTTTTATTTTGATTGCTCGATTATTTCTAAACATTTCTTAGAAAATTCAATTTTATTGAAAATCAACTGTGCTATAGCCCACAAGTTTTTGGGCGGCAAAAATCTAAAATGGTCTGATTACGATGGTTGATACCTCTATCAATAGGTTTCGGGACCTGTAATTGCTGTGACAATTTTCATTTTGATTGCTCGATTATTTCTAAACATTTCTTAGAAAATTCAATTTTATTGAAAATCAACTGTGCTATAGCCCACAAGTTTTTGGGCGGCAAAAATCTAAAATGGTCCGATTACGATGGTTGATACCTCTATCAATAGGTTTCGGGACCTGTAATTGCTGTGACAATTTTTATTTTGATTGCTCGATTATTTCTAAACATTTCTTAGAAAATTCAATTTTATTGAAAATCAACTGTGCTATAGCCCACAAGTTTTTGGGCGGCAAAAATCTAAAATGGTCCGATTACGATGGTTGATACCTCTATCAATAGGTTTTGGGACCTGTAATTGCCGTGACAATTTTTATTTTGATTGCTCGATTATTTCTAAACATTTCTTAGAAAATTCAATTTTATTGAAAATCAACTGTGCTATAGCCCACAAGTTTTTGGGCGGCAAAAATCTAAAATGGTCCGATTACGATGGCTGATACCTCTATCAATAGGTTTCGGGACCTGTAATTGCTGTGAGAATTTTCATTTTGATTGCTCGATTATTTCTAAACATTTCTTAGAAAATTCAATTTTATTGAAAATCAACTGTGATATAGCCCACAAGTTTTTGGGCGGCAAAAATCTAAAATGGTCTGATTACGATGGTTGATACCTCTATCAATAGGTTTCGGGACCTGTAATTGCTGTGACAATTTTTATTTTGATTGCTCGATTATTTCTAAACATTTCTTAGAAAATTCAATTTTATTGAAAATCAACTGTGCTATAGCCCACAAGTTTTTGGGCGGCAAAAATCTAAAATGGTCCGATTACGATGGTTGATACCTCTATCAATAGGTTTCGGGACCTGTAATTGCTGTGACAATTTTTATTTTGATTGCTCGATTATTTCTAAACATTTCTTAGAAACTTCAATTTTATTGAAAATCAACTGTGCTATAGCCCACAAGTTTTTGGGCGGCAAAAATCCAAAATGGTCCGATTACGATGGTTGATACCTCTATCAATAGGTTTCGGAACCTGTAATTGCTGTGACAATTTTCATTTTGATTGCTCGATTATTTCTAAACATTTCTTAGAAAATTCAATTTTATTGAAAATCAACTGTGCTATAGCCCACAAGCTTTTGGGCGGCAAAAATCTAAAATGGTCCGATTACGATGGTTGATACCTGTATCAATAGGTTTCGGGACCTGTAATTGCTGTGACAATTTTTATTTTGATTGCTCGATTATTTCTAAACATTTCTTAGAAAATTCAATTTTATTGAAAATCAACTGTGCTATAGCCCACAAGTTTTTGGGCGGCAAAAATCTAAAATGGTCTGATTACGATGGTTGATACCTCTATCAATAGGTTTCGGGACCTGTAATTGCTGTGACAATTTTTATTTTGATTGCTCGATTATTTCTAAACATTTCTTAGAAAATTCAATTTTATTGAAAATCAACTGTGCTATAGCCCACAAGTTTTTGGGCGGCAAAAATCTAAAATGGTCCGATTACGATGGTTGATACCTCTATCAATAGGTTTCGGGACCTGTAATTGCTGTGACAATTTTTATTTTGATTGCTCGATTATTTCTAAACATTTCTTAGAAAATTCAATTTTATTGAAAATCAACTGTGCTATAGCCCACAAGTTTTCGGGCGGCAAAAATCTAAATTGGTCCGATTACGATGGTTGATACCTCTATCAATAGGTTTCGGGACCTGTAATTGTTGTGACAATTTTTATTTTGATTGCTCGATTATTTCTAAACATTTCTTAGAAAATTCAATTTTATTGAAAATCAACTGTGCTATAGCCCACAAGTTTTTGGGCGGCAAAAATCTAAAATGGTCTGATTACGATGGTTGATACCTGTATCAATAGGTTTCGGGACCTGTAATTGCTGTGACAATTTTTATTTTGATTGCTCGATTATTTCTAAACATTTCTTAGAAAATTCAATTTTATTGAAAATCAACTGTGCTATAGCCCACAAGTTTTTGGGCGGCAAAAATCTAAAATGGTCTGATTACGATGGTAGATACCTCTATCAATAGGTTTCGGGACCTGTAATTGCTGTGACAATTTTTATTTTGATTGCTCGATTATTTCTAAACATTTCTTAGAAAATTCAATTTTATTGAAAATCAACTGTGCTATAGCCCACAAGTTTTTGGGCGGCAAAAATCTAAAATGGTCCGATTACGATGGTTGATACCTCTATCAATAGGTTTCGGGACCTGTAATTGCTGTGACAATTTTTATTTTGATTGCTCGATTATTTCTAAACATTTCTTAGAAAATTCAATTTTATTGAAAATCAACTGTGCTATAGCCCACAAGTTTTTGGGCGGCAAAAATCTAAAATGGTCCGATTACGATGGTTGATACCTCTATCAATAGGTTTCGGGACCTGTAATTGTTGTGACAATTTTTATTTTGATTGCTCGATTATTTCTAAACATTTCTTAGAAAATTCAATTTTATTGAAAATCAACTGTGCTATAGCCCACAAGTTTTTGGGCGGCAAAAATCTAAAATGGTCTGATTACGATGGTTGATACCTGTATCAATAGGTTTCGGGACCTGTAATTGCTGTGACAATTTTTATTTTGATTGCTCGATTATTTCTAAACATTTCTTAGAAAATTCAATTTTATTGAAAATCAACTGTGCTATAGCCCACAAGTTTTTGGGCGGCAAAAATCTAAAATGGTCCGATTACGATGGTTGATACCTCTATCAATAGGTTTCGGGACCTGTAATTGCTGTGACAATTTTTATTTTGATTGCTCGATTATTTCTAAACATTTCTTAGAAAATTCAATTTTATTGAAAATCAACTGTGCTATAGCCCACAAGTTTTTGGGCGGCAAAAATCTAAAATGGTCTGATTACGATGGTAGATACCTCTATCAATAGGTTTCGGGACCTGTAATTGCTGTGACAATTTTTATTTTGATTGCTCGATTATTTCTAAACATTTCTTAGAAAATTCAATTTTATTGAAAATCAACTGTGCTATAGCCCACAAGTTTTTGGGCGGCAAAAATCTAAAATGGTCTGATTACGATGGTAGATACCTCTATCAATAGGTTTCGGGACCTGTAATTGCTGTGACAATTTTTATTTTGATTGCTCGATTATTTCTAAACATTTCTTAGAAAATTCAATTTTATTGAAAATCAACTATGATATAGCCCACAAGTTTTTGGGCGGCAAAAATCTAAAATGGTCCGATTACGATGGTAGATACCTCTATCAATAGGTTTCGGAACCTGTAATTGCTGTGACAATTTTTATTTTGATAGTTCGATTATTTCTAAACATTTCTTAGAAAATTCAATTTTATTGAAAATCAACTGTGCTATAGCCCACAAGTTTTTGGGCGGCAAAAATCTAAAATGGTCCGATTACGATGGTTGATACCTCTATCAATAGGTTTCAGGACCTGTAATTTGCTGTGACAATTTTTATTTTGATTGCTCGATTATTTCTAAACATTTCTTAGAAAATTCAATTTTATTGAAAATCAACTGTGCTATAGCCCACAAGTTTTTGGGCGGCAAAAATCTAAAATGGTCCGATTACGATGGTTGATACCTCTATCAATAGGTTTCAGGACCTGTAATTTGCTGTGACAATTTTTATTTTGATTGCTCGATTATTTCTAAACATTTCTTAGAAAATTCAATTTTATTGAAAATCAACTGTGCTATAGCCCACAAGTTTTTGGGCGGCAAAAATCTAAAATGGCCTGATTACGATGGTTGATACCTCTATCAATAGGTTTCGGGACCTGTAATAGCTGTGACAATTTTTATTTTGATTGCTCTATTATTTCTTAACATTTCTTAGAAAATTCAATTTTATTGAAAATCAACTGTGCTATAGCCCACAAGTTTTTGGGCGGCAAAAATCTAAAATGGTCCGATTACGATGGCTGATACCTCTATCAATAGGTTTCGGGACATGTAATTGCTGTGACAGTTTTTATTTTGATTGCTCGATTATTTCTAAACATTTCTTAGAAAATTCAATTTTATTGAAAATCAACTGTGCTATAGCCCACAAGTTTTTGGGCGGCAAAAATCTAAAATGGTCCGATTACGATGGTTGATACCTCTATCAATAGGTTTCGGGACCTGTAATTGCTGTGACAATTTTTATTTTGATTGCTCGATTATTTCTAAACATTTCTTAGAAAATTCAATTTTATTGAAAATCAACTGTGCTATAGCCCACAAGTTTTTGGGCGGCAAAAATCTAAAATGGTCTGATTACGATGGTTGATACCTCTATCAATAGGTTTCGGGACCTGTAATAGCTGTGACAATTTTTATTTTGATTGCTCGATTATTTCTTAACATTTCTTAGAAAATTTAATTTTATTGAAAATCAACTGTGCTATAGCCCACAAGTTTTTGGGCGGCAAAAATCTAAAATGGTCCGATTACGATGGTTGATACCTCTATCAATAGGTTTCGGGACATGTAATTGCTGTGACAATTTTTATTTTGATTGCTCGATTATTTCTAAACATTTCTTAGAAAATTCAATTTTATTGAAAATCAACTGTGCTATAAGTTTTTGGGCGGCAAAAATCTAAAATGGTCCGATTACGATGGTTGATACCTCTATCAATAGGTTTCGGGACCTGTAATTGCTGTGACAATTTTTTTTTTTATTGCTCGATTATTTCTAAACATTTCTTAGAAAATTCAATTTTATTGAAAATCAAGTGTGCTATAGCCCACAAGTTTTTGGGCGGCAAAAATCTAAAATGGTCTAATTACGATGGTAGGTACCTCTATCAATAGGTTTCGGGACCTGCAATTGCTGTGACAATTTTTATTTTGATTGCTCGATTATTTCTAAACATTTCTTAGAAAATTCAATTTTATTGAAAATCAACTGTGCTATAGCCCACAAGTTTTTGGGCGGCAAAAATCTAAAATGGTCTGATTACGATGGTTGATACCTCTATCAATAGGTTTCGGGACCTGTAATTGCTGTGACAATTTTTATTTTGATTGCTCGATTATTTCTAAACATTTCTTAGAAAATTCAATTTTATTGAAAATCAACTGTGCTATAGCCCACAAGTTTTTGGGCGGCAAAAATCTAAAATGGTCCGATTACGATGGTTGATACCTCTATCAATAGGTTTCGGGACCTGTAATTGCTGTGACAATTTTTATTTTGATTGCTCGATTATTTCTAAACATTTCTTATAAAATTCAATTTTATTGAAAATCAACTATGATATAGCCCACAAGTTTTTGGGCGGCAAAAATCTAAAATGGTCCGATTACGATGGTAGATACCTCTATCAATAGGTTTCGGAACCTGTAATTGCTGTGACAATTTTTATTTTGATAGTTCGATTATTTCTAAACATTTCTTAGAAAATTCAATTTTATTGAAAATCAACTGTGCTATAGCCCACAAGTTTTTGGGCGGCAAAAATCTAAAATGGTCCGATTACGATGGTTGATACCTCTATCAATAGGTTTCAGGACCTGTAATTTGCTGTGACAATTTTTATTTTGATTGCTCGATTATTTCTAAACATTTCTTAGAAAATTCAATTTTATTGAAAATCAACTGTGCTATAGCCGACAAGTTTTTGGGCGGCAAAAATCTAAAATGGTCCGATTACGATGGTTGATACCTCTATCAATAGGTTTCGGAACCTGTAATTGCTGTGACAATTTTCATTTTGATTGCTCGATTATTTCTAAACATTTCTTAGAAAATTCAATTTTATTGAAAATCAACTGTGCTATAGCCCACAAGTTTTTGGGCGGCAAAAATCTAAAATGGTCCGATTACGATGGTTGATACCTCTATCAATAGGTTTCGGAACCTGTAATTGCTGTGACAATTTTCATTTTGATTGCTCGATTATTTCTAAACATTTCTTAGAAAATTCAATTTTATTGAAAATCAACTGTGCTATAGCCCACAAGTTTTTGGGCGGCAAAAATCCAAAATGGTCCGATTACGATGGCTGATACCTCTATCAATAGGTTTCGGTACCTGTAATTGCTGTGACAATTTTTATTTTTATTGCTCGATTATTTCTAAACATTTCTTAGAAAATTCAAATTTATTGAAAATCAATCCGATTACGACGGTTGATACCTCTATCAATAGGTTTCGGAGCCTGTAATTGCTGTGACAATTTTCATTTTGATTGCTCGATTATTTCTAAACATTTCTTAGAAAATTCAATTTTATTGAAAATCAACTGTACTAAAGCCCACAAGTTTTTGGGCGGCAAAAATCTAAAATGGTCCGATTACGATGATTGATACCTCTATCAATGGGTTTCGGGACCTGTAATTGCTGTGACAATTTTCATTTTGATGAATATGATTGCTCGATTATTTCTAAACATTTCTTAGAAAATTCAATTTTATTGAAAATCAACTGTGCTATAGCCCACAAGTTTTTGGGCGGCAAAAATCTAAAATGGTCCGATTACGATGGTTGATACCTCTATCAATAGGTTTCGGGACATGTAATTGCTGTGACAATTTTTATTTTGATTGCTCGATTATTTCTAAACATTTCTTAGAAAATTCAAATTTATTGAAAATCAATCCGATTACGATGGTTGATACCTCTATCAATAGGTTTCGGGACCTGTAATTGCTGTGACAATTTTTATTTTGATTGCTCGATTATTTCTAAACATTTCTTAGAAAATTCAATTTTATTGAAAATCAACTGTGCTATAGCCCACAAGTTTTTGGGCGGCAAAAATCTAAAATGGTCCGATTACGATGGTTGATACCTCTATCAATAGGTTTCGGGACCTGTAATTGCTGTGACAATTTTTATTTTGATTGCTCGATTATTTCTAAACATTTCTTAGAAAATTCAATTTTATTGAAAATCAACTGTGCTATAGCCCACAAGTTTTTGGGCGGCAAAAATCTAAAATGGTCTGATTACGATGGCTGATACCTCTATCAATAGGTTTCGGGACCTGTAATTGCTGTGAGAATTTTCATTTTGATTGCTCGATTATTTCTAAACATTTCTTATAAAATTCAATTTTATTGAAAATCAACTATGATATAGCCCACAAGTTTTTGGGCGGCAAAAATCTAAAATGGTCCGATTACGATGGTAGATACCTCTATCAATAGGTTTCGGAACCTGTAATTGCTGTGACAATTTTTATTTTGATAGTTCGATTATTTCTAAACATTTCTTAGAAAATTCAATTTTATTGAAAATCAACTGTGCTATAGCCCACAAGTTTTTGGGCGGCAAAAATCTAAAATGGTCCGATTACGATGGTTGATACCTCTATCAATAGGTTTCAGGACCTGTAATTTGCTGTGACAATTTTTATTTTGATTGCTCGATTATTTCTAAACATTTCTTAGAAAATTCAATTTTATTGAAAATCAACTGTGCTATAGCCCACAAGTTTTTGGGCGGCAAAAATCTAAAATGGTCCGATTACGATGGTTGATACCTCTATCAATAGGTTTCAGGACCTGTAATTTGCTGTGACAATTTTTATTTTGATTGCTCGATTATTTCTAAACATTTCTTAGAAAATTCAATTTTATTGAAAATCAACTGTGCTATAGCCCACAAGTTTTTGGGCGGCAAAAATCTAAAATGGCCTGATTACGATGGTTGATACCTCTATCAATAGGTTTCGGGACCTGTAATAGCTGTGACAATTTTTATTTTGATTGCTCTATTATTTCTTAACATTTCTTAGAAAATTCAATTTTATTGAAAATCAACTGTGCTATAGCCCACAAGTTTTTGGGCGGCAAAAATCTAAAATGGTCCGATTACGATGGCTGATACCTCTATCAATAGGTTTCGGGACATGTAATTGCTGTGACAGTTTTTATTTTGATTGCTCGATTATTTCTAAACATTTCTTAGAAAATTCAATTTTATTGAAAATCAACTGTGCTATAGCCCACAAGTTTTTGGGCGGCAAAAATCTAAAATGGTCCGATTACGATGGTTGATACCTCTATCAATAGGTTTCGGGACCTGTAATTGCTGTGACAATTTTTATTTTGATTGCTCGATTATTTCTAAACATTTCTTAGAAAATTCAATTTTATTGAAAATCAACTGTGCTATAGCCCACAAGTTTTTGGGCGGCAAAAATCTAAAATGGTCTGATTACGATGGTTGATACCTCTATCAATAGGTTTCGGGACCTGTAATAGCTGTGACAATTTTTATTTTGATTGCTCGATTATTTCTTAACATTTCTTAGAAAATTTAATTTTATTGAAAATCAACTGTGCTATAGCCCACAAGTTTTTGGGCGGCAAAAATCTAAAATGGTCCGATTACGATGGTTGATACCTCTATCAATAGGTTTCGGGACATGTAATTGCTGTGACAATTTTTATTTTGATTGCTCGATTATTTCTAAACATTTCTTAGAAAATTCAATTTTATTGAAAATCAACTGTGCTATAAGTTTTTGGGCGGCAAAAATCTAAAATGGTCCGATTACGATGGTTGATACCTCTATCAATAGGTTTCGGGACCTGTAATTGCTGTGACAATTTTTTTTTTTATTGCTCGATTATTTCTAAACATTTCTTAGAAAATTCAATTTTATTGAAAATCAAGTGTGCTATAGCCCACAAGTTTTTGGGCGGCAAAAATCTAAAATGGTCTAATTACGATGGTAGGTACCTCTATCAATAGGTTTCGGGACCTGCAATTGCTGTGACAATTTTTATTTTGATTGCTCGATTATTTCTAAACATTTCTTAGAAAATTCAATTTTATTGAAAATCAACTGTGCTATAGCCCACAAGTTTTTGGGCGGCAAAAATCTAAAATGGTCTGATTACGATGGTTGATACCTCTATCAATAGGTTTCGGGACCTGTAATTGCTGTGACAATTTTTATTTTGATTGCTCGATTATTTCTAAACATTTCTTAGAAAATTCAATTTTATTGAAAATCAACTGTGCTATAGCCCACAAGTTTTTGGGCGGCAAAAATCTAAAATGGTCCGATTACGATGGTTGATACCTCTATCAATAGGTTTCGGGACCTGTAATTGCTGTGACAATTTTTATTTTGATTGCTCGATTATTTCTAAACATTTCTTAGAAAATTCAATTTTATTGAAAATCAACTGTGCTATAGCCCACAAGTTTTTGGGCGGCAAAAATCTAAAATGGTCCGATTACGATGGCTGATACCTCTATCAATAGGTTTCGGGACCTGTAATAGCTGTGACAATTTTCATTTTGATTGCTCGATTATTTCTAAACATTTCTTAGAAAATTCAATTTTATTGAAAATCAACTGTGATATAGCCCACAAGTTTTTGGGCGGCAAAAATCTAAAATGGTCTGATTACGATGGTAGATACCTCTATCAATAGGATTCGGAACCTGTAATTGCTGTGACAATTTTTATTTTAATAGTTCGATTATTTCTAAACATTTCTTAGAAAATTCAATTTTATTGAAAATCAACTGTGCTATAGCCCACAAGTTTTTGGGCGGCAAAAATCTAAAATGGTCCGATTACGATGGTTGATACCTCTATCAATAGGTTTCAGGACCTGTAATTTGCTGTGACAATTTTTATTTTGATTGCTCGATTATTTCTTAACATTTCTTAGAAAATTCAATTTTATTGAAAATCAACTGTGCTATAGCCCACAAGTTTTTGGGCGGCAAAAATCTAAAATGGTCCGATTACGATGGTTGATACCTCTATCAATAGGTTTCGGGACCTGTAATTGCTGTGACAATTTTTATTTTGATTGCTCGATTATTTCTAAACATTTCTTAGAAAATTCAATTTTATTGAAAATGAACTGTGCTATAGCCCACAAGTTTTTGGGCGGCAAAAATCTAAAATGGTCCGATTACGATGGTTGATACCTCTATCAATAGGTTTCGGGACCTGTAATTGCTGTGACAATTTTTATTTTGATTGCTCGATTATTTCTAAACATTTCTTAGAAAATTCAATTTTATTGAAAATCAACTGTGCTATAGCCCACAAGTTTTTGGGCGGCAAAAATCTAAAATGGTCCGATTACGATGGTTGATACCTCTATCAATAGGTTTCGGGACCTGTAATTGCTGTGACAATTTTTATTTTTATTGCTCGATTATTTCTAAACATTTCTTAGAAAATTCAATTTTATTGAAAATCAAGTGTGCTATAGCCCACAAGTTTTTGGGCGGCAAAAATCTAAAATGGTCTAATTACGATGGTAGGTACCTCTATCAATAGGTTTCGGGACCTGTAATTGCTGTGACAATTTTTATTTTGATTGCTCGATTATTTCTAAACATTTCTTAGAAAATTCAATTTTATTGAAAATCAACTGTGCTATAGCCCACAAGTTTTTGGGCGGCAAAAATCTAAAATGGTCCGATTACGATGATTGATACCTCTATCAATAGGTTTCGGGACCTGTAATTGCTGTGACAATTTTCATTTTGATTGCTAGATTATTTCTAAATATTTCTTAGAAAATTCAATTTTATTGAAAATCAACTGTGCTATACCCACAAGTTTTTGGGCGGCAAAAATCTAAAATGGTCCGATTACGATGGTTGATACCTCTATCAATAGGTTTCGGGACCTGTAATTGCTGTGACAATTTTCATTTTGATTGCTCGATTATTTCTAAACATTTCTTAGAAAATTTAATTTTATTGAAAATCAACTGTGCTATAGCCCACAAATTTTTGGGCGGCAAAAAACTAAAATGGTCCGATTACAATGGTTGATACCTCTATCAATAGGTTTCGGGACCTGTAATTGCTGTGACAATTTTTATTTTGATTGCTCGATTATTTCTAAACATTTCTTAGAAAATTCAATTTTATTGAAAATCAACTGTGCTATAGCCCACAAGTTTTTGGGCGGCAAAAATCTAAAATGGTCTGATTACGATGGCTGATACCTCTATCAATAGGTTTCGGGACCTGTAATTGCTGTGAGAATTTTCATTTTGATTGCTCGATTATTTCTAAACATTTCTTATAAAATTCAATTTTATTGAAAATCAACTATGATATAGCCCACAAGTTTTTGGGCGGCAAAAATCTAAAATGGTCCGATTACGATGGTAGATACCTCTATCAATAGGTTTCGGAACCTGTAATTGCTGTGACAATTTTTATTTTGATAGTTCGATTATTTCTAAACATTTCTTAGAAAATTCAATTTTATTGAAAATCAACTGTGCTATTAATTGTGCCCACAAGTTTTTGGGCGGCAAAAATCTAAAATGGTCCGATTACGATGGTTGATACCTCTATCAATAGGTTTCAGGACCTGTAATTTGCTGTGACAATTTTTATTTTGATTGCTCGATTATTTCTAAACATTTCTTAGAAAATTCAATTTTATTGAAAATCAACTGTGCTATAGCCCACAAGTTTTTGGGCGGCAAAAATCTAAAATGGTCCGATTACGATGGTTGATACCTCTATCAATAGGTTTCGGGACCTGTAATTGCTGTGACAATTTTTATTTTGATTGCTCGATTATTTCTAAACATTTCTTAGAAAATTCAATTTTATTGAAAATCAACTGTGCTATAGCCCACAAGTTTTTGGGCGGCAAAAATCTAAAATGGTCTGATTACGATGGTTGATACCTCTATCAATAGGTTTCGGGACCTGTAATTGCTGTGACAATTTTTATTTTGATTGCTCGATTATTTCTAAACATTTCTTAGAAAATTCAATTTTATTGAAAATCAACTGTGCTATAGCCCACAAGTTTTTGGGCGGCAAAAATCTAAAATGGTCCGATTACGATGGTTGATACCTCTATCAATAGGTTTCGGGACCTGTAATTGCTGTGACAATTTTTATTTTGATTGCTCGATTATTTCTAAACATTTCTTAGAAAATTCAATTTTATTGAAAATCAACTGTGCTATAGCCCACAAGTTTTTGGGCGGCAAAAATCTAAAATGGTCCGATTACGATGGCTGATACCTCTATCAATAGGTTTCGGGACCTGTAATAGCTGTGACAATTTTCATTTTGATTGCTCGATTATTTCTAAACATTTCTTAGAAAATTCAATTTTATTGAAAATCAACTGTGATATAGCCCACAAGTTTTTGGGCGGCAAAAATCTAAAATGGTCTGATTACGATGGTAGATACCTCTATCAATAGGATTCGGAACCTGTAATTGCTGTGACAATTTTTATTTTAATAGTTCGATTATTTCTAAACATTTCTTAGAAAATTCAATTTTATTGAAAATCAACTGTGCTATAGCCCACAAGTTTTTGGGCGGCAAAAATCTAAAATGGTCCGATTACGATGGTTGATACCTCTATCAATAGGTTTCAGGACCTGTAATTTGCTGTGACAATTTTTATTTTGATTGCTCGATTATTTCTTAACATTTCTTAGAAAATTCAATTTTATTGAAAATCAACTGTGCCCACAAGTTTTTGGGCGGCAAAAATCTAAAATGGTCCGATTACGATGGTTGATACCTCTATCAATAGGTTTCGGGACCTGTAATTGCTGTGACAATTTTTATTTTGATTGCTCGATTATTTCTAAACATTTCTTAGAAAATTCAATTTTATTGAAAATGAACTGTGCTATAGCCCACAAGTTTTTGGGCGGCAAAAATCTAAAATGGTCCGATTACGATGGTTGATACCTCTATCAATAGGTTTCGGGACCTGTAATTGCTGTGACAATTTTTATTTTGATTGCTCGATTATTTCTAAACATTTCTTAGAAAATTCAATTTTATTGAAAATCAACTGTGCTATAGCCCACAAGTTTTTGGGCGGCAAAAATCTAAAATGGTCCGATTACGATGGTTGATACCTCTATCAATAGGTTTCGGGACCTGTAATTGCTGTGACAATTTTTATTTTTATTGCTCGATTATTTCTAAACATTTCTTAGAAAATTCAATTTTATTGAAAATCAAGTGTGCTATAGCCCACAAGTTTTTGGGCGGCAAAAATCTAAAATGGTCTAATTACGATGGTAGGTACCTCTATCAATAGGTTTCGGGACCTGTAATTGCTGTGACAATTTTTATTTTGATTGCTCGATTATTTCTAAACATTTCTTAGAAAATTCAATTTTATTGAAAATCAACTGTGCTATAGCCCACAAGTTTTTGGGCGGCAAAAATCTAAAATGGTCCGATTACGATGATTGATACCTCTATCAATAGGTTTCGGGACCTGTAATTGCTGTGACAATTTTCATTTTGATTGCTAGATTATTTCTAAATATTTCTTAGAAAATTCAATTTTATTGAAAATCAACTGTGCTATACCCACAAGTTTTTGGGCGGCAAAAATCTAAAATGGTCCGATTACGATGGTTGATACCTCTATCAATAGGTTTCGGGACCTGTAATTGCTGTGACAATTTTCATTTTGATTGCTCGATTATTTCTAAACATTTCTTAGAAAATTTAATTTTATTGAAAATCAACTGTGCTATAGCCCACAAATTTTTGGGCGGCAAAAAACTAAAATGGTCCGATTACAATGGTTGATACCTCTATCAATAGGTTTCGGGACCTGTAATTGCTGTGACAATTTTTATTTTGATTGCTCGATTATTTCTAAACATTTCTTAGAAAATTCAATTTTATTGAAAATCAACTGTGCTATAGCCCACAAGTTTTTGGGCGGCAAAAATCTAAAATGGTCTGATTACGATGGCTGATACCTCTATCAATAGGTTTCGGGACCTGTAATTGCTGTGAGAATTTTCATTTTGATTGCTCGATTATTTCTAAACATTTCTTATAAAATTCAATTTTATTGAAAATCAACTATGATATAGCCCACAAGTTTTTGGGCGGCAAAAATCTAAAATGGTCCGATTACGATGGTAGATACCTCTATCAATAGGTTTCGGAACCTGTAATTGCTGTGACAATTTTTATTTTGATAGTTCGATTATTTCTAAACATTTCTTAGAAAATTCAATTTTATTGAAAATCAACTGTGCTATAGCCCACAAGTTTTTGGGCGGCAAAAATCTAAAATGGTCCGATTACGATGGTTGATACCTCTATCAATAGGTTTCAGGACCTGTAATTATACTATACTATAGCCCACAACTCTGTACTATAGCCCACAAGTTTTTGGGCGGCAAAAATCTAAAATGGTCCGATTACGATGGTTGATACCTCTATCAATAGGTTTCAGGACCTGTAATTTGCTGTGACAATTTTTATTTTGATTGCTCGATTATTTCTAAACATTTCTTAGAAAATTCAATTTTATTGAAAATCAACTGTGCTATAGCCCACAAGTTTTTGGGCGGCAAAAATCTAAAATGGTCCGATTACGATGGTTGATACCTCTATCAATAGGTTTCAGGACCTGTAATTTGCTGTGACAATTTTTATTTTGATTGCTCGATTATTTCTAAACATTTCTTAGAAAATTCAATTTTATTGAAAATCAACTGTGCTATAGCCCACAAGTTTTTGGGCGGCAAAAATCTAAAATGGTCTGATTACGATGGTTGATACCTCTATCAATAGGTTTCGGGACCTGTAATAGCTGTGACAATTTTTATTTTGATTGCTCTATTATTTCTTAACATTTCTTAGAAAATTTAATTTTATTGAAAATCAACTGTGCTATAGCCCACAAGTTTTTGGGCGGCAAAAATCTAAAATGGTCCGATTACGATGGTTGATACCTCTATCAATAGGTTTCGGGACATGTAATTGCTGTGACAATTTTTATTTTGATTGCTCGATTATTTCTAAACATTTCTTAGAAAATTCAATTTTATTGAAAATCAACTGTGCTATAGCCCACAAGTTTTTGGGCGGCAAAAATCTAAAATGGTCCGATTACGATGGTTGATACCTCTATCTATAGGTTTCGGGACCTGTAATTGCTGTGACAATTTTTATTTTTATTGCTCGATTATTTCTAAACATTTCTTAGAAAATTCAATTTTATTGAAAATCAACTGTGCTATAGCCCACAAGTTTTTGGGCGGCAAAAATCTAAAATGGTCTGATTACGATGGTAGATACCTCTATCAATAGGTTTCGGGACCTGTAATTGCTGTGACAATTTTTATTTTTATTGCTCGATTATTTCTAAACATTTCTTAGAAAATTCAATTTTATTGAAAATCAACTGTGCTATAGCCCACAAGTTTTTGGGCGGTAAAAATCTAAAATGGTCTGATTACGATGGTTGATACCTCTATCAATAGGTTTCGGGACCTGTAATTGCTGTGACAATTTTTATTTTGATTGCTCGATTTTTTCTAAACATTTCTTAGAAAATTCAATTTTATTAAAAATCAACTGTGCTATAGCCCACAAGTTTTTGGGCGGCAAAAATCTAAAATGGTCCGATTACAATGGTTGATACCTCTATCAATAGGTTTCGATACCTGTAATTGCTGTGACAATTTTTATTTTGATCGCTCGATTATTTCTAAACATTTCTTAGAAAATTCAATTTTATTGAAAATCAACTGTGCTATAGCCCACAAGTTTTTGGGCGGCAAAAATCTAAAATGGTCCGATTACGATGGTTGATACCTCTATCAATAGGTTTCGGGACCTGTAATTGCTGTGACAATTTTTATTTTGATTGCTCGATTATTTCTAAACATTTCTTAGAAAATTCAATTTGATTGAAAATCAACTGTGCTATAGCCCACAAGTTTTTGGGCGGCAAAAATCTAAAATGGTCCGATTACGATGGTTGATACCTCTATCAATAGGTTTCGGGACCTGTAATTTGCTGTGACAATTTTTATTTTGATTGCTCGATTATTTCTTAACATTTCTTAGAAAATTCAATTTTATTGAAAATCAACTGTGCTATAGCCCACAAGTTTTTGGGCGGCAAAAATCTAAAATGGTCTGATTACGATGGTTGATACCTCTATCAATAGGTTTCGGGACATGTAATTGCTGTGACAGTTTTTATTTTGATTGCTCGATTATTTCTAAACATTTCTTAGAAAATTCAATTTTATTGAAAATCAACTGTGCTATAGCCCACAAGTTTTTGGGCGGCAAAAATCTAAAATGGTCCGATTACGATGGTTGATACCTCTATCAATAGGTTTCAGGACCTGTAATTTGCTGTGACAATTTTTATTTTGATTGCTCGATTATTTCTTAACATTTCTTAGAAAATTCAATTTTATTGAAAATCAACTGTGCTATAGCCCACAAGTTTTTGGGCGGCAAAAATCTAAAATGGTCCGATTACGATGGTTGATACCTCTATCAATAGGTTTCGGGACCTGTAATTGCTGTGAAAATTTTTATTTTGATTGCTCGATTATTTCTAAACATTTCTTAGAAAATTCAATTTTATTGAAAATGAACTGTGCTATAGCCCACAAGTTTCTGGGCGGCAAAAATCTAAAATGGTCCGATTACGATGGTTGATACCTCTATCAATAGGTTTCGGGACCTGTAATTGCTGTGACAATTTTTATTTTGATTGCTCGATTATTTCTAAACATTTCTTAGAAAATTCAATTTTATTGAAAATCAACTGTGCTATAGCCCACAAGTTTTTGGGCGGCAAAAATCTAAAATGGTCCGATTACGATGGTTGATACCTCTATCAATAGGTTTCAGGACCTGTAATTTGCTGTGACAATTTTTATTTTGATTGCTCGATTATTTCTTAACATTTCTTAGAAAATTCAATTTTATTGAAAATCAACTGTGCTATAGCCCACAAGTTTTTGGGCGGCAAAAATCTAAAATGGTCCGATTACGATGGTTGATACCTCTATCAATAGGTTTCGGGACCTGTAATTGCTGTGACAATTTTTATTTTGATTGCTCGATTATTTCTAAACATTTCTTAGAAAATTCAATTTTATTGAAAATGAACTGTGCTATAGCCCACAAGTTTTTGGGCGGCAAAAATCTAAAATGGTCCGATTACGATGGTTGATACCTCTATCAATAGGTTTCGGGACCTGTAATTGCTGTGACAATTTTTATTTTGATTGCTCGATTATTTCTAAACATTTCTTAGAAAATTCAATTTTATTGAAAATCAACTGTGCTATAGCCCACAAGTTTTTGGGCGGCAAAAATCTAAAATGGTCCGATTACGATGGTTGATACCTCTATCAATAGGTTTCGGGACCTGTAATTGCTGTGACAATTTTTATTTTGATTGCTAGATTATTTCTAAACATTTCTTAGAAAATTCAATTTAATTGAAAATCAACTGTGCTATAGCCCACAAGTTTTTGGGCGGCAAAAATCTAAAATGGTCCGATTACGATGGTTGATACCTCTATCAATAGGTTTCGGGACCTGTAATTGCTGTGACAATTTTTATTTTGATTGCTTGATTATTTCTAAACATTTCTTAGAAAATTCAATTTTATTGAAAATCAACTGTGCTATAGCCCACAAGTTTTTGGGCGGCAAAAATCTAAAATGGTCCGATTACGATGGTTGATACCTCTATCAATAGGTTTCGGGACCTGCAATTGCTGTGACAATTTTTATTTTGATTGCTCGATTATTTCTAAACATTTCTTAGAAAATTCAATTTTATTGAAAATCAACTGTGCTATAGCCCACAAGTTTTTGGGCGGCAAAAATCTAAAATGGTCCGATTACGATGGTTGATACCTCTATCAATAGGTTTCAGGACCTGTAATTTGCTGTGACAATTTTTATTTTGATTGCTCGATTATTTCTTAACATTTCTTAGAAAATTCAATTTTATTGAAAATCAACTGTGCTATAGCCCACAAGTTTTTGGGCGGCAAAAATCTAAAATGGTCCGATTACGATGGTTGATACCTCTATCAATAGGTTTCGGGACCTGTAATTGCTGTGACAATTTTTATTTTGATTGCTCGATTATTTCTAAACATTTCTTAGAAAATTCAATTTTATTGAAAATGAACTGTGCTATAGCCCACAAGTTTTTGGGCGGCAAAAATCTAAAATGGTCCGATTACGATGGTTGATACCTCTATCAATAGGTTTCGGGACCTGTAATTGCTGTGACAATTTTTATTTTGATTGCTCGATTATTTCTAAACATTTCTTAGAAAATTCAATTTTATTGAAAATCAACTGTGCTATAGCCCACAAGTTTTTGGGCGGCAAAAATCTAAAATGGTCCGATTACGATGGTTGATACCTCTATCAATAGGTTTCGGGACCTGTAATTGCTGTGACAATTTTTATTTTTATTGCTCGATTATTTCTAAACATTTCTTAGAAAATTCAATTTTATTGAAAATCAAGTGTGCTATAGCCCACAAGTTTTTGGGCGGCAAAAATCTAAAATGGTCTAATTACGATGGTAGGTACCTCTATCAATAGGTTTCGGGACCTGTAATTGCTGTGACAATTTTTATTTTGATTGCTCGATTATTTCTAAACATTTCTTAGAAAATTCAATTTTATTGAAAATCAACTGTGCTATAGCCCACAAGTTTTTGGGCGGCAAAAATCTAAAATGGTCCGATTACGATGATTGATACCTCTATCAATAGGTTTTGGGACCTGTAATTGCTGTGACAATTTTCATTTTGATTGCTAGATTATTTCTAAATATTTCTTAGAAAATTCAATTTTATTGAAAATCAACTGTGCTATACCCACAAGTTTTTGGGCGGCAAAAATCTAAAATGGTCCGATTACGATGGTTGATACCTCTATCAATAGGTTTCGGGACCTGTAATTGCTGTGACAATTTTCATTTTGATTGCTCGATTATTTCTAAACATTTCTTAGAAAATTTAATTTTATTGAAAATCAACTGTGCTATAGCCCACAAATTTTTGGGCGGCAAAAAACTAAAATGGTCCGATTACAATGGTTGATACCTCTATCAATAGGTTTCGGGACCTGTAATTGCTGTGACAATTTTTATTTTGATTGCTCGATTATTTCTAAACATTTCTTAGAAAATTCAATTTTATTGAAAATCAACTGTGCTATAGCCCACAAGTTTTTGGGCGGCAAAAATTTAAAATGGTCTGATTACGATGGCTGATACCTCTATCAATAGGTTTCGGGACCTGTAATTGCTGTGAGAATTTTCATTTTGATTGCTCGATTATTTCTAAACATTTCTTATAAAATTCAATTTTATTGAAAATCAACTATGATATAGCCCACAAGTTTTTGGGCGGCAAAAATCTAAAATGGTCCGATTACGATGGTAGATACCTCTATCAATAGGTTTCGGAACCTGTAATTGCTGTGACAATTTTTATTTTGATAGTTCGATTATTTCTAAACATTTCTTAGAAAATTCAATTTTATTGAAAATCAACTGTGCTATAGCCCACAAGTTTTTGGGCGGCAAAAATCTAAAATGGTCCGATTACGATGGTTGATACCTCTATCAATAGGTTTCAGGACCTGTAATTTGCTGTGACAATTTTTATTTTGATTGCTCGATTATTTCTAAACATTTCTTAGAAAATTCAATTTTATTGAAAATCAACTGTGCTATAGCCCACAAGTTTTTGGGCGGCAAAAATCTAAAATGGTCCGATTACGATGGTTGATACCTCTATCAATAGGTTTCGGGACCTGTAATTGCTGTGACAATTTTCATTTTGATTGCTCGATTATTTCTAAACATTTCTTAGAAAATTTAATTTTATTGAAAATCAACTGTGCTATAGCCCACAAATTTTTGGGCGGCAAAAAACTAAAATGGTCCGATTACAATGGTTGATACCTCTATCAATAGGTTTCGGGACCTGTAATTGCTGTGACAATTTTTATTTTGATTGCTCGATTATTTCTAAACATTTCTTAGAATATTCAATTTTATTGAAAATCAACTGTGCTATAGCCCACAAGTTTTTGGGCGGCAAAAATCTAAAATGGTCCGATTACGATGGTTGATACCTCTATCAATAGGTTTCGGGACCTGTAATTGCTGTGACAATTTTTATTTTGATTGCTCGATTATTTCTAAACATTTCTTAGAAAATTCAATTTTATTGAAAATCAACTGTGCTATAGCCCACAAGTTTTTGGGCGGCAAAAATCTAAAATGGTCCGATTACAATGGTTGATACCTCTATCAATAGGTTTCGGGACCTGTAATTGCTGTGACAATTTTTATTTTGATTGCTCGATTATTTCTAAACATTTCTTAGAAAATTCAATTTTATTGAAAATGAACTGTGCTATAGCCCACAAGTTTTTGGGCGGCAAAAATCTAAAATGGTCCGATTACGATGGTTGATACCTCTATCAATAGGTTTCGGGACCTGTAATTGCTGTGACAATTTTTATTTTGATTGCTCGATTATTTCTAAACATTTCTTAGAAAATTCAATTTTATTGAAAATCAACTGTGCTATAGCCCACAAGTTTTTGGGCGGCAAAAATCTAAAATGGTCCGATTACGATGGTAGGTACCTCTATCAATAGGTTTCGGGACCTGTAATTGCTGTGACAATTTTTATTTTGATTGCTCGATTATTTCTAAACATTTCTTAGAAAATTCAATTTTATTGAAAATCAACTGTGCTATAGCCCACAAGTTTTTGGGCGGCAAAAATCTAAAATGGTCTGATTACGATGGCTGATACCTCTATCAATAGGTTTCGGGACCTGTAATTGCTGTGAGAATTTTCATTTTGATTGCTCGATTATTTCTAAACATTTCTTAGAAAATTCAATTTTATTGAAAATCAACTGTGATATAGCCCACAAGTTTTTGGGCGGCAAAAATCTAAAATGGTCCGATTACGATGGTAGATACCTCTATCAATAGGTTTCGGAACCTGTAATTGCTGTGACAATTTTTATTTTGATAGTTCGATTATTTCTAAACATTTCTTAGAAAATTCAATTTTATTGAAAATCAACTGTGCTATAGCCCACAAGTTTTTGGGCGGCAAAAATCTAAAATGGTCCGATTACGATGGTTGATACCTCTATCAATAGGTTTCAGGACCTGTAATTTGCTGTGACAATTTTTATTTTGATTGCTCGATTATTTCTAAACATTTCTTAGAAAATTCAATTTTATTGAAAATCAACTGTGCTATAGCCCACAAGTTTTTGGGCGGCAAAAATCTAAAATGGTCCGATTACGATGGTTGATACCTCTATCAATAGGTTTCGGGACCTGTAATTTGCTGTGACAATTTTTATTTTGATTGCTCGATTATTTCTAAACATTTCTTAGAAAATTCAATTTTATTGAAAATCAACTGTGCTATAGCCCACAAGTTTTTGGGCGGCAAAAATCTAAAATGGTCTGATTACGATGGTTGATACCTCTATCAATAGGTTTCGGGACCTGTAATTGCTGTGACAATTTTTATTTTGATTGCTCTATTATTTCTTAACATTTCTTAGAAAATTCAATTTTATTGAAAATCAACTGTGCTATAGCCCACAAGTTTTTGGGCGGCAAAAATCTAAAATGGTCCGATTACGATGGTTGATACCTCTATCACAAGGTTTCGGGACATGTAATTGCTGTGACAATTTTTATTTTGATTGCTCGATTATTTCTAAACATTTCTTAGAAAATTCAATTTTATTGAAAATCAACTGTGCTATAGCCCACAAGTTTTTGGGCGGCAAAAATCTAAAATGGTCCGATTACGATGGTTGATACCTCTATCAATAGGTTTCGGGACCTGTAATTGCTGTGACAATTTTTATTTTGATTGCTCGATTATTTCTAAACATTTCTTAGAAAATTCAATTTTATTGAAAATCAACTGTGCTATAGCCCACAAGTTTTTGGGCGGCAAAAATCTAAAATGGTCTGATTACGATGGTTGATACCTCTATCAATAGGTTTCGGGACCTGTAATTGCTGTGACAATTTTTATTTTGATTGCTCGATTATTTCTAAACATTTCTTAGAAAATTCAATTTTATTGAAAATCAACTGTGCTATAGCCCACAAGTTTTTGGGCGGCAAAAATCTAAAATGGTCCGATTACGATGGTTGATACCTCTATCAATAGGTTTCGGGACCTGTAATTGCTGTGACAATTTTTATTTTTATTGCTCGATTATTTCTAAACATTTCTTAGAAAATTCAATTTTATTGAAAATCAACTGTGCTATAGCCCACAAGTTTTTGGGCGGCAAAAATCTAAAATGGTCTGATTACGATGGTAGATACCTCTATCAATAGGTTTCGGGACCTGTAATTGCTGTGACAATTTTTATTTTTATTGCTCGATTATTTCTAAACATTTCTTAGAAAATTCAATTTTATTGAAAATCAACTGTGCTATAGCCCACAAGTTTTTGGGCGGCAAAAATCTAAAATGGTCTGATTACGATGGTTGATACCTCTATCAATAGGTTTCGGGACCTGTAATTGCTGTGACAATTTTTATTTTGATTGCTCGATTTTTTCTAAACATTTCTTAGAAAATTCAATTTTATTAAAAATCAACTGTGCTATAGCCCACAAGTTTTTGGGCGGCAAAAATCTAAAATGGTCTGATTACGATGGTTGATACCTCTATCAATAGGTTTCGGGACCTGTAATTGCTGTGACAATTTTTATTTTGATTGCTCGATTATTTCTAAACATTTCTTAGAAAATTCAATTTTATTGAAAATCAACTGTGCTATAGCCCACAAGTTTTTGGGCGGTAAAAATCTAAAATGGTCTGATTACGATGGTTGATACCTCTATCAATAGGTTTCGGGACCTGTAATTGCTGTGACAATTTTTATTTTGATTGCTCGATTTTTTCTAAACATTTCTTAGAAAATTCAATTTTATTAAAAATCAACTGTGCTATATAGCCCACAAGTTTTTGGGCGGCAAAAATCTAAAATGGTCTAATTACGATGGTAGGTACCTCTATCAATAGGTTTCGGGACCTGTAATTGCTGTGACAATTTTTATTTTGATTGCTCGATTATTTCTAAACATTTCTTAGAAAATTCAATTTTATTGAAAATCAACTGTGCTATAGCCCACAAGTTTTTGGGCGGCAAAAATCTAAAATGGTCCGATTACGATGGTTGATACCTCTATCAATAGGTTTCGGGACCTGTAATTGCTGTGACAATTTTTATTTTGATTGCTCGATTATTTCTAAACATTTCTTAGAAAATTCAATTTTATTGAAAATCAACTGTGCTATAGCCCACAAGTTTTTTGGCGGCAAAAATCTAAAATGGTCCGATTACGATGGTTGATACCTCTATCAATAGGTTTCGGGACCTGTAATTGCTGTGACAATTTTTATTTTTATTGCTCGATTATTTCTAAACATTTCTTAGAAAATTCAATTTTATTGAAAATCAAGTGTGCTATAGCCCACAAGTTTTTGGGCGGCAAAAATCTAAAATGGTCTAATTACGATGGTAGGTACCTCTATCAATAGGTTTCGGGACCTGTAATTGCTGTGACAATTTTTATTTTGATTGCTCGATTATTTCTAAACATTTCTTAGAAAATTCAATTTTATTGAAAATCAACTGTGCTATAGCCCACAAGTTTTTGGGCGGCAAAAATCTAAAATGGTCTGATTACGATGGTTGATACCTCTATCAATAGGTTTCGGGACCTGTAATTGCTGTGACAATTTTTATTTTGATTGCTCGATTATTTCTAAACATTTCTTAGAAAATTCAATTTTATTGAAAATCAACTGTGCTATAGCCCACAAGTTTTTGGGCGGCAAAAATCTAAAATGGTCCGATTACGATGGTTGATACCTCTATCAATAGGTTTCGGGACCTGTAATTTGCTGTGGCAATTTTTATTTTGATTGCTCGATTATTTCTAAACATTTCTTAGAAAATTCAATTTTATTGAAAATCAACTGTGCTATAGCCCACAAGTTTTTGGGCGGCAAAAATCTAAAATGGTCCGATTACGATGGCTGATACCTCTATCAATAGGTTTCGGGACCTGTAATTGCTGTGAGAATTTTCATTTTGATTGCTCGATTATTTCTAAACATTTCTTAGAAAATTCAATTTTATTGAAAATCAACTGTGATATAGCCCACAAGTTTTTGGGCGGCAAAAATCTAAAATGGTCTGATAACGATGGTAGATACCTTTATCAATAGGTTTCGGAACCTGTAATTGCTGTGACAATTTTTATTTTAATAGTTCGATTATTTCTAAACATTTCTTAGAAAATTCAATTTTATTGAAAATCAACTGTGCTATAGCCCACAAGTTTTTGGGCGGCAAAAATCTAAAATGGTCCGATTACGATGGTTGATACCTCTATCAATAGGTTTCAGGACCTGTAATTTGCTGTGACAATTTTTATTTTGATTGCTCGATTATTTCTTAACATTTCTTAGAAAATTCAATTTTATTGAAAATCAACTGTGCTATAGCCCACAAGTTTTTGGGCGGCAAAAATCTAAAATGGTCCGATTACGATGGTTGATACCTCTATCAATAGGTTTCGGGACCTGTAATTGCTGTGACAATTTTTATTTTGATTGCTCGATTATTTCTAAACATTTCTTAGAAAATTCAATTTTATTGAAAATCAACTGTGCTATAGCCCACAAGTTTTTGGGCGGCAAAAATCTAAAATGGTCCGATTACGATGGTTGATACCTCTATCAATAGGTTTCGGGACATGTAATTGCTGTGACAATTTTTATTTTGATTGCTCGATTATTTCTAAACATTTCTTAGAAAATTCAATTTTATTGAAAATCAACTGTGTTATAGCCCACAAGTTTTTGGGCGGCAAAAATCTAAAATGGTCCGATTACGATGGTTGATACCTCTATCAATAGGTTTCAGGACCTGTAATTTGCTGTGACAATTTTTATTTTGATTGCTCGATTATTTCTAAACATTTCTTAGAAAATTCAATTTTATTGAAAATCAACTGTGCTATAGCCACAAGTTTTTGGGCGGCAAAAATCTAAAATGGTCTGATTACGATGGTTGATACCTCTATCAATAGGTTTCGGGACCTGTAATTGCTGTGACAATTTTTATTTTGATTGCTCTATTATTTCTTAACATTTCTTAGAAAATTCAATTTTATTGAAAATCAACTGTGCTATAGCCCACAAGTTTTTGGGCGGCAAAAATCTAAAATGGTCCGATTACGATGGTTGATACCTCTATCAATAGGTTTCGGGACATGTAATTGCTGTGACAATTTTTATTTTGATTGCTCGATTATTTCTAAACATTTCTTAGAAAATTCAATTTTATTGAAAATCAACTGTGCTATAGCCCACAAGTTTTTGGGCGGCAAAAATCTAAAATGGTCCGATTACGATGGTTGATACCTCTATCAATAGGTTTCGGGACCTGTAATTGCTGTGACAATTTTTATTTTTATTGCTCGATTATTTCTAAACATTTCTTAGAAAATTCAATTTTATTGAAAATCAACTGTGCTATAGCCCACAAGTTTTTGGGCGGCAAAAATCTAAAATGGTCCGATTACGATGGTTGATACCTCTATCAATAGGTTTCGGGACCTGTAATTGCTGTGACAATTTTTATTTTTATTGCTCGATTATTTCTAAACATTTCTTAGAAAATTCAATTTTATTGAAAATCAACTGTGCTATAGCCCACAAGTTTTTGGGCGGCAAAAATCTAAAATGGTCTGATTACGATGGTAGATACCTCTATCAATAGGTTTCGGGACCTGTAATTGCTGTGACAATTTTTATTTTTATTGCTCGATTATTTCTAAACATTTCTTAGAAAATTCAATTTTATTGAAAATCAACTGTGCTAAAGCCCACAAGTTTTTGGGCGGTAAAAATCTAAAATGGTCTGATTACGATGGTTGATACCTCTATCAATAGGTTTCGGGACCTGTAATTGCTGTGACAATTTTTATTTTGATTGCTCGATTTTTTCTAAACATTTCTTAGAAAATTCAATTTTATTAAAAATCAACTGTGCTATAGCCCACAAGTTTTTGGGCGGCAAAAATCTAAAATGGTCCGATTACAATGGTTGATACCTCTATCAATAGGTTTCGAGACCTGTAATTGCTGTGACAATTTTTATTTTGATTGCTCGATTATTTCTAAACATTTCTTAGAAAATTCAATTTTATTGAAAATCAAGTGTACTATAGCCCACAAGTTTTTGGGCGGCAAAAATCTAAAATAGTCTAATTACGATGGTTGGTACCTCTATCAATAGGTTTCGGGACCTGTAATTGCTGTGACAATTTTCATTTTGATTGCTCGATTATTTCTAAACATTTCTTAGAAAATTCAATTTTATTGAAAATCAACTGTGCTATAGCCCACAAGTTTTTGGGCGGCAAAAATCTAAAATGGTCTGATTACGATGGTTGATACCTCTATCAATAGGTTTCGGGACCTGTAATTGCTGTGACAATTTTTATTTTTATTGCTCGATTATTTCTAAACATTTCTTAGAAAATTCAATTTTATTGAAAATCAACTGTGCTATAGCCCACAAGTTTTTGGGCGGCAAAAATCTAAAATGGTCCGATTACGATGGTTGATACCTCTATCAATAGGTTTCGGGACCTGTAATTGCTGTGACAATTTTTATTTTTATTGCTCGATTATTTCTAAACATTTCTTAGAAAATTCAATTTTATTGGAAATCAAGTGTGCTATAGCCCACAAGTTTTTGGGCGGCAAAAATCTAAAATAGTCTAATTACGATGGTAGGTACCTCTATCAATAGGTTTCGGGACCTGTAATTGCTGTGACAATTTTTATTTTGATTGCTCGATTATTTCTAAACATTTCTTAGAAAATTCAATTTTATTGAAAATCAACTGTGCTATAGCCCACAAGTTTTTGGGCGGCAAAAATCTAAAATGGTCTGATTACGATGGTTGATACCTCTATCAATAGGTTTCGGGACCTGTAATTGCTGTGACAATTTTTATTTTGATTGCTCGATTATTTCTAAACATTTCTTAGAAAATTCAATTTTATTGAAAATCAACTGTGCTATAGCCCACAAGTTTTTGGGCGGCAAAAATCTAAAATGGTCCGATTACGATGGTTGATACCTCTATCAATAGGTTTCGGGACCTGTAATTGCTGTGACAATTTTTATTTTGATTGCTTGATTATTTCTAAACATTTCTTAGAAAATTCAATTTTATTGAAAATCAACTGTGCTATAGCCCACAAGTTTTTGGGCGGCAAAAATCTAAAATGGTCCGATTACGATGGTTGATACCTCTATCAATAGGTTTCGGGACCTGTAATTGCTGTGACAATTTTTATTTTGATTGCTCGATTATTTCTAAACATTTCTTAGAAAATTCAATTTTATTGAAAATCAACTGTGCTATAGCCCACAAGTTTTTGGGCGGCAAAAATCTAAAATGGTCCGATTACGATGGTAGATACCTCTATCAATAGGTTTCGGAACCTGTAATTGCTGTGACAATTTTCATTTTGATTGCTCGATTATTTCTAAACATTTCTTAGAAAATTCAATTTTATTGAAAATCAACTGTGTTATAGCCCACAAGTTTTTGGGCGGCAAAAATCTAAAATGGTCCGATTACGATGGTTGATACCTCTATCAATAGGTTTCGGGACCTGTAATTGCTGTGACAATTTTTATTTTGATTGCTCGATTATTTCTAAACATTTCTTAGAAAATTCAATTTTATTGAAAATCAACTGTGCTATAGCCCACAAGTTTTTGGGCGTCAAAAATCTAAAATGGTCTGATTACGATGGTTGATACCTCTATCAATAGGTTTCGGGACCTGTAATTGCTGTGACAATTTTTATTTTGATTGCTCGATTATTTCTAAACATTTCTTAGAAAATTCAATTTTATTGAAAATCAACTGTGCTATAGCCCACAAGTAATTGGGCGGCAAAAATCTAAAATGGTCCGATTACGATGGTTGATACCTCTATCAATAGGTTTCGGGACCTGTAATTGCTGTGACAATTTTTATTTTGATTGCTCGATTATTTCTAAACATTTCTTAGAAAATTCAATTTTATTGAAAATCAACTGTGCTATAGCCCACAAGTTTTTGGGCGGCAAAAATCTAAAATGGTCCGATTACGATGGTTGATACCTCTATCAATAGGTTTCGGGACCTGTAATTGCTGTGACAATTTTCATTTTGATTGCTCGATTATTTCTAAACATTTCTTAGAAAATTTAATTTTATTGAAAATCAACTGTGCTATAGCCCACAAGTTTTTGGGCGGCAAAAATCTAAAATGGTCCGATTACGATGGTTGATACCTCTATCAATAGGTTTCGGAACCTGTAATTGCTGTGACAATTTTCATTTTGATTGCTCGATTATTTCTAAACATTTCTTAGAAAATTCAATTTTATTGAAAATCAACTGTGCTATAGCCCACAAGTTTTTGGGCGGCAAAAATCTAAAATGGTCCGATTACGATGGTTGATACCTCTATCAATAGGTTTCGGGACCTGTAATTGCTGTGACAATTTTCATTTTGATTGCTCGATTATTTCTAAACATTTCTTAGAAAATTCAATTTTATTGAAAATCAACTGTGCTATAGCCCACAAGTTTTTGGGCGGCAAAATCTAAAATGGTCCGATTACGATGGTTGATACCTCTATCAATAGGTTTCGGGACCTGTAATTGCTGTGACAATTTTCATTTTTATTGCTCGATTATTTCTAAACATTTCTTAGAAAATTCAATTTTATTGAAAATCAACTGTGCTATAGCCCACAAGTTTTTAGGCCGCAAAAATCTAAAATGGTCCGATTACGATGGCTGATACCTCTATCAATAGGTTTCGGTACCTGTAATTGCTGTGACAATTTTTATTTTGATTGCTCGATTATTTCTAAACATTTCTTAGAAAATTCAAATTTATTGAAAATCAATCCGATTACGATGGTTGATACCTCTATCAATACGTTTCGGAACCTGTAATTGCTGTGACAATTTTCATTTTGATTACTCGATTATTTCTAAACATTTCTTAGAAAATTCAATTTTATTGAAAATCAACTGTGCTATAGCCCACAAGTTTTTGGGCGGCAAAAATCTAAAATGGTCCGATTACGATGGTTGATACCTCTATCAATAGGTTTCGGAACCTGTAATTGCTGTGACAATTTTTATTTTGATTGCTCGATTATTTCTAAACATTTCTTAGAAAATTCAATTTTATTGAAAATCAATCCGATTACGATGGTTGATACCTCTATCAATAGGTTTCGGGACCTGTAATTGCTGTGACAATTTTCATTTTGATTGCTCGATTATTTCTAAACATTTCTTAGAAAATTCAATTTTATTGAAAATCAACTGTGCTATAGCCCACAAGTTTTTGGGCGGCAAAATCTAAAATGGTCCGATTACGATGGTTGATACCTCTATCAATAGGTTTCGGGACCTGTAATTGCTGTGACAATTTTCATTTTTATTGCTCGATTATTTCTAAACATTTCTTAGAAAATTCAATTTTATTGAAAATCAACTGTGCTATAGCCCACAAGTTTTTAGGCCGCAAAAATCTAAAATGGTCCGATTACGATGGCTGATACCTCTATCAATAGTTTTCGGTACCTGTAATTGCTGTGACAATTTTTATTTTGATTGCTCGATTATTTCTAAACATTTCTTAGAAAATTCAAATTTATTGAAAATCAATCCGATTACGATGGTTGATACCTCTATCAATAGGTTTCGGAACCTGTAATTGCTGTGACAATTTTCATTTTGATTACTCGATTATTTCTAAACATTTCTTAGAAAATTCAATTTTATTGAAAATCAACTGTGCTATAGCCCACAAGTTTTTGGGCGGCAAAAATCTAAAATGGTCCGATTACGATGGTTGATACCTCTATCAATAGGTTTCGGGACCTGTAATTGCTGTGACAATTTTTATTTTGATTGCTCGATTATTTCTAAACATTTCTTAGAAAATTCAATTTTATTGAAAATCAATCCGATTACGATGGTTGATACCTCTATCAATAGGTTTCGGAACCTGTAATTGCTGTGACAATTTTCATTTTGATTGCTCGATTATTTCTAAACATTTCTTAGAAAATTCAATTTTATTGAAAATCAACTGTGCTATAGCCCACAAGTTTTTGGGCGGCAAAAATCTAAAATGGTCCGATTACGATGGTTGATACCTCTATCAATAGGTTTCGGAACCTGTAATTGCTGTGACAATTTTCATTTTGATTGCTCGATTATTTCTAAACATTTCTTAGAAAATTCAATTTTATTGAAAATCAACTGTGCTATAGCCCACAAGTTTTTGGGCGGCAAAAATCTAAAATGGTCCGATTACGATGGTTGATACCTCTATCAATAGGTTTCGGAACCTGTAATTGCTGTGACAATTTTCATTTTGATTGATCGATTATTTCTAAACATTTCTTAGAAAATTCAATTTTATTGAAAATCAACTGTGCTATAGCAACAAGTTTTTGGGCGGCAAAAATCTAAAATGGTCCGATTACGATGATTGATACCTCTATCAATAGGTTTCGGGACCTGTAATTGCTGTGACAATTTTTATTTTGATTGCTCGATTATTTCTAAACATTTCTTAGAAAATTAAATTTTATTGAAAATCAACTGTGCTATAGCCCACAAGTTTTTGGTCGGCAAAAATCTAAAATGGTCCGATTACGATGGTTGATACCTCTATCAATAGGTTTCGGGACCTGTAATTGCTGTGACAATTTTTATTTTGATTGCTCGATTATTTCTAAACATTTCTTAGAAAATTCAATTTTATTGAAAATCAACTGTGCTATAGCCCACAAGTTTTTGGGCGGCAAAAATCTAAAATGGTCTGATTACGATGGTTGATACCTCTATCAATAGGTTTCGGGACCTGTAATTGCTGTGACAATTTTTATTTTGATTGCTCGATTATTTCTAAACATTTCTTAGAAAATTCAATTTTATTGAAAATCAACTGTGCTATAGCCCACAAGTTTTTGGGCGGCAAAAATCTAAAATGGTCCGATTACGATGGTTGATACCTCTATCAATAGGTTTCGGGACCTGTAATTGCTGTGACAATTTTTATTTTGATTGCTCGATTATTTCTAAACATTTCTTAGAAAATTCAATTTTATTGAAAATCAACTGTGCTATAGCCCACAAGTTTTTGGGCGGCAAAAATCTAAAATGGTCCGATTACGATGGTTGATACCTCTATCAATAGGTTTCGGGACCTGTAATTGCTGTGACAATTTTTATTTTGATTGCTCGATTATTTCTAAACATTTCTTAGAAAATTCAATTTTATTGAAAATCAACTGTGCTATAGCCCACAAGTTTCTGGGCGGCAAAAATCTAAAATGGTCCGATTACGATGGTTGTTACCTCTATCAATAGGTTTCAGGACCTGTAATTGCTGTGACAATTTTTATTTTGATTGCTCGATTATTTCTAAACATTTCTTAGAAAATTCAATTTTATTGAAAATCAACTGTGCTATAGCCCACAAGTTTTGGGGCGGCAAAAATCTAAAATGGTCCGATTACGATGGTTGATACCTCTATCAATAGGTTTCGGGACCTGTAATTGCTGTGACAATTTTTATTTTGATTGCTCGATTATTTCTAAACATTTCTTAGAAAATTCAATTTTATTGAAAATCAACTGTGCTATAGCCCACAAGTTTTTGGGCGGCAAAAATCTAAAATGGTCTGATTACGATGGTTGATACCTCTATCAATAGGTTTCGGGACCTGTAATTGCTGTGACAATTTTCATTTTGATTGCTCGATTATTTCTAAACATTTCTTAGAAAATTTAATTTTATTGAAAATCAACTGTGCTATAGCCCACAAGTTTTTGGGCGGCAAAAATCTAAAATGGTCCGATTACGATGGTTGATACCTCTATCAATAGGTTTCGGAACCTGTAATTGCTGTGACAATTTTCATTTTGATTGCTCGATTATTTCTAAACATTTCTTAGAAAATTCAATTTTATTGAAAATCAACTGTGCTATAGCCCACAAGTTTTTGGGCGGCAAAAATCTAAAATGGTCCGATTACGATGGTTGATACCTCTATCAATAGGTTTCGGGACCTGTAATTGCTGTGACAATTTTCATTTTGATTGCTCGATTATTTCTAAACATTTCTTATAAAATTCAATTTTATTGAAAATCAACTGTGCTATAGCCCACAAGTTTTTGGGCGGCAAAAATCTAAAATGGTCCGATTACGATGGTTGATACCTCTATCAATAGGTTTCGGGACCTGTAATTGCTGTGACAATTTTCATTTTTATTGCTCGATTATTTCTAAACATTTCTTAGAAAATTCAATTTTATTGAAAATCAACTGTGCTATAGCCCACAAGTTTTTAGGCCGCAAAAATCTAAAATGGTCCGATTACGATGGCTGATACCTCTATCAATAGGTTTCGGTACCTGTAATTGCTGTGACAATTTTTATTTTGATTGCTCGATTATTTCTAAACATTTCTTAGAAAATTCAAATTTATTGAAAATCAATCCGATTACGATGGTTGATACCTCTATCAATAGGTTTCGGAACCTGTAATTGCTGTGACAATTTTCATTTTGATTGCTCTATTATTTCTAAACATTTCTTAGAAAATTCAATTTTATTGAAAATCAACTGTGCTATAGCCCACAAGTTTTTGGCCGGCAAAAATCTAAAATGGTCCGATTACGATGGTTGATACCTCTATCAATAGGTTTCGGAACCTGTAATTGCTGTGACAATTTTCATTTTGATTGATCGATTATTTCTAAACATTTCTTAGAAAATTCAATTTTATTGAAAATCAACTGTGCTATAGCAACAAGTTTTTGGGCGGCAAAAATCTAAAATGGTCCGATTACAATGATTGATACCTCTATCAATAGGTTTCGGGACCTGTAATTGCTGTGACAATTTTTATTTTGATTGCTCGATTATTTCTAAACATTTCTTAGAAAATTTAATTTTATTGAAAATCAACTGTGCTATAGCCCACAAGTTTTTGGTCGGCAAAAATCTAAAATGGTCCGATTACGATGGTTGATACCTCTATCAATAGGTTTCGGGACCTGTAATTGCTGTGACAATTTTTATTTTTATTGCTCGATTATTTCTAAACATTTCTTAGAAAATTCAATTTTATTGAAAATCAACTGTGCTATAGCCCACAAGTTTTTGGGCGGCAAAAATCTAAAATGGTCTGATTACGATGGTTGATACCTCTATCAATAGGTTTCGGGACCTGTAATTGCTGTGACAATTTGTATTTTGATTGCTCGATTATTTCTAAACATTTCTTAGAAAATTCAATTTTATTGAAAATCAACTGTGCTATAGCCCACAAGTTTTTGGGCGGCAAAAATCTAAAATGGTCCGATTACAATGGTTGATACCTCTATCAATAGGTTTCGGGACCTGTAATTGATGTGACAATTTTTATTTTGATTGCTCGATTATTTCTAAACATTTCTTAGAAAATTCAATTTTATTGAAAATCAACTGTGCTATAGCCCACAAGTTTTTGGGCGGCAAAAATCTAAAATGGTCTGATTACGATGGTTGATACCTCTATCAATAGGTTTCAGGACCTGTAATTGCTGTGACAATTTTTATTTTGATTGCTCGATTATTTCTAAACATTTCTTAGAAAATTCAATTTTATTGAAAATCAACTGTGCTATAGCCCACAAGTTTTTAGGCGGCAAAAATCTAAAATGGTCCGATTACAATGGTTGATACCTCTATCAATAGGTTTCGGGACCTGTAATTGCTGTGACAATTTTTATTTTGATTGCTCGATTATTTCTAAACATTTCTTAGAAAATTCAATTTTATTGAAAATCAACTGTGCTATAGCCCACAAGTTTTTGGGCGGCAAAAATCTAAAATGGTCCGATTACGATGGTTGATACCTCTATCAATAGGTTTCGGGACCTGTAATTGCTGTGACAATTTTTATTTTGATTGCTCTATTATTTCTTAACATTTCTTAGAAAATTCAATTTTATTGAAAATCAACTGTGCTATAGCCCACAAGTTTTTGGGCGGCAAAAATCTAAAATGGTCCGATTACGATGGTTGATACCTCTATCAATAGGTTTCAGGACCTGTAATTTGCTGTGACAATTTTTATTTTGATTGCTCGATTATTTCTAAACATTTCTTAGAAAATTCAATTTTATTGAAAATCAACTGTGCTATAGCCCACAAGTTTTTGGGCGGCAAAAATCTAAAATGGTCTGATTACGATGGTTGATACCTCTATCAATAGGTTTCGGGACCTGTAATTGCTGTGACAATTTTTATTTTGATTGCTCTATTATTTCTAAACATTTCTTAGAAAATTCAATTTTATTGAAAATCAACTGTGCTATAGCCCACAAGTTTTTGGGCGACAAAAATCTAAAATGGTCCGATTACAATGGTTGATACCTCTATCAATAGGTTTCGGGACATGTAATTGCTGTGACAATTTTTATTTTGATTGCTCGATTATTTCTAAACATTTCTTAGAAAATTCAATTTTATTGAAAATCAACTGTGCTATAGCCCACAAGTTTTTGGGCGGCAAAAATCTAAAATGGTCCGATTACAATGGTTGATACCTCTATCAATAGGTTTCGGGACCTGTAATTGCTGTGACAATTTTTATTTTGATTGCTCGATTATTTCTAAACATTTCTTAGAAAATTCAATTTTATTGAAAATCAACTGTGCTATAGCCCACAAGTTTTTGGGCGGCAAAAATCTAAAATGGTCCGATTACGATGGTTGATACCTCTATCAATAGGTTTCGGGACCTGTAATTGCTGTGACAATTTTTATTTTTATTGCTCGATTATTTCTAAACATTTCTTAGAAAATTCAATTTTATTGAAAATCAACTGTGCTATAGCCCACAAGTTTTTGGGCGGCAAAAATCTAAAATGGTCTGATTACGATGGTTGATACCTCTATCAATAGGTTTCGGGACCTGTAATTGCTGTGACAATTTTTATTTTGATTGCTCGATTTTTTCTAAACATTTCTTAGAAAATTCAATTTTATTGAAAATCAACTGTGCTATAGCCCACAAGTTTTTGGGCGGCAAAAATCTAAAATGGTCTGATTACGATGGTTGATACCTCTATCAATAGGTTTCGGGACCTGTAATTGCTGTGACAATTTTTATTTTGATTGCTCTATTATTTCTTAACATTTCTTAGAAAATTCAATTTTATTGAAAATCAACTGTGCTATAGCCCACAAGTTTTTGGGCGGCAAAAATCTAAAATGGTCCGATTACAATGGTTGATACCTCTATCAATAGGTTTCGGGACATGTAATTGCTGTGACAATTTTTATTTTGATTGCTCGATTATTTCTAAACATTTCTTAGAAAATTCAATTTTATTGAAAATCAACTGTGCTATAGCCCACAAGTTTTTGGGCGGCAAAAATCTAAAATGGTCCGATTACGATGGTTGATACCTCTATCAATAGGTTTCGGGACCTGTAATTGCTGTGACAATTTTTATTTTGATTGCTCGATTATTTCTAAACATTTCTTAGAAAATTCAATTTTATTGAAAATCAACTGTGCTATAGCCCACAAGTTTTTGGGCGGCAAAAATCTAAAATGGTCCGATTACGATGGTTGATACCTCTATCAATAGGTTTCGGGACCTGTAATTGCTGTGACAATTTTTATTTTTATTGCTCGATTATTTCTAAACATTTCTTAGAAAATTCAATTTTATTGAAAATCAACTGTGCTATAGCCCACAAGTTTTTGGGCGGCAAAAATCTAAAATGGTCTGATTACGATGGTTGATACCTCTATCAATAGGTTTCGGGACCTGTAATTGCTGTGACAATTTTTATTTTGATTGCTCGATTTTTTCTAAACATTTCTTAGAAAATTCAATTTTATTGAAAATCAACTGTGCTATAGCCCACAAGTTTTTGGGCGGCAAAAATCTAAAATGGTCTGATTACGATGGTTGATACCTCTATCAATAGGTTTCGGGACCTGTAATTGCTGTGACAATTTTTATTTTGATTGCTCTATTATTTCTTAACATTTCTTAGAAAATTCAATTTTATTGAAAATCAACTGTGCTATAGCCCACAAGTTTTTGGGCGGCAAAAATCTAAAATGGTCCGATTACAATGGTTGATACCTCTATCAATAGGTTTCGGGACATGTAATTGCTGTGACAATTTTTATTTTGATTGCTCGATTATTTCTAAACATTTCTTAGAAAATTCAATTTTATTGAAAATCAACTGTGCTATAGCCCACAAGTTTTTGGGCGGCAAAAATCTAAAATGGTCCGATTACGATGGTTGATACCTCTATCAATAGGTTTCGGGACCTGTAATTGCTGTGACAATTTTTATTTTGATTGCTCGATTATTTCTAAACATTTCTTAGAAAATTAAATTTTATTGAAAATCAACTGTGCTATAGCCCACAAGTTTTTGGGCGGCAAAAATCTAAAATGGTCCGATTACGATGGTTGATACCTCTATCAATAGGTTTCGGGACCTGTAATTGCTGTGACAATTTTTATTTTTATTGCTCGATTATTTCTAAACATTTCTTAGAAAATTCAATTTTATTGAAAATCAACTGTGCTATAGCCCACAAGTTTTTGGGCGGCAAAAATCTAAAATGGTCCGATTACGATGGTTGATACCTCTATCAATAGGTTTCGGGACCTGTAATTGCTGTGACAATTTTTATTTTTATTGCTCGATTATTTCTAAACATTTCTTAGAAAATTCAATTTTATTAAAAATCAACTGTGCTATAGCCCACAAGTTTTTGGGCGGCAAAAATCTAAAATGGTCCGATTACGATGGTTGATACCTCTATCAATAGGTTTCGGGACCTGTAATTGCTGTGACAATTTTTATTTTTATTGCTCGATTATTTCTAAACATTTCTTAGAAAATTCAATTTTATTGAAAATCAACTGTGCTATAGCCCACAAGTTTTTGGGCGGTAAAAATCTAAAATGGTCTGATTACGATGGTTGATACCTCTATCAATAGGTTTCGGGACCTGTAATTGCTGTGACAATTTTTATTTTGATTGCTCGATTTTTTCTAAACATTTCTTAGAAAATTAAATTTTATTAAAAATCAACTGAGCTATAGCCCACAAGTTTTTGGGCGGCAAAAATCTAAAATGGTCCGATTACAATGGTTGATACCTCTATCAATAGGTTTCGAGACCTGTAATTGCTGTGACAATTTTTATTTTGATTGCTCGATTATTTCTAAACATTTCTTAGAAAATTCAATTTTATTGAAAATCAACTGTGCTATAGCCCACAAGTTTTTGGGCGGCAAAAATCTAAAATGGTCTGATTACGATGGTTGATACCTCTATCAATAGGTTTCGGGACCTGTAATTGCTGTGACAATTTTTATTTTGATTGCTCGATTATTTCTAAACATTTCTTAGAAAATTCAATTTTATTGAAAATCAACTGTGCTATAGCCCACAAGTTTTTGGGCGGCAAAAATCTAAAATGGTCCGATTACGATGGTTGATACCTCTATCAATAGGTTTCGGGACCTGTAATTGCTGTGACAATTTTTATTTTTATTGCTCGATTATTTCTAAACATTTCTTAGAAAATTCAATTTTATTGAAAATCAACTGTGCTATAGCCCACAAGTTTTTGGGCGGCAAAAATCTAAAATGGTCTAATTACGATGGTAGGTACCTCTATCAATAGGTTTCGGGACCTGTAATTGCTGTGACAATTTTTATTTTGATTGCTCGATTATTTCTAAACATTTCTTAGAAAATTCAATTTTATTGAAAATCAACTGTGCTATAGCCCACAAGTTTTTGGGCGGCAAAAATCTAAAATGGTCCGATTACGATGGTTGAACTTCTATCAATAGGTTTCGGGACCTGTAATTGCTGTGACAATTTTTATTTTGATTGCTCGATTATTTCTAAACATTTCTTAGAAAATTCAATTTTATTGAAAATCAACTGTGCTATAGCCCACAAGTTTTTGGGCGGCAAAAATCTAAAATGGTCCGATTACGATGGTTGATACCTCTATCAATAGGTTTCAGGACCTGTAATTGCTGTGACAATTTTTATTTTGATTGCTCGATTATTTCTTAACATTTCTTAGAAAATTCAATTTTATTGAAAATCAACTGTGCTATAGCCCACAAGTTTTTGGGCGGCAAAAATCTAAAATGGTCTGATTACGATGGTTGATACCTCTATCAATAGGTTTCGGGACCTGTAATTGCTGTGACAATTTTTATTTTGATTGCTCGATTATTTCTAAACATTTCTTAGAAAATTCAATTTTATTGAAAATCAACTGTGTTATAGCCCACAAGTTTTTGGGCGGCAAAAATCTAAAATGGTCCGATTACGATGGATGACACCTCTATCAATAGGTTTCGGGACCTGTAATTGCTGTGACAATTTTTATTTTGATTGCTCGATTATTTCTAAACATTTCTTAGAAAATTCAATTTTATTGAAAATCAACTGTGCTATAGCCCACAAGTTTTTGGGCGGCAAAAATCTAAAATGGTCCGATTACGATGGTTGATACCTCTATCAATAGGTTTCGGGACCTGTAATTGCTGTGACAATTTTTATTTTGATTGCTCTATTATTTCTTAACATTTCTTAGAAAATTCAATTTTATTGAAAATCAACTGTGCTATAGCCCACAAGTTTTTGGGCGGCAAAAATCTAAAATGGTCCGATTACGATGGTTGATACCTCTATCAATAGGTTTCAGGACCTGTAATTTGCTGTGACAATTTTTATTTTGATTGCTCGATTATTTCTAAACATTTCTTAGAAAATTCAATTTTATTGAAAATCAACTGTGCTATAGCCCACAAGTTTTTGGGCGGCAAAAATCTAAAATGGTCTGATTACGATGGTTGATACCTCTATCAATAGGTTTCGGGACCTGTAATTGCTGTGACAATTTTTATTTTGATTGCTCTATTATTTCTAAACATTTCTTAGAAAATTCAATTTTATTGAAAATCAACTGTGCTATAGCCCACAAGTTTTTGGGCGACAAAAATCTAAAATGGTCCGATTACAATGGTTGATACCTCTATCAATAGGTTTCGGGACATGTAATTGCTGTGACAATTTTTATTTTGATTGCTCGATTATTTCTAAACATTTCTTAGAAAATTCAATTTTATTGAAAATCAACTGTGCTATAGCCCACAAGTTTTTGGGCGGCAAAAATCTAAAATGGTCCGATTACAATGGTTGATACCTCTATCAATAGGTTTCGGGACCTGTAATTGCTGTGACAATTTTTATTTTGATTGCTCGATTATTTCTAAACATTTCTTAGAAAATTCAATTTTATTGAAAATCAACTGTGCTATAGCCCACAAGTTTTTGGGCGGCAAAAATCTAAAATGGTCCGATTACGATGGTTGATACCTCTATCAATAGGTTTCGGGACCTGTAATTGCTGTGACAATTTTTATTTTTATTGCTCGATTATTTCTAAACATTTCTTAGAAAATTCAATTTTATTGAAAATCAACTGTGCTATAGCCCACAAGTTTTTGGGCGGCAAAAATCTAAAATGGTCCGATTACGATGGTTGATACCTCTATCAATAGGTTTCGGGACCTGTAATTGCTGTGACAATTTTTATTTTTATTGCTCGATTATTTCTTAACATTTCTTAGAAAATTCAATTTTATTGAAAATCAACTGTGCTATAGCCCACAAGTTTTTGGGCGGCAAAAATCTAAAATGGTCCGATTACGATGGTTGATACCTCTATCAATAGGTTTCGGAACCTGTAATTGCTGTGACAATTTTTATTTTGATTGCTCGATTATTTCTAAACATTTCTTAGAAAATTCAATTTTATTAAAAATCAACTGAGCTATAGCCCACAAGTTTTTGGGCGGCAAAAATCTAAAATGGTCTGATTACGATGGTTGATACCTCTATCAATAGGTTTCGGGACCTGTAATTGCTGTGACAATTTTTATTTTGATTGCTCGATTATTTCTAAACATTTCTTAGAAAATTCAATTTTATTAAAAATCAACTGAGCTATAGCCCACAAGTTTTTGGGCGGCAAAAATCTAAAATGGTCTGATTACGATGGTTGATACCTCTATCAATAGGTTTCGGGACCTGTAATTGCTGTGACAATTTTTATTTTGATTGCTCGATTTTTTCTAAACATTTCTTAGAAAATTCAATTTTATTGAAAATCAACTGTGCTATAGCCCACAAGTTTTTGGGCGGCAAAAATCTAAAATGGTCTGATTACGATGGTTGATACCTCTATCAATAGGTTTCGGGACCTGTAATTGCTGTGACAATTTTTATTTTGATTGCTCTATTATTTCTTAACATTTCTTAGAAAATTCAATTTTATTGAAAATCAACTGTGCTATAGCCCACAAGTTTTTGGGCGGCAAAAATCTAAAATGGTCCGATTACAATGGTTGATACCTCTATCAATAGGTTTCGGGACATGTAATTGCTGTGACAATTTTTATTTTGATTGCTCGATTATTTCTAAACATTTCTTAAAAAATTCAATTTTATTGAAAATCAACTGTGCTATAGCCCACAAGTTTTTGGGCGGCAAAAATCTAAAATGGTCCGATTACGATGGTTGATACCTCTATCAATAGGTTTCGGGACCTGTAATTGCTGTGACAATTTTTATTTTGATTGCTCGATTATTTCTAAACATTTCTTAGAAAATTCAATTTTATTGAAAATCAACTGTGCTATAGCCCACAAGTTTTTGGGCGGCAAAAATCTAAAATGGTCCGATTACGATGGTTGATACCTCTATCAATAGGTTTCGGGACCTGTAATTGCTGTGACAATTTTTATTTTTATTGCTCGATTATTTCTAAACATTTCTTAGAAAATTCAATTTTATTGAAAATCAACTGTGCTATAGCCCACAAGTTTTTGGGCGGCAAAAATCTAAAATGGTCTGATTACGATGGTTGATACCTCTATCAATAGGTTTCGGGACCTGTAATTGCTGTGACAATTTTTATTTTGATTGCTCGATTTTTTCTAAACATTTCTTAGAAAATTCAATTTTATTGAAAATCAACTGTGCTATAGCCCACAAGTTTTTGGGCGGCAAAAATCTAAAATGGTCTGATTACGATGGTTGATACCTCTATCAATAGGTTTCGGGACCTGTAATTGCTGTGACAATTTTTATTTTGATTGCTCTATTATTTCTTAACATTTCTTAGAAAATTCAATTTTATTGAAAATCAACTGTGCTATAGCCCACAAGTTTTTGGGCGGCAAAAATCTAAAATGGTCCGATTACAATGGTTGATACCTCTATCAATAGGTTTCGGGACATGTAATTGCTGTGACAATTTTTATTTTGATTGCTCGATTATTTCTAAACATTTCTTAGAAAATTCAATTTTATTGAAAATCAACTGTGCTATAGCCCACAAGTTTTTGGGCGGCAAAAATCTAAAATGGTCCGATTACGATGGTTGATACCTCTATCAATAGGTTTCGGGACCTGTAATTGCTGTGACAATTTTTATTTTTATTGCTCGATTATTTCTAAACATTTCTTAGAAAATTCAATTTTATTGAAAATCAACTGTGCTATAGCCCACAAGTTTTTGGGCGGTAAAAATCTAAAATGGTCTGATTACGATGGTTGATACCTCTATCAATAGGTTTCGGGACCTGTAATTGCTGTGACAATTTTTATTTTGATTGCTCGATTTTTTCTAAACATTTCTTAGAAAATTAAATTTTATTAAAAATCAACTGAGCTATAGCCCACAAGTTTTTGGGCGGCAAAAATCTAAAATGGTCCGATTACAATGGTTGATACCTCTATCAATAGGTTTCGAGACCTGTAATTGCTGTGACAATTTTTATTTTGATTGCTCGATTATTTCTAAACATTTCTTAGAAAATTCAATTTTATTGAAAATCAACTGTGCTATAGCCCACAAGTTTTTGGGCGGCAAAAATCTAAAATGGTCTGATTACGATGGTTGATACCTCTATCAATAGGTTTCGGGACCTGTAATTGCTGTGACAATTTTTATTTTGATTGCTCGATTATTTCTAAACATTTCTTAGAAAATTCAATTTTATTGAAAATCAACTGTGCTATAGCCCACAAGTTTTTGGGCGGCAAAAATCTAAAATGGTCCGATTACGATGGTTGATACCTCTATCAATAGGTTTCGGGACCTGTAATTGCTGTGACAATTTTTATTTTCATTGCTCGATTATTTCTAAACATTTCTTAGAAAATTCAATTTTATTGAAAATCAACTGTGCTATAGCCCACAAGTTTTTGGGCGGCAAAAATCTAAAATGGTCTAATTACGATGGTAGGTACCTCTATCAATAGGTTTCGGGACCTGTAATTGCTGTGACAATTTTTATTTTGATTGCTCGATTATTTCTAAACATTTCTTAGAAAATTCAATTTTATTGAAAATCAACTGTGCTATAGCCCACAAGTTTTTGGGCGGCAAAAATCTAAAATGGTCTGATTACGATGGTTGAACTTCTATCAATAGGTTTCGGGACCTGTAATTGCTGTGACAATTTTTATTTTGATTGCTCGATTATTTCTAAACATTTCTTAGAAAATTCAATTTTATTGAAAATCAACTGTGCTATAGCCCACAAGTTTTTGGGCGGCAAAAATCTAAAATGGTCCGATTACGATGGTTGATACCTTTATCAATAGGTTTCAGGACCTGTAATTGCTGTGACAATTTTTATTTTGATTGCTCGATTATTTCTTAACATTTCTTAGAAAATTCAATTTTATTGAAAATCAACTGTGCTATAGCCCACAAGTTTTTGGGCGGCAAAAATCTAAAATGGTCTGATTACGATGGTTGATACCTCTATCAATAGGTTTCGGGACCTGTAATTGCTGTGACAATTTTTATTTTGATTGCTCGATTATTTCTAAACATTTCTTAGAAAATTCAATTTTATTGAAAATCAACTGTGTTATAGCCCACAAGTTTTTGGGCGGCAAAAATCTAAAATGGTCCGATTACGATGGATGACACCTCTATCAATAGGTTCGGGACCTGTAATTGCTGTGACAATTTTTATTTTGATTGCTCGATTATTTCTAAACATTTCTTAGAAAATTCAATTTTATTGAAAATCAACTGTGCTATAGCCCACAAGTTTTTGGGCGGCAAAAATCTAAAATGGTCTGATTACGATGGTAGATACTAGATCAATAGGTTTCGGGACCTGTAATTGCTGTGACAATTTTTATTTTGATTGCTCGATTATTTCTAAACATCTCTTAGAAAATTCAATTTTATTGAAAATCAACTGTGCTATAGCCCACAAGTTTTTGGGCGGCAAAAATCTAAAATGGTCCGATTACGATGGTTGATACCTCTATCAATAGGTTTCGGGACCTGTAATTGCTGTGACAATTTTTATTTTTATTGCTCGATTATTTCTAAACATTTCTTAGAAAATTCAATTTTATTGAAAATCAACTGTGCTATAGCCCACAAGTTTTTGGGCGGCAAAAATCTAAAATGGTCCGATTACGATGGTTGATACCTCTATCAATAGGTTTCGGGACCTGTAATTGCTGTGACAATTTTTATTTTGATTGCTCGATTATTTCTAAACATTTCTTAGAAAATTCAATTTTATTGAAAATCAACTGTGCTATAGCCCACAAGTTTTTGGGCGGCAAAAATCTAAAATGGTCCGATTACAATGGTTGATACCTCTATCAATAGGTTTCGGGACCTGTAATTGCTGTGACAATTTTTATTTTGATTGCTCGATTATTTCTAAACATTTCTTAGAAAATTCAATTTTATTGAAAATCAACTGTGCTATAGCCCACAAGTTTTTGGGCGGCAAAAATCTAAAATGGTCCGATTACGATGGTTGATACCTCTATCAATAGGTTTCGGGACCTGTAATTGCTGTGACAATTTTTATTTTTATTGCTCGATTATTTCTAAACATTTCTTAGAAAATTCAATTTTATTGAAAATCAACTGTGCTATAGCCCACAAGTTTTTGGGCGGCAAAAATCTAAAATGGTCTGATTACGATGGTAGATATCTCTATCAATAGGTTTCGGGACCTGTAATTGCTGTGACAATTTTTATTTTTATTGCTCGATTATTTCTAAACATTTCTTAGAAAATTCAATTTTATTGAAAATCAACTGTGCTATAGCCCACAAGTTTTTGGGCGGTAAAAATCTAAAATGGTCTGATTACGATGGTTGATACCTCTATCAATAGGTTTCGGGACCTGTAATTGCTGTGACAATTTTTATTTTGATTGCTCGATTATTTCTAAACATTTCTTAGAAAATTCAATTTTATTAAAAATCAACTGAGCTATAGCCCACAAGTTTTTGGGCGGCAAAAATCTAAAATGGTCCGATTACAATGGTTGATACCTCTATCAATAGGTTTCGAGACCTGTAATTGCTGTGACAATTTTTATTTTGATTGCTCGATTATTTCTAAACATTTCTTAGAAAATTCAATTTTATTGAAAATCAACTGTGCTATAGCCCACAAGTTTTTGGGCGGCAAAAATCTAAAATGGTCTGATTACGATGGTTGATACCTCTATCAATAGGTTTCGGGACCTGTAATTGCTGTGACAATTTTTATTTTGATTGCTCGATTATTTCTAAACATTTCTTAGAAAATTCAATTTTATTGAAAATCAACTGTGCTATAGCCCACAAGTTTTTGGGCGGCAAAAATCTAAAATGGTCCGATTACGATGGTTGATACCTCTATCAATAGGTTTCGGGACCTGTAATTGCTGTGACAATTTTTATTTTGATTGCTCGATTATTTCTAAACATTTCTTAGAAAATTCAATTTTATTGAAAATCAACTGTGCTATAGCCCACAAGTTTTTGGGTGGCAAAAATCTAAAATGGTCAGATTACGATGGTTGATACCTCTATCAATAGGTTTCGGGACCTGTAATTGCTGTGACAATTTTTATTTTGATTGCTCGATTATTTCTAAACATTTCTTAGAAAATTCAATTTTATTTTGAAAATCAACTGTGCTATAGTCCACAAGTTTTTGGGCGGCAAAAATCTAAAATGGTCCGATTACGATGGTTGATACCTGTATCAATATGTTTCGGGACCTGTAATTGCTGTGACAATTTTTATTTTGATTGCTCGATTATTTCTAAACATTTCTTAGAAAATTCAATTTTATTGAAAATCAACTGTGCTATAGCCCACAAGTTTTTGGGCGGCAAACATCTAAAATGGTCTGATTACGATGGTAGATACCTCTATCAATAGGTTTCGGGACCTGTAATTGCTGTGACAATTTTTATTTTGATTGCTCGATTATTTCTAAACATTTCTTAGAAAATTCAATTTTATTGAAAATCAACTGTGCTATAGCCCACAAGTTTTTGGGCGGCAAAAATCAAAAATGGTCTGATTACGATGGTAGATACCTCTATCAATAGGTTTCGGGACCTGTAATTCCTGTGACAATTTTTATTTTGATTGCTCGATTATTTCTAAACATTTCTTAGAAAATTCAATTTTATTGAAAATCAACTGTGCTATAGCCCACAAGTTTTTGGGCGGCAAAAATCTAAAATGGTCTGATTACGATGGTAGATACCCCTATCAATAGGTTTCGGGACCTGTAATTGCTGTGACAATTTTTATTTTGATTGCTCGATTATTTCTAAACATTTCTTAGAAAATTCAATTTTATTGAAAATCTACTGTGCTATAGCCCACAAGTTTTTGGGCGGCAAAAATCTAAAATGGTCTGATTACGATGGTAGATACCTCTATCAATAGGTTTTGGGACCTGTAATTGCTGTGACAATTTTTATTTTGATTGCTCGATTATTTCTAAACATTTCTTAGAAAATTCAATTTTATTGAAAATCTACTGTGCTATAGCCCACAAGTTTTTGGGCGGCAAAAATCTAAAATGGTCTGATTACGATGGTAGATACCCCTATCAATAGGTTTCGGGACCTGTAATTGCTGTGACAATTTTTATTTTGATTGCTCGATTATTTCTAAACATTTCTTAGAAAATTCAATTTTATTGAAAATCTACTGTGCTATAGCCCACAAGTTTTTGGGCGGCAAAAATCTAAAATGGTCCGATTACGATGGTTGATACCTCTATCAATAGGTTTCGGAACCTGTAATTGCTGTGACAATTTTCATTTTGATTGCTCGATTATTTCTAAACATTTCTTAGAAAATTCAATTTTATTGAAAATCAACTGTGCTATAGCCCACAAGTTTTTGGGCGGCAAAAATCTAAAATGGTCCGATTACGATGGTTGATACCTGTATCAATAGGTTTCGGGACCTGTAATTGCTGTGACAATTTTTATTTTGATTGCTCGATTATTTCTTAACATTTCTTAGAAAATTCAATTTTATTGAAAATCAACTGTGCTATAGCCCACAAGTTTTTGGGCGGCAAAAATCTAAAATGGTCCGATTACGATGGTTGATACCTCTATCAATAGGTTTCGGGACCTGTAATTGCTGTGACAATTTTTATTTTGATTGCTCGATTATTTCTAAACATTTCTTAGAAAATTCAATTTTATTGAAAATCAACTGTGCTATAGCCCACAAGTTTTTGGGCGGCAAAAATCTAAAATGGTCCGATTACGATGGTTGATACCTCTATCAATAGGTTTCGGGACATGTAATTGCTGTGACAATTTTTATTTTGATTGCTCGATTATTTCTAAACATTTCTTAGAAAATTCAATTTTATTGAAAATCAACTGTGCTATAGCCCACAAGTTTTTGGGCGGCAAAAATCTAAAATGGTCCGATTACGATGGTTGATACCTCTATCAATAGGTTTCAGGACCTGTAATTTGCTGTGACAATTTTTATTTTGATTGCTCGATTATTTCTAAACATTTCTTAGAAAATTCAATTTTATTGAAAATCAACTGTGCTATAGCCCACAAGTTTTTGGGCGGCAAAAATCTAAAATGGTCCGATTACGATGATTGATACCTCTATCAATAGGTTTCGGGACCTGTAATTGCTGTGACAATTTTCATTTTGATTGCTAGATTATTTCTAAATATTTCTTAGAAAATTCAATTTTATTGAAAATCAACTGTGCTATACCCACAAGTTTTTGGGCGGCAAAAATCTAAAATGGTCCGATTACGATGGTTGATACCTCTATCAATAGGTTTCGGGACCTGTAATTGCTGTGACAATTTTCATTTTGATTGCTCGATTATTTCTAAACATTTCTTAGAAAATTTAATTTTATTGAAAATCAACTGTGCTATAGCCCACAAATTTTTGGGCGGCAAAAATCTAAAATGGTCCGATTACGATGGTTGATACCTGTATCAATAGGTTTCGGGACCTGTAATTGCTGTGACAATTTTTATTTTGATTGCTCGATTATTTCTAAACATTTCTTAGAAAATTCAATTTTATTGAAAATCAACTGTGCTATAGCCCACAAGTTTTTGGGCGGCAAAAATCTAAAATGGTCCGATTACGATGGTTGATACCTCTATCAATAGGTTTCGGGACCTGTAATTGCTGTAATAATTTTTATTTTGATTGCTCGATTATTTCTAAACATTTCTTAGAAAATTCAATTTTATTGAAAATCAACTGTGCTATCACTATGCCCACAAGTTTTTGGGCGGCAAAAATCTAAAATGGTCCGATTACGATGGTTGATACCTCTATCAATAGGTTTCGGGACCTGTAATTGCTGTGACAATTTTTATTTTGATTGCTCGATTATTTCTAAACATTTCTTAGAAAATTCAATTTTATTTTGGAAATCAACTGTGCTATAGCCCACAAGTTTTTGGGCGGCAAAAATCTAATCTCTCTAAGCAATCGACGTTTTGATTGTCGATGCCCTTCTTAAATGAGACATTATAGTCAAAACCCGCCAAGAATGATGCGTAGCGTAGTAATCTAGCGGAAGTCATTTTTGGTAATTTTGACTTTTGGTGGAAAATCTTTGTTAACGGTTGATTATCCATGATTAATGTAAATCGTCTCCCATGTAGGTAATCGAAGAAATTATCTACTCCAAAAATTATTGCCAGAGCCTCACGATCCAGCTGTGAATAGTTCTGCTCCGCGCTCGAGAGCGAACGTGAGGCAAAAGCAATCGGGCGTTCTCTCCTGTCGGTTGGGTGTGACAACACCGCCGCGATTCCAGTAGGACTTGTGTCCGTTACTAATGTTACCGGTAATTCTATGTTGAACGGTACAAGTATTCGATCACTCGCAATTTCCTTTTTTAATTTTATGAATGCTTCTTGACACTCCTTTGACCATACAAATTTTTCAATTTTTTTGTAATAATTTTCGAATCGGGTAAGTAACAGTAGAGACGTCAGGCAAGAATCTTGAATAATAAGTTAACATCCCTAACAATTGTTTAACTTCTTTTACATTCCTTGGATATGGCATTTCGATGATTGCTTTTACCTCTTTTACCTTCAAAAAAGGGGACTTTGAAATTTTTCCGTCTTCCACGACGTGTCCCCACGAGCACTTGTTTTTATTTAAATGCAAATCATATTTACATAGTTTGGTTAAACATGCCCTTAGATTTTCCTGACACTCTTCTTTTATTTTCCCGTGCACGAGTATGTCATCGAAATATGCAATCGTCTTGTTTAGCCCTTGAAGCACTTGATCGATTATCCGGTTAAATTCTGCTGGTGCTGTTTTTGTACCGAAACTTAACCTGTTCATTCGGTACGTTCCTCTGTATGTCACTATTGTTTGAATAATACTGCTCTCCTCGTCAGTTTTTAAATGAAGATATGCTTTAAACAGATCCAATCGACAAAAATATTTTGAACCTTGTAAGTTATTCAATATGTCCCTCGATCTTTTTGATTGGATAATTGACGTTTATTAATTGATCATTTACTCCAACTTTGTAATCGACACAAAGTCTAACTATCACTACCAAAGGTGATCTCCAATCGCTCGTGGTTGATTTTGCTATGATACCCTCTTGTTTTAAATTATCCAGCTCCTTCTCTACTTGTTCTCGTAGCGCGGATGGAACATCCCTTCCAGGTGTGAAGCTGGATTTCGCACCTTCACGAAGTTGTAACTTGATACTAAAATTTGGTATACAGCCAACCTTCTGGGTAAAAATATTTGGAAAACATGCTTCAATGTCTTTCTCATCATTTATTAATTGGATATGCATTTCCCGATTTATTTTTGAAATTTCTTGATCAATGTCTTCCAACTTGATTTTTAAATGCCTGATCCTTGTTCTCCCTAATAGTGGGTCGAACCCGTCTGGAATGACGTACATGTCTTCATTAGACCCATTCCCTTTATATTCTACTTTAACATTGACTATCCCCAGTGGTAAGAACACATTTGCTGTGTATGATCTGAATGCGATATTGGTTGGTTGTAGCTGATTTTTGATTCCTACACTTCTATATTGACTCTTAGGAATAAGTGTGAATCCAGCACCGGTGTCGACTTCAAATTTTTGCTGAACCCCTTCGATTTTAACACTAGTGTAAAACTTCTTTGTGTCCTGGCCCATTTCCGGTGTGGACTGGTCGTAAATATCGATAATTTTGTTTACTCCCATATCATCATAATTGTTTATCCTATTTGTTGTGACAGCTTTTGTTGAATTTGATCGATTCCTTTTATTTAAGAGAGCTTTTATGCATACTTTTGCAAGATGTCCTGTCTTACGGCATATTGAACACTCCATTGTTGCTCGTTCGATTCGACAGTCCTTTGATTTATGATTATTCCGACCGCATCGTAAACATACATTGTCGATCCCAAGTTTCTTGTAGTCGATCCATCCTTTTGATTTTGATCGCGTTTGATCATGATTTCCCCTTGGTGTTGACTGACTTTTACTTTGATTTCTTGAGGAATAACTGTCCTTCCGTGATTGATGATTGATTATTTTGTTAATGTCACTAGCAGCTGTTGTAATTTCTGGTCTTTTTGACAGTTCTTGACAATTCACTTTTGATGCTTCCATTGCTATTTCTTTCGTGACAATTTCGCTAAAGTCAGTTTGCTCTAATTGAAGGATTTTCTCCTTTATACCGTTATACTTTATACCTCGAACAAATTGAACTCGAAGAAACAAGTCTGCTGCTGATGTACTGTTTCCACATTGACACTTTACTTTAAGATCACATTCAACAATGTTACAGCGTAAAGCTGCTACGTAATCTGCTATTTTTTCTTGCTCTTGTTGATATGTTGATAAAAAAATAGTGTTGACTCACTAGCGAGCTTTTTTTCGGCTCTAGATGCTTCTCTAATTCAGAGATTAATTGATCATATTCTAATCCTCCCGGCATTATTGGTGCTACTAAGGCTGCTAATGTATTATAATTTGATACGCCTATTGAACTTAATAGCATCTGTGCACTTTTGATTTTATCTTCATCCAGTTGTTTCATTTTAATATAACTTTCGAAACGTTGACGGTAATATTTGAAGCTTTCCTTTTTAGCATCAAAATTTTCGAACGCCGGAATATGTGAAATGGTAACATTCGATAACTGACTACCGTTACGTCCTTCTCCAGATAACATTGATTCGATCAATAATTTCTGATTTTTATTCATCGCGTCTATCAATTGTTGCAATTGTTCCGGATTCATTTTTGCACTTGAATTATTTTATTTATTTTTGCACGTGCACAACCTTTGAATGTTTAATTTTTCTTGCACAGCTTCGAAAAATCAATAATTTATTATTTATCCCACCTCGTCGCCAATCTGTTGTGTCTCTTTTATGATGTGTAGATATTATTATTGATGGATGATTATAAATACGGTTCGATATTATTAGATTTCTTTATTATTATTACCGACTGATTTCGTACACGTCCATCTTATTATAACCTGTGACATAACAACCCTGTCATAAGATCTACTATCGCTATCTCATTTGTTCAATGGGCAACCGTCAACTGATCGAAACATAAAACTAGTCGAAAATTGAATTCAATACACAATAGTGGTATTTCAAGAAATATGTCAGATGCTCGGTATTAATAAAACGAGAACAACGCCTTTGCATCCACAGTCTGATGGGATGGTGGAAAGATTCAATGGTACATTGGAGAAATATCTAGCAAAGTTCGTTGAGAAAAACCAACGCAACTGGGATCGCCATATATCGATGTTTCTGATGGCCTATCGATTAGCAATACATGACACAATTGGAATGACACCAGCTAAAACGTTATTTGGAGATAACCTGCGATTACCTGGACATCTAAAGTTTGGGGCTGTACCATCAGCGGCTTTATGTGAACTGGATTACGTAGACCGAATGAAAGAGGAACTTAATGAGATTCATCAATTTGTACCGGATGAAAGCTCGATATGACATACGTGCAAATAACCAAGGCTCCAGGAAGGGCAATTGGTATGGCTTCACAACCCGCAACGAAAGAAAGGATTATCACCGAAGCTACAACCAGCATGGGAAGGACCTTACACTGTCATCACCAGAATGAATGACGTGGTTTATCGGATTCAGAAAGGACAACGAGGTAAATTGAAGATGGAGATTTTAAACAGGCTGGCCCTATACAGAGAAGGTGATTTGGGTCCTGTTCGGCACGAACAGGCTTAGGTGAGGGGTAGTGTGACGGTGACACCTAGATTTTAATAGAACAATTTAAATTAATAGCTCAATGTTTTACTGTACTAAAATGGAATTTTCCATGATAAAATTGTTCTAAATGTTTCTACACTACTCTAACTGGAAAAGTCATGAGCTGTCTACTAGAAGTTTGGTTTGTGTATATAAAAAGGCGAACGAAGTCGAATTGGATTATTAGTTTTTGGTAAGCGAAAGTATAAGGATTAAAAAGGTCCACTAAAAGAGCTTTAAAAGTGCGAAATAAAAAGTAAAAGCGATCAGTAAAATTAGTAAATTGTGTTGTAATGATTTTGGTGCTAAATAAATAAATTCGTTGCTGATAAATTAAATTGATTTTGTTTTATTCACAATCAAATGATACGACCTTGATTGACAAGGTAAAAACATATCAATATAATAATCATGTACCGAGCATTGGTACAGTAACAATAATTATGACGGTCGTTTGAAAAGTTCTACTTAAAATTATACGAGAGTTGTTTAATGAGTTCACAATCCGAACCAATAACACAACACTTTCTGTTTGGCGGCCCCGTTGAAGAATCCATAAACTTTTCGGAATTTAAATAAATTTGGCTCGTTGTCTTAGCAGCTAGTGTGGTAACCGTTGGTGAATGAAAATGCTGTATTAAACTAAATGTTTGAAGAAAGTTCCCCGGTATTGCAGAAGAAGATCTGTCTAGAAATTTCAATTTAGTTTAAACTATTGACATTATATATTTGTATTTTTGTTTCTATTTAAGATGCTGAAGCCCGTGCTGTTGCAGAAGCTGAAAAAAATCAACAACAAGAAATAGAATCTTCGAAACAAGAAACAACCGATCAATAATTTTTTTTTTTTTTTTTTTTTATCAACTAACAATAATTTTATGCATTTAATTTAGGAAATTTAAAATTTCTGACTAATTAAATTAAAATTTGTTTGTGTTAAATTTTTTTAATTTTCTATTTTTTCTAAAGAACAACAAAAAATAAATAATTAATTAACAAACAAGTAAAATAATTAAAAATATATATTTATACATATATTTTCATATAGGCAATAATAAAAATTTAATTAATATAAGTATTTTTCCATAAAATCTAAATAAATTAATTTATTTTTCCTAATATAAAATAAAAAATAAAAATAAATTATTAAAGTGTAAAATTGCAATATTATTGAAGAAAACAATTAAAAAATTTTATTTTCTAAATTAATAATGTTACTATATTTAATTGTTTATTTAAAAAACAAAAAAAAAAAGAAGTCTATATATATTTGTTAATTATTCTTATTAAATGGAAATATTTTTTCAATTTTTTGTTTTTGAATGGCTGGCGGGACTGGTCATTTTTATATAGAAAATATTTTATTTCCAATTTTTCATGATATTCATTTTCTCATATATTATGTAAATCAGAAAATTGTAGTGCTTGACAAAATTTATTTCTACATGACAATCATAGCGAAACGAAATAATAGTAAACAAATTAATGAGCCACGAAAATTATTTCCATTTGATTTCTCGTTTACATGCCACGCTCTAATTATTAACTATAACACTTGTTATTCTATTCTCTAAATTTCTAAACCTTTTTCATATTCTAAATAAACAATAAGACCAACTTAATACACACACACACACAAACACTTATCATCCCCTACTAAATGTTTCTATAGACCAACGTTTAGTGTATATGTACATTATATAAATATATAGGATTTCACAATAAATTGGGGCACCCTTTAAATATTTTTTTTTTGGTTTTTAGAGAGGCAAAGCGAAATTATATTGTATTTCAAACTAAATAAATTGTCACAAACAACATGCACGCTAAACTAAAATTAAAAATTATAAAACTACCGTGTCCCAATTCTATTTTTTATTTATTTATTTATTTATTTATTTATTCATCCAAAAAAATAATTTATTTCCTCAACTTGTAAATAAAATAAAAATAAATCATTTATTTTTATTAAATTATCTAAAAAATTAAAAATATAATAAAACTTGTAATCTGAGTCCGCCCTTTAAAAAATAAAATTAAAGTAAAAAACACAAAATAACCGGAGCAAATAATTTAAATATTATACAACAAAAAAATTGTAAATAATTTATAAAAACAAAATCAAATTTTTTAATTTTATTTCTTGAATAATTTTTATTAGTGATGCACCGGAATTTAAATTTAAAAAAAAAAAAAAAATCTTAAATATAGTAATTAAATATACATATAACTAATAATAATAATAATTAAAAATAAATATTTGTGACCAAAAAAAAATTAATATATTTAAAATTAAAAAACACCAATGCTGTCACAAAATTGCATTTTCATAATTTTTTATGTTTTAACGTTTTTTTTAATTATTATTAATAAATGTTTAAATTAATTAGATTATATAAGTAATAATTATTGGACTAGGTACATAATATAGATAAAAACAAATTTCTGCTGGATTCTGTTTAATTAAATAATTCATTTATTATTTATGAACCACTCATGATTTAATTAAAACCAGAGAATTATTGTTAATCAAAGCTTGCATCAAATAGGTAAAGCAAATTTAATTAGTAGTTTCCGCCTGGATAGTAGAACATTTGTTGAGCATCCACAAGACACTGTGTACTTAAATTTCACTCGCTGAATAGTGCCACTTAGCCTCATTCTTCTGTTTCTGTACCGGTGTAGTTTGGTGAGCAGGCTACTCAAAAAATGCTCACTGATATCTTAAACAGTCCAGGGTTTGATGTAAAAATAGATTGTTGTGAAATTTGGACAGTAAGTGGGAAATGGCTCAACGAACAAAACTTTTATAGTATCGATGTGTGTTTTCACCCTGGGAAGGTAGTACACTCAAAATAACCGCAAAAATCGATAGAGGGATGAGTTCTACTAAGCAAAATATGTTCAAAGAAGTTTTTTCGATAAATCAATATTTTTCGAGTTATTCGCAATTGAAAATGTTGATTTTCATCTAAAAAATGCATTTTTATTATTTTAATTCCTACTTACTGTCCAAATTTCACGTCAATCGGTTTTGTTCGTAAGAATTCTGACCGAAAAACCGTAGTAAGATTTTTTTATTATTCTTCTTAAACGAGATGGAAAAAATAAACACACGTTGTCTTTTACACCACTTAATAGAATGCTCCTTTTTTTATTGTACCTTTTTATGTTCTTCATGAACATAGCTACGATTCGTATAATGCTGCGTTTACATGTGTTAACTACGCATACATTACACCTCTCTTCTAAGATTATTACAACTTAATTTTAAGTGTTATAAAAATAAATACAATTTATTGTAACTTATAGATTTAATTTTTTTGGAGCTCTTCTCCGTCTCTTCTTACGGCTACTTTTGGGTGTGGAAAATAATTCTGGGGCCCTATTATGAAATTTTCGATAGCGTTTTTTTTCGATAATATCGAGTGTTTCGATAGCGTCGAAAATACCTATCATGAAATTTTCGATAGAGTTTTTTTCCGATAATCTCGCAAGTTTCGATGACATCGAAAATATCTATTATGAAATAATCGATATCGAAATCACTTCAATTTGAATGTGAGATTATAGAGATATGTATTTACTTGGCATATATGTATTCATATGTATACATAAGACATTTACTTGGCAGATATGTAAATATAAGACATTTGTTTGGAACTTGGCCATTTTTTATCCGATTTTGATGAAATTCAGCATGCACGATGGAAATGGGATTCTAAAATGATTTTTAGATAAAATTCTGGAATATGGCCAATTAGGATGGAACTTGGAGATTTGTTATCCGATTTTGGTAAAATACAGCATACACGATGGAAATGGGACTCTTAAATGATTTTTAGAGGAAGTTCTGGTATATGGCCAATTAGGAGGAAACTTGGCCATTTCTTATCCGATATTGATGAAATTCAGAATGCACGATAGAAATGGGATTCTAAAATGATTTTTAGATAAAGTTCTGGAATATGGCCAGTTAGGAAGGAACTTGGTAATTTCTTATCCGATATTGATGAAATTCAGCAAGCACGATTGAAATGGGATTCTAAAATGATTTTTAGATAAAGTTCTGGAATATGGCCAATTAGGAAGGAATTTGGCCATTTCTTATCCGATTTTGGTGAAATTCAGCACGCACGATGGAAATGGGATTCTAAAATGATTTTTAGATAAAGTTCTGGGATATGGCCAAGTATAATGGAACTTGCCTAGTTCTCAACCAAATATGATGTAATTTGACATGTGCGTTGCAAATGGGATTCTAAAACGATTTGTAGATGAAGTTCTGGAATTTCACCAAGTATGATCGAACTTGCCTAGTTCTCAACCGATTATGATTAAATTATACATTTGCGTTGCAAATGGGTTTTTCAAATGATTTTTGTTTGAAGTTCTGTAATAGTTCCAAGTATGACGAAACTTGAAAAGAAGAAGTTTCTTGCTAATTGGCCATATTCCAGAACTTTATCTAAAAATCATTTTAGAATCCCATTTCTATAGTAGTGCATGCTGAATTTCACCAAAATCGGATAAGAAATGGCCAAGTTCCTTCCTAATTGGCCATATTCCAGAACTTTATCTAAAAATGATTTAAGAATCCCATTTCTATCGTGCTTGCTGAATTTCACCGAAATCGGATAAGAAATGGCCAATTTCCTTCCTAATTGGCCATATTCCAAAACTATATCTAAAAATCATTTTATAATCCCATTTCTATCGTGCATGTTGTATTTCACCAAAATCAGATAAGAAATGGCCAAGTTTCCTCCTAATGGGCATATTGCAGAACTTCCTCTAAAAATCATTTTAGAATCCCATTTCCATCGTGTATGCTGAATTTAACCAAAATCGGATAAGAAATGGCCAAGTTCCTTCCTAATTGGCCATATTCCAGAACTTCATCTAAAAATCATTTTAGAATCCCATTTCCATCGTGCATGCTGAATTTCACCAATATCGGATAAGAAATGGCCAAGTTCCTTCCTAATTGGCCATTTTCCAGAACTTTATCTAAAAATCATTTTAGAATCCCATTTCCATCGTGTATGCTGAATTTAACCAAAATCGGATAAGAAATGGCCAAGCTCCTTCCTAATTGGCCATATTCCAGAACTTAATCTAAAAATCATTTTAGAATCCCATTTCCATCGTGTATGCTGAATTTAACCAAAATCGGATAAGAAATGGCCAAGTTCCTTCCTAATTGGCCATATTCCAGAACTTCATCTAAAAATCATTTTAGAATCCCATTTCCATCGTGCATGCTGAATTTCACCAATATCGGATAAGAAATGGCCAAGTTCCTTCCTAATTGGCCATTTTCCAGAACTTTATCTAAAAATCATTTTAGAATCCCATTTCCATCGTGTATGCTGAATTTCACTAAAATCGGATAAGAAATGGCCAAGTTCCTTCCTAATTGGCCTTATTCCAGAACTTTATCTAAAAATCATTTTAGAATCCCATTTCTATAGTGCGTGCTGAATTTCACCAAAATCGGATAAGAAATAAAGGCAGATCTCAGTATACTCTGGCAAATCATTATGAGTAGACTGACGCTTGAAGAACGCTACGAAATTATTAAAATTTACTTTGAAAATCAGTCGTCGATTCTCGCAACTAGACGACTTCGTGATTTTTATGGCGCACATAATCGTTCATCTGAGCAAGCTATCCGTCGAACTGTGGATAGATTTCGTACCACATACTCTCTAGAGGATGCAATAACATCAACACGTCGAAGCAATGTGCGTACTGAAGAGAATATCGCCGTTGTAAACGAAAGTGTGGAAGAAGATCCAAATTTAGCGATTCGTCGTCATTCGCAGGAATTGGGGCTCTGTCCGTCCACTACAAATATGGATGACATTAATCCGAACGAGATTTGGTTTCAACAGTATGGCGCTACATGTCATACGGCGACCGCAACCATCGTCTTATTAAAATCAAAATTTGGCGATAAGTTGATTTCGTGAAATGGACCTGTCAATTGGCCTCCAAGCTCTCGATTATTTCCTGTGGGGCTACGTGAAGTCACTGGTTTATGTTGATAAACCAGCAACAATTGACGCCTTGGAGGCCAGCATTGTTCGTGTTATTCGTGACATACGGCCAGCAGTGCCCGAAAAAGTGGCCCAAAATTGGACGTCCAGAATGCATTTTCGTCAAGAACAGCCGCGGTGCCCATATGCCCGAAATCATTTTCAAATATTAATGCCATGTACATATTGATCTTTCGAATAAAAAAAAATGTTCATTACAATTTAATTTTTTGTGTTATTTTTTACAATTTCAAGTTCTATCGGGCTTAAAAAAACACTCTTTAGAATCCCAAGAAAATTTTAATAAAAAAAATCATAAATGCTCAGTTCAACAACCCATTACAATGGACAATCTTTTTGGTCCCATCGATGTCCGTTGTAGAGAGGTTTCTCTGTAATATAATATTAATATAACACAAATATAATATTAATATAAAATAAAAATTTATTTGCAACTCACATTTTTGAAAAAAATATTTTTATTTATTAAATATTGCAATTTAATTCTATTAAACTACCTTAATGAAATAATATGGTCGTCACCTCAAGAGCAGTCGAAAATTTTCGATATTATCGAAAAAAAAATACTATCGAAAAATTTCGTGATAGCTCATTTTCGATACTATCGAAAAAAAAACGCTATCGAAAATTTCATAATAGGGCCCCTGAAAAACCCAAAAATTCCTCGTCTGAACGTTCTAAAATTTTAGGCTTGTTATTCTTTGAAACCGTTTTATCGTTACTGTTACTCATCGATCCCTTTAATTCAATTTCACAATAACTGTTCGTATTCTTAGTATCATTTTTTCCTTGAGCAATTATGGCTGAACTGCTTTTAATTATTTGATTGGTGTGACGCTTAATCTTTTCCCTAAAACCTTTTTTATCTTAGCTGGCATCCAACTCTTCTTGTTTGTGTCCCTATAGTCCCTAACTATGACTGTGTCGTTGTCTTCAAAACTAACCCTGCGTTTCCCCCTATAATGTTGTTGCTGTATCAACAAACTTTTATCGATAGCCTTACTAACTTCTTTGGTAATTGCGTTGTTGTTAGTCTTGTTGTTGACTGGTTTTATTAGGTCGAACCTTGTTTTTATCGTTCTACCGAACATAACTTTAGCAGGTGACTTCCCTGTCGAACAATGTTCCGCTATGCGTTAATCAAGAAGATTTCTTTGGATTATCACGTCTAAATCTAAACTATTCCATTTTTCAGTTTGAGCTTGATCTAATGTTGCACAAAGTGTTTTTTTTAAAAGTCTTTACTGCATTTTCTGCAGCCCCATTGGTAGCTGGATGTCCTGGTGGAAAAGAGATATACTCTATACCATTTGATTTCACAAATTATGCGAAATTCCCCGACTGAAATTCTGTACCGCAGTCTGACACTATGGTATCGGGTAATCCGAAACGTGCAAATGTTCATCATCTTTCAATTTTGAAAAATTACTGCTTTTAACAGCTTCGAGCACAACCGATAAATCTTTATCTTTTGATGTTTCTAAACTAACTAGTTCTACATCCACTACAATGCCCTTATCCCGTATAAAATGTATATACGACTTTTCACTCGAAATTACTAGTAGGTAATGATAACCGTGATAATGCATCAGCCATGTTATCCTTTCCTTTTACGGTTGAAAACCGCAAAAGTCACTGCGAGACCTTCTTTCTCTATAACGCTGTAATTTTGCTCAGCCTTTGATAACGTTCTACTACAAAACGCTATTGGCTTCTCTGTTCCGTCGCTAAAAATGTGTGAAATTACCCCTGATAGTCCGTGATTCAAAGCAGCCGTTGTCACTACGATAGGTAAATCTGGTCTAAAATGGACTAATACTACATCTCTAACTATTTCTGCTTTAATGTTGTCAAATTCCGTTTGACAATTTATGTCCCATTTAAACCGAGTATCTTTTTTTAAAAGATTGTAAATGTTATGCATTTTCACCGAAATATTTGGTATAAACTTTGCTAAATGCTCTGTGACACTAGATGGTACCGGCGCATTGATAGCTGCGTCTATGCGTTCTGACGACTTTGATAAATCGTCTTTTGAAACTTTATGTCCTAGGTACTTTATCTCGTCTTTAAAAAAACTCGCACTTCTCTTTGCGAAGCTTTAAACCAGCGTCCGCTAAACGTTGAAATGTCAATTTCAAATTTTTTAAGTGCTCTTCCGTAGTCCTACCCGTCACGACAATATCGTCTAGAAAATTTACTGTGCCGGGAATTCCCAACAATAATCTTTCTAACTCTTTCTGAAAAATTCCAGTAGCGGGTTTTATACCTGTTTTAAGTTTAATAAAATACACACTTTGTTTATTAGTTTTATTTGTTCTTTATTTCATGTATCCTCACGTACCACCGTCTATCTACTACCCTATATTTAACAAAGGTCTTTTCTGACACATACGTATTATGTACTAAAATAATTTACAGTCTACACTATAAATGTTGCTACCTACAGTTTGCAACATAAATAGGTTTACTTATTACACGCTTTCTTTCTTTATCTTTTTTTTTCTTTTTTAATTTTTAATTTTTAAACAATTTCATAAATTCAAAATCATCAAACCGCTTTGGCGGCCTAATTTCACGATCGCGTCTAGTTCGATAACCATTTACAATCAATGGCATTTGTGGCTTTACACTATTCCTATAAGCAACAGAATCATACAATGATTCATGACTGCTCGTGGATTCCAACCTTTCACGATCAATATTATTATCATTATTTGAAATTTCTTAATTCACATTATTTTGAATTGATCGATCGTTTTGTTCACCCAAACTTACATTAACATTTCTATCATCAAAAGTATTAACATAAAGATTATTACTATCATTCTTATTAGCATTTGAAGGTATTTCACCAGAACTATCATTTGAATTATTAAACAAATCCGACATCTCATTCTCCAACAACAATTCACTTGAATTGAAATCAATGTTTTTAGTTTTTACAATGAACCGTCTATTTCTACGAAAACGATTTTCATATTCATCGACAACAATGTAAGATCTATCGTTTACTTTCCTTACCACTTTTCCATAATTCCATTGTTTATTATTCTTCTTATAAATAATTCGGTCACCCTCATTCAAAACTGGCAACGACTTTGCATGCTGATTATAATAATGCCTTTGCTTTTCTTTTTTAGCTTCTATTGTCTCCTGAACCCTCTTCTCTGACAAGTCATTGCGATACAACAAACTTTCGACAATTGGTAAACGACTTTTATCCTCATACTAGCAATTGGTGTTGTGTTATATTCAAGAAGTCTATATTGAAACTGATCTACTTCATCTGACTCATAGCAACGTTTTAAAATGTTCTTGGCAATCGCGACTCCCTTCTCAGCCAATCCATTACTCTGAGGATATCTGGGGCTTGAAAACTTCAATACAATATTTGTATCATTAGCATATCTTTCCAATTCACGTGAATTGAACGGAACATTATCACTTTTTATTTCTCTGGGATAACCATAACAGCAGAAAATACTTTCGAAAACTTCAACCACGTATCGAGCTGACTTTTCTTTCAGTCTTTGACAAATCACAAATCCCGAATATGCATCAATCAGCACAATAAAATTGTATCCAGCGTACTCAAATGTATCCGTTGAAATTTTTTGAAATGGATACCGTGGTGTGGATTCCTGCACTAACGGTTCCTTTTGATTATTACGTGTGAATTTTTCACAAACCGTGCAAGCCTTAACCAACTCGGTAATATCATTAGTCATCCCCGGCCAGAAAAATTGTTGACGTGCACGAGACAAAGTTTTCTCTATACCCAAGTGTGGAGCATGGAGCCACTTGCAAATACTGCTCTGTAAATTGGTCGGAACAACCAAACGATGATCCCTAAACAACAAATTATTTTCAAAGTGCAATTCACTTTTATACTTGTGGAATCTCTGACTCAAGTCGTCAAGTTGATGATACGTCAGCCAACCAGTAGTAACGTATTTAACAACACGACAATAACGCTCATCCTCATTCAATTTCTGTACATAGAGATTATAATTTTCCTTTGTCATACATACACGGCGTGTTAACGCATGAATCACCATTGACATTTCATTGTCAAACTCATATTCATCAAACAATGGGGCTCTTGATAAACAATCGGCCACTAACATTTCTTTTCCCGGTTTATAAACTATCGACAAGCCCGGGTATTTAAGCAATTGAAGAAACATTCCTTGTAAACGTGGACTTACATCATCAATATCTCTTTTCATCAATGCTTCCAATGGTTTATGATCAGAGTGGACCGTAAATTCACGACCATACAATAAATTATGAAAATGTTTACATGCGAACACGACAGCCAGTAGCTCTTTTTCGATCTGTGCCCATTTCTGTTCACTTTTCGACAAGGTTCTTGATGCATATGCCACTGGCATATCATCCTGTAGAATAACACTACCCAATCCATCTTTGGAACTATCTGTCTGAATAACAACTGGCTTATTTGGGTCATGAACAGGAGTTGTGATTATGGACTTGAGAAGGCTCTTAACTTCATTTTCATTGGCATTTCAACATCCTTTTTCGTAAGTTCACGCAAGGCAGCTGATCGTTTAGATCAATTCGGAATAAACCTTGCAAGGAATTTGAAGAGTCCAAGCAAACGTAATACCTCTGTTTTGTTTGTAGGTTTTGGCATGTTTTTAATCGCTTTGACGTATTTATCACTAGGTTCAACCTGACCATTTTCAATAATATGACCCATAAATCTAATTTTATTCGTTCGATACTGAATTTTTTTACTGTTAAATTTGATACCATTCATACGAGCACGTTCCACAACTACTGACAAGGCTTTATCATGTTCCTCTACAGTTGAACCAATAATGGCAATATCATCAAAATACACTTCAACGCCTGGTATATCCCCAAAAATCTGAATCATCTTCTTTTGAAACATTTCCGGAGCACTATTTAAACCAAAGGGAACTCTGTTCCAACGATAACGACCAAATGGAGTCATGAATGTAGTCAAATCAGAGCTTTCACGATTTAATTCCATGTGCCAAAACCCATTGCGTAAATCAAACACTGTAAATACACGCTTACCAGCTAAACGACTAATAATATCATCAAAAGTGGGAATTAAAAAATGTTAACGTTTAATGCACGCGTTAAGCGAATTAGGATCCAAACAGATACGAATATCCCCATTTGTTTTTTCCACTATCTGCAAATTATGTACCCAATCAGTTGGATAATCAACAAAACTGACAACATTGTCTTTCGACATTTCATCCAGCTTTACTTTCAATCTGTCATATAAACTGAAAGGAATACGCTTTTTGTAACGTAATGATGGAACCGAATTTTCCTTTAAGACAATCGAACAGGTACCAGGAATTTTTCCAAGTCCATCAAAAATGTCTTTATTGGATTCAACGAACTTACTTGTTTCATCAGGAAGCAAAGATTTTACTTCATTAATCCGTTCGATCAATCCAAATGCAACGCTCGACTCAAGACCCAAGATTGGCTCATAACAATTATCAACAACCAAGAAAATGCCAGAATAACTTATCCTTTTATCAACATCAAAACATGATAATTTTATCTGGCCATAAATCTTAATTTTATTTGAACTATAATCAACGATCTCGTCAATGACTTGCTGAGACATAGGGACATTAATTTTTTTAACAAAACTTAATGGGATACAGTTTACATCCGATCCTGTATCAATCTTATATTCAATCGGCCAGTCTTCAATGAGATAACGCTTCTTCCATCGAACTCGATTTACTTCCATTCTATTCAAAACGAAATTGTAACTATTTAATGAACGAACTAATTAAACGTATATTGTCAGCCTGATCTAAATCTACTACTAAATAATTACCTTTTTCACCCCAACCAACTACATGTACCGCATTTATTTGTTTTGCTTGACTTGCTGCATCCAACTTTTTTTCCTTATCCTTTTGTTTTCTGCAATACTTGGCGAAATGACCATCCATACCACAAGAATTGCATTTGATCTTCAATGCCGGCCGAACACGACGATGACTTCTATTATAGTTCTGACCACAATTGTAGCATGCACAATTTTATAACATTAACTTCAGCTTTTTGTTTTCTTCAACCGCATTAATTTCAACTTGTGCACTTTTATACTCTGTACAACTGTTTGCTTGGTGATGCGGCTTCAAAAATCTTGCACGTATCAATAACTTTATACAATGACTCAATTCCTTCGAGTAATTTCAATTGCAGTTTCTTGTCTTGAACACCAATAACAATGCGATCACGTAACATTCTATCAGCATACGATGCTTCACATGCACCACACTCAAATTCACAATGTTGCAATTGAGCACGTAACTCAGTCTCAAATTCAGAAATTGTTTGCTTTTCTTTCTGAATCATCCTGTTGAACTTAAATACTTCCATTATTATATTTTTTTTCGGTAAACAATGTTCATCAAATGCTTTAATTATGTCATTTAATATCCGAATACTACGAGTTACAACATTTTCGCTTGTACCCGGATTTTTACCTGATTGAGCACTGTTGTTTAATTCATCGACAACATTTTCTTCCGCTGTACCAAACATGCTTTCACAACTACCGTTATTCGGAAATAATGTGTTATAAATTTCCAACCCACGGTCACCAATCAAGTACAAAAATGTAGCAATTTTGTTTTGCTCTGATTCACCATTCTTATTGTTAGCGATCATGTAAATCATGAATGTTTGTTTCCATTTTGGCCACTCAGATGCCAATCTTGAACAATCTAATGGCTGAGGCAAACGTAAATCCAATGTCGCCATTTTTTTTTTTTTTTTTTTTTTTTTTTAGTTTACTGCGTTTTCTAGTTTTTTTAATTAGTTAATTTTAATTGGAAAATCCTTTTCACAATAACAGCTCGTTTACTTCTGACACCATGTTTTAAGTTTAATAAAATACACACTTTGTTTATTAGTTTTAGTTGTTCTTTATTTCATGTATCCTCACGTACCACCGTCTACTCGTATCTACTACCCTATACTTAACAAAGGTCTTTTCTGACACATACGTATTATGTACTAAAATAATTTACAGTCTACACTATAAATGTTGCTACCTACAGTTTGCAACATAAATAGGTTTACTTATTACTTATCACTAATTCAAATTGATTGCATGCAGCTTCCATATCTAGCTTTGAAAACTGTTTACCACCCTGTAACTTATTGAAAATCTCCTCAATTAGAGGTGTAGGATGTTTATCGTCCGTCAATGCATTATTTAATGTGACCTTATAATCGGCACAGAGTCTAATGCCACCTCCCTGTTTTAAAACAGGAACTAAAGGCGTACCCCAGTCGCTCGTTGGCACTGGTGTAATTACACCTAGATCCAACAACCGATTTAATTCATTATCGACACTTTCCTTAAAAGTATAGGGTATTTGTCTGGGTTTCTGAAAAATAGGTTTTTCAATTTCGTTTAATCCTGAACCTGATTTGATGATATTTATATTTGCCTAATTTACCATCAAATAGTATATGAAACTCGTTCAATAATTTTTTTAGTAATGACTATTTGTCAGTCTGGATGTTATTTACCTGCGTGAATCTGATATTAGACTTTGACAAAAAATCTCTTCCCAATAAAGCTGGTGTTGAATTGCTAATTGGACTTGTTGACTTCACCACTAATAATGGAAATTCGACGGTCTTCCCACCATATTTTACTCTCGGGCAGAATTCACCCATAACCTCAATTTCATGACCTGAGAATGCGAACAGTTTTACATTTGTTGGTTGCAAATTGAAATTTGAAAATTCTTGCTTATATAAATTAAAAGGTATCAGATATACTCCTGCACCACTATCTAACATAAATCTAAAATTATCATCGATTTCGATGTCTACAAACATAGAATTACTATTACTAACGATTGTGTTTATGCTAAATATATGTGTCTCCGCTAAGTTACTTTCGCTGTTCAGCTGTGTACGCTGAACATCTGAATTGCTGACATTTGACACATAATTAATGTTTTTGTTTCTACATACCGTGGCTATATGCATTGCTGCTTGCATGATTTTTGAATCCGCAGTGTACACATTTCGATTTCGCTAATGTATGCTGCGTTGTGCTGTCATTCTTACCAAATTTTGGTTGATTTGACCCGTTTCTATTCGAAGAATAATTTTTGTCCACTATATTTACTGTCGTTGAATGCCCCTGGTTTTTTAACACTATTTCTAATGCCTTTTGTAATGTTAGTTTAGTTTCGTCGTCCTCTTCACAAAGACGATCAAATGCTCTGGAATATCTACCATGGCTGACTTTGAATTTGTCGAGTAATTTGGACTCCAAATGCGCTCCAAACTTACATCTAAGCTACAAATTCTGCTGCTGATTCGCTCTCCAGTCGTGTGGCTTCGTAAAAGTGTTTCCTCTCCACCCATATTATGATTGGTTTGGTATAGAATTTTTTTAATATGGTGCAAAGCTCTGTGTAACTTTTATCGGTAGGTAAAGATGGCGTCGCTAAATCGCGTACTAATTTGTACACTTTTGCACCAACAGAATTTAATAATAAAATTTTCTTTTTTACCTCGTCTGTTGTGTTACATGCGTTAAAAAAATGTTCTAATCGCTCTTGATACAGAATCCATTCGTCTGTTTCTGGGTGAAATTCCTCCGCGAATCGCGTTACTTCAACCCTGTTGCTTTTTTCGGTTAACTTAATAGAATGCTCTTTTTTTTATTGTACCTTTTTATGTTCTTCATGAACATAGCTACGATTCGTATTATGCTGCGTTTACATGTGTTAACTACGCATACATTACACTAACACTGGACTATTCAGTGTCCACTGTACATATAGTGTCTCTTTTATTGATTAATTTCGAAGAAAGTGACAATTGATGAACTTTCCACTTCCGCTTTAAATGCGGCATTTTGATTACCTACTATCCCAATTTACATCACTATTTTGAACCACCTTGTCTTTAAGTGATGCATTTTGCCATGATGATGAATTAATTTCAATTTTGTGACCCGCATCTAATTTAAGTTGATGTTCCGCTGAATATTCGAAGCTTAGGTCCGAAAGAAGAAGGGTTAAATGATCAAATAAGCAATCTAATACTTTACAAAAAACATTAAACCAGTAAGATTAAATTTCTTAAAAAATTTCCATTATTTAGTAATAGTTGAAAATATCATTGCTGTGTTAATAAGGCTAAGTTAATTATTTCCATTGGTATCGTGAGTAAGGATTTTGGTCGTAAAATGAGAGTTGGAATTTTGATGTACGTGATCGAACCCAGTCAGTGTTGGTTGTGTAATGAAACGACGCAATAAGCTTATAGATTGCATGGTAAAAAAAAACTGTTTCCTTTACAACAGCTATATAGTGCGAATTGAGGAAGAGCTAACATCTATTCCTACAGAGTTCTGGAATTTCATTAACAGCAAGAAAAAATGGCTGGCTTTCCATCTACTATGTCTTACCAGAGCTCCGTCGCGACTCAGCCCTTGAACATCTGCAATCTGTTTGCTAAATTTTTTGCATCGGTTTACAAACCCGTTCTGGCGCCCGCTATCGTGACTTCAGCTTTCCCCAGCTTCACTCAATTTAACGATTTCATGTTTACCAAGGACGAAGTTCGGGATTGCTTGCTCCAGCTCGATGTTGGAAACGACACAGAGTTTAGTAGCCCTTCCGATTACCTTCATATTTAAAGAAAGCCTTCGTCGCGGTTATTTCCCCGTTCCTTGGCAAATTTCTTGTATTCATCCAATCTTCAAGGCGGATAGAAAAAGTGATGTGAATAATTAACATGTTGGTGAATTTTCACCAACATCAACTATATAATGAAGACGATGACCGAGTCGAGTTCATTTTCGACCTTGGTCTATTTTTGAGTATGCACCTCCAAATTCTCCTAATTTCCGTATCGATTATACAGAGTTACTCGCATGTCTAAAAATCTATGCTGCCGAACGTCGGATGCGTCAACGTGGGGAAGTTTGTATTTTGTAGTTTTACTACCACCGTTTTGGAACAACGAAGTTGAAATTTGGTTCAAACAGGTGGAGGCACAATTTGTACTCGGCGGTATTATAAAAGACGATACCAAATTTTATACGTTACTAACAGCGGTCGATACAAACATACTATCGCAAGTGAACGCGGCGGTCATTAAGCCACCGGCATATATCATTTTATATAATATTAGATACTCATAAGTATTACATGGTGTCAGAAGTGATTTTAATGCATAAATTACACAATTAGTAAAATTGAAAAGTAGTAAATCGGAAATCGTCAATATTACACACAACGATGTAAAAGAAGTACAACGGTAAAAGTGACGCGTCATCAACAGAACATTCGATACCGAATCATTATAGCGTCATTTTTTATTTTTTTTTATTGTGACAATGTCCGGAATTAAACCACCGAAGAATTTTTTGATAAATTCAGAGCTAGATATGGCTTAAGAGTGGACGGAATGGATCGAATTATTTACCCATTACAGTAATGGGTACCCATTACCAATTAACAAAAAAGACAGCCGAAATTCAAGCATCAACATTAATTTCGTGCCTTGGTCGCCCCGCATTGAAAGTATTAAATAATTTGGGCGGCACCATTTGTACGAAAAGAAGGATCCGAAGCAAATTAGCGACAAATTAAAAAAATATTTTGCACCGTCGCGCAACAAAACGTACAAGTGGTACCAATTTCATCGTATTAAGCAAGAAGAATGTGAATCATTCGAAGATTTTTACAACGATTAAAAACGCAAGTTACGCGTTGTGGATATATCCTAAAAGAAGCTGAATTCATGATGGATCAAATCGTTGTAGGAATTCGCAACGAAAATACCCGTCAAAAAATGTGGGTCGAAGATGATATGAAATTGGCCAAAGCGGTTAAAATTTGTCGTGCTGCAGAGCGTGCTGAGAAACAAATAAAGTCACTGAGTGATCTATTGACGCCTGCACATTCGTCATCAAGTGTTAACAAAATAAATAAAAAAGACGATGACGAATTTGATTGTAAGCGCTGCGGCATACGACACGGTAAGAAACAATGTCCAGCATTTAACAAAAAATGTGAACAGTGCGGTAATGAGGGTCATTTTAAAAAAATGTGTCGCTCCAAAAAGAAATCATCGGAAAAAAAGTCAAATAAAAAAGACAAATATAAAAAATCGGGGAAAGTGAACAAAATAGCCAGTGACTCTTCCGAAAGTGACTCAGATTCGAGTGCCGAGAGCGAGTATGATTACAATGTGAGCAGTATTAAATGTGAGTGAAAAGGAATAAATAAAAGTGTGTTCAATCAAAAAAGACAAATGGATTGAAACATTGAAAGTCGGTGAGGGTGAACTGTTAATTGATTTGAACACAGGAGCTCACTGCAACGTAATATCGCGGAAAGAAGCGTCCAAATTAAAATTAAAAGTAAACATTTCATCGACTAAACGTCTATCAACATATAATCCCGACACAGACAAAGTAATAGCCGCAAAAATCTGGAATGTCAATTCTCGGTCGACATTAATGCGAAGAGATGGGATTAGTGAAACACGTTCATAAAGTGGATATATAGTTTGGTTGTTGCAACAATTAGGAGTATGACATCGATTTTGTTGACAATCCGAAGTTCAAAATAATTCCACCGCGTCGAGTTCCAGCTGCATTTAGAGATATAACAAAAGAGGAATTGGACAGAATGGTTACAATGCAAGTTTTAGCGCCAGTTACTGAACCAAGCCCAGCCGTAAGCCCTAAATGCTGGTGGTAGAAAAAAAGGAAAAATTCGAGTATGTATGGATCCAGTCGAATTAAATAAAAACATAAAACGACGTCATTACCCATTGAATACAGTAGAAGAAATAGCCGCAAAAGTAGGAAAGACCAAGTTTTTTTACAAAATTGGATTGTCAACATGGTTTCGGGCAGATTAAAGTGACTGAATGAACGTCAAAATACTTGGTCATCGGTATGCCATGGGAACGTTATCGATATTTACGAATGCCCCGGTTGGTATAAATTCTGCACCTGAAGTATTTTCGCAGATTATGAACGAGAAATTGCAAGGCATCGATAATTGCGAGGTTACCATGGATATTCTTGTTTATGTGGAAAATGCGGAAATGTTAGAGGAAATCACAAAAAAGTTAAAGCATCGATTAAAAGATGCTGGTTTCACATTAAATCAGAGTCAATGGTTGTGAGATTGATCCGGCTAAGGTATCAGCAGTTCATTGTTTGAACACTCCAGCTAATGTCAAGGAATTGCAGAGATTGCTTGGTACAGTAACATACCTTGCAAAATTTATTCCGCAATTTTCAGATTTGACAGAACCATTGAGAAGATTAATAGTGAAGGACACCGCATGGGTATGGGATGTTGACCAACAAACAGCTTTTGAGAAGTTAAAAGAGGTCATCACAACAACGCCGGTTCTGGGTTATTATGACGTAAATCAAAGCGCTAAAATATCCTGCAATGCAAGCTCCGCAGCTCTTGGAGCTTGTCTGCTCCAAAATAATAAGCCGATCGCATATGCCAGCAGGGCATTGACGAAAGCCGTTAAAAATTATCCACCAATCGGCAGAGAAGCAGCCGCCATAAGATTTGTGTGCAAAAAATTTTACCATTATGCGTATGGCAAAAAATTAGACATCGAAACCGATCATAAACCGTTGGAGACAATCTTCAAAAAACCGATTTCACAACCGCCGATGCGTTTACAACAAATTCTTTTTGATGTTTTGCCATATTCGCCAACAGTATAATACAAGAAAGGTGTGGACATGAAAGTAGCGGACACACTCAGCCGCGATTGCAAAGCTGAACCAATTGACAAAAAATGGACAGAAAGCGAAGAAAACAAAATCAACGCAGTATTCTCTATGTCGGATGTGACGAAAAATCACTTAGCAAAATTGACAGACGAAGATTTCGAACTACAATTGCTACGTACAGTTGTCGAAAGAGGATGGATGGCCAACGGATGACAGCAAGTTGCCAGAAGCAGTCAAGCCCTACGCGAGCTTCAAGGAGGAAATTTGGTATGATGGTCAATTACTATTTAAAGCTAATAAAATTATTGTCCCAAAAGTGTTAGCTGATATACACAAAGGCCTAGACAAACAAAGGAAATCAAGGAATTTGTCGAAAAGTGCTCTACATGTCAACGCACTCAAAGATAAAAAATAAAGGAACCATTACTACAGAAGATTTTGCCGGACTATCCATTTCAACTAGTTTCTACAGACATGTTTACGTTCAAGGGCAAAGACTACATCATTATTGCCGATCATTATTCCGGTTTTATGGATTTTCAAGAACTAAAGTCAACCACATTGGCAGCAGTCGTTTTGCAATTTAAAAAATGGTTTGTTATTCACGGAATACCGGAAACGTTGGAATCAGATGGTTGGAAGTGTATTTGGAAGGGTAATTCCGGAACAGGTTTGGTGTTATAACTTCTTTTATGTTATTGCGTTGTGTTTGTTGACACACAGCATATTTATCAACTAGTTTTTGTACATCTACTGCTAGATTTTTCCAATAGAAGCTTTGTCTAACCAATCTCGTAGTGCTTCGTATTCCAATGTGACCAATGTGAGCGATGTTGAGTATCTTCGAGATTTGTTTATTAGGGATCACTATTTTTTCTCCTTTAGTGATTATATCATTATATGTACAATGAAATGTTTGAGATTCAGAGGTATCCTTTTTACGTCTGGCCAGCCAGTCAATATATATTTTTTTAGAATTTGAAGGTCAACGTCGTTTTTTCTATCCTCGATTAATTCCGCTAATCCCTGTTCTGAGAAAGGTACTACTAGATGTATTTGAAACTCTTCTTCAATTTCGTCATTCCTGTTTTTGATATCACGACTTAGAGCACCAGCTATGGGGATTTTTGTGCCCTTTATATAAATTTTTTTTCGGGGAGTACATCATAACATCAAACAGAATTCGCTGGAGTCTCTCTTCTTACTCAATTTGGGGATAATTGATCTCTGTAGGCGTCAACGATCTCGATGCATAGGCTATTGGGTGATCGTCCTGGAGAAGAACTGCTCCTAATGCTGTTTTACTTGCATCCGCTGATAATTTGACTGCTTTTTTCGTGTCATAAAATCTTAATACCGGTGCAGTGGTTAATGCTCTTTTTATTTTCTCGAACGCTTGTTCCTGTTCGAAGTCCCATATAAATGTACTATCTTTATTGATCAACTTTCTTAATGGCTCCGTTAGTTCTGAACAATTTGGGATGAACTTTGCAACATAGGTGACCATTCCTAGCAATCTTTGTACTTGCTTTGATGAAGTTGGTGTTTCTATATTGTGAATTGTTGATACTTTCTCACTGTCCGTGATCATGTGACCCAAGAATTTTAGAGTTGTTTTATTGTATTGGCATTTCTCTTTATTCAGTTTTAATCCTGCGCTGCTTATTAAATCTATTACTCGTTTGGTAAGTTGTTCACATTCGTCTCGTGTTTCTGCATGTACTAGGATATCATCCATTGAACATTCCACATTTGGTATGCTGTCCAAAAGATTGTTCATTATCTGCTGGAATATTTCTAGCGCTGATGCCAATCCAAAAGGCATTCTTAAACAGGTATATCTTCCTCAAGGGGTGTCAAAAGCAAGATATTTTTGTGTTCTCTCCGAAACTCTAATTTTCCAAAATCCCTTCTTACAGTCTACGAGTGTGAAGAACTTTGATTTGTTTATCCTAGCCGATATTTCTTCCAATGTTTGAAGGGGGTAATGTCTTCTTAATATGTTTTTGTTCACGTTCGATGGGTCTAAACAAATTCTAATTTTGTCTCGTTGCTTTACTACTGCCATCGGTGAAACTGCTGGAGTAGGCTCAGTTATTTTTTTAATCACCTGCATTTTTTCCATTTTATCGAGCTCATCTTTAATTTGTGCTCGAATCGAGTGCGCTATTCGTCTGGGTGAATATATTTCAAAGGTAGGGTTGTCTATTAAGTCTATTTCGTATTCATAGTTTTTAAGGTTGCCTAATCCCTCGTAAATTGTCTCATGTATGTCAAGCGAATAAATGTTGTCCTCGTTCGTTCTCCGTATTAAATTAAGTTCGTGGCAAGTTGCTTTTCCTAGTAGTGGTGTGACATGAAAGAAACATCAGGAAATTCAGGAAAGACAACACAAGTTCAGATACGGAATACTAAACATCCTTCCGTACTTGCGGTGTTATTGTGAATAAATAAAGAACGCAATAACGCAGCTAATAGATACTGGTGCAGACAAAAATATCATCAAGCCAGGTATCATCCCGCGAAATCTCATTTTAGAAGAAAATAAGGATTAGGAAAAAAGATAAAATCAATTTCCTAGGGCATGATTTACCAGCCCAAATATATTTCGAATAACCATTCCACAAATTTTTCGATGGGATTTTAAGATTCCAATCGATGGCCATAATGAATGCCACAATTGACTATAAGTCTGAAACAATAGCACTTAATGGCAACACATTCAAATTCTTTCGCTATTACCCAGCAGAGAATTCCTATAACCGTATGGTAACTTTTAATACATCAGAAAATGGCGAATGGATAGTATCAGCGTACGAAGAATTGAACAATAACATTACTGTTCAGCCTGGCTTGTGCACATCACAGTAAAAATTCTCATAAATGATCCTGAACCTCCAATAGCACTACCGAAATTAAAATTAAAAGTAAACAATTTCGAGACCATAAAACCGATATCGGTATACGGTAGTATGAAAATCGGAAAAGCGGCCATTGGGCAGCTCATAAGGACGGAATACTTGAACGAAAACGAGAAAACAGCAATAATTAACACCACATTTGAGAATCTGGAGGTATTGTTGAGGTAGGACGAAAAACTGTCGTCAGCAACAATAATAGAAGACCCCATTGTTACGAAAGATGAAAATCCAGTCCATACTAAGACGTATAGATAGAGATCCACATGTTTTCAAGAAAGATGCGGAGGAACAAATTCGGAAGATGCTGGACAGCCCATTTGGGTGGTACCGAAAAAATTAGACGCCTTAGGAAAACGAAAAATCAAGGTAGTAATAGATTAGAGAAAACTCAATGAAAAGACTGTAAATGATATGTCCCCCATCCCACGAAGAAATTTTAGACAATCTTGGGAAATCAGTATATTTCTCAAAACTAGACCTTAAATCAGGATTCCATCAAATACTGATGGAAGAAAAGTGCAAGAAAAAGACGGCATTCCAACAGACAAGGGGCACTTTGAGTTTTCAAGGATGCCTTTTGGGCTAAAAAACGGTCTCGCCACATTCCAACGGGCTAACAATAGTGTCATGCAGGACCTAATAGGGAAAGTATGTTATGTACACATATATCTAGACGACGTAATTATGTGAATTTCTCAAAAAAGAGACTGAGTTCTTAGCCCACGTAAAACACAGAAGTAAATATAACAATTCCTCTGTCTCTCAGGGTATTATAGGCGTTTCATAATAGACTATTCAAAAATTACAAAGCCAATGACAAAATATCTAGAAAAAAAGAACCCTCTGAACATATTAGACATCGAATATATAAAATCGTTCGAGACTCTAAATTTTAGCAAAAGATCAAAAATTAGCATATCCAGACTTCACGAAACAGTGCATACTAACCACAGACAGGATAAAAAGACCAATAGCCTTTGCGTTCCGAACATTAAATGCAACCGAAGCTAACTATGCGACAAATGTGAAGGAAGCATTGGCCATCACGCGGAAGCATTGGTCTGTTACGCTTGTAACAGATCATTAGCCGTTAACTTTCATTAAATTATCGGAAAAAATTTCCAAGATCCTAAGATGGCGATTGGAATTAGAAAATTATGACTACGATGTCATTTATCGGGAAGGTAGGTAAAGTGTAGTAGCAGACGCATTGAGTAGATTTCCGACAACTAATGACGCAAAAGAAATACATCTCAATGAAGCAAGTATTGACGCTTCACGTGTAGAAATGAACCAAAACCCAGAGAATGGACAACAAATTACAGACACGGAGTCAAGCAACGGTGAAACAGTGCACTCCGCAGATACATCAGATGACTATTTCATCCAAATTTCGGAATGACCAATTAATTATTTCAGAAATCAAATAATTTTCAAAATTTCCCGTCTAGAGGCAATAATTACTGAAAACATTTTTCCAAATTTTAAAAGAATAATAATCTCTAAAGAGTCATTTGGAAAAGAAGAGATAACGAGCTACACACATAAAACTTTACCACAATGGTAAACAATCAGCGATCCTATCACTCGAAATGCTATGTCAAAAGATTCAAGAATCTTTTAGGGAACATTTTTTACACACCGACGTTACAAACCGAGATCGGCAAATGCCTATAATAAAAAAAAAGCATGATAGAGCTCACAGAGGTATTACCGAAATAGAAAATCAAATTAGGAGATCCTATTTTTCCCAAATATGTCCAGAAAGACTCTCATTTGTATAACCGTAGCGCCATTGTTTCAGCTAAGTAGCTATGTTTTGGAGTTGACTTTCAATTATAATCTACTATCCAGTGCTTGCACCGATTAACTAAAAGTTTCTATTTAGTAAAACTATCATAAAAACATTTTATTTTATTTATTTATTTTTAATACTCATAATTATTTATTTCATTAAGCTGCACAAAAGAATTTACTTTAGCACAAATAATTTTTATTTGAGCTAGAAAAATATTAAGCCTTGTAAATAAAAATTGCTGAAAATACCGCATATATACTAAAAAAAACAATCAAAAATTCTGTTAGGGAATAAAATTCTAGAACCAAAAACAAAAAAATTAGAAATGTACGATTTAATAAACTCCCTATATATAATATAGCATGAGAAAGGTATATAAGAATGTTTTTTAAATTTATTTTCTTAAATTAATATCAAAAATGTGCATTAGAAATTTGTTAAAATTTTTTTTTTCTAAATTATATAAAGAAAATGTAAATATTTCACCACCAAAAAAAAAAATCTCTCCAACATAAAATAAATTAATATTAATATTTCCACACTAATAAAAATTAAAAATAAAAATGTAAATTGGCCACAGATATCGTGGTTTATAAAATAAAAAATGTATGTTGTGCATAAAACAAAAACAAACAAAAAAAAAAAAATATGTTTTAATTTTAAACTTAATAAAATAAACTAAAATTTTATTTTATTTTTAATTTTTAATTTTTATTTCGTTTTTTATTTTTTAATTTTTTTAATCAACGTCTGATTGAGGGACCAGTCTTTTAAGTTTCGCCATTGCTCAAACAAACTATTTATTTAATTATAATTTTAAATAAATTATTTTTAAATTACACTACAACCCACTGTCGAACATACATAAATAATAAATTATAATATTTCTTTTATATTAAATTAATTCATTAATTAATAGTAAAATTATGTAAAATTTTTTTTTTTTTTTTTTAGATAAAATTTAAAATATTAATTAAATTAATTAAATGTCGTTTAAATAAAATACAGAAAATATTATAGTAGTGCCTACTATTTAAGATAAAATTTATAAATCACCTTTATTTAAAAAAATAAAAATAAAAAATAATAAAATAAAATAAATTAATAAATAGAAAATATTATTATGATTATATTATAAAAAGTATATATTCGAGCAATGGTGACGTAGCTTAGCAGTAAGGTACCATTATCAGCTGAATTTGGGATCATAGCTTTATTAAGGTAGTTTAACTTAAATAAAAATACAAAGAAAATTTAACAAAAAAGAAAAAAAATCTACAAAATAAATATTGGAATTACAACATATAAATAATTAAATAGTAAATATAATAAATAATTAAGAAATATGTACAATTATATAAGATAAATTATATAATAATATCGGTGGTGTCGACGAAATTCAAAAAATTTCCAAAATTTACAATTCGCAAAACTAATTATGAGTACTGTAAATATAATTTTTCTTGTGTACTAAATATTATAAGTACTACTCGTAAATTTAACGTGTACTAATTTTGTACTAAATTTGTTATATTTTTTTTTTTTTAATTTGTAACACCCTCAGAGGTTCTTCTAGCCTAGGTAGTTCTATGGGGTGAATATAATAGTCGATGATGTCGTGGTTTTTCCACATCGGTGTATCCCCAATATTTTTACATTAATGCTCCGCGGCTCCGTACTGTGGTATTATGTGATGTAATGGAGGACAAAATTAAAACGCGTGGAAATAATTTTATTTTATAACTTTTATTTTAATTCAACTACTAATCACTACAGTTAATTAGATTTAATTATTTCGTAATTATTTCACTTAAATATTTTTTATTGCCACCAAAAAATACAATAACTACTTTTAAAAATGCATGTACAAATTAATTTTTATTTTAAGATTTTTACTTAGCAACGAGTCGATCATGATGCTGGCTAAAAAAACTGTAAGTCAAGTCATGAAAAAAAAAAAATGAAACACGTTTTTTTTTGTTTCTTTATGTAAAAATTTTCGAGTGGCGATTCATGTAAGTTATTCCAAAAATGACACCAGAGCTGCGCACCGGTTTTAGTTTACAAGAATTTTTAGAGCTGTGAAACGGTTTTAATTTTTCATGCTCGTGCATGATATATTTTGGTGTATATTTATGCCGCCACATTACTCCCCTACCAGTGAGCGTTTAGCAAACGTTACTCATTAAACCTGCTGGGACGCTTTATCTGATGCCCTGATTTTGATTTAGACGTAACAGGGGGCAATTCAGTAAATGTTACTGTTTTGTTTGGAAGTGACTGTTGTTCGGCTTCCTCCTGGATAACTACTTGTGGAGTAACTGAAGGAATGTCGATTGGATTGTGCGCGTAATCATTCGAAAAGCAAGGCTTAAGGCGATTTATAGAAATGTTTACTTCCCTATTCCTCATTCTTACTGACTGTGAAATATTTAGTATGCCGTTGAATTACCTCGAATGGTCCTCCGTATGGCAATTGTAGAGCTCCTCTAAGTGAGTATACTCTTACAAATACGTGTGAACACGACTTGAGTTCTTTGAAAACGATAATATCATTGTTTCTGTGCCTTGTTGCAGGAGTAGGTTGAATGCTATTAAAGTGTTTACGGAGTTCTTCTATGAAATCGGAAACATTTGTGTTTGTTTTAGATTTCACAAAAAAATCTCCCGGCAATCTCAAACATTCACCGTATAATAATTGTGCGGGGGACACATTTAATTCCTCTTTCAATGCTGTCCGTAGACCTAGAGAAACTATTGGTAAGACCCTACTCCAGTGTGGGTTATTATGACACCTTAAAGCTGCTTTTAAGCTGTGATGCCACCTCTCTATCATGCCATTACATGCCGGGTTATATGCAGTTGTTCGCTTGTGTTTAAAGCCCAAACACATGGCTAATTCTGTAAACAGTGCTGATTCGAACTGTGAACCTCGATCAGTCGTGATGCTGGATGGCACTCCAAAACGGTAGATCCATTCTTTGAAAATGACAGTTGCCACTGTGGTTGCTTTTATGTCTGCGACTGGAATTACTTCCGGCCATCTCGTATATCTGTCGATTAAGGTTACGCAAGACGCTAGATGTGATCAAATACTCTCCTATCAGCGATTTGACGTGTCTAGATACTTCTGCCTTTTGGCACGCTACACACGATTTGGACATATTTCTAACGTCTTTGTTGACTTCAGGCCAAACAAACTTTTGAGCCACCATTTTAGTTGTTGTCCGAATACTCGGATGTGATAACTTATGCACGGTGTCAAAAATTACCCGTCGAAAATTTTCTGTGACTTATGGTCTTGGAGAACCTGTGGAAATGTCGCCATAAATTTCGCTTTCCGTGCCAAATATCGGAAATTTTTGAAATATTAGGGATTTATTTGTTTCCAACAAATTTGCCAACGTGGATTGATCCACAGACCGTCTGCGACAATATTGTCTTTACCGGAAATGTGCCTTAAATCCGTTGTATATTGAGATATGAAGTCTAAATTACGACGTTGACGAGAAGATGCCTTATCCAAATTTTGCTGTAAAGCAAATATCAAGGGCTTATGATCCGTAAATAATATAAACGATCGGGCTTCGAGTAAATGTTTGAAATGCTTAATTGAACTATAAGCTGCCAATAATTCACGATCATACGCACTGTATTTGCGTTGTGTGTCGTTTAGCTTGATTGAAAAAAAAAAAACCAAGTGGCGTCCACGTGTCCGATATGCGCTGTTGTACCACAGCGCCAATGGCTGTATTGAACGCATCTACCATGACTGCTAACTCGACTTCCGACGAAGGGTGTGCGAGAATAACAGCGTTTTTATAACTTAGTTTTGCAGAGTTCGAATGCGTTACTACTTTCGGTAGTCCAATCAACTTCTCTTTTATCGTTTTTGCGACTACCTTTGAGTAATTCGTTTAAGATAGCCTGATCTTCCGCGGCGTTCGGAATAAACTTGCGATAAAAGTTGATCATACCTAGGAAACTTCTTAAAGCTTTGATCGTCTGAGGCCTAGTAATGCTATTAATAGCTTCTACTTTCGCTTCAGATGGTTTGATGCCTTCGCTTGAAATTTCGTCTCCTAAGAATGTTACCCTAGGCGAAGCAAAGACGCATTTGCTAACGTTAATGATTAAACCGGCGCTCTTTAAACGCTCGAAGACGATTTTTAAATGATCTAAATGCTCTTCCATAGAATGTGACGCGATCAATAGGTCATCTATGTATGAAAAACAAAAATTCAGGTTTCTTACCACTGCATGAATACACCTTTGGAATGACTGCGCGGCGTTGCGAAGTCCAAAAGTCATCCGCGTGGACTCAAACAGTCCAAAGGGTGGGCAAATTGCAGTTTTAGGGATATCATCCTCATTAATCGGAATCTGATGGTAAGCCTTGACCAGGTCTATCGTTGAAAATACCATCGTTCCGTGTAGCTGATAAGCGAAATCCGTTAAAAATGGAATGGGATAATGAGCAGGTTTGGTTTGCACATTCAGCATGCGATAATCGCCGCACGGACGCCATGATCCGTCTTTTTTCCCAACGAGCTGTAATGGGCTGGACCACTCTGAGTCAGAAGGATGGCAAATTCCTTGCTCGAGTAGTATATTGAATTCTTTCTTTGCAATTTCCAATTTTTCGGTAGATAATCTGCGAACTTTTGACGCGCATGGATGTCCCGTGATAGTGATAACGTGTGGCACTTTCTGTTAGTATTAACATTTAATTTATCCACTGTTATTGCTTTGAATTGGCTTAATAATCTAAAAATAACTAGGTTTAGCGATTCAGAGGAGATTGTCTTCAACTCGGAAGATGGACCTGTTATTGTTCCCTTGGATCGAACGTACATTGATGTCAGTGGATCTAGTAATTTTTTATTTCTAATATCCACCAATAACCCATAGTGTTTTAAAAAATCAGCACCGATAATAGCTTTATCCACATCCGCCATAATAAATTTCCAAACGAAGTCTCTACGGAGATTTAAATTTAATTTTAAAATTTTACTTCCGTATGTATTAATCTGAGTGGAATTAGCGGCAAATAGTTTAAAATCGCTTTTGTTATTTTTTTCGTACATATTAGGGGAAATGACGGACACATCTGCCCCAGTATCGACTAAGAATTGTATTTTACTAGCAAAGTCAACAACTATAAGACGACAATTATTGTGGCAAGCGTCATTGGTCGTCATCAACGACGAGCCTACTGGTTTTTTGATTCATTGCCATGCAATGCTTGCGATTTAAAAGTACACGATGTCGTGCACTTATGAGCCTTATCACCGAATTTGAAGTGGTACCAGCACGTTGGATACTTCTGTTTTCCGTTATCCTCTTGCCCTACTTGCGCGTTATTGCCCTGACAAGGGTTCGATGATCGCCCTGACGAACGACTTCTACTTCTATGCTAAGCCTTCATGAGGTTATTTAATTGATTAGACAGTAAATTAACTTGCTTTGTAAGGTTATCCAACGCGGAACAATTGTTTGGGGAAATTGAACAAACTTCCGTTACCGATTGAACTTCGGCAATTTTATCTACCGTGGACACTAATTTGTCCAAACTACCTTCTTCTAAGCTAGTTAATATGGGTTGCGCGTGGGACGGCAAACGTTGAAGCCACAGATTTTTTAAGACTTCGTCTTGCATCTGTGTTCCTGCCAAGTTTTGCATTTCCCTTAACAATTGCGATAGTTTTCGGTCACCTAATTTAAGTCCCTTAAGTAACCTATCCAATTTAATTTTTTCCGAGTCACTTAATCTATCTATGACAGTTTGTTTAAGGTCGTTGTATTTGTCTTTTGCCGGAGGTTGCTTGATTTTTTCTCTGACGCATTTTATTGAATCGGCGTCGAGTACTGCCACTAGATAGCTATATTTCGTTTGGTCAGTGGTTATATTTGAAATATTAAACTGTGCTTCCAGTTGATGCAACCATATTTCAGGATCATCCCTATTGAATGGGGGAGTTTTAACCGAAACCCTGAACGTTGATTTTGACTTTTGTTCGTCGTCGGACATTTTGTTACAAAACAAACAATGTATGCAATAATTTGCACCTTAAATTACACTAACAACTTGTAAACAACTCTCGCGAATTTGAAATACTTCAAATTTATTTTTGGAATACTTAAATGCGGCCCCGTACAGTTTTGCCAACACCACGTTACAATATATGTATTTGAATATAATTTTATAAAAATAATAAGATCTACTTTAAAATTTATTTCCAAGATAAAACAAAAAATTAACTTTTAATCGTGACAATAAGAAATGTGGACACTTACGAATGCTTTCTGCTTTTATCGCCCTTGTTTGATTTTCTGCTTCTTAATATTTAATTGCGTCTTGAAATTGCGGCAATATTGTTGTAATACCATTGAAATATCGTTGCAAAACAATAATGGTGACAGCCGTTGAATTATGCTGCAATATATGTATTACGTGTATCGTTGATTTTGTACCGTTGTAATATGTATTTATTCACACGTGTTTTGAGTAGTCGAATTGGAAGTATAAATTTTCCAAAATTTTTATTTTATACCATTCCGCTTAATTTATATCAGAAGTAATGCGGGTTATTTTTGACGTGGTCACCAATTATGGGGTGAATATGATAGTCGATGATGTCGTGGTTTTTCCACATCGGTGTATCCCCAATATTTTTACATTAATGCTCCGCGGCTCCGTACTATGGTATTATGTGATGTAATGGAGGACAAAATTAAAACGCGTGGAAATAATTTTATTTTATAACTTTTATTTTAATTCAACTACTAATCACTACAGTTAATTAGATTTAATTATTTCGTAATTATTTCACTTAATTACTTTTAAAAATGCATGTACAAATTAATTTTTATTTTAAGATTTTTACTTAGCAACGAGTCGATCATGATGCTGGCTAAAAAAACTGTAAGTCAAGTCATGAAAGAAAACAAATGAAACACGTTTTTTTTTGTTTCTTTATGGAAAAATTTCCGAGTGGTGATTGATGTAAGTTATTCCAAAAATGACACGAGAGCTGCGCACCGGTTTTAGTTTACAAGAATTTTTAGAGCTGTGAAACGGTTTTAATTTTTCATGCTCGTGCATGATATATTTTGGTGTATATTTATGCCGCCACAGTTCTAGGTCAAAACACCAAATGAAAGGACTGAAGAACTAGGTCCTAGAGAACAATTCATCTTTTCAATATTTAGAGTCACTATGTACATAATAGTTTAGTACATAAATAATCAACAATTGTAAGCATAATATTTTAATGTGGCCGCGCGTTTAAAATGTTTAGTAAATTAAATAAATTACCAGTATTCAAAGTGGTTTTAATAATATGATCAACCACTGTATTTTAAACTTTTAGGTGACCATTTAAAATTTCGATAAAATTTAACTCTTGAAGTCTTAAAAATGTACACCACCGATATAAATATATATTACATAATTATCAGCTCAATGAGATTAAAACAAAAAAAAAACATCATCAATTTAATGTATTAAGTAGGGGAACATTTTTATTTATAATTAAATTAATAATATGTATTTTAATCTCGCATAATTTTGGTGCCCGCGAGATGTTTTATTTCCAAAAACATACATACATACATATAAAAAATATAGACAATATTTAGAGTCCCGCACAATTTAATAATTTATATGACATATACATACATATTATAATAATATAAATATTATAATGAGTTCGGAATTCGGATTAAAACAAAAAAAAAGTAAAAAATGCACAAAATTTGTACCAAAGCAATTATATGTACGTGACAATTAGGATTACAACACATAAAATGTCACGTACCTCTAAATATATTACACAAATAGCTGAAAAACTTTCTATTTGTTCTTTGGTATATTTTAAAAATATATTTAATAAATTACTAAAAAAATAATAATAAAAAATAATTTAATTAAGGAATTTATTAATCATCTAACTAATGAAATTATTTACATCTGTATCTTGATTGTGTATAAGGACTAATGCGTAATTTTTGTGAACTATTGTAGTATTTTGGCCAGATTATTAAATCTTTTTTTGTTGGCCAAAGCATAGATATTTGGTTCAAATAATTTACTTGGACCGACATTGGCCCTTATAAACAAAGCCACCCATAAATCTATATGTAACTACAACATACACATACATACATATATGATGTCTGCCTCTAATATTATTATTATATTATAGAAAAATAAATAAAAAATCTATTTATATTGAGCATTAAAAATAATTTAAACTAAATTAATATTTAACAAAAATAAATAAATCTTTAAAAAAAAAAATCCAATAATTACGAATATTATTATTATTATTATATAAATATTTATTTATTATTAATTAAATTATGTATGCATTTATTTCTGTAAATATTTTATTTAACAAAAAACAAAAAAAACAAAAACAAGAGAAAAATGAACAACAAAATACAAAATATATTTAACAAAATCCAAAAATTTCAAAAAAAAAAATGTTTTTTTGTAAATAATTCAAGAAAAATTCTCCTTAAATTTTCTACCAATAAAACAAATTTGTCGGAATTATATTACTTTTATAACATTGAGACGATATAAAAAGGTGAGTAGATTCTTGAATAATCATCATAACTAATGTTTCTGTTAACACTAGATTTACGGAACCCATCAATTTGACGGATTTCACATATAATCACAGAATATATATGAGTAATTTCATTTTTGAGCAGCAGTGACTGAACTTTATGATTTTTGATTTGTTTAGTTTATGGTGTACGTGTAGGGTGTAGTAGTTAAAAAAATAAAAAACACATATTTTTTTTTTTTTTTTTTTGATATAGGGTGTGTATTGCGCACAGGATGGTCCCAAAGTTTTGGAAAAATAGTGAAAAACGCCATTTGGAGTAAATTTCAAAGGCAAATTTATGAATTAAAAAATTAATCGATTTTAAAAATTTTTTTTGCGTTAATTAGAGTGAATATCGAAATTATAAATTCTTATAAAATTATAATCAAAATTAAATTTTTTTGATCCGATATATAACGGTAAAATATTAAATGAGATATTAAACTAAATACAGTGAAATCTCCTTATAACGAATACCATTTTAACGAAATTTCCAGTATAACGAACCTTTTTAACTTGTTTGGTTGGCCGTAGAGCATCTACTTAATGAAAAATTTCCGTTTTAACGAACTAGATTCAGTATAACGAAGAAAAAATAAACAAGATAAAATCAGTTTATATAGTATGCAGTTTTTCTATAGTTGTATTGCTTTCACCAAAAATAAAAAAATTACAACAACAATCGTACTAGATAGACCGAAAAATGGTTTATCTAACCCAAAAAAAATTAGTGGTTAAACAAATCTTAACCAAATTTTTAGTTTCAATACCTGTCACAAGAGTCGAATTGACGAGAAAATACACGAAAATTTTGGTTGAAAGCAATACACTTTATGTAAATACATGATATTCCCTCATCTAGTACAATTTCTTTAGGCATATTTTTGACAATCAAAATTTTAGTACATGTTGTGATAGTTGTTCTTTGCCTGAGGCTTTTGTTTAATAAGGGAAATCACACAGTTTACGTAAAATGAATAATTTTAAACGAAAGCAATTTTCGTTGGAACAGAAATTAAAAATTTTGAACAAATTGATTCTGGTCAGGCAAAACACAGTGTGGCGAAAGAATTTAATATCGCTCCGTCAACGTTGTCTACGTTTATTAAAGATCGACATAAAATTGAAAACCAAATTAGAGACAGCGGTATTGGTCCAAAACGAAAGAAAATTAGAGCAGCTAAATATGAAGACGTCGATAAGGCTGTTTTTAAGTGGTTTCAAGAAGTGCGATCCAGAAACATTCCTATATGGCCCTCTAATTCGTGAAAAGGCCTTAGAATTATCCAAATTGTTTGGCCATGGAAATTTTCAAGCTAGTGTTGGTTGGTTAAATCGTTTTCGTGAGAGATTTGGCATTTCTTTTAAGATAATTTGCGGTGAAGAAAAAAGTGTACCACTGGATAAAGTGAACGAATGGCGCGCAGGTAAATACAAATTGACTTTTATATTTAAGAAAATTAAAAACCATGTGTACTCTTTTAAGGTGAAATTCAAACAATTTTAAAAAACTATGACAAGAAGGACATTTTTAACGCGGACGAAACAGGTGTATTTTATCAGCTTTTGCCTAATAAAACTCTCACATTAAAAGGCGATTCTTGTAAAGGTGGAACAAAATCTAAACAACGGCTTACCGCGTTGTTTTGTTGTAATGCCACCGGAACGGAAAAATTGAAGCCACTAGTAATTGGAAAATCACTGAAACCAAGATATTTCAAAAATATCCAGTCATTACTTTGTGAATACTGTGCCAATAAAAGGGCTTGGATGACACAAAACCTTTTCAATGAGTGGCTTGTCGAACTTGACAAGAAAATGGAAAAAAATAATCGTAAAATTTTGCTGCTCATAGACAATTGTACGGCTCATAATTTAAATTGTCAATTGACAAATGTTAATGTTAAATATTTCCCACCTCACTGCACAACAGTTTTGCAACCCGTTGACTTGGGAATAATCCAGGCAGTTAAAATTAATTTTCGAAAGAAGTTAGTTCAAAAATTACTCCTAAATTTATTGAATGATACCAAACTCAATGTAAAAGAAGGTTGTGAGCTATTAACAGCGGCTTGGTGGGATGTTCAGGAGTCAACCAATCTAAAATGTTTCCTTAAAACCCAGATTTTTGAATCAGAAGCTGACCACATCGAAATTGAATTCATTGATGGTGAATCAGAGCAAAATGAGTTAATACTGAATTGGAAGATTTATGGAGATCGGTCGATGCGCCTGGTATCACCTTTCAGGATTATGTGGATGTCGATAATCACCTTCTAATTTCACATGAGTTAACTAATGACGAAATTATGAAGAGCGTTAAAGATGCGTCTAATACAGTGGAATTAACAATTGAAAGCGAAGATAGTAACAGCGATTCGACTGAGGAACCCATAAATAAAACCAAAATGTGTTTTTCTACAGCTCTGGATTGTTTAAGCGATGTCAAGTTTTATTTGTCTCAACAGTTAATAATGTTCCCGATGAAGCATTTCAAAACATTCAGGCCATCGAAAATTTTATAATGAAAACTGCCACGAAGAATATGCTACAATCCAAACTTACCGATTTTTTTACTCACAAATAAGTCTGAATACGTGAAATACATATGTATATATATTACATACATACATATATGTATGTGCATATACAAATTTTAAAAACATGTACAAATTTATGAATTTGTATTTTACTATAACTTTAAATAATTAATTGAATTGTTTTTTTTTTAATGAAATCTGTGAAAAGTACTACCACCATATGTATTATACATAATAATTATGTACATATCTATATATAAATTGAAATAAAAATGTGATTTGAACCAAAAAAAAAAAATCGTTTTAACGAAATTCCAGTTTAACGAAGTAATTTTTCCGGTCCCTTTGAGTTCGTTATAACGAGATTTCACTGTATACCATTTTTTTTTTTAAATATTTTTTTTTTTGCTCAAAATAAAGCTTAAATAATTAGCTTTTACATACTCAAATATGGTACTAGCGTTATTTTTTTTTTAAACTACACTAATTCAAACGTAAGGCATTCTTATAATAAATACTCAACGTAAGTAAAATAGGAATGAATCTCGTTTCAAAAAAGTTTTTGATTTCACTTCTTCGCAATTTGCGACCATGTCGAACAAAAACAAAGCAAAATTGGCGAAAGGGTTAGACGGTAGAATAAGGATTAAAACAATAAAAACGTACATATGGTTCAATTTATAAATTTAATTTGAAATATAATGTTCACTAACGATTTGTGAATTTGAAAATGATTTAGTTACAAATTTATTTTTTGCCTTAGGTATAAAACAAGTGAGTAATAAAAAAAATATTAGTTGTGAATATCTGACAAAATTGTTTCTGAATTTTTATTAAAATTTTAACTTAGAGGAGTGTATTCTTGATAATGTCTTCATATTATCATTGCTGTAAATCATTTGTTAGTGCAAAGTGCAATAATAAGTTGAGAGCTGCTAGTGTGTATTTGAATCCAGCTCGAGAATTAAATAATAAATTATACATTTGTAATACGTGTTACATAAACCTAGGAAAAATAAAATTGGATTCAACAAACACTGCACATAAAAACCAAGAAACGATCGAATATCCGATTGCTGGAAGCAGCTCAGCAGATTTTAATTTAATAGATTCAGAATTAAAGAAATTAGAACGGCTTGAATTAATTGAAAGTATCAACCAACATGTGCAACCTCATATGATGGAGCAGTTCTCACCAATAAAAAGAAAATTATGTGAGAAGGCCGGATATTTTAAACGAGAATCAAGTGAAATTTCGCAGCGATTTATAAGCAGTTAAATTGCGACGAGGAACCAACGTGCTCCGAAAAGGAAAAGAAGATTTCGTATTATGTAGAGATTATGAATAATTTCAAATACCAGTTCGATGAAGGAGATTATGAAGACAAGAAGAAATTATTAATATTACTACCAAAGCAAATGAAACATCACGAAATTTAAGATTATTCTAAAGAAGGTGCTACCCGTTATTTAATTGATCACTGCAAGGATCTTCAAAGACATAATTGTAAAATAAGATATCAGATACAGCACGAAGCTTACTAGAATCTTTTTTTGAGGATGATGAATTAAGTGGAATGATGCCGGGGAGGCAGGATGTTCTTCAGAATACTCAGAAGAGAGTATTACTAAGTTCTCTAAATGAGGCCTAGATCGAGTTTAAATCTCGTCACCCTGGAATTAAAATAGGATTTACAAAATTCATACAAACACGTCCAAACCACTGTATAAAATTGGGTTCTAGCAGTAAACATAATGTTTGTGTTTGTCTTATGCACCAAAACATGAAGATGATGATCGAAGGCACTATAAAAGCAGTTCACCCCCGAGACAATAGATAATTCCCGTTTAAAGGCTACAAAGATTTAATTTCATTCGTTATGTGGGGTGATGAACAAATACAAGAATGTTACATTAAAAAGTGTAAAGTGTGCTCTAAAAATTTGGAAGAACTTGAAGAATTTGTAACGATGCCACATAGACGCATCGTTCAGAAGGGGTTAAAGAGCCAATAAAGATGACAGATGTTGACTACTTTTTTTGAACTGGTTTTGGGAACGAAAAATTGGTAGACGATAATTCTATTTTTTTTTTTGTTTTTTTTTTGCTCTTTTGAATGAAAAATAATTTGGAAGGAAAAAAAATTTAAATTGGGGAGAGTCGAATGCAAAATTTTAAACAGTTCGGTCGAAACCAATTTGATTTCAAAAATAAAATGTGTTTTTTTTTTTTGCTTGTTGACTTGTGCAACTAAAGTTAATTTAATTAGAATAATTAAAATCAGTGGCTAGTTATCAAATAAAACTTGATAAACTTTGTTTTTTGGATATATTAAATCAAGTGAGTTTGTTTGTGTGAATCTCCTTGGCAAGGCTAAAATTAGCTTGGTCAATTTTAGCTGTGTGTTTTTTTATTAAGTAGAAAATAGTATCAATAACGGTACATATAGTGAATTTTTTTGATTGTCGAGGTTCCAGTGGAAAAGTTGAATAATTAACTGGTAGTTTAAGTAGGTTTAAGTTCTGAGTTGAAATACTTATGTTTAAGTGATAAATGAAAATAAAAACAGTTAAACAATAACAAAAACGGAAACCTAAATAAACAATTAAAATAATAATAATAATAATAAAATAAAAAAAAAATAACGGAAAAAATAAAATAGCCTAAGCTAAGTGTATCACACGGTAAATCACCGTAACCCAATCATGATATCCGTAAAATTGGGAATGGTGTATATTCGAACTTGCTGTCCTTAAAAATAAATAAAAAAACTAATAGATAGCCAAAATATCAATAAAATTATAGTGGTTAACGACAAAATTAACCATTAACAATTAAATTATATATAAAAAAAAAAAAAAAAATTAATCATAATATAAATTTAATAATAAGAAGTGAGTGAAATTGGTGAAGAAAAAAATTACAGTAACAGTTCAACAATTAAAGTTTTAAAGTATATGCTGATTACACTAGCGGCATAATATTTTTGGCAGTGTACGCCGCTGCCGCTGCATTCAACATTCAGAAAATAAAGGTATTGTTGTGATAGAAAAACAATAATAAACAACATCTACTAAAATAAGATAAGGTTTTTTTTTCTTATTTAATTTATAAATAATAATAATCTCAATTAAAATACAATTTTCATTTTATTACTTTATATATATTATATTCAGTATATTCTAATTAAGTAATTTTAAGTTGGGGTATGGTAGTTTAGACTAGGGCATAGTTTAGGTTAGTTTCATTCATTTTGTATGAATTTTGTTTCTTTTCTTCAATCAACTTAGAAATTAATTTTTGATAAAATAAAAAAACAAACAAATTCATTATACATTAGTATATTGTATAATTAGGAGGAAAAGTACTGCATTCCCGGACGACAGTGGAAATTGGCGGACGAGGCGATAGCCGAGCCGAGCCGGCAACCACGGGAGTCCGGGAATGCACTTTTCCTCCGAATTGTACATACTAGTTTTTCTCCGATCGGACTTTAAAACGAATATAAACCCAAAATAATTTTTAGTATTATTCATTAATTATCATATTAAGAAATCAAAACATAGTAAAAAATCGAAAATAACATAAAATTATTGCTTAGTTAGCCACGACATCATAAGACATAAATACATTTTGTTTTTTTTTTTTTTCCATACGAACCAAAAATCCATACGGGAATATATTCCCGGCCTAGGCCAGAAAAAATATTCTCGTACTATTATTACTTGTTGCTTAGCAACAAATACAACATACTGGAATCATGAGCTTTTCGTTTCGAAAAAACAACGGAAAGATATATTTTTTCCTACGATCGGAGAAAGACAATATTATTTTCCTACAATCGCCGTGAAAAGCAGGCTTTTTTTCTCTGTTTTCAAAGCCCAAAGTGTCTGTTTTTTGACAGTTAATAAACAAATTACTTTGTCACACGTTTCTCTTAGAAACGTGTGACAAAACTTGAAACCGCACGCTAAATTTGAACATATGAAAAGAAGAGTAAGAGTAAAAGAAGAGTATTGAAAAGCGAAATTTCACATAATTATGATGTAATTATTTTTTTTTCAAAAAAGCCATTAATTTTTTAAATTGTTTAATATCTAGATCATTTTTTGCCATTAAAGTGGCCCTCAACATCGAAAAAATAGACCACAAAGTAGAACTTTTAAGAATCTTAGCTTTGTCACTAAAATATGCTAAAAGGACATTTTCTGATATGTTTTTTATGTGCTTTTGGTTACACCAATTCGAAAACAGCTCGAATTGCTTTTCATACTTATGCTTCGATTTTTCGGGAAGCAAATTCAAAATTACATTTCTTGCTTCTAGAGCAACGTCCGGCGGTGTATTTGAGAGATCGCTGTCACTTAAATCCATTTTTTTTAGTTTTTTGTTGCAAAAAATAAATTGTCAATTTTTAAGAAAGACTAATGTTTGTATAAAACATCAAACCAAATTTTTGTTTTTTCTTTATGAAAAATAAAAAAAATCTTTGACTACTCGATTGAACAAAATGTCGGTCCTAAAATAAAATCGTATTGTCAGTATAGTAAATTTTACTACAAAATTATCTTTTTATTATATTTTTTAAAATGATTGTAGGAAAAATAAAGTGTGAAACACGTCCGCAAAGTTGTTTGTCACGCTCGAAAGGTTGCTGGCCTCCGTCCCGTCGGCCAGCAATTTCCTTTCTCGCGTGACAAACTGGCACTTTGCGCTCTTGATACACAAATAACTATTTATGGACAAAATAAATAATTTTTAAATTCAGTTGATTTGATAATAACTTTCCTGATTTCATTATTTTTATTATTTACCGGTGAAATTTTTTTTTTTGCGTTGTGAATTGAAGTGAAAATTTGTGTTCGCTCTTACAGTTTCAGTATGAGATAAAGTCAGTCCGATAGTGGGATGGAATCATAGTAAGTGTGTATGAGGTAAGTTGTCGTCTGCTGGTCTCTGATTTGTTTTTTTTATTAATTCGTTGCGGTCTAGCAAGGTTTATTCATGCCTTCAGAAATCCCACCCCTAAACCTGAGCCCTAGCCGGCCAGTGATGACCGCCTGAAGGCCGCTGAATGAACAAAATTTTCTGTTAGCAATCTGAATTGTGGAAATGAACACAGAAACATCGCACGCACAGGACGGTGACAGACATTTCTTTTTTCTGCACCACACTCAGATTGTTACAAATTGTTGCGTAAATACTTCAATAACAGTGATGTGTCAAAAGTTAAGTATAAACAATGGATTACCGTTCAAAGATGCAGTTTGGTTACATTACAATACCAAATGACAAAGTTTATAGAAAAATTTATTCATAATTTAACCAAGTTAATACCTCATCATTTTATATCGAAAGAGCAATCAAAATTTCTTAAACAAAAAAAAGAATCTTTACAAGAAGGGGATCTGCTTGTACAATGTGATTTCGTGGAAAATTATGCTTTTATCGTACAAGATTCAGTGCAAGGTTATCACTGGAATAATGCATAAGCGACCATTCATCCGTTCGTTATTTATTACAAGGATCCTGAGAGCAGTTCAGTGAAACATGCTATATACTTTCATTATTATTTCTAATTGTATGGAACACGATAGTATCGCAGTACATCTCTTCAAAACTAAAATAATTCAATTTTTAACAAAAGTAATAACATCGAACATCAAAAAGATTTTCTACATGTCTGACGGAGCTATAACACAATATAAAAATAAAAATAATTTAATTAATCTAAGCCATCATGAAGAAGATTTTAACATGGCAGCTGAGAGGCATTTTCATGCTACCAGTCACGGCAAAGGGGTGTGTGATGGTGTTGGTAAATTTGTAACTAAATCATTTTCAAATTCACAAATCGTTAGTGAACATTATATTTCAAATTAAATTTATAAATTGAACTATACATTTTTATTGTTTTAATCCTTATTCTACCGTCCAACCCTTTCGCCAATTTTGCTTTGTTTTTGTTCGACATGGTCGCAAATTGCGAAGAAGTGAAATCAAAAACTTTCTCGAAATGAGATTCATTCATATTTTACTTACGTTGAATATCTATTATATATAAAAAGAAGTGTACATTTTGATTGTTACTCCATAACTCGAGAACGGCTCAACCGATTGCCATAACATTTTTAGGGAAGGTGCAGGGAGGAGTGATGATGGTTAGTTTATTTTGAAATCCAAAATCGGTCCAGCCATTCTCGAGTTATGATTTTTTTCCTCAAATGAACTCGCTCTTTGTAAAACAACAACAAATACACGTAAAATCGAAAAATTGCAAATATCTCGAAAATGGTGCGTCTGAGCGAAAAAATAAGGTCACTTCCCCCCCCCACACCCCATGCACACATTTTGTGATCGATTGGGTATGGTCCCAGCCCCCCCCCCCCTGTTAAAAAAATTTTAATTCAACATTTGAAAAAAAAAAAGTTTAAATTTCGGTCCGACCTAATCAAGTACAATAATTACGAAACGCAAGTCGTCATAGAAACGAAAAAAATCGATCCAAACTAATACACAAACTCATAAATACACACATTCATTTGATTGACAGCATACAAATGACAAACAGATGAACCTATCAAAATGCACATGTTTGCCAATCACTTTCTTTCACTCTTGGATTCTGATACAGCCGGTCATACATTCGCTGCTTTCATATTGGAATTTTATTAGAAGTGATTTTTTTTTGAGTTTCATAAATATTGGTAAGTACATATTAACAAAATAAAAAGTGATTTTAAGTGTGTTCAGTGCAAAATATTTTTCCAAATAAACAAAACAAATTTGTTTTACTTTAATGATTTTTTGGGAAAGTTTAATTGGATGCAACGCATAACAGCACTCACACAACAACAATACTTTTTTGACTAATTCTTAAATAAACAATCCTTAATTCATATTGAATTAATTTCATTGATTTAGAAAAAAATGCCACCAACAAGACGATCAACTATAGGTCGACGTACGCGTAATTCTACCTATAGATTTAATCAAAGGAGAGCGCAAAGTGTAGAGGAACACTCACAACAAAATCAAGTACAACAATTACGAAACGCACGTCGTCATAGATCGGCAGATCCCAATCCATTAAATCCAGCATCGAGACGAACGACACGACTTTCACGTCGTGCTGTGCAAGAGATGGAATATGCTGCTTTCGCTTACAATAGCGAAAATGATTATAGTGAACATGCCAATATTGGTGGAATGACGGTGAGATGTCCACATTGTGATGCAGCCAAATTTCAAGGTGAAACGCCTGGCATGTGTTGTGCTAATGGCAAAGTGAGACTGCCAGCATTTGAATCTCGCCCCGATCCACTTCATTCATTCATTTTTGGAACGTTGCAAACGTCTAAGCATTTTTTGTCTCACATTCAAGAATACAATGGGGCATTTCAAATGACTTCTTTTGGTGGTCATCAATTTTTGCAAATCTATTTTATCGGAAATGCAAATCGTGAATTGGATCGGCGTTGTACAATTGCTGCGCGTGCAAGGCGACAAATTGTTTCTGAACTTCAAACATTCTTATATCAGCACAATGAATTAATTCGATTGTTTAAAACCGCTCTCGATCGTATGCCATCTGATGATCACAGAATCGTTATCAGGGCTGACAAAACGCCCTTTGGAGAGCAAGCGAGACGATTTAATGCATCAACAATTGATGAAGTGGCCATTGTAATTGTTGGAGACCAGTTTCAATCTCGCGATATTGTGCTACATCGAAGAAATGAAGAATTACGGCGTGTTTCAGAGCTTCACCGTAGCTATGATGCATTACAATATCCATTATTGCACTGGAAAGGTGACGACGGCTATAATATCAATATACGAATGATAAGATCCACGAACCGGTAAAATATATATGAATTCAATTTATTTATTTCAAAACAAGAAGACATGATTTTGATTTTCATTTTCTGATAATGTATTCATCATAGGTCGTGAGGTAGAAAAAAAATTAGTGGGATGAATTATTATTCGTATAGATTCGAGATTCGCCCACAAGAAGACAACTTTATTATGCGATGTGGCAAACTTTTCCACCAATACGCGGTTGACATGTATGCGAAAATTGAAGCAGAACGCCTTAATTACCTTCGATTCAGTCAAGCCAAATTGCGATCGAAAGAATACATACACTTGCGAGATGCAATAGTGAATTATAGTAACTTTAATGATATCGGACGTTTAACAATATTACCATCGACATATGTTGGCAGTCCGCGCCACATGCACGAATATACGCAAGATGCAATGTCATACGTTCGCAAATATGGTCGTCCCGACCTATTCATAACATTCACATGCAATCTACAGTGGGCTGACATAAAAAACAATTTATTTGATGGTCAGAATCCAATAGATCGACACGTGTATTTCGACAGAAAGTAAAAGCACTGATGGATTTGATTATCAAATTGCGAATTTTTGGAGAGGTGCGTTGCTGGATGTATTCGATTGAATGGCAAAAAAGAGGGCTGCCGCACGCGCACATCTTGATATGCCTGGTTCGTAAAATAACACCCGATCAAATTGATAACATTATATCAGCTGAAATTCCAGATGAAATCAGCGATCCAGAATTATTTGAAGTTGTCGCGAAAAATATGATCCATGGCCCTTGCGGTCAAATAAATATGAATTCACCATGCATGATCGATGGAAAATGTACAAAACGGTATCCAAGAGCATTATCTTCGGATACAATTACAGGTGACGACGGATACCCGTTGTACCGACGTCGGTCACCGGAGGATAATGGCCATACAACAACAATTAAAATACGCAATCAAGACATTGAAGTTGATAATCGTTGGATTGTACCTTATTCTCCACTATTGTTAAAAGTATTTCAGGCTCACATAAATGTTGAGTACTGTAATTCTGTGAAGTCGATTAAATACATTTGCAAATATGTGAATAAAGGCAGTGATATGGCTGTTTTTGGAGTAGTTGGTGACAATAGCAATGATGAAATCGCCCAATATCAAAAGGGGCACTACATTAGCACTAATGAAGTTCTTTGGAGGATTTATTCGTTTCCAATTCATGAGCGATATCCTGCTGTTGTTCATTTGGCTGTTCATCTTGAAAATGGCCAGCGTGTGTATTTTACCGATGCAAATGCCACCAGCAACAACATTACCTGCATTCTTTCAATTGTGTGAAAGCGATGAATTTGCCAGAACGTTGCTGTATTCAGATGTAACGCATTATTTCACTTGGACTGCAAAGAAATGGCAACGACGTAAACAAGGAACATCTGTTGGTGGCCATCCAGGTGTTTTTTTTTGCAGATACCATGGGAAGATTATAGACAGTTCATCCAAACAATGCAGAATGTTATTATTTGCGGTTGTTGTTAGTAAATGTTGTTGGACCACGTTCATTTCAACATTTGCGAAGAGTAAATGGTCATTTATGTGTGACGTATCGTGAAGCATGTGAGCAATTAGGTTTACTTGAAAATGATGCGCATTGGGATTTAACGCTTCATGATGCATTGATTGCTTCTTCTCCACATCAAATACGTATGTTATATGCCATAATCATATCAATATGTTTTCCATCAAATCCACTTGAATTGTGGAATAAATACAAAGATTTTATGGCAGAAGACTATTTGATTGGAATGCGTCGTCACACAAGAAACGCTGATTTGCTGATTTCATTGGAAATGTATAATGAGGCATTGATAGCGATTAAAGATATGTGCCTAACGATTGCAAATAAAGCATTAGGGCATTATGTTTGTCACCACCCAATCGTCCAATGCATGATTTATTTGATCGCAAACATTTGTGAATTTGAATGTTCCCAAATTAAACGAACATCAAAAACATGTATATGATACCATCATGCAAGCTTTACAAAATGAAGTCGGTGGATTATATTTTTTGGATGCCCCTGGTGGTACGGGAAAAACATTTGTGATATCACTGATTTTGGCAGCCATTCGATCGCAACGAAAAATTGCATTGGCACTTGCTTCGTCGGGAATCGCTGCTACTCTATTGGATGGTGGACGAACAGCGCACTCTGCATTAAAATTGCCGTTGAATGTGCAGGTATGCTTATATTTATTGATTGATCACTTTAAAATTTAATCGATATTATTGTAAAATATAATTATTCTCAAATTAACAGGTGATTGAACATCCCACGTGCAATATTTCAAGATATTATGCGATGGCAAAAGTTTTGCAACAAGCAGCAATTATTCTTTTGGATGAATGTACAATGACGCATAAAAAATCGCTGGAAGCATTACACCGTACAATGCAAGATCTACGTCAGAATCGAGAAATTTTTGGTGGTGCATTGATATTATTGTCAGGCGATTTTCGTCAAATATTGCCTGTGGTTCCACGATCAACACCGGCGGATGAGATCAATGCATGCTTAAAGTCTTCTGTTCTGTGGCGACATGTGCAAAAATTGACATTGGACATAAATATGCGCGTTCAATTGCACAACGGCCAATCTGCAGATCGGTTCTCGAAGCAATTGTTAGATATTGGAAATGGCAAAGTTCGAGTCGATAATACAAATGGATTGATTATATTGCCGAACAATTTTTGTACCATTCTCCAATTAACAGAAGAGTTGATTGAAAGTGTGTTCCCAAATATTGTTCAAAATTACAGGAATCACAATTGGTTGAGAGAACGCGCAATACTGGCACCAAAAAATGTACACGTCAATGCAATCAATTATCAGATTCAAGAAAAATTACCAGGTGCAGTGACATCATATAAATCTGTTGATAGCGCAATGAATGCAGATGATGCAGTGAATTATCCAATTGAATTTTTGAATTCATTGGAACCACCTGGTATGCCACCGCATTGTTTGAATTTAAAGGTTGGCTCATCAATTATTTTACTGTGGAATTTAAATGCACCAAAACTGTGCAATGGCACAAGATTGGCAGTAAAAAATATTGATGCCGAATTTAATTGAAGCCACAATATTGACCGGAACAGCGAAAGGTGAAATTGTGCTCATACCACGTATTCCACTGATTCCAACAGACATGCCATTTGATTTATTTATTTATTTATACATATGTACATATGTATGTATGAATACAAACATTTTATGTTAAATACCACCCTCATGCTTCCACTCTCGGTTTTGAGCATTATGCTCATTCACAACAGATTGTGGCGAATGAAGTGCCTTAACATTATAAAAAGTAAAAATAAAAACTGCAAGATTTTACATCGGACCACATCACGGCTGTTCAAATAAATCACATCAATCGTTTAGGTTTTTATATTTTTGCATGTGCCACTTGAAATCCTGCAATTTTAGGTTGAACGGCGTCACCAAGAGATCCGTGTGATGGTGGCATTCTGCCTTTGTGCTCGATTCGCCAGTCCTAAATTTTTTTTGGTTCGAACTTTGAATTAATTTACGAAAAAATATAAAAATTAAATCAACTAACTGACCCGAAAGCGCATTTAAGCGTTTGCAATTCCTAGTGCGTCTATCATTTGACATGCCCATCAATAAGGCGCAAGGACAAACGCCCAAATATGCGGATTAAATTTGGAGGAGCCGTGCTTTTCACATGGACAGCTATACGTGGCCTGCTCAAGAGTTGGAACTCCAAATTGTTTGTTTGTGCTCGCTTCAAATGGGCAAACGAAAAATATTGTATATCCAAATGTTTTGGATTGACATTAATAATTTTGAAATACAATGCATTCATTTCATAAAAAAAAAATCTAGAATATTACATTTCTTTTTTTTGGTTGGTTGCAACGAAGTGCATCGGGGTTCGCTATATAATATAACTTTTATCAATTAACATTTTACTAATTTAATTACCAAATTTTAAACCAAACAAATTTTCAAATAAAGAACGTTACAATAAATTTATACGAATTTGATTTCACATAAAATATTTATTACATTTTTTAATAATCTTCCATCAGGTATCACTGTGCGGCATATAATACGAATCATCTACATTTATCTTTCCATTGTCATCATTTAACAGCAGTTTGCTGCAACAATATTGCCAAATCAATTTCCCGTTATAATGTTTACACTCTAATACAATGTACTTATTGTACAGATATACGAAAAATGAATTTTCAATAACTAAATGCTGTGACATCTATTTAAATCGAGAGACAATACAAAAGAAAAGGTTTACTTAGGGTACAGCAAGGCGGACCGGGCTCAGCTAGTTTTTTATATAAATATTTTTTTAATTGATACGCTCATTTTTTTAAGTTGTTTTGTTATCGAGTATCGACTAAATCTTTTGTAAAAATTATACAGTTGCAATTTTGCTACCACCGAGTAAACATTTAAATAATTTAATTATTACTTGTGTGAAAAGTTGAATCAGCAGTTTAAATCTTTTTTTTTCTTTTAAAAATATCGTGATGTGAAAAACAAGTGAAATCGTGATGTTCTTATCTCCGCCTCAAGTAAAAAAGGCTGGGCCAAATCAGCAGATAGCGATGTCCGCAAGCGATTTGGCACCGAACGTCACGACCTCAATTATTAATAAAAATACAAAAGTGCAGCATAGTCCAAAGCGACAACAAATTTTAAATGCTCAAAAAATTACCTTACCAGGCAATTTAAATCAAAGTGAAATTATTAATTTAAATAACATTGGTATGTTGAACCATAACGAAACTAAAAGTGCATCGTCGCCAAATATTGACGATAAAACAAACAATGACAGTGCATCGACATCAAACGACAATACAATAAACAGTGATGTAGGTCAGTGTTTAGTGCAAACGGGAATAGACCGGTATATTACTGCCCGATCAAAACGAAGAAGAAGCCCTAGATCAGCGGCCCAGTGCAAGCGCGAATAAATTCACTAAGCTAGCTAGCGTGGAATTAACGCATGGTAATAGGTATTCTTGCTTGGTTGTTGACGAGCCGCCGGCCGAAAAAACTCCAAAAACTGAGAAGCCGCCACCAATCTATTTGAGGGAAGAATCAAATAGAGAACTTGCAAAAACGATCGAGTTTATCACGGAAGGTGCATTTTATATTTCCGGGATCAAAAGAGGAGATATAAAAGAAACAAAAATTCAACCGCTCAATATTGATGCTTACAGAGCATTAATTAAACATTTTGACCAAGTTGGTAAACATTACTACACTTATCAACTAAAGAGCCAATAAGGATTGGTTGTTATCTTAAAAGGAATAGAGAGTTACGTGGATGCAAACGAAATACGGGATGCTCTCGCTGAAAAAGGTTTCCAATGCAGATCTATTACCAATATTTTTAATCGGGAGAAGGTACCTCAGCCATTGTTTCGTCTGGAATTAGAACCAGACAATAAAAAAGTTAAAGGCAACCATTCAATATTTAACCTAAAATATCTACTGTACAGAAGAGTTACCATCGAGGAACCCAGGAAAAGAAATGGGCCGGTACAGTGTGTTAAGTGCCAAGAATATGGGCACACTAAAGCATATTGCACTTTGAACGATGTTTGTGTTATATGTGGTGTACTCCATAATTCAAAGGTTTGCAATAAAGCAAAAAAGGAAGCATCAAATCACACAGCTAATAATAGAGGGTGCCAAATTTATCTAGAATTGAAAAGGAGAATCAATCCAAAGCAGCGGGCAGAACAACGAATCCTTAATCTTCATTCTTCAGCTAGAAAAGAAGCACGACCAGAAATTCTAAACACAAACGCTCAAAATGGAAAACAGTACACAAATGTTAACGGCAGCGTGCACGAAGGGGTTTCATACGCAAGTGTTCTTAAAGGTGCCGCTCCTAAAGTTCAAGCAAGTGAAGAGGGAAACATCTCAACGGTTTTAAATAAATTAACCAATATGATGCAAAGCTTCATGGCGATGATGGAGAGAACCATGGATCTAATGATGCAGAATATGAGCACGCTGATGCAGATAGTCGTAAAATGGCAGAAATGACCATCATCAAAATATCCATATGGAATGCAAACGGCCTAGCACAACATAAAGCGGAGGTACATGCATTTCTCGCTGAGCACAATATTGACATAATGTTAACATCAGAAACACGCTTCACCAAAAATAGCTATTTCAAAATTACTGGGTACTCTATTTATGACACCACTACATACCCAGATGGTAAAGCACATGGAGGCGCTACTGTATTGATTAAGCGATGATTAAAACACTACGAATTTACGAAGTATGAGAAAGATCATATACAATCAACGAGCATCTATCTGCAGGAGCGGTCTGGAAACTACGTCATATCGGCAGTGTACTGCCCTCCAAAACATGCTATAAAAAACTCCAGTTCTTGGATTATTTCAGCCAGCTGGGTAATACATTTCTTGCGGGCGATGATTACAACGCTAAACATACTCATTGGGGTTCCAGATTAACATCGCCGAAAGGCAAACAACTTTATGAGGCTATAGAGGAACAGTCCCTGGATTATTTATCTGCCGGTAACCCAACTTATTGGCCCACGGATAAAAAGAAAATTCCTGATCTAATTGACTTTTGTGTAACTAAGGGCATTCCACGTACATACGCTAAGGCCACCGATTGCTATGATCTGTCTTCTGATCACTCACCGGTAATGTTAACATTGAGTACCGATGTCCTATAAGGAACGAAATACCGAATCGTCTTACAAACAAGAAAACTAATTGGGATCAATATAGGAGGCTAGTCGAACAAAAGTGTCTACTTAATATTCCTCTGATCACACCAGCTGATATTGATGCGGCGGCAGAAAATCTAAAACATGTCATGACATTATCCGCTGAAAGGGCTACACCCAGCATAAGCAGTTCTGAAAAAGTTAATAAACTGTCACACAATATACAGGAACTAATCCAGGAAAAGCGAAAAATTCGCCGTCAATGGCAGCAAACAAAATCACCGTTATTGAAATGGAAATTAAATCGAGCTATTAAGGGCCTAAGATTTGCTTTGAGGGAAGAAGAAAACCAGCGCTTAAAGAACTATTTAAGTGATCTCTCGGCAACCGAGAGGACAGATTATTCTTTGTGGAAGGCAACAAAAAATTTAAAAAGGCCAACAAATTCGAATCCACCGATTAGACTACCAACAGGAAATTGGGCGAGAAGTGATGAAGAAAAAGCCAATGCTTTTGCTGCTCATCTAGCAACAGTATTCGTCCCACACGAAGAAGATAATTATTGCGTGCTACCCCAGCCAACGGATGATGGTTTATCCTACAAACCTGTAAAGTATAACTGGAAGAAAGTTAAGAATACAATTAAAACTTGCATAAGCCCGAAAAAGGCACTAGGACATGATCTCATTACTGGAAAAATGATAAGGGAATTGCCAGATAAATGCATAAAACTAATAACATTTGTATTCAACGCGATCATGCGAACCAGCTATATTCCTAAAAAAATGGAAGATATCCTTGATCACAATGATACATAAACCAGGGAAAAATGAAACACAAATCTCATCATATCGTCCAATAAGCATGCTGCCCACAATCTCAAAGCTATTTGAAAAAATGTTATTAACGAAATTGAAACCAATATTAGAAGAACGGCGCGTTATTCCAGACCATCAATTTGGGTTCCGAAACCAACATGGTACTATAGAGCAAGTACACAGAACTGTAAATGCAATCAAAATCACCTTCGAGGAAAAGAAATATTGTTCTGCTGCCTTTTTGGATATCGCACAAGCTTTTGATAAAGTTTGGCATGATGGACTAATTTACAAAATTAAAAAGCTTCTACCGAAGAAATTTCACTCAGTTTTGGGAAACTATCTTCTTCAAAGGCAATACATGGTCAAACAAAACAGCGCAACTACTTGCTTAAATGATATTAATGCAGGTGTCCCGCAAGGCAGCGTTCTAGGACCAATATTATACTTGTTGTACACAGCTGATATACCTATAACTAACAAAATAATAATATCAACATTTGCCGATGACACAGCCATCCTGGTGTCCCACACTAATCCTGAAATTGCCTCAAAGGAATTGCAGAATCATTTAAACAAAGTCGCGGACTGGCTGAAAGCATGGCGAATCAAAGTGAACGAAAACAAATCAACTCATGTCACATTCACGCTGAACAAACGCACCTGCCCACCAGTGAAATTAAACGATAAAAATATTCCTCAACAAACGAAGGTAAAATACTTAGGTTTCCACCTGGATAGAAGATTAACGTGGAAAAATCATATTGAAACAAAGCGCAACCAAATAAAAATTACATTTTCTAAAATGTATTGGCTGATGGGAAGAAAATCTCAGTTGTCATTAGCCAATAAAGTTTTACTTTACAAAGCGATAATCAAACCCATATGGACATACGGTATTCAGTTATGGGGATCCACCAGCACTTCAAACAGAGAACTCCTGCAACGACCCCAAGCGAAAATACTTCGCAGTATTATCAATGCTCCTTGGTACATTCGAAATAGTAATATACATCACGATTTTGGGATTAAAACCGTTAAAGAAACTATTAAAGAATTCAGTTCGAAATATTATTCAAAACTAGAAGCACATCCCAATGAATTAGCCAGGGAGATACTAAAACACCCACGATTTAGGCGACTGAGAAGAACAGATCCACTCGGACTGATGAACCTGTGAACCTGTGAATTTACTAAATGATTATCTTATACTTATAAGTATAATCTAAATTAGTTAAATTGTGAGCACTAACAATAAGTATTAACATTGGTTAAGACTTAAAATATGTAATAATCTTTAGCTTAAGATTTGATTACTTCTTGTGAGTTTCTTATGTAGAAAGATTCAAGAATAAAGCCATTGGCAACATTTAAAAAAAAAAAAAAATTATAGGTTATGTTTATATTAAAATCATATACATAGATGGACATTTTGTATGAGGAAAAAATTCCCAAGAAATAAAAATAATTTTTTATGTGTTTTGTTGATGTAATTTTATGAAATAGTATGCTGAGTCTTTATAATTATCTCTTTCCCTTTTTTTCTAACTTATGTGTATTGTATAAAAAGAAATTCGTTTGCGCAGAAAACGTACAAAACAAAACAAAATCTACCGTAATAAGGCGTTTCAAAACTCATCAAAACCAAACAAACCGAGCAAACGGCGCAGTAGTTAAAGCTGCGGCGTTTGGATCGGGAGGTACCGGGTTCGAATCCCGATAGGGGCGGGCGGGATGCAAAAGGGATTTTTCATCATCTGATTACGATCGGTGATGATGATGAACACAACTATGACCCCCTGTTGAGAGTGCAGAATCCATGGGCCGACCCACCTTTCATGTCAGCACTATAGATTGGCATGAAGCAATGCAATGTGCAGGTGGTTTATACAAAGCGGTTCTGGTCTATAGCCGTACGTCCTCGATTTGGCTACTACTGCGTAAAGTAGGACGGTAAAATTAACTGCGAAAGAGTTGGGAGTGCCTTGAGCCCCAGAAAAAGATTGCATAGATTAAAAAAAAAAAAAAAAAAAACATCTGCGTCGATCATTGTTTTTACTTTTCTAACCAACCAAAACCAAAAATTCACTATGTCGATTTCGATTGGCCTTTTACCAAATCTTTGAAAGATCACTTTCCAATGCTGTGTAAATCGTACAGTTGCTCCGTAATATACGTATATGTGTGTTATATCTTTATGTATTGAAATAGTTCTTCTTTCCACTTCTACTCATTTTATACGACTGACTCCATCTTACATTATTTCATATTCGTTACAATCATTTTTACTCAATATACCTAAATAGGTAAGTATTTAGCAAAACAGAAATCGAAATAACCGTTGATCAAGGCGGTGCTGTATTTAGTACTACTATACCTACACTGTATGTAAAATACTCGTGTTGTCTCGTTTATCTTTCTTTTGTTTTGTATAAATATAATCAGACAGTCATTTAGTTACCGAGACGAACACACGAGTCTGAATTATTATAAATAAAAGAAGAAATAATTTATAGTTAAATTAAATTGAACTTTTATTTTAAATCGTTTGGTGTAACGAAATTTGTCGAGTAAATTACCCTTCTAATCATCAAATGCATAAATCGTGAAGCCGACCAAAAAGCAAACATCACATTTTTTTTAAATAAGAGACGACTACAAAATGGCAGCCCAAGTGAAGCGTCGAATGGAATTTAATCAGCGGTAGTTGTGCATAGGAGTCGTCGATAAAGGTATGGTTTGGTGAATTTTGTGTGTGGAAGGTGGCATTTAAGAGTTTAGATTCACGAGAGATTAATATTAAGTTGGGAAAAATAAACAAAGTTATAAATAAGTGGTACGCTGTTACGTCGGTCAAAGGTTGGAGCATATTTTCTGTTTAGGGTTAGATTTTCCGAGCAGACATATTTGATTTTGTTTTAATTTCTGTTTAGGGTTTCACTTTCCGAACAGAGAAAGGATTTTATTGGTTCTCAGATGTGTATTCGGGTTGGTGTTACGTATCGCGTCAATTCTTTTTTTATGTTAGTGATTTAATGCCGAAGAAAGACACATATCCGGTTTCGAAAATTCCGAAGGATCAAGCCGAAAACACTCCGAAAAATCGAGAAGTGTTATGAGAAATCAGACAAAAATGGCGACAAATAATGTTGTAATGACTAGATGACCAGTTTCGGAAATTGTTGAACATGGTGAAACAACAAAATAATGATGGAACAATAAGCCCTCAAAATATGCAAATGAATACAGGTAATTTTGCAAAGTGTACGTCCCGGTTCAATGGTGAAAAATCAGTTAGTGTCGAAGCATTTATAGATGCAATAGAAATTTATAAGGACTGTAAGCATATTTCGGAGGGGAATGCTTTAATGGGTTTGCCGATGTTGCTTGAGGGCACCGCTGCAAAATGGTGGTATGGAGTGAAGGGTACCGTAGCATTATTTGATGATGCTCTGGAGTTATTATTGTCTGTTTTTGGTCGGAAGAAAGCCCCATATAAGATTTACCGCGAAATATTTTCAAACGTTCAGGCGGAAACAATGAAAACGGATCTCTTCATTTGTAATGTACGCGCATTGTTTTCACAATTACCCCCTGAATCGTTGACAGAAACCGTACAGTTGGATATAGTGTATGGATTGTTGTCAAAGCGTATACGCTCAAGAATTAAACGAGAGTCATTCACAAAATTTGATGAATTAATAAAATTGGCTCGAATAGAGGAAGAATTTTATGAAGATGAAAATCAACTAAATGAAAAGCTTCAAAATGTTGGTTTGGAGACTTTCTGCAAATATTGTAAAAAGAAAGGTCATGTAATTCAGGAATGCCAAAAGAAGCCTAAAGATTCGAAAAGTTTCAATAAGAGTAAAACTGAAAAATTAGGAAATTCGGCTCAGGAGCCAACTAAATCTACTTATAGTTGTTATGGCTGTGGTACACCAGGATACGTGCGATCCCGAAACAAATATTATTTACGAAAACTGATGTTGTGTTAGAGGGTCGGATGATTCCTACCACTTTTATTGTTTTGCCAGGCGCCGACAATACTAAGACACTTCTGGGGATAGATTTTATTAAAAATTCCCGAATCATAATAGATTTCGCAAAAAACCAATGGAAGTTTCATGATTCAGAAACCGAATTTAGTTTGAAATTCGAAAATACCATTCAGAAACTATCTACTGATATATCTTCTTTGAATGTGCTCCGGGCTGACGAGGGATGTTCTCTTACCGATTTACAACGGGGAGAAATAAATAAATTTCTTGAACAAAATGAAACCGTTTTTTCGCTAGGGGGAGTTCCTACTACATGTGCGGAGCACTGTATAGATACTAGTGATCACATTCCTGTTTTTGGTCCTGCCTATAAAATGTCTTTGGAGAAACGCAACATTATACGCCAAGAGTTAGACAAAATGTTAAAAGATGAGATAATAGAGGAATGTGAGTCATCTTGGGCGTCTCCGATAGTACTTGTGAAAAAACCTAATGCTTCTTATCGATTTTGTGTAGATTATAGCCGGCTTAATGCCATAACGACATCAGATAAGTACCCAATGCCAAGGATTGACGAACTCTTGCATTTGGCTAAGAAAACTCTTTTTATGTCGACGATTGATTTGCGGTGTAGTTATTGGCAAGTTCCAGTTCGCTTTTCGGATCGTGATAAAACCGCTTTTATATGTTCGTTTGGGTTGTATCGGTTTAAGCGAATGAGTTTCGGGTTAAAAAATGCGCCCGCAAAATTCCAGCGGATGGTCGATAGATTTAAATCGAGAATCCCAGAGGTCACAATTTTGGCATATCTGGAGAATATAGTCATTCTTTCAGAGTCCTTTCAACAACATTTGTCTGATTTGGAGAAAGTTTTTAATCGTTTGATGCAGTTTAAATTACGAGCTAACCGCGAAAAATGTTTTTTCTATTGAGAGAGAGTTTTAGGTTTCTCGGTCATGTTATAAATGGCGAAGGTATTAGCACTGACCCCGATAAGGTTTCCGCAATTTCAGAGCATTTCGGTATGGGCATGGAATGATGCCCATCAGCGAGCTTTCGATTCGTTAAAACAGTTGTTAATTAACGCGCCCATCCTTCAACAGGCAGATGAAACTAAACCATATATTTTGCGAGCCGATGCTAGTAACTACGCCGTCGATGCTGTGTTACTCCAGGGGGAGGATGTGAATGAACGCCCAATTGAGTATGCCAGTCGTCTATTACTGCCCGCTGAGAAAAATTATAGTACAACAGAACGAGAAGCGTTAGCAGTTGTGTGGGCTTTAAACAAATTTAGGGGTTATATTGATGGGGCAGAAATAACAATCGGAACCGATCATCAACCACTCAAATGGCTAATAACCTTAAAGTCACCATCTGGTCGCCTTGCGCGATGGGTGTTGCTCATCCAAGGATTTAATTTAAAATTTATATATACGCCTGGTAAAGCTAATCTGGTAGCAGACACTTTGTCTAGACCACCATATGATGAAAATAAACAAGATTGCGAAATAAGTTCATTTCAAATTGACTTTCCAACTTATGCTACTAAGGATATAAGGAAACTTCAGTTGGAAGACGACGAATTGGAGAAGATTATAACTTGTTTTGAGCAGCTGGATCATCCCGATATAGGAAACTGGACAGGACGTGGGTATTTACGTATGTGTGGTCCGATGCAAACGACTGCATATGATGGTTCCAAATATTTTGTAACATTTACGGACGATTTTTCGAGAGCATCCAGTGTTTATTGCATTCAACGGAAAAGTGAAGTGTTGGAATAGTTTAAACTTTTTGTGGCAATGGCTGAAGCACTTCATGGTAAAAAGGTGGACAAACTAAGAGCTGACAATGGTGGCGAATACACGTCAAATGAATTTAAGAGCTACTGCAATGAAAAAGGTATTCAAATGTCATTAACTGTTCCGTATAATCCAGAAATGAATTCTATTTCCGAGCGATTGAATCGAACACTTGAAGAAAAGTCAAGAACAATGCTTTTGGCAAGTGAACTGGATAGAAAGTTTTGGAATGAGGCTATCATCACTGCAAATTATTTAAAGAATCGATCGCCGACAAGTGCAGTTAGAAAGCAGTTCGAAGCGAAAACTCCGGCTGAAATTTGGTTTGGTCAAAAACCGAATTTGTCACATCTTCGTATTTTGGGTTGTGAATGTTACAATCATATTCCATCAAATAAACGTACAAAACTACAGCGAAAATCATCGAAATGTATTATGCTTAGATATGGTTCATCATATGGTACATATCGTCTATGGGATATAGAACAACAACAGAAAATAGTGGACCGAAGTGTAACTTTCAACGAGTCAACGGTTTTAAATCGAAAAGAATTGATTGAGATAATCGATTCAGAGGCGGTTAATGATGATAGTTCGGGTGATCGAGGTATGAATTGCTGAACAGTTTGTTGAAGATGATCCATCATCGATATCTGAAGCAAAACGTCGAATTGATTGGCCAGAATGGAAAAAGGCGATCGATAGTGAATATCAGTCTTTAATCGACAACAAAACTTGGACTGTTTGCGATTTACCAAAAGGTAGAAGTGCCATAACAAACAAATGGGTCTTTAAGTTGAAAAGAAAAGCTGATGGTTCAACTGATAAGTACAAAGCAAGATCGGTAGCACGTGGTTTTACTCAAAAGCCAGGATTCGATTATGATGAAACATATGCACCAGTGGCAAAATTAGTTACATTGAAAATTTTGCTGTCAATTGCCAATCGTTATGATATGCACATTCATCAGATGGACGTTAAGTGCGCATTTTTGAACGGTGATTTGAATGAAGACATTTATATGCGACTTCCAGAGGGTTTTGGTCAAGGTGATAAAGTGTGTAAATTAAACAAGGCACTTTATGGACTGAAACAAGCATCGCGTGCATGGAACGAGAAGTTCAATAATTTTATGATTCGAATTGGATTCAAGCGCTGCCAATCAGATCAATGTTTATATGTGAAGGAGCAAAATGGAATCATATGTTATGTGCAACTGTACGTCGATGATACATTGATATTTTGCCGAGATATCAAAATGATTGGAGCTGTGAAGAAACTACTATCAAATGAATTTGATATGAATATGACTGATGTTGAATGCAGATTGACCAAAACATGAAAAGGGCACCATTACGGTGAGTCAATCAAGATATTTGGAGAAAGTTTTGCAAAAGTTTGGAATGCAAAATTGTAAACCTAGATCGACACCAATGGAAAAGGGTTTACATGTTGATGTGGGTCAAAATGGAAAATGTTCGAATCATCCATATCGTGAATTGATTGGGTGTTTAATTTATGCACATGGGACTACCAGACTAGATTTGTGTGCATCAACGGGATATTTCAGCCGTTTTCAAAATTGTTTCGGCGAAGCTCATTTCAATTACGCGAAACGGATTTTGAGCTACATTCGTGGCATCATGTACATGAAAATGGTTTATAAGAAAGACGTCGAAGCAAAGTCATTGGTTGGTCACAGTAATTCAGATTGGGCAGGTGACAAAAATGATTCGAAATCCACATCTGGATATGTGTTCAAGTTATTTGGAAACACAGTCTAAGTTGGTCATCACGCAAGCAGCCAACAGTTAGTAAATCATCGACTGAAACTGAGTACATTGCACTATTTGAAGCTGTTAGTGAGGGCAAATGGATAAAGAAATTATTGGTTGAACTGAAGATCAATTGCAATGAACCGATTCCAATACATGAAGACAATACATCGTGCATCACAAGCACGTTAGACTTACCTGATGGGTCCTGCCTAAGACTGAATATATTATTAAACCCCTGCAGTCTACGAACGATTGGCTATCGCCAACTGCTTTGCTACCCATACATTCGGTCGGGCGAAGACTGGAAGTATCCACGCTTTTTGACAGTTTGATAAACGTCTAAAACCAGTCATTCATTCCCTACTGAAATTGATTTTGGGTCTTATATTGGTCGCAAAATGGTAATTGTGTTTCACAATGGTAATTGTGTTAACAATCGATTTATTAAAAACAAAATTTGGTGATGAAATTAGCTCGAGATTTGGTCCAGTTAATTATCCTCCCAGGTCATGTGTTTTAACACCTTGTGATTTCTTTCTTTGGGGATATGTTAAGTCACAAGTTTATACTGATAATCCAACAACAATTGGGCAAATAGAAGATGCAGTAAACATCCTAAAACGAGAGAGAGGTGAGAACAATTCAAAAAAAGGGGGCTTCCACTCTTCATACTTACGTTTAACAAAAAGGAGAAAGTTGAAAACATCTTCAACATCAAAGCAATTCTCAATATGAGGGTTAAAATAGAACCGCTAAAGAAAAACACGAGGCTAATACCTCAATGAAAAAAATGCCAAGGTTTCAATCACACGCAAAAATATTGCATACGGGAGCCAAGAAGCGTAAAATGTGCTGGAAAACACAACGCGACAGAGTATACAGAAAGTAGAAACACCCCTGCAAAATGTATAAACTGTAAAGGGCGTCATCCTGCAAATTATAGAGGCTGTGAAGTAGCCAAAGAACTTCAAAGGCTAAGAAATAAAATGGATCAGTTTCCTCAAAACCCTAAGGTTACCAGAGAGAAGCCAACTAAAACCCAAGCAGAGCCAAAACCACCAGGTATAGGTACATAGCGGAAAAGTTATTCACAAATTGTACAGCAATCATCTAATGCTATGAATGATAACCCCCTTGAAAGGATTTGTCGAAGCATAGAAGCCATAAATATACGGCTAACAAAGCAAGAACGTGGTCTAGAAGCTTTATATAAGCGTCTAGATATGCATCAAACCTTGAACGAGGCAACAGCCCTCATATACTAAAATGAGCAGAACATTAAGAATTGTCACCTGGAACGCGAACGAACTAGCGCAACATGTTCCAAGAGTTAGAAATTTTTCTAAATTTAGAAAAAATAGATATATGCCTTATATCGGAGAGCCATTTGACAAAAACATCATTTATTAAAATACGTGATTATGAATGTTACCATGCTGTTCACCCAGGAGGAAACCCAGAGGAGGATCAACAGTAATAGCGAAAAAGAATCTCAAACACTATGAAGAACCTAGGATAGAAGAAGAAAGTATGCAAGTTAAAACCATAAAACTAACAATAATAATGAATACAGTATTTCCTCTATCTATTGCCCTCCACGCTATAATCTAAACAAAGAAGATTATAATAGACTCTTTAGTTCACTAGGATCCAATTTTATTATTGGTGGTGACTTTAATGCAAAAAACACCTATTGGGGTTCAAGACTTACAACCCATAAAGGAAAAGAGCTATTCGAAGCCGGACGAATAAATAACTGCGAGTTCCACTCTGGAGGTAAACCAACATACTGGCCTGCTGATATAAATAAAATACCAGATCTCATTGATTTCTATGTAACGAAAGGGATCTTCGAGGATTACATGTGCATCAAAAACAGCGAAGGGATATATTCCGATCATACACCTGTTATCATGACTCTCAGCACAATGATAATTAATAAGGATAACCTGCCTAAATTAACAAATAATAGAACCAACTGGGACCTATTCCAAGAACTAAATGAAATGCAAATAAATCTACGAGTGCCGATTAAAACATCGGTACAGTTGGAAGACGAACTAGAGGTATTTAACAGTACTATTCAAAAAGCAGCATGGGAAAGTTCTCCTGCTAGTCACACCGAATCCCGTAGGAATCAAAATTATCCTATTGAGGTCAGGGAGTTAGTTAGAGAGAAACGGAAGGCAAGAAATATCTGGCAAAGGACACGCGCCCCGGAAAACAAAAAAATCCTCAATTTTCTATGCAATAAACTAAAACGACTTATAAAAGAAATTAAGAACGAAACTATTAACAAGTACTTAAATGGTCTCACCGAATATAAAGATACTCATTACTCTCTTTGGAAAGCAACAAAGGGATTAAAAAGAACAAAAATGCATGTGCCGCCTATTAAAAATGGGGAAGGAACCTGGGCCAAAAGCGACAAGCAAAAAGCTATTTTATTTGCGGCTCACTTGGAAGACACCTTTCAACCGTTACCTAGGCAAACAGCAGATGAAAACATAATAACACTTAGCAAAATTGATGCATATAATATTCGATGTGTAACATTACAGGAATTAAAAGATGAGATCAAGTGTAATTTGAACGCAAAAAAAGCTCCAGGATATGATTTAATTACTGGACAAGTCGTAAAAGCCATTTCCGAGAAGGGACTACAATAATTGGTTCAAATTTTAAATGCTGTATTCAGACTAAAATATGTCCCACGACAGTGGAAGGTTGCTGAAGTAATTATGATCCCCAAACCAAGCAAACTAGCGAACGATAAAAAGTCGTACAGACTGATTTCACTACTTCCTGTAATTTCAAAATTATTTGAAAAATTACTACTCAAGAGACTCAAGCCAATAATAGAAGAAAGAAATTTGATTCCACCACACCAATTTGGATTTAGAGAAAATCACTCTACGACAGAACAAGTTCACAGAATAACGGATATAATCGAAGACGCACTTGAGAAAAAGAAGATGTGCTCCAGCATCTTCTTAGATGTAGCACAAGCTTTCGACAAAGTTTGGCACCAGAGACTTGAATTTAAATTGCATCGAGATCTACCTAAGCAGTTCTATCAAATTCTTAAATCTTATATCGCAGACCGACATTTCCGTGTAAAATATAACGGAGAGTACTCTGAACTAAAGAGAATATCAGCAGGCATACCACAGGGTAGCGTACTGGGTCCTATATTGTACATCCTGTACACCAGAGATATGCCAAATACAGAAGGTGCTACCAAAGCAACATTTGCAGACACGATAAAGCTATTCTGACTACTGGAACGTGTATTTCAGAAGCAACGACCAAACTTCAAAAAGCAACCGACACAGTGAGTAGTTGGACAAAGAAATGGTGCATTAGCCTAAACGAAGCAAAATCGGTTCACATAAACTTCACAAACCAGAAAGTTAACTGGATTCCAGTGGAACTTAATTCAAGGCCGGTTCCAAATGCAAATACAGCCAAATACCTCGGCATGACTCTCGATTGCAAGCTTAGATGGAAAGAGCATGTTAAAAAGAAAAAAGAAGAATTGAACAACAAATATAGGAAAATGTATTGGCTAATCGGTAGTTACAATACATAACAAATTGCTATTATATCAGCAAATACTTAACCCAGTATGGACCTACGGTATTCAACTTTGGGGTTGTGCCAAGAAGAGAAATGTACAAATGATTCAATGTTTTCAAAACAAAGTGCTGCGTGGCATTGTAAACGCACCATGGTACATTAGAAATGATAACCTCCATAGGGACTTAAACATGGAATATGTAAGTGAAGAAATACAAAATCATGCGAAGAATCACATTCAGCGGATATCTCGGCACCAAAATGCAGACATACGAAGTTTGTTGGATACCACCAATGCAGTAAGAAGACTTCAAAGGCAGAAACCTTTGGAATTGGGCAGTTGTATTTAATTAGGATAGAGAAAAATAATTACTATGTAAATTCAAACGGGAGTAACCTCTGGGCTACTACCCATCAAATGTGAATCTTCATTTAAGAAAGATAAATTACTAAGACGCTTTCCGAAAGTTATACTTATTTATTTTTTTTTATTTTTTTTTATTTATGTATTTCATTTATTTAAACTTACACGACAGCAAGGTCGCTTAATACAAGTTTAATGGTTTTTATATACTAATAGAATATAATTCAAAACTTTGCCTTAAACCTAAAATGATTAGACATACTTATTTGCCGCCATCTTAAATAAGTATGTAAAATCATCCGAATTGATTTCACATACTTATTTTTTATTTTGACTATTTTGTAACTGTAAAATAATTTTTATAATTAAATTTTTTATAAAATTAAATTACTACATAATATCACAACATGTATACAATGAAATTAAAAGAATTTTGGTTTTCGTTTAAGATTTTTTTTTTGTAAGAACATACTTATATATTAAGTTACCTCGCCAACATACTTATTTAAATAAGTAGGTCTAAATAAATAAGTATAACTTTCGGAAAGGGCCTAAATGATTTGTAAATAAGTTGTAATATTAAATAAAGGAAAAAAAACAATGGGCAATTAAAAATCAACATTGAACGAGCTATTGATGAAATACAGCCAAATTTATGTGAAAAAGTGATGAAAAATTGGGCTGACAGAATCCAATACGTACGGAGAAGTCGTGGTGTGGTCATTTGAATGATGTTATTTTCCATACATAATGGCATAATGTAACCTTTCAAATAAAAAAAAATGTTGGTCTCACTGAATAAGTTTTTATTTATTAAAATTATACTTAATGATTGGAAAATGTATAGGATAAAAAAATTCTGTAATTTTTAAGCTAACATTCCTGGCATTTAAAATGATAAAACTGTCCAAATTAATTAAATATACAAAAATTATACTTTAACATCAAACTTTCATTTTTAATTAAATTGTTTAGCGAAAACTTGATATAAAATTGCGACTTGTTGCTTTAATGAGTTGACTTTTTGAGTACGACAGACAGCTCGGTCACAGAAGGAAGATTAACCAGAATAGACATTGCGTGGATCAAATTTTTTTTTCATCTTACCTTCTTTTTTGGACATTGAAGTATAATTATTTTCGAATATTATGAATTTTTTGAATATTTAATACAAATTATGCTGTAAAAACAAAACTTGTCCAATAATTTCACTAACTATACTGTTAAGCATTCTCAATTTTTATTATTTCAAATAAAAACCAGTAAACCAAAGAATACATAACCCAACTTTCTCTTACCTTCGGCAAATCAAGGTCAAAAAAATGAGCACAGAAGAAAGATTAACCAGAATAGTCATAACGCTGTTTTTGTATGAAAAAATTTAGACTCATTTTTTTGACCTTGATTTGCCGAAGGTAAGAGAAAGTTGGGTTATGTATTCTTTGGTTTACTGGTTTTTATTTGAAATAATAAAAATTGAGAATGCTTAACAGTATAGTTAGTGAAATTATTGGACAAGTTTTGTTTTTACAGCATAATTTGTATTAAATATTCAAAAAATTCATAATATTCGAAAATAATTATACTTCAATGTCCAAAAAAGAAGGTAAGATGAAAAAAAAATTTGATCCGCGCAATGTCTATTCTGGTTAATCTTCCTTCTGTGAAATGAGTCTAAATTTTTTCATACAAAAACAGCGTTATGACTATTCTGGTTAATCTTTCTTCTGTGGCTCGGTAATGATTAAAAATTCTTTTTAAAAAAAATTTGTCAACATATTTCGACTTGTCGAAACTCGTAATACGAGAGAATCGCACCTAAGTACTTGCGATGGTGGCTTTCCAAGCGACTATTTAGATTTGTAGTACGAATAATTCAACAAGCTCTACAATGTACTCTGAAAACCTATAAATTATTCTGCCCAAGCATGTAATGATAGTTTAACAACTTGTCATCGAATCAAATTTATCTCTGGGGATAAGCGATACCTTTCGAATTTCATGCATGGAAAATCTAATGAACTATTTAATGTACTGAATGATCAGAATCACAGTTCAAATCTTTGAAAAGGGTTGTTAATGACGCTTTAGCAATTTCATTCAAAATTTCGATTTGAAGATTAAAATACCTCTTGAGCTTGGTGAATGAAGCTTACCCTTTAAACATGGCCTGGGAAAAGGCTTCAAAACTAAAAAATAAGAAAACATTTTCATTTATAATTTTTTTCTTTTTATTTAAACATGATCTTTACACTTATTTCTCTTCTTGCTTTGAGAAAATATATGTTAAACTGCATTTACCGCAGTAGTGACGATCTTCATGCGCGGCCATAAATACACCAGCACCGCAATTTTCACCAGGACATTCACGTCTTAAACGATGAATTTTACCATTTTCGTCCACCTGTTTTAATATTAAGATAGGAGATGCATTAATTTCGAAGAAATTAAAACAGTCAGAAATAGGTAAAAATTCATTTTACGCTCTCTGGCTGATCTCGGCCCTTATTACTGTTGCAACTAAAAAAAAATTATTAATCATCCAATACTTACTTTGTAATATTTCAATACGGCAAGCTTGACCTTCTTGCGCTTATGTTTAATTTTTTTTGGGGTTGAGTAATTCTTCTTCTTACGTTTCTTGGCACCGCCACGAAGACGGAGCACTAAATGAAGTGTGGATTCCTTTTGGATATTGTAATCCGACAAGGTACGTCCATCTTCCAATTGTTTACCGGCGAAAATCAAACGTTGTTGATCTGGCGGAATTCCTTCCTTATCTTGGATTTTGGCCTTGACATTTTCGATAGTATCGGATGGCTCTACCTCAAGGGTGATAGTCTTTCCTGTAAGGGTTTTTACAAAGATTTGCATGGTGATATTTTATCTGTAAATAAATAAAATAAATAATTTTAGTTAATCATAAATTAGAAATCCTCACATTAAATTTAATTACAGATTAAAATTAAAACAATTAAATTTATTTCAAAATTTTTTATTTCAACATAAACACTTAATTACATCTCAAATTTATACTAGTAGGACAGCGTTTATGCAACCGTCATTTTCAGGATTGTTTGTAACCTGTGCATATTTACCCCAAACGACTTTACCCGATTGTGTAACTAGACCCAATTCGGAAATGTTCACTTCTATTACGGTACCCTTGGTGATTACACCTAAACTGGTGTACATAGGTGAGCTTGGATTCTTCTTAACTCCAATGATGGGAAGCTGGAATGTTGCTTTAAGTTCAGGATGTGTAACATGTGCCTTATTGAACCGAAGCGCCATTGGCCGGATGAATCGTTCAAACTTTGGTGGTTTACGTGTGAAATTATCACCAACAAATGTAACTTTAGTTACCATCCGCTTCCATGCTTTTCGCCTACTTTTTCCTGTCTTAAGTACTTTAAATACTTCACTGTCGGCTTGTGCTCTTACTTTAGGTATTGGTACATCCCATTTGCCTGCTTTTTCTTTACGTTTCTGTTTTATCATATTCGATAAAACTTTGGCATTGGATTGTACGCCACGATCCAAAAGATAGTGTGGAATCGCTCCATCTTCCACTTTCTCTGTGGTTTTCTTAATATTTTTCTCTTCATGTGCCTTGATCTTCTTTTTCATCTGAATCTTTTCATTGCGGCGTTCCTTATTAAACAGCTTAGCTTTAATACCACGTAATTGTTGTGCTTGCTTTGCACGCTTCTTAGGTAAACGTGCTTCACGTTTACGTTTTCTTTCCTCATAATCGAGACGTCTACCGTGTAATTTACGGTGACGGTCCATATACTCATTTTGTGGCATTTTGAATGTATTTTCGTCGATATGCTTTGTAGTTAATCACTAAAATTAAAACAAGAAAATAAGTTAATTCCATGTCATATCAGATTAAAGAAATTCGTAAACATGAAATCCCGAGTGGGAGATAATCTTTGTCTGAATATGACATAGAAGTGGATTCACTATACAGTAAATGCTATTTACACTTACCTCTCGATAAAGGGAACGATACGTCATATTCATCCATAACCTCAAAAGTATTTCGATAATAAAAATTCCCATTTAACTTATACATGCAATACACTTTAATCAACCCCACTCGGGTTTTCATAATTCAACGTAATGAAATAGGATTAATCGATAACCAATATATTTACACTTATAAACTATAAAAAAACAATTTCGCCATGTGACAAAATTAAAACTTGATATTTGACTATATCAACACGATATTTACGATAAATCCGACAAATAAACTAACACGAAACGATTATATGTCGTTAATTAAACACAATTTGACTATTTTTATCCGATAAAACTTATTTTTACTTAAATAAACTAAATTTTATATTTAAGAATTTCACAATATGAACTTACCTCGACACCATACACGAAGCAAAAAGAAATAATGGCAGACGGAAATTGATTAGGTGGCATTTTGTTTAATGTTTTGGTGTTGTTGAAAATAGTGTTTACATGATTAGGAACTTTTTAGTACATAGACAACCCAGTAGGAAACTTGCCAACATGCGTTATGAATTAAATATTTAGTACAGAAAAACGCACTCATTTATCACAAAAAAAACTAAGTTTTTTTTGGTTTTAGCTGTCAAAATAAATATGTACATGATTAAAAATAAAATATTTGGCTTTTGATTGTAGTGTGATATTTTAAATATTATTGAGGAAGGGTATTGTTTATTATTTTATAAAAAATCGCGATAATTTGATTTTGATGTTGCCCAAATAAAGATAATCTACAGAAGTTTGACGTGTAAAACCACTTTTTTCATTTTGGTTGTTTTGTCGGGTATGATAAAATACAACGAAGTGAAGTTAGGGTAATAAAAAATATCATGAAATTTTTTATCACTTTTGCCCGACTGAACACTAGGAATGTGTATGAAAGAGAAAAAATATAACCTTCAACGTTTTTTATTCAAGAGTTTATATGGAGTTTCGGTAAGAATCAGTCCAATAAAATTGCTAAATTGTTAATTAAATATATCTCGGAAAAAACGTTGATAGTTATATTAAAAATTAGAAGACTATTTAACATATTTTCTTTAAATTAAATAATCCGTTGACCCTTTAACCCTTTAATATCCAAGAAAATCACAAACAAAATGAGGTTATTTTTTTGGTATTTTATGAGGTAATGTCCGTTACTTTAAAAATTTATTAGTAAGCAAAATATAGGATTTGAGCGATTTTGTAATTATAAAAGAAATTAAAGAGAACGTTGCTAAGTTACATCGAAAAATATAAATTTAATAATAAGTTTAGTTGATAAATGATTATAAATATGTCAAAATAACCTGTTTTAATTTATCGTTTTCCTGGATTTGTGGATCATTCCCATTTCAAAATTCATGTATTAATCTATTATAAATTATTATTCTTACTTTAAACTTCATATCGTCGTATTTTTATTCAATTTGCCTTAATTTTATTATAGCTGATCGCTTCTCTTCGTCTTTATGATTTTTTACGACCACATAGACGCCGCTAATTTTACATTTACTTAAATGAAAAATGTTGTTTGGCTTTTGACAACAAAATATTTTCATAAAAAAATATTTGTTTAATGGCTTGTTACAATCAAATTTAAGTTCAAATTTAGATTTCTTTTTACAATTATCTTTCTCATATGCTCATTTGGATGCAAATTTCAGCTAGAAGTTTTCATGCATTTTCTATAAAAAATAACAACAATAAATATAAATGTCATTCATCGCTCCAACAAATACAAACTTTGATAGTTTGTCACCGCTCTATCTGTTCGCTGTTATAGAAATTAACCACTGCGTTCCATTAGAAACAATTTCCTGTTGCCAAGTACTTGTATGGAATGTATGGAAATATTTCAAAATAAAATATATTTTTACAAGTTTCTAATTAAATTTACATTATTTTGAAAATCTATGCATTTATCAAATGTACCAAAAAGGCACTTTGGTTGGATTATAGGGTTAAAAATTGACATTAAGCGTGTTCCATTGGCGTTAGCAAACTACTCACAAGTACTTGTATCTACTCGCAACTACTAATGCTCAAGTGATGGTGTAGTTGTTTGAAGTAGTTAACGAAAGAGGGATTTTAGTTTAAAAAATTCTAATTGGTGGCTCTATACCAATTTTGGTTGTGTGAAACGTCATTTTTTAACCCTAATCCAACCAAGGTATGCTTTTTTGGCTCGTTTGATAAATGCATCGATTTTTAAAATAATGTTAATTTAGTTATAAACTTGTATGAATTTTATTTGGAAACATTTCCATACAACGTACTTAACATCTAACTCTAATCATTCTCTGAAAAAAATTTCGTAAATTATTTGATTAGAATTTGAATTTACTGATATAACAAAAATATGTTGGTTCGATTAGGGTTAAAAACAAAAAAATTGTATTTATGTTTATGAAACGACGCGCAATTGTTAAATCGTAAAAATATTTTAATTATTTTGTTGTTTAATGTTTTATTACTTATTATTATTAATAGATCAACGTATTTTTTATTAAAATCTAGTAGTTTTATTTTAATTGAGGTTAAGTTTTACTACTGTCACAAAAATTTGCGTTCCAATGAACATCTACTCACAAGTACTTGGCAGTAGCAAATTGTTTCCAATGGAACACAGTGATTTCACACAACTAAAATTAGTATAGAGCCATCTATTGGAATTTTGTAAACTAAAATCCCTCTGTCGTTAATTATGTGCGTAAATACTTCTAACATTCACTTGAGCATGAGCAGTTGCGAGTAGATACAAGTACTTGTGAGTAGTTTGCTAACGCCAATGGAACACGCTTGCGTCAAACAGATTGATGGCGCTAACAGCAGGACTAAATTAGAATATGTACATACATGAGTTTCCATAAGAGCGAACAGATAGAGCGGCGTCAAACTAGAAAATGTATTTTTGAAGCGATGAATGACATTTATATTAGTTATTGTTGTTTTTAAAGTAAATGCTTGGAAACCTATAATTTTAGATGAATATAACATCCAAATGGACATATATATAGACTGCAAGTTTGACGCCGCTCTATGTGCTCGCTGTTATGGAAATATATGTACATATTCTAATTTAGCGCCGCTATTCGCCCCGTCAATTTGTTTGTGGTATATACCCCAAACACATTGACGGAGCGAACAGTGGTGCTAAATTAGAATACACGTATTTCCATAAGAGCGAACACAGAGCGGCGCCAAACTAGCAAAGTTTGTATTTTTTGAGGAAATGAATGACATTTATATTTATTGTGGTTGTTTTTAAAGTAAATGCTTGGAAACCTCTAATTTTAGCTGAATTTTACATCCAAATGGGCATATGAGAAACACAATTGTAAATAAAATCTAAATTTGAACTTAACAAATCTTTTGTTATGAAAATAATTTGTTGACAAAACTTTAACAACATTTTTCATATACATAAGTAAATGTCAAATCAGCGGCGTCGATTTGGTTGCAAAAACTCATAAAGACGGAGAGAAGCGGTCAGGCGTAGAGCGCCGCTTATCTGTTTGGGGTATTATTCTCTCATATAAAATAGCTGTCATTCTCATTGCATAACCTGAACCTCAAACATTAACATGTCATAACACGAAGTGACAAAAAGTTTTAAAAAGTGGGTTCTGATATTAAATCTTAAGTTAATTAAAAACATTTTTATAATACTATTATAAAACGATACTTGTGATCAATAAATTATCCGTAATCCTTAAAAAAAACATGTCACGAAGCCAAGATTTATTTGGTGTTCTAAAGGGCATCCAAATTGTAACGCGGGGCGTTGCGAAATCACAGGAAAAGTATTTACAACATTTATGGGCTAATTCTAGTGTACGAGAAGTATTGGAACAAAATATTAAATTAACTGAAACAAAAACCAAACAGATTATTGAAAATCCTTCGAAGGAACTGGAGGAATTGGGGAATTTCGTAAGGGAGACGGTTGAACGAACCATTGTTGTTGTGGACGGTATTAAACAATATGCAGCAACAAGCGTAGCGAGTAATAAGACTAAATCGAATAATTCAAGGGAAATGAAAGTAGATTTAAGTCATTTAGATATTTCATCGCTTACGCTTAAAGAGCTAGAAAAGATTCTCTCGGATCATCATAAAAGCCGTGGTGATAATCTAAAATTAGTTCAAAATGTCGAAAATCTAGCATTAAAACAACCCGAGCAGGAGGAGAAGGAACATATATTCGGGGAATTTGGAATTCGAAATCCGGAACCGGATTACACGACAAAAGACGAAAAAAATTTGGCCCAGTGGATGAAATTCCTGCGGACACACGATCCAAATCCCGAACAAACTAAGTTAGATGAAATTCCAGTGAAACCTAAGATCTCAGCTTTAGCAAATGTCCCAACTCCCGTTATAGCATTACCCGAATTAAGTTCGGTAGCGAAACAACGAAAAGTTCCCTCATCTCGAATTGGTCGTATGGCCTCATTCGGAGGCCTATTTGCTGGCCTCGGCATTGGAACAATAAATGAGCTAACGAAAGGTATGCTAGGAATTGGTGGCACGACAAACGTTAAAGAAGCAGTATTTAGCCCGAATAATGCGGAACGGATCGTAGATACTTTGTGTAAAGTTAGAGGAGCCGCATTGAAATTGGGACAAATATTAAGTATTCAAGATTCGAATATAGTCTCACCACAGCTGGTGAAGGCGTTCGATCGGGTAAGACAGGCTGCGGACTATATGCCAGATTGGCAGGTTGAGGAAATGATGACCGCTGAAATGGGACCAGATTGGAAGACTAAATTCGCCAAATTTGATGATAAACCATTCGCGGCCGCCAGTATCGGCCAAGTGCACCGTGGCGTTACCAAAGACGGTATGGAAGTTGCCATTAAAATACAGTATCCTGGAATTGCAGAAAGTATTGAAAGCGACATTGATAATCTGGTTGGACTACTTAAGGTTTGGGATGTTTTTCCGCCTGGTATGTACATCGATAATATTGTGCATGTGGCAAAACGGGAATTAATCTGGGAAGTTGATTACCAACGCGAGGCTGATTTTACAGAAAAATTCCGGGAAATGATCTCAAATCATCCGGAATATCGGGTACCACGTGTTGTACGGTACTTAACCACCAAACGTGTACTAACGACAGAACTTGTACCCGGTGTGTCTTTAGACAAATGTTTCGATATGAGTTATGAAGATCGTCATTTTGTAGGAAAATCCATCATGAAGTTATGTTTACAAGAGTTGTTTGCTTATCGATGCATGCAAACCGATCCGAACTGGTCTAATTTCTTGTATGACAAGCAAGCGAAACAACTAATTTTGATTGATTTCGGATCGACTCGATTTTATACCAAGGAATTCATGGATAATTATATTCAGGTGATCGATGCTGCGGTCCACAATAAGCCAGCTGAAGTACTTCGTCTTTCAAAATTGATGGGATTCCTAACCGGATACGAAACAAAACAGATGGAAGACGCTCATGTTAGCGCCGTTATGATATTAGGTGAAGTTTTTAGATGTAAAGGAGAATTTAATTTCGGATCTCAGAATACGACAAAGGAAATTGCACATCTTGTACCTACAATGGTTGCCCAACGCTTATGTCCGCCACCAGAGGAAATTTACTCACTACATCGTAAGCTATCCGGCGTATTTTTGCTATGTTATCGCCTTAATATTAAACTGGCGTGTCGTCCAATGTTTGAGGAGGTTGTTAGAAATTATGATTTCGCTCAAAAGTAATAGAAAATTAGAAATTGAATAATTATTAGTTTTATATATATTTATGGTATTTTTTATTTATAACGAAATTGTTTTTGTACCGTTTAATAATTTTATTCAGACCAAATGCCACGAAGAATTTTGAAAAATTTAAAATAAGGATAATATTTGAACAATGTCTTCCTATTCAGTGCCATCATCGTAAAGGCGAAATATTTTGTGGACAAGTCCTCGAAATAAATAAAAATCGAATTCCTCTTCAAAAATATAATATTTTTTATTTCAATATTACTGCTGGTAACAGAAATAAAAACTAAGAAGGCGCATGGTAATACGACCGGCCTGGTGGAATTGTATGATAGCCTTGTTGAGTAACCGGAGGAGGATGACTAGGTGGTATACTAGACGTGTGCATGGAATATGTGTGAGGAGGTACTGGAGGTGGTGGATATTGAGATCCATAAATTGGTTGAACTTGTGCAGCTGTTGGGCCGCTTGCTGGCCCAAGTGGTGGCAGCGTGGTATAAGTTGGTGGATAAACGCCATACTGTGGTTGGATATATGCATAGTGTGGTTGTACAATTGGATCTGTGATTATATTGGGAATAGGCTTGCCTACGGAGTCTACTTTATCAGTATCACGTGAGTTATTACTGGTTCCAGGAGATAATTTGTTTTGTGTAGGCGACGAATTTGCTCGCTTCATTGGTGGACTAGTTTTACTCGGAGGCAGCTGTGGCGGGCTCTCGGGTGCTTCAGGATTTTGATTGGTCTGGTACAAATCCAGTACTTGATGACATATATCCTCTAAAATCTCCATTGTCACGTCTGCAACAAACATATCCCACCATCTCAGGTGCTGAGAAGTTTTCCCAATCCAATCGACCACTGTAAATTTACTTAATTTGCTAGCTAAATGAATTAATGCGACTGCAATAATTTCGGGCTCCCATTGCAAACATACCGTGGTACTTAAGGAATCATTAACGAAATTCCAAGCCATCTGAACCATTTTCTGAAGTTTTGTATTGTCTCCTTTTAAACATTTAGCATATTTTACTAGAAACGTATAAGGATGTTCGACTTGCAAATCAAATTTAATTGTTTGCAATAAGATTCGTTCCAATGTCATCACCTCCTCTTTCGGGTCCTCACCGAATGATGAAAATTTTTGCACACTCAACAGTGATTTGGCCGTTTTAATGATATCCTTACATTTCTTTGGTGTCTCCTCTACTTTGCCGGCTAAAAATAAGCAACAACTTGCTGTCACATAACGCGGAAATGTTTTAAACGAATGAAACATGTAAAATCGATGAAAATAGACAATTCCCGTGGCTAATGTGTTATGGCCCAATCCCATTGAAGTTCCCGTCTGCATTATCAATCGAGCCCCTTCACGGCGATATCGACGCTCTGTTTCAAAATCTATCCCATGTTTTATTGATGGGCTATCTTTTAATCCTTTTTTATCATAATACCAACTAGGCATTGTCGATAAGAGGCAGATTTCTTTGGTGAACGTAATTTTTGCAGTTGATTTTATGTTCACAGAACTTCTAAAAAAGAAGCTCTCAGAACTAACTTTCGCACTGTCACAAATTTAATTAGCAAAAACACATTTTATAGTAAATAATTACGTGGATTTCTCAAAATCAAAACGTAAAAACAAATTGTTTAATAAAACTCCAATTTATTTGTAGTAAATACATAACAGCTATATGAATTGTCAAAAATTTGACAAATAAAATTTCACTTGTATAAAGTTGGGTTAATGGGTAACATCTACCTAGAGGCTAGGTTAGAGGCAACCGTAATACCACAGAAGAAAGATTAATCTTTCTTCTGTGGTAATACCTCAAACACATAAGCGGCGCTCTAGATCTGGCTTCGCTTCTTTTCGTCTAGACGAAGAGAAGCGAAGCCAGGCTTAGACCCTTTCCGAAAGTTATACTTATTTATTTAGACATACTTATTTACCGCCATCTTAAATAAGTATGTTGGCGAGGTAACTTATTTAAATAAGTATGTTGCTATCTCTTTCTTACAAAATGAAAAATAAAATTCTGTCAAACTTTTCATTGTTTACATTTTGATAACCATTAATAATAACCTGTTTATAAAACAATTTAATTAAAATTTATAAAATAAACATAAAATGAAACGAAAATTATATAACGTGCGATGTAATGTATATTTTTTTTTTTAATTTATTTTTAATATTTTTAAGTTGAAACATTAAATATTCATATAATCATTTACACATAACCTCAACTTAAAAATATTTTTGATACAATTTCGTATTTCGATCTATCGATCAATTTCACACATAATTTGATATTTTTATTTATTAAATAGGTAAGAAGCAAGAATTTCTTAGCTTCATCCATTTTTCTAACACAAATTTTTATTTATTAAATAGGTAAGAAGCAAGAATTTCTTAGCTTCATTCATTTTTCTAACACAAATTTATTTGTTATGGTTTTGACGTTTCTGTCAAAATATTAACACTAGAACTACCAACCCGTCAAAATTACGGATTTACATTTATTGAATTAATTTTTTTTTGTATGATTATGTTAGAAATTTTTGTTGAGTTTTAATATGACAATAAAGTAATTAAATTAAAAATCATCATAAATTTCCAAAACAATTCTAACATAATAATTAAAAAAATGAATTCAATAAATGTAAATCGGTCATTTTGACCGGTCGGTAGTTCTAGTGTTAAATAAGTATGTGAAATCATTTCGGATGATTTTACATTACTTATTTAAGATGGCGGCAAATAAGTATGTCTAAATAAATAAGTATAACTTTCGGAAAGGGCCTTAGGCGCCGCTTATGTGTTTGAGGTATAAAATACCAAGAGTAGAGTTTAACTCAACTCTACAAATAATTTAGGTCGAGTCGAGTTTAACTCGACTCCGTATATAGTGAGAGTTAAACTAGGATTAAACTCGACTCGACTCTTAGCATATATACATACAATGTACATATGTATTTATTTTTTTGGTGCGATGTGCGAAAGCAAAGCCCATTTCATTCTAGATTGGGCACTCATGTTGTTAGCATATAGCATGGCTAGTAAAAATTTCAGTAATCTAATACGTAGTGAGAATAACGTTTATAAGTAAAGTGAAATAAAATTGAATTAATTATTTGGTAAGTTTTAGTGGTGATAATATTGTAGTTCATAGTATAGTTATAAATAGGCATAACAGTACAAGTGAATAACGATGAGGAGTAATAATTAAAACATCCAAATACCGTATAATTACCAGGCTCAGTTTCAGATGGGCATACCTACAAATAATAAAAGTCGGGCATATTTTGTCGTCAATTCCACAAAAAAAAATCGTTGGATTTTTGTTATTCTCTATCTCATATCTAACAGTTTGTTATACCCGAAACACATTGACGGAGCGAACAGCGGCGCTAAATTAGAATATGTACATGTATTTCCATAAGAGTGAACACATAGAGCGGCGTCAAACTAGCAAAGTTTGTATTTTTTGAGGCGATGAATGACATTTATATTTATTGTTGTTTTTAAAGTAAATGCTTGGAAACCTCCAATTTTAGCTGAATTTTACGTCCAAATGAGCATACGAGAAAGACAATTGTAAAACAAAATCTAAATTTGAACTTAAATTTGTTCGTAATAGTTCATTAAAGAAATAGTTTTTTATGTAAATGTTTTGTTGTAAAAGCCCAAACAACATTTTTCATATAAACAAATGTCAAATTAGCGGCGTCTATGTGGTTGCAAAAAATCTTAAAGACGAAGAGAAGCAAAGCCAGGCGTAGAGCGCCGCTTATGTGTTTCGGGTATTATTCTTTATCTCATTCCGTTGGAAAAATTCCATCGCGGTGGGAAATTTCCAGCCTGCTAGAATTTTAACTCCGAATTTCATTCTGCTGGAATTCTGTAACTCAATGGTTTGAACTGAATTTTTGATTAAGCCGAAATCTCCGCCATTATAACATATACTATACCACTACCATTAACATTTCTATAAACAAAAATATTAAAAATTGTGTCGGGCGTGCGATGTATTTGATATCTCGTACCATGTTTACATTATACTTACCTAATAAGTATGTACTTTTTTGCTATTTAATTATTTTTCCCGCTGCGGTTCACACTAGCTTTGCGATTTGTAGTGTGAACGCATACTATAAAAGTAAGTTGTTTTGACAGATTTCTGTATTCAAGTCAGTTTATGTGTTGTGAATTTCTTCTCAAACTCTCTAGGGACGTGTCTGAACCGTGTGATAATTATTCCAGCTGTAATAATTATGACATTATTTTGTATGCAATCAAATTATCACAGCCACTCACCAATTCCACACGAGTCGTGCTTACGTTGTTGCATTTCTTCGTCTCTTATCTCTTTGCACTGTTTTTGCCCATAAACTAAATTTTCTTTGTAGGCAAAAACAGTGCAAGACTGCAAGGAGGTAAGAGACGGAAGAAATGCAACAGCGTAAGCGCGAATCGTGTGGAATGGCTGACTGCGTGTTGTAAATTTGACCCTTCTTTAATAATATTTAGTCAGGGTTCACAATACAACGTAATATACTAATACTTTTTTGATACATACTTTACCGAAATATCAAAATACTACCTTGATCAACAAGTTCTCGGAATAACCTCCGTGTGGCGCTCCCATCGTTCCGATTTGAGTTCTGTTTTTTTGTTAAGTTGGTACATCTGTTGTTGATATTCCCTCTAAATCTTAGCGTCATAGCTTGACATTTGCAAAAGTTATGTAGTCAAGAGTACAACTACTCTGTGTGTGTTGGCGATTATTTACAATTTTAGACGCGAGGCTGAATCCGATCACACATTCATCAAAAGGATCATTACTGGAGACGAGACGTGGGTTTATGAGTACGACACGCAATCCAGACATCAGGCAAGTGACCAAAAAAAAACACGTGGTTTTCAGTCAAAAAGAAGGCATGCTCACGGTTTTCATGGATTACAACGGTGTATAGTGCATCATGAATTTTTGCCAGAAGGCCAGACCGTAAACAAAGAGTATTATTTGGGCGTTATGAGACGTTTGCGTGAAGCAATTCGCCGAAAGAGACCAGAATTGTGGGCAGAAAATTCGTGGATTTTGCACTATGATAACGCACCGTCGCACAGTGCCATCATTATTCGTAATTTTTTGACGTCAAATGCAACAAATACCATCCAACAGCCACAGAATTCACCTGATTTGGCTCCCTGTGACTTCTTTCTGTTCAATCGAGTTAAAAAACCATTACGGGGAACGCGCTTCAGCAGCCGAGAGGAAATAATGGAAAAATCGCCAACACACACAGAGTAGTTGTACTCTTGACTACGTAACTTTTGCAAATGTCAAGCTATGACGCTAAGATTTAGAGGGAATATCAACAACAGATGTACCAACTTAACAAAAAAACAGAACTCAAATCGGAACGATGGGAGCGCCACACGGTGGTTATTCCGAGAACTTGTAAAAATGTTGTATGTGATAAAATATTTATGTCGAATTCTTTTCGTTCTTTCAAATCAATGTAAATTTTGTGGTGTGAAAAGTACAGGAAACCAAAATTGATGTTGTATTATGTTTGTATTGGTAATATAGACCGGTTTGGTTTTATTTGATTGACATTTGAAGTTTAAAAATTTCGAATCGATTTTTGTAGTGTTTTATCGAGTGCGCTATTAAACAATTAAAATTAAACACAACAATTAAAATGATTCAAAATCGAGGCGCAAGAAGATATTTATTGACAACTTTATTCAATTCAATTAAAATAATTAAATAACAATTAAACTGATAAAAAATCGAGACACAAAACTCTATATATTGACAAATTTGACAACTAATAATTGACATTTCTAATTTGTTGGTGTTAGTAAATTTATGAAAAAATGGACATTTCGTAAAATTGATCTACATCGAAAAAACATTGATTTTTTTTTATGAAAAGAATATGTTTTTCGATGTACATCAATTTTTTTTTTGATGTTTTTGGGTGAAAAGAATTCAACATTAATCATTAGCACCAACTCCGTTCAATACATGCAACGGATTACAATTGTCGTTACTTTGAATTATGTGAAATTTTTTGTAAGACCGCGATGCCGTCTCACTTTTTGGATTTTACAATAACAATGCCGTTTATTTTCATTCCGGAATGAATAGTTTCAAACCAAGTTTTTGTTGGTATAAAATTATTCTAGCAATAATTTTGAAAAATATTATTGTTTTTTTATTTAATTTTTAATGTCAACAGATAAAAGTAGAAAGAAAATTATCCTCGGTTTTTATTTTGAGCATAATTTGCATTTTTATTTTTATACCAATAAACCATTCCAGTTACCAAAGTAATAGAGCATTCACAATGAAAATATTTTTTACTTTTGACTTTACAGGTTTGTATGAATTTTCAACATAACGAGCAAAAATTTTTGTTCGTTAAGTTGGAAATTCATACAAAAACTGTAAGTAAAAAGTTTTTTCATTGTGAATGCTCTTTAAGACGGCAAGAGTTTCGCTAACTTCTTACAACTTCATAATGATGGTATAGTTTATTAGCATTTTATAACGTTTCGTCTGTCCACTAGCAACGAGTAAATATTAATGGTATAACTCAAGTTGCGTGAACGGACACCCAAAGATGTGTTAGTGAACTGCGATAATAAAGCCTGAATTCCATTGCGAATAAAAGTTTGTTAGGCAAAATAAAGGGAGATAACAATATAAAATCGCTTTGTACATATGAGTATTAATAATTGTTGTGATCCTGGAGATGGTGCTATTAGAATAAATGGTACACCTAGGATTACTGACAGAATAATTTATTTTTGGTTCGGTGTGTAATTTGTCGTGGTGAAAATCCTTCTTCTGTTTTTCCATATGACATCTGACAGGCGTGGTATGTCACGGCTTGCTAGGATAATGTTGTTCAGATTATCATCGTAACACTTCTCCCCGTTTTAAGGTACTGTTTACAAACAGCTGAAATTCTTATTTGAATTATTGAGATTATGAATGATTACAATGATTATAATTGTTTCGGCTATGAATAAAAATAAATGGAAATGGGAAATGCCTTGTTGAGCGCACGCAACTCTTCTTGTTGATCATCCAGTGAGTCTTGCTGAGTCATCTTCTTGTATTTCCTCTTCCTCCTCCTCGGGTTCTGGGACGATTTCGGGTTCAATCTCGTGATTTTCTGGGACCTGGATGAACTGTCCATAAGAACGTTGTGGCCATCGTCGAGATACATAAAACGTTTTTTAGCTGATTTGCATGAGCAATGATCTCTCGTATATCGGTTTGCACCTTGCAATTGACCGTTCCCATTTTACACACGATTCCTCCTGAAACCCAGCGCCACTGGTTGTTGCTTAAGTGGGTTTTAACGAAAACTTTGTCGCCGATCTCAAACGTCAGTGTTGAACTGCTGTTCCATGTTTTGGTTTCGTTCTGCTGTAGATTACGTAATCGGCATAAGCAAATCGAGCTTCGATCTCGCTTGTCGCCCCGTCATTAGCTAATGCGGTGATTTCGATCCAAGGTTGTATGACGGCGTGAAGCGCTAGTGCTTAAGGAATTTTCGCAAGACTTCATTAGCCTTTCCATCCTTCTCAAGCGTTTTGAGTCACTGTTTCAGGGGCCAAACGGGGTGACGGCGATTATTGACTTTGTTGATAGTTCGGAGACTAAGACTGCCTATAAAAAATTGGCGTATAAACAATTTAAAGATTTGCCACATCAAGGGATTTTGCATAAACAGGATGCAAAAACGGCGTTCGAAGCAATAAGCGAGCAACACGGTTGACGATTGGTGCTGGAATGGACCACCCCAGAAGATAATATTGATCTTATATGAATATATAAGAAAAATGTTTATAACAATAATAATTACGTTACATATGTAATTTTTTAATGTCTAACAAGATATAGAAAAAACTATCTAATCTCCAAGTGAATAACTTAAAAATTGCTATATATCCTAACCGGGCGCGCGCCCGAATTAATAAAAATTGGATTTTAAAAACCAAGATTTTGAAAATCCAAAATGTTTGTCATATACTGCTACAAAGCTACTAGATTTTTTGTCGTTTTCTATTTCGTTACGGGACGAGACTTTTTCTCTCAAATGGGTCTCATATTTTTCTTGAATTTTGGATTTTTCGGCCTCATTCGAATTAATGAATTGCGAGCAAAGATCACATTAATCCTTTTTAGGACTAAAGAATGAAAGATTAAATTCTTGGTTAAATATAGCGTAAAACATCTGGTAATTGGCATACGCCAAATGTTCCTTTTGACACATATTTTTGTAATCTCTGTATAGATCACTAATAATTTTATCGCCTTCAATATATTGTTTCGCAATACGGGCGCGACAATAATGACTGTCGATTCTCGGAGTTGAATTAATATAATGTCGAAATGTGTCTTTCACTTCATGAAGAACGCTTGAATGGTTTTTATGTTTTCCTTGATATTCTGTGGAAATTATTCCTGTTTACCCTCTTGGACGGTCCGAATTACTCTACCACTGATGCATAACGTAGCTGTAAAGAAATATTTACAGACTCTTGCCTTGCCCTCTATATCATCATACTACATTCCTCTCAACCTTTAATAAAGTTCGTACTCTTCCAAATGCTTTGGCATCCGTCGACTTCGGAAGGGTTGCATAGCTTTTGATGGTACAACATCCGGTTCAACTTCACTTGGATTCGGTGGTTGAATGAAAAGTGTCGGTTGAAGTTGACCTTCTGTTGATGTTAAACTTTCAAAAGAAACTGGCACCTGTTCCTGTTGGTGTTGGTAATGTCGCTGTCGTTGTTGTTGTTGTTCAATCTGGTCCTATTGCTGTTTTGGTAGTATGTAATCATCCGTTATTTGATTGAATGCTTTTGATGCAGTTGGAGTTATTCTTTTAAAGAATGATACATTCCGATGAATTATTCTACCATCACGTTCAGCACTTATTTTGGTTCCATGTATTTCAATAATCTTATACGGTTCTGGATCAAAAGGAGTCGTCAATTTATTGTCTTTCGACTGTTTGCATATTACTGTTTCTCCAATTTTGAAATCATGGTGTTTTGCTCGTCTTCTATTATCCGCATACAACTTCTGCTTTTCTCGTTCTTTTATATCACTATCACCTTCTCCTGCTGACGAACATTTAAACTGGCTAATGTCTGGTAAAATTTTTTTACTGATCGACCAAAAATGATTTCAAATGGTGTTTTCAATGTAGCAGGATGCGGTGTGGCTCGATAATTAAATAAATAGGCATTTATTTGCGCTGTAAAATCATGTTGCTCAATTTTCGCACACAACAATGATTTTTTTATTGTTCGCACTAATCGTTCCGCTCGTCCATTTGCTTCTGGCCAATATGGGGTAATACGATGATGGACAACATCTAGTTGCTTCAGGAAATCGTGAAATTCATGGCCATTAAATGGAGGCCCGTTGTCCGATGTCAACATTCCTGGTATACCAAACATCGTAAATATTTCGAATAGAACATTTTTGACTACTTCAAATCTTGTAGATGAAATTACTTTAATAAATGGATATCTGGAGTGTTCATCAACCATTATGAACACATATTTTCCATTTGGAAACGGTCCAGCGAAGTCAATTGATACTCGTTGCAATACACACTCTGCCGGCTGGATTATACAAATGGGATCCCGTTGTTGCGTTTCGGTAACAATTTGGCATGTTGTGCATTCCTTAATTGTGTTCTCGACCATCCGATCTAGATTTGGGAACCAAACTTTTGTTCTCAGTAATTGTTTAGTTTTAACAATGCCCAAATGTCCTTTATGTGCTAAATTGATTGCCTTCTGTTGAAGGTTTTTTGGCAATACAATCCGATGATCTCTAAGTAAGATTCCGTTCTGAACTGTTAACTCGTTGAATACCTTACCCAACTGTTTGCAATGTTGTGGTAAACCGTTGTTTTCTTGTATGCTTCTGATAACCTCTTTCAAAATATTATCGGCCTCTGTAGATTTTTTGATCTGGTCAATGGTTAGTGCTGTAGGAATGCTGTTGTTGATGATAAAATGGATGTATTTATCAACTTTTCCAGCTGATGTTTCATCAGGCGGGTTTGTTGGATGCCTCGAAAGGTAATCTGCTGGATTATCTATCCCTTTTTGGTAAATAATCGTGAACGAATATTGTTGGATTCTGAGCATTAGCCTTTCGATTCGAGCGTTGGAACATGATTTTGAATTTTTTAAAATAGCCACCAATGGCTTGTGATCTGTATGTACGACAGAATTAGTACCATACAAATATAAATGAAAATGCTGTAATGCTGTTATGGCTAACATTTCCTTCTCGATTTGGCTGTATCGTTGTTCCGTTGGTGAGAGAGAACAGCTGCCGTATGCTATGATTGTGCATTCACCTCCCGTTGATTCTTGAGACAAAATTGCACCCAATCCATCTGGTCCCGCATCGACGTGAATATGTGTTTGTTTTTCTGTACTAAAGTACGCAAGTTTATTGGTATTCGCCAGCTGATGCTTAAAAAATTCAAACAACTCTTGATGTTCTACTGTCCATATCCATTTTGTATCTTTTTTGATTAACTCACGTAAAATTCTGGTGTTACTGGCTAAATTTGGTAGAAATTTCCCCACAAATGTCAGCATACCTAATAAGCTGCGGCATTCTGACTGGTTCAACGGAGGTTCTAACTTTTCCAACGCACTTATTTTCTCCGGATCTGGATGTACTCCCTCTTTAGTAAACACATAGCCGAAAAATTTAACTTGTTCTTGGCTGAAACTACACTTTTGTATGTTGATTGTTAAATTATGTTGTTTCAGCCTGTCCAACACCATTCTAAGTGATCTATCGTGCTCTTCCTGATCTTTTCCTGCTACTATAATATTGTCACTGATGTTTATCGTTCCTGGTATGTTGACAAGCAAAGCACCTGTCTAATTATATTTTGGAATATCTCAGCGGCGGCATTGATTCCGAAGCTGAGCCGTTTGTACCGGTATAATCCGCAGTGCGTTGAAAACGTTGTTATGACTTTTGACTCTTCGGCCAGGGTTATTTGATGGTAGCCATTTTTTAGGTCGATTTTACTAAATATTGTCATTCTGTTTAAAATATGAAAAACGTCATCGATAGTTGGAGTGACATGGCGCTCGCGTTTAATTGCTGTGTTTGATACACGCATGTCTACACACTGCCTCTTCGATAACATCCTCACTAATCAGGCGATCTAATTCGTCTTCAACTTTGCTACGTAAATGGAACGGAACTCGTCGATGTTTTATTGCCACTGGTGGAATGGAACTATCAATGTGAAGATGGACTTGAAGATCCTTTAATTTTCCAACACCGCATATTAGTTCTGGGTAATTTGATTTGATAAACTCTATACTGATCCCATAATTTACACTGAAACTTGTTTTGATAACTTTTAGTTCTAACGCGGTTTTAAAACTCATCAAAGATTCGGCATTGCCATCTATTACGAAGATTTCTGCTTCAGTCGATGTTTGATAGTATGAAAATTTAGCGTCAAATTTTCCTACGATGGGCAAACTGACATCCGAATTGTATGGAAAAATATTCTCGTCTGCCTTTATAAGCGGCGTATCCCGAAAGTTTTCTTTCCAAATACTTGAATTGATTATGTTGACAGATGACCCGGTAATCGGTATCAATCATGAAAACCACTTTCTGACCATTTACATCTATCTCGACTGTAGGACGCCTTTGTTTTTCGTTTGTCACCGAAAATATTTCATCAGAATCTGACTGGTTGCTTCGTTCTACCTGACTGCTACTTTCCATTTGATTATCCTTATGTAACAGATTTACCGATGGCTGCTGCCTGCTTTGATTTTGATTTGGCTGGTATTTTTGGTTATTTGTTCTTTGAGCTCGTTGAAAATGGTTTTTTTGATCTAGCCTCGACTGTTGATGTTGACTTCTGTGTTGTGATGTGATACATAACCTAGCAAAATGACCCACGCGACCCCATTTATGGCAGTTTAAATTTTGAGCTGGACACGACCTCAAACCTCTCGTATGCCATAAATTGCCACAATTTTTACATCGTTGATTGATCTGAGGTTGACGATTGTTATCACTTGGATTCTGACTATTATGGTTTTGCTGCGGGTGATAATTTTTTTTATTGTGCTGATTATTATGGCTGTACCGTTTGGTATCAGTGATACTTGTACCATAAACTATTTCTTGCCGATTTTCAATTATTGCTATTTGTTCTTCAGTTTGCTCCAACGTTTTTGCATATGACAATAATTGTTCCAGTTTTGGTTGATCTCTTAGACCATACCGTCGTAGATTTGATGATGTTGTGTGCAAGATTATTTGTGATTTTATCTCGTTCGATTTGTTCTTAAAATCACAATGTGCACACAATTTTAACAATCGACTGTAATATTGATCGATATTCTCGCCTGGTTCTTGCTTAGCCTTACGGAAATTGAATATCTCGAATTCAACATTTGCTTTTGGAACAAAGTAATTGGTCAATTTCTGTTTCGCAATTTCATATTCATCTGTACTTTGTGCTTGCTGCGAAGTTTCTTTGTTCGTGCTGGTGCTGGTGTTTCCCGATGTTACTGGTGGTACTAGTTCGTCTGGTAATGATTCGAATAAATCAAAAATTTCTTCTCCACCCACATGAAGTAAAATCGCACGTTTTTTTTTTGGTTCTTCTACTGACGCCGCTTCGAAATAATTTTCTAGCCTCAGTGTCCATTTTATCCAACGGCTTCCAATGTCCGTTGTCGATCTGGTCTCAAAACGTGGTATAGCGTTGAGGTTATGTTCCATTTTCCTCTTTTTTTTTATTATAATTTTTTTATCCTCGTCGCCAATGTTGTATTCTGTTTGTCCAGGTACTGGTTCCGGTTCTCAGCTAATCAATTATACACACTCAACTCGTTAACTTTTATATCAAAAATGCTTTATTTTCAGATACTTCTGGTAACATCACCACTTTAATTCACTCCCACCACTAACTACTATATTCTTCTTAACGTCACCTTTTTACAGTATATATCTATTGCTCATAACTTCATTTGGATTCGTTCGGTTCTTACCGATACTACAGTCAATAAACATTTTTGGAGCTTTATTAGGCCACAATTGCTACGCTTTGACTTACTAATACAATCTAAAATATTTTTAAAACATTTATGTTTTTAGTAACACTGGCTTATTTTGAAATTTCTGCAATTTTTAAGTACATGTTTCTGATATTTAAAATGATAAGAATGTCCCAAATCAATCAAATTTACAAAAATCACACTTTAAACAACATATTTGATAAATTCAATTTTCAAACCATTACAATTTTCACAAATAAAAATGTAAATTAAATAGACGCTATTTCCATATAACTTCATATGGCAAATTTTTGTTGCAGCCTATTGCACATTTTACTTTTTTCCTTTAAAGGCGCTTTTTAAACTTTTCCATTCGTCAATTGTATCAGAAGCAATGTGTGTAATTTAATCATAAGAATAGTTTTACGCTGTACAATAACACTATTATTGGAATTAAGTAAATTTTTTTATAAACATCATTGAATTTTAAATATTAATTATTTTGTTAAGTAATTTTTTGTTATTTATTAATCACTCGTCACTATTTTATGTAAATATTTACAGAGGTGATACCAGCAAAGGAAATTCCCACAAAATCAAGAAGAACAACTATTATCTCTAAGTGATAGAAAAATAAATAAATTAAAACAAACCAACTTATCCAATGGTTCAACCCTCACCTTGAGAAGTCTCTGTAAACAAATATTGGAAAAAAGAACGATAAAAGGATAAAAAATACAAATAAAAGATAAATCGAAACTAAATTTAAATTTGTAAATAAACATCGTTTAAAAAAATAAAAAATTAATTAATTAATAAATAATTATTAATTAATTTTTTACAAAAATGTCAAATTTGGATTTGGAATATATTAAAAAAATATGTCGTAGATTAAAATTTCAATGTATAAACTTCAACATAGATGATTTCCTTGTAGTAATTAAAAATTTGATACAAGAAAGGGATTTAAACTATCAGACCTTGATTACAGAATTAACAATTATGTTTGAAGTTCATCATATGAATGATACCATTAATTTGTTAAGTAAGTTGATGGCCGAAAATACTAAATCAAAAAAATTAAAAAAAGCCTTATTGATTATGAAGGAGTGGAAGGTATCACCAAAAGCAGATGGAGATCCTTTAATAATCACTTTGCCAAGATTGGCGTGTCTATTTCCAACTGTTTCGATTTTTAGTTCCAATAAATTAATGACCGGTAATAATAAGCAATTTCAAGTGACTGAAAATGACATTGGGATTCCAAATTCAAAACTTTTGTATCCCAATCATGTTCCTGTTTTATCATTACCGACAAAAAGAAGCAGAGGTGATTTGGCCAAAGCATTGATGATAAACATTTTGTATCAAATTCATTTAGCCGGTAGAATTCAGCATCCTGCGAAGCCAGCTCATCTTTCCACATATATTTATGAGACCATCCAATACAGTCATTTATATGCTAACACCAATCATGTTAGTCTTGTTATCAGAGAAATGTATTCTAAACAATTCATTGAATATGCGGCAAAAATAAGCTGTGATTCAGTTTTAAAAGCAATGGAGAAAGTGGCAGTTTCAGATAAAGATCCAGAAGTTAGCTTTGAACCTGAGACAGTTTATGAGGTTGCCATGAAGTTATTCATGACGAAGAGATTGAATGTGAATGAAAAAAAGGAGCTTTATACATTGTTCAATACATCACCAACTTTGGAAGAACTTTTTGATTTTGCAAATAATTTAAATTAATATTTTTATTATTAATTTGTGTTATTTCTTATTTCACATTACTATTCATTTTTAATGATCTTGTATAGGTATAAATGAATTAATATTTTTATTATTATTATATTTTTATTATGAATTAATTATTAACCTCTTTTTCCGTTATAAGACGCGGCGCTTCTTAGAGAAAATAATAAAGGGACGTGGCTTATAAGTGTGCGGCTAATTATAGGTTCCCAAAAAGTTTAAAAAGAACATTAGTCAAAGAAACCGCGGCTTATTAACGGGGTGCGCCTTATAACGGAAAAAAGGTACTTAGATTTAAGTCTAACAGGATTGCTACATGCGAGTGATGTCGACCGGCATTCCAAACCGTCAAATTCAATTTTTGTTTCAATTGATTCACCTGCAGTATCAAATTTTACAAAATTTTATTAAAGTTGATATACATATATAATTGCATTAAAAAAAATCCAGTTTTGTATTTTGCCGTCCGTCAAATTATAAAATTGGAGTTCTTTGAATAAAATTAAACCAATTTTAACAAAATTTTCGATGAAAATGATAAAGACGAAGAATAGACGAATCAATTAGGTGAAATATTTGCTTTGACGGTTTGGAATACTGTCGACATCATTTGCGTGTGGCAATGCTTACAAACACTTTTTATAAAATTTACGAAAATTGAATAATAAATGTTAACACGATTACGAAACAAAGATATGTAAATGATAATCAAAATGAAATATAAATTTTTTCCAAAAATACAATGTATAATTGCGATTCAAATAGTTTGTGATTGTGGGGGTAAAAGGCGCAGTAGAGCCAAGTGCTGAAAAACGGCTTAAACGCTTAAACAAACATTTAATTCTCCATTGTAGAAATACACCAATGAGGTAAGTATAAAGGTGCAATGACTCACCATTTTCTGATCTCTTGAAGAAAAGGGCTCCACGAAGATACCCCCCCCCCCCCCCAGTGTAACAACTCCTAATGAAATAAGTCCTAATTTTTTATATTTTCACAAACAGTAGCATTACATCTTGAACCTATTGTCACCTCACCGCCCATACCTTCATTATTTCCTTCGCGTACGATGAACTTTAATGGAACCAGCGGTCAGTTGGCATTTTTACATCAACAAAGCGTGAAGTCAGTCGATTCTGAAATAGCTGCAACATTGGCTCAAGATGGAACCACAAGAAGCTTAATCCCGCTACTTCACCTTATTTCGGAAATTTGCGAAACATCATCTTCGTCGGATCGTATGTGATGTCTTACTTATCTTCAAAAAATTTTCGACTGTACTCTGCCAAATCGATCTGCTGAAGTCTATAGACAACAATAGATTTAGAAAAAAAATCTTAATTTCAAGCAAACGCTTACTGCTACATACTCTCCACGGTAGTGATGGGCTAAATCGATCTTTTTTATTAAAAATCATATGAGAAAATAAAACAAAAAAGATCGATTTAGCACATCACTACTCCACAGAGTAATGGTGACTATGTTTACATTTAAAACGTAGAAATAACATCATGTGTTAATCAGAAGTTATTACCTTCGGTTCGGGCCCCATTTCAGATTACTCAAATTCTGCCTAATGATCGGTGCGTGGTGGAAAGCATTCCTGGTTGCGATGCTAGAATTGAACCGTTCAAAAGTGTATACGCGACTTACAATATGAAGCCCTATCTACCAAACAATCGAGACGATTACGCAAATCAGAATGGTCGATTGTAGAATATTAGGCCGGATTCCGCCTTCCAAAATTTTATTTTATGTTGTTATTTTTGTTTTTTCAATACAAATTCAAATAGGTATGGGTTGGTGTTTATAATAATCTGACTCCAATATTTTGTTTATTAAATTATAACACTAATTCATATTAATTCCACAAACGGAATTTTATTTATAACTTTTATAAATGTATTTATCAATGGAGGCGAATGGCATCAAACATTTGACATCAGCGCCATATCATCCTCAATCAAACGGGCGCGCGGAACGTTTCGTCGGCATGCTCAAAACCGGGCTAAAAAAACTCGAAGGCGACTGCAACGCGGAACATGTCCTGCGCAAATTCCTCACCTGCTATATCGCTACACACCATCACCAGCACTCGGGGACAAATCACTGTTCCAATTGATGACCGAGCGAGAAATTCGCACCAAGCTGGACTTAATTAAGCCACCACCAGTGCACAACGATGGACGAAATGTTAAAATGGAGGAGCGATTCAACGCTCACCACGGGGCGAAGCACAAAGAATTCATGGTTGGCGAGAGGGTGTTCTTCAAGTGTATGAATGGAAACGATTGGACCTCGCAGCCCGGTACAGTAATTGAACGCCGAGGAAAGGTCAACTATTTGGTCCAAGCACAGATGAAGACTAGCGAACGAAAGGTCACGTGCCACGCCAATCAATTGCGAACGCGTTTCACGGCTGCGCCACCATCAGAAGAAGACAACGTCTTGATGGACATTTTCGAGTTGCGACCAACGCAACGTGTAGTGGAACCGATCATTGTTTCGCAACAACTACTCTTAAAGGAGGAACCAGGGCCAACACTGGATGCAGAGCCACAGCACGGCGCAAAGCCACAGCAACCCCGTAGGTCCCAGCGAACAACAGCTGGAAAGCTACCGTCGCGTTTTGCTGATTACGAGTTGGCGCCGACGGCCACTCTAAAAGGGGAGAACTGTGAGGTGTGCTACTGTATGGCACGTGCGACTGTAGGGCAGACAACGAACGCTACTAGAAAAGGTAGCGGTGGGTAGTAAAAGTAGGCATGTCAAACACACGATACGTAAGGAGATAGACGTGTAAAGTATTAATAAATATAAGAATTTAAATATATACAGATCGTTTTATTCCGGACAACTGAAGTAGCTCAAGTGAGGAATACGCATCCGTTCATCAACGTTGGAGTGGATTATTGTGGGCTATTTAAGATTCAACTAACAAGACGCCGCGGCCAAATACCAGTGAAAATGTATGTGTGCATTTTTGTTTGTCTTAGCACTAAGGCCGTCCACATCGAGGTGGCCAGTAATATGTCATCAAGCTGTTACATGGGTGTGTTAAGAAGGTTTATCGCGAGAAGAGGGATGTGTTGTGTCATCTACAGTGACAATGGATCGAATTTCATGGGTGCGAACAATCATCTTAAGCAGTGGTATGCCTGGCTTAAGGAATCGAAGGAATACATCCAACAGGAGCTTAGTAAAACCGAAATCCAGTGATGCTTTAACCCACCGTCTAGCTCGCATATGGGTGGTTTGTGGGAATCAGCGGTAAAGTCGATGAAATCATACTTACGCAAAACAGTAGGCGAAACGATACTTACACTGGAAGAATTCTCTACGTTGTTATGTCAGATCGAGGCCACAATGAATTCCAGACCTATATGCGCACTTGGTGGAGAGGAATTTGAAGTTTTGACCCCTGGTCATTTTTTCTGATTGGAAGAAATTTCGGTGAAATTCCAGAACCAGACTTATCAGAAGAGAAACTATCGCCGTTAGCTCGCTGGAAACTGGTAGTGAAAATTAAACAATATTTCCAGAAGCGCTGGCAACGCGATTACTTAACGAGTTTACAACGCCGTGATCGATGGCAGAATAAATCAAACAACATAGTAATTGGCGATGTAGTATTAATTTCCGATGAATATCCGTCAACATCATGGAAACTTGGACGAGTAATGGAGATTCATCCCGGTGCCGATGGCAAGGTTCGAATAGTGACAGTAAAAACAGCCAATGGTTTCGTTAAGCGGCCGATACACAAGTTATGCCGACTGCCAGTACAGGATATTGAATCGAGTGATTCAAGGCCGGCGGAATGTTCGACTAGCTCCGGTTCAAAATCATCAACTGGAAACAAATCGTAAATAGCATTACGAACTAATGCTGTGTGCCTTAATCGACTAAATTAACTAATTAAAGTAGGACGAGTTAATTAATGCAATATTTAAATAGATGACGTTAGTATAAAAGTCTCTATCTGTGCCTCAACTTACACTAAACTAAATTTAATCGCCAATAAACAAGGAAAATACCCAACGTAAAATTGTAAAAAAAAAGTAAAAAGTAAAAATTTATTCATGATACATATTGCCGCATTTTTTATTTACCAATACACTTCTGATTATATATTATACATATATGTATTATAAACGTCTTTTAAGCAAACACAATATATTTACGAGGTTATGTTATGTTGTCCAAAATTGTTTTGCTTTAAATTGCAGCTTCCACGAAACCTATATTCTTCATATAATTCTACAATTTTCCATTATGTCGAATAAAATCGATTTATAAGACAGCATTTAAGAGTAAAATCTTTTTATTTTATTTTTGATTTTGATGTTCACTTGTTACAGTATAAATGAAAAGTCATTGAAAAGTAAGCTCGTAAATTGTCTTTTCGGTTGCCGCCTATGAAACAATAGCAGAAGCTTCAATTTTTTTTTATTTTAGTTAGTTTAGTCGATTAAGGTACACAGCAAGAATGTACATTTGAATTGAATTATTATACTTAACTTATATTATTATTTGGTGTATCCTCTGAGGTGCACAATATTGCATTTTAGGCAGTAAATTATTATTTAATTAAATAAAATCGAATTTCATAAATTAATGTAAACAACCAATGTAAATGACATTCGATATATATTTGTTGTTCCAATTTTGACATTTGAGAGTGATAAATTTTGTTTTTATACCGTATAACAGCAGGGATGATATTTTGAGTGGATTGGGACTTTTTTAGCTCCTTTGAATTTGAAAAAGTACCGAAGTACTTTCGACCCAAAAAAAGTACTTTCATTCATTTTATTATTAACTCCCAGCAAACGTGTCTTAAGTAACACATGCAAGACAAACTCAAGACTTGTTATGGTAACAAACCCAAGACAGTCAAAAGACAACACCATGTATTTGGGACGAAGAGTCTTCAAAGAAATGTCTTGTGGTCTGTATTGGTAACATGTATACAACTTGTCTTGAGTAACATATCTCATGGTCTTCTTAGGTAACATGTCTTGTGGTCGTTATTGGTAACATGTCTGGATGCCGTCTTTTGTAACATCTTTGGTCGTCGTATTAGGTAACATGTCTTGTGTTCCTCATTGATAACATATTTTGGGTTTGTCTTTAGCAACATGTATGGCGAATGTCTTAGGTAACATGTTTGAAGGTTGTCTTATGTAACATGTTTGAAGGTGGTCTTAAGTAACATGTATAGGGCTCGTCTTAGGTAACGTGTCTGAAGTTCGTTATTAGTAGCAAATCTGATAGTTTGCCGTCTTACTTTGGTCACTGGAATAGTAATTGGTATAAAAATATAAATGCAAATTATGCTCAAAATAAAAACCGAAAATAATTTTCTTCTTACTATTAATTGACATTAAAAATTAAATAAAACACCAATAAAATTTTTCAAAATCTTTGCGAGAATAATTCTATACCAAGAAAAACTTGGTTTGAAACTATTCATTCCGGAATGAAAATACACGGCATTGTTGTTGTAAAATTACCAAAGTAAGACGGCAGTTGTCTCAGGTAACACATCTAGCAAATGTTTCGTGGATTTTTTTTGTAGAAATAAAAAACTATTGTATTTGTTTAATTTTTTAATTTATTTAGAAAATATAATAAATTTTGTCTTAAGTTCTTATAAGAATTTAACAATAATTTTAAAATAAATTAAAAGTATTTTTTTAATTATATACATGCGGAATTATTATAATTTTTTCGTATCACAATGTGGGTTTAAAGCAAGTGCATATAGAGAATAGTCATTTGATATAATACCGAGATTTTAAGTTTGATAGTTAATTTTTAAACCTGACATTTTCAATTTTCAATTGTTATCTCTAATATGACAAATTTAAAAGTACCTAGTCCGAATTTGTAAAAGTTATCAAAATATTAAAAAAAATTAAAATGACAGAATTTTCTTTAAAGAAAATGCATTTTTATCTTTTGTCGGCCGAATTTCGAAGTCGATCAACAAAAGATAAAATTGAATTTTTTATAATGAAAATTTTATAATTTTAATAGTTTTGTTAATATTTTGATGGCTTTCCTAAATTCGAACTACATTTTAATAATTCTCCCATTACAGAAATAAAAATTTTGTCAAAAAATAGAAATGTTGGTTTATAAATGCGGTCGAATATTTTGAATGCTGTAATGCCTTTAATCATAAATAAAAGATTTAAAAGATATAACCTATGATTTATTATATGTAAATATTTATTTATTGCTATTAAATATTTTGAAATTATTATTAGAGTAATGATAAATACAGCTAAGCAAAATGAGCGGAATAATTTTCGTGAAGCATGGGTATTAAAAGGTACTGATTTTTCGAAATATCCAACGGTTTTATTTCTTGCAAAATATTTTCATACATATATCCTGAGAACGAATCTAAGGGGCCATACAACTTTACATAACCGGGCAAATGTAAAATGCTATGAACATTGTAATTTACGTGTTTCAATCCATAAATTTGGGGATATAGGGCTACAAATTCATTTAAAAGTATCTGGCATTATCTGTATTCTCTTTGCAACTAGTCCTATCGGATAAAAGACGAAGACTAACTACTAAAATCAAAAAATGATAAAAAATATTAGAGTCAACGAAACCTTTTAAAAGTGGAAGTACTCCATATAAAATAAAAAATCTAAATTCTGTGGCTTTCCATCAGCAGATTTCATTAAAATCTCTTGGTTTGCGAGAAAATTCTAAAGGGATGTATTTAGAATAAGAGACAAATAATTCGGACATCAAATTTTTAGTTTCTGGTTTTATTTTATCTAAAAGAAGGGTTAACATTTTTTTTGCAACTCCTAAATCGACTAAATGCATTGGATCTAGAGGAAATTGGGTAACCATCATAATTCCAGATTTTTCTAAAATATTTGCCTCACCTTTATGATGTTCTACATCTAAGCGATTAGCGAAAGAATAATCAGTTCTTAAATTACCTGAAACTACGTTAACAACAGGAGTATGAGAAATTCTAAGCCCTGATTGATTACATTCGTGACACCCTTTAATCGCGTTGTGGTATTTAACTGATTTGCAAAAGGATTTTGCTGGTGCATCGCAAATAAACGCGCGTAAAATAAATTGTTTTTGGAATCGAATTTTTACCAATTACCTAAAATGCCCTCATTTTTTAATTTTAAAAATTAATTTACAAATTCTTTAAAAAAAACTATCTACTGATATGGGATGACCGTCACCAACCCAAGCTCCGACAATAAAAGGTGGATGATTACGATCGTCAACGAAAGAACCAAGAATAGGCCAGAGCGTTTTCCTAGAACTTTTATAAAGAGGTAATCCATCGATGTTAAAATCACAAATAATTTCCGGCAAATTAGATAAGAACTTTGAATCATATCGATTAATGCATTTTTCAATTCCAAAATGGGCATATTCTCCTGGCGGTACCTCTTTTGGTGTAAAACTATCAGAGGCACTACTAGTACTGCGAAATAATGAACCTTTTGTTTTTGGAAGATCAACACCAAATTCCCTTAAAATTTTAAGCAAATGTGAAACTGGATTTACAGATATAGTATGTAAAATAATCCATTTAATTAAATTTATCTTTAATATATTAATTTTATCTGAACATGAATTATCAGAAAACTCGTCTTCGGATGAAGAATCATCTTCAGATGAGCATGAAATTAAAATATCATCTAATGAAAAACGATCTTCCAAAAGAGGAACGTTATATTCGCTATTAAAATTTTCGGAATTAAAATTAATTTCTTCTAGCTCAGACATATTTTCGGGATTACTTAAATTAAAATTTATTTCACATTCTAAACTATTGTCTGCCATTTCGGAGATAATCCTATACCGTTGGGTTCTGGATATATTATCCATTCTAATGAAATTAAATAATTATTATGAAATATTTTCTACACAATTATGAATAAGTTCACGAGAAAATGTGAGAACAACAAACACTAAACTGTTCTACTGCTTTAATATAGCTTTTATGCTTTATTTATGATTTTTCTAACAGGGAATTTAGTTAAGTTCAATTTATATAATAGCAATAAATTACATATAATAATACTCACAGTTTTCTAATATTTAATATATTTTGATAACGCTTTAAATTAATTAGCAACATTCAAAATGGCGGCGAAAAATTGAAAACAATTTAGTAAATATTATTTCTATGCACTACGTATATTTATGAAAAATAAAAAAAATATAAACATGTACATATAATTATATTTTTTTTATTTAAATTAATTATATATCTATTATTATTTATTTGTTTTAGTAAGTAATCACAGAAAATTTTCTTTACACTTTCACTCACACAACACACTGAAAGACAACACAAAATAATAATAAACAAAAAAAAAAAAAATGGCGAAATATGTGCGGTTTGGGTGGCTGTTGCGATAACGAAGCGGTTTTTAAAGACATTTTCAAGACAACCGCAAGACTTGTTCCTATTCGTTCTATTTCCCACCGATAGGAGCGCGTTAAATTAAATAACGTACGTGACTTTAGTAACATACTGAAGACAACCCAAAGACATGTTCTTTAAGAAATTTGTCTCTTTTTAACATGTGTATTTATATATTATTTGCTCTATCCCAGACAAGCTAAAGACATGTTACCAAAGACAAAAAATCTGCTGGGCTTTTCTTAAATTCACCTATAAACAAAAAATTTCTTTGTAGTTTAAAAGTTTGATGTATTTATACTCTTCTTGTCTCTATGCTCGCGGGGAAGACTTTATGGTCGCTTTGCTTACTGGGATTACTCGGATTTATACGTTTCCTTGTTGAATGGGAAAATTAACATTTTGACATATGGGTTTTCTTTTGTTAGGTTGTGTTTTGCGCAGAATGTACTGAAATGTGAAGTGAATTGTAGTAAAAAAAATCGTTTAATTACCAAAATATATTTATAACGATGGATCAGTAAGTTTTTTTAAATATATGGTAAATAGAAATAATTTATTTAATGTGTACAACAAACAGGTGGCTAATAAAGTTCCCAAGTTGTTCAACACTCACCACGCAAAAAAATGTGCCCGCTAAAATATGTACAGAAAATGTATCACAAGATGTAGAAGACCGCGAAAGTACTGCATCATGTTCATCATCAATATTTGCAATATCAATTAAGTATGTTTAATTGTAATATTTAATATTATTAATTTTGTTTTAATTGATTTAATTTTTTTATTAGTGGTTCACCAAAAAACTCATCCACAAGTGAACCTCAAAATAAAAAGAAAAAATATGAAACTTTATTTCGAGAGGAGTGGAAATCAAAATATTCATTGTTGGTACAGGAAAATTCAAGGCAAGGAAAAAAATGCAAGGTCTGTAATATTTCTATTGGTGGCAGTAAGACTCATTTAGAACGACACGAATTATCCGAAATACATAAAAAAATGGTTAGATCCGCTGAAAAATCAATTAGTCTGCAAAATTTTGTCCAATTCGATCCTGAAGTAAGAATAGTTTCTGATGCTGCTAAATGTTTGGAAGTACGGTTGAGTTTATTCGTTGCGGAGCACAACCTCCCCTTTTCTATAGTCAACCACCTAGTTTCGTGTTTAAAAGAGGATATAACCGATTCAAAGATCATAAAAAGAGTAAAATTACATAGAATCAAAGCCCAAACAATTACCTATAAAGAGCCTCACCGGTCCGGAAAATACATCTCGTGTATCCAAAATTGCAAATCAACAATACTTCTCGTTGGTTATAGATGAAAGCACTGATAGTACGATGTGTAAAAACCTTGCAATGATTACAAGGGTTTTTGATAACCAATGTCGAGATAGATTCCTTATGATAGCTCCTTTATTGACTGATTGTTCGGCTCAAGGTATATTTGATACGGTTGTAAATGCATTAGAGGAACACAAGTTACCTCTAAAACATTTAATGGCATTTACCGCTGATAATTGTTCAGTTATGATGGGCAAGCACAATGGAGTTCAAGCTAAACTTAAACAAAAGGTTCCAAAGCTTTTGATAAATGGTTGTATTTGTCACAATTTAAATTTGATGTCCTTAGCTGCCTCGTCGAAATTACCGAACACTATTGACAAATTAATTAGAGAGATCAGTCACCATTTTTGCAACAGCCCAAGTCGAAAAGCTGACTTTGCAAAATTCCAAGTTGATTTTGGCACGGAACTACACGTCATTTTAAAGTACGCAGCTACTCGTTGGCTATCGCGCCAGGTAAGCAAGTTCTATCTAGGTGTTGAATTATATTTCATATTATGTAAATAATTTTAGGCAGCAATTGACAGAATTATTGAGCAATGGACTGCCTTGACTTTTTATTTCGGGTTGAGCAATTTTGAAAGCGGTTGCGGTAACGAAAATATTAATTTTATAGAGGAAAATTTAAAAAACAAAACGATACAAATGTATTTTTTGTTTTTATCATATATCTTAAAAATAATAAACGGAGTCAACGTAGAAATGCAAGCTGAAGAACCTAGGATGCATGTTTTCATACCAAAAATGAAATTTCTGTTTACAAACATATGTCGTAATTTTATTAAAAAATCCGTGCTAGACACAACTGAATCTCTAAGTGAGATAAATTTAAAATTAGAAGAAAACCATATTCCGATTGGAAATATATATTGCGGATCCAGGATAGAATTATTTCTTGAAAAGGAAAACATTTCTCAAAGTGAGATTTTAAATTTTAAAAACAATGTCAAATTTTTTTATTTAACGTTTTGTGAAGACCTCGTAAAAAGAATTGATTTCGGTAACGATATTTTCCTATATTTGACAAAATTTTCGCCTGAGCATGTGCTGTCAGGTGAAACCAATAATATTCTACCATTAATTTTAAAACTGTTTCCTGATTCTGAGTTGCAAAACGCTGAAAAAATCAACGAAGAATACAGGTCATTGGCAGACTATGAAGAACTAAAAAATTACAAGAATTCCTCAATTTCAGAGTTTTGGAGTAAAATCGGCACAGTTAAAAACGAATTGAACAATTTATTGTTCAGTAATATTTTTCGAATCGCTCAAGGAGTTTTATCGATTCCACATTCCTCTGCCAACGTCGAGCGAATTTTTTCCGTACAAAATTTAGTTAAAACAAAATGCCGTAACCGTTTAGCTGTTGAAACTTGTTCTGCACTTTTGCAGACAAGAGATTTAATTAAATCCAATAACTCTTGCTGCCATAATTTTAAAATCACCACACATTTAATATCTAAAAATATTTCTAACCTTTACCCGCTTGAAGAAGAGTTAATACAATAGAATATAAAATTGTGATAATGACGTTATAAGTTATGAACGTAAATAATATGTGATTATTTTAATTTTACAATTTCTAGTTAGGAAATATTCCTCTGTTTTGTTAGTTTTAAAATATATTTATATGTATATTTTAAGCTAACCTTTTGACTGAATTTTTTTATAGGGATATGAAGAAATCCTTTATTGTTTTGTTTTAAAAATGATTTATTTACTATATTTTAAATATGTATGTTTCACATATTGATTTTGATAAGACAAAAATGATAAAAAAATAAGATTGTCTAATTAAACAATTAATAATGTGATTAAAATTTACTAAAATGTTAAACCCAAATGTTTTTCTTTGTATAAATGTAAAAGCAATTTTTCCCATTTAAAAAGTACTTTCGAACCCAAAAAAGTACTTTCCGATCCACGGAAAAAGTACTATCGAAAATGCTCTTATCACTGAATAACAGTTTACTATACTGCCATCTATGACCTATGATAGCTTAATATTTAATTCAACTTTAGTTTGAAATGATCATTTGGCCGCGGATTTTATTGTATGCGCGCTATTTAATTTTATTACCAAAAAATAAATTGAATTTTGTTTGATCACTTCTTTTTCGACTGACAAGCCGGGTACAACAACTATTTTTGAAGCCGAAGAAAATTTAATAAATAAAAACCAAATATTTGTGAATTTAAATTATAAGAAATTATTGATACACAATAAATAATTTGTACACTAAATATTTAAGAGTGTTGTGTTGGTGAATCTTTATTTAAATCGTTCGCAAGTCGAACAAATTATAATTGTTTGGGGGTGAATTCGCCATCAGCCATTTTGTTAGAATAAAGCCAAGCCATATTGGGCGAAGTGATCTGCTGTTTTCTAGGTAGTAAATAAAAAACAATTCATTTTCGGTAGTACATATTGCAATAAATATTTATAAAATAATTAAACCATAAATAATCATTTTGTTCGAATACCACATGCTCAAATTAGTCACAAAATGTCTCTTCGTGTAAATTTCAATGAAACCTGGGAAGATCTAAAATATGTAATTAAAGAAGTGATCACTTTGGGCAGTGTCAAAATAAGTGTTTTCATGAAAGGATTCGCGTAAATTTAATCGAATTTATATCAAGTTCATATTTAACTCAAAATGTTGTTATTTATTTCAGAAACGTGTATTCGTTGTGTGTCGCATCTCCGGAATCCCTAGACAAATTATATTATGAAACAAAACAGTTTCTCGAAAATCACGTGCAAAATATCCTAGATTTATCAGGCGATGGTGACATAAACAGTTTGTTGCTTCAGAGCTATGTTACTGCCTGGACAGAGTACAGTCAGGGGATAAAGTATTTAAATTATTTATATTTGTAAGTAAAAACCGTCTCGGTCAATTAGATGATTCATATTCTTTAATCTTTTATTTTTATCAGATATTTAAATCAAGTAAATATTAGAAAACAAAAGCTCTCTGAGGCTGGGATTATATACGGAAACGTTTCGAACGACAGCCTAGAGCAAATGGAAATCGGTGCATTGGCTATCGATATATGGCGTGTCTATTTGATCCAGTCAGGCGAGGAGCTCGTCAAACAGATCCTCGAAGGAATCAATGCGGATCGCGTTGGATCCGAATTCAATTCACAGAGAATACAAACCATTCCCGAAGTAATTCAGACTTTTATAAAAGTTCAAAATTACAAAAAGAAAAGAGAAGACCGAGCATTTGACGTTGTAGGGGAAGTTATTTTTGAAAAAGTTCGAAATTACAAACTAAAGGACAACCTAAT